>OY998251.1:57997453-59247453 GCA_963922045.1 Persicaria maculosa | reverse complement strand
ATTGAAGTTTTGACAGATTTACCACTAAGACAGATTCTTCACTCACCTAGTCTCTCAGGGCGGATGACGAAATGGTCCATTGAACTCTCAGAGTTTGAGATAGCCTTCATCCCACGCAAGGCGGCGTTAGCTCAAGTCTTAGCTGATTTCATCTGCGAAACCAGTTTTGAGGATGGAGACTGCGACACACAAAACAGCTGGTCAATAAGGGTGGATGGAGCTGTGAACCCGGACGGATGTGGGGCAGGAATAGTGCTGACCTCTCCCGCGGGGGACCAATTTTGCTTTGCTCACCAGTTGAACTTCCAAGCCACCAACAATGAGGCAGAATATGAAACTTTGATAGCAGGACTGGAGCTAGCCCTGGCCCGCGGGGCTCGGGCTGTCACGGTGTACACAGATTCCGAGATTGTCGCAAAGCAAACAGAAGGGGAATACGAGGCCAAGACAGGACTGTTACCAGATTACCTGCGAAAGGTAAACGCTCTAAGAAGAGCCTTTGTGCATTTCACAGTGGAATCCATCCCTAGAGAAGATAATGAACAAGCCGATCTGTTGGCTCGAGTCGGAGCCGCCATGCCGCCAGGTGTGGAGGAGAAGTTCGATTTCGAGAGGAAAGATCGGCGGAGACTCCTGCAAGAGGTGTACTTCGTCCAAACCGAGGGCCCTGAAGATTGGCGGACACCAATTACTGAATATCTGGGAAAGGGAGTCCTTCCTCCTGAGAGAATGGAAGCCAAAAAGTTAATAAACAGGGCAACCCGATTCGTAATCCGCGAAGGAAAGTTATATAAAAAGGGTTTTAACTTCCCAGACTTGTTGTTTGTGTCCAGCCGGGAAGGACATACCATTGCAAAAGAGTTGCATGCGAGGGTTTGTGCTCACCACCAAGGATGGAGAGCCCTAACTTCAAAAGTTATGAGGCTGGGGTACTACTGGCCCACTGTCAGAGCAGATGTACAGAGCTTCGTGCGCAGTTGTGACGCTTGTCAGAGGCATGAAAATGTGAAGAATTTGCCCGCCGAACCGCTTCAAAGCATCTACGGGGCCTGCCCTTTCGCTTTATGGGGGATGGACATTCTGGGTCCTTTCCCCACGGCCCCTGGACAGCTCAAGTACGTCCTGGTCTTGGTGGACTATTTCACCAAATGGGTAGAAGCAGAGGCAATGGGTTTGATCACTGCGGAGAAGGTTAGAAAGTTCTTGTGGAAGAACCTGGTGTGCCGATTCGGAGTTCCCGAAGCCATCATCACGGACCATGGAACTCAGTTTGACTGTGAAAACATTAGAGATTTTTGTGAGGGCCTCGGAATAAAGTTAAAATTCTCATCGGTGGCTCACCCACAAACGAATGGACAGGCAGAAACTACGAATCGTCGGGTTTTAGAAAGAATCAAGAAGAAGCTAGGAAAAACCTCCAAAGGCCGGTGGGCAGAACTCCTCCCATTGGTTCTTTGGTCGTACCGAACTTCATCAAAAACTCCTACCGGGGAGTCGCCATTTGCTTTGGTATTCGGGACAGATGCAGTCATCCCGGTCGAACGGTTGATCCCTTCTGCACGGGTTTTGGCCTATGAATCCAAGGCCAATGATGAAGCTCTGGAAGTTGAAATGCATCTCCGAGAAGAGAGGCGGATGATTGCGGAAATCAAGGCTCGAGAGTACAAAAGGAAAACCCAAAAACATAGAGATCAATATCTTCAGGGACGACGTTTTGAAATGGGAGACCTGGTCCTCCGCTTAGCTCTCTCAGGTGGAAAGCTGGACGCTAAATGGGAAGGGCCATATGTAGTCTCTGAATGTGTCCATGTTGGAGCATACAAATTACAAACCCCCGAGGGCATTGTTCTTCAGAAGACATGGAATGCGGAACACTTGAAGAAGTACTATATATGTGTAATTTTCAGTTATTTCGAAGTTTATCTAGTCACCCCCGCTATCAGTAAATAAATCAAAGCGGTTAGTGGGTGCTTTCTATATTTTTTATAACAACTCTCGTGGAGCTTGCTCCGCGTCGGACAACCGGTGGATGCATTGGGCTCCCGGATTATACTTGTCCTATGACGCTGGAGCTTGCTCCGCGTCGGATAACCGGTGGACGCATTGAGCTCCCGGATTATACTTGTCCTATGATGCTGGAGCTTGCTCCGCATCGGGCATCCGGTGGACGCATTGGGCCCCCGGATTATACTAAAGTCCTATGACGCTGGAGCTTGCTCCGCGTCGGACAACCGGTGGACGCATTGAGCTCCCGGATTATACTTGTCCTATGATGCTGGAGCTTGCTCCGCATCGGGCATCCGGTGGACGCATTGGGCCCCCGGATTATACTAAAGTCCTATGACGCTGGAGCTTGCTCCGCGTCGGACAACCGGTGGATGCATTGTGCTCCCGGATTATACTTGTCCTATGACGCTGGAGCTTGCTCCGCGTCGAGCATCCGGTGGACACATTGGGCTCCCGGATTATACTAAGGTCCTATGACGCTGGAGCTTGCTCCGCGTCGGACAACCGGTGGACGCATTGAGCTCCCGAATTATACTTGTCCTATGACGCTGGAGCTTGCTCCGTGTCGGGCATCCGGTGGACGCATTGGGCTCCCGGATTATACTAAAGTCATATGACGCTGGAGCTTGCTCCGCGTCGGACAACCGGTGGACGCATTGGGCTCCCGGATTATACTTGTCCTATGACGCTGGAGCTTGCTCCGCGTCGAGCATCCGGTGAACGCATTGGGCTCCCAGATTATACTAAGGTCCTATGACGCTGGAGCTTGCTCCGCGTCGGACAACCGGTGGACGCATTGACCTCCCGGATTATACTAAAGTCCTATGACGCTGGAGCTTGCTCCGCGTCGGACAACCGGTGGACGCATTGGGCTCCCGGATCATACTGAAGTCATATGACGCTGGAGCTTGCTCCGTGTCGGACAACCGGTGGACGCATTGAGCTCCCGGATTATACTTGTCCTATGACGCTGGAGCTTGATCCGCGTCGGGCATCCGGTGGATGCATTGGGGTCCCGGATCATACTAAAGTCCTATGACGCTGGAGCTTGCTCCGCGTCGGACAACCAGTGGACGCACTGGGCTCCCGGACCCCGACCAAATATTGGACAAAACCACAAACATCATCAAAAGCAAAATCATTAAAGCTCGAAAGGAGTAATCCCGAGATACAGAAACAAAGCAGAAATTCCAGAAAGGCTAAGCCAAGCAAAACCAGCAAGATAGTCCAAAAAAGGCCCAAAACCAGCCCTCTGAAGGGGGAAAAAGAACCCAGACTAACTCACGGAGTGTCCCTGGGGCGATCGGAAACCAAGCGAGTCCTGTCCGCACATAACCAAGTCCCATTGGGCGAAGGTCCCTCAGGATGAGGCTCCTGCCACTCGGCGTCAACCTCGTTTCCATCCGCGGATAATATATGAACCTCGAACCGCGCGTTCCCTTTGTGCAAAAAGGTGATGGCGGATCCTATATCGACACCGTGCGTGCAAGCAAAATGATTCCACCCGTAACCCAAGTAGGGCACACGGTAATCGCCTCGGTATACCGTTACAGGGAAATCCCGGATGATCCTCGACGACAGCAGAACGCGTCCGGGAAGATCTGGGCCATATTCAACTTCAAAACGGGAGGGCAGTAGCTCTTCGAACACAAATCAATTAAATAAATAAGGATAAATTCGCCCGTAAAAGATTAACAAGAACACTGAGCCCCGTTAAGGACCTACCAGACGGTGCATCTGCTCCGGGAAGTCCAAAGAACGAAAAAACGCCCAGTTCGTTCGACTGGAGGACGACATCTTCAGAAGGATCTGATTGCAAAGAAGAAAAGGCTCGAGGACCCCGATGTTAAAGGGATCCTCGGGGGTCACGGGTTGCACAGGCGCCACCTCGAAAAAGCAATTCACAGAAGGGCCCAGGGGAAACCCGGGAATCGTCAGGGCACCTCTGTCCCAGGCCAGGCATGGCGGACAGACGTCTCGCATAAAGCTCACCTCGAGTAGACCAACGCCTGCCACCATAAAAAGACGTGACGAGTCAGGGGGAAAGAGAACCCGTGATCCCCCTTAAACCATCGAAACTAGTAAAGAGATGAGAAAGGAAGGGGAGAACCTAACCTTTCTCTCAAATGGCGATAAGACCAAGAACGAGACTTTAGTCCATGAGTATAAAATAAGCTAAGATGCCTTGGGTGATAAAACATCCTTTATCAACAGAATGAATCCAGGGACACCACCAAGGGAATTCTGTCGAGTCATCATGAGAGAGGAACAACTTCGGACACTCCGACTCCCACTCGTATATGTCCTAATAGATGAGGACGCTCACACCCAAGCCAGGCTTTGGTCCCGCTCCAATCAAGAACACGAGGTAAAGGTGGAAAGGGATGACGATGGCCTTTTCTGGTTAACTCAGGGGTGGCACGGCTTCACTCAAGCAAACCGAGTCAATGTAGGATCGGCTTTGATCTTCACCTACAGGGGGGACTCCATATTTGAAGTCGACGTGATCAACCCAGACAGCGAGGGAAATGTGAAAACCAGATGCCCTTAAATTTCTATCTTATGTATCACGTTACCCTCTCTAAGTTTAATGTATTGGGTTTGAAGGGATCGACTCTAAAAAGACTGTATGCGTGTTACCTCTGATGAATAATAAAGGATCTCCTTTTAGATACTATCAAAAAACACTAAATATGATTAATTAGCAAAAGAAATCCATAAGTATCAGCGGCTCATAATTGTTAAGTGGAGCATGAGTGGCCGAAGACCACCCTCCGAATTACTGAAGTAAGATGAGTAGTTTTATACGAGGTTTCCGTGGTCGATTCAGGCTCAGGCTACGAAGATTACACATCATGCATCTCCAACAATCAAGTGAGAGACCTTTCTTTGTTTCTTTCACAAGAGAAACCTCCCTCCATCATCACCGAGCTGAATCGTATCGAAGGGACTTTTCAAACCGCGAACAAAGACCGCGCCTTTTTATACCTCGCGCATAGCGGTCTCGTTTCCTTGGGAGAAATGAGAAGCCTACAATAAATCTCTCCAAAACATGCGAGTCCCGGTCTACCAAAAGAAGAGAACGTGGATATCAGAGGACCTCCACGTATGATAAGGGTCACTGACCCTAAAGACCACATGGCCACAGACGGCTCTAGCGAACGGAGCACCATAAAAAGAGAGGAAGAAAGCAGCGTAACCCGACTTCCTAAAACTAAAAAAAAAGAAGGATCTCTCCCTCGGAAGAACTCCAACATGAGTTCCGGAAACAGTCGTGCTTTCTACCGTTTCATCACCAAGGAAGAACAATTGCAGACATTGCAATTGCCCCGAATGTTCGAACAACTGGGAGACGAAGCACACAAGCTCGTTTATCTATGGTCTACCACTTGTCAAGATTTTGAAGTCGATGTTGAAAGGGACGCGGACGGGGCTTACTGGTTCACCGACGGGTGGCCATATTTCGTTTTTTCTAACCGAGTAGTCATGGGATGCTCGCTTCTCTTTGTCAATGAAGGGGAGTCCCACTTTGAGGTGTACGTGTCCTACCCAGATCCAACCCCCGATTACCAAAAGAAGCTCGGCCCAAAAGACATGGGCCCACCCAAAATCAAGTCCCACCAGAAGCCCACATCGGCCCACGGAATCTCTGAGGCTCCAAAGCGAAAGAAATGAATCCGTGAATATCAATGTACCTTGTAACAATAAAAAGTTTTTTCTTGTTTAAGAAAATAAAGGAAGGGTCATTCCCCAAGTACTAGCTTTAAGTCAGAAAGGCTGTCTTCCTTCATTGACAAATCTTCTTTCCCTAGAGACCTAGGGAAGGGGCGATTCCGAAAGAAACAAAATCAGTGGAAACATTAAATGAAAAATCTAACAAATAGAGAAACAAAGGCCATCAGCTCCTCTATAAAAGCTAATATCAGGGAATCCCCGTAAGACATTTTCTATAAGAAAAATACCAAAAAAACTCCAGAAACAATATGGCAGCAGGCGATGGCCGCCCGAGAGATTTCCTCCGTTGGATCCAAAACGCTTCTTTCCTGCAAAGAACGGTAATATTCCTCAAAACTTCTCCATTAACTCTCAGTTTCTTATTCACAACTAATAATTCCCTCCGACAACTACAGCCCCTGCCGGCGTTTTTCGAAGAGGAGTATGGGTTACCAGGTGTCGAAAGGATAATCCTAACTAATGGGCCTGGGAGGAGGGGCATACGCGTTCTGATAGAAAGGGATGAAGCAGGGGTACGTACCTTCGGGAGAAAACACTTCCAAAGGCGAAAGTAGTGAGGATGCTTCTTAAGGGAAGAATAGTCTTTTTTAAAAAGCCTTATTTATCAAGAAGGAAGCCCGAATAAGTAAGGAACATCGAATGGAAATGTAAGACGCCCTATGGGCGAGGTTTCCAAATATTCTGTCCTCTAAGAAATACTGGACCCGGTTCAAAAAGAGCCACCATTCAAAAGGACCATAAACCAAGTTTTTAACGCGGACATTCCGCGGACGCGAAACAAAACATAAATCCAAAATCAGACACCTAACGGGGTGTCGAAGGCTGTTTAAACCACCAAGACAACCAAGGGGGGGTAAGAATGAAAGTTTATAAACCATCGCCACTGAAATCCACATGTTCGCCATCCACTAAGTTCCAGTCCTCTCGATCATCACTGGGGGAGAATGGCTGAAGGGGAACGCCTGTTGTGAGCTGAATCTGCCATGTTTTACAGTAACTTTTATATCGATTTCTGCATACATTTCATTCATTTGGGCTAAGATAGTACAGAACCTATGTAGTTTATGTTTATTTGCCAAATTATGGAATCTACACCAGTTTCTGTTTAATTCGCAAAAATCGAGGCATTTTACAGCAATTCTACAGAGGGTCGAAAAAGCTCGGAAAACAGCTACAGAAGTCCCATGTCAAAATAGCAGCGGAACCAGTCGAATCAGTCTGAGAGTCAAGGTTACTCGATCTCGAGTAGACCTTACTCGATCTAGACGAACATGTCCGAGCACAGCCTTGGTCGACAGAGCCTGATCGAGAAAGCCAGACAACCCAGCTCCGGAAGTCTACTCGATCTCGACAAGCCCTAGTCGAGATCGACGAAGCCCAGCGCCACATCCGGCGTCGACAAGGCAAGAAGCTGACCGAGAAGCCGAGGACGAGAAGCCGAGCACACCTCTACTCGATCTCGAAAAAGCCTAGTCGAGATCGACGAGCCCCTGAGTCGAGATCCGAGCCAGTCGAGTAGAGCCACCCGAGGAGACCTAGTCGATGACCCATTCCTACTCGACATCGACAAGAGGTACTCGAGGTCGACAAGCACCAGGAGCCAAAACCGAGCCACATCGAGCACCAGTTAGCCAAGACGACGAGTCCTAGTCGAGGTCGACAAGGCTTTGTCGAGGTCGAGTAGCCCGGTGTCCAGAAACGCGTCGACGAGTGCCTGTCCGAGTAGAGTTGGGATTCCTTGGGGCCGAAGGAGGAAGATTCTATCCAAATCCATCAAGTTCTATCTATGGAAGACACAATCTATCAAGACATGAAGACTTACCTATTTAGATTTATCTTTTTCCTTTTAGATTTATTTCCATTATGACATTTATTTATCTTTTAAAGCTTTAGATATAAATTTAGATAGAGATAGAAGATTCTATCCTTGATTAGCAAGGATTAGAAGGCTATAAATAAAGCCCATGGGGCTCAGTTTTATTCATTCAATTTCAGAGACAATCAAGTAGTTCCACAGAGAAGTTTAGGAGTTCTAAGGTTTTTAGGGTTTTGACTTTCTGCGAAAGTTGATTGCCAGGATTGTAAAGGCTTTTGAATTTAGTTTTAATGCAAGTTTCTTTTTATACATCAATGTCTGTTATTGCGATGAGGCGTGAGTAGTCCACCCACTTCTGGGGCTGGGGTGAGCCCGACGGTGGCCATGTGAGGCGACGCGATAAAGGTCAGATCTTTTTATGCAATTCATCTTCTATCCCTATGAGCATGATTCTTTTGCGAGAGTTGAAGGTGATCCTTGTTTGTGTTATTGAAGCGAAAGTGATCTTAATGCAACTTGGATTAATTATGTGAAAAAGGGTTAGTAACAATTAGGGTTTATGCGAAAGCTTCTATTTGCCTATTTGTTAATAACGAAAGTTATTTGATGGAAATCATGATCTTTTATGCCTTTATGTGTTACTTTGCATGGTTATCGTTGTGGTATTGAAACCCTGGCTTTGGAAGTCTTTTAGCATATTGATTTATTTCTGTCGAAATTCTGAGTTTTGTTCGAGATTCTGCAAATTTAAGTTTCTGTTTCCAGTCGACATAGAGTAGACCTTTGTCGAGATCGAGTTCTGCTTTGTCGATCTCGAGTAGGAGCTGGTCTAGGTCGAGTTGGTTTTCTTCTGTTCTTGTCGATTTCCAGTTTCTGTTTTGCTGTTTCTTGTCGATCTCGAGGAGCTGTTTGTCGAGATCGACCAGCCTATTGCTTTGCTTTTAGTTTCTGCTTTGCTTTGTCTTTTCTTTTTTGCTTTGTTCTTTGCTTTTGTTTTTCTGCTTTTATTTCTGTTTCTTTCCTTGTTTCTGTGTTTCTGTCTTTTTGCTGCTTTGTCTGTGAGATCTACAGCTACCTAAGAACTGCTGACGTGCTTCCTCGTGGATTCGATCCTGACTTTCCATTACTGCATTGGAGGAGTCTTGTATTTATTTGCGTGGGCCTAAATCTGGTTTGATCTATTTTGTTATATTTCATACTCGATTTCCTCCTCACAACAAATTGGCGCCGTTGCCGGGGAAGCTATCAATCGCGCCTTAGGTAGTCAGTTCTCACTTTTTCTTTGAGTCAATTTACAGGTGTATGCGCCGTTCTGGTCAACCACCTGAGTTTGACGGCTTAGACGAACCAGAGCGCCTTCTACACATCAGAGCTAAACTGCAAAGAGCCATGGCAGCTGCGGAGACACAGGAACAGTTGATCGCTAGGCTTACCAGGGAATTGGCCGCTAAAGATGCTGCTATCGCCGCTGAGAAAGCAGCAAGGGAACAAGCACATGCTGAGCTTGCCCAGTACCCAACCACGGCAGAGGACTATATGCACCCAACTCTCGTCGTGCCTGAATCGGCGATTCTTATCCCTGACAACTCTTTTGAAATTCGCACTCAATTTCTTATAGAGCTTAAAAATAATGCCTTTGATGGTAGATTTAATGAGTGTCCTCTTGAACATATTACAAACTTTGCTGACATGTGCCGTACTCTTGCTGAAGGTACAACTTTGGAATATGTCAAGATGAAAGCTTTTCGCTGGTCTCTCGCTGGGCCTGCACTGAAATGGCTGGAAGGGCTGAAACCAAAATCACTCACAACCTGGGCCCAAGTAGAGCAAGAGTTCCTGAACAAATTCTTCCCACCCGCCAAAACAGCACATCTCCGCCAGAAAATCACCGCCTTCAGACAGAAGCAAGGGGAACCGCTGGCAAAGGCATGGGAGCGCTACAAGGAACTTCTGCGATCTTGCCCTACTCATGGACAGCCACCCTACATCATTCAGGAGATCTTCTTCAACTCTCTTGATCAAGTCACTAAGGACAGAATCAACCATTATACTCGTTATGAGTATCTGACAATGCCGCCAAGTGACGCATGGGAAGTGCTAGAAAAGCTCACTACCTACGACAACAAGTATGGGTCTACTGCAACTTATGAAGAGAACCCATACGCCAGGCCAGCACCATCCATGCCCCTATATGATCCCCCTAAGGAGATTGATCCAGACATTAGGGAGCAGTACTACAGAGACCAGAATAAGAAGCTCCTCGAGCAAGTAAAGTATCTCTCTGTCAACCAGCCTTGCATTGAATGCGGATCGCAGCGGCACACCACTCCTGAGTGCCCACACACAGAGCAAGTCAGGCTGGCAGAGCACCAAGAGGAGGTAGCTTACGCAGGGGGTCCCAGTCGCTATATGGGGGACCAAAGGTTTCAGCAACCACAATGGAACCAAGGTGTCCCTAGGAACCCCTCGCCCTACAGAGCTCCAGGACATCCGGAAAGGGAGAAGAAAAAGGATGATATACAGACAGTCCTGGAGGAAATACGGAGAAACCACTCAGAAACTAGGCAATCCTTCAACTCCGTCTATACTCAGATGCAAGGTGTCAACTCTAGGCTTGGGGAAATTGATATCTGGCGGAAATCAGTTGATACACAGATTGGTCAGCTAGCAGCAGGAATCCCCAGACAGTCAGGTGCGCTCCCTGGATCTTCAGAACCAAATCCTAAGGGAAAGACTGGACACATCGCTGCTATAAAACTCAGAAGCGGCCACCAACTACAAGAGCTAGAGGTCGGAAAGCAGCAGAACAACGAAGAACAACTAGTCGACCGAGGCCTAGTCGATCTCGACAAGGGCCTACTCGACCTCGAGGAGAACCTGCAAAAATCTTCGTCTGCACCGAACAACAACTCGACTACGCCCAACCTGGTCGATGTCGACAAGAACCTAGTCGATGTCGAGGAGCCCCTGGTCGACATAGAGCAGCCTGCAGCATCTCCGACGTCTGTTCTGGCTCCAAATCAGAAAAAGAAGCTGCCTTTCCCCACAAAATCTCTAAAAGACCCGGCAGAAAAGAAATTCCAGCGCTTCATCAAGATGCTTCAGAAACTCAACGTCACTATCCCCTTCACAGAAGATCTCAATGAAATGCCATCTTATGTCAAGTTCCTGAAAGAGATTCTGAGCAAAAAGCGATCAATGGCTGAAATCACAGAGGAGTGCAGCCATCTGGACATATTGGAGAAGAGGCCGGATCCAGGTAAGTTTGCTATAACTATTGGATTTGGTCCATACAAAATTAATGCCCTATGTGATCTTGGAGCTAGTGTGAGTATAATGCCTTTAACGATTTGGTCCAAGATTAAGATAGGTGCCCTTGAGCCTGTGGATGCTAGACTTTACATGGCCAACAACACGGTGGTCATTCCAACAGGCATGGTGGATAATGTGCCAGTACAAGTAGGTAAATTCTTCGTCCCTGCTGATTTTCTAGTTGTTGATATGCAAGAAGATCCTGCTTGTCCAATTATTCTAGGACGACCCTTTTTGGCGACGGTGGATGCCAACATAAGCGTAAGGAAAGGAGTGCTCACTTTCAACATCAGCGATGAGGTAATTGAGTATTCCTTTAATAAAACTGAAAGGCATACAGGTCCAATGGAAGAGGTCAAATCTATCTCCGCCGGCTACATCACCTGCGGGGAACCCAAGGTCAGAAATATGACCCCTGAGGAGATAGAAAAGAGGGACATGGAGGCCCAGGTGGAGGAGATCATGGCAATCCTCAAGGAGAACACAGGGAATCCAATCGACACGGACCAAGGTAAGTCGTTGTGGATTAATTATTTTTCGGATGCCTTGACAGGAGCTAAGTATGGGGTCAAGATCGACCAGACCCTAGTCGATCTCGACCAAACCAAGGAGCCTCCACCAGCACCAGCATCATCGAGCAGCGAACCAGACAAACCAGGCTCGTCGATCTCGACCACCCTTGTCGAGGTCGACCACCACTCGGGGAGCCCAGACCCTGCTTCCTCGACGCTGACGACACCAGGACCAGCCTCGTCGATCTCGACCAGCCTTGTCGAGATCGACCACCACCCGGCGCCACCAGATCCGCCTTCCTCGATGAGCAAGCCACCAGGAGCAGAATCCTTGTCGATGTCGAGTAGTCTACTCGAGGTCGACGAGCCATCGTCTTCATCGACTTCTGGATCTCCGAGCAGACCACCACCAGAACCTGCAGTCTTGTCGAGATCGACTAGCCGTAGTCGAGATCGACCAAACACAGTTGTCCCCGATTCCGTCTCTACGAAGGTAAGCCGAGGTATGGATCTTTCTTCTCCTATTTCCATTAAAGATCTATCTATACATGGGAGAGGTTTGCCTTGGTATGTGCGCTTATGTAGGATTTCCAGTGATGAGCCCAAAGAATATGAAGTTGGAGACAAGCTCTATGTCTCTAAATCAAAGGATCATTGGTTCCCTAACAAATTCAACAAGAAGCGGATGGGACCGTTCGTGGTGAACAAGATCCATTCTGGAGGATTGCAGCTGAGGGACAAGAATGGAGTATTATTTGAAGCCCAAGCTACATGGGCCCTGCAAATGCCACCTTGAGCTAAATGGAAAAGTCGGCCTAGCGACTATAAAATCTAGAGCTTGTAAATAGACTTTTTAGGACCTTTTGAGACTTTGTTGCTTTTGTTTTTGGTTTTGAACTTTTAGTTTTTCTATTGTGGGTATATGTCTTCTACACTTTTCAGGTCCATGGATAGAACCAAGTCATACTCGGTCCAGGAGGTGCTTCCATTCGATAATTTGAGGCCTGCACATCTGTCTAGTGAGTTTCTTTCTTTACCCTTGTTTTTATACAGTGAGGACACTGTAATGTTTAAGTATGGCGTGGGGGAAGGGCTTACTTTGTGCATATTTGCTATATTTGACATATATGTGCATTATTTCTTTGAATTGCTACATTGCTATTTTGGAATGCATTATTAATTTATGTGCTTACATGCATGATTTCCAAAATTTAGAAAAATGACCCCCATTGAAAATTTTGATTAATGTCATGGAAGCTTATATTGAACTCGACGATGCAAAATTGGATTCATTAGAGATATAGCATGAAATTGCCTAGTAAAGGGAAGTCACAATGAAGTGCATTATTTTGAAAACCATGAAAGGAGGTAAATTTTGAAGTTGCTTTTGACATGTTGCATGATAAGAGGATGTAGGACTTTATATTTCCATATAATGCTCATATGTTTATAATCCTAGCCTTACCTATGCTTATGCATCACAAAAGCCATAAAATGCCTTATTTCAAATATTGCTCCACATGATCTAAATATTGCCATTCTTTACCTTATCCGGGGATTATGTTGAGAATGATGTTACATTATGGAGATTGTTATATGGTGTTTGTGTGATTGTTATTATTATTGGAGTTTGGCGGAATTGTTTGAAATATATGGAAAATTTAATGAGTGAAAGAAAATCCGATCAAAGATCGACCCTGCTCGCTGAGATAATAGTTTGGCGAGATGGGACACCAGGTGAGGAGTTCGACGCACTAAGTATCCGGGGCCATTCATGACACCCATGTTTGCGACTCGCGAGAAGGCAGTGCTGAGGTTAGAGAGGTAAAAGCAATATTATGGATAAAAGCATTATGAAAGGTGATGAATCTCAAAGAGAAGGAATGTGGAAATTCCGGTGGGAAATACTCCATTTCCCCGGATCATAAGCACCACATTGCCAAAAATTGCCCACCTTTAGCCTTTTACCAATCTACTCCTTATTTGAGCTTAAATTAAAGTCCTCTTGATTATTGTTGCTTTGTCACATAAAAATTATTTGTGCATAACCCTCCTTTTGTGAGTAGATGTTGCTCTTATATATGTACACGTGCATGGATCTGTGACACTAGTACCTTTTCGAGGATGGTAATTGATTGCAGGGACATATAAGAATGAATCTAAGATGTTGAGAGTTTGAATTCTTCCCCTGAATGACAATTAAAAGTATTGCTTGAGGACAAGCAAGCTTAAGTATGGGGTGTTTGTTGTGAGCTGAATCTGCCATGTTTTACAGTAACTTTTATATCGATTTCTGCATACATTTCATTCATTTGGGCTAAGATAGTACAGAACCTATGTAGTTTATGTTTATTTGCCAAATTATGGAATCTACACCAGTTTCTGTTTAATTCGCAGAAATCGAGGCATTTTACAGCAATTCTACAGAGGGTCGGAAAAGCTCGGAAAACAGCTACAGAAGTCCCATGTCAAAACAGCAGCGGAACCAGTCGAATCAGTCTGAGAGTCAAGGTTACTCGATCTCGAGTAGACCTTACTCGATCTAGACGAACATGTCCGAGCACAGCCTTGGTCGACAGAGCCTGATCGAGAAAGCCAGACAACCCAGCTCCGGAAGTCTACTCGATCTCGACAAGCCCTAGTCGAGATCGACGAAGCCCAGCGCCACATCCGGCGTCGACAAGGAAAGAAGCTGACCGAGAAGCCGAGGACGAGAAGCCGAGCACACCTCTACTCGATCTCGACAAAGCCTAGTCGAGATCGACGAGCCCCTGAGTCCAGATCCGAGCCAGTCGAGTAGAGCCACCCGAGGAGACCTAGTCGATGACCCATTCCTACTCGACATCGACAAGAGGTACTCGAGGTCGACAAGCACCAGGAGCCAAAACCGAGCCACATCGAGCACCAGTTAGCCAAGACGACGAGTCCTAGTCGAGGTTGACAAGGCTTTGTCGAGGTCGAGTAGCCCGGTGTCCAGAAACGCGTCGACGAGTGCCTGTCCGAGTAGAGTTGGGATTCCTTGGGGCCGAAGGAGGAAGATTCTATCCAAATCCATCAAGTTCTGTCTATGGAAGACGCAATCTATCAAGACATGAAGACTTACCTATTTAGATTTATCTTTTTCCTTTTAGATTTATTTCCATTATGACATTTATTTATCTTTTAAAGCTTTAGATATAAATTTAGATAGAGATAGAAGATTCTATCCTTGATTAGCAAGGATTAGAAGGCTATAAATAAAGCCCATGGGGCTCAGTTTTATTCATTCAATTTCAGAGACAATCAAGTAGTTCCACAGAGAAGTTTAGGAGTTCTAAGGTTTTTAGGGTTTTGGCTTTCTGCGAAAGTTGATTGCCAGGATTGTAAAGGCTTTTGAATTTAGTTTTAATGCAAGTTTCTTTTTATACATCAATGTCTGTTATTGCGATGAGGCGTGAGTAGTCCATCCACTTCTGGGGCTGGGGTGAGCCCGACGGTGGCCATGTGAGGCGACGCGATAAAGGTCAGATCTTTTTATGCAATTCATCTTCTATCCCTATGAGCATGATTCTTTTGCGAGAGTTGAAGGTGATCCTTGTTTGTGTTATTGAAGCGAAAGTGATCTTAATGCAACTTGGATTAATTATGTGAAAAAGGGTTAGTAACAATTAGGGTTTATGCGAAAGCTTCTATTTGCCTATTTGTTAATAACGAAAGTTATTTGATGGAAAGCATGATCTTTTATGCCTTTATGTGTTACTTTGCATGGTTATCGTTGTGGTATTGAAACCCTGGCTTTGGAAGTCTTTTAGCATATTGATTTATTTCTGTCGAAATTCTGAGTTTTGTTCGAGATTCTGCAAATTTAAGTTTCTGTTTCCAGTCGACATAGAGTAGACCTTTGTCGAGATCGAGTTCTGCTTTGTCGATCTCGAGTAGGAGCTGGTCTAGGTCGAGTTGGTTTTCTTCTGTTCTTGTCGATTTCCAGTTTCTGTTTTGCTGTTTCTTGTCGATCTCGAGGAGCTGTTTGTCGAGATCGACCAGCCTGTTGCTTTGCTTTTAGTTTCTGCTTTGCTTTGTCTTTTCTGTTTTGCTTTGTTCTTTGCTTTTGTTTTTCTGCTTTTATTTCTGTTTCTTTCCTTGTTTCTGTGTTTCTGTCTTTTTGCTGCTTTGTCTGTGAGATCTACAGCTACCTAAGAACTGCTGACGTGCTTCCTTGTGGATTCGATCCTGACTTTCCATTACTGCATTGGAGGAGTCTTGTATTTATTTGCGTGGGCCTAAATCTGGTTTGATCTATTTTGTTATATTTCATACTCGATTTCCTCCTCACAACAAATTGGCGCCGTTGCCGGGGAAGCTATCAATCGCGCCTTAGGTAGTCAGTTCTCACTTTTTCTTTGAGTCAATTTACAGGTGTATGCCAGTTCTCAGCGGATATGATGTCATCTTTTTCTTTCATCCGTGAACGAAGGGTCTCGATCTCTTTTCGCGGTGTCTCCGCCTCCAAGAGCTTTTCTTTCGTCTGCTCCAACTTCTCTTCAAGATCGCGAGCGTGCTGATCCAAGCGAAGATATCGACCCCAACCGCCATGAGTAAAAACATGACCCTAACTACAGCGCAAGGTTTTTTAGAAAATGCCCACAAAAAATCGTGAATTGCTCATCAGTGAGGTGATCCATGTATCGTAACTCTGCCTTCCCAAGCTCTGGGGGAAAGGCCAGCTGATCAAGAATGTCGGAGTCAAAACCGGGCATTCAGTACGCGGGCTGACCATTGGCGTCCACATGAAAAACTGGCACATCCCAACTCACACGTTCCCACGCCGGATAAGAACGCGGTTGCTTTTTCTTCGGCGGCGCTTTGGAGGTCCCCGCTTCACCAGGGGAAACAACTCGAGTCTCTGCAGGGGCCACTAGAGGAAGGGACTGGACCTCCACAGCTGGAGGAGAGTCGATCAGGATAATGGAAGGCTCAGGCTCCACCGGAGCGGCAGGGGAAGGAGAAGCTGCAACAACCGTTTTCTCTTTCACCACCTTTTTTCCTTTGGGTTTTGGGGCCGAAGTCTTGGGGCGCTTTAAGGCTCTCATCACGTCAGTAGGAATTTTCCTTTTAGCGGAGGAGGGGGGGGCCGAGGACATCTTCGCAGCGTCCACCATTACTTTCAGTTCCGCGGCGTCTGAAAAAAGAAAACTACGAAGAGAACAAAAACATTAAAACTAAATCGAGAAAATGTCGCGGATAAGGCAAAAGCAAGGGCACCCCCCGAAATTAACTACAACCTATGCGCGGATGAGGAAGACTTAAGCCGGCCATCTCCAGCCGCAAAGGGGAAACCATGTCTTTCCATGAAAGTTTTGTCTCGACAGCAAACTTCTGCTCAATCTCCTTCAGATCAGAAACAACCTTTCTTTTCATCCGCGTATACAGACGTGGTTCTGTGTGAAAGTTCAGAACTTTACGCGAAGGATCTCGGACCAAAACCCACTTATGCCGCCACTCCGGTTTACTGGTGTTATGGTCCACAATCGGGACACTGAGTTTAGCCTGATAGAGGCTTTTGTGGATACCCCCGTGACCCAAGGTGAGCATATTGCTCAAGAGTCCCAGAGAAGGCTGGACCCCGATCTCCAGGCAACGCATCACAAACGAAGTTAAGAAAAGCCAGCTGTTCGGGACCAGCTGGGCGGGGCTCAAACCACAAGCCTTCAGATAACGCTTGAATAGATTAGGTAGAGGGAGCCGAAACCCTTGAACCAAGCTCTCAATATACACCACCAGGCAACCTGGGTAGGCGTCCAGGCTCCCTCCCCCTTCCGCCGGAAGGCACAACACAACTCCCTCTGGCCAGGGGAAGACACGGGCGATGACGTTTAAATCCTCATAAGTCGTGAACGTTCCTCCACCGCGGCTCTGGGCATTCGGCGGAGCAATGGGAATCATCCGCTGAGGCAGAACCGCAGGAATCGGGCCCGCGGCAGAAGGCTGAAAATCCCCCTTAAACAGACAAGTTGCTAGCATTTTCACATTATACAGAACCGGACGAAAATCCCCCAGAACAGATGATGAGCGGCGTTCCGTTGGTAGGAAGACGGAGCCGGAGGGTAAGTCAGTGTGAGAGTCCCATTCTTTGTAAGAATGTTGAGATTCGGGCGACTCCAATATCGAGTCCGACCCCGATGACGAAGCTCCATCACCCGACCGCAAAGACACAGAATCAACAGGAGAGGAGTTTTCATCACGCGCATGACCCGGGGAAGTATAGAAGGAGGGATCCTCAAGATTCTTGGGTTGCCGAAAGGTGACATCATCGGGGACCTCTATATCGCCCATCAAAAGTTTTCCCCTAGAACGCCTGGAAGACGGAGGCCTGACCAAAGCATGCACACTACTAGAACTACTTTGGGAGGTCAACATGATGTAGATGGCTAAACTGGGTAAGAAAGGAGAAGCAAGGAAGGAAGAAGCCTAGGGACCGGCGGTAGTAAATAGACACCCAGAAGTTGCCCATACACCAACCGCGACCAGAAAGAAAAAGGGAAAGAAAGAAAAACTAAAATCAAAACAAGAACTAAGACGCGGAAAGAAAAGAAAGTAGAGTTAAAAGTTACCTCGAGGATGTTCGGGAACGAGAGCTGTAAAAAACGGAGAACGGTAAAAATGAGAAAGGGGTCAGAACCCCTATTTATAGGCACCACAATCCATGGCGTTTCACCTCCTATCTTGAGACACGTGTCAAAGGCACGGCACACATCAATCAAATGAATGGGCCAAAAAGTATCGGCCCAGAAAAGCCCATATAAGCCTAAGAAAGCCCAAACCGTTTTGTCTTTTTCTCCACCTTTTTGCCCTAAAAGAACAATAAATAACGGAGTAGGGTTTCGAACCGCGGAAAAACCTATCCGGTTCCCCCACGGCTCGAGGAGCTATGATGATGCCCAAAAGATAACGGAATTAAGGAAACAATTAAAGAGGGCCAAAAAGGTTGGCGGAAATAGAATCTAAAGAGCAACACAACGACTAATGATCCGCGAACGAGAATGGCATGCATAAGAGGGACAGGTGGCGCACATGCCCCCCATCCAAGTGCATCTTCTCTCCAAGACACGTGGCAACCCGGTATCAACAAGTGGCCAAAAGGATGGAATTTCCCCCTCATCAGGTAGACAGAGCGGTACACTATAAAAGGGAGAGAGGATACTGAAGAAAAGGACTTTTTGGGAAAAAACAGAGAGAAGACGCAAGTTCCAAGGAAGGAAGAGAGGGAAACAGTTACGTCAAGGCTCTCTCCTTGTCTTTTTTATCCCTCGCCCATCCGTGGACAACCAAAGATCCAAGAACGGCAACGAATCCGGGACAGGTAGTGGGATTACGGTCCAAGGAGCCAGGGAGAGCATAGTTTTAGTTTGCCCTCGATCCTTACTACAGTGAATTGGCAAATATCCTATACCATAAGGTCACTTGATGAACCCGAATTAGTAGAAAGAATGCGAGCCTTTTAGAAAGGCTCGGCGGCACCGGTCGTGAGATCCTCGCCAGTAGGGAGGACCTTAGGTAACGGGTAAGACCGTCATCATTTCCTCTGGTTTAATACACCTCAGGTAAAAGCCCTTTCCCCTTTTATTGCCTTCATCAGGCAATAAGTACTGTGGGAAGGAAGCTTCAGGTAAGTCCGTATTATCAACTTTCCATAAGAGGGAATACGTGGCATATCCCCCCATGGGAATATGGGGTGCGATTTACTTTTTCTTTTACGGTTTCGTCATACATCAACCGAAGGGTTTGGTGAGCTCCCACCATCTGATCATGCTGCCACAAAGAAATGTGGCTTTATAAAAAGAAAAGCCCATTTTTTCCAGAGGTACCGATAGACCATCCGCATATGTCTGCCAGAAGGCTCATCGGGACGCCACCTATGATAAAAAAAAAAAGGGAAAACACATGAGCCCGTGGTGATGCATAGGATGACGATGTCATTGTTCCTGGTCTCGAATGCAATTAATATCCTAATTAACTCACACAAAATAAATGATTAGTATAGCAGTCAAGTATGAGTCGATCCCACGTAGAAGACTGATTCGTGGTTTTGATGATGATTTAGAGCAAAAGACAATAAAGTTATAACAAATAAAGCGAACAAATAAACAAATATTGTAGCAATGATTGAAGAGTAATAATAATATAGGGAAAACATTTCACCTGCAATTCTTGACAATGGTTGAGGTTCATGATCCTTGGAATGATTTCATTGTTATTCTCAATCAATGCAAAGCAATTGACATCAATGGTTATTCCGACTTGGTTTTCATAGATCAACAATCCGCAACGAACCACCAATCACTTACCTTCTATGGCCAATTAGCAATATTCAATCTCAATGCAATTAGGAAGTCAAAAGGTTGCAAATATCATAACCCTAATCTCATAGAAATCAATGTTAACCAACAGTCTCTATCCTGCAGAGACAATTGATGCTTTCACGAGATCAATTTTCCATTGCTTGCTACCATTGATTACAATCTCAATCACTAGCAAATATGCAGTTCTGTCTAGACAATCAATCATAGAGAGAACATGTGCAAATAATCAACACTAAAAACAAGTATAATTAAATAACTCATGAATAACAATATGAAACCAAATCCTCACAATTCAATCAATCATACCTTTGAATCATAAGCGAAACTATGAGTGTAGCAACTCATAGTCAACAAGTATCTCTCTCTATGTGTTCTCTCAATTGTTCCACACTCAAAACGACTGTAAACAATAGACTTATAACCTAAAACCGAGGACTCAAAACCCTAGAGAATAAAATAATAATAAACTAATTAAAATAGATTCGGACGAAATCGTGCTTTGCTGAATACTGCGATACCGGCGGGCACCGCTACTATGACTCTGTGATTCTTCTTCGTCTTCGACTTTGAATTCCTTAGCTCCCTTGATGATCTTTCCTTGACCTCTTTAATGCTCCAAAACTAGCTTTTCTAGGCCTCTCAAGCCTCCCTTCAAGCTCGGATTGTAAATCTGCAGAATAAACACAAAATAGCGTAGATTCCTAACTCGAATACTCAAATGCAAAACAATGTAAATTAGATCTAGAGTCATCCCGATGTTTTTGGAGGCCCGGTGCGATAATTAGAAATAGACCCTCTTATTTTTATTTTTATTTTCATGATTGTTATGATCATAGTTATATTTTTTTTAATGAATTACATCTATTTATTGTAGATGACATAAAATGATATTATGAAAAAAAAATTATAGTTTATGTACATGAAAACAATGTTATATATACTTCTTAATTTTTAGTGTGTCATTGGACGACTTTTTTGAAAAATTAATAATTAACGAAATAACATACTCTCAACATTTTAAAATTTAAGTTATTTTATTACAAATTTGAAAAGTTAAAAATTATGTAAATATTAATTATATTACTTTTTTAATTTTTTAAATTATTAGTAATCACACAATAATTAAATTTATGTAATTAAAGAAAAAAAAAATTAAGAACAACATGTAGGATTTAGGAGGATGAAGGAATGGATCGGGGGGAGTGGAGCCAAAGAAAAACGCATGCAGTACAACTACACTAATACAAGAATGGAAGAGAGGGGGGTAACCATTCCGGAATGGCTCACTGGAAAGGACTTGTGGGTAGTACCCATAGGTCCCCGGTTCGAACCCCGGAATAACCGCTCTTTATTTATCAATTCAAGGAAGAGAGTGGGGTGGGACCAAAAAAAAACATGCATGCAATTGTAAGGATTCGAACACGGGTTTCTACAAAGACTAGTGAAATGGAAACCACTACACCACATTGAACTAATTGAATACAGAAAAAACATTACATATATATACACACACACACATATACATATACACACACACACACACACACACACACACACACACACACACACACACACACACACTAATCCGTGATCTATTAGGTCCCCAATAAATTTGGGCCCCGTGCAAACAGACCTCTTGTACCGCCCTAAAACCGGCCTTGATTAGACCAAACAAATGCAATATGAATACTCTAATGCAACTAAAACTAGTCATATTGCCTATCTAAAATATGCATGATCAAATCCCCCTGCACTTAAGCTCTTGCTTGTCCTCAAGCAAATGAAGAATGGACATAAATCAATGCAGCCCACATGAGATTCCTTTAACTCATAACCTTATCAAAAGCAACATCAAAGCAAGTACAAATATGAAGAAGACACACAAACATCATACATGTATATGAGCGATCAAATAGCCTGTATGCTCATCAATCCAACCTCACAAGGGAGAATATGTGTTTCTCTCACTCTCATGTGTTTAGGCTTTAGGCATACACTCAACTCAATTCCATGTGCAAACATCATTCTCAAATATTGACACTTATATTACAAAATCTCCACCGGATACGTCAAAGCAAAATAAGAAACATCAAGAGGACTTTCGCTCAATGGATGACTTCAAAGAAGACTCCATTCGGCGGGGTTGTAATGGGGCCTGGTAAAAACATAAAGGGCAAGGAATTGTATTTGGTCATGTGGTGCTTTCAATTCCGGGAACTAAGGTTCCTAAAACTTCCAACATAACTCAAAACAACTCAAAAATAGATCAAGCTCTCGTAAGAACATAAACTCTCGAAATATAATAACTCTCAAAATATAACAAATAAGCTCTCAAAATATCATAAACTCTCTCAACCAAATTTTTATCCAATTCTCTTATGCAAGAAATAAATAAACAAGGCTCTTTCTTTCATTTCATTTTTATTTCTCTCATTTTTTTCTCTTTTTCTTTTTCTTTTCGGCTTTTTTTTCTTTTCTTGAGTCATACGCATGAAATACAAATATGAGGAAAAATAAGCATATAACATTACATCTCTCTCTCTCAAAACCTCTTAACAATAAGCATAAACCATAGCTTTTCTCTCTCAACTCAAATAACATCCATAACCAACTCAAAATCCCAATTCCCGGAAGGGTCAGGCTTACCTTAGGCTAGGATACATGAATTTTGTGGAGCTTTAAAGAAAAATGTTAAAGGATCAAATTGGCTTCAAGCAAAGATATGATGTAAGGTAGCCATGGATAAATATATGCTAAAAGGTGCCTCTATCATATGCAACTCATCAGCAATGATCATGTATATAATCGCCCTCAATAATAAATAACCATGTCAATACTCAAAGACAAGTGCATATGAAGAGTAAATCACACACAAAAGCAAAAGGGAATATAGATGTGGTCCCTTATCAGGCCAAACTTTCTCACTAGGACAAATATTTGTTGGATCTCAAACATGGCAGGAATGATCATACGTGCTCAATTACATATGCAAAATCATATCTCACATAAAAAAATTATTTTCTAAAGATAAGATTAAATCATCCAGAATTCCATGGGATTTATATGATCATGCTAAAATGAAGTGGAGGACAAAATAAGCTAGATGGGTATTTGAATAACACACACACACACACACACACACACATATATATATATATATATATATATATATATATATATATATATATATATATATATATATATATGCAATGTATGATATTTTAATTTTAGATTTTTGTCATTTTTTAATGTTTTTTCTTTTCACTTTAATAAGAACAATAAACATAAACATGATGCATGAAGCAACTTACATAAACAAAACATAAACTAAAAAATAAATAAACATGAAACTGAAATTGTAAACATGAAATAGCTAACATAAACCACTCCCCCACACTTAAATGTTGCATTGTCCTCAATGTATAAACAAAAAGAACAAAGAAATAAATTTAGGGTGAAGGAAGGACTAACTAACCAATCATTGGGAAGCCGGAGGGTGGAATGGAAATCTCTAGTGAAAGAGATTTTGCATTTGGAATAAAGAGCTATTCAGACTCATCTGGAGTTCTTCAAATTTTCTGCCCAAAGCCACCTACTAACTCTTCAGATCCTGGAAGCATTATGCTTGTCGCGCCTCCACTCTAGTCAAGCAACAATCAATGTTCTGAATAAGCTCAAGCAACAGGTCGCTCTCAATAGATGTGTCAAAATCATCGTCCCGTGCTACATCCTCAAATATAGATATGTTTGTTGAAGATGATTCTAAAATTGACCATTTCTCAAGATAAACATGGTTAATACGGAAAGCTGCCAGAGTAGGTCCCACATGTAAGGCAGTGGGGAGGTATTGATGATGCTCCCCTTTGGCGCCTGACAACCAACAGAAACTCTCACTAGTGTCTGGGATGAATACCCTCTCAACGATGCGAGTTTTAAACAGGGCGGACATATCAAAATACTGAGAAGACTGTAATGGCTGCAACAAACTCAAATCAATGTCCAAATGAAGTGCGATAAGAGTAACCATGCCACCAAAGGATATAAAGCGAGTGTGCCTCCCACCCTTCTGGCCGAGTGCCTCAGCACAAGTAGCTAAGAACAAATGGACCCAGTCCGGTGTATAGGTAGCTTCTAATGTCAAGCAATAAAGCCACATACACATCCTTAGGGGAACAAATTGTGGTTCCGCCAATCCATAGAATGCAGGGCTCAAAACTCTATGGCATAAACGGAGAGCAGGGTGTGTAACCAAATATTCATGATAATCCTCATGCCCTTCAGGAATTCCAGTGAATTTCGCCCAAGTCTCAGCAGGTGGAATCAGAGACATGCTCCCACGCCAAGTAGAAGACCAAGGTTTGCTCATTCCAAATGCAAGAGCCATAGTGCGCTTTGGAATCAAACATTCAGTACCCAACATCTTGAAACGAATATCCTTGTGGGAACACACATTCAAAGTTGCAAGGAACTCGCGCACCAGTGCAGGGTAAGTTGGCACACTCAGGGTGACAAAATTACTCAGACCTCCATTCTCCAATAAGGCAGACACAGGGTCAAGAAGTCCAAGCTTCTGCAATGTTTACAAATGAAAGAATCGAGTCGTTGATAACTCCGACTCTATAACTGGCACCAATGCTCCTCCTCAACTCCAGACATATATTCAGGCTTTTCCATGCTAGAATGAATATACATGATGCACAAGATATATTGTATGGGTCATTACAGAGAATGAGTTTCAAAAGCAACTATATTGTGACTTTCTTACATAAGATGATAGAGAAGCTTGTTATGACTTTCTTACATAAAATGATGGAGAAGCAACTATATTGTAGCTTGTCAAGTGTCAAAATGTGTCGATTTTAATGTTTTGTCTATATAGATGTCTTTACTTTGTGTTTGTGCAATTACAAGCTAAAAAGAGCCAAAGATATGAAGAAGATGTAGAGAATGAGCTAAAAGGTTCATGAGATGACAAAGATGATCAATGTCAGGACCTTTGCTAAGCATAGAAGATAATTAAAGAAGACCACAAGCTACATGTCCAAAGTGTGATATGAGTACACACTCATTGAGGCAAGTAAAAGGCTGCATGGACGAGTAGGGAACTACTTGGATGAATACCGATCCTTTTGGGTGAGTACGAAGCCATTGTGGCAAGACCAAAGAAAATCGAGGACTAAGCCAAGTGGATCAAAGGAAAAGACCTATGATTACTCAACCGTGTAGGCAACTACCCGAGCAACTAAGCAAGTACTTGGCCTAGTACTGGGTGATCTGAATGAGCATACGGCGAAATCTCACCTAAATCTTTTGAAAATCTATCTTTTATCCAATAATGCCTAGATAAATCCTTAGGATACGATTCATTCATATACATAAACACTCAATTTTATTGAGAGAAAAAGTTGAACTTATTTAGGGTTACAAAAACAGTCCAGCCACTTACATATTTACTGTTTAATAGTTTCAGCTATAGTTTTAAATGGTGTTGGTTTGGTAATATTGCTTTGATATTGTTTATGATGATCATGTTTATTTATATGCTTTTGTCGATTATGGTAATATATGTTTGAGTAGTTTGATTGATTCTAGAGTAAAGTGTTTCAATGTCTAAGCATGATCAATGATTTATTACATGTGGTTAATATGTGTTCTATGGTGATTTGAAATGTATAATATATGTTATGAATAAGAGTAACTCACTTAGGGAGTTGATTAACATTTATGAAAGACAATCTAAAGCGTGTTTCAATCTTGAGGATTTATGAAAACTAAGCATCTTAATAACATTAGATACGGATTTTGTGAAACAAAAGATGAATTCTAAATTATCGGATTAGTTATTCATATGATGTGATATCATTTTAGTGAATTTATTTCTTTTATGGATGACAACAGATGGTTTATGATTGTAGTTCATGTACTAGATTGATCATTAGGTTCTGAATTGTTGTAGCTTTCTTAGATTATTATTTAATGAATGACATTTAAAGGGTTTATCTATCATTATTCATATGCTATGACTATGTTTATTCGTATGCAACCATATTCATGATGTTTGTATATGAAATATTGATCACTTATGTAGTTAGACCTCATATTATATAAGAAGAAAATGGTTACTTGTTCTTATATGAAAATTATATTTGGATTGTCAATGAGATCATGCTATAAAGACATTGGTAACATAAAGCTCTAGACTTGATGTTTATATTGATTGATAATAGTTTTAGAATCTAGAAGTTGGGTTGGCTATTACGAGCTATTTCATTGTGTTTGATCCTTTGCTTATATTTACATCTATGTGTTTTAAGGAATTGAATAAATTTAATTTTGATATTGGTTTAGGGGTTGCTAGATAGTTACTCCCAAAACGCATGCTCGTCGGTTGTCTACCATCACATGTGCTTAATGTCACTATTAAACAAAAAAAAAGATAGTACAATCAAATGGTGTCAACTAGGCGTGGCCATGGGTCGGGAAGAGGTGACCCTAACCCTAACTCAAAAATCCCATAGGTTGACGGGTTTGGGTCAACCTGTTGACCCGTTGGCCCTGCGAGTCGGTAGATTGGGGGATGCTTGACCCTAACTCGCCAACCCGAGTCACCTTCCCACTCGTAGATCCGGACCCAGAGAGTCGTTTGAAGACCCGGACGGCGGGTCCGGGTCAACCCGCAACCTGTGGCCACCTCTAGTGTCAACCGTTTCCATGTTTAATAAAACAAATGGGATCAAACTACAATGTGGAGCAAATTGTCGTGTCTAAAATATTTGTAACTCTACGTAAGAGCTATTGCGAAGCTCAATTCAAGAGACCTACCTAAAAATTATTCCAAAATAATAAAAAGTTTGAGCATAATTAATTACATCACAATGGAAGATAATAAATAAAATTTAAGTGTTATAAATAGCAATGGTTTTATAGGAATACAAATCTAGAATTTCCTTGAGAAATTATTCAAACATTGATGTCAAGGTTTTGTTGCTACAATCGTCAATAAAAATAACTATTAAATTGGTCAAATAACTTACATTGGCATGAAACAACATGCTTTATGCTGAATTACTCGATCGAAAAAACAAGCAGATGTATTCAATATATAAAACTTTTGTTATCTTCTTGCACCCACTAAAGAGCTGCAAGATGCACTTGAATAAGGACTACTCCTCATCTTGCTTTTTATGTTCCCAAACACATTAAGATCCTCAAACAATCTATAAGGCGGGATATAAGGATTTTCCCCCTTAGATGACCTAGTGATAGTAGAGGCATTTGTGGCAACATTACAATCTCAACCATTCATTCTAGGCCCTTGAGCAATGATAGAATTTACACATTTTAAAGATTGGGCACTCGTAGCTATGGGTGAAGGATTCAAACTTTGTTGCATGGTAGGGATTTCAAGCATGTTTGTATATTGAGGGTTGAAGAAAGAAGTACATTTCTGGAGAGATTGGAGTTCTGTGCTTGGAATTTGTTGGTTATGATATGATTGGAATGTGTCATGACTTGATATAGAAGTGTGTTTTGATTCTTGGGGTGTAGAGTATAGGAATCGAGTTGTTGTTGTAATAGTAGTTTGGTTGTTTGGATAACCAGGGGTTGATGCCCATGGTGGAAGTGTGTATGTTGAAGAGGACTTTAGGTTACAAGGTTGCACTATTGGTTGTTGGGATGAAAACTGATCTTGGACTTGTTTCATAAAATTTGGTTTTGAACTTTCATTATTTAGCTCAAGTGAGTTATTTTTTTGATTGATTTGGACGGTACTTGGTTGGTTGTCGTTTTGGTTACATGTTGCATAAGCTTGAGCATGAGCCCATGGGGCAATATAGTTATCAAATGACGTCGGGTATACATGACTGGTTTCAAATAAATTTTGCTTGGGAATTGATGGTTGTGCTTGATTGTTCACCTCCGGTTCCGAGGGAAAACTTGTAGAGAGAACAATGCTCAAGAAATCCACCATGTCTTTTTCATTAGTAGTCTTAATAGGAGAAGTCGGGAGATCAACTGGAACTAGTGCATTGTTTGAAGTAGATTTTAGGCTAGCCGAAGTAGACAAGGTTGGCTCATTGATACGATTGCTTAAGGTTTCACTTTTGATAATCAAATTGCTAGACCTTGAACCCCTGTAGTCGGAAAAAAAAATTGAGAATTAAATAATCACTACTATAATAGTCTTAAAATATCAACATGATAGAGATTCTTTATTAAGAAAGCTCACCTTCTTGATAGTTGTGCGGACTCATCTTCCTCTTCTTCGGCAACAATAAAAACATGGCTTTTCATTTTATCCCGAGATATAGTAGAAGGTTTATCATTTGGACAATAGGTTGCTTCGTTGACCAAGTGAGAAGGAAGTGTCGAGCTTGAATCTATGACATCATGTTTTGCTAGTAAAACCTGTAAAGCATCATTTAACTCTATGCCTTGACTAAGTAGTTCTTCATCCCTGATAGTAATCACCATTGAAACAAAATCAATCCCCACTTAAGGTACTCAAGTCTCCATTTTGGTAAAGACATTTTTTTTGTAAGCATTACTAACATTGTATTTGTAAGCATTTGGATCAGCCTCCTGTGATTAGTACGACATTCGTCAACTAAAGCTACAATTACTTCATCCTTCTCCCGCTGCAAGTAAAATATACAAAATTATTTTCATGTATACCACATTAAAAAAAACTACATAATATTTTGACATATGCATGAAAACTACTCTCACCTTTTGATCATTTTGGTTGGTAGCTTGCAACATGTTATCCAAAAGCACCATTGTGTTTTGAATAGTTTCCAAAAATGATTTGCTATACAAACGATGTTTTAAAAATATATACTATAAGATGATCATTTTACATTTATATAGGACATTGCTATATGCTTTTAATTTGAACTCTTACTTGAGACAATCGGCATCATGAGGCAATATAGCTTTGTCTAGTCTTCTCAAAGAATTGTTTTGTATTGAACCCATTCTAATTTGAGGACTTCTTGTTGAATGTGGGGTTATTGGAGGGGTTATAATTGGTGGTGTAGGGAAAGAACGTTGAGGAAATTGCACACCACATCGCTGTATAAGATCACCAATTATTATAACATATGTCTAAATGGATCTGATTTTAGACAAGCCACAATAATATTTAAAACATAACAAATGAAAAGCATGCAACAAACAATATGGGACTGTAGAATTAGGAAGGTGAAAAATTAAAATGTTGATTGTGTGAGCTCACCCTGAGTTCATTATATGCCAAGTAATAATGGATATGTTTTCCGATAGGGCCACCAAAAGCTTCTTGCCACGAATCTATAAGAACTAACATTTTGAGTCGAACCTGTAGGTCTCCCTAAAACAACAGTTGATGTAGGTATATTGATTAAACACTTGTATCAATCTAAGCTAAGTGTTTGTTAGATTGGAATTGAATTAGTTTTCATAAAATGTAATACTTGTGAGGTATAAAAATGAAGTTGATATTGAGATTAAATGAGTTAAATTAATTAAAACTACCCTCTTCTTGATATATTTGACCATCTCATCCAGGATCTTCCTCTCCGCAATATGAAAATGTATGCGATCATCACAATTCTTCACCACCGTCTCCAACAACTATTCAAATGTACGTGAGATGGAGTCACACATGTATGAGTTATAATTTAAATTGTATTGCAAATTAAAATTTCTTATTCATTTTGCAAGGTTGTAAATTGAAAAAAGAATCATAATAATCCTTGTATCCACATACCGTGAGAGTAAGCATTTGGACTTTAGAGTTCTTATGTTGCATCCTCTTCTTCATAGCTTTAATTAATTCTTTAGCAATCCTATAATAAAGTTAACCATTTCGATATAATCAATAAATTAATTAATGATCGAATGACATGCCAACATTGGTCTCAAAATTAATTAGCAATGAAAGATAGATTAAAAAAATGAAGGTCATTAGGTGTGGGTACCATTGACTAGAGTTAATAACGTCGCAAATCTCCATGTTGAGTGTCCAATCCGGTGAAATGAGGAGCTCGCTGGTGGCTTTATCCACCTTCACCGTAGCTATGTTTCGTGAAGATAACATTAGAAATGATTGTAACATTTTTTATTTTTTGTTTTTTTATTGATTGATTGAGTATGTTGTTTTTAATATTAGATTGAAGCCATAAATTTATAGAAGTGTTGGTTGTGTTGCAATGAGACTTTCAGGGCGAATTAGTGCTACTTTTGTGTTGCTAAGAGTACGGGGAAAGGTCTTTATGTTTCCATTTCAAGGTAGATTTTCACTGTCCATTGAACGTGTGTTAATCCAATGCCCGGAGATTCATATGTTTAGTTTCCGTTTCTTCTTCCCTATTAAATAGCTAACTACCTATTTTCATTTACTACCTTATATGTACTATCCATGAAAAACTCAGTACTAATCATTTCTCTATCTTAATTGATTACTTGTAATATTATTTGGAATTTTTCATAGAACAAGTCATTTATTAATTTCATACCAATTCACCATTTTTTTCCCTCGAAGTTTTTGCTTCCTTGAAGATTAATTATTCACTTTCATTTTTCTTTGTAACATAACTCTCCACTAAACATTTGCGTATTTTTGACGTTTTTCTTTTCAAAGATTGCACCATAACAATTGTTCCTAAGATGTTAGATAACTTATTGTTTTAACTATACGAAGGTTCCATATATCATGCAATAGATACATTTTTTTCAACAAAATTATGGATAATGGATAGAATTGGATTGTAGATAGAATGATTATATAAAAAAAATTATCTTAAGATATAGTACATATTACGTATTGATTAAATGAATCAGAGAATAAAATATTTATATATATAAGTATTATTGAGATCTTACAAAATTTGGTAACAATCTTTCCAAAATATATCCATATCTAGAAAAGTTGGGAAAAATATTATGTTATGATTGATTAATGTGAGGATAAAAAACCTTTTAATTGGTTAAGGCCATGCACACTCGAATGGTCGTTGGCTTCAACTCTTGGAGGACTGTTGACTCAAAAAAGTAATAAAATAAATGCAATTGTCATAGAGGTAGGGAGAAGTGAACTCGCAGAAGCGGCAATCTTTGGAGATGAAGCGACACCTTATGCGCAATTTTCAACAACCCGCAAGCTGGGCACGGGTGATGCATCAGGCCACGTGTATGAAATATATATTTTTTTATTAAATAGTCAAATTTTTTTTTAAATTTTTTTAAAAAAAAGTCTGCCAGTCGAGTCAGCGGGTTGACCCTTGACCCGCCGGGTCATATGAACCCGCCGACCCATGACTCTGGTGGGTTAGGATCCGAGTTGGGATATTCTAACCCGTGATCTGGTGGGTTCCACTCATGACCATGTCTATTCCTACCCGCGTTATCCATGTTTGCTTCATGCTCCTTGATGGATCATGATGCATATTTTAACATGCATAATATGATAGTTTTAGTTCCATTTTCATTGTAATTTGTAATATAGCACTCATTCTAGTTATTTAAGTAATTTATACTCTTTGTGAAATAAGTCGGAATCTACACTATCTTAGTGTTTATTTGCATATAATAGATCCGATCTCGGATGGTGGAGAAAACATGGAACAACGGAGCTAAGTAGAGCTTGAGAAGGAGTCCCAAAGAGTGTGGAGCAAGCCAAGGAGCAAGGAATCAATGCCTAAAAGTTGTATGCACGGCGAGCCGAACTTAAAACATAGTTATCGGAGGCCTTGAATATCCGATCAACTATTGTGAGTATGCATTGGAAAGCTCTTTCCAAGGCCTAAAATTTTTATGAAGACATCGAGACCAGATTCAAAGTACTCAAGGGTGAAAAGAGTAAATATCGACTCGGTACATTTGAGTATCGACTCGATACCTGGGTGAATGTTGCTGCATATAGACTCGATAACTAGGGTTTCAGATGACGGATTTGAAAATTATATCCTATCCTATTCAAGCCAAACTAGGTTTTTTTCTCAACCCCTTTGAGCCCTATAAATACCTATGCTAACCTAGGGTTATACTCACTTCTTCGAAATGGTCAAGCCTTTTTAGTTTATGTTCGTCTAAAGCCATGTTTGGCTAACTACTCTCTCACGATTCAAGACATGATTTGGTGTATTGTGAGAGCTGATTTTCAAATTTAATCTATTCTTATTTCTTCTGCATATTATGTTGTTACTTTTGTCTTGATTGATCACCTCGATGAAGTAGATTCGCGCTAGGTTTCTACGTTGCATGCAAGCAGGTCGATACCACTATAGTAGTCGCACGACATGTCCTTGTGATGTGTAATGAGATAACATCTTGATTGAGACTACTTCGGAGGTAATTAAGCGGTAGCTGGTTGACAACCAGATGAGGAGCCGACGAAATCGGAGCAAGACGATCTCGATGCGTTTGTATTATTGGATAGCTATGTTGCTCGCCCCTATGTTAGAGTGTAAGGGACTCATAAGTGATCGTCAAAAGGCGGCACATGGCGTCTACATAAGCCAAGAACCGGAATAATCACAATGGGAAGAAGCCCGATGATTGAGAGACCAACCATGTTGAGATGAGCGGGTGAAACCATTCACATATCTCTATATCTTATTTTTTTACTTCTCTTTTTCCGATTTTCTCTTTCTTTGCAAGATCTACTTTTTCTTACTCTTTTCTCCCTCATCTCTATTATGATTGATAACAAGAGAACCACTAATCTCACGCTCTTTGTTGGACGATACCTTGACTTGTACTCTACTATACTAGTTGCTAAGTTTAGGGATTATTTTGATGAGATCCAACGACCGGTTTTCCGCTCGTCAAAAGTGGCGTGATTCCCGAGGAGCGCTATTTGATTTAATGTGATTTAATGTGCAGGCATGTGAGGAGAAGTACTACTTCAGTAAGGATACATGAGAGTAGACCGGAACTAGGCTGGTGATCATAAATGATACATAGGAGTAGACCGGAACTAGGCTGGTGGTCATATATAAGGGTCGAGCTCAAAGGAGGATGAACAGGCAAGAAATTTCTACGATGCATAATTAATTGCCTATTTTTTTCACCTACCTCATGCACTCAACTATTGGGTGGGAAAAGGAGTTCGAGTTTGTAAAGGTCTAAATGTTATAAAAATTCTTTCATGAATTTAAATTCTATTTAGATTAAATTTGTATGATTTTTGAAAATTTATGTTTATAACTTATAAATATTCCCATTCTCGCTTAAAATAATTTCACATTTTATTTTTCGAATTTTGGCGAATAATTTTATTTTATTTCTAAAACAAAACAATTGCATAAAGTTTTACACCTTATATGGTTTTATCCCCGTTTCTTTTTATGTTATGTTCAATATATATCATTTTGCCATACAAAATTTCTTCACCATCCAAAATATCTCCCAAGATTTAAAATTTAAAATAAAAGTTACTTGTAGTATGGTGTAGATAGGAGTGTTATGTGAACATGAGTAGCTCGAATTCGACTCGTACTCGCTCGATAAAAACTCGACTCGAGCTCATTTATTTCCTAAACAAGCCGAGTATTAGCACATTTTTAAGCTCGGTCTAAAGCTCGGCTCATTCGAATTGAACTCGAATAGCTCGAATTTTATTGAATTTCTAAAGTTTTCCTTAAATTACTGTATGAGCAAGTAAAACTGCCTAAAGCTCGAAAAAAGCTCGGCTCGAGCTCGTTCATTTCCTAAACAAGCCGAGTATGAGCACATTTTTAAGCTCGAGTCAAAATTTAGGCTTGGCTCGACCTCGTTCATATTATAAATGAAATAAATATGAACAAGCAATACTCGGCTCGTTCGGCTCGAATAGCGGCCCTAGGTGTAGATAAGGGTGAATTGATGTTTGGACATTTGGGAAAATCTTTGACTAGTAATTTCCACCACAATCAGTAAACCTACCTACATACAAACAAATCTCCTTTTTCACCCTGCTTTCTTCCGTGAATTTGGTAAATAAAGAGCGTCATCCGAGTTCGAACCGGAGATCTTTAAATACTATCCGCAAGTCCTTTTCATTTGAACCATTTCGGAATCCCCCTTTTCCTCCTTTCTCTGTTTGATCAGCAAGAAAACAAAAAGGGAAATTTGATGAAATATATCTTTATCCTAATCTGATTACGATACGGGGTAAGCCGTAGGATGACCCAATCTTCGACAATCAAGACTAGAACTCAAGAAAGAAACAAGAACTCGATCAAGACTCAAGAAACGCAGCAAGAACACCAAGAAATATGCAAGACTCGACAAAAACACCAAGATCAAGGATAAACTCGATGTCGACTATGAACAAGAACAAAGACTTGACGCTTAATTGAAATAAAAACTCGAAATTGACAATATAAAGAATGGTAGTGGACTGAGTCGATCTATATAGAACAAGATGAAGACCCCAGTCCTCCGTAGAGGGTAAGAACCAACACCAATGACTATATAACCTGCCTCTACAACCCTACACAACCACGCGGACAACTTGGAGGCACAAGGAGGGGGCTCGTGGATACCAGGGATTACCAAACCCTTGCGAGATTGACAAACTCAAGGCAGACCAAGCTGAGATCAATACCAATTGAAGGTTCGATAATATAAAACAATGTAATAAAGAAATACTCTAGAAGGGGGGTTGAATAGAGTATGCCCGTTTTTCGCAGAAAGTCTCAAGACCTTTGGAGCTCGTATAAAACCCTTTGAGATTAACCTGAATCACAAAGTTAGACAATCGAACCAAGTGCGGAAATAAGGTAAAGCAATAAGTAAAGGACACGAGTAATTGTTTACGAGGTTCGGCACGAACTTGGCCTACGTCCCCGCCTAGGGTTCTTCCACAACCCTAGGATTCAAAAGGCTTTATTGATTTGCTTAGCTTAGGATCCTAATAGCTCACCGAGAAGCCTCTCTCCTATACAATTGCAATCTAGTCAACTCACGTTCCCTTGGAGTCCTAGACCAATCTAGAAGAGCCCCACCTCTCTCAGCTATCTAGTACAATCCTCTTACTCTCACAAATCAATAGCCTAGTGCAACTTCCCGAGTTATAAACTCTCGAGTAACACTATAAATGAATATATCCTATAAGCTCACACTGACTCTCAAAGGCTTTGAAATAAACAACAAACTCTTGAGCGCTTAACAGAGAGACACTTTGGAAGACAGATCTCGCTTGAATGAATGAAAGCTCGTGTAGCACTTGTGTATCCTGTCTTCATCTTCTTTCTCTATTTATTGAGACAAATCGGCGCCGAGAATCTTCTCCAATGGCTATTCCTGATCATGGCTATCTTCAAGATCTTCTAAACTTGGAAACAAATGAAGCCATAATCTTTCCTATTTGCACCTTCTCAACACTTGTCACAAGGAAGGAAATAATTCGAAAAACTTCCTGAAAGATTAGTCAAGCATATATATATAATATACAGGAAGTATATAATAAGACTAAATAATATTCGGACTTATAAAACAGGTTTTGTATTTCATCAACTGTTAATGCTCCAAGGCCTTTGACACAAACATCCTGTCAAGGCCTTTGAAACATTTATTCCGATTTTCATCAAGGGAGGGAGTTATCAATCTCCCCCTTGATGAAAGACAAAACCTGTGCATCCCTGCAACTTAGTCAAGCATAGATAATAAAATAGAAATCGGACTATGTACCTGCAAGGGTTAGACAATTGTTGGATCAAATTTTTTAAAGCATGCAAAAACCATCCAACTGAAAACCATAAATCAAAAACCAAGGTCTTCCAAGACCTTTAAGCAGAGGTTTTCAAAGTCTAAACACCACAGATCATCTCCCCCTTTTTGTCTTTCAACAAAGGGCGGAGGTAAAACAGTCACCAAAATAGTCACCAAAAATTTTGAAAACGTTTCCAAAAACCAGCAATGTATCAAATTTCAGGGATGCGATAGGGTAGGGTAGGGTTTAAGCTTAGTCATCCGGAGCATCATCAGTGAGCCTCGTCCACAGTCCTTGCAGCATCTTGGAAATCCCGCTCATCTCCGTCATAAACTCCTTTTGCAGCTCCTTGATATCCAGGCGAACTTCCTCCAAGCCCAACTCTAGGTTGTCCATGCGTTCATTGAAAGCTGGAGCAGTGGGAAAGGCTTTTGAAGGAGTGGCAAGACTCAAGGTCCCTTGGGGAGACCGAGTGATGCCAATCTTTTCAAGGCCCTTAGAGTCGAACTTACCCATATGACGCAGCTGTTCTTCATTTTTTACATCAATTCCAAAAGCTTTGAAGAGAGGGGTCAAAAGGGTAGCAAAGGGGAGGGGAGAGCCTTTTCTAGCTTTTCTAGCATGAGCCATGGTTCCAAGGATAGTGTTGGCCAGATCAAGATCAAGGCCATTTAAGATGCGGTAGAGCAGGACCATGGCATTGTCGGTAAGGAGTGAGCCAAAGTTAAGACGGGGTAAGAGGCATCGAACAATGATATTAAAAATTATTTTTGCCTCAAAGGTTAGGGATGAGTGGGTGAGTTGCTTTGAGGTGCTGTTGGATGCTTCGGGTAGGAGGTACTTGGCTCGGGCAAGGATGATGCAATTCTCTTTTGAGGGGTGTATATCAGAGGGTGGAACTGGGGTAGGTAAGCCAAGGAAATCTGCAAAATCATTGGAGTTGAGAGAGATTCTAACCCCTTTGACCACAGACTCCAAAGACCAACCATTGGTGTCATTTTTGGCTTTTAGGTTAATGTAAAACAGACGGGTAAGCTGGGGGTAGTAGACAGTTTCAAGGTTAAGAAGGATCCAGGCTGGGGATTTTTTGAGAAGATCAATGCATGGTAACTTCAAAGCTTCGAAGAACTCAAAATCCAAAAAATCAGAACAACTAATCTTACGAGTTCGAAACTCATCTACCCACTTACCAGCAGTCTAAGCATCTTGAAACCAAGAGGAGGGCAAGGATTGATTTACCTGGATATAGGCCGGGGGGTCGGCATTCTTTCTGCGAGCAACTGTTGGAGCAGCCCTCTTGACAGGCGCTACAAGACTCTTGACAGTGCCCTTCCTGGTGCGCTTGTGAGATGGAGGCTTGACAGCAGCAGGGGCTTTCCGCTTCTTTGGAGACGGGGGAGGAGGAGAAGGAGAGGGAGATTCTTCCTCCTCTTCCTCAGACCCCGAGTCCTCACCGGACCCCGCTTCATCTCCTTCAGCTTCCTCGTCATCTCCAGATCCCTCTTGCTCTTCTTCTTCTTCCTCAGGCTCCTCCTCGGATGGAACCTCCTCGGCTAGGGTTTTCTTAGAATAGATTGAGAGGTTGAAGAGGGAGAAGGTGAAGGGATTTAGATTAGTTCTGGGTTTGTGATGTAATCGGGTACAGGATTGGGTTTAAGTAGAGGGAGTGATGGGACGGGTTTAGAGTTCCAAGGAAAGAAATCATCACATTGCCAATTTGAAAGGTTTCCAATTCAAAATTCAAATGTTCCCATTAAAATCGGACTGAAAAACTGAAAGATTTAGCTCCAAATTTAAAAATATCTTAACGGTTAAGAATAATTTTGAAATCCGATAAAAAATATAATTGATTAAATATCTAAAATGATATTAACCAAAAATATATGATCCGATATATGTAATCCACCATTTAGTTCACACACCTTGACATAGTTCTCAAGGGTCTTGACACTAAGTAGAATTTATCTTTCGTAAAGGGAATGCTCCCCCTACGAAAGTGCATCCTTGTTAAGCATCCCAATCTCTCGTCTTATGAAGGTGAACCTATCCTCTGCCAAAGGCTTAGTAAAGATGTCAGCCCATTGATAATCAGTTGAAATAAACGAAATGGACACATCACCTTTTTCAACATGGTCTCTAATGAAATGATGCCTTACATCAATATGTTTGGTCCTTGAATGTTGAACATGATTCTTAGTGATGGAGATGGCACTTGTATTGTCACACTTAATTGGAATACCTTTGAGGTTGATGCCAAGATCTCGCATTTGTTGAGCTATCCAAAGGATTTGGGAGCAACAGGCTCCAGCTGCAATGTATTCGGCTTCTGCAGTGGATAGAGCAACTGAGTTTTGCTTCTTTGAGTGCCAACTGATCAAAGATGCTCCTAAGAATTGGCAACATCCTGATGTGCTCTTCCTATCCACCTTATAGCCTGCAAAATCTGCATCAGAATATCCAATTAAAGTGAAATCCTTTTGCTTTGGGTACCATAATCCAAGCTCCTTAGTGCCATTGAGATATCAAAAGATCCTCTTCACAGCCACGAGGTGAGATTCTTTAGGATCAGCTTGAAACCTAGCACACATGCAAACACTAAACATGATGTCAGGTCTACTAGCCGTGAGATATAATAAAGATTCAATCATTCCTCGATACTATTTTTGATTGACACTTATTCCAGTCTTGTCTTGATCTAGGGACAATGTTGAGCTCATGGGAGTCTTGGCTGCTTTGGATTGATCCATCTTGAACCTCTTCAAGAGATCCTTAGTGTACTTGCTTTGGTTGACAAAGATCCCTTTCTTGGATTGATGAACTTGTAATCCCAAAAAGAAGTTGAGTTCACCCATCAAGCTCATCTCGAATTCACTGCACATGATGTCAGAAAATTCCTTGCACAAAGATGTGTTAGTAGCACCAAATAATATATCATCAACATAGATTTGAATAACCAAAATGTCCTTCCATTTGGTTTTGATAAAAAGAGTCTTGTCGATCAACCCCCTTTTAAAATCATTTTCTAAAAGATATTTTGAAAAGCGCTCATACCAAGCTCTTGGGGCTTGTTTCAAACCATAAAGCGCTTTGTCAAGTTTATAAACATGATTGGGAAATTCTGCACTTTCAAAACCTGGGGGTTGAGCCACATAAACTTCTTCTTCTAAGAAACCATTAAGAAAAGCACACTTGACATCCATTTGATATAACTTTATGCTCATAAAAGATGCAAATGCTAATAAAATGCGAATAGCTTCAAGCCTGGCTACGAGAGCAAAGGTCTCCTCGTAGTCAATACCTTCCTCTTGATTGTAGCCTTGAGCAACAAGCCTTGCCTTGTTCCTCACAATCTTACCATTCTCATCTAGTTTGTTTCGAAATACCCATCGTGTGCCAATGACTGATTGATGCTTTGGCCTAGGCTTCAAGGTCCAGACTTTGTTCCTTTCAAATTCGTTAAGCTCACTTTGCATAGCAATGATCCAGTCTGGCTCCTGAAGTGCCTCATCTACCTTCTTTGGCTCAATAAGAGAAACAAACGCGTGAAAAGCACAAAGATCTTTAAGTTTAGAACGAGTTTGAACACTAGAAGTAGGGTCAGAAATGATATCCTTTAATGAGTGTGATGAGGAGTATTTGAATTTTCTTTTGCTAGTCTCAGCTCCTTGATTCGTCACACCAGTAGGATTGACTTGTAGTACATCTGACTCCGTGGTCCTGTTAGATCCAGTTACAGCAGTTTCTGACGTCTCAACACTGTTGGATTGGACATCAAGGGCTTTGGACGAACCTTCAACACCTTGGGCCAATTCTTCAGTGTTAAGAATCGGTTCCTGCATGTTCCTCTTCTCTGTGTTCTTGGTAGCAGCATCATTACCTTCCTCGTTCTCTTCATGGATGTTAAGATCTATATCTGCAACACTTTCACTCAAAGCACCGTCATTGCATTCATCAAAAATAACATGTATACTTTCTTCAACTACCTGGGTCCTTTTATTGAAGATTCTATAAGCTTTGCTACTCGTGGAGTAGCTAAGAAATATACCTTCATCACTACGCGCATCAAATTTCCCAAGGTTATATTTTCCATTGTTATGAACAAAACAAGTACAGCCAAAGGGTTTAAAATAAGATATAAGTGGTTTGCGGCCTTTGAAAAGTTCATAAGGAGTTTTCTTTAAGATGGAACGAATAAGACAACGATTCAAAATATAGTTAGCTGTGTTAACAGCTTCAGCCCAATAGGTTTTAGGTAATGCATTTTCTAAAAGCATAGTCCTGGCCATATCCTCTAAGGTGCGGTTCTTGCGTTCCACAACCCCATTTTATTGAGGTGTCCTAGGAGCAGAAAAGTTATGGGAGATGCCATATTTAGCACAAAACAAATCAAATTGAAGTTAATCAAACTCCCTACCATGATCACTCCGAATTGACACTATGGGCTCGTTTCTTAAAGTTTGCAACTCCTTACAAAGTTTTGAAAACTCAAATAAGGCCTCTGATTTTTCTTTTAAAAATGCAACCCAAGTATATCTAGAAAAATCATCAACAACAACTAGCATGTACTTTTTACCATTGGGAGATTTGACTCGCATAGGACCACATAAATCCATATGTAAAAGTTCAAGGGGTCTAGAAGAACTTACAACCTTTTTGGGTTTGAAAGAGCTACGTGTTTGTTTACCTCGTGTGCATGCATTGCACATGTCAATATCTTTGAAGTCCATCTCAAGTAGCCCTCTTACAAGCCCTTTGGACACAAGCTTATGTAGTGTATGTGGACTCACATGACCGAGTCTCCTGTGCCAGAGCTTTGGATCGTCCGTCAAAGCCTTTAGACAGGTTAAGCTTCCTTGTGCCACTTGATCAGCATTTACGGCGTATATGTTGTTGTAACGATATGCAGTCAATATAACTTCACCTGTATCATCTCTGCACACTATACATCTTTTCTTGTTAAATCTGACATTGTTGCCACTATCACATAATTGAGAGACACTAAGCAAATTATACTTTAAACCATTAACAAGATAGACATTTTTAATACTATGGCTGGAATCACTTCCAACACTACCAATACCAACGATGTCGCATTTTCCTTTGTCACCAAGAGTGATTGTTCCCGTGGATTGCTTCTTTAGATCATGAAAGATAGAACTCTTCCCACTCATATGCCTCGAGCATCCACTATCAATAATCCATTTGTGATCTTTCACCTTGGTGATCTCCTGCAAGACAAACATCAACCTTTGTGGCTAGACCAATAAGCAAATTTGGATCCATTGTTGGGGTAAACCATATTTGGTAAAATAGTGCCTTTTGGAACCCAAACTTGTGTTATCCGTTCTTTTCTCAAATGAACAGGAAATGTATTGCGAATAATATATGGATCCTTTCTTCTATAGGGGCAGGTCTCTTTTACATGTCCCTTTCTAGCACAATGGTGACATATAGGAGAGGTTCTGCTTCCTTTTGCCTTTACAAAAGTGGTAATGTGTTGCTTCTTTAAAAACTTTGGATTGTAACCAATACCACTTTTGTTTAGAGAGCTTTGTTGCTCACCCAACATCCTATCGAGAGTACCTTTGGATTTGGTAAAACTTATGAGGGCTGTCTGTTGGTCTTGAATCTTATTATTCAGGGAGATCTTCTCGTTCTCTAAGTCATGATGCTCATTTCTTAGAGAGGAGAGATCTTGCTTGAGTTCAGATTTCTCCGAGTCAAGCGTCTTGACTTTAATGTCAAGACCTGAATAAGAAGCTTCAAGACTTTTGACCCTCATAGACAGATCCTCAATAGTTCTTTCCTGGTCCACAGTTCTCTTAATAAGAATGTTAGTTTGGGCAATAAGCTTTTCTTCATTGGCAATCATATTGGAAAGGAATTCCGATAATACCTCTTTTGGACTCTCCATAAGTTCTCTTACAGTAGCTTCAAGCTTTTCATCGTGGGATTCATATTCTGAGGCCATAAGACAAATATTGGCCTTCTCATCATCGGACTCAGAGTCGGAATCACTCCAAGTTGCCACCATGGCTTTCTTCTTCCATTTGTCACCTTTCTTGGGCTGGCTCTTTGTCTTTTGAGGGCAGTCCTTCACAAGATGATCTGTTTCACCACATTCAAAACAAGATAACGGTTTAGTCTTCTTTTCATACTTGTTGTATTGAGGCTTACCTCGAAATTTTGAAGACTCTGATCCATCCTTGTTGTTGAATTGCTTCTTCATTTTGAGAATTCTAGCAAGGCCTCTTGTGATAAGAGCAAAAGGATCATCCTCATCGTCATCCTCATCTTCGGAATCAGATCCATCCTTGGGCTCATCCTTCTTAGACTTGAGTGCCATGTTCTTAGTGCTAGCTGGAAGTTCTCCATCGTCTTCATTAAGGATCATCTCATGTGTGATCAGCTTCCCAAGAAGGTCATCAAGGAGTAGAATGGTGAGGTCCTGGGCTTCCTCTATAGTTGTTACTTTTGGACCCCATTTCTCCTTTGGAAGGCACCTCAGTATCTTCCTCACTTTCTCGACGTTGGTAAAGCTCTTGCCGAGAGAGTCAAGGTTGTTGGTGATTTCTGTGAATCGTGTGAACATGGCCTTGATTGACTCATCAGACTTCATCTTGAAGAGCTCATACTTTCTAAGGAAGATGCTGATCTTGGTGTCTTTCACTTGGCTCGTTCCTTCATAGGTGACGACCAATTTGTCCCAAATCTCTTTAGCTGACCTACAAGATGAAATACGGTTAAACTCATCAGTGCTAAGACCACAATAGAGTAAGTTAATAGCCCTGTAGTTTTTGGAGATGGTTTCAAGATCTGCTTGGTTGTATTCAGACTCCTTCTTTGCAACTTTCGTATCATTTGGTCCATCTTTCTCTGGAATCTTCGGACCATTCTCTATAATGTTCCAAATCTCTAGATCTTGGTCTATGATGAACATCTTCATCAAAGATATCCAGTGGACAAAGTTGTTTCCTACAAAGAGTGGCGGTCTGCTTGTGGACCTTCTCTGTGCAAATCCTCCGCTTGCTTCACCAGACATGATCGAAAACTCACAAGATTGTTAGATCAAAAACAGTGAGTAAAGCTCTGATACCAATTAAAGGTTCGATAATATAAAACAATGTAATAAAGAAATACTCTAGAAGGGGGGTTGAATAGAGTATGCCCGTTTTTCGCAGAAAGTCTCAAGACCTTTGGAGCTCGTATAAAACCCTTTGAGATTAACCTGAATCACAAAGTCAGACAATCGAACCAAGTGCGGAAATAAGGTAAAGCAATAAGTAAAGGACACGAGTAATTGTTTACGAGGTTCGGCACGAACTTGGCCTACGTCCCCGCCTAGGGTTCTTCCACAACCCTAGGATTCAAAAGGCTTTATTGATTTGCTTAGCTTAGGATCCTAATAGCTCACCGAGAAGCCTCTCTCCTATACAATTGCAATCTAGTCAACTCACGTTCCCTTGGAGTCCTAGACCAATCTAGAAGAGCCCCACCTCTCTCAGCTATCTAGTACAATCCTCTTACTCTCACAAATCAATAGCCTAGTGCAACTTCCCGAGTTATAAACTCTCGAGTAACACTATAAATGAATATATCCTATAAGCTCACACTGACTCTCAAAGGCTTTGAAATAAACAACAAACTCTTGAGCGCTTAACAGAGAGACACTTTGGAAGACAGATCTCGCTTGAATGAATGAAAGCTCGTGTAGCACTTGTGTATCCTGTCTTCATCTTCCTTCTCTATTTATTGAGACAAATCGGCGCCGAGAATCTTCTCCAACGGCTATTCCTGATCATGGCTATCTTCAAGATCTTCTAAACTTGGAAACAAATGAAGCCATAATCTTTCCGATTTGAACCTTCTCAACACTTGTCACAAGGAAGGAAATAATTCGAAAAACTTCCTGAAAGATTAGTCACGCATATATATATATATATAATATACAGGAAGTATATAATAAGAGTAAATAATATTCGGACTTATAAAACAGGTTTTGTATTTCATCAACTGTTAATGCTCCAAGGCCTTTGACACAAACATCCTGTCAAGGCCTTTGAAATATTTATTCCGATTTTCATCAAGGGAGGGATTTATCACCAATAGTTGCAATCGATGAGCCTTACTTCGAATCGATTGACTTTGCTCTCAATCATGTTTCACACAAACTGATTTTGCATTCAAGAATAACGTAAGTCTCTACAATGGTGTTCAGCCGTCACTTTATAACCCTAGGCTGATTTCTAGATGGAAAAATAACAATTAAAAGAATAATTAAAATTAACCCCTAAAGTTTCCTAAAATAACATAAGTAAAAATAATACTAAAAATAGCAATAAAAGGGGTGCTCGAGAACAAAGCATGAGTCACGAACAGGAATGAGTCTCGTTGAAGCTTCTTACCATGAGCTCGAGTCATCGGTCCTTCCCCAAGGATGATAGGCGTGTCCGGAGGTGTAGAAGATGGTCCTGCAGCAACCTTCCCTTCTTGGAAAGGATTCGACCATGAATTTAAAGTCTCATCCAAAGCAAGATAGGGAATGAGATCCGCGACGTTGAATGTAGCACTGGCGCCATAGTCTGCAGGGAGCTCCAACTTGTAAGCATTCTCACCAACTCGTTGAAGAACCTTGAATGGTCCATCTCCTCGCGGTGCTAGCTTGCTTTTCCATTGCTCTGGGAACCGCTCCTTCCTTAGGTATACCCACACGAGATCCCCTGGCTGAAACACCACTAATCGTCGTCTCTTGTTGGCCTTATTGGCGTTGTATTCAGCTTTCGCCACAAGCTTCTGACGTGTCCGTTCATGCAGCTCCTTAACGAACTCGAAATGCTTACCTGCTTCGAATGAATCTTTTTCCCTCATAGGATATGGGGTAAGATCAAAAGGGGTTAGGGGATTGACACCATAAACACATTCAAATGTAGATATTTTGGTTGAGGAATGCATAGTCCTATTATAGGCAAACTCCACATGAGGTAAGGCTTCTTCCCAAAGTTTCAAATTCTTCCTAATAATGGCTCTAAGGACAGTGGTTAAGGTTCTATTGGTCACCTCAGTCTGGCCATCAGTTTGGGGGTGGCTAGAAGTAGAAAACAATAATCTAGTTCCCAATTTACTCCATAAGGTTCGCCAAAAATGACTTAAGAACTTAACATCTCTATCACTAACAATGGTTTTAGGCACACCATGCAACCTGACTACTTCTCTAAAGAATAAGTTTGCAACATTAGTAGCATCATCGGTTTTATGACATGCAATGAAATGAGCCATCTTAGAGAATCTATCCACTACCACAAATATAGAATCTCTCCCCTTCTTAGTTCTAGGCAACCCAACTATAAAATCCATAGAAATGTCTTCCCAAGGGGTTGAGGGGGTTGGTAGTGGCATGTAAAGTCCATGAGGCATAAGCTTAGATTTGGCCTTTAAGCAATCAATACATCTCTTAAGGCAATGTTCGACATCCCTAAGCATATGTGGCCAATAGAAATGTGTCCTAAGTGTATGATAAGTCTTATCTCTCCCAAAATGACCCATTAAATCTCCACTATGGGCTTCATTAACTAGTAACAAACGAAGAGAACACCTAGGAATGCACACTTGATCAATCCTAAACAAGAATCCATCAAAGATATAAAACTTGTCGGTAGGACCCTTATCTAGACAAGTTCGAAAGACCTCTCCAAAATCTTCACCATCCTTATACAATTCCTTTATATAGACAAAGCCTAGGACTCTAGAATCCAAAGTGGTTAATAAGACATGTCTCCTAGATAAAGCATCAGCAACCACATTATCTTGGCCTTTCTTATACTTGATTACATAAGGAAATATTTCTATAAATTCCATCCATCTACTATGTCTCCTATCTAGTTTATCATGACTCTTAAAATGCCTGAAGGATTCATGATCAGTCATAAGAATAAACTCTCTAGGCCATAGGTAGTGGGACCATGTCTTAAGAACTCTAAACAATGCATACAACTCTTTATCATAAGTAGAGTAGTTAAGACACGCACCTTTCAACTTTTAGGAGAAGAATGCAACAGGCTTACCTTCTTGCATAAGAACTCCTCCAATCCCAACTCCTCTAGCGTCGCATTCCACCTCGAATGGTCGGGTGAAGTCAGGTAACGCCAGCAATGGAGCATGTATCAGCTTCTCCTTGAGCTTGTAGAACGCCTCCTCCTGAGCTGCGCCCCACTTGAACTCGCTCCGCTTCTTTTTGATTTCCGTGAGAAGGGTTGCGATGGAGCTGAAGTCGCGCACAAAACGCCTATAGAAGCTCGCCAATCCGTGGAAGCTACACACATGGCCGATTGAGGTTGGGGTCGGCCACTCTTGTATGGCCTTGATCTTTGCCTCATCAACACGCAGTCCATCCGAGCTCACTACAAAACCAAGAAAAGACACTTGATTATTACACAATTCACATTTCTTAAGATTTGCATACAAGTGCTTTAATCGAAGTGTAGAGAGTACTTCCCTGATATGTGCTTCATGTTCCTTAGGAGACTTGCTATAAATGAGAATATCATCGAAATATACAACAACAAATTTTCCTATGAAATTTCTAAGCACATGATTCATTAAGCGCATAAATGTACTCAGAGCGTTAGTTAAACCAAAAGGCATAACCAACCACTTTTAAGATCTGATGATAACCACTTTTAAGATCTATTTTCGAAAATATGGAGGATCCATGCAATTCATCTAACATATCATCTAAGCGGGGAATAGGATGACGATATTTAACAGTAATATTGTTAGTAGCCCTACAATCTACACACATTCTCCATGAACCATCTTTCTTAGGGACTAATAACACAGGAACAACACAAGGACTCAAACTTTCCCTAATGTATCCCTTACCCAACAATTCTTGGACATGGGATTGAACCTCTTAGGTTTCAGTGGGATGCATACGATAAGCATGCCTATTAGGCAATGCAACCCCCGGAATGAGATCAATGCCACGAATAGGGGGTAGGCCCGGTGGTATGTCATCGGGGAATACATCCTTATACTCTTCAAGAAGAGATATGATGTGAGGAGGGAGGGTAGCTCTAAGCTCCTCACTCAACATATTCAACCCTTTGCATATGAGCATGAGGGTTGTTTCCCCATCCACAAACTCGTCTACAAATGCGCTCTTGGAAGCCAAAACCACATCCTTAGGCCGAGTAGAGGAAGACAATTGGCTCGACTGAGCCTCCTTAACTAGCTTACCTTCACTTACCTTCCGCCTCTCAATCTCATCGACCACCTGTGTTGGTGTCATAGGTTTGAGGACGATGTTCTTTCCTTGAAAAGTAAAGGAATAGCGGTTAGTGAAGCCATCATGTAAGGCCTTACGATCAAATTGCCAAGGACGGTCTAAAAGTATATGACAAGCTTGCCTAAGAACAACACATAGAATAACATCTTCATAGTGTCCTAGTTTAATTTGAACTTTAGCTTGCTTGTTAACTTTCAAATTGCCACAATCATTCATCCAATGCAATTTATAAGGTCTAGGATGTTGAATTGTTGGAAGTTGTAGTTTATCAATCATCTCTTGACTAGCTAAATTAGAGCAACTTCCACCATCAATGATCACATTGCAAACCTTACCCTTAACTAAGCATCTAGTATGAAACAAGTTTTCCCTTTGATTGTCATCACAAGGTGCAGGTTGAACACTTAAAACTCTCCTAACAATCAAGGAATCGCCATCCTCATATTCAATGCAATCATCATCATCATAAGCGAGTAAGTTAAGGTTTTGATCATCATTAGCATGCTCTTCATGTTCATCACTAGAATTTTCAGATTCATATTCGCCTAAGTGATTAATCATGAGAGTCTTCTTATTAGGGAAATCCTTCATAAAATGTCCTCTACCTTGGCATTTAAAGCAAACAATGTCCCTAGATCTAGTAGTAGAGGGGTTAGGATTACTCCCTTTTGGGCCAGTAGATACCCCAGACGAATTCCTGCCGAACATAGGCACCTTACCCTTGTCGATGGGCTCTTGAGGTGCTCGGCCTTCACTCCTCCCTTGGGGCTGGCTCGCTCTCTCCCTTGAACCGCCATCAATCCTCCTTTGGGGCTGCTGTGGTCGGTTCTGGCGTCACCCTTGAGGGTGTCCACTTGACATTCTACCTCCTTGGCTCCTGTATCTAGCATTCCTTTCTACTTTCATAGCTAAATGTAAAAGTTCAATAGACGTAGAATAAGGAAAGTAATCAATTTCATGAGCTAAGGCGGGATGCAATATTCTAAGAAACCTAGCATTTGTATCCTCATCGTTTTCAACTACATTAGCCCTAGCCATGGTTTTTTGCATTGCATTAAAGGTTTCCTCAACACTTTTATTACCTTGCCTAAGGTTCTCTAATCTTTGTCTAAGCTCTCTAGAGTAGTGTTGGGGAACAAATCTTCTCCTCATAAGCGCTTTCATTTGCTCCCATGAAGCAATAGGCGCATCTAAAGCCCTTCTTCTCTCTTTAACTAAATTATCCCACCAAATCAAAGCAAAACCTTGAAATTTGAGAGAAGCAAGTTGTATCTTTTTAGCGTCGGAGAAGTTATGGCAATTCCAGATATGATTCATTTTAGTCTCCCAGTCGATGTAGGTGTTTGGATCAGTCTTGCCATTGAATTGAGGAATCTTGACCTTCACCTTGCCTATGCCATCTTGCTTAGGTTCCCTAGGTGCTCTATAGTGGTGTCGACCTCCTCTATCATTCCGCCTAGGATGTTGCTCCCAATGCTCCTCCTCTTAGAAGTCATACTCGTCCTCCGAAGGGTAGTATTCTTCTTGTTGCCTCCGTCCTCGTCGTCATTCCTGCGCATAAGCAAACCCGTCATTTCTACCATGTCTCTCCCTTCGTGGAGAGATGTTCTCATCAAATAAAGGGTTATCTAAATTAGGGGGAACATTTTGCTAATTAGTATTGGGATTAGGAGGGGGATTAAGGTTAGTTACTTGCTTTTCATCGTGAGGCGGTTCATCACGCCGGGGATGATCTTGCCCAGCCACCGTATTAGACCCGGATGTCCGAGCCTCTACTGTCGCCAACCTCTCTAACACCCTCGTCAAGGTCTCGTTCATGGTGTTGAACATGTTGAACATCTCAGGCGACATGTTCGAGGTATTGTTAGAATTGTTACCATTGTTGCCATTGTTGGCATTGTTGCCATTGTTCTCCTGATTAGACATCACAAAGCAACAAACAAAGAACTACATAAAAGTTAGTAGAGAAATATAAACAAATTCACTAGTGTTTCGCTCACACTCCCTCTCTAATTGGTATGTCACGCTTGTTGTTTCAATCCGCCTTGGGCAAATCAATACTCAAGCTAGGACCTAGCAATACAAGGTAAATAGATCAAAGGAGAATGAGACACAAAAGTTGCACTCGACAATGTCAAAACAACTCGACACTAGCACAAAGAGTACTCGACAAAGGTGTCAAGCACTCGACACAACTCAAACACACTCGACGATTTGCAAAGAGTACTCGACGGTGGGTAGGAGCACTCAACAAAACTAAAATAAACAAAACAAAGGACTGATTTTGTGGAAAAGAAAAGAAACAAAAGAAACATCTTGGAAATTTACCTCTTTTGATTTGAACCCTTAGTAAGGATGTTGTAGTTGCAAGGTAGGATTTCAAATTGTGTTTGTGGGAGGTAATGTATCGACTAGGGATGATCAAGATCACCAAATTGGTCCCTTTGAGCTTTCTTGCACTAGATCAACACTTTTTTTTTGACTTACTTTTTCCCCTAGTGAATTTTATCCTCCTAGGTCCAAGCCTCTGAATGTCTCTTTTTTTTTGTTGATATTTTCGGACTGTGTTTTTTTACCTAATGCAAGAAATAACAAAAAAAATTAAGGGACACTCGAAAATTAATAGAACTAGGTGAATGAAATAAAATTTAGCCCTAAAGAAATATATATAGGTGAGGTTTGGCTAACTTTGGTAGGTGTTTCTATCTATCTTTATGATCTAGGGTGGATATAATTTCCTATTTGGAATTTCAGAAATTATTAATCCAAAATAGATAAAAGATGGACAAAAGATAGAACACAAGGATTAGGGTTACACTTTGGTCGAAATCGACTAGAGAGAACTCTTGATGTCGTCGATTAGGATCGCACAAGGGGATGCGCGCACAAGGGTGGTCGACTTCAATGGTCTCGGTTAGGCTTTGTGTTTAGGATAAGCAACCACAACAATCACAAACAAGCAAGGTTAGTAGCAATCAAAATTCAAGAACAAGAAGTAAAAGACCAAAACTTAATAAAGATTCTATTTTTTTGTGGGTTTTGTGTTTTTTTATGATGAACAAAAAGAAAAAGACACAACTTTGATGTCGAAAACCAAAGCTCTGATACCAATTTGATACGGGGTAAGTCGTAGGATGACCCGATCTTCGACAATCAAGACTAGAACTCAAGAAACAAACAAGAACTCGATCAAGACTCAAGAAACGCAGCAAGAACACCATGAAATATGCAAGCCTCGACAAGAACACCAAGATCAAGGATGAACTTGATATTGACTATGAACAAGAACACAGACTCGACGCTGAATTGAAAGAAAGACTCGAAATTGATAATATAAAGACCGATAGTGGACTAAGTCGATCTATATAGAACAAGATGAAGACCCCAGGCCTCCGTAGAGGGTAGAAACCAACACCAATTACTATATAACCCGCCTCTACAACCCTACACAACCAAGCGGACAACTTGAAGGAACAAGGAGGGGGCTCGTGGATACCAGGGATTACCAAACCCTTGCGAGATTGACAAACTCAAGGCAAACCAAGCTGAGATCAATACCAATAGTTGCAATCGATGAGCCTTGCTTTGAATCGATTGACTTTGCTCTCAATCGTGTTTCACACAAACTGATTTTGCATTCAAGAATAACGTAAGTCTCTACAATGGTGTTCAACCGTCACTTTATAACCTTAGGCTGATTTCTAGATGGAAAAATAAAAATTAAAAGAATAATTAAAATTAACCCCTAAAGTTTCCTAAAATAACTGAAGTAAAAATAATACTAAAAATAGCAATAAAAAGGGTGTTCAACACTTAAGCATTTTCGGCCCTTCTAAGACTAAGGGGGTTCGGCTCCAATGCACATATATGTCTTCATTGGAGGTTCCGGAAGTTGAACCGTGCTCGAGAACAAAGCATGAGTCACGAACAGGAACGAGTCTCGTTGAAGCTTCTTAGCACGAGCTCGAGTCATCGGTCCTTCCCCAATGATGATAGGCGTGTCTAGAGGTGTAGAAGATGGTCCCACATCAGATTAGGTAACTATCCCCCATAAAAAAAATTGCTCGTGTTGTTCCCCGTCAAAAATAAATGAGCCGCTTTGTACCCCCATCCCACCTCCCTTCACCTCTCATTCTTTGAATAATTTCTCTCCATTCTCGCCATGCTCACCTCGCCCTCTTCGTTCTCATCACGCTCCCATGGCGCCTTGCTCGTTCTCGCTCTCTCCGTTCTGGCATGAGACTCTAAGTCTCTCTCTCTCTTTCAGATCTGAAGATGCCAACAAAGGGGAAGAAATTTGGGGGAACGCCTGAGGTCCGGCGCCACCGGCTTCCGTATAATCGACGCCAGATGATGCCTCTCCCTCTCGTTACCCCTCGTCGTCCTCCCGACTCCCTTCTTTGTTTGCTTATCCACCCGTGCATCCCCTCCTCTTCTTCAACCTCCTCCTCCTTTGTCTTCCTATTTTCCCATTTGAACCCCTTTTACCTTAAGTTATGGTAAATCTATTCCCTCAAATATTTTTCACATTGAATTTCATATTGATTGATGGTTTAGATGTTTTGTTTGAAGATTTGAATTGTTAGGGTTTGGGATAAATTGATTAATTTAAGGATTTTTGATTTTGTGAAGTTAGGATTTTCAATCGCCAATTCTACCTACGGTGCTGGTGAAGCTGAAGCACTGCTTTTGAGGACGGATCGTGGAGGCAAGTTTCGAGATCGGTGAAATCTTGCAACTCGACCTTCATTTATGGTAATTTTCATATCCAGTTTGTTGTTTCAGATGTGAATAGCTCCTTGCTAGCTCTTTCTATGCATGCCAAGTTAGCTTGTTCGACTGCACACAATTTGTTCGATGAAATGCCCGGTGATTAATTGTGTTGTATTTATATTGGTCAAGGATATAAATTGGACTCAAATTCAGATGCTGATCTCCTATTTTGGTTGATTAGAGTTAGACTTGGATTTTTGGATTCCACACTTTTAAGATAATTTGTGTATTATGGAAGAGTAGCTTGACTTTATCGATTCAATCTAGTTTCTGTTGAAAATTTGTTTATTATGGAAAAGTAACTTGGCTTGTGTGTGTAGTGTAGTAAAGTGCGCTTTTCCTATTGGGATAAACAAAGTCCAAAGTTAAGTTAATAGGGAGTAATTAAGATGGAATGAACCATGAGTACACATATATATAATGCCATAGGAGCCGCATCATTCAATTCGATTTCAAAGTGAGATTGTTTCACTGTCCTCGATCCTGTGTAGCTTGCTTACTGTTGGCTACTGCATCAACAAAACTTTTATAGGTTTTTTTATGCTTAATATAGGTTTCTCATTTTGCATCTTGATGTGATGTGAAATTTGACTCTATGATTCTTCTTCACGTACTGATGACAAATATGATTCTCCTTTTATTTGATTAATAGCTTGTCATCTTAACTTCTACATGACTTGTATTTGTAGCATATACAATTGCCTTTTTAGAGCATATCGTATCCTATGCTATGGTCTGCTTCATCTAAAGGCCTGCTATATAATTCTTCGATTTCATTATTGGAAACATCTAGGTGACTCTGATTGCTTGCTAACTAGGTGATAATATATTTTTAACTCCGCTTGTGTTTTGGTACACAACCGGTCCTAAGCCCGAAAAGAAGGAGGAGGGGGGACATGTTATGTGGTATTTCATGTTATTAAATTTGATCTTAAATGTCATCACAAATATGTCACCAATAAAAATGTCGTCATTGAAGTGTAATCAAATTTTATGCTAATATGTTATCAATTGTATAAAAATGTTATCAATAAAAATGTCATCAACAAAAATTGACATCACAAATGATTGAGATCAATGAGTTGTACTCACAAATGTCATCAATGAATAAAAGTCATTATTAAAATATGTCATCAATGAAATTTAATCATATTTTATGCCCTTGTGTCATCAATTATATAAAAATATAATAAAAATGTCACCATAAATGATTGCATCAATGAAGTGTAACCACAAATGTGTCATTAGTGAATACAAGTAGAATCAATGAAAATATATCGATTTACAATTGATTAATTAAAAAAGGTGCATCAAACGATTTGATTAAAAAAGCGACATCAAATAATTACATTAAAAAAAATAACATCAAAACACTACTTTGAAAAAGTAGCATTACATTAACGAAAAAAAATGTCATTGAAAAATGACATCAAAACACTAAGTGATGCAAAAAAAAACATAAAAATGGCATCAGTGGTCAATGGAAAAAAGAAATGGCATCACAAAACAGTCATCGTTAAAAAAAATCCGAATAAGTCGGTCAACGACCAATGTTTAACCGTTGACCGATCAATGGTCAAACAGTTAGACATTGACCATGGAAGAAGGTACATTCCCCACCTAATTTTTTTTAAAGAATTAGTGAATACAAGTAGAATCAATGAAAATATATCGATTTACAATTGATTAATTAAAAAATATGCATCAAACGATTTGATTAAAAAAACGGCATCAAATAATTACATTAAAAAAATAACATCAAAACACTACTTTGAAAAAGTAGCATTACATTAACGAAAAAAATTTAATTGAAAAATAACATCAAAACAATAAGTGATGCAAAAAAAAACATAAAAAAATGGGATCAGTGGTCAATGGAAAAAAGAAATGGCATTACAAAACAGTCATCGTTAAAAAAAATCTGAATAAGTCGGTCAACGACCAATGTTTAACCGTTGACCAATCAGTGGTCAAAAAGTTAGACATTGACCATGGAAGAACATTCCCCACCTAATTTTGTTTGGAAAAGAGGCTAATTGGCCTCCCCTTTTACATCTTACAACAGCTGAGCCTCACATATACAAACACATTCTCCCTGGTTGTATCTCCCCTCTGATTATGCAGCAAGCAACCAACACAAACCGAAATCGTACCTCACCACCTCTTCACCTGTCTGCATCCATTCCATATTCCACACAACCACCCATTCCATCCCCCTTCCTTGTCCAAACAATCACACCCTCTTCATTTCTGCCTCCAAACCACCTCCTTCCATGGCTATAGTTCCCTTTCCGCCCGCTTAAAGAAATTCCGCTCCCCGCCATAGCTGATCACCGAGGGTCCCCGGACGCCACCAGCTCCTCCCCGACTGAGCGAGAACCGAAACTCCGAACAAGCCATTCAAATCGCGCCCTCTTGGTGAGCCCTCTTCCTTTCGATCTCGTTTTTCTCTAGCTCAAAGGATCTATGTTGTGCTTGAAACCTTGATCCCGGGGAGATGGAGGTGTTGAGATGTGAATGAGACCAAAAGTGTCCCGCATCGGAAAGTTAAGCATATCAAGCTCTAGTATATGAGTCGGTGGGCTACTCCTTTTATTTCCAATTGGTTTTAGAATGGAACCTCACCCGACTTGTGTGCTAGGCTACTAGCGCATGTGCGTCTGTGCACACGACCCCAAGTCATCGGTCCGAGTCGGACTTTGATATGGTATCAGAGCGGTTAGCCTAACGGCCCGTCTTACGATCCTGGTCTAGGTTACCCAGTTGTCCAAGTCTCAACTAGATGGTCATTCCTAGTTAGACTTGCGGGGGCGTGTTGAGATGTGAATGAGACCAAAAGTGTCCCACATCGAAAAGTTAAGCACATCAAGCTCTAGTATATGAGTCGGTGTGCTACTCCTTCAATTGCCAATTGGTTTTAGAATGGAACCTCACCCGACTTGTGTGCTAGGCTACTAGGGCTGGAAATAATCTGCGGGTACCCGCTCCACCCGTTTTACCCGCATTAATTTTGCGGGTGAAAACCCGCAAAAAAGTGAGTAACGGGTGGAGCGGGTGCGGGTGAAGCGGGTGATGGATGGATTATGGGTGAAGATTTTTCACCCATAACCCGCCCCATTAACCCACCCAATAACCCGCCCCGCACACCCGCCTCGCAAACCCGCATAAAACCATAAAATTTATATATATAATGTGTGTGATTTTACTATTTTAATCTTTTCAAGTTAAACGTCTACAAACCCTAATCCTTGAGTAGTACTTTGCCCACCAAATTTCAATTAGAATGGATATGGTCTCGGCTTGCTCTTTCACATTATAACAAGGGATATACACCCTTCCACTTTCAAATTTCAATTAGTTCGTGATTTCAGTGTTTTGCCGATCAAAAATATAAATACATAAACTCACCCCCTATTGTAATTTTGAGTTAGAATTGGACTACCATGTGTTGATTTGATTTTTTCTTTTGTTTCACCCTTTGGGTACCCGCTCCACCCGCGCGGGTCGGATGCGGGTGAAAAGGTTTGCAGGTGATGGATGGAGCGGGTGAAATTTTTTACCCGCGGGGCGGGTGATGGAGTGGCTTCATCCACCTATAACTCGCCCCATTTCCACCCCTATAGGCTACTAGCGCATGTGCGCTTGTGCACACGACCCCCAGTCATCGGTCCGAGTCGGACTTTGATAAGAGGGACAGGGTGTCATGGCTGCGAGAGCGGAGAGGTGAGTGCGAGAGAGTTGTGAAAGCAGGAAAAAGAGAGTGCGAGGGGAGACGGGAGGAGACAGAGAGGTGAGTGCTGAAGCTGGAACGAGGGCGGAGCTGGGCAGGAGTGATGAGTGGAAACGAGGGCGGAGCTGGGCAAGAGCGATGAGTGAAAGCAGGAAAAAGAGACAGCGAGAGAGGGGAGAGAGAGAGAGGTCGGAGTCGGGGAGGAGGGACAACGCCGGAGGGGTATGCGAAGGCTGGGAGAGCGGGGCGAGGCGTGGCCGAGGGAATCGAACCAGGCGGAGCAGAGGAATCCGAAGGATGAAGAATATGTTTAGACAGAGGGTGGGGTCGGGTGGTTTTTTTTCCTTGGACCGGGTTCTCTTTCTTTTATTGTTGGGCTGAGTCTCTTTTCTTTAAAAGTAGGTGAAGATTTTTCACGGAATCCAAATGCATTATGTTTATAATGTTAAATGATAAAGTTGTGTTTGGATAACAAAATTTTTACGTTATCTAAATTATGGTTTTTTTGAATTCCACGATATATCAATTATATTGTAATTATTTTTTTATCTCAATTTATATTATTATTTGGTTAAATTACAGTTTTACCTCGATTTTTACGAGATTTTTAATTTAATCGTGAACTCGAGACCCTTCACGCCTAACTGAACCCTCCAAGCAATTTATACTAGAAAAAAAAAAGGGTAAATTTCTAACTGATTGTGTAATACTAAACCTTCCAAGCAATTTAACTCATAACTGATGGTGTCATCATACAAGTACCAAAATCGACTATAAATGATGTTAGTTAACCCTCCTGAATCTCTTTAAGCCTAAAACAATGTTAGCCCTTCACAAGAGCTATGACAGTGAAATTGCGCTGGATAAAAACTGAACCATCAATTTATTATGTCAGCATCAAGAAGCACAAAATAACTAACCCAAACTCGACCTTGTCACTTCGTATGCCAGGAAACAAGCACCATTGGCAGGGATGCTCCTGGCCATGGCGGGGCCAAACCCCTTGTATAAACCCTTCATGCCTTCTCCTGCTAGCGTCTTTCTGAAGGCATCAATAGAGCCGGAGAACTTCGGTTTCTTGTAGTCGTCTACTTGAATGACGCTCTTCACAACGTCAGCTGGGTATACGAAGGCCCAGAATGAAGCGCCGGCTATCCCTCCAGCCACAAGCAAAGAGCCTTGTCCTAAGCTTGAGGTGTCTTTTCCACCGGCCATGTACTGCTTCACTGCTTCATACACACCAAACATAGCTGCATTACCCGGTACTTCACGAACCAGTGTTGGCACCATGCCCTTGAACAAGCCCCTTGCTCCTGCCTCGGATAATACATGTCTTGCGACATCCACTGGCCCTCTGCACACTGCTCCCACAGTAGCTGAACCAGAGCCAGCACTGGACATTGCACTTTGGGCTTGCAACCTACACTTGGCACGTAATAAAAATAGTTCAAGAGATGAAAATAGACAAACTTCTAGATTGGGAATTTGGGAGAGTCTTTAAGGTTGTGATAGCGACAGGAAGCACAAAAACCGTAATCACACGGATAAGGGAAATCAGCAATTTCTGAAGATACAAGAAATGAACACAGGAAGAAAACTATTTAAGCAATAAGATGTTATTTTAAATGCTAGAGTAATGTTTACACAGCTATTTAAACTTGCACCTTTTGGATATAAAGTTAGTTAGAACATACAATAAAAATGATAGATATTAAAACTAGAGAATCAGATCAACTTGAATTTAAGATCTAAGATCATCTTTTTATCCATAGCTCAGTCTCAGGCCAATTTGGTCCTTTCAGATCAAATTCAAGTTCAATTTTGATGCCTAAGCAGATTCAAATTAAGGCTACACAAACACAGCAATTCCCTGTGAAGTTAGCCGAGTTGAAACAATTTCACAAAAATATATAATTGATTTTAGTAGATCACCTGCATTTGATCAATTCCGTAGGGCAAGCGAGGAATGACACAGCGACTCCAGCTCCAGCTCCAGCAACAACCTGCTGGCTTATTGTAAGGACATCACCGGGTTCAGCCCTTAGCAGAGCTTCCATTTGTCCTCTAGCAGTAAAGAGGAGAGCACTGAAGGCAGCAACAGTAGCAAGAGGCGCTCCCATGCCTTTGAATAATGCCTTTGGGCCATCTGCAGCTACCGTTTGCCTCACAGCGTCCATTGCACCAGAGTACTTAGGAGGGTGACCGGGTAGAGGGGCAGCCTGGCTTTGGAGCTTGACCTTAATGGTGTCGAAAGGGTGCCCTACAATCAGGTTGGCAGCACCTCCAACCGTCCCGGCTGTGAGATCCTTAGCTACATTTCCCATCTGATTGTGCAACCAAACGGTCGGATCAGTGACTGCTAACAATCGGCCAATTGATTTCACAATTATATATTGCGCCCAAGATGATGTGAAGATGGTAAACTGTGGGATATATAATAACAACAACAACAAGAGGGAATGATGCCTATGACTACTTGGTCACAAGGTCCGCCCATTGTTATTGTGCAATTGTCCCTATCTGTCATCATAAAACCCTACCCAAAGGTCCCAAACAAACAGTTGGAAGTTGGAAGTATTCAAACCCCCCTATAAAGAAAGAGAATTAGTTGTCATTGAACATCAATCGATTCAAAATATCCTGTTCATGTAAAGTCGTATTCTTACCCCTAACATGTTTGGTTAAAAAAACGAAAAACACCATTTCATCATATTCACGAGATGTTGCTCCTCCCGGTGATTAAAAATCGATCGCAAATGGATTTGCAAGAAATTTACAAGTTATACAACTAACATGATAGATCTTGTTTCAATCTCAAATTCACGGATAGTTTCCCATATTTTATGTAGGGTCAACAAATCTAAAAGATGGGATTCAATTCGATCAGACACCACAATAGGAACACGAAACATCAATTCAAATCAAACCATGTGAGAATCGATTAAAATCAGAAACTGAGAAAATATCATTCGAGATGACTGAAGAAAGAGAGATTACCAGAAAAGAGAAAAAGAGTCAAACAAATTGTTGAGAATCTCAAAATCTGATAGGAGAGTGGAGAGGGCAGTAGAGAGGTACTTGAATGTGGTGTCTCCAAAAGTTTTATTGGAAGTAAAACTTCACCAACCAGAAATTGTATACAGATGGAGATTCATCGACGGCTCCATCCTCCATTAAGGTGATCTTTTCTAGGAAGGAGGGCGGTTCACTAGACGAGCAATCCAAATACTCTACAACACTTGCTACAACACTCCCTAAATCACAAAATTATTTCCACCTTTATTTAATCTTAAAAAAATTATAAAAATTACATACATTTTATAAAACCCTATTTTAATATGTTTATACGTTTTTATTTTTTTTTAAAAAAATCATGTTTTTACATTTTTTTTTAAATTCAAAAGGTATTATTTTATGAAATATAATTATAAAAAATTTTAAAACATGATTTTTCAAAAATAATATTTATAAACATATAAAAATAGGTGTTTAGAATATGTATATAATTTTTATATTTTTTTTAAGATTAAATAAAGGTGAAAATAATTTTGTGGTGTAAGAAGTGTTGTAGTAAGTGTTGTAGAGGATTTGGATTGACTAGACGAGGGCTGTTTTTGGATTCCCATCCTTCGTAATTTTTAAAAAGGAAATTTCGCCTGGTACCTGAGGTAAGGGTTTTTTCACGTGGTGTACCAAAGTTTTACATATTTTTTCTGGTATCCCTGAACTTTTGTTTTATTTCGCCGCGTGCCCTTCCGTTAATACAATTACCTCTTTCCGTTAATTTTTTTTAAAGAAAAAAATACAAAAAACCCCGTGCCTCCTCTCTCTAGTGGGTGGTTCCGACGCCGATTTCCTTGGCATCGTTGTTGCTCCCAAGCTTCGCTGGGATGGGTGGGTGGCGGATTGCAACCACATATGGCGTGGGCGCCGAATGGTTGTAATTAGGGGTGTGTGCGATTCCAGATCTAGTTTTCGCTGGTCAGATCGGGTGTGTGTATGGCTCCTCCTGGTTTGGCTTGTTTGCTGGGCTCATTCTTTTGTCCTTCTTGGCTTGGTCCTGGCGCCATGGTTTGGTTTGTCGCTTGCCCACCCTTTGATTGTGCTCCCTTCTGGTCCATCAGAATGTGCTACATTATTTTATGGGATTTGCAACCTATGCTTGTGCTGGGTTTGGTATGCTTACTGTGGGTATTAAAATTTAAGGAGTGAGTTAGATTTGAGGGCGTTTGGCTGCTGCTGCTATCCCATGTTCTTGTGTAACTTAGGCTTGTGCTGCTGCTATCCCGGTGGTCGAATCTAAGGTATGAGTTAAAAGATTTCAACAACTCAATTGAAATTGTTGAATTCAAAGCTAAAAATTTAAGCAGTTAATAAAACAAAAGTGAAATGAATTCAAAACAAAAGTTTTTGAATTCAAAATTGAAATACAAATCAACTGAAATTGCTTAATTCGACTCTATTTTCAGCAACAAGAACAAAAACTTCGTTCCCTAAATATAATTCTCAAACCCTAATTCGAAGAGCTTATGCAATCCACCAAAACCTCCCAATCTGAAAAAAAAAACCCCTAAATCCATAACCAAAAGAGGAGGAAAAATTCGATCACCCACACCCACCCATCCCAGAGAAGCTCTAGGAGCGAAGAAGACAGTTTGAGTAGCGAAGAAGACGTCTGTAATTGCTCCTCAATGAGCCTTTTGTATGTTTATTTTTTTAATTAATTTTTAGAGGAAAGTGTTAAGGGTTTTACAGTAGGGGCACGCAACGAAATAAAACAAAAGTTCAAGGGTACCAGGTGAAATATGTCAAACTATTTTGGAATTTAGCCAAAGTAGTGCAAAATCGTTGTTTAAAACAACGACTTTATCCAAGTTTAAAAAAATTAATATAATATGTAAGTCGCTGTTTGAAACGCTGACTTACTTTTTTTTTTGAAAAAAAATTTAATTAATGAAAAAATACCGAAAGACGAAAAACAATAGAGATAATTTGCTCAAATATACTTTTTGAAGATTCTCTTTAGGTAATTATCCCATTTCAATTTTTTATGAGTGAGGCTACTGACCAGATGATAAAATGACTATTGACAAGACAATCTTCGTTAAATTGTAGAGTTAGTCCTTTAGCATTTCTTAGGATGATTAGATTTCATAATCCCTTTCTCTGATTCACCGCCACTGCTCCGTCACCTCCCATATATACCCAATGCATCAGCGAAGGGCCATCACCACTAGTCCCTCGACGCCGACTGAGCCCGTCTCGCTTGGCCTCCAACAGAGTCCCTGTCCTCGTCTGCAATCTGTTGACACTCCCGTGCTGCTCCACCATCCTCAATGATGTCTCGATCCCTCTCCTTCCCTCTGTTGAAAATTCGTTACCTCTCCACCATCCTCGCCGATGTCTCGACCCCTCTCCTTCCCTCCGTTGAAGATCCCCCATGCACCACCATCTTGTACTCCCTCCACAAGATCAGTTCGCCATCCCCACCGTTGCACAGTGTACTCCTTCCCTTGTCCACCAATACGTACTCCATTGAAGATCCCCACCGTCTTCTACTCCTTCTATCATCCTTTGGATTTTGGCCTCAAATTGAATCCATTAACAATTAATTAATCAATTAACTTTGGTGCGATTGCGAATGTAGGCCTCTATTTCCGTGGAAAACCCGCTTAAAAATATCTGTGAAAACCCGTGTTTGAAAGTGTTTGAAGGTTGTGGCGTGGTATAAAGGGAACCACTCCCTTAGAAGCGAAATCGCCCCGACACCGTGGTGCAGGTCGGCTACAGGCGTCGCCCCACAAGGATACACAGCGGACTTCTCAAGCATGCATTCACCGTCGAAGCAATGGAACCACTCAGGACTCAGAACGGCTTACACAAGAAGAGAGAATGAGGAGATCGTGTGAACACGGACCAGACCGGTGGCGGTGGTGGTGGTGCGAGCGTGTGGGACTCCTATCCTAACTCTCAATAGCCCTTTCAAACACTTCTCCTTAAAAACAACCCCTTAACTCCTTTTACAATCAATGTGGGACTTAAAGAAGTTCAAAAGACACTTTGGAAAAAACCCCCACATGAACATTTCTCTAACAGTCCCCCACAAATGTGAGGAACTGGGGTTTTTAAATCAAAACATCGTTCTGAGCTGGTTTCGTGGAGAAAGTACTTAAATGTTGGTGAACGAATCTTGAACCAAAACATAGTGAAGCTGAGTATCTCGCTTGTCATAGAAGTGAACGAATCTTGAACTTCCAGACTCGCGACTTGACCTCAACAGCACATACCTTCACCACTGCCCTGGTGGTTTCGCGATCTAACTGTCAACTGTAATAGTCATCTCACACCTTGGGTGCTAGAAAGACAACCCTAGTCTTCCATAGAAGGCGACCAACCCTTCACACTCTCGTAGGTGATTACATCAAGTCATTCTCAATAGGACCACCCTTATAGGGCTATTGGGAAGTCGGTCGTTTGGGTCGGGTTCGGGTCAGGCTTGCTCGGGTCGGGTCAATTTGGGTAAAATTTATGGTCGGATATTGGTCGGGTTCGGGTCGGGTTCGGTCATAATGAATTTTAGATTGGTCAGGTTTCGGGTTAAGTCGGGTCATGCCCATTCGGGTTTCGGTCAAAGCGGGTCGGTCTCGTTCGGGTTTCGGGTCAAGAGGAGGGTCGGTCTCATTTGAGTTTCGAATCAAAGTGGGTATAGCGGTATAGTTGGTTTGAGTTTTCGGTCGAATCATATTCGACCCGTTTGGATAATTAGATTTATTTTGACTCGGTTGAATACTTAAATATGTAATTTACTTAAAATGAATGATTTTGACTCGGTTGAATACTTAAATATGTAATTTACTTAAAATAAATGATTTTGACTTGGTTGAATACTTGAATATGTAATTTTGACTCGGTTGAATACACTCATTGTTATTGACTCATTGGTTGTCGACCTATTTTCAAAAAAGTCATAATCGAAAATTCGATATTCCGCAACATCGTCCTTTCTTAAACATTTAAACCAATTGATCGGTGCTATAATTAAATCAAATTAATTGTACATGTAGGTTTTAACCTTATTTAACTAGCAAGTTGTAAATGAGCTTATTTGTGGTTTGATTATATCATTGGCCCATATTATTTGCAATGGCCATTTCATTTTTAGCTTTTGGCCCATTTGTTTTTTTTTCATTATTATTATTAGTTTTTAACAAATCTAGATATAAATAATTAATTCTATCAAAATATAATAATATAGATAAAAATAAAATAACAACTACAAAATTATTGATTTGGATATAAATAATTCTTTCCGCAAAAAAATAGAATTATTATACTTATATTTATAAAAAGAATTATTCATAATCATAATTATGAAATTTAATATAATTATTATACTTATATTTATAAAAAGAAGTCCATTTATAAAAACCGAAAACTACTAGAATTAATAGAATTATTAACACTAATAGTCTAATATGTAATTTTTTAGGTGAAAAAAACCCTTAAGTGTTAGCTTTATGAAAATTAATAGAATTATTAACACTTAGTTATGAAAACCAATATAAGTATTATACTTATAAGTTATACCTATAAAAAGAAACACGTTTAAAAACACCGAAATTATAAATAAAACTTATAAATACTTCATCTTCGATGGATTCGAATATTCGATGTATTTAAAGTCTTGAGATATGAAATTTGAGATTGAGATTGAGATTTAGATCAAGATTGAGATTTAAGATTGGGACAAATATGGACATTTGATATTTGAGGTTTGAGTTTGAGATATATAAAGATTTGAGATTTGAGATCAAGTTAAGACTGAGGTTTGAGATTGAGTTCAAGATCGAGATTTAGATCGAGATTGAGATTTAGATCAAGATTGAGATTTAAGATTGGGACAAATATGGGCATTTGATATTTGAGATTTGAGGTTAAGATATATAAAGATTTGAGATTTGAGATCAAGTTAAGATTGAGGTTTGAGATTGAGTTCAAGATCGATATTTAATATTGAGATTAAGATTAAGATCAAGATTGAGATTTGAGATTGAGATTTGAGATTGAGTTAAAGGTTGAGAACTTGAGATTGTTATTGATATAATGATTTGAGATTTGAGATCTAGATTTCAGATTAAGACAAATATTGAGATTTTAAATCGAGATTGAGATCATGATTTGAAATTAAGATTGGGGGTTTGAGATTTAAATTATTCGATTGAATATTCATTTATTTATACTTTGGTGTATAATATTATATAAGTATAAAGTATTAACTTATACAAATACATACACTTGTTAACATATACAAATATTATATACTATTAACTTATTAAATATTAACATATACAAATGCTTACACTTATACACTTATTAAATTATTATCTACTTATTTTCCATGTCTAAATGAGCTATTTCTATTATTACAATTTAGACTTTAGAGTATAATATTGTACTACTACACCTCTATTGATTTAACTTATATTGTACAAATATACAATAATGATTAACATATCAACAATTAACAAAAATAATTGGTGTTTTATATGTTAAAGTATAATCATAAACTTCTGTTAAAATAAAAAAATAACATTTAACATTCAAGTATTAAAATGTTGATGTTAAATAACCATTTCAATTCGGGTTGGGTCGGGTCGGGTCGGGTTGAGAGTCGGGTCGGGTTCAAAGTCGGGTCTGGTTCAGAGTCGGGTCGGGATCAGAGTCGGGTCGGTCTTGGGTCGGGTCGGGTTTATCTGTGTTCGGGTCTGTTTCTAGTCGGGTCAGGTTCGGGTCGGGTTCGGGTTATGAATGACTCCAGATTTTCGGGTTTCGGTCGGGTTTGGGTTCGGGTGAGTCGGGTCGGATTTTCGGGTCGGGTCAGATTTTGCCGGCTCTAGGGCTATGGTATCATTAAGAGCATAAAGCTCAACCTCTACAGTTTTCGGTGAATCCATCAAGTCCTTCTCAATAGGACCACCCAACTCTGGGCTATGGATTCATTAAGAGTTCGAGACTCATCCTTTCTTAAACACGTCTTGGGAATGGGTATGGTGTATCTCTACTCACGTGGGTTTGAGCCCCATCCCCTTAGACGATTCAAGGACCATCCTTCTATTCAGCCCCTTCGTCAACAGATCTGCCAGATTCCTCTCGGACTTCACATACTCCAAGCAAATGATACCGGTAGCAATCAGCTGTCTCACAACTTCATGTCTAATCCGTATGTGTCTCTTCTTACCATTGTAAGTATTGTTGTTAGCTACACAAATAGCAGATTGTGAGTCACAATGTAGAGAAATAGTTGGGGTCTTATGCCCCCACAAAGGTAAGTCAGCCAGTAAGCTTCTCAACCACTCAGCCTCTTGACCAGCTAAATCTAATGCTATGAACTCAGACTCCATAGTTGATCTGGCAATGCAAGTTTGTTTTGATGACTTCCATGATATAGTACCACCACATAAAGTGAACGCATAACCACTAGTGGAGCTAACCTCATCATTGTCAGTGACCCAGTTTGCATCACAGTATCCCTCCAAAGCTTGGGGGGAAACCCACATAATGTAAACCTCAATCAAAGGTGCCTTTAAGATATCTCAATAATCTATTAAGTGCAATCCAATGCTCACTACTGGGGTTATGGGTATATCTACTGAGTCTACTAACAACATATGCAATATCAAGCCGAGTATAATTCATCAGAAACATTAAACTCCCAATTATTTTAGCATACTCATTTTGGGACACACCAATTCCAAAAATTTTCTTCAATTGCATGCTAGCATCATAAGAAGTTCTAACTGGCACAACATCAAATTTATCAAACCTTATCAACATTTTCTCTACATAATGAGGTTGTGATAAAATCAAGCCATTTTCTTTTCTAGTTACTTTAACTCCTAGAATGACATCAGCTTCACCCATGTCTTTCATCTCAAACTTAGATGACAAAAACTGTTTGGTTGCGTTTATAACATTTATGTGTGATCCAAATAACAACATGTCATCCATATATAAACATATAATCACACAATCAGCACCAATCCTCTTAGAATAGACACAGGCATCATATCCTTTTACCTCAAATCCAAAGCTTAGGATAGTTGTGTGAAACTTCTCATACCATTGCTTTGGTGCTTGCTTGAGTCCATACAGTGACTTCTTCAGCTTGCACACTTTGTTTTCCTGTCCTGGAACAATGCACCCCGGAGGCTGTTCCATATAAATTTCCTCATTTAGATCACCATTCAAAAATGCAGTTTTAACATCAATCTAATGAACAAGCATTTTATGGCTAGATGCCAAAGCAAACAATGCACGAATGATAGCAATTTTTGTAACAGGAGAATAAGAGTCAAAGAAGTCAATGTCATATCTTTGAGTGAATCCTCTTATAACTAGTCTTGCCTTATATCTATCCACTAAGTCATCCACTTTAAGCTTCTTCTTAAAGATCTACTTACAACTAATGACTCTATTTCCTTTAGGCATATCAACTAGTTTCCATGTGTGATTAGACATAATAGATTCTATCTCACTGTTAATAACATCTTTCCAGAAACTAGCATCTAATGAACTTATTGCCTCATCATAGGTCTTAGGATCATCTTCTATCATATGAAGACTAATGAACGTCTCATCTAATTCATTTAAATAATTAAGTTCAACAAGAAATGTAGTCACAAAATCAGGACCAAAACTAGTTTCTTTCCTACGCCTTTTACTTTTCCTAGGTTCATTATGATCAGCATGAGCATTAGGCACAACAGTATTAGGCAAGGATGAAGATGCATCATGAGATGAAGAATCATTAGCAGGCAATGCATATTTCTTTAAAGGAAACTCATGCTCAAAGAAAACAGCATCACGATATTCACACAAGGTACGATCACTCAAACACATAAAACGATATGCAGCACTGTTTTCAGCATAACCAATAATAATTGCATCAAAAGTCTTAGATCGAATAGTATCAACTTTGAACGAAGGTAACCCCACCTTAGTTAGACACCCTTGCACTTTCAAGAATTTCAAATTAGGCGGATGCTCTTTCCAAAGTTCATAAGGTGTTTTGTCAAGCTTTTTATGAGGTACCTTATTCAAAATATGATTTGCGGACAATACAACACCCCCCCACATATTATCAGGCAAACCAGAACTAGAAAGCATAACATTCATCATTTCCTTTAAAGTTCTATTTTTCCTTTCAGCAATACCATTTTGTTGTGGGCTATAGGGATCTGTAAATTCATGAATAATGCCATTTTGTTCACAGGATTCTCTCAAAGAATGAGTGACATATTCACCGCTTCTATCAGATCTAAGCCTTTTAATTTTTCGATTCAATTGGTTTTCTACTTCAGCTTTATACACATAAAACATGCTTTCTGCTTCATCTTTAGACCTAAGCCAGTATACCTTAGTATATCTCGAATGGTCATCCACAAATGTGATATAGTAGCGCTTGCCACCTCTACTTTCATTGTTCTTAAAATCAGCCAAATCAGAATGGACTAACTCCAACAATTCAGTTGTCCTTTCTAACATCGTTTTAAAAGGTTGTTTATGAAATTTGGCCTCAACACATTGTGGTTGCAGGAGGATGGTCAAGTATGAAATTTAAATAAAATATAAAGCAAACTGACTCCTTGTCTCAACAAATAAATACAAGACTTCCTCCCGTTGTAGTAAAAGGCAGTCAGGATCGATCCATGAGGAAGCGTGTCAACGCCCGACTTTTCAGTTCCACAACTCAGCATGAAACCGACCAGAATAGTCCTCGACGTCGACCAATGTCCTCGACGTTGACCACACTGTCGAGTACAACAGAAAGCAGAAATGAATAGAAACAAAAACGAAAGCAAAGTAGTCAATCTCGAGCAAACCTCCTCGACGTCGACCAAATCTTGTCGATTTCGAGTAAAAACAGAAACCAAGATCTTACCTTTTCGAATGAAAACGAACATAAAGACGAAATTTTGGAAAATAAATCAATGAACTAAAATACTTCCAAGATCAGGGTATCAACACCACAACGATAACCATGCAAAATAACATATAAAGGCATAAAAGATCATGCTTTTCATCAAATAACTTTCGTTATTAACAAATAGGAATGTAGAGACTTTCGCATAAACCCTAATTGTTACTAACCCTTTTTCACATAATTAATCGAAGTTGAATTAAGATCACTTTCGCTTCAATAACAAAAACAAGAATCACGTTCAACTTTCGCAAAAGAATCATGCTCATTGGGATAGAAGACGAAATCGCATCAAAAGATTGTACCTTTAACGCATCACCTTACATGGCTACTGTCGGACTCACCCCGACCCTAGAACTTAGGTGACTACTCGCTCTTCATCATTAAGAAACACATCAATAACAAAAAGGAACTAAATTGCATTTAATGAAATAAAGTAAAACTTACAACCAAACAAAGCCAATTCCGCTCTCGCTTCACAACTCCACTCGGCTCCAAGACTCTCTCTCTCTCTCTCTCTCTCTCTCTCTCTCTCTATGTGTTCTCTTGTGGCTTGGCTTGGATTATTCTAAAATCCAACCCCTAAAGCCTTATTTATAATGTTCCATGTAGCTATTCTAGGAAGGAACAATTATATCTAAATCTAAAACTTTCTATCTAATAACATTAAGATAAACCATTATGATAAAGGAAATAAATCTAAAAGGAAACTAGGACTAGTTGTGGATAAATCCTTCTTGAATTGATAGATCTTGATGTGGGTGGATAGAATTTCACATTTATTGGCTTGCAAGTAACTCTATCTTCTCGTATCCAACTCGATCTTGGACTCGGACAGCTTGACATGGCTGCTCGACGTCGACCAAAGTACTCGACATCGAGTAGGATTTTTCTCCCGGGGTTGCACTCGAGCTCGAGCATCATTCAGACTCGTCGGGTTTACTCGACATCGAGTAGTTTACTCGACATCGAGTATTTTACTCGACGTCGACTAAGCTTGGCTTCTCGAGTGGCTCTGCTCGACTTTGCTGGAATTCGACTAGGTTTACTCGATATTGACCAAGTCTGGTCAACCAGTTATGTTGAGTGCTTCTTTTCTCGTCCTTTGCTCGATTTGTCCCGGTTCCGCTGCTCATTGACCTTGGACTTTCTGTATTTGACTTCGAGCTTTCCGTCCTTTCTCTGAATTGCTGTTAAATGCCTCCATTTTTGTGAAATTAAACAGAAACTAGTGTAGACTCTATAATTTGGCAAATAAGCATAAACTACATAGATTTTGTACTATTCTAACCCAAATATATGAAATGTTTACAGAAATTGATATAAAAGTAAGTGTAAAACATGGCAAATTAGGCTCACAACAAACACCCCATACTTAAGCTTGCTTGTCCTCAAGCAATACTTTTAATTGTCATACAGGGGAAGAATTTAAACTCTCAACATCTTAGATTCATTGTCATATGTCCATGCAATCAATTACCATCCTTGAAAAGGTACTAATGTCAAAAATCCATGCATGTGCAATAAAAAGCAACATTTACTCACAAAAGGAGGGTTATGCAAAACAATTCATAAGTGACAAAGCATTAATAATCAAGTGGACTTTAATTTAAGCTCATGGTGAAGAAAAGGTAAAAGGTGAAGTGGTGGGCTATATTTGGGCAATGTGGTGCTAATAATCCGGGGAGAAATCTTCTAACTTGCTTTCTTACTTTGATGCACCTTCTCCCTTCATAATTTCCACATCACTCATCCTCTCATAAATCACTCTTTGCTTTTTTTTTTTCCCCACTTATATTGCTTTTACCTCTCTAACCTCAACACTGCCTTCTCGCGAGTCGCAAACATGGGTGTCATGAATGGCCCCGGATACTTAATGTTTTGGACTCCTCACCTTAGTGTCCCATCCTGTGGAACTATTATCTCGACGCAGGCAGGGTCGATCTACCTTTATCCCCTGAGGTGATCGGATTTTCTTTCACTCATTAAATTTTCCATAATATATTTTCAAATTTCTTGCCAAACTCCAAATATGATCATAACAACACAAACACCATATAATATTCTCCATAATGTGACTTCATTCTCAACATAATCCCCGGATGGAAATAAGGTAAAGAATGGGCAGTATTTAGATCATGCGGAGCATAATATGAAATAAGGCTCAATATGGCTTTTGTGATGCATAAGCATAGGTAAAGGTTAGGATATGAGCATATATGGAAAATATAAAGTCCTTCATCCTCTTATCATGCAATATGTCAAAAGCAACTTCAAATTTTACCTCCTTTCATGGTTTTCAAGAAAATAATGCACTTCATTGTGACTTCCTTTTACTAGGCAATTTCATGCTATATCTCTAATGAATCCAATTTTGCATCGTCGAGTTCAATAAAGCTTCCATTACACTTATTCAAAAATTTTAATGGGGGTGATTTTTCAAACTTTGGAAAACATGCATATAAGCACATAAATCAAATATGAATTCCAAAGTAGCCATGTATAAACAATTCTTAAAAATATGCACACATAATGTCAAATAAAGTCAAATATGCACAAAGTAAGCCCTTCCCCCACCCCATACATAAACATTACAGTGTCCTCACTGTATAAAAACAAGGGTAAAGAAAGAAACTCACTAGATAGGTGTGCTAATCGTCGGAAATCGAGTGCAAATGCTGCTGCAGAGGTAGTCGATATCGAGGAGGGTGGTCGACATCGAGGAGTTTGGTCGACTGTGATCAGTACTAATCGAGATTGAGTAACGTGGAACCCCAGGGGGGCTTTTCTCCTCGCCCACAGGTTCGTTGCTCATCGATGGGTGGTCGACGTCGAGGAGAGTGGTCGACGTCGAGTAAGTCTGCAGCTTCTTTTACCGGCAAGATTCGTTAGACGGAAAATATCTACAAATAGAAAAACTTAAAAACAATGTCCAAAACCAAAAACCAAAAGCAACAATCTCCAAAAAATCCCAAAAACTAATTGTCTATTTACAAGCTCTAGACTTTATAGTCGTTAGGCCGACTTTCTCGTTAAGTTCAAGGTGGCATTTGCAGGGCCCATATAGCCTGGGCTTCAAACAAGACTCCATTTTTGTCCATCAGCTGCAGTCCTCCTGAATGGATCTTGTTCACCGTGAAGGGTCCCATCTTCTTCTTGTTGAATTTGTTGGGAAACCAATGGTCCTTTGATTTGGCGACATAGACTTTGTCACCTACTTCATACTCCTTGGGATCATCATTGGAAACCCTGCATAATTGCACATACCAAGGCAAACCTCTCCCATGTATAGATAAATCATTAATGGAAATAGGAGAAGAGATGTTAGTACCTTGGCTTACCTTCGCAAATTCGGATTTCGGGACCTCGGAGTCTTGTCGACATCGAGTAGGGGTACTCGACGTCGAGGACTTACCTTCGTCTGGTGGACTGCTGGTCGAGGAAAGAGGTGTCGACGAGGAAGCAGGTTGGTCGACATCGAGTAGTTTGCTCGACGTCGAGTAAGGCTCGGCTTCGGATGAAGTGCTCGACGAAGTTGCAGTCGGTGGTGGGCTTGAGTTTTGGTCAACCTCGACTAGAATACTCGATGTCGAGTAACTCTGGTCGACATCAACCCCATACTTGAATCCTGGTAAGGCATCCGAAAAATTGTTAGTCGACGTCGACTTACCTTGGTCGATGTCGAGTAAGTCCTTTGTGTCGTCGTTCAGGATGGCCATGATCTCCTTCACCTGGGCTTCCATGTCCCTCTTTTCCAGCTCCTTGGGAGTCATATTTCTTACCTTAGGCTCCCCGCAAGTGATGTACCTAGCTGATATTGACTTGACATCTTCCATGGGACTTGTATGCCTTTCAATTTTATTAAAGGAATACTCAATTACCTCATAGCTGATGTTGAAAGTGAGCATCCCCTTCCTTACGCTTATGTTGGCATCCATCGTCGCCAAGAAGGGCCTTCCTAGAATGATTGGACAATCGGGGTCCTCTACCATATCAATAACTAAAAAATCAGCAGGAACAAAGAACTTACCTACTTGCATTGGTACATTGTCCACCAAGCTTGTTGGGATGACCACCGTATTGTTAGCCATGTATAACTTAGCATCCACAGGCTCTAGAGCACCTATCTTAATCTTGGACCAGATTGATAAAGGCATTATACTCACACTGGCTCCCAAGTCACATAAAGCATTAAATTTGTATTGACCAAATCCAATGGTTATAGCGAACTTACCTGGGCCTGACCTTTTCTCAAGAACATCCATCTGGCTGCATTCCTCTGCGATCTCAGACATTGACCGCTTTTTGCTTAGGATCTCCTTGAGGAACTTGACGTAGGATGGCATCTCATTAAGAGCTTCTATGAAGGGTATTGTGACGTTGAGCCTTTGAAGCATCTTTATGAAACGCTGGAACTTCTTCTCTGCTGGATCCTTTGGAGATTTTGTTGGGAAAGGCAGCTTCTTCTTCGTCGGAGGTGCAGAAGGGTGGTTGACAGGGGCAGAAGATTGGTTTACATCGATTGGGGGGTCCTCGACGTCGAGTACAATGGTCGACTTCGGGGCAGGAGTTTCGTGCTGGTCGCTGTCGAGTTCATGCTGGTCGCTGTCGAGCAAGTTGTGGTCGACGTCGACTGGTTTGCTCGATGTCGAGTAGTCTGATGCGTCCTTCTCCTTCGTGTTCTTATCGGACGTCTGTGTCTATTGCCCACTCCTTAGGTTCATGGCAACCACCTGTTCTGTAGATTTACCTTTAGGGTTAGGTTCAGAGGTTCTAGGGAGCGTACCTGATTGTTTGGGGATGGATGTAGCCAGTTGACCAATCCGGGTTTCAATCGATTTCCGCCATATATCAATTTCCCCAAGCCTAGAGTTGACGCCATGCAGCTGAGTGTGGATGGAATTGATAGATTGCTTGGTGTCTGAGTGAGTCCTCCGCATCTCTTCAAGAATGGTCTGCAAGTCATCTTTCTTATCTTCTCTGTCAGGGTGACCAGGAGCTCTGTAGGGAGGGGGATTCTGATGTTGGTGCTGGCGATAATACCTCCAATTCTGGTTCTAATGTGGTCCTGAGTAGTGTCTCCCTGCATACCTTACCTCTTCGTGGGTTTCTGCTTGGTGTACTTGATCAACGTGTGGACACACAGTGTTGTTGTGCCTCACGGACCCACATTCCAAACAAGGCTGATTTTTAGACAAGAATTTGACTTTTTGGTAAGACAGCGTACCTAGTCATTTTGGAATTGCTCCCTGACGTCCGGATCAACCTCCTTTGGTGGCACATACAATGGCATAGATGGGGCAGGCCTTTCATACCTTTCATCAGAAGAGGCCGCAGAAGTCCCATATGTGTTGTCGTAGTTGGCCAACGTCTCAAACACCTCCCAAGCACGGCGTGGAGTGTACTTGAGATATCCATAGGCGATGTAGTTGTTGATCCGATCTTTAGTAGGCACATCCAGATAGTTGAAGATGATCTCCTGGATAACGTAGGGTGGCTGTCCATGCGTAGGACATGATTTCAGAAACATCTTGTAGTACTCCCAGACCTGTGCAAGTATTTCCCATGGCTTCTGTCTGAAAGCCGTTATTTGTTGTCTGAGCGCGGCTGTCTTTGCAGGAGAAAAGAACTTGTTGAGGAACAGGTCATGTAGTTCGTTCCAAGTGCGAATTGATTGTGCCGGCAATCCTTCCAGCCACTGTTGTGCTATTCCTGCAAGGGACCAACGAAAAGCCTTTAGTTTTAGATATTCTAAATTAGCACCATCTGCAATAGCTTCACATAAATCTATAAAAGTGGTGACATGCTCTAAAGGACATTCATTGATTCTTCCTCTAAAAACTCCTCCTAATTTCAGTAATAAAAGAATGACGAATTTCAAAATTAATAGCGGGAAGAACGATCGGCGATTCTGGAACTTCCAGAGTAGGATGCAGATATTCCTTTGCGTTGGCTGGGACATGCCCAATCTTCTCCTCAAGTTCCCTCCCTGCGTTGATCTCGCGATCTACCCTTGCCTCCCACCGCTGATGGTTCTATGTATATTCCGCCTCTCGTTGGGCGTGTTCTGCTTCTCTAGCGGTGAGTTCCTCAATGCGTAGGCAGAGTTGCTCAAGCTCCTATGTTGGTGTGAGCTGGCCCTCATTCTCATTGTTGGGTATAGTCGCCATAATTCTCCTCCTAAGCCTTTGCTGAAGATGGAAGAAACGCTCTGGTTCGAGAAGAGGGTCGATAGGTGTGCGATCAATTCTTCGCATGCAACTGAAAAGCAAAAACAAAAAGAAACAAGTAAAAAGGAACTAAAAAGCAAAAACAAATATAAAGAAGAAAAGATAAAACTAAAAAGGGCGCGATTGATTGCTTCACCGGCAACGGCGCCAATTTGTTGTTGTAGGAGGATGGTCAAGTATGAAATATAAATAAAATATAAAGTAAACTGACTCCCTGTCTCAGCAAATAAATACAAGACTTCCTCCCGTTGTAGTAGAAGGTAGTCAGGATCGATCCACGAGGAAGCGTGTCAGCGCCCGCCTTTTCAGTTCCACAACTCAGCACGAAATCGACCAGAAGAGTCCTTGATGTCAACCAGTGTCCTCGACGTCGACCACACTGTCGAGTAAAACATAAAGCAGAAACGAACAGAAAAGAAAATGAAAGCAAAGTAGTCGATCTCGAGCAAACCTCCTCGACGTCGACCAAACTCCTCGACGTCGACCAAATCTTGTCGATTTCGAGTAAAAACAGAAACCAAGATTTTACCTTTTCGAATGAAAATGAACTTAAACACGAAATTTTGGAAAATAAATCAATGAACTAAAATACTTCCAAGATCAGGGCATCAACACCACAACGATAACCATGCAAAATAACACATAAAGGCATAAAAGATCATGCGTTTCATCAAATAACTTTCGTTGTTAACAAATAGGAATATAGAGGCTTTCGCATAAACCCTAATTATTACTAACCCTTTTTAACATAATTAATCCAAGTTGCATTAAGATCACTTTTGCTTCAATAACACAAACAAGGACCACCTTCAAATTTCGCAAAAGAATCATGCTCATAGGGATAGAAGACGAAATCGCATCAAAAGATTGTACCTTTACCGCATCACCTTACATGGCTACCGTCGCGCTCACCCCGACCCTAGAAGTTGGGTGACTACTCGCTCTTCATTATCAAGAAACACATCAATAACAAAAAGGAACTAATTGCATTTAATGAAATAAAGTAAAACTTACAACCGAACAAAGCCAATTCCGCTCTCGCTTCACAACTTCACTCGGCTCCAAGACTCTCTCTCCTACTCGCTATCTCTCTCTCTCTCTCTCTCTATGCGTTCTCTTGTGGCTTTGCTTGGATGATTCTAAAATCCAACCCCTAAAGCCTTATTTATAAGGCAAATTTACATAAAACCACCCCTTAAATATCAGATTTTTCACATAACCACTCTTAAATTGAATATTACAGCAAACCACCCTTTAAAAGGGTTTTGTGAACAAACAACCACCTGTATTCCTATTTTATCTGATGGGTTGTTAAATTGGTAGGAAATGTCCACTTTACCCTCATCTTCCTTCTTAATTCAATAGAAAAAATAAGAGCAGAGCACATTATTGTTGAGTGATTGTTGATTTGGAGCTTCAATATGAATCTCTTTCTTTAATTCTTGGAGTGGGTAAGAGATCAATTTTTCAAGGGATAGGGATCAAAGCTAATAGAATTTTGATGACTTAGTCAAACGAACCCTAATTTCACTAAAATTCAGTTGCTATCCTATTTCAATTAAAAAGGTGATCGACTGAATTCAATTAGGGCTCCAGTAGTTGGGTCGATCGAAATGAATGATCAAAAGTTTCGATTCAATTAGCAATTGAATGATTCGAATTTGCCCAAACCAACTATTGAGATTTGAGATTACCAATTTAGATGGTTTGGCTAGTCTATTGGTGAGATTTGGAGGAGACGAAGAGCGGTTTGTCTCAGAAGCCATAGCCATGACCTCCTGATTCGATGACGCCTCTTGAGACGCGGCTCAGCGCTATCGGCGCCGCTTCTAGCGACGGGGTCGAGGTCGCCTATCCTCATATTTTCAGCCAACAATCCATTATATAGTGCACTCATATAGGAAGTAGGCTATCAGAGAGGCAAGCCATGGATAGGGGAGAAGAGGAAAGCTATCAAAAAATCTACTTGCCAAGCATTTCCACTTCAAGATCTGCAAAGAACTGAAAATAAGTTTTTAAAATTTTTTTTTTTCTCTTTTCGTAGAGAATGGGCTTACAAAGATGGGGGCAAAGTGGTTTTTTTCTATTATCTAAGAGGATATCAGACGGAATATGAACAAGAGTGGTTGTTTGTTGACTGAACTCTTTTAAGAGGTGGTTTGTTGTAATTTCCAATTTAAGGGGTGGTTATGTGAAAAAGTTGCTATTTAAGAGGTGGTTTTCTGTAAAATTGCCTATTTATAATGTTCCATGTAACTATTCTAGGAAGGAACAATTATATCTAAATCTAAAACTTTCTATCTAATAACATTAAGATAAAACATTATGATAAAGGAAATAAATCTAAAAGGAAACTAGGACTAGTTGTGGATAAATCCTTCTTGACTTGATAGATCTTGATGTGGGTGGATAGAATTCCACATTTCTTGGCTTGCAAGTAACTCTATCTTCTCGTATCCAACTCGATCTCGGACTGCTCGACATAATTACTCGACGTCGACCAAAGTACTCGACATCGAGTAGGATTTTTCTCCCGGGGTTGCACTCGAGCTCGAGCATCATTCGGACTCGTCGGGTTTACTCGACATCGAGTAGGCTACTCGACGTCGACTAAGATTGGCTCCTCGAGTGGCTCTACTCGACTTCGTTGGAATTCGACTGGGTTTACTTGATATCGACCAAGTCTAGTCGACATCGACCAGTTATGTCGAGTGCTTCTTTTCTCGCCCTTTGCTCGATTTGTCCTAGTTACGCTGCTTCTTGACCTTGGACTTTCTGTAGTTGACTTCGAGCTTTCCGTCCTTTCTCAGAATTGCTGTTAAATGCCTCGATTTCTGCGAAATTAAATAGAGACTAGTGTAGACTCCATAATTTGGCAAATAAGCATAAACTACATAGATTCTGTACTATTCTAACCCAAATGTATGAAATGTTTACAGAAATCGATATAAAAGTAAGTGTAAAACATGGCAAATTAGGCTCACAACACACATATTTCACATTTGCTATGGTAATGTTTGGATAGGCTAGGAATCAAACCCATATCATGCAATCGACATACAGATTTCGAATTCACATGTCCTAGTCTAGCATGCCATAAATCAAACAACTCACCAATATAAGCAGAACTAGAAGCATTCTCATTATTCTCAATCATGGTCTCAAGCACATACAAAAAATCAGCCCTATAAGCCTTTCCTACAAATTCTCCATTTTTGGTTAAAACCATTTTGCCAGCATCAGTCACTTGCTTAATTCCAGCTATCTCAAGCAAACCACATGAAATCAGATTTCGGCACAGAGAAGGAACATAAAGCACATTTACTAGGGTAAGAGACTTTCTTGAGGTGAGCTTGAGTGCAACCTTCCCTTTGCCTAGCACTCGAGAGACGCTCGAGTTGCCCATGTAGACCTGGTCGATGTCTATAGCATCCTTGAACTAAGCAAACAGGTCCTTGTTGGTGCAGAAGTGTCGAGTAGCTCCGCTATCCAGGAGCTAATCGACCTGGCCGCCCACATGGTTGACTTCAGTGATCATTGCTATTAGCTGGTTATTGTCCTGGACAACGTTGGCTTGCTGTTGGGCTGGAGCTGCGGGCTTGTTCTACTGCTGTCCTTGGTTCTGGAGATTAGCTCGATTGTGACACTGCCAAGCCTTCTGGCCTGGCTTGCCATAATCGTAGCAGTCGATCCCAGTTCCTCCCTGTTTCTGCTGCTTGTCCGGCTGATCCCAGTCCCTCCCTGAACTTATGGCCCTTCTTTGGTTTCATGTTTGGCTTAGAACCTCCAAGCTTGTTTCCCTGCTTGGACCTATCAGATTTCACAGAGGACTCAAACAAGTTAGCTTTCACAGAATCAGCAGATTTAGGCTTAGGCTTGTCCTTGAGGCGATTAGCCTCTTCGATCTTCATGTGACCGACAAGCTCTTCTAGAGTGAGATCCTTCTTTTTGTGCTTCAGATGGTTGCGGTAGCCAGCCCACGAGTCAGGCAATTTTTCGATCAGAAAATTCGCATGTAGGATCTCGCACATCTTCATGCCCTCAGAGAGGATGTCAACCACCAGGTTCTCATACTCGTGCACTTGGTCCATGATTGGTTTATCATCGACCATCTTGAACTGCATAAACTTTCCAACATCATATTTCTTTTTTCCTGCATCATCAGCCCCATATTTCTTCTCCAACAGATCCCAAATAAATTTAGCAGCTTTATAAACAAAGATCAGATCAAATATGGAGTTCGAGAAGTGGCTGAGAAGATGACCTCGCACAGACTTATTGTCGGTCTCGTACTGTTTAGCCCGTGCGAGGTCATCATCAGCAACCTTCTTACCCTTGCCGACAGCATCAACATCACCATCATCATCGATGACGACGTTCTTACCCTTGGGTCAGCAGCGGGACCGGCATCAGCAAAGGCGCCACCGACGGTGGTGGAAGAAGCGCTCGCCGCAGCAGCAGGGGTGTCTTCAAGGAGGACGTAATCGACCTCCAATTGTTCGAAGAAGATGAGAATCTTCTGCGACCATCTCTTGTAGTCGGTCCCATCCAGCAACTCCAATTTCGAGAGATCGAATAGCGACTTGAAGAAGTGAAACACCATCGCAGAAACAAAGAGGATTTCGCTTCTAAATTGTTGGTGCGATTGCGAATGTATGCCTCTATTTCCGTGGAAAAACCGCTTGAAAAGATCTGTGAAAACCTATATTTGAAAGTGTTTGAAGGTTGTGGCGTGGTATATAGGGAACCACTGCCTTAGAAGCGAAATCGCCCCGACACCATGGTCCAGGTCGGCTACATGCGTCACTAGGGGTGTTATTCGAGCCGAATGGGCCGAGCTTGGCATGTTCAAGCTTGTTCATTTGTTAAACAAGATCGAGCCGAGCCGAGCCTAATTTTTAAACGAGCTTTCTTTTTTTTTTCAAGTGCGACTTTGTTTTAGTAAATGAACGAGCTCGAGCCGATCTTTTTTTGAGCTTTAAGTAGTTTTACTTGGTCATAACATATTAATTGATAGAAAATTTTAGAAATTCTATATTATTTGAGCTATTTGAGCCTAAATCGAACGAGCCGAGCTTTCAACCGAGCTTAAAATCATGTTCAGGCTCGGCTTGTTTAGGTAAGTGAATGTGTTTTCGAGCCGATCCCGAGCCGAGCTCGAGCTGTTCAGCTCATATAACAGCCCTAGGCGTCGCCCCCCAGGGATACAAAACGGACTTCTCAGGCGTGCACTCACCGTCGAAGTAATGGAACCACCCAGGACTTAGAACAGCTTACAGAAGAAGAGAGAAGGAGGAGATCGTGTGATCGGGTGTTGAAAAATGAAGGGAACGTCGGTTTTAAAAATAAAAAGAAGACGCTTCACCTTGCTGAAATCTCAAAAAGAATCTGAAACCGCTTTTCAAAACGTGTGACAGAATTGAATTAGTCAAAACCCTAATTCAACCCTATCGGAGGCCATTTAATTGATAAAAATTAAAACCCGGCGTAAAAGGTGACCACACCGCGCACGTGTCACGAACACTACCGGCGGCGGCGGTGGTGGTGCGCGCATGTGGGACTCGTATCCCAACTCTCAATAGCCCTTTAAAAAACTCTTCTTTAAAAACAACCCCTCAACTCCTTTTACAATCAATGTGGGACTTAAAGAAGTTCAAAAGACACTTTGGAAAAAACCCCACATGAACATTTCTCCAACATTAACAACATCAATTAACTTGGTTATCACTACTTTGAAGAACTAGACGCCAATCAACCTTTCCAATTCGAGGGACTTGTTATGAAATTTTATAAAATTTATCTTGTTAATAGTCGTTTTAGCATCTTGTCAGCAGCTCTTGTTGTTTTGTATCTTATCTATTTCAATGTTTAATTCAGAGAATTCCCGGTAGAGAAGACGAATCCAAGGTAGAGAAGACGGTCCAATTCGAAGAAGATATTGAGAGGTCCAATCTGATTTCCAGCTCTGATCTAGCCACCTCTCGGTCATGTGATCCAAGGTATGTTTCATTTGAATTGTCAGATTCAGAAGAAGGGAAGGCTAAAGTCAAGTAGTGACTGTGAAATATGCAAGTATGTTGCAATTTAGTCAATTCAGTGTGTCTCGTGCACAAGATCGATGATTTGCGATCCGTAGGGATTGAGAAATGCTACTTGCTCGATTTCGTTGGTCCACAAGGTTTCGCTGTGGAGCTTTCTCAAAGAATGAATTGCGAGTAAGCTACTTTGTTTTCAGAATAGAATCAATGTGTTTTGGTTGATCAACAATTCAACATTAAGATCGATGTGTTTTACTTATGTAGGGTGATGTGCTTTGATCATCGAAAATCAGTGATTTCAAGGTTGCAGCCATCTGATGGTTGCCTTGGAAAGGTTTCAGAATATAACCTTTTTACTTTTCAGTCAGTTTTTTTTTATGAGCTCACTTTATCTATGTCAGATGAAAAAAAAACCTTTGTTGCTTCTCCTTTTCTTTTTTGTTCTTTGTCAGATGAAGTTGAAGCGAATAAGTTAGGAAATTAGGGGTTTGGGGGCTTAGATATGATGCCAACAGTTTGTGATGAAAAAAAAAGACTGAGAGATACTCTTATGTTCAATTGTGTGATGTGCTTATTACTTAAAATGATTTGTTTGCTCCAATAGCAGATCTAAGGGCAAACAAGAACAAGGTCAAGATCTAAGGGCAACCAGATCGAAGATGGCAAAGGACAGAGCAGATCCAAGCTATGTTTCATTTTGGCATCATCTGCACTGTTCTTTCGAGGCTAAATCTTTTGATTAGATCTCATATTTACCTCTTTTGTATATTCGATTTAGAAGTATTTAGCCCCCCTTTTTTTTCATGGGGCTTATTGCTTAAAATGATATCTCTTTAAGGTGTATAGATTTAGAAGTATTTAGCCCCCCCCCCTTTTTTTTCCCGGTGCTTCTAATTCAAGCTTCTTGGAATGAGTTTGAATCACGTGCTTCTTCACTTTTCTGTCATTTGGTGGAATAACAATTGAGTCGAGTCCACTTTAGCTTCTTTAATGGTTGCAGGTTGCTGCTCACTTGGAAGCCCTATTTAAAGAGTAAAGTAGCTTCTTTGATGGTTGCAGGTTGCTTCTTTGATGGTTTCTTTCTGTGACAAGCATAGCGAAGAAGAACCGCTCTATAGCAAATGATACTTGATATGGAGCTGGACTTCAAAGAGTTCCCTTTCATGCATAAAGACTGAAACCACACTCCCAAGAGTCTTTAGTTTTAGTGCGAAAATTAGAGACAGACGACCTATTCTTGATCCTCGCATCAGATGGCCTTTGGGAGAATTTAAGTGATCAAGCATCCGCTGAACTTGTATACCGAAGCCCAAGAGTCGTAAGATTTTTCACCCTTGATAGATGCTTCCTTTTTCATCAATTATGTCAGAGATACTAACAACTTTATTTACATTTACTTGAACAAGGAATCACAAAGCAATTGGCAAGAGCAGCTATCGAAGAAGCTACCAAGCAAAGCCGATTTAGGTAAACTGGGTCTGTATGGATTTAGGTTGCAGACTTAGCTAGATCGAATCCTGAGAATACCGAAAGTTGCTGGGCTATTGTTTGGAGTGCTCTCCGTTTACAAGGATGCTAGTTTTCGAATATGCATCCTTTGGCACTTTGTTTTAGCACCTTCATTGTAAATTAACTTCAACTTTTGACTATTTTTACTTTTTCTAGTAGCAATATTCTTACTGTTTGTTTTGATTAAAAAAAAGTGTTATCAGCATTAGAAAAATGACAGATTTTCAAGTCTGGTGCTAAAGGAGCGACTGCTGAATACAAATCCAAGAAGGCCTCCAAGCATTAGAAAAATGACAGATTTTCAAGTCTGGTGCTAAAGGAGCGACTGCTGAATACAAATCCAAGAAGGCCTCCAAGTAACAACTGCGAGAAGGAACCTGTTTCGTCCTCCCAAGATGTGTCCAATGGTCATACTGCAGCACAAGATTAACGGGTTTTTATGGAGTAGAGTGGTGCTTCCATGGTTTTGGTTTACATGATGTATTTGGCTTTTGAGAAGGTGGAATCTTTAGAAATGTTGTATATAATTCTTGGATGGTTATGTCACCTTGTATTGATTTCATTGTATTGTATTGATTACATTGATGTATTTTTTTAAGTTGATGACATGTTATAATAGTTGTTTTTACGTATACAACCAATATTAATGTCGTAGTTTCAAAGAACTTGTGTTTTTATATGTTAAATAAGGTGACAATATTTTGACTTCACGTTTTAAGCTCCTATGTCATCAATTATATAAAATTGTCACCATAAACAGTTGCGATTAATGAAGTGTAATACAAATGTCATCAATGAATAAAAATGTAATAAACATGTCACCACAAGTGATTACATCAATGAAATGTAATCATAAACGTCACAAACGTGTCGTTAGTGGAAAAAAGTATAATCGATGAAAATATATCGATATACACTTTATTAAATTAAAAAAAGTGGCACTAAACGATTTGATTAAAAAAGTGGCATCAAATAATTACTTTAGAAAAATGGCATCAAAACATTACTTTGAAAAAGTTGCATCACATTAAAGGAAAAAATATCATCAAAACACTACTTTGAAAAAATATGGCATCCCGGTAAAAAAAATATCATAAAAAATTGACATAAAAAAAGTGGCATAAGTAGTTAACAGTAAAAAAAAAATGGCATCAATAGTCAACGTGACATCACAGTAAACAAAAAGTGTCATCAAAGTTTTAAAAAAGTGGCAGAAAAAAGTGCCATCAAACCATTTCATTAGAAAAGTGGCATCAAAGTGAAAATAAAATGTTATAAAAAAAGGCATCAAAACACTACTTTGAAAAAGTGGCATCAGTAGCCAACTATTAAAAAATGGCATCAAAAAAAGGTCATCAAAAAAATGTCATCATAAAAATAAAAAAATAAAAAGTTGGTCAACGTTAACCAGTCAATGGTCAATCGTTGACCATTAACCATTGGATGAGGTACATCTAGGGATGGCAACGGGGAGGGTTCGGGGCGGGGAGTACCCTCCCCATCCCCGTCCCCGTTTGTGAAAATTCCCCCCGTCCCCGTCCCCGCCCACGCGCGGGGATAAAAAATGTCCCCCGTACCCATCCCCGTCGGGTCCCCGTCCCCATCGGGGAATCCCCGTCCCCGCTAAATTTTTCCCGTTTGCATTTCCCGCGGGTTTCCCCGTCGGGTTCCCCATTTGAAACTCATGGGTTCCCCTCATTTAATAGAAAACTATAAGATATTATTAAAGTTATGTAAAAACTATGACATAAATATTACATATAATATCTTATAAATGTAAATTATAATGTAAAAGTTGAAAAATAAAAGAAAAATTATTTAAACTTTGGTAAAATATAAACAACAACGGGGATTTCATACTCCTCATCGGGGATCCCCGCGGGGGTCCCCAACGAGGACGGGGCAGGGTGGGGATCGGGGTGGGGACTACTATCTCCGTCCCCATCCCCGTCCCCGCGCGGGGAATCACTTTGCCCCCCATCCCCGTCCCCATCCCCGTTTAAAATCCTCGTCCCCGTCCCCGCCACGGGGATTCCCCGCGGGGAACAAGGAGTCCCCGCCCCATTGCCATCCCTAGGTACATCTCTACCTAATTTTATTTTAGAGAGGATTAATTACCTAATTGGATTTTCTAAAAGACATATTTAGCAAAATCACCCAAAAAAATATACAAACAACTAGAGATGAGGATTTGAAGAGAATGAAACTGTGTAATTTTATTATTCAATGGAGAAGATAATATATACAAACCAATAGGATAACTATTCTCCTATAATTGCTGAAGAATATAAAACAAAAGATTAATTAGGTTCCTAGAATAGTTGAACGGTAATTCAAAATAATTCAAATAAGAACAGGAAGATAAAGATCCTAATTATCATTAATATTCCCCCTCAAGCTAGACGATCTCGGTGTAAGTTGCAGGTTGAACAGATGGTATTGGAACCTTGGGCGCAACAGTGGCTTGGTGAGAATATCCACAAGTTGATCATTTGTGGACACATGACTAACACGCAAGGTGCCTTTGTAAACTTGTTCCCTCACAAAATGATAAGCAAGAGCAATATGCTTCATCCTTGAGTGAAAAACTAGATTGGAGCTTAGACTAGTTGCACCCAGGTTATCACAATAAATTGCTGGTTGTTGAAGCAAATGAATGTCCAACTCTTGAAGGAGACGCAGAACCCAAAGGACCTCAGAAGTTGTGTCTACGAGCGCCTTGTACTCCGCCTCGGTTGATGATCTTGCAACCGATCTTTGCTTTCGAGAACTCCGAGAAATAGGAGTACTCCAAAGATACACAATGTAGCCAGAAGTCGAAACAAAATCATCCTTTTCACCCGCCCAATCAGCATCCGAAAAGGCATGGAGAACAGGGGAAGAGTCAGAGCATATATTAATTCCAAGATGTAATGTACCTGCTAAGTACCAAAGAAGACGCTTCAATGCCGTCCAGTGATAGGATATGGGACTTTGCATGAACTGCGAAAATTTGCTAACGATGAAAGCAATGTCAGGTCTTGTTAGACCTAAGTACTCTAGGCTGCCCACAAGCGCCCGACACTCAGTAGGCGCAGGAAGGTAGGTGCCTCCATTTTTGAGGAGAGGTACTGTTGAAATAGGTGTGGTCATTTCTTTTGAAGACTCCATTCCTGCCTTTTGAAGGAGATCAATAATATACATCCGTTGGGATAGAAAAATTCCAGATGGTGTGGGAATAACCTCTACCCCGAGAAAATATGACAATGGACCGAGATCTTTTAAGGGAAATCTGGCAGCCAGACAATTAACCAAGTGATCAATGATCGAAGAAGTATTACCGGTGATAATTATATCATCAACATAAACCAACAAGTATAAATGATGTTGATTATGTCGATAAATAAACAACGATGCATCTGCTATGGAATTAACAAACCCGGCTTGTAGAAGAAAGGCCTTGAGTTCATTATACCATGCCCTCGGAGCCTGCTTGAGTCCGTAAATTGCCTTTCTCAACTTGCAAAGATGATGCGGAAAGCTGCTGTCAACAAACCCCGATGGTTGGGTCATGTAGACATCCTCGTATAACTTGCCTTGAAGAAAGGCATTATTAATGTCGAGTTGATGCAATCGCCACCCCTTAGAGATATCCAAGGTTAGGACAATGCGTACCGTAATTGGTTTCACTACCGGGCTGAAGGTCTCTTTATAATCTAAACCAGATCTCTGATGAAATCCCTTCGTGACTAGCCTCGCTTTGAGCTTCCCAACTCTACCATCATCAGGATGATATTTCACACGATACACCCACTTACACCCAATTTGATTATAGTGTGGAAAAGATTGAACCAAATCCCATGTGTGATTAGAGCAGAGTGCATTATACTCATCATGCATAGCAATCCTCCATTCAGGACTCTTTAAGGCTTGGGTAATGTTTTGGGGCTCGATTGGCGGAGAAGAGGACTTTTGTGTGTGAAGGTTAAGTTTGGCAATAGGCTTTGTCTTCTTAGTTTGTGAATGGGTGACGGGCCCTAGTCGAATGGGTTTAGAAGAAGGATTTGGTTGACTCTGGGATGGGGCCATGGGGTAAGATTGTTGTGATGAGATCCCAGAATTTGGGTGTAAATTGGGAGAAATAATAGATGGTGGGACCAGGGTGGGTAGCGACGTGGGAATGAGATTTGTTTGGGGTGGTGGGCCCTGATTTATTAATAATAAATTAGGGGGTTGAGATTTTGTAGAGAGGAGGATCCCTGAGAGGATTGAGAGGGATTTTGGTTGGTAACGGGTGTAGATAAAATAGGAATGGTAAATGATCTCCAATCTGATTCAATATCAGGCATATTTTGGGTGGTAGGAGCAATGGTTTTATAAGGAAACTCATTTTCAACAAATCTCACGTGCCGAGATGTATAAATTTGACGGGTAATCGGATCCATACATTGATAGGCACTTTGGGTAAATGAATAACCTATAAAAACACAAGCAATGGACCTGGGTTGAAGTTTGTGGGCGGTGTAAGGTCGCAACCACGGATAGCACAAGCAACCAAAACTCTTTAATTTGTTATAATCGGGTGGCACTTTTAATAACCTGGAAAATGGGGAATTATTTTGAAGGACATGAGTAGGAAGACGATTTATTAATTATGTGGCGGTGATCAAGGCATGGGGCCAATGATCTAAAGGCATCCCTGAATGGGTCAAAAGTGATGAACCAGTTTCAAGGACATGACGATGCTTGCGCTCAGACATGCCATTGTGTTTCGGTGTGTGTGGAGGAGATGTGAGATGTGTAATGCCTTCCGAACCCAAGATTTGACGAAGAGCAAGGAACTCTCCACCATTGTCTGTATATATGATTTTGATTTTGAACTTGAAGAAATTTTCAACTAAGGCCTTATATTTTGTAAAGGTCGCTTTTGTGTCAGATTTGTTTTTGAGAGGAAAAATCCAGCTGTAACGAGTATAATGATCAACGAATATGACATAATATCGAAAACCATCGTATGAAACAACTGGAGAGCTCCAAACATCGAAATAAACAACCTCAAGAGGATGTGTTGACACAATAGTTGACTCGTAAAATGGAAGCTTGTAGCTCTTATTGACATTGCAGGAATTACAATCTGATTGTTTAAAAGAAAAAACAGACAAATTGAAATTTTTGACTAGAAATTGAAAAACAGCAGTCGACGGATGACCAAGGTGATGATGCAGATTGGCCGAGCCTAATTTTTGGGTGGAGTGAACTGTTGGAGAAGACTTTGGCCACAAGTAGACGCCATCAACGCAAGGACCCTTAGCTAGGATTGTCTTGGACCTGACGTCCTAGACAAAAAAAACAATCGGATAAGAAAATGACTGCATAAGGACTGTTTTTGGTAAGTTGTGAGACGAACAATATATTTTTGGACATGGAAGGAACACATAAAACATTTTCCAGGGAAACAACTTGAGAATTAGAAGGTAAAGAGAGAGTGCCAAAATGAGAGATTTTTAAACTTGTGCCATCGCCCACAAACATTTCATCCGGACCATTGTAGGGATAGTGGATAGCCAAATTGTTGAGATCATTCGTAACATGGTGTGAAGCACCACTGTCGACCAACAGGTTTGATTCAGGGAAGTACCGATGACATTGGTTTGTGGATGAGCTGTAGGAAACCGGGCAGAGGAAGGTAAGGCAACCGTTAGGTGTAGGTTTCGGAATACGGGACATTGGGTAAGGACATGGCCTATCTCCTTACACCATTGACAGCGCCCTCGAAAGGGTTTACTGCCGTTTGGAGTCGGAGGTGTATAGGAGCGGTTCTATGGAGGTGTGTATGTTTGGTTTTGGGGAGGCAAGGGTTGGCGGGGTGGGTTAGGTTGAGGCGAGAAGGAGGACTGCCATGCTGGCTGAGATGAGGAATTTTTACCTTTGCTCTTGGATGGCTTCGTCTGGGCATTAAAAGCAGCAGCAGGACCGACATTCACCTTGGCCTCATCCTTGAGTTGTAGCTCATGATTGAGGAGTTTTTTCGTGGAGTTCTTCAAAAGAGATTGCGGTGTCCCTGGCGTTTATTGCATGGACAATCGGTTTGTAAGGGCTCGTCTAGACCACGGAGGACATAATCCGTGATGTCTTCGTTAGCAACGGGCGCTTGAAGGGATGCAAGAAGATCAGCCGAGGCTTTGATTTTCTGCATATATTCTGTAACAGTCAGGGAGCCCTTAATGGAAGAACGAAGGCACTCCTTGATCAGTTTGATATGAGCCCGAGAACTGTTTCCATAAGTAATGCGTAGAATGTCCCAGACTTGCTTCGCCGAAGTTGTTGAGGTCACTAGACAGGCCATGGATCGAGACAGGGTGCCAAGAATTGCACCACAAAGTATGCAATCTTGGAGTTTGTATGTGAGGTAAGCCGGATTCGGATTTGTGTTGTTGTTGGTTGTGATGGTTTCCGCAGGGACGGTATGAGAACCATCAAGAAATTTGAATAGACCGTATCCTTCAAGAGTTGCTTGGATTTGAACCTTCCAAGTCAAAAAATTTATGGATTCTAGTTTTATTATGTTGGAAAGGATGACAACTGTAAATCGACAAGTGGGTTCATGCGGGTTAGGAATTTGTGTTGCAAACTCGACTGCCATGGCGAGAGAGGAATTAGCAGGAGGTCTTGTAGATGAGGTAGCAAGGAAGTTTGGCTCAGATACCATAAAGATGAGGATTTGAAGAGAATGAAACTGTGTAATTTTATTATTCAATGGAGAAGATAATATATACAAAGCAATAGGATAACTATTCTCCTATAATTGCTGAAGAATATAAAACAAATGATTAATTAGGTTCCTAGAATAGTTGAACGGTAATTCAAAATAATTCAAATAAGAACAGGAAGATAAATATCCTAATTATTATTAATAACAACGATCCCCTCCTCTCCCCCTCCCATAGTAGCACACCCGCGCTCCCCTCTCCCTCTTAATCACTCTCCTTTCTCTCATATTCTCTCTCCCTATCCAATCATGTGGCCATTAAATAAATACTTTGGCTCTCCCGTTTGTGTGTGTGTGTGTGTGTGTGTATATATATATATATATATATATATATATATATATATATATATATATATATATATATATATATAGAGTATGGATCAAATGTTAACAAGCCTTAGGGTGTTTTGTGTTAACAAATCTCAGCCGTTGATTTAGTGTGATTGAATGGTTGAGATGAATCAATAAATTAAATTAATTTTTTTTTTTAAAAAAAGAAAACCCCAAGCCCATCCCTTAACAGCGCGTGTATAAACCTAACCCTATCTTATCAAATCCTCATTCACAAACCGCACAAAATCAGAGAGACCAGGCGGTGGCGATTTGAAGCCATGGCGACTCCTCCTCCTTGCTCCCATGGAGGATATGAGCGGCGCTTGTGTTCCCGGAACGGCCTGCGAACCGCGAGGTACAACGAAGGCGGACGGTCGATGGAGGCGATCGATGGCGGCCAGCAATGACGACCGATGGAGGATGTGAATCCAGTCCCTGGCGGATCTCCGACAACTCCATTGGCGACTGATGGCGGCCAGCGATGGCGACTGATGGAGGATGCGAATCCAGATCCTGGCGGATCTCCGGCAACTCCCTGATGGTTCTTCGGCAATTCCAAACTGCGCCACCAAGCGCCGTCGCCTGCATATGCGATTTCGCTCCCAAAAGACCTAGAATCGCGATCCCGGCTCAGTGGTACCACGTCTCTCTCGCATCTCGACGCCTCTCATCTCGTTCCCACAAGCGTCGTGAGCCTCCCCTTTTGGTTTTGCAAGAGTCGACAGTGCTCTCCTGAATTGGGGATTTCTTCAATTGGGGATTTCTTGAATCCGGTACTCAATTTGGGAATTTCATTGAATTGTTTTTTATTAAGTTGGTTTTGATTGAATTACTATTTAACATTCGGGATGAAATAATCATTCGGTTCTTGGTGTTTGTCAATGTGAAATCTTTGTTGCAAATGCAAATTGTGGTCCGATCAGAATTTTTCTAGTTTTGTTTTTCATTAATTTCACGTTCAGAGCCATTATTCGGCAAGTCAGAGTTTATATTCGTTGATAATAAGGAATTATTCATCTGTATATATAGTTAATTAGATGTGGAAACCAATCATTACATCTACATCCTCTTTCAATCTAACGAATAGTTACTATCAATCTAACGAATAGTTACTATTAATCTAGCGAATAGTTGCGTGATTTACCAACGAATAATTACTATTAACTACCGAATAATTACTATCAACTTAACGAATAATTACTATCAAACTAGCGAACAATATATAACTGGCAAAACTACCGAATAATTAGTATCAATCTAACGAATAGTTACTATTAATCTAACGAATAGTTACTATTAATCTAGCGAATAGTTGCGTGATTGACCAACGAATAATTACTATTAACTACCGAATAATTACTATTAACTACCGAATAATTACTATCAACTTAACGAATAATTACTATCAAACTACCGAACAATATATAACTGGAAAAAAAAACGTTACCTCCAAAAAAACACACGCGCTTTGTTTCAGCAAGTTGGCTATAAAAGTGGTGGGACCTACTCTTTTTTCTTTAAATAAAAAGGAAAAGTCTCAATTAATCTCACCCATTCATTTCTAATCAATCAATGGCCTATATTTGTTAACACAAAACACAATAAGGGGTCTAAACACCTGACATAACCTCTATATATATATATCGTCTTTTGGTATTTTTTTTCTATTAATATTTTTTTTTAAAAAAACTAGTAAGTCGTTTAAAAGAACGACTTAAATATTATATAATTTTTTAAACCTAGGGTAAAGTCATTTTCCTCCTTTCTCTTCCTTTCCCCTCCAAACGCAATAAAGGTGGACCTTTAACCCTCTTTTACTCTCCCTAGGCCACCTCCAACGAGACTCCGACTATGGTGAGTGTTTTTGAGGCAATTTTGATCGATTTTCGGCCTTGAAGAATCCCTCGGTGATGACCCTCTTTCTCCTTCTTTCTTGTCCGATTCCATGTCTTTGGTGTCAGGAAGGTGGTCGAAGCCACCAACCATCGCCGGCGAGCCCTCCCCTTCCCCTTCCTTTTCCCAGTTCAGTCGGACAGGAGCTTTAAGAAAGACAAATGAACATTGTGTATGTGGGTTCGGTTTTTTGGTTTTAAAAATGGGTCCGATTTTATGTTTTAAGATAAGAAGCAAACCGATTCACCTTTAAAAAGAGTTGGGTTTGGTTTTGTTTGGATCCGGATTAAGAGATGGGTTTTGGGCCTTTTTCTCTTGGGCCTAAAGTTATGAAAAATGTGTTTAAATGGGAAGGTTTTTTAAGACTTATAAATATATTTTATGAAAATATTAAATAAATGGGATATACTCCCTCCGTTCCAAAATACACGGGTTTTTGCTTTTCGGCACGCTTTTCAAGAACCAAAAAACTCTATAAAATAATATTTTTTTTATTAATTTTTTATATATAATTTGATACTTATTAGTTATTACTAATAAGTATCAAATTATATATAAAAATTAATTATAAAATAATATTTTATAGAGTTTTTCGCTTCTTAAAAAGCGTGTCAAAAACCAAAAGCCCATGTATTTTGGAACGGATGGAGTATAATATTATTACTGAGATTTAAAAAAATATAATATTATTGTTGGGTCTTAAAACTATATTATTTGGATTTGAAAAAGAATTTGGAAAAGGTTTTAAAGTTAGGAAATGGATTTACTAAAATTAAAAAGGAGGATTTTTGGAAATACCCTAACCTTGTCGGATTTGTTTTGATAAAATAATAAAATAAGTTGATTTAAAGGGTAATGTTTTGTAAATGGATTTTTGGGTCAAATATGATTTGAGAAAGTGTTTTGAATAATGATTTGATATAACTTGAGATTTTAAAAGAGTTTTGGGAAATCTTGGAAAAGTGACTTACTTTGCCTAAATTGATGAATAACTTGAAACGGGCAATTTGCTAAAATAACCCTTTTGGGGGAAATCTTTGCATGCCTAACCCAATCCGAAAAAATTTGCTAAAAAACGGATATCTGCTTACAAGTGTAGCCGGTAACAGGTCATACTGTGGGAGACAACTGGACAAAAAAGCTGACAGGGAGAGAGAGCTGAGAGAGGAATGAAAAAAAAGAAAAAGAAAAGCATGTGAGAGGGGGAATTAAAAAGTACCACTCCTTAGAGGGGTATTAATGAGAGGAGAGAGAGTGTTGAGAAGAGGAGAAAGAAAAAGCAACCCACTTTTTCAGAAAGTGCTGAGAGAAAGAGAGAGAAAAAGCAACCCACTTTTTTCAGAAAAAGCAACTCACGTTTTGCCACCAGCTTTTATACATGTCACCCGTTTATGTCAACATTCCAACCTCATCGTTTTTACATGACACTAGTTAATATTTACTTACCACTAGTGAGATTTTCTCTACTTTCATCATTCATCCATTATAGTTATTGGGTTAATTTTCACTACTTTATCTAAACTTAGAGCAAGACAACGAGAAATAGCAAGCAAATTAATAAAGGAATAATTTTTAACTCTATTAAAAAAAAGTCATTCGAGTAGATGTCCTCTCATTTATAGCTTTTGATCACTACCCGTCCGTCTAATGGATATAAAAAAATTAATAAATGAAACCATATGAGGATTGAATGATGTAATCATTCTCCACTGTCCACCTACTTCTCTTTAAACTTATGAGGATTGTGTTTGATCAAGTGCTTGATCATGAGGTCCGTCCAGTAAAACAATTTATGTGACATGTAAAATCGTCTAGGCGTCATGTATAATACATTATGTGTCATTAAAAATACATATGGAGTTGTTGTAATCGCATTTTCTGATTCATTTGGCGAATTTGGTTATTCAATTCTTGATGAGGAAAATCATTAGAATTTGGGGATTAGGGGTTGGTTCCCTTTAGGCGATCGCATGAATTTGTAATCTCTATCTCGCTAGTGTAATTAGGATTTCCCATGAATCCTGTGTGTGTGCCATTGAATAATCTTTGTCAATCTTGCTAGTGTAATGGGCAAATACGCTCCATAATTTCTCTCTAAAAAATGGTAAGTGCAGCGTGAATAGCTCTTCATCCCCCCTTCTGTGTTCTTCATGACCCATGTCCGTGTTGGTCGAATGACCGGTGTCTTTTGGTGTCAAGTATAATGCACCTGGAGACGCTTATGCTCCGTCTTTTGTAATTCAATATGTAGTTAACGCATTTTGTACTTATGGGAAATTCGAACATGTCAGCCAACGACGATGTACATGACATATAATGCTTTTAACATGTCAGGTAATACCTTTGTCATGATATTTGATAATTTTGACATGACAGTGCTCTATGTGCATCTTGGTCGACTGACCGGTGCGTTTTTGTGTCACTTATGATGCACTTAAAAATGCTTATGCTACATAACGACTAATTGAGTATGTGGTTCGCACATTTTTTTTTTTTTTTTTTGGTCAAGTGGTTCGCACATTTTGTAATTATGGGAAATTCGAACTTGTCATTCATAGACTATGTAAATGACATGAACTGCTATTAACATGTCATTCAAATACGATCTACATGACACGAGAAAAGCACATACTTAAAGCGCTTGGCAGAGGAGCGCTCGGTGGATGGCGGCGGTGGCTGGTTTTCGATCCATTGAAGTTGGTGGCAGAGGAAGGTGTTTGCTACATCCAATCTCGATGAAGACGAAGAATGGGCTGAATTTGGCGGAAACCATATTAGTTGAGGGCTCAACAATCACGATTTCTCGAAATTCAGTCGTCCAACAAGAGAGGAGAGACATGCCTAGACTTGAGCAAGAGCGGGAAAAGGGCGAGGAAGGTGGCAAAAAGGTTGTCGTCGGGGGAGATGAGAGAGATAATCCGACGAATTAGGAAGGAGGAGGTGGGGAAATTGACTCAAGCATGCCTTGATCAACGCCAAAACAACTGATCAGCAGCAAGCATTGATCAATTACGTTGTTCAATTTCTTATTTGATCGTGTTTTTCATTTGGCGAATTTGGTTATTCAATTCTTGATGAGGAAAAGTATGATGCACCTGGAGACGCTTATGTTCCAGCTTTTGTAATTCAGTATGTAGTTAGCGCGTTTTGTACTTATGGGAAATTCGAACATGTCACCCAACGACGATGTACATGACATGTAATGCTATTAACATGTCAGGTAATACCTTTGACATGATAATTGATAGTTTTGACATGACAGTGCTCTATGTGTGTCTTGGTCGACTGACCGGTGCGTTTTTGTGTCACTTATGATGCACTTGAAAACACTTATGCTACATAACGAGGAATTGAGTATGTGGTTCGCACATTTTGTAATTATGGCAAATTCGAACTTGTCATTCATAGACGAAAAGTGTGGTATAATAATAATTAAGTGATTATATTATAAATAAACCAGCAGCAAAAGAACAAGCTTATAATTAAATTAGTGTCGTCAAACAAACGTATGCCTCCTTTTTCCCTCTTTCGTTTCCCTGTTTCTCTCTTCATCGATCAATTAAGTTGTTCAGTTTCTTATTGGATCGTGTCAAACCTATTACCTATCATGTTAAAAACACATCTTATGATGAATTCAACACACATGGAAGATGAATTCCAGGTTAAAAACCCTCTTCAAATGAGACTTGCTTTCCGTCTTAATCATTGTCTACTTTAACTCGGACAATGTCTTTCTTTTACCGAATAAGCTTATAGATTGCAGATCAGCAAATAACTTGTCATGTTAAAGGGTATGAGCTGTCATGTTAATAGCATTACCTGTCATGTTATTTTCTTTCATTAAGGAGAAGATGATCGATTCGCATTACCTGTCATGTTAAAGGTTATGACCAGTCATGTTACAGAGTATAACCCCTGTCATTTTAATAGCATTACCTGTCATGTTATTTTCTTTCATTAATAGCATCACAATGTTAGCCTATTTACAGTCGGTTAACCTTGTTACTTCCATTACACAAGTTCAATAGAAAAGATGCACTAAGTATGTTGGTAAGGTTAATGCTAAGAACCCATGCATCATCCTTTAATTTGAATTCATCACCTAATAAAAAATGGCTAAATCTAAGCATTATATCATTCACTTTTACTAAAACTTAAGCCAAATTCTAAATTCAATAAAATACCAAGCTTTACAATGCTAAAGTTCATCCAAACATGATTTTCAATACATTAGGCATGTCAATTCAGAAGGAATTCAAGACATTAGGTATGTCAATTAGAAAGGTCCGGATCAGCATATAATTACCCGTCACCCATATTGAATTTGCATGTCACCCATACCAGATTTACAGGACACATACTGTATTTTACCTGACACATGAATTTTTTTACTTGACACGTGAATTATTTACTTAACACGTCAATTATTTACTTGACAGGTGAATTGTTTTACATGACAGATGAGTTGTTTTTACATGACATGTGTGATTTAACATTCCGAGCATCCTTCCAGCCTGTGTATGCGGCCACCATGCTGTTGAACCAGATCTTCCGCTGCCTTGATTTGTCAAACTTGATAGCTGGGATCGGACCCATGATCGTCTTCCCTCCCCCGTCTTCTAACCACTCCAACTTCATCCCTAGCTTTGTTGCCCTACCATGATACCATGAAAAATTCAACATTAATTTCTTTACCTGACAAATAGAATGTAGAATTTGAAGCCCAAATAGCATAACTCATTCCTTTCATCAACCAAAATTCCTAGTGAACCAGTAATTACCACATTTTCTTGATCCAAAGTAAGCAACTATCCATCCAAGGAACAATCTACAAATTGCCAATTCGATGAAAAATTGATGATCAGATGATTCACAAACCTCTGTTCAGCTACGGTCTTGTGCTCGGTTAAGAAGGTGGACTTCCAACCGCGACCAATTGGGGAAGAGGGATCATCGTCTTCCCCCAAGATTGGTATGTATATCAAGCCTTGCTCTTCCAACTGCTGTACGAACTCTGGGTGCAATTGCTTCATCTTCTCATACACGACATGGCTGAGCACGATCGGAGTTTCTCCCCCGCTTACAGGTTCAACTTCACAGAAGAAGAACAGTTTTGATGGGAACTCAGGCACCTGATTCACCAATTTCACTTCAATTACCGAGTCATTTGCTCATCAAACCCTAATTGTAATGAAAATTAGCAATTTGAATTGCAGCTGTTTCACCAATTCCGCCTTAATTACCACTTCACTCGATCATCAAAACCCTAACTTTTACACAATTCGGTAATCACAATAGAAATTACGAAGTATCAGTTGGAGTAGCACCTGAGCCATTTCGTGGTGGAATGGGATTTTCTGATCGGGGGGAGACTCGTTTGCGGTGAAGACGCGGCCAACAACGTTGGTGCGGGGGGGGGGGGGCAGCGCCATGGTCGTTCCGACCCGCCAAGCCCCGTTCCGCACCCGCCAAGCTCGCCTTTCACTGTCGCCGAGGCCTACTTCCGCCAAGAACTATCCACCAAGGCCAATTTCGTAGCGGGAGGTCCCCGCCAACCATCTTGGCGCCGTCTTGGTGGCCGCCAAGCCCCGAATTTTAGAACACTGCCCCCTAGCCTCGCCGGATGCAGCAAAAGTCATGAGATCCGCCGTTGTCCTTCAATTCAGCCCCATCACTGCGCTTCTTCCATCTTCTTCTTTATCTCAAGATGTGGGAAGGTCCAACGTTTTGGATTTCAGAGATTGAAGGACGAGAGAAAGGGGTTTAGGTAGGTGAAAGGGACGGGAAATAAATGCCAGTTACTTTTTCTCTCTCCACCAGCTACAATCCGTTCTTTACCGGCAGAGGTGATGACCCTTTGCAATTTTTTTTTTTGCAAGGGTTAGGCTAGCAAAGTTTTTTGGGTCAAGGGTTATTTACTATCCTTCCCTCGATAACTTGTGTGAGTATAAATTATGATATGTTGATATTGCTATGATATGGTATGATATATGATCTATGATGAGATATTAATCTAACAAGCATGTTATGATGTGTTATGATATCGATATAATCGTTAAGTATGAATTATGAGATGAAATGTTGATATATGTCCTTAAACATGAGATTATGATGTGTTGATATATTAAAGCATGATGTTATATTATATACTCCCTCCATTTAAAAATATAAGTCTTTTTAGGCTTAAAATTTTGTTTAGAAATATAAGTCCTTTTAGGTTTTCTATGCATTGGGTTAAGAGAAAAGTAATTTTTTGACTTTTTTATGCAATGCTATTGGTTGTTAGTGGTTGTAGATAATTAATGAGGGGTATAAAAGTAACACTTTTCTGTTTTCCTTAATACGTGTGCAAACACCTAAAAAGACTTATAATTTTGAACGGAGGGAGTATTTGATAAGCATGATTGTAGATATGTTCCTAAGTGTGAAAGTATGATATGATGATTAGATTATGAATATGATTTAGAGTATGAATATGACTTATATATAAGGTGATGATACATGATTACTAAAGATGTTATATGATATGATAACGAGTTAAAGTATGAATTTATTATATGAGATGTTAATGAGTTAAAGCATGTGGATTGTATGAACTTGTGTGTGTGTGTGTGATATTATATGCTTTAAGTAACATTAGAAGTGGACTCATCTATACTATTTATATGTGTTAGGTGATCATCTGTGATGTGTTGGCTTTCTATATACCTGGTTGTTGTCTTTTGTTGTTCTGCACATTCATGTAAGTTCCATATGGAGCTTAGTCAGGTTTGGGGTTAGTCCCTTCTTGGACAATATGTGGGTTACCACCCCGGATCATACATGATTAATGAGCTTAAAAAGTCATGGGGGTCCGCTCAAAATACCGTGAGGAGGGCGAGTGGATGATTTTTAGTTTTGAATCGGAAGATCATGCGGACAAGGTCCTTAAAGGCGGACCCTATTTTATTAATGGAAAACCTCTTATTCTAAAGCATGTTCCTAACAAATTTGAGTTCAATCGAAACGAAAAGATGTGGCTACCATCCCTTTATGGGTGTGTTTGTATGGTGTGCCAAGGGAGTATTGGACCTTGGAGGTTCTTGGTTGAATTGCTACCCATGTAGGATAGGGTTGTTCATCGGCTCAAAATCGATCCGTACCTGATCAAACCGAACCGAACCTAAAACCGAAATTCCAAAAAATGAAAATCGAAAATCGAACCTAAATTAATAAGTTTGGTTCAGTTTTACACCGATTTGGTTTAGGTTCGGTTCGGTTATAACCTAATCGAACTGGAAAAAAAAAGCACTGTGAAAAAAAAAATTCACACAACCTTTAGCCTTAAGCCTTTGATTTTCTGAAGTGGCTCGGCAACACAACCTGCACAGTTGAACAACCCTACAGTACACAAAGCCCTGCATAGTATAGTGGTGGTTGCGGTGCTGCAGTGCGGCGCTGCACATCCCTACACACACCTTCTGTAGTCGCACACAACCTTTTGCTTATGCACAGGTGCACATAGCCTTTTTGGCTCCTGCACAGTCGCACACAAACAACAAAGCAAACACTCCCAAACTGCAAAGCAAATAGAAAAAAAAAACTAAATGAAATGAAACATGATAATTGAAATGAAACATTATAAATATAAATTAGAACTTCATTGTTCATTAAGCAAAATGCACATGGGCAACCTAAAACAAGTGACAATTCAAATTAATGTACCATTTGGCTTATAATAGAGTATTATCCTTCAAAAGATAAGGTCATAGTCCTCTAAACATAACAAGCTAACAATGTAGGCAATAGAAAAATCGAAGAAAAGTAGAGAAGATAAAGAAATGGGTCCAAGTGTTGTTGGGTGTTGGCTAAGCCGATCTTCAAGACTTCAAGATATCCTTACTTTTTTCAACTCTAAAAGATAAACAAAAGCAATGAAGTTAGTAAACAAGCACATATTTCAAGTATTGTGTGCATTGCAAAATGCAAATAATACTAATAAGGTAGTAAAAAGAAATACCATCTTTTATTTTCTCCATCTCTCTTAATGTTTGTATTTCATCTATATCAACCTCATCGATAGCTCGACTTGCACAAATCCAGTTTTGTGTGCAAATAAGTGCTTCAACCGTCTATTCACATACACAAGAAAAGGTTAATATAATTATAAAAGCAAATTTTTAGGTAAAATAGTAAATAAAACTGAAATTTTCAAGGTAATTAAAGACTTGACCTTATAGCCTAATGAGCTTCGAAACTGATCAAGAGTACACCCTCCAATGCTAAAGGCTGATTTTGATGCAACTGAAGTGACTGGAATGGCTAATATATCGCGTGCTAGTTGTGCCATAATAGGAAATCTATGTTCATTCAGCTTCCACCATCTCAAGACATCTTCACATTCACTAGGATGTACTCGTAGCTCATGGAAGTATCGATCAAACTCAGTTGCATATATTTCCCCATCAAATTCATCAAGCTAATCGAGAATCTAGGTTTTTCAAGATGCTTGGAGTTGAACTTCTTGAACACACCCTACTATTTTGCTCTTGTCCAGTGACAACTTCTGAAGATGGAAGAGAGTAAATGTTCCGATACTCTTCAAATAACTCATTTGCAACATTTTTCATATGGATGGCCAGATCCTCTCCGGTCTTTCGCCCATATATGTCATGTAGTTATAATCTCAATCCGTCAAACTTTCTCTTTGGATCCAGAATGATACCAACAAGCATGAACCCATTCATCTCCTCTACTTTACCCCAATACTTGTCACACTTCCCTTTCATTTTTTTCTGCCATTGCTTTGAAAAAATGATCTTCACCTTCCGCCCTTTCATTTAGTGTAACCACAATTTGAGCAATAAAAAAGAACACATTGCTCACTGTCCCATAATAAGTACCACACACAGTGTTCGTGAATTCATAAAAAACTTCTAAGAAATCCCTCATCTTCTCAATCTTAGCCCACTCTTTTGCGGTAATGCGGCCAATTAAATCACCATTTGCATCTCTTGGGGTATCCAACCTAGGAAACACCTGCTTATACTTCATAGCTAGAAACATCCAACATCATGTATGTTGAATTCCATCTAGTAGAAACATCGAAGACTAGAGAAGACATACACTAAACTCCCAATTTCTCACCTTCTTGTTTAAACATGCGCAATCTAGCAGGAGAGCTTCTTACAAAACGAACAACTTTTTTGACCTTATCAATGCAGTTGTCATGAATCTTCAAACTATCTTGGACAATAAGATTGACAATATGAGCAGTGCATCTCATCCGTATAAACCTGCCCTCATAAATGGCACAATCATTAGCTAACAGAAGCTCTTGCAAAGTATTACATGCAACATCATTAGCACTTGCATTATCCAAAGTGATGACAAACACCTTCTCAAGTAAACCCCAAGGTCTAAGACAATATTCAATTACTCTAGCAATATCTTCCCTCTTATGACTACTAATTGGACAAAAATTCAGAATTCTTTTCTGCAGATTCCAATCATTGTCAATAAAATGAGTTGTCAAAGTCACATAGCTAATATTCTGAATAGAGGTCCATGTATCAATAATGAAACAAATCCTTTGACAATTCTTCATTAAATCAACTTTCAACTTCTCTTTTTCATCCTCATATATCTTATGACAGTCATGAGCTAGTAGAACATGAAGGCATCTCAAATTCAGGGTATACGGATGCTACAAAATCCTTAAACTCATACTTCTCCACAAATGAGAATGCTACCTCATTACCAATAATACATTTCTCCAATTTCATTCTACTTGTTTTCTGATCTAGCACCCAAGCTCTCATTTTGCAACTTCCAATATCATCAATTTTATCTAAAACAAGTTTAGATTGAGTACCTTTGGTCTTGTTCTTCAGATTCATTTTACAAGCCTTCTCACCATTGTAATGGCTTCTCAAGTTGCTTGTGCCATTCTTGGTCAGATCATCTGCAAAAGTTTTACTACAATAAACACATTCAAGCCGTATATGCCCTTCTTTGTCTCTGTAAGACTTGTAATGTGTCCAGAAATCAGCACGTTTTGTTGATTGCTTGAAATACTTCCCATCTTCCTTCGCATCCTCTTGGACCTCTTCCATCTTTCCTTCACTTTCAGAAAAGAGATGAGGGTCCTCTGCATCCAAAGGATTCTCCTCATCTTCCTCATTTTATTCGACCTCCTCTCCCAAGTAATTTTCCGAGTCATGTGAATGCAAGTCTATTGACTTCGGTTGAGTGAGCTGATCGATTACATTATTGGGATCACTAGTGGGGTTCTACGTCTTTTGGATTTAGAGCTCGTCATCTACATAACAAAATAACAAATACAAACTTAGTTAACACCATTCCTACTTCCTAGTTTCACACATACAAATAATGAAAGTCATATATAATAGACATTACAAAATTGAAAACCAAAAAATTTGAATGTGACAATCTCCAATCAAATAATTAGAAATTACACATATAATCACTCTATTTACTTACATTGCTTGAAAGCCTATCCGTGATTTCAATTTCCAAATTCGGCTTTACCGGATTGACAACCAATCTGAATTCAATGAAGAAAAATCATTGCATCAACCAATCTGATTTCCAAATCATCTACTAACCTACCTAACATTTCATCAAGTCAATCAACCAATCTGATTTCCAAATTATTGAATCAATCAATACTCCCTCAATTTAAATGATGTCATCTTATTGAGCCATATTCTGGCACATAATATAACAAAGGGTTGAACTTATCGATAAGTTGGTGGGATTTCCAAATCATTGAAACATTGATAAAAAATGTCGATATCTTGGTGGGAGAGGATTAATTCATCTACTAATTTGAATAGCAAATAACATCATTTCGAATTTTCATATTCAATTAGAAAAAGAAACCCCAATCATAGATATTTCATATTTGGGAATTGGAAGATTACCTGATGTCCGGAATTGATTAGGGTTGAACTTGCTGAAGGGCTGAATGAACCGTGAATGGAAGCCGACTGTCACGAGAATGCAATAAGGAACAACGAGTGAGAAACAAGTTAGAGGACGAACGCTAGAAAGAGAAGTCGAGCAAGAAGAAGAGACGAGAATGAGAGAGGACGAATGTACCGAAGCTGATGGGTTGTGGCTGGCCACCTCGTCGACGGCGCACAGATCTGGGCTAAAGCCTAGAGTGGTGGACAAAAGCGATTCAATAAAGACATTGAACTCTGAAGTCTGAAGGCAAATTGGGATAATGGGAGGCAAGGCGAGAGCCGCGAATAGAGTCACATACCTAACCTTCCTTAAACAAAATAACGTAAGGCTAAATTAAAAATAAAATAATCGGTTTTTTTTGGTTTAACCGAAAATGAGCACAAACCGAACCTAAAACCAAAAATTAAAATTCCCTGAACCGAAAACCTAAACTGAAATCCCTCGGCTCGGTTTGGTTCCGGTTATGTCGGTTCAGTTCGGCCGAAAAATTCAGTTTAAACCGATTTTGACGAACCCTAATGTGCGAAACCCGCTCTTTGTTGACAAGGTGACCAAAAATCGCAAGAAAGGTTCTTATGCCCGGGCCCTTGTCGAAGTTAACTTTGCTAAGGAGGTCACGAGGGAGGTATGTTTGAAATTTGATGATGAAGACAAGCAGTGTTATTAAAGTCTAGATCTGGGTCGTTGAATCGTACGATTCTACGATCCAAAATAGGGTGATCAATGAAGATCGAATTGAAAAAATCGTATGTAGTAGAGTCGTATTGGAAACGGTACAGGATCGTTGGAATCGGTAGAATGGAGATCCTATTCAAAATCGTACGATCCTATCGATTGCCACTAATTCACACATTTATTAATGATGGGCTTCATTTTTGTTAAAAGTGGGCTGAAGACCCGTCATTTTCAGCCCATTTTATTGCACAAAATAAAACAAATTCAATAAAAGCTACTCCCTAAAAGCTAATACATACGCATAAAGTAAAAAAAAGCCCTAGGTAGTACTTTCTTCTTTTCTATCTCCTTTTTTTCGAATAGATTTCAGGTTCTCTGAATTGACTCACTCTATTTTAGGATGTAAAAATTGTAGACCTATGACTTATTGCTCGACTTTATTGGGTTATTATATACTCCCACCGTCTCGAAATTTAGGTTGTTTAGGTATTTATTTTTGTATCAAAATAGATGTTGTTTTAGGTTTAATAGGTAGGGGATAGTAATGATTTGTATCGATTTCTGTCTTTTTGAATTTTTTAAAAAGATTTTAATAGGTTAAAAATTGTAGTGGGTATTAAAACTAATAAAATTTATGAAAAATTTATTGGAATGATGATGTTGATTGAGGGGTGAGAGTTTTATTAAAACTTATGCAAAGTCCTAAAATGACTTAAATTTTGAGATGGAGGGAGTGTTATTGCATGGATTTTTCATCTATGAATAGACATATGAAGTGGTTGACGACTACTAATTGTATTTTTATTGATATTTAGCTTTATATGTAGGCACTATACAATATTCTATAATTGCCTTATTTTAAATTTAAATATGCGGTATGTAAAACCTAAAGATCGAACTACGAGATATGCAAATATGCGGAAGCGTATGAAATCGAGCAAGAGACACACAGATCTGATCGAACACACAAGCCAAATAATGAACACTAGAGATTTTACGTGGTTCAGCTATGTCTACATCCACGGGTCTCAAGAGTTGGCCAAATCCACTAGAATGAGTTCGTACAGTGAAATATCAAGTAAAGAGATACAAAAACTCCTAGATCTAGATATGCATCATGCATGAGATCAGAAAGCAAGAGAGAAGAGAATCCCCCTGTGTGGGAACGAAGAGATCGAAGAAGTCTTCGATCTCAAGCCCTAGATCGCCTGGAGAAGAGAGCTGCCACCCAGAGCTTCGAGCACCGGATCTCAGAGAACCACCATGGACACCGTCAGCCACCAATCTTCGCTTCCTTGCTCGGAAACCTCAGGCAAAAGGAGAGGAACACCAAACCCTAACAAACCCTAGAAGAGAGAGCATCTGGAAGATGAAGAGAGATAGTGAGCTCAAACAGTACGCCGGCCAACAAGCTCCTCAAAGAGCTTTTATAGCTAGGTCACAAGGGAGCACCTTAGTAGGAAAACCGCAATGTTCCACAAGTGATGAGCTCAAGAGGATCCGGGCTAAACCTCTGGGCTCCTCAAGCTCCAATCCGACAACCAACGGGCTTTCCTTTATAATGGGCCTAAAGCCCACGACCGAGGTTTTAATTGTCTCTCTTACACTTAGATACATATTCAGGCATATAATATGATATATATGACTTATGTATTATCACACCATTTATTATACTTATACTTGTTAGAGGATCAAGCTCACATAGCTCAATACGACTCAGTCGAGTATAAGCTAATATATGCATCCATACATAGTATATATATATATATATATCTTATATGCAATATGTATGATCATCATATACATATATGTTACAAGCATACACACAATATTACAAGTAACAAAACAAGCATATAAGACATAGGAAAATATCACATAACATTACAAATGCCCCTGTACTTTTCTAAGTCTTGCACTAGGAAGACTCAAGCTTCATATCAAGTGGATTCTTCTGACAGGTCCGTCCTCACCCCATGCTCACAAAATAGATCAGGTGAGCTCCTCCAAGTGGAGGAAGTTCCTACAGAACAAAAACTTATCAAGAGGAACAATTTTTGTACCTAAATCTGCAAGATTATATCTACCATCAATCTTTTTAACATGAATAACATTATCTTCAACTTTTTCCCTTATAAAATGATATCTCACATCAATATGCTTAGTTCTTTCATGATACATGAGATCACGACATAAGTAAAGAACATTTTGACTATCTATATGCAAAACAGAGGTGTAATGCTTCTTTTTAATCTCTTTCAGAATACCCTGCAGCCAGATTGCCTCTTTACAGGCTTCTGTAGGTGCAATGTACTCTGCCTCAGTGGAGGATAATGCAACTATAGGTTGTTGTTGGGACTTCCAGGAAACACAATTACCAGCCCATGTATAAACATAGGAAGTAATAGATTTCCTAGTGTCCTTGTTGCTAGCATAGTCAGCATCAACAAAACCATGTAAATCATAAGAAGAAGAATGCTCAACATATAACATAGATAAGTTCACAGATCCAATAAGATATTTAAGCAGATATTTCATAGACAACCAATTGTTCTCAGCAGGTTCAGACATAAACCTGCTAAGGATGCTAATAGCAAATGCCAAATCAGGTCTAGTGCATATCATAGAATACATAACATACCCTACTGCATCATCATAAGGGATAGATTTCATCCTTTTAGACTCAACTAGAGACAATTTTTCTTTAAGCTTAGTCAAGTCAAGGTGAGGACCAAGAGGTATGTTATTCACTTTATCACTAGTCACATGAAATCTATCAAGCACTTTCTGAACATAGTCACATTGATGCATCCAAAGCTTCTTATGCTTTCTATCCCTAACAATTGACATGCCCAGAATTTTCTTAGCAATGCCCAAGTCCTTCATATCAAAGTGTTTTTGCAGGTTCTTCTTAATATCAAGGATTCCATCAAGAGACTTAGAAATAAGCAGGATATCATCAACATATAGAAGAACATATAACACAGGACCAGCATGCTTTAAACCCTTGAAATAAAAACATGTATCAAACTTACTTCTTCTAAATCCCAACACTACTAAAATACTGTAATTAGACATCATATGATTTAAGTCTGTCAAAAAAACAACCGATGTTAAATTAATCTATTACATCAAATAAAAAATTTGTGATGTTAAAAAAGTTTAAGACAACAGTTGAATTTTTTGACAGATGTTAAATAGTTAATTTAAAAAAAAATTGAATCGCGCGCCTGATGAAATTTTCTAAGTGTTTTGAACATCCGCCCATACTTTGGAATTTTTTTTAAACACGCGCCCATACTTAGTCAAAACAGGAGCTAGGGTGAACAAATTGAATTATTTCATCCAAACCTCTCCGTTCTGCAGTAAAAAAAACCCTCTCGGTTATCTCTCGCCTCGCAAGCCACAACCACCACCTTCCCTCCTTTCCTCCTCCCCTAGACACTCACCTTCTACAAAAATAAACCCTAGCTTTTCCCCATTTCACTCCCTCGTCGTTCATCTCGCCTGCACCCGTGTTCACCTTTCTTCAATTCATTCTTTTTCCATACTGACAACAAGAGATGAGGATATGACAATCACTATGACTCAAAACGCCATTTCGACTATTTCGTCAAACCCATCGCTAGAATTGTCCTCGGATGTTCCGGATTTGGTTGTCCAAGTTCTAGATCTGAAGTCTGTTTGGTAGCAGATTCATGTGAGTCTCTCTACCTCCCTCTATTTTTTTTGTCTCTTTTAGGGTTTTTTTATTGCTTGATCTAGCCATTGCGGGTCATGTTGTTTGAATTGATAGGTCATAGGTGAGATTAGTATGATTCGTTTGTCAGGTGGTGGGAAATTCGTAGGTTTAGGGTTTCCTTTGAGCATTTGATTTGGATTTTGGCTGTCATGAGTGGACATTAGGCTTAATGAGATTAGTATGATTCATTTGTCAGATGGTGAGAAATCAGATTTTGGTTGTCATGAGTGAAATTCGTAGGTTTAGTCTTAATGGGTTCACTTGTTGTTCAGCCAACTCCAATTTGATGCAAAGAAACCTGATTTGATTTCAATTGTTTATCGAGCTTTAGGGTTAAATATTTGGTTGAGACATATAAAGGCTTCCATTGATTTATTTCTTGCTTTGCCCATATTCCTCAGGTTGACTGCTAATGATGGAAAAGGGAAACTCAAAGGGATCCTTGAAACCAACTTTGCTGCATGGTGGATTCGGGTTCTATTCAAAATCTGGGTCTCGTTTGGATAATCAATTACAACCTCAATGATATCCCAAACAAGCTTGAAAAGTGAGCATCCTTACCTTTAAGCCCTAGTGAGATTATGATCTAATTGAATGCACAAGTCCCTTTTCATTGTCCCCAATATACTCATGCTTATCTTCTTCTGCTCTAGGTTTCTACTTGTCAAAGAATGTGAGGTGGTTTCGCTTGCCCTTGATTTGGAGATTAAATGCGAATATGTATTGTTACATAGTGTTGAAGCCAAAGGAAGAAACTGTTGTTCTGGTTGTTCCAAGGACTGTATTGAAGCCCAAGAAAGACGTGGTTGCCAAATCAGCCACACAAATCGTTCATGAGCAGAGGAAGTAAGTTTTTGGTTTGCTAAAACATTGTATGCAATTAGTAGCATTTGAAACGTAATAGGGTCTATGCGGGAAGTAACCTGAAGTGTATTTTGTAATTTATTTATTCCAGTGTGCAGCATAAGTTTATCGTAGATAATTACAAATATTTTTTGGGTTCTGTCTTTCTAATCCTGCTAGAATTCATTTTCTCTTGGGTATATCCTGATATTTAGGGGTTTTCCTAGGAAAAAAATGGAAACATAATTGTCTCTTCTAAGCAAATCAGCTGGTTATGGCCCTACTCTATTATGGTTGCCTATCTTTTTTGCTTGTTAGCATGGCTGTTTTGGTTATTTCTGGTGTTTAATGCATGATCTTATAACCCCAGGGAATTCTAGCATTCTTGTGGTGGTTGATCGCTCTCTTTGGCAGACAGTACTCTTCGCTGACTCTGCAATAGGTATGCTCTCTTTCTCTTCTCTTTTTTGCTATTTCTTTGCTTCACTCTACAATAGGTATAGGTGTTCTACCAAATATGTACTTTTCTTTGCATCTGATGCCTCTCAGGTGAACGTAGACTTTTTTATTTTTTTTGTGTGCAGGTTTGCTTGTGGGAAATTGCTTCTGGATCTCTTCTTTCTACATGTGAAGTAGGATATGAGGTAGGTTACACATCTTTTTTCTTTGGGAGGCAAGGGATCATTTCCCAGCAATCGAAGTGTTATACACCAACCACATTTTTTTCCTGCACTTCTCTACATGCCGTGCAAGTGAGGATTTTGAGGCAAGTGAACTCACTTTATCCACCAACCACATTTTCATGCTGAATTTAATTATTGGTAATTTCACCACATATTGCTATGTGTATTTGAGGAATATTGAGTGCTAGAACCATTGAGCTGCATATCATCATTGCCGGATTGGAATTTAGGAATTTAAATGATTTAGATTTTGCACACTGTTTCATCTTATAAATGCATGGGGATGAGGTTGTTCTGACTTTTGATGGGTTAGAACTGCTTGATTACTACTGTTTTATTTGTAAGTTCATCCACCAACCTTGTTTGTAATCACTTTTAGGATGGTCATTCACCTCCAGTTTATTTCAGAAACATTGAAATAAAGATGAATTTAGCAGTATAGCAAAAGTGTAGAACTACCTGATTACTTCTATTTTATTTGTTAGTTCATCCACCAACCTAGTTTTAAATCACTTTTAGGATGGTCATTTGCCTTTTTTTTTCTAGAAATGTGGAAATAAAGATGAATTTAGTAGGATGGTGGAAGTGTATGATTAGTATAAGAGGTTAACTGGTGTATTCATCTGTTTATAACACAGCTGCTGTCAATTTAAACATCTCTTTGCTGCATCATCCCCTCACAACATCTGCTTCATTTCTTCTCTCTTTGATGTTTTTTTTAGTTGAAGAGAAGTGACTATTTATTGTTGAACTTCAATTGCACAATGAAAAGGGAGTTAAAAATCTGAAATTTGTAACCTCAACAGTCAACTATAAGAATATGAATTTTGTAACCTCAACTATAAGAATGAGGTGGGATTGGTTTATAGCGGGCAGAGATTACTATCCTATGCTAACAAAGCTCTTTTGACTAAGTGAGAAACCCATTTCCATTGGAGTAAACTAGTTACTAAACTCACTAAAGGGGTGAGCAAGAATCGTATGTTCTTCATTTTTTTTCTTTTCAAACCTTGTAAATTATGCACGTTTACTGATTTGATTTTTACACTCATGGCTGCATGGAATATATTTCAAACCATTTATTCATTTTACTTTCTGAACACTACTTACATTTCATATTTAGAAAATTTGGTTCTTTATCTATTTAAGAAGCTAGGGGGGATTGAGTAAGAGGACGAGGGGTTTTGGCATTTATCTAAATGATTCAACTTGTCCTTTACTCTCTCGAAGATTTATTACAGTTGGTGATATACTGGTCTATAAGCTGTGGCCTTTATTGATCATTTCACTAGCTTATCTCCTAATTTGTACGAGAAAATGTTGCTTAGTAGCGTATCACTCAGCCAAGATATTACGATTTCTAGAAAGAGTAAATCCATGTATTTCATTGTTTGGTGTTGTGTAGCTACCTTTGATTGGTCGGCTTTCTTATTTGTTGAATGTGCACTTGCATCTTGTGATTAAACTTTGACATGTTGTATTGTTGTGAATGATGCTTTTGGCTTGAATTTCATAACAAGAGTTTTATATTTCTTTCTTTGATTTATGTGATGATGTATTCACATTTTTCTGGACCTAATCTATAAAAACTACATGCACTTTATTTTCATGACGGTCTTACAAACTTGGCAAATTTCGAGTAGAAGATATTTGGGCAAAACTCTGATCACTAATGTCACCAAGACATACACTATCTGAACTCTTATCCATGTTTAAATTGTTAGGAACTGGTTTCATGTTGCTAATGGTATTTTTTATTTACGTGCTGGACTTGTGTGCACCCACTTTAACTTGTCCGTTGTCATAGTAATTTTAAATTTGAATACGTGTTTAATCTATATGTGTTATTGGTTATACATTGCAAATATTTGTCAGATATGGAATTAGCCTAAGGTTGCTTCACCTATTCAGCTGCCATCAAATTGGAGAACATGCCACATGCGTCTGTCAAAGAGACTACTCCTAACCCTAAGGAGACTGTAGAGGCAGAAAGGTGAGCTGATCCTCCTCTAAAACCACTAACTGAGGAGACCTTTGGCAAATTGAAGACATCTAAAGTTCCAGATATCTCTAAAGCTTCTCATGAATCAGCTAGTGCTAGAGAACCTACATCTCAGGGGAGTGCTATGCGAGCTAGAGTTCCAGATATCTCTGAACCTACTTCTAATATCGCTGAGTTTTTCCTATGGCTGAAACATAGTGTTACTTAATGTGCTATGATTTAACAGTCCCCTTCATTTGCAAAAATGTATCTTTCAAGTACCTATCCTTTGTAAAACATTAGTAAAGGTTGATTTCTTGTATATTTACATGTTCATTAAACTACTCTTGATTTGCAAAATCTTATTTTATGAGCAAAAGGTATTGTATATCAAACGGAAAAACATATAATTATAGATGAAACGTGTAGTGTCTTAATAGCTATGAAATCGAACCATTACAGAAAAACGGATGCTAGTATCATTATAGACATCGTTTGAATAATCTAAATCAATGTGTAACATATATTTTTACATCACAATGTTAAAATAAATTGATATATATTGCTAACAACATCTTTATAAAAATCTAAAACGATGTCTATATCATGTTAATACACCGGCTATGCACATATTTCATTTGGTATTGATAACTCCACTCCCTTGATGAAAATCGGAATTAGTTTTAAAGGCTTTGACAGACAGTTTGTGTCAAAGGTCTTGAAGCTACAGCTGCGTTGATGAAATTCAAAACCTATATTGTATGTATTTTATTATCTTATATTATATAAGTATGGTGTCCGAATATTATTCTATATATTATATGCTAACCATACAGCAAAGATTTCGAGATATCTCCTTCCTTAAAGCTGAAGAATATGAAGAATCAAATCGGCTGGATTGGGGCTTCACAGTTTCCATCTTTAGAAGATTGCGAAGATAATCTTTGGCAATGATCTGAAGTAGCCGTTATGAAAAGATCCTTCCTTCAATTGGCACCGATTTGATCAATTGTAAAAGGAGATGAAGAAGAGAGAGAGGACTGACGAACACTTACGAATATCAACGCTCTACATTGCACACTCAGCCCTCAGTTTACGATCTCTCTTCAGCGTGTTCTCTCTGCTTGTTCTTAAGAGTCTTATATTTTGTTTCAAAGCATTTGAGAGTTTCACAGTGAGCTTATAGGATATATTCTGAGAGAGTGTTATACTCGAGAGTTTATAACTCAGGAAGTGAGCACTAGGCGATTGATTCACGAAGTGTAAGAGGATTGTACTATATAGCTGAGAGAGGTGGGGCTCTTCTAGATTGGTCAAGGACTCCAAGGGAACGTGAGTTGACTAGATTGCAATTGTATAGGAGAGAGGCTTCTCGGTGAGCTATTAGGATCCTAAGTCTTGTGAATCAATAAAAGTCGGTTGAATCCTAGGGTTGTGGAAGAACCCTAGGCGGGGACGTAGGCCAAGTTCGTGCCGAACCTCGTTAACAATTCGTTGCGTCCTTTACTTATTGCTTTACCATATTTCCGCACTTGTTTCGAATTGTATAACTCTTGTGTGATTCAGGTTTTCCAGAGGAAAGATTAAGTCTAATCTCAAAGGGTTTTGCAAGCGTTTCAAAAGTCTTGAGATTATCAGCGAAAAGTTGGCATAATCTATTCAACCCCCCTTGTAGTGTATCTTTATATTACTTTGTTATACATTGTCGAACCTTCAGGTATATTATCTTAAAACAATATAAATCACAAATTATAAATATAAATTAATATACATGTGATCAATATAATAAAAAAGATGTCTATTTTGTTTTAAAAAGTGATGTAAATGTAAAATTTAGGCTTGGTGCAAACATCTTCAAAAGCTTGAAAATGAAAAATAATGAGGGTTTAATTACAACTGAACATGTAATAAACAAAATTGAGGGGTTGATTTATATCTATATTTAAAATAAAATAGATGTTTTATCCAAGAAAAGACATCTGCTTAAAACCGATATGAAAAGTTTTGATCTTTTACTACACGCACATAGAGATCGGAATTTTTTTTTAAGCACATCTGTTCTCAACAGATGTCTAATTGCCTTTTTGTAGTAGTGCAAGCTAAACCTCATACATCTATCAAACTTGATATTCCACTGACGTGGAGACTGTTTCAAGCCATTTATAGATTTATTAAGCAAGCAGGCATAGTCAGGATGCACGGAATCAATGAAGCCCTTAGGCTGTCTCATGTATATAGTTTCATCCAAGTCACCATGAAGAAAAGCAGTTTTAACATCCATTTGTTCAAGCTCAAAGTCATAGACAACAGTCATAGCAAGCAACAATCTAAGAGTCTTATATTTCACAACAGGAGCAAAGATCTCATTGTAATTCTCTCCTTCCCTTTGAGTAAAACCTTTAGCAACCAACCTAGCTTTGTATCTAGGGGGGTCAGACTTACTTATTCCCTCTTTAAGCTTAAAGATCCATTTACAATCAATCAGTCTAGCATCAGCAGGTTTGGGAAACTAAAGTCCAGGTTTTATTAACTCTCATAGAATCTATTTCTTCATCCATAGCATTCTTCCAGAATTTAAAGTGAGCACATTTAAAAGCTTGTTCATAAGTTTCAGGAGTATAACTTTGAACCACAGAAGAAACAAGACAAGCAAACTCAACAATGTTATTAATGAATCTCTTATTAGGGATGACAGTCCTAGGACTCCTATCCCTAGTAAACTGCCAATCAGTCAAATCATGTCTAAGAGCATCTGAAGAACAAGAATTGCCAGAATCAGAAGCAGGCACAGATTCAACAACAACATCCTCATTCACAAAAGTAGGAGAAACAGAAGAGGAAGGTAACACATATTTATTATTTGCTTCCCCACCCAATTGATGAGGTTGCACTCACAGAAGCAGAAGGAGCAGGAGAAGAAATAGAGAGAGGAGGGGAGGGAGAAGTAGAATAACCACTATCAAACTCATCATCAGAATCGGAATCCATGTCCTTAGGAACATAGAACTGATCACCATCATGAACCTGCAAGTCAGTATCATGTAGAACAGGGGCAGGAGTCTTCTTAAAATGAAATTCATGCTCATTGAATATAACATTCCTACTCACAATTGTCTTATAAACACCAGGTTGGACAATCAGCAATTTGTACCCTTTGACCCCTTCAGGATACTCTAGCAGAACACATTTATGTGACCTGGGTTCCAACTTACCTTGATTGACATAAAAGAAAACAGTACAACCAAAAGGTTTGATATGATCAAGATTAGGTATTCTTTTAGTCCATAACTCATAAGGTGCTTTAAAAGCAATCACAAAGGAAGGAATTCTGTTAATCAAATATGCAACAGTAATCACAGCTTCACCCCATAGACAATGTTTCAAACCAGAAGAGATTAACATGCATCTAGCCTTTTCAAGAAGAGTCCTGTTCAACCTCTCAGTTGTACCATTTTGTTGAGGGGTTCCAGGAATGTTTAAATGCCTCTTAATGCCATGCTCTTGACAGAAATTGTTGAACACAGAATTGCAAAATTCCAATCCATTGTCAATTTTCAAACATTTCACAAATAATCCAGTTTCCTTTTCAACTCTAGTTTTCCACACTCTAAAAGTTTCAAAAGCCTCATCTTTAGTCTTCAACAAATAAACCCAAACATAACTGCTATAGTGATCGACAAGGGACATGAAATACCTTTTAAGACCAACAGTAGACACTTGGGCAGGGCCCCAAAGATCAGAATGCACATAATCCAGAGGGGCAGTTGAAACATGAACAGAAGACTTAAAACTTTTTCTAGTGTGTTTACCAAGCACACACTTTTCACATAAATCAATAGTGCAAGGTTTAGAGTCGAGAATACCATATTTATGCAAATGTTCTAAGCCCTTATTGCCTAAATGTCCTAATATGTTATGCCACATAAGAGTTTCACTCAAAGACATGGTTTTCACAGAATTGGAAGCAGTAAGGGCAGCAGTAGAGAATTTCATCACAGGAGTAGCAAGCAATTCATATAAGCCACCTTTTCTAATGCACTTAATAACAGGCTTACCATTCTTAGTAACCACTCTCACACCATTTGAACTGAACACATTATAATGTAATTCTTCAAGAGCACTTTCAGACATTAAGTATCTTCTTAAAGAAGGAACCCATTTAACATCCTGAATAACTCTTACAACCTTATCAAACATCTTTAAGGAAATAGATCCAACACCTTTAGTTTTAAGCACAAAATGATCACCAAGCATAACAGTGCCACCATCAAAACATTTAAGATCATGAAACCAGGACTTATGATAAGTAGCATGCATGGTACATCCAGAATCCAAAATCCAGGTATTAGAGTCAACAATGTTCAACAATGCAAGCACTTCATGAGTATAACAAGTATGAGATTCAAACATAGCAGAAACATTAGGCTTCTTACCAACAGCCTTTTCATCTCTTTTTCTTTTGAAACATTGTTTTTCAATATGACCAGACTTAGAGCAGTAAGAACACATCAAATGAGACTTGTCGGGCTTATCAGATTTATCATGTTGACTAGACTCAGGCTTATCATTGTCCTTCTGAGACTTATTCCTATTGTGATTTTGATTGTTATTAGAGTTGTTGCCTCTGAACCTACCTTTAGAAACAAGAACTTCATTCTTATTCTCAGTTTTGGTATTAGATTTAGACTCATATTTGTTTCTAAACACTTTCAATGCATCATTTTTCTGAATAATGAACTCAAGGATAACCTTTTTCTCCAATTTATCAGTACTGTATTGAACAACATCTTTAAAAGTGTCAAACTGGGCAGGCAAAGCATTCAATAACAACACACGCTGTTGAGTTTCCTCAACTTTGTCACCACAACGCTGTAAATCTTGAATAATAGTTAAAAACTTATCCAGATTCTCAGATAAAGGGCAGCACACATCCATTTTAAAGGTAAACAACTTATTGAACAGGTTAACTCGAGAAGAGAGAGATTTTACCAAGTAGAGGGCTTCTAACCCATCCCACAACTTTTCAGCTCTCTCAAAGTTAAGAATTCGTCTAGCAACTTCATCTCCTAAACGCAACATTATCTCACTGTGGGCCTGTTCATCAGTTTCCATGATTTTTTCCTTAGAAGTACCATTAGGAAACTTATTTGTCACAGCAACCCAACACTTTTCTTTTATCAAGAGTGCCTTCATCTTAAGTTGCCACATAGCAAAATCAGTGTGGCCATTGAAGAGCTTAAGATAGGTGCCTTTGGCACCCATTGTAACTAGTACCTCACACAAAACAAAGAAATCAAGTTAGTATATGGAGAAAGACAATAACAGATTCAAGCAAACCTTGAATCTTAACAAAAAAAAACTAGTAGATCTACTCAAATATTGCAAGATTAAGCAAGAAAATTATGGATGTGCATCGGCTCAAAACCGAACCGAACCGGGCCAAACCGAACCGAACAGAAACCGAAAATCTCAAAAATCCAAACCGAAAGCCGAACCGAAAGTATTAGGTTCGGTTCGGTTATTTGCCGGTTCGGTTTGTGCTCGGTTCGGTTTTAACCTAATTGAACCGAAAGTAATAACTAACAATCCAATCCATAGTTGTTATGTTGCATTACAAACGTGAAATTTTTCCTCACTGCTGCTGCAAAAGTCATCAGACACAGGCACAACCATGGAAAGCTTATAACTTTGATCATATCCCAACAATTCCACTTACCCTAAGCCCAATTTCATGACCTTTCTCATGCAATTCACATCATTGAAGACAACAAAAGGTTTCAGCCCTATTTCATGACCTTCCTCTTGCAATAGATTCAAGCAAGCCAATGAAGCCATACCTTAACCTTACCGTGGAGATCGAAGTGAGAACTGGAGAGGACAATCAAAGGATGCTGACAGTGGAGAGGTACGAGCCGAGAGATACGAGCCGAGAGGTACGAGCCGACACTCGTCAGATGCCGACAGTGGAGAGGTACGAGCCGCCTCACTGCCTTAGCCACGCCGAACTGCCAGAGGGGCTCGTCGGAACACCAGAGGGGAGGCGAGCGAGACTGCAGGAGCAACTGAGGAAGGCCGTCGCTCGAGGGTCTCACGGGGTCAGGGTTGCCTAGGGTTTCGATTTGGGAATTGGGATTGTTTGGATTTTGGAAAATGAACGACTTGCTGTAGTCTGTAGACAGTAGACACTACATATAATTAATTTTTATGTGATAAAACATTAAAAACAATTTATAAGTTTTATAAATCGATTTATAAGTTCTATAAATCAATAAAATTATAATCCTTTCATATCTATACAAAAATAATAAATAATAAAAAATCGGTTAACACAAACCGAGCACAAACCGAATCGAAACCGAAAATTAGGAATTCTCGAACCGAAAGCCGAACCGAAAGCCGAACCGAATAATATCGGTTCGGTTTGGTTTGTGTTGGTTCGGCCCAAAAATTCGGTTTGGGCCGAATCATGCAGAGCCCTAAAGAAAATGACAGATCTACACACCAGAAGCTAGAAATAAAGCACAGAACCCTAGATCTAGCAAAAAAGTGTGTGGTACGTCACATAGGGGGGTTTCGACACCAGCGATATCGCCTTTTAGGTCCGTTTGAGGCCCTACGTCCGGTCCCTATCCCTAGAACTCAAGAATGAGCCAGGAAATCAAGAGCGGGACACTCAAGCTCTGATACCACGTTGTAAAACCTAAAGATCGAACTACAAGATAGGCAAATAAGCGGAAGCATATGAAATCGAGCAAGAGACACACAGATCTGATCGAACACGCAAGCCAAAGAACGAACACCGGAGATTTTACGTGGTTCGGCTATGCCTACATCCACGGGGCCTCAAGAGTTGGCCAAATCTACTAGAATGAGTTTGTACAGGGACATATCAAGTAAAGAGATGCAAAAACTCCTAGATCTAGACATGCATGAGATCATAAAGCAAGAGAGAAGAGAATCCCCCTGTGTGGGAACCAAGAGATCGAAGAAGTCTTCGATCTCAAACCCTAGATTGCCTGGAGAGGAGAGTTGCCACCTAGAGCTTCGAGCACCGGATCTCAGAGAACCATCAGGGACACCTTCGGCTACCAATCTTCACTTCCTCGCTCGGAAACCTCAAGCAAAGGGAGAGGAACACCAAACCCTAACAAACCCTAGAAGAGAGAGCGTCTGGCAGATGAAGAGAGAGAGAGAGAGTGAGCTCAAACAATACGCCAACCAACAAGCTCCTCAAAGAGCTTTTATAGCTAGATCAAAAGGGAGCGCCTTAGTAGGCAAAACGCAACGTTCCACAAGTGACGAGCTCAAGAGGATCCGGGCTCAACCTCTGGGCTCTTTAAGCTCCAATCCGACAACCAACGGGCTTTCCTATGTAATGGGCCTAAAGCCCACAACCGAGGTTTTAATTGTCTCTCTTACACTTAGATACATATTTTGGCATATAATATGATATTTATGACTTATGTATTATCACACCATATATTATACTTATACTTGTTAGAGGATCAAGCTCACATAGTTCAATACGACTCAGTCGAGTATAAGCTAATATATGCATCCATACATAGTATATATATCTCTTATATGCAATATGTATGATCATCATATACACACATGTTACAAGAATACACACAATATTACAAGTAACAAAACAAGCATACAAGACATAGGAAAGTATCACATAACATTACACGGTAGGATCTTACGATCCTACGATTCGATCCTACGATCCGATTATGTCGCCTGTCCAACAATATAATCCGATCTAGAATATCAATCCTAACAACATTGGAGACAAGTTTAACTATAAGTTTCTTCTCGAAAATGAACCATTCTATTGCATTAGTTGTTGCTTGTTTGGCCATGACAATGGCAATTGTTCGTTTAATGAAAAGAAAACTAATGCCGGCACCCAGGCAAGCCTAAGCCGAAAGCTACTAGTGATGAGAACATGCAAGCTCCCAACAACTCGGAGACACCCCAGAGCCGGCCCTAGGGGTAGGCCCAAGAGACGATCGCCTAGGCCCCCCTACCGAGTAGGGCCCCGGAAGCCCCGGAAAAAAAAATATGTTATATATAATTAAACTATTGTGTATTATTATATTTATAGGTAATAAAAAATTTACAAAAATTTATACGTAAAATAAACTTATTTGTGATGTGACTTTCAATATTTTGAGTCAACGATAAAAAGTGTAAGAAGGCCCCCGTCTTTCAATTTATTTAAGTGATTATAGTATTTTATTTGGATAAATTTGAAAAGTAATAATATGTTTTAAAGTGTTTAACCATACTGTTTTACATTCATGGGAAAAAATAGAATATTAAAAAAAATATTTTTTTACATTTATTTCTCACAAAAAAAAATCATGTTTTTTCATAGGACTTGTAATGAAATATAATAAAAAATAGTAAATAAGTATATTTATAAATCTAAAAATTATAGTATTTTGTTGTGTTATACCGAGAGATTCTATACTATTGAAAGTTCGTAAATATTTGTTTTAGTGATAAAATAAAACCAGAAATTTATAATAGTTAAATAAAAAATTTTGTATTTTTTTGATAATTTTTCTTAAAAAAATTATAAATATATTTATTGATCAAAAGACTTTTTTTTACATTGCCTCGGGCCCCAAAAATCTGGGCCGGCCTGCACCCAAGGTTGGTGAGGATTCGGAAAGGTCACCTCTCCCTCTAATTTCGTGGATAGTGAAGCTCCACCTAAGCCTGGAGAGTAACAAGAAATTAACTGATGTCGCATCCCCTAATAGTGGCAATAATAAAGAGAATCCCATGAACCAAGCTCAAACAATGAAGAACAAGGATGGCTCGGACGAAGCTAAAACACCTAATTCAAACTGTGACAAGAACAACAAGGTAAGTAATCCTCACTCCCCCATGAATTCTTCTAGCTTTCTCTCTTCTACTGATTGAAAAGGAAAAGGAAAAGAAAATGAAAATGTTGTCGAGGGCAACAATGAGGAAACAAAGGATCTTGACAAGTCCTCTGAGGATGAAATTGTTTATGAAGAAAATAAGGCTATTAATGTTCCCTAAGATAACATTGGTGTGGTGTATGACCATGATGAGTCCTCCCCCTTTGTCAATGTGGTTTTGAAATCCCAGAAAAAGAATGGTAAGAAACTCCTTGTCCAATATAGTGTTTGTGCTCTTGAAGCAAGAAGGAAGTGGCCTCCCCGATTCAAGAAGAGTACTAGAACAACCAAAAGAAGGCCGAAAATTGAAAAGAATATGAGCCCGAATGGGTCATCATGAAGACCATCGCTTAGAATATATAGGGGTTAAACCGACCCCTGAAATAAAATGGTTTAGATAAGTTAGTCCATGAGAATAATGCTTAGGTATGTGGCATTCTTGAAACCAAGATTAATGAGTTTCGCTTTAATATTGATGACTTGATGAAGACCCAATTTTTGGGTTAGTGTTATACTTCCAATTTCCATTTGGACCCTAGGGGTCACATCCTTATTGTTTAGGACCCCTCTTTTATTGACTTGACTATTGCAAGTGTTGGTATTCAACATGTTGGATGCCTTCTTACTTGCAAAACCACTAGTGATAGAGTTGGCACTTGCTTCATCTATGGCGTTCATATGGTGGTGCATAGACGTGGCATTTGGGAAGCTTTAACGAACCTTATGAACAACGATAACATACCTTGGTTGACCCTTGATAATTATAATAATGTCATGAGATCGACACGATGAGAGGATTAATGGGGAACCGGTGACTATGTATGAATATAAAGACATGTTTAAGGCTTATCATAGACTTGGCCTTGTGGTCACTCCTTATACTAGAAATACCATGTTTACTTGGTCTAATGGAGATAAATGGAACAAAAATCGCGTCCTTGTTAATGACAATTGGCTTAACCTTGATCTTTATTGTCGTACTCACTACCCGTACATGTGCATCTTTCCGACCACAAGCCGGCCATTGTCACTATGTGCAGGCAAGATAAAAAGAATAGGGTCATGTTCAAGTTCTATAACCTATGGAGCAAGCACAATGATTTTCTTGACATTTTTAAGCGGGAGTGGTGTCTCCCATGTGGTGGCACTTACCAATTCAGGCTATGTAAAATGGTGAAACAAATAAAGAAGTCGATGAAGGAGTTGGACAAGAATCACTTTATCCATATTTCCTTATGGAAGAAGAAGGCCAAAAACCTCCTTTTTTATGATGTGGAGGTTGTTCATGTGAACCCGGATTGTGTGCTCGTGAGGGAGAGCCTCACCCTTGGTAAGAAGGCCACTGATCGACTAAACAAAGTGGACCTTAGTTTCCTCCGCCAACATGCTAAGGCTGAATATATCCGTAAAAGTGACAAATGCTTGAAGTATTTCCATGCCTTAATGAGAGTTAAGGGGCGACGAAATCACATTGCTTCCATCTTGTGTTCTAATGGCTTTAACTCCTCCTCGACTATTGATGTAGCGAATGAGTTTGTAAATATTTTCATGATTTATTAGTAGGGCTAGTAAATGGTACGGAAATTACCATACCAACCACGTACCAACTACAAACCGACTATGTTTGTAACCACACTTGTGGTAACCAACATGTTGGTAACCATCTTGGTGGTAACCACGTAAAGATGGTACGGTAATGGTAATGAAATCTGAATACCATGATTACCATGGTTACCAAGTATATATATTATTTTTTTTATTTAATGTTTTATTGTTATTACCTTTAAAATCAGAGATAGAGTTGGGGTATCGAGTATCCAGGAGAAGTTACGGGAGTCGAGACTCGGATGGTTTGGTCACGTGCGGAGGAGGGACCCAAGTGCGCCTGTGCGCATATGTGACAATCTGGTTATCAGTGACGGCCGTCGTGGGAGAGGGAGACCGAAGAAGAGGTGGGAGGAGGTGATCAGAAAGGACTTGATGGATTTAGGGATATTGGAGGAGTTGACTATTGATAGGAGGCAGTGGAGGAGCGCTATTAGAACTCGAGAACAGTAGAGGGTCCTACGTTTCACTCTTCTTAACTGTCTGCCTACGCCACTGATTTTTCGAGTCTCACACACCATACAGTAGCATAGAGTTTCTTTGTGTTTTCCCTCTATGCGTTTCTCACGTGGTAATATTTAGTTTTCGATGTCTTGTTGTGTTGCTTGTATTGTGGGCATCCCTCTTTGTGTTTCTGCCTGCCTTCTGGGTCATTTAGGAAACATCCTCTCGACCTTGTCGGGGCAATGGTGCGTACGATGAGACCCCCCCAGACCCTGCCTCTGGCGGGATATACTCGGTTTGTTGTTGTTGTTGTATTGTTATTACCTTTAAGTTTTAAGTTTTTTATTTATATTTTGTGTTTTGATTTTGACCTAAATTGGTCCTTTCTTCTTTTTCTACTAGAAACAGTGGGAACATTTTGAATGTTTGAAGACTTTGAACTTGTTTTGTTTGAACTTGCAGGAACATTTTGAATGTTTGAACAATTAAACTTGGTTTGTTTCAAGACTTTGAACTTGGTTGATTTGAATTGGTTTCTACTTTAGGTTGTGAAGTTGATTTATATGAAATTTTAATAGGTGGTAACCATATTATTTTTGGTAACCATATTTTTTCGTTCGATAACTTTGATGACTACCGAAAGGTAGCCAAGGGGTTTCAAAAAAATACAAACAGAATTACAACTTGGTAACCATGGTAATGTACCGATGGTAATATGCGGTAACCACGACTTGTGGTTGGTACGTGGTATGAAAATTTGCGGACCACCAGTTTGTGGTTGGTACGTGGTAATCACCATTTTTTGGTTGTTACCGTACCATGCGAAGCCTATTTATTTCGTGTTGCATGTTCTTCTTCGAGCATTGACCCTATGTGTTTTGTTTGAGGAGCCATGATCGACCAAGGAGGAGGACAAGTCGCTGCTCATTGCCGAGGTCTTTAACGAGGAGATCAAAAGGGCTTTGTGTTCAATTGGTGAAGAAAAAGCCCCCGGGCTTGATGGTTTTACGTCTTGCTTCTTCAAGGCCTCGTGGGATGTCACCGATGTGGAATTATGTGATGCGGTTAAAGAATTCTTTCGAAATGGTGTTCTCATTAGGCAACTTAATCATATGGTCATTAGTCTTATTCCAAAGGTGGATGGTGATACCCGTGTTGATCAATATCGACTTATATCTTATTGCAATGTCATCTATAAAGTCATCTCAAAGATCCTCACCACTAGACGCACCCCTTGCCTCGGCTACATCATTGACTAAGCCCAAGCAACTTTTATTCCGGGCCGCCTCATGAGTCATGACTGACAATATTTTTCTTGTCCAAGAGCTTCTCTGAAGGTATAATGTCAAGAGAGATACGAAAAGGGGATTCTTGAATGTAGACCTAGCCAAAGCTTATGATACTCTTTCATGGACCTTTATCGAGTTTGCTTTAAGGAAGATTGGCCTCCCCCTATCTTTGTTGGGTGTACCATGGAATATGTTACTGCCTCTTCCTTCTCCACCAAGGTAAACAATGAGCTTCATGGACACTTTAAAGGTAAAAGAGGTCTTAGACAAGGTGACCCTAGCTCTCATCTCCTTTTTGTCATTTCCATGGAGTTCTTCTCTCGTCTTATTAAAGCCGAAACTATAAACCTCGATTCAATTTCCACCAAAATTGCGATAGTTTAAAGATTGCACACCTTGATTTTTCTAATGATATAGTTATGTTTTGCCGTGGAGATTTAGACTTGGTGAAGATTCTGTAAACCTAAAAGCGAGAGAGGTTTTGGCCTCCTTGATGTCCATGCTTGGAATCATGCCTTCATGTGTAAGCATTTATGGAACATACACTCTAAAAGGGACAACCTTTGAGTTCGTTGGGTACACCACAAGTATCTTAAGGTGGATGAGTTTGAAAATTAGGAGGTTCATCGACGTGACTCCTGTGTCTTGGTGTATGAGGTAATCTCTTTAGACCATTCTCTTCATGATACTCTTGTGTCTTGGTGTGTGGGTGATAGGTTCAAAGTTTCTAAAGCTTACGAGGCTATTCGGGAGAGGGAGCATAAGGTCCGATGGTGGAATGAGGTGTGGGCGAAAGGCAGCACACCTAAGCTTTCATTCATTCTTAGCCTTGCCACTCTTGGTAAACTCTTCACCTATGATTAGATGTTTTTTTCTTTTATATTTAACCTACTTGCAGCCTTTGTAATGAAGATGAGTTGGAAACCCACGAACACCTTTTCTTTGATTGTCCCTACTTGATGGAAATCTAGAGAAAAGTGAGATTTAGGCTTGATATGCATGAGATGGTCTCTAGCTTGCCTAGGGCGTTCCGATGGCTCCGACTAACTATCAAAGATGAGAGATGTGCTTTGAGAGCCAAAAACTACGGGCTCTCCGCTTATGTCTACTATGTGTGGCATGGGATGCCCGTAATGCCATGGTGTTCGAGGAAAACCGGATTCCGGAAGACGTGGCAACCAAATTGATCATTACCCATATATTTTGCCTTCTCCATGACATGTTTCCACTACTCGAGGTGAAAGGGGTTTGAGTTGGTTTTAGGATGTGTCATAGGACCCGCATGCTCTTGGGAGTTGGTTTTAGGATGTGTCATAGGACCCGCATGCTCTTGGGAACATACTTGATCTTTGTAGGTTTTGTTATGTGTCTTGTGAGATGTGCATACCCCTTTGAACATACTTGTTTGATTGTACTATGGTCAGATTTTGTAAGCCTGTGTGTTGATAAACTTACTCTTTTGGTTTGTTTTCTTGATTTCTTGTATGTGTCAAAATGACTTGTATGTCGGCTTAAGCATACCCCCCTCGTTTTATTTTGGCTGAGTCTCTTGGAAAAGGTGAATTCTGTTTGTACAGGTCCTTGAATCTCCCCATTCTTTATTCAAATTTACATACAGACCCTCCTTTGGCGGTGGTTCGAAAAACAAAAAAGAATTCCTGAGCTGAACCCGGTCCTCAATCCACGTCATCAAAATTAGCACGAAGGTTATCTCCACGTGGCAATCTTTTACAGGCACGCCTGGATATTGCCTTGAGGATCATAAGAAAAAATTCACTTTGAACTTCCCACCTCACAAAAAAAAGAAGTCCGTCGATAGCGTAAGCGTCGTAGCTCAAAAGCCTCCAAACACCACACCTGCTCGACGCCAGCCATTGCAGCAGGTCGTCAGCTCTTCCACTACGTCGTCGTTTTATGAACTGAATAGACTACCTACGACCACACCGGTAAATGGACGTCTTGCCGTTGACCTGTCGAGCTCCGCACGCTCCGACGACGTCGTTTAAGGCGGGGTGCTGCGATCTGCATCACGCTCTGAAAACAACCGCGTTGACCAAGTCTAAGAGGCGGTGGTGCTCCTCCGATGCTCGATTTAGGGGTTTTCCGATCAAGGCGACGGTGGAGAGAAGCAGAGAGACAGTGGATGGTGCAGCGGAGAGGGATGCTAGTAGTATAGGAGGAACAGGGAGGGCGGCAGGGTTCGCCGGATCGGCTATGGAGGTTACCACATTCAATCAGAGCTTCGGCGATGCCTCTGACTTCCCCGTTTGGGAGAAGATTGGAGCTTTGGTCAGGCTCAGCTATGGAGTTGGTTCGTCCTCTTTTACCTTCTGTTTATCGCTGTTTTCTGTCTTCGATTTTGAACTACTGCTCTTAATCGGATTATGATTAGAGATATGGAGGTTTCAGTCAAGTTTTAACTAGGGGTTAGGTTTTGGAATTATTTGTGCTTTTATTATTCATTTGTATTGCGTCAAAATAGTTACAACAGTGATTTGTGATTTGTGTTCTGTTGATCTGGAATTGGTATGGAATAGTACCAGTACCTAATTTTGTTATGCCTTTTCTTTTCCTGCTAATGCTATTCAATTGTTTGTTTGCTTGGCTTTTGATTTCATATGTATGTTATCTGAATAGTCACCTTTTAACATTGTAGCTTGATTGGAGTCTATGCAAAGTCGATTACCTCCTGTTTGTTTTATCTCATTCTCTACTTCTTTGTTGAGTTGTGGATGTATTGTTTCATGATGTTTGATTGGTAAAAGATCAGACAAAAATGGATAGTCTGTGATTAAATTTTCTATGTGCTGAACTCAGGTATATACGGGGCCATGGCTCTAGCGGGAAGGTTCATATGCTCCTTCACAGGAGTAGATAGCAGTGGAGGCTTCCACCTGTGCTTTGATGCCATTATAGAAGGGCTTGGTTATGCTACTCCCCCGATCATGGTTCTCCTATTCATACTAGATGTGCGTTGGGTTCTGAATCTGAGCATCATATTTTCTTTGATTTTGATGTGATTCATTTGTCTCAATCAATTTTATTCCTAAATAGAACTATAGGAATTACTCATGCTGAGATTTGTTAAGCTTCATTCATTTTATTTCCTAAATAGAACTATGAGAATTCCTCATGGTGAGAGCGAGATTAGTTAAGTTTAATTCATGGTCTTGTTGATGGAAACACTAGCTTCATTCATAGTCCTTTTGTTGATTGGGCTGAACTACTGAATTAATAGTTAAATCATGTCCATGTTACAGGATGAGGTTGTTAAGGTGTCCCCTCATGCTCGTGCAATAAGAGACGTGGAGGATGAAGAGCTCCGGAGCTTCTTCTTTGGAATGTCCCCATGGCAGGTAAACTGTCTATTCCTGCTTTGAGAGATTCTGCAAGAGTTGTGGCCATAAGTTCGTGCTTGTGATATCTCATTTGTTTCTTACAGTTCATGATTATTGTTGCCGCAAGTTCAGTTGGTGAGGAACTCTTCTACAGGGCCGCAGTACAGGTCCGTATTGTATGCATTACTTTCTAGGAAACCATCATCATCTTGAAACATATCCTTGATAGGTTAGTATTCAAGTTCTTTTTCTTCTGGAATATTAATGGTGAAAAGATGAAATTGCAGGGAGCTCTGTCCGACATTTTCCTTAGAGGCAGCGACTTTGTTACAGATGCACGGGGAATGGCATCACTTGTAAGCACCCTACCGATTCTCACCTACCATAATGTTGCTTTCTGTTCATTAGAGGCTTACAGAATTGACTGATCTCTGTTCTCAAATTCTAGACTGGAGTGTTGCCTCCATTTGTGCCATTTGCCCAAGCATTTGCAGCCGTGTTCACTGCAGCCCTGACTGGTTCTTTATATTATGTAGCTGCATCGCCAAAAGGTAGAAGATTAAATGAATCTCATCTTAAGATAGATTTGAGCTTTTATTTTACTGTACATATTTCCATTTATCACGTTTCTTTCATGTTTTGGTTTCAGACCCTACGTATGTTGTAGCACCAGTCTTACCATCTCGCTCAGGCCGTGAAGATCTCAAGAAACTCTTTGCAGGTATTTAATCTTTCTGTGAGCCTGTGACTGGTGTCCAAATTCATTTAACCAACCTGCGAGAAATTCTCGAATTTGAGTCCACCTACATGTTATATAAGATGTTCTATAACATCTATCTAATGAGGCAGAAGCCTATTTGATCAAACATTTTAAACCTACATTTAATTGAATGGAAGTGTAACCATAACCAAACAAACAAAGAGCCGAAGATTTTTCTTTTACCGCTAACTGAACCAAAGTTTTTACACCTGCTATTTGGTTTATCAGTTTGTTCCAGTTGTGGTTTGTTGGTCATCCCTAATGCAATGCATATTGATTATTCTCACCCTCATCTGTGACCCTGCAGCTTGGTACGAGCGCAGGCAGTTGAAAAGGATATACTCTCCCCTCCTAGAAGCTATCTTGGCGCTTTATCTAGGGTTTGAATGGATCCAGGTAATCAATCATTCCTCTGGTCTTACAATTCCATTTTGTTTTCTGTTTCAATCACATCTAAACTGAAAGCCATATGTTGATCGTTTGTCATGAATCATATGACAGACAAACAACATTCTTGCACCAATGGTGACACATGGGATATACTCTGCTGTGGTACTAGGACATGGGCTGTGGAAGATTCACGATCACAGGCGCAGGCTGCGCCAGAGAATCCAGCAGCTGAAATCGGATCAAAATAACTGAAGAAGTTTCTGAAGGGTCAGATGGTTTAGATTCAGGAACCTTTAGCATTGAGGTTTTTTTGTTTTGTTGGATAGAGTTACAAGAAACTGTGTATATATGATACGGGGTCTGTAAGATATGTACATTGTTCCCGTGTTTAAAATAGCGAGAGGCGACGAAAGGCGATGAGACTGGCCTAGCGCTATAGTGCGCCTTAGAGGCAAAGGCGATCGCCTTTCTATAAATCATGTAAAAACTCTTTAAACTTTTATTACTTTCAAGTTTAATAGTATAAAATATGTCAAACCAAATTGTAAACATAATAAGTGTAAAACTTACAAGATTAAAGAAAAGATAGACTTCAAGTGGAATGGGTGGAATTAGACCTGTCAAACGGGTCATTCGGGTCGGGTCACTTCGGGTCCCGGGTAATACGGGTTTTGGGTATTTTCGGGTCCTGGGTAATACGGGTTTGACCGGGTTTTCGGGTCATTTCGGGTCGATTTTGGGTTGGTCAATTTTTTCTTTTTTAAATTAAAAAAATCATGATTTGATAATTTTGTGATAAATTTAAAATTCTAAATTTTTTTTTTTTACAATAGGCAAACAGCAGGAGCCCTAATCTAGGATGAAAAGGTAGCTCCATGATCATCCAAAAGGATGATGGTACAAAGGTCCCTATTGTAGGGAATTACAGATCTGTCATTAATAACTCCTCTCGTAGCAATGTAATCTGCAGCTCTATTAGCTTCTCTGTAGCAGTGCTGGAATGTTGCTCCTTCGAAATCAAGTCTAGTTTTGCGTACCTCTTCAATCTCGCGTAATATCTCCCATCTTGAGTAGTCTTTCTGATTGATAGCCTTGATTACCTCCAAACTATCACTTTCCATCACGATCTTGCGAAAGCCCCGCCTTTGAGCCAGCTGAAGACCAAAAACAACCGCTCTAGCCTCAGCTTCTAGAGCAGGGCATCTGTCAATCTCATGGTAAAAGATATCCACAATTCTGCCTGCAGAATCACGGACAATCCCACCCACACGGCATTCGCCCGTGGGTCTAACAGAACCATCCACATTTATTTTGTAGACAGTTCCTGGTGGTCTTTTCCAATGAGCTCTCAATCTTTTGTTGTTCTTTTTCCTAACTGGTGTGCCTTCTTCTGTGTGAGACCAGTTTTTAATATTGTTTCTGATTCTTATCACAATCTCATCCAAGTTACTCGGTTTCTTATTTCTGAAAATATTATCATTTCTAATTTCCCAGATAGTTTGCCAAATAAAGACTAGAGAGGTGAAGTGTTTATTATCGATTCTGATCTTGTCAATCTTCTCTCTCAGAGGACCACAACCAAGCCTGTTTGGGAAATATGTATTCGTAGATCGTTCAAATCTAGCTATGATTTCTTTGGCAAACGAACATTGGCAAAAGAGATGGTCTTCATCTTCCTCCTCCTGGTTACAGAGAGAGCAAGTATTCGGTGCTTGTAATTATATACTATATTTGATATAAAATATTTGATTTTTATTATTTCTCGTAATTTTTAATAAAATGTAATAATATATAAAATATCAAATTTTTAAATAATTTTTTAAAAATAATTTCATGCAATTAGTAATAAGCATAGAATTGTTTTAATATTTTAATATTTTTTAGAATTTTTATCTTCTTAAAAAAGTCCGTTGAAAAATAAAAAATCAAATACTATCGATCGGACGGAGTATTACACAATACAAATAAATATAAAAGTTGATTTGAAAATGAAAGATCAAGTGATTGTAATTATAAAATGTAATAAATTGGAATCTCCATAAAAAAAATTAATCATATATAATTATAAATCAATCGGGTCCCCGGGTCAAATGGGTAAATCGGGTCAAAATTACTGGGTCATTCGGGTCTCCGGGTCGAAACCCAGATTACCCAGAAAATTTCCGGGTATTTCGGGTTCGGGTGAAAAAAAATTTCCGGGTCGAAATTCCCGAGTTCGGGTCAGATCGACCTGGTCGGGTTGTGTTTTGACAGGTCTAGGTGGAATGGTGGATGATTAGGAAGTGGGTCAAATGACTCAAATGAAATCATCAAGGTCATTTGCATCATCTTCTTCCTTAATGTCGAGACAAGGAACGAAGTCCCTATCACCTTCATCGACCGACTTCTATCCCTCGTCGTCCTCCTGTTCTTCATCTTGTGATCTTAGCTACTGAGTTTGTGAGATATTAGCCTCCTATTACTCGCTAAATTGTGCCCTACCTTTCGACCTCTACTTGACCGTAGATTAAATCTTTGTTCATTCACAACTAAAGCACTAGCAACTTACCCCCAAGTAAGATCTTTATTCTCATACACTAATTCATTTTCAACATCCTGTTCTAATGTTCTCGTTAGCCATTCATGGGATTCTTCAATGTTCGTCAAGCTAATTGGGTCAATGTTTGTCACATATCTCAACAACAAGCAACTATATATAGAGCTGGCAAATCTGACCTGACCCGAAAACCCGACCCGACTCACCCGAACCTGAACCCGAGTGAAACCCGAAAATCGGGAGTCATCCGTAACCCGAACCCGAGGCCGAACTTGACTCGACTCGAAACAGACCCGAACACAGATAAACCCAACCCGACCCGACTATAAACTCGACCCGACTCTAAACCCAACCCGACTTTGAACCCGACCCGACTCTCAACCCGACCCGACTTGAAATGGTTATTTAACATCAACATTTTAATGCTTGAATGTTAAAATTTTTTTATTTTAACACAGGTTTATGATTATACTTTTAACATATAAAACACCAATTATTTTTGTTAATTGTTACCATATGAATAAGAACCCAAAAAAATCAATAAATAAGCGGATAAGTCAATGAGTCAAGTACGTCAACCGACAAGTCAATGACAATGAGTGTATTCAACCGAGTCAAAATTACATATTCAAGTATTCAATCGAGTCAAAATCATTTATTTTAAGTAAATTACATATTTAAGTATTCAACCGAGTCAAAATCAACCTAATTATCCAAACGGGTCGAATATGATTCGACCGAAAACTCAAAAAACTATACCCACTTTGATTCGAAACTCAAATGAGACCGAGCCGCCTCTTGACCCGAAACCCGAACGAGCCCGACTCACTTTGACCCGAACCCGAATGGGCATGACCCGATTTAACCCAAAACATGACCAATTTAAAATTCATTATGACCGAACCCGACCCGAACCCGTCCCGGCCAGTACCTGACCATAATTTTTACCCGAATTGACCTGACCCGTCAGTGACCCGACCCGAGAAAGTCTGACCCGAACCCAACCCGAACGATCGAATCGCCGGCTCTAACTATATAAATAGAGAATGGAGAGGAATAGAATGGTTGGTGTGGGTGAAAACGAGAGGAATCAGACGTCTAGGAGGAATATAGGAGGGGTTAACAGATTTATTAAAAAAGGAAAAGGATAAACAATGAAATATAGAAAATAAAATCTTCAAAATTTGTTTAAATATAATATCCAAAACTAAAAAGATATAAAAAGATCTTATAGTTAAAACAAATGGAAGGTTTACTCATCTACCTAAATCAATGAAATCAGTCGGTGCTTTGTGGTCGGCGGTGGTCTGGGACATTTCTCACCATGCTTTGTTGCAGGGTTAACGTCTGTTGCTTCTCTTTGGGCCCGAGTGGCCCTTGGATGGGCCTGTTCTTTTGCTTTGGGCCCAAGGCATATCCTTGGACCCAAAGTTAAGCCCGTAGAGGAAAAAATATGATTCTTATATATAGATCTATGGCTCTTATATATCCTTTGAGTTCGAACAAATAAATGATTAAAAAATATAAAAAACTACCTCGAATTGAATGGTTTCCCAATCCAGCCCAATTAACCCAAGTTTCGTCTTCCTTGCGGCTGTGCTTTCATTTACTCGTGTGGTTTGGTGGTCGTCGGTTGGTCGTGGTTAGTTTCGGTAGAGGAGCGGTTCTGCGGCCTTGGTTGATCGACGTGATCGTGTTGGTGGTGTTGTGGTCTCCGAAGATCCTTCATCCAGGTGGGGGGAACGTCGTGTGATCCACACTACCCCAGGTGTCGCCTTTGCCTTATATGGATTGCTGCTTTCCGTCTTTCCGGCGGCGAGACATCGTGTCAGCAAGAGCTGTCCCATGCGCTCGCTATCCACTTCTCCGCGACGACTTCCGTTCTCTCGATGATTTGTCCGCTGGCTTGATTTGTCTTGGGTTTTTTCTGGGTTTTCTTTGGGTGCTCTTTTATTGTATTTTATGTTATTTTTTTATATTTCGTTGTTGTATGTTTAGACGGCTTGCCGTCTGCCGACTTTGTCGGCCTCTCGAGATCCGGGCATGTCCGACCTCGAATTATTTCCTTATCAAAAAAAAAAAAAAAGAATTTTACAAAAAAAAAAAGCAATCAAAAGCGCGCTATAGTGCCCCTCGAGTGCCTCTGAACTGCCTTTCCACTCCATGAGTGCCTTGGTCAAGGCAAGCACTGACAGGTCCAGAGGTTGCTATAGCGAGCTATAGCAACGCTATTTTAAACACTGCATTGTACTTTGAATAAACATGCTAAAATATGATATTTATCTCAAATTGTAACTTGACCCAGTGGCAGAGCCGGGGGCCTAGAGGGCCACGTGCCCCTCCTCTCAAATTGTGATTCTTTACATGCATATAAAATCACGACAGACTTGTAGCTAGTCTTTTTAAACACAAGTGTGATAAATTTAATATAGGAAACAAATATTTAAAATTTTCATTAATAATATCGGCCAATAAGAAAGAGCGTTTGAATAAAAAATCCAAGGGCTCGTTTGGTTTGATGTGGCAATTGCAATTCCCAGGAACTTACTTCATGGGAATTGAATTCTCATAAAGTTCAATTCATGAGAATTGTAAAAATACGTTTGGTTCATTTTTTCCCTCTAGATGATTAAATGGAGAAATTGAGAAATTCTAAATTAAAAATGGTAGAAGTTAAACTTATCTAGGGTACTAGGTAAGAGAACTTCCTCCAAATTGTAGGAATTTAAATTCCTTAGAACTTGAATTCCTGAGTTTTTAGATGTTTAAAATATCAACCAAACGCATACTTTGCTCCTACTTCCTGGGATTTTATACTTCATGGGTTTTTGAATCGCCAGCCAAACAAGCCCCAAGTTTAATTCTTCGCATAACACGTCAACAAAATGCTAACTCAATTAGTAATATTAATAGATAGATAAATCGATAGATAGATAGATAGATAGAGAGATTATAAATATATTTTAGCCTAAATTATCTTGGCCTTGCAGCTTGGTCATAGCACAACCCATCTTGAACCATCCCATCAACAGCTTCAACAACAACAACTCTACTTCTCCATCTGACTTACCTTAATACAACGTTTTGGTCTTTGGTATGCATCGACATACAAAAGGTCGTTCTTGTTCAGGAACGGCAGGAGAGAGGATTGATAATGCATATTTTGTATAGGCCTTCTAGGTAGTTTTAACATAATTTAGGTTGTATTAGATAAGAGTTTAGAGTTAATTCGCATCTTTATACTTTTCTATTCGAAGTTCGAAATATACACTTTTCTATCTTAATTATGCAAATTCATTAATCCGAGCTCGAAGAGATGCAGATGAGAGGATACTTAGGATGACTTGAAGATGAGGAAAAGAAGACCAAATAAGAAGCTAGAGAGAATTCAAGAGAAGAAAAGAATAAAACATGTTGAACACTGAGGCGACGCTCGCCTGGGAAGATTAGGCACCCGCCGAGCTAGGCTTCAACATGAAGAGATGCAGCACTCGCCAAGGAGTGGCGCCCATCGGACCTGATGCGGCGCATGCCAAGGCAGGATAAGCATGCTAACTCAGATCTTTATCCGAAGGAGGTTTGTTCCTATTTGTTGAATCTTGCTTAGCCTCCAAGGACGTCGGATCTAGGTTTCTCAACTGATTTCAAAGCCTATAAATAACACATTAGAGCTAGGGTTTTCGACACATCACACACCACTCAATACCTCACATCTATATATACTTTTATTTCATATTTTATTAGTTTTTCGAAGTGAGCCATGCTCGGCTAACCTCTCTTTTATAGTTTTGCTTGCATTTTAATACAATGGTTAAGGACATGTGATGATTGTTTTATTATGTTTCTTGCATTCATATTTGAGTTATGCATTATGATTATTTCAATTCTCTTTTACTGATATTGCATACGTTTTGTTTGTTTGTTTGTCTTAAGTGACCATTAGGATAGATTTGCATCATGCTAGAATTATAGCTTTATTCCACTATTACGGGCCTTAATTGTTAGTAGCCAACATATCATGTAGCGACGAGTACGGACTCATAATGTTGTAGGAGAATTGACAAGTCGACGAGACGGAAGAAATAATGTTTATTTGCTAGGTGTTGGAGACTTATTTCTACTCGTCCCAATACGCAAGAATTTAGGGAATTAAGTGGTGTTATCGGCATGCTTGACCTACCTCAATTCTGTGCTTAAACCGACCCTAGGATAATTAGATAATCATTACTGCATAACCATTATCTCAGACATCAGTTTCCTCATATTTGGATTTCTATTGTTCTGCTCCCAATGGTGAGACAGTATGATAGTTCATACTATCCTATGCATGCATTTCCATGGTTTGTCAATTTTCCAATTGTTCAACCATTCTTCTTCTCTTTTATTGTATGTATTTTAATTAAGGTGGTTATTGTTTTTTTTAACAACCCGAGTTATAGAACCCGGGTTACGTTTCAAAGGAATGGATACATTTGTTCGAATCTTGCAATTCAAGCATGGGTTGATTCGAAAGCAAAAGGTTATTGTTTTGAAAGGAAGGATTTTGTACCCTAAATTCGCGTAAGGTCCATTGGGGACCCGATGTTTTCACACCGATACCTGTCCTAATTTTCTAACATGCGCAAAACCGTTTTAAGTCTAAAACAACCATGCAAAACAGAAATATGGAATACAAGATCCCACGAAAAAGTCAGGTCAAAACCATAAAATATTGAAATCAAAAGGGAGAGTGTATAAGTTTCGTCTCTCGCTACGCCATTGCTAGTCCCCGCCAATCAGCACTTAGCACATCAAAAGGAAAAATGGGTACCTGAAACTATCTACAAAGTCAAGGTGAGTCACTCATGTGTGCCTTAAGGCATCGGTGAGGCCACATAATATGCATCTTATACCTAATAAATATGTCTAATGCAGTGCGAAAATATGAAAAGGCATGCTTAACATGATATGTGTGTGTGTGTGCGCGCGTGCGTGCGTGCGTGTGTGTGTGCGTGCGTGCGTGCGTGCGTGCGTGCGTGCGTGCGTGCGTGCGTGCGTGTGTGTGTGTGTGTGTGTGCAAAAAGTGCGGTAAAGAACCCAAAGAATGTCAAGTGGCATACCACACTCAAATTCCACGCATATATCTAGTTTGGAAACCCACTCCATACCGATACCCAGTGTGGATACCATTCCACACCCGTACTTAAGGTGGAAACCATTCCACGCCCATACCTAGGGTAGAAACCATTTCACGCTCATACCTAGGGTGGAAACTCAGATCATAGCCGTAGTCATATAATATCAATATCATGCTCATATGAATGACTCAATCAGATCAATAATCATGCTCGTATAAAGTGACTCGATTAGGTACGAACCTGATGGGGTTGGGTCGTCCAATGACCCTAGCAAAACTCCTAGACTCATAACTTATGGTCGTTTTACCAATCGCATGGAGAATACATATGCTCAATCATTTATGCAAAACCTAAGCAAGATACTTTATGAAATGCAGGATGTTTGCACCTAAAATACTACATGACACCCAAACATGAGGTCCGAATCTTGAGTAAGTCCCGGAGAACATACCTGGAATGAGCATAACAGCAAGAACAAGCAAAAGTGTCCAATAGCTCACAGATCACCTAGCAAGTATTAAATAACATGCATAAGTCGAAGTCTAATGTATACAAGGCCCATTGACTATGACACATAATACATATAAGCAGAAAGAGTTCATTATCATATCATCATCATCATTATCATCAACTCATCTCATGATCTCATCAACTTCCTTAATCATTCTTGTTAATCAACTCGAAATTCCAACATATCAAATCACGCTATTAATTCACATTTATTTATATCTCATCCATATAATTTTCAAGCAAAGTTCATCAATCAATTTCACAATCAAGTTCCAAACAAATCGGTTCCAAAGTTTCCAAAAGTCCTTTGATCTCAAGATAAGTCAAGACATTAGTAAAAACAATAGATTATAAATCATACTTAGCCAAATTCCAAATATAAAACATTTGAACCTTTAAACCAACTTCAAAATATTAAAATAATCCAACACAAGTGAGAACATTTCAAAACCTTCACTCTAATAGTTTAAACCAATTCCGACCTTTGAGAAATATTTCCAAACAAATACCCTCTTTAAATCCAACAATTTAAATATCACAAATAACTACTCAAGTAATCACATCAACAAATAGTTAAACAAATAATTAAATAAATGAATAGATAAATAAACAATTAAAGAAAAACCAACCCCAAAACTGGTTCAAAACAATTAAAGAAACCCGGTCCCGAATCGGCTTTTGCCAAGGCAAAAGGACATTTCGTCGCGACGAAGCTCACCTTCGAGCTCCCCGCAAGCTGGAAGCTCTAACTTCCACGACCGGGCTTTCGCCGCGACAAAACAGAGTTTTGTCGTGGCGAGAGTCGATCACGACCTCCTCGCGAGCATGCGGATTTTTCCGTTGTGACTAAGCTCTCGCCGCGGCGAAAACCATGTTTCATCATGGCAAGGGCCGGCTTCTTCGTTCCCCAACCTAGTTCTTGTTCGCCGCGGCAAAATACCATTTGGGATGCTGTGTTTCGCCTTAAACATGCTTGTTTTCCACCCGACCTTTCTCAACTCTCACCGACGCTCTTCCGTGACCACAATGAACATGAAAAGGACCAAATGAGGCCAAAAGAAGGGAAGAAAAAGCGAAGCTCATCGAGGGGTCTTCGAGGGCTTCATTGGAGGTCGTTCTCAAGCTCGTCGGTGGTGGAATTAGTGCTGGCCTCGCCTAGATCGAAGGTAGGGGTTATAAAGGTGGACCTTTACGAAGCTTTTGATCGAAAGGTGGAGGGAGGCTTACCGGACGGTTTGGAGAAAATTAGGGAAGGAGAGGTGGAAGGAGGGGTTGAGCGGCTCCGAGATGCTCGGATGGCTTATCCTAGTTGACTCGGACATCGGGGGAGAGGAGGTGCTTGCTGGTGCTCGAACTCGAATTAGGAAGTGATAAAGTTGAAGCTGCTGGGCTTGGCAGCTTTCGAAAGAAAAACAAAAGAGGGGAGATGGTGTGCTTGGTGGTGGCGTTTGGAGGTGGTGGTCGCCGGCGACGACAGAGGGTGGTGGTGGCTCTTGTGGTGGTCGGAAAAATAGGAGGAAAGGGCTTTGTAGGTTTGTGTTTGATGGTGAAAGGGGAGAGGGAGAGATGGCGAGGTGTGTGTTTGGTTTTGTGTTTGAAGGGTTGTGGGATTGTGTGGGTTGCTTGGGAGCTATTTGAAGACAAAGATGAGGCTGCAATCTGATGGAGGATGGTGGGATGGGTTGTCTTGCCTTGACATTTTTCCAAAATTGGGCGAAACAAGGCATGAGGGCGGAGGTGAGTGTGTGAGGTTGTTTAGCCAAAAAGGGGAATGAAGTACATGAGAAAGGGAGGAGGAAGTTGTGCTGGTCGGCAATGATGGGATGGAGTTGGGTGAACAACAGTTTGGGATTAAACGATGAGAAAAGACAAAATGTGGCCTCTCAAAATGAAATTCAAATACCTTGAAAATAAATCCGGAAACTCACTCTCCCAACCTTATCCCGACTCAATTCAAAATAAAATTTCAAATTCGAAATAATAATCAAATCCGAAAAATATTTTCGAGTCTCGGTACAAGAAAGCATAATAAATCCATTTTAAATCAAATTCGAATCTATGCCGGAATTCGCTTCGAAAGATTTAAAATAAAATTAATTTGATCGAGGAAGAAGATTTTCAAAATCTTAGAAATTACATCAAATTTAAATTGGAATTAAATCAAAATTTATAAAATAACATTTTCAAATTTTTGGGTCTTTACATTTTGTCTCTATTTGTTGTCTTATGTTATGCATGATGATTAATTTGTCATATGTTTTTCGGGCATACAATACGACAATCATCTCAATTAAATATAACTATTGTAGGTTCCGTCTCATGCACAGAGAATATGTTAATACAATATTATAAAGGTTTAATTTAGTGGATGTCGAAAAAACTTGTCAAAATTAAGTAAATGTCAATTTTTTAAATAAATTAAGTAAATGTTCATTTTTTACACTTTTACCCTTCCTTCCATAGCCCTAGGCCCTAACCTAACCCACCCTCCTTCCCCTTGATCATTTTTAGTTTGGACATTGACTATTCAACATTGACCATTTCGGTCAACTCTACATTTGATGACAACTTTTCCGGTGATAGTTGAGTATATTTTTCTAGTGACAGTTATTTGTGACAATTATTTCGGTGACAATTGACTTTTTTTGTAACATTTTATTTTTTACGACTCCTTCGAAGACTATTGAAAGACACGAAAGCAGATTCCGGAAGAAAGAAAAAGATTCATCGGGGGTCAAGAAAAAGCCTTGCCCCTTAGACATCCAAAGGCTAGGCGAATAGGACTAGTAGACCTCTTACCCCCGCTTTGGACTACGAGACAGAATGGCTCAAGCAAGAAGGATTAGATCGTGAACCATCAATTATGATGTGCTACCTCAAGGAAGACAAGAAGGGCAACAACTTCAATCACTGAAAGAACTAAACAAAAGCCATTGCCCCGCCGCAGCAGACAATTCTTCGATTAGCCTATAGTGCTAGACCTGCAACAAGAGAAACTCCATCTGATGCCCTGCACCGATCTTCAGCCCTTAGTTTTCAAAGAAAAAAGAGAAATCGGCACGAATTAAAAGAACTCAAGAAAAAGGGGATTGCCCCGGATATGATTGGACTCCCTCGAAGATGTAGAATGAGAAAACGATTGGAAGGACTATGGTCCCTTCCACGACTAAGCCATACGGAAATGGTTCTAGATCGGTAACTACAAAACCTTCCAGACCATAACTTACATAGAAGACTGCGAATGAGACAGGGAATGGCCCACCGGACGGAGAGACTAGATGGGCAGCTTCTTAGGGTAGCTAAACTGCTTCGCTTGGGCCGATGAACCAGAATCCGCATTGCCCTTTCGTGTCGTTCTAGCCCTTGGAAAGGAAGGCATTCGCCCTCTAATGCCATTACCGCTTTTCTGGATGAGAGAAAGCCCCTTCAACGAACTTTTCTTTAGTGGCAAATTCAGTAAGATTCTTATTGGGTCAATGTCCCACCCTACGGAAAGCAGGAAGGGGAGGTCATTACTGACAGTCTTATCCAGACGAGGACAGATAAGCCCAAGGCATCATTGAGATAGTACGGCTCCCCTTCACCCTTCACTTCAGGCCTGTCCTGAACATAGAATGGCATGACTCATAGAGCTATAGGTCACCTAGGAAAGAGGAAGACCAGAAGTTCAAGGCAGCCGGGTAAGGAGCTAGGAATCTGTGGGCCAACAGTCGCTTTCATGGCAACGCGTGTCATGGCGAAGAACGGAGGCTCAGGGGGATCCGAGTCCAAGGCTGTCTTTGGGTAGAGAGGACTTAGCTAGAGTTCTCTAGCTAACTGCCCTCCCCAACCGGCTTCAAACAGATGGGAGCGTCCTTCGTGATCGTCAGGGAGCTAGGCCTGACCCGACCACGACCCTGCTTCAACATATCAGTTGTCATTAGGAACTTCTTTCTCTTAACGAGAAGCAAATGAAATGGCTTTTTTTCTGTGTTAAAAGCTTGCTATACGCGCGTTTAAAGCTATTTTGTCGCCCCTTTCGATTTTGTCGCTTCTTTCGAAATGTGCACTGAAAAGCTCAACGCGCTCGTTCTAGGTCGGGATTTTGATGTATAAGCAAGGCTTGGGATATGGTTCTCTTATGGGGAATAGGCTGAAACAGCAAGAGACAACCAAGACTTATGAAGTGCGTTCAGGCTCACTTTACACTCAAAAAATGGGAACCTTAGTTCGAAATATGAAAAAAGTGTGTAACAGGAGAGTCGGCGAAGGGATCAATAGTCTTCCTTCAGTAAAGGCCCATTCAGGTGTCTTCGCCCATCTTTACATATGCGATTGTTCGATCGACCTGGCTGCCCGGTTTTAAAATATATAGCTATCAAAAAAGCTAGAAATAGAACTCAAGTTGCTCAGTCTCAACTAATGGAGGCGGAACAATATTGGACAATTCGACTCTTTTCTTTTTTACAATTACAAATCAGATCCAATTTTTATATTACACGGACTACCATATATAACAAACATTTTTCATGTAGCTAATTTGTTGTCAAGATGAATATTCGTAGATTCTAAGTTTTTTTCTTTCAATGCTTGGAACTCTTCTTCCTCCACTCATCCTTCTTGACAGCTTCTTCCAATGTCGTTGGCTCCTTTTCTTCAACAAGTGCCACATTAGCATATTTTTTATTTTGCTTCCGAATTCTACTTGATCGTCGCAGCTCTTGTGTTCTATCTTCACTACCAATTTCCTGTTGACTTGGTCGAGTATCTTCAGTACTTCTTTGATGGAGTCCAGTTTTCTATGGGCTGACAGCTTTATCTTGTGGAATTGGTGCTTCTCTATCTTCAGTTACAGGTGCCGCATCTTCCACTGTTTAAGGACTTGGGCTCTCTTCTAATGTGAACCTTTCTTGATGAAGGAAATCCTACGTGATGCCGATGCATGAACCCCCAAGTCCGTAAGCCAGCTCTTCGTAGATTGGCCGCCCTACTTAAGAAAGAATAAGAACAGTAGGAAGTCATGTAATGGTCGTGGCAACTCTTTTTTTTTTTAGTTTCCCCTTGTTAAGGAAAGCATTCGTCATACTGGAAAAGCTAGGCTAGCACCGGACTTAGTTCCATTAGCCTGGAGTCTTTTACTATTAAAGTATGCGGCTTAATCCTTAATAGCCAAGACTGCTTTACAAATCCTGCAAAGAGAACAACCCCTGTGAGAAAGAAGTGAAGTTCCCCCTATCTAGACGATTCTAGGAATCCATGTTCCTTGCAATGGCAAGATCCGATATGTCACCACTTAAGTAAATAGCACCAGAGTCGAGAACAGAGAAAACCTCGTCTACCGCTCCTCGGGTAAACACCAACGCAATCTCGATGAAAAGACACGCCTACCCCGGGCCCTGGCATGAACAAAGCTCCAATGAGTCGCTCCTCGCTGGAATGAGAGGCAGAAGTAAAGCAATTTAAGGTTTTTTTACCAATGTCACTACATCGGCTTAGGACTTTTTTATTATCCACTTTTTTCTTCAATTGCATAGCTTGGAACTTATACGGGATCGAAGGCTGTATTTAACCTTCCCACCTGCAACTACGAAATAGGCTAGCTGACCTAGCAGTGAAAGACGAGTTCTCTGCTTACAGTCAACGCAACGGTCCAGGTCCTAAAACAACCGCCTTTGCAGCAGAATCTATGTCCGCTGGATGTAAAGCAACCTTACTAAAGATAAGATAGAAAAGTAATTAATGGGTCATTAGGATTATAATAAATATCTTGTCTTGTGAGGTGGGGGGTCAAAAGACTGCAAGGACGAGGTGTAGCGCAGTCTGGTAATCAATATGCACTACCTCCCCCACGATCTCCCCTAAACGACGAAGGAAACTCTTGTTGTAATAATGTACTGGGAGCCCAGGCTGCTGAGCCCACACCACCATCGATTGGATCCTATGCGTGCTGGCGTCAAACCCAGGATACCATCGTTCCACATGCAAATACGCATCAAACAGAATAGAATCCAAGGACCATTCTTCAAAGCCATCATCGAGCCCTCTGTGTTCCAGAATGAAACTAGATAGAAACCATTCTGTTGATCCAGTATCGAAAAGCCATCTGTATTATGCCACAGAGATCTAAGCCTTCTCTTGAAGGTCGGAAGGTTGACCGACTTACCCATCAAGCGGAGCACCAGGACACCCGCCCCTCTTCTCTTACTCCATTTATGTTTGGGAATTTACCCTTGATTTGATCAAAGTGCCCACCCTTTCTCCATATGTTGGGGGTGTGCTCACAGAACTAATTACTGAATCCGCGAAAGACAAGATAGGCCAGCCGTGAAGGCCTCGATTCATGCCTCCTTCTCGCTTGCTCATCAAACCTTCCCTATAGTCCTTGCTACTCTTCTTTAAGTCAGATTCTAAGCTCTTTCATATCATTTCGAGGTTGAGGATTTGGCTTTAGATTTACTTATTTATAAGTATAAAAAAGTCTTTTCTAAGAATTTCCTATTCTATACTATTTGCTACTATTGGAATTTCCCATTGCTGCAGTAGTACGCTATTACAAATGTAAAAATGTTTGATTGTAAATGAGCGAGTCATTTTAGTACTAAGATTCTCCTACTTCATATGTGGGCTTATCGGTCTAAGCGAATCACATTGGATACTCCAATTTCTTTCGAACCAGATATTCGCTACGCGCCTCTTCCCCCGCCATAAGCCAACTATTGATCTGACCGAATGCATATTCTCTGTTCTCTTTCTTTATTCTCAGTCTCAGTTAGCTGATACTGTTTCAGTCCAGATAGAATCCCTAGTTGATTCTACTATTTTATTCTCCTGCGAGATTTCAAAGTAGGAACTATGATAGGCATCCGGAAGGAATAATGGAAGAAAGTGAAGTCTATACCTTTTCGATTTGATATTTTAGTATGTTCTCCCTATATATAGATAGAGGTGTAGTAGTAGCTTCCCTCTGTAAAGTTCTGTTGAAAGGCCATATGAGAACAAGGTTGGGATATAGGGTGCAAGGTAAGGTAGTTGATGAAAAGATTGTGATTGATTCAGTCATTCATTAGTCTCAGTACCTTATTTATAAGTATCTTACAATACGCTCTATTTGCATATGACTACGACTTGATACTTGATAGTAGGTATGAATATGCTTTATATACTTTATCTTTATTCTAAGTGAAACCGGAAACAATAGAGATCACTCCATCTTTGAAGGTAGCTCTTTTTTGTCCATGGTTATAGCACTTTTTGTCGAAAAAGAAAAATCAATCTGATTTATTTCGTATCCCTCGCTCAATGAGAAAATGGGTCAGATTCTACATGATCAAACCTATGAGATTTCAGGAATTATGGAGGGGAATAAAAAAAGAGAGGGAAAAAATCGAAAAAAAGTCAAAAGTAGAAGAACCCAGATTCAAAACGAAACAAAATTCAAACTTGAAAAGTATCTTTCTAATTCTCGAAGAATGAGGAGCAAGGGGATTGATCCGGTGATAGTTAGGGGAAATCTTTTGTGGTGACAATTGAATTTTTTTTTTCTAGTGACAATTGATTGTGGAATTTTTTCTTGTGGAACAAAAATCACCATATTATTTTTTCGAACATATTGTCACCAACTACAAAAACAATGTCACCACTCTATTGTCATCAATCTCTTGTAAGTAATATATTGTCACCACCAACGACATAAGAGCATCTGCATTGGGATTTCCTTAACCAAAAAATGTAGAAACCTATTATTATTATATTACATTTGTAAAAAGTAGTATAAGGAATGATTTGATAGGTTCCTTAGTAATAAACCTTTAAACACCCTAGTTGATGGGGTATCCATAGATAGAGAGTCAATGAAATTGTATGCGTGGGCTCAAAGAAAAGAGAAGGGTAGAGAAAGATAGATGTTTGATGTGATTCATTTTATTTTAAATTAATTAATTTGGTAGTAAATTGGGTGGTATGGATGTGGGTATAAATTTGAGTTGGGGTTTTAAAGAATGGAATAAAAAAAAAGTGGGGTTAAGGAACCTAAGTGGGTTCAAGGGATGCAGATGCTCTAACAATGTCACTGACCTATTGTCACCACCTACAAAAACAATGTCACCGCCCTTTTGTTATCAACCTCTTGTAAGTAATATATTGTCACAAACGACATAATAATGTCACCAACCTATTGTCACCAACTATAGTACATTGTCACCAATCTATTGTCACTAACTACACAACACCGTCACCATATTCTTTTCTCAAACGTATTGTCACCAACAACAAAACATTGTCATCGCCCTATTATCACTAATTTCTTGTCAGTAATCTATTGTTATCAACGACAAAAGATTAGACCCTAGATAGGTTAAAATCAACCAATTAAAAGGGGCATTATGAGAATCGAACTCGGGACCTCTCGCACCCAAAGCGAGAATCATACCACTAGGCCAAATGCCCTCTTGAGATAAATATTCCATTTGTTGGTGCAGTTTTGCAAGGTCAAATCATTGAACAAATTGCTCATTGATCCACAGTACGTAGAGAGAAAATGAGGAATCACATAGATCGGAGAATGAAGAACACATGTCTGCTTATGTAAATCAAAGGTACAAGGCATTACAATCCAAATGATCACGTCACAACCAGACAAATGATGATGAATATGAACCTAAAATAATTAAACATGATAAACTTAGAGACGTAGACATTCCACAAATTTACACTAATTAACGTCTTGCACCAAAACACGAAACAACTGACGATCAAACAAGGCTAACAGCCTATAAGCCCATATATTTATTCATCAAGATGAGAAAATTGCAGACACAAGATCAAATCAAGTAACAAACATTTCAGGCAACAAGATCAGAAAATCAAATTTTTAGAAAATACAAGGGGGGGGGGGGGGGGATCGAGCCACTCCCCTCTAGCTTATGCTTGCATTCTTACAGCCTCAGTTGTTATGAAATTCCACAATCTCACTTCCTCCTCCCTCTCCCCCATTACTGAAATTGATTCAAATACATATCACATATTCAAATGGAAGGCGAATTGACACATACCTTGATTGTTGAACACAAGTCTGACATCGATTTACTCCAGCAACTTCGACAATATGTCGGCATCGGCGAGCATTGCCATGGTATAGAAGTCTCGGACGATGAAGCTGTTCGACGTGTAGAGCATCACAATAGAACAATGACGGAGAGATCAATTTCATTGAGTAAACATAGACAGGGAGAAATCGATGATTTTCCAGGGCGAGAACGACATGGAGAACGCACAAGACTCCATGGTCTGCCTGCCCCTTTCCTCCTCCCACCTTGGAGCAGCGACTGTTGTCGCCATCACTGCAGTCGATGGAGCCCCAACGGAGTTGCTTGCACCGACGACCAGAGGGAGACTACGCAGGGAAGATGACAATGAGAGGAGATCGAAAAGTAGAGGAAAGAGAGGACGAAGAGGAGCGAGAAGACGGAGGGGTTCAATTAGATCTGAGCAACAAAAGACCTAAAAATTAGAACAACGATATTTTGGTATTATCAAATTATTATGGACACTTAATTACCAAATAGAAGTGGACACTTAGCTAATTACAGTTTGTAAATTGATATTTCACTAAAAAATAAATAATAAAATAATAATGTAAATATAAATAATTTTTTCCACCAAAAAAAATTATAGATATAAATAAAATTAGTTCAATAAATTATATATAATCTAAAAAGGGTTATTTTGACAACTAGCACATTATGAATATCTAATTAGCTAACTAGCACCCAAACAAAATTAATTAACTAACCTAGCACTCTTCCCAAATTGACTATTAAGGTCAACGGTCAACCTGTTTGACCGTTGAGTGGTCAGCGTTGATCGTTGACCGGCTCTTTTAGATTTTTTTTTTGTTTTTTTTTGTTTTTGTTTTTTTTGTTTTTTTGTTTTTTTTAAACCAATGATGCCACTTTTTTTATGCTATTTTTTACATGATGTCATTTTTTGCCGCTTTGATGTCATTTTTTATTACATTTTATTTTCGCTTTGATGCTACTTTTCTAATAAAATGGATTGATGACACTTTTTTAATGCCATTTTTTAGAAACCTTGATGACATTTTTGTTTACTGTGATGTCACATTGACCATTGATGCCATTTTTTTATACTGTTGACTACTGATAACGCTTTTTTTATGTCAATTTTTTGATGATATTTTTACCGTGATGCCATATTTTTTCAAAGTAGTGTTTTGATGACATTTTTTTCTTTAATGTGATGCAACTTTTTCAAAGTAGTGTTTTGATGCTATTTTTCTAATGTAATTATTTGATGCCATTTTTTTTAATCAAATCGTTTGATGCCACTTTTTTTTAATTTAATCAATTGTATATCGATATATTTTCATCGATTCTACGTTTATTCACTGATGATACGTTTATGATTACACTTCATTGATGCAATCACTTGTGGTGACATGTTCATTACATTTTTATTTAAGTGATGACACAAGAGCGTAAAATGTGATTAAACTTGATTGATGACATATTTTATTGATGACTTTTATTCATTGATGACATTGTGATTACGCTTCATTTATCTCACTAATTTGTTGGCCCTTCTATAGGCAATTCGTCATCAGCTTATCGACTGATTTGGGCAAATCAATCCGCGTCTGTTGACGAGTCTCTTTTGTCATCGGATGCGAGAGAGGAGACGGCGGCAGATCTGACGAGGGCGGCGGGAGATGCGGACGGAACCGACGCCGGTGAAGAATACGAAGAAGGCGGGACGCCGCGATCGTCTGAATCGGTAAATATATAGATGGGAGGTGAAAAGCCAGGAGTACAATAGCGTAAGACCAAACCAATGGTCAAACGGTAAAAATTTGAAACCCACAAAAGTCCTACCACATACTACGTACCGCACACAAACACCACAATACCACTCCTACAAAAGTCCAACACGTGCTACAAACCACTCATGGTCCAATAGCACCTAATTTCAATACCACCACTACATTTCACACAAATTTTAAACACCAGGTCAAACATCTCCTAACAGCATCAACAACCATGGGGTTACCTCTTCCCCTTTTTTATTTTTACCCTCTTATCATCATTTGACATTTCATTTATTTTTTTCTTTAAATAATTTTGTACTTTTTCTACCTCTTACTAAGAGGTTTACCTTACAACCATGGGGTAACCTTGTTCCATTACTTTTTCCATCTCATTAGTTTTATTTATAAATAAAATTAAAAAGTGCTTGATATTAATATTTTTTTTATTACATTAGATGAAAAATAAAAATAATAATAACATTATATTATAAGCAAATAACAAAAATAATTACATTAATGTATGAGAATGGAATATGAAAAAGAAGTGCAAACAATATAATAGGTCAAGATAAGTATATATAGGAAAAAATTATACTCAAATTATGGAGAAAAATAAAATAAAATTAATGGTATAATTATTATTTGAAAATAATAATAATAAATATATATTATAAATACATTTGAATAATTAATACATCAAATAAATACAGTAATAAAATGGTGGGGGTCACTTGTGGTGGAAGAGGTTACCTTAATGGGAAGGGGTAACCTCTTCCAACCTCTTCCCTTAAGGTTTGGCTTGCAACCATGTGTTTACTTTTTAAGACCTATAAGGTAAGTAAAACCCATGGTTGCACATGGTCTAAGCTGAAATAAAGAAAACAAATGAGACAAGTAGCTGTCCCATCTGCAGCTTTATTGGAGCAAAGGAAGACAGCCCAACACGTTACCTCTGCAGCATCTCTCACGCGCCAGCAGCCACGCGCCCGACGTCATCCATCACCAACGGGCAACACGGTACTCGCGGTGGCCAGACCAAGCAAAACACCACCCGCTCAAACCTCCGGGCAGGCAACGAGTTCAGCTCCGATCTAATGACGTGCAGGTCGGAGGAAACAAAGAGGAGGAGACACCCACCTGTCCTAACCACACAAACTGCACCCCCACCGGCGACGAAGACCACGCACCACCCGCCTGAACTGCCAGGGACCGGAAACACCAAGCACCACACCCAGGCCTCATACGCGTTCAGCCCAACCATAAAAAGAAGAAGAGACCAGGCTAGAGACGGGGAGAGACCGGAACCCGCCACCACAGGCACAACCGCCATCCCGCTGCTAGTACCACCTCCACCCCGAACCCAAACGCCAGCGAAGAGGACCCACCTCCTCCAAAACGCCAGATCCGAGGACAAAACTCACACCTTCTACCAGATCTTCCCGAGAGCACCGAAACCCCACCACAAGCCCACCAAGAACACCACCGCAGCGGCGAGCCGAACCAGGGAATGAGGTTAGGCGGCTAATTTTTTTCCATAAGGTGTTAGAGCGGCCAATTTAATTTCTTAGGGTGCTAATAACCTAATTGAATTAGCAAAAGGTGATATTTCACCAAAATTTCTCATCTAAATATCTTTATTTAGATTCTCTCAAAATATAAATAAAATTCACATTTGTAAGGTAAAAGATTTTTTCTTCTTCTAATATATCGTTAATTAAATCTCACATAATTTAATATTCTTTTTTATTAAATATTTAGTATATATTTATTACTTTCATTTACTAAAATATCTTTTTATAACAACATATTATTATTTTTTCCTATAATCAACCATAATACGTCATATAAAACGTCATGCATCGATTATAGTATAGAAGATAGATAGATTAGTTTCTTTTTAAAAAAAAAGAAATTGGAGGAAAAGAAAATAAAGGAAAGAAATTCAAGAAAAAGAGAGTGTGGGTTCCCTCGTTCGATCGTGCATTCATGCGCTTAACCTTCTCCCTGCATTTGTATATCAATCGATCAATCTTTCTCCCAGTCCTTGCATCCCCTTGTGTTTGTTTTTTTCCAGCAAACTCAGGATCTTCAACCATTTCAAGCGTTTACCAATGTCGGTAGGAATCTGTTTCCCCTTTTCCTCCTTTCCTGCCAACTCCATTTTACAAAACCATGCTTTTTTCATTTTGGGTTTTTTCGGCCTATTGTGTTCCGGTTATCTTCGAATCACAGATTTAGGGTTCCACATCTAAACGGTTGTTTTGGGGCTTTCCCCTTTTATCATGTTGATAGTTGTTATCGCTGTTGTTTGAACCGCTGATTTGTGTCTGATTTGTTACTTTCAATTCTAAATCAAGCTGATGATCTTCATTACAATGGAGAGAAAATTGGGAATTCATATTTTCAATTCTGTATCAAACAGATTTTATTCTCATCCTCATTTCTATCTACGTTTCCTTTGGTGAAGTTGAACTCTTTCAGGTCAAATCATCTGCACTCGGCTGGTCCATATTAGGTAGTTAAGTTATAGAAAGATTGATTCTTGAAGAAGGAGATCATTGTCATTGATCATTGAAGTTCTTGCAACTACTTGTGAAAAATTGCATTGACATACGGGGTTATGACTTGACTTGTAGATTGATTGAAATTGAACCTTGTGGGTTCTTAATAATTTCTAATCATGGGAATCTTTGTCTATAATAGGTAAGAACAATTAAAGTAATTAATGTTTCGTCGGAAGCATCTGAGCGGGAGATCAAGGAGTTCTTCTCCTTCTCTGGGAGCATTGAATATCTTGAGATAAAAATGTTAGTCCATTGTTTCCCTTTTCTCAATGTTGATGCTTCCATACTTTGTTTATGAATAATACACCTATTTCATATGATGCAGTGAAGATGAAACCACTAAAACTGCGTACGTCACCTTTAAGGATTCAAAGGAGGCCGAAACTGCAGTTCTCCTATCGGTAACTTCATCTTGCTTTCTTCATGTTTCCTTCTTTATTCGCTGGATGATAAGTACTGAACTCTTTCTGTTTCTAAACCTCAAAGCTTGTAATTACATGGCAGTGACAGCCGGAAAAATATCTTGAATTGATGCATATATACTATCCACTTGATTGAATATAGTCTTATGAATGCGCAAATTCACCATAAATCATCAGTGCTTAGTTGCTTACTATCAAAAGGATTGCTTCAAAGAGAACGATAAGCCGTTATCTTCAACACAACTTAGTCTACCTACCAAATTCAAGGCATACCATTCTGAACTAGAAATTCTGCTTTACATGTATGAATAAAACAACTGGTTTTTGCTAGTATGTAATTTCAATTCTTAATTAAAACTATTTGGCTAATTCATGATCTAATACTAGGCTGTTCATACATACTGTCAGATTTCTTAAGTTTGTTATTGGTCCCTTCTCCACTTCCAACTCGACTCAACAATTCGAGAGGATCTACTATTGAATTCATTCCTACAATTGATCTAAGTTTTTTCCCCGAATGCTTGTGAAAGAAAAAGAAAACAAGAACATGTTACTGAAAGTTATGCTTTGTTGTTATATATCTTACGAAGTATGAATATATTTGACTGAAATTTAACTATGTTAAAGGTGACTTATGGACATGAATATTGTTGAATTGGTAAAGATTGAAATTGTTACATAGTGAATGTTTGAACTTGTAGGAGGGAAGTGTATATGCTGAATCAATGAATGGACCTTTCTCTAAGAGTTTGATTCAACCAATTTTCCATACTTGAAGAAACCACCCTAGTTTCTGTGTTTACCTTCTGAAGCTACTTGAGTGAATTGAAGCATTTGTATCATGATTTTAGCCCTTACATACCCAAAGTTAATGACATTCAAAAAATATTCTCTGCATTTTTCGCCACTGACGATTTTAGACCTTACATGCTGCAATGTAATCATGTTGCTACTTTTTCAATCAATAAGATCCATGGGCTAAAACCGGATTAACATTGAAAGTGTATGTAATACTAAGTCATCATCATCCGTTTACAATTTTTATGTGTATTCTAGGGTGCGACCATCGTAGATAAGATGGTGAACATAAGCTTAGATTCAGAATACCAACTGCCTCCTGATGCCATAACTACACCTGCTGTAAGTATCTCTCTTCGCACTCCTCAAAACTGATAAAAATGAAAAACATCCATTTAACTGCTGAACTTGCAGGACCAGCAAAGCAAAACAGAAGCTGTCTATAGTAAAGCAGAGGACGTTGTCAGCACCATGCTAGCAAAAGGTTTCTTGCTTGGGAAAGACGCAGTGAACCAAGCGAAAGCCTTGGACGAAAAGCACCAGCTGACTACCACTGCCTCTGCTAAGGTTGCTTCTATTGACCAGAAAATCGGCTTCACTGAGAAGATAACCATTGGCACGGCCATTGTCAATGACAAGGTTAAGGAGGTTGATGCCAAGTATCAGGTCTCCGAGAAGACCAAGTCAGCCTTGGCAGTTGCTGAGCAGAAGGTCAGCACCGCAGGGTCTGCCATAATGAAGAACCGGTATATTTTCACTAGTGCAGCTTGGGTGACTGGAGCCTTCAACAAGGTTGCAAAGGCGGCTGGTGAGGTCGGACAGAAGGCCCAGGAGAAGATGGCTGAGGAAGAGCAGAAAACGAAGGAAGTCAACCAGGCTGACTTGCCCAAGGACACTGACCCATCCAACTTGGCTGAAACTGTGCCAAGAGAGTCTAGTCCTTACGAGGCTGAAGCTGCTACTTCTACTGCTGCTGCTGCACCAAACGAGCCTGAAGCTCTCAAGGATGTTACACCTCCGCCAACTCAGCCCCTAGAGGTCCCTCCAAATCCCGATGCTGAACCCGAAAAGATTTGATACTATAGCAATGTTGTGTTGTACATATATCTGATCCAATAATTTGGATCGGATAGCGGGATAGCCCTTATATGTTGCCTTTGATTGTCACAAATTTTTGGTATAGGATGCTGCCCTAATTTTATGACTTTTTAACAACTTTTGATGTTCCTGTAAGCTTTTCAACTTGATATCTGGCTGAACTTTTGAGTTTTGTGACATCTCTCATTTCTATTTCCATTTATATCTACATCTATATAAATTTTTAAGACAATTGTTTTGTGTGATGTATCTAAACCACCTTCTAAAAGTTTATTCAATTGGGTTTCATTTATAAGATTTTATAGTATAAACTAATCTTTCGCAAGTGTTTGTAAGCGAAGTAAGCAACTATATATCCCTGAAACTGGTTATACTTGGCTTCTCCCACAGGCGACCTTTTCACTAGAGGTGACACCACCCCTTACCCCCTTGGAGCAACACTAGACCCGTTATGAATAACACATATGGGACAGAGTTTTGTTTGGGAACGTGAAATCGGGATTAGTAAAAGTCAGGAAACGGCTGGCAGAGATGAGTGCGGGGGGCATGGCTGGGGCACAAGTTAGGGGGAGAAGGGAGCTCGAGATGAAAGAAAAGGAGTTGATGGACAAGGAGGAGATGTTGTGGTTTCAGAGAGACAAAGCAAACTAATTCAGAGGAGGAATAGGGTGCAGAGAATTGTCCGGGATGATGGGACTGAGGAAACTTCATGGGAGGGTATGACTGGAGTGGCAATGGATTACATCTGCAATCTATTTGAATCCGATATTAGAGTTGACCTTGCGGCTACTCAAGGAATCGAGCCTTTAATATATGCCGAGGACAATCACGAGTTGTTGCATACTTGCATCCCTTTACTGCAAAAGAGGTAAAATCTACCCTCTTTTCTATGCACCCCACAAAAGCTCCGGATCCTAATGGTATGCCCGCACTCTTTTTCCAAAGGTGCTGGTGTATGGTCGGAAATGACGTTACTGATTTTGTCCTGGAAATTTTAAACGGGAAGTCGCTACCTACGGGATTGAATCACACTTTTTTTTGGATGGAGTATAGCACGGCTAATTAATATTTGTAGGGGTATAATTACCTAATTAAACGTTGTAAAAGGTATATTTCACCAAATTAGGAAATTTTCTAATGGTCTATGTGTTCCGATATATATATATATATCATCCTTTGTATAATAATACAGTGAGTTGTTGGACTTTAAATTTGACTGTAAAGAATAATTACCCATTAAACAAGATGCAGCGGCATCTAAGCCACCAGCAGTACCCGCTGGAGCGGCGGGACCAGTGACCCGGAGTCAAGCCAAGCAAATCGTTGACAAGCTAGTTAGCTTTATTTGCTATTTGGGGCACAAGTCAATGCTAGAGTCAGGAACAGGCTCTAAGGCTTACCTATGTCTAGGGAAAGCGTCGGGCATGCCTTAGGCGCCAAGAAGGTGGTCGGGCATGCCTTAGGAGAAGTCGGATACCAAGAATCCTAATGTGAAAAAGTGAAGACTTTATTTTTGAAAAGTCAATCTTTGAATATTGTTAGATTAAATCCTTTTATTTTATTTTATTAATTAGTCTTATTTGATTTAAGTAGTAACCCTAGTTGTCAAAGAAACACACATTACATCTTTCAATCAAGAACAAAGGCTTTGTCCGAAATCTCCTTGTCTTCTTCTTCTGCCGATTGATTAATTGTTTAATCAACAACTCTGTAGGTGTTGATTTGTCTCTCTGTCGTTTCTATTCTTGCGGGAATAGGTAGTCTAGGGAAAATCAAACGTCCTTTTGATTCGAAGACGGACTTCGATCAAGTTGTAGGGGAAGGTCTCTTGTTCAGGAATCAATACTGCAGAGCGGTTTAATCTCTGAGGTGTTGATCATCCGACCAATTGGTTGTCCTCAAACACCATATCATTACTTTGCTATTTTCTTTAATTGTTTATGTTTCCGTCAGTTGAGTCAAATTTCTTATCAATTCTGAATTGTGTTACGTACGAGCCTTTGTTGGAACGATCGAGTCTTGCGGATCTTCCCGCATCAAGTGGTATCAAAGCTAGGTCTAACATCGGCTCAGTTAACCTTTCCGGTTAGTTTATGAACAATTCTCGCTAGCTCTTCTATTCCTTTGTTTGTGTGGTTGCGTCTGCTGAACTTTTCGCAATTCTACATGCGAAACCATACCGTTCTATTGAATTCTTTCAGCCGACTTTTGCCTTAATTCCAATGGGCATATTAAAAAATTCGTGTGGGAAAAAAGTAGCCAACTGCCCGCACTAAAACTTTATGCTCGCGAAATTGCAACCACCTGGTCACATTCATCGTCATGGTAAGTTTTAGTGGGATTGCTCTCAGACTACCATTTCGAGTCGTACCTGCCCTACATCCCTGCCATTGTGACTTTCTGTGTCATTTGAGTTCTCTTGTGTTTGCTTATTTCTGCTTGAGAACAGATTGTCACGAGATAGATTGAAGCCCAGAGTTAGACAAGAACTGGAAAAAAAAAAGGAAGTGAAGAAGAGTGAAACACCTGTGAGGTATTTGATTTTCGCTAAACGAGTTACTTGTTAGTTTTCTTTCGTGATGTCGTAGTGCAGCCAAGACAGGGATCGGGAAAACCCTAACCCTAATCCTGCCGCAAATGTCGAGCTAGCCAACACATGCACTTAGGACCTTGTCTGAGGGTGTGGCCTGACTGACATGGATGCTGGCTAACTTCTAGCCTAGCCAGCCGAATCCAGAAGGTCGAGCACATCATGGGAGGTACCGCAAGGTAATGTTGAAAACCCTAATCGTGAGTTGTAGGCTCCTAGGAGGGAACAATTAACCTCAGTTCCTCAACGATGAGAAGTTTGAAGAGGCTTGGGACGAAGCTGATAATCGAGCCTATCAACCGAGGCGCGCTAGAGAGCCCGAGCAGGATGGAATAGGTAAGATCAAGGTAAAGATTCCACCCTTTGACGGTAATAGCGATCCAGATGCTTATCTGGAATGGGAAACTAAGATAGAAGATATTTGGGATTGCCACAACTTCGCTGAGGCTAAAAGTACAACTTGTTGTCCTTGACTTTACTGGTTATCCACTAATTTGGTCGGACAATTTGGTGAAAAATAAGAGAAGGACCCTCGAAGTTGACGCGGCCACCTGGGGTCATATGAAGGCGCTGAGAGAGCTCGATTTGTGCCCCTGCACCATTACTGAGATCTGAGACAGAAGCTCGAGAATATGAAGCAAGGTTCGATGAGTGTTGAGGAGACCTACATCTCCATGCAAATGTCAATGGTAATGTCTAACATTGTGGAAGACAATGAGTAGACGATGTCTTGTTATTTGCGGATCCTACACCCTTCATTGGCTTAAAAAGGTCGGTTGTTACCCTTACTATTCGATGGTGGAATTGTTGCACCTCACTCTCAAGGTGGAGCGGAAGATAAAGTGGCGAGCACAAGGGGGTCGCAGACCTATGGGATAAGAATACGGGTGGAGAAATCATAACCCTAGTCGAGAGGCGTTAACAGAAGGCGGTGCACGAGGAAACCGAGGTGGCCAGCCCTCAGTACCGACTACCAACCGGGGTAAACACCTCCGTTGATCCCTTTTCCGACAACTTCCAGCTCCAATTCGTGAGGTAACCCTAATCTTGCTAAATGAGGTAACTCTAAACCCTCTACTAAAACTCTAGATGTTGTGAGTTTTAAATGTCATGGTAGAGGTCATATGGCTCGAGATTGCCCTAATAAGCGTACTTTAATTATTAATCATTTAGGATAGTATGAGTATGAGTATGATAATGATGAACCTGACATTATTGTTGACTTACCTGAATCTACTGATCCTGACTTGCATGAGTTTGAGTATAAACTAGGTGACCGTTTGCTTTTTAGGAGAGTTTTTGATGAAAGGTCAAATATGGTCATTGAAGAGTCATTAAAGGAGTTCATTTCAGGAGCATGATCTATTCCATTTTTGCATCAAAAGAGCTTCAAGGATCCAACTTGGGCCTCACCAATCAAGTGTCTTGCATCATTTTGGAATAAATGATCTATTTTATTTTTAGTATTATTTAGTTGAACACTTGTATTTGGGCCTCGATGCATTTTGGGTCAGTCTATTAGTTTAGTTTTTATTTACTTTTATTATGATTTTAGGAAGACCAGTTAAATAGCTTCAGGTGCTTGATTTGAAGTTAGTTTTTTGGTTTTTGAAAAATCAGATTTGTAGAGATTGTTCTCTTAGGAGAAAAACCGAGTTCCCCTGCGCGGGATAGGTTTGATGGATCGTTTATAGCTTGGTTTGTCTTGTGTGTGTCGATCCTCACCATAGGATTGGTGCTATCAAACATTCATGAGTCTCCTTCTCGTGCTTCAAGGCTGCATCCTTGATTGTGTGGGATTGTATAGGTTGGTCTTTCGATCATTTGGCTTGGTTCTCGTTTGGATAGCATCGTGGGTCTCGTCGTTGTTTCGATTTGGTTCTCCATCTCGATGTATCGTGGGTCTTGTCATTGTTTCGTTGGGTTATCCTTCTCATTATCTATCTATCTATCTACATATGTGGTTAATTTGTTCATTCAATTTCTGCTGCATTGTGTCTTTATCATCTTTTCCTCTTATTGTTCTTGTTTGATTCGTTGATGTCGAAGATCTGGCCATCATACGGTTAATCCCCGTCTCAATTTTGCATGCTAAACAGGTTGAATATGATGATAATCAATGTGGAACTCTTTTCCATACTCAATGTCGTGTTAAAGATAGAGTTTGTAGGGTTATCATTGATGGTGAAAGTTGCTGCAATTTGGCTAGCATAGAGATGGTCTCAAAACTCAACCTTTCAACTATTTTCCACCCTAAACCTTATAAGCTTCAATGGATGAACGAGAGTGGTGAGGTTAGAGTTGATAGACAGGTTAGGCTTAATGTTACTTTGGGTCTCTATGAGGATGCTATCCTATGTGATGTTGTGCCTATGATCGCTTATCATATTCTTTTGGGACGTCCTTGGCAATATGATAGGAAAGTTATTCATGCTAGGTTTACTAATAGGTATTCTTTTGACTTTAAGGGCAAGAAAATAGTCTTTAAGCATGTGACCCCCGCACATGTTGCCGAGGAATATGAGAAGGTAAAAAAAGGAAAGGAGACGGCGGCCTTATTGGTGTCTAAAAAATAATTCGAATCTGAGGATCTAGGTTTAGATACTACACTCATGTTGTTATGTAAGGATCTAAATTTGATGAGTTGTGAACAAAAACAAAACCTTCCGTCGAGAATTTTGGGATTATTAGAGGAATTTGAGGATTTGTTTTCCGAAGAGATGCCACCAGGATTACCATCTATTAGGGGTATTGAACATCAGATTGATTTTATTCGAGGTGCTTTTTTGCCTAATCGGCTAGCATAAAGGACTAACCTTAAGGAGACCCGTGAGATAGAAACCCAAGTTCAGAAACTGTTGAATATAGGATATGTTAGGGAAAGCCTGAGTCCTTGTGTTGTACCTGTGTTATTAGTCCCTAAGAAAGATGTTTCTCGGAGAATGTATGTTGATGGTAAGGCTATTAACAATATTACTATTAAGTATAGACATCCTATTCCCCAACTAGATGACATGTTTGATGAATTATATGGTTCTATAATGTTTTCTAAAATTGATTTAGGAAGTGACTACCATCAAATTCGTATGAAAATGATGATGAATGGAAAACAGCTTTCAAGACAAAGTTTGGTCTTTATGAATGATTAGTTATGCCTTTTGATTAACTAATGCCCCAAGTACTTTTATGAGATTAATGAATCATGTTCTTAGAAAGCTGATTGGAAGATTTGTTCTTGTATATTTTGATGATATTCTTATTTACGGCAAGTCTCTCGAGGATCACGAAGCTCACTTAAGGAAAGCTTTCTCAACTTTACATGTTGAGCGCTTGCTTGTTAATTTGAAAAAGCGGGAGCTTTGTTCTAATTAACAAGGTTACTTTTCTTGGTTTTGTAGTTAGCTCTCAAGGACTCCAAGTCTACTAAGAGAAGATACGGGCTATTCAAGAGTGGCAGACCCTACATCAGTTGGCCAGGTGAGGAGTTTCCATGGATTTGTGACGTTCTATAGAAGGTTCGTCAAAGATTTCAGCACCATCACCGCTCCGTTAACTGCGTTGATCAAGAAGGGTCAAGCTTTTACTTGGGGCCAAGCCTAAGAATCTGCTGATCTGAAAGGCAAACTGACAAGAGCTCCCCTAATGGTATTACCCGATTTCAACCGCCCATTTGGGGTAGAGTGTGATGCAAGCGACATTGGAATAGGAGGAGTTCTTATACAAGAAGGTAAACCTATTGCTTTCTTTTCTGAGAAACTGAAAGGTGCGTGTCTGAATTACTCTACCTATGATAATAATTCTTTGTTTAGAGTACGTAAGATATGGTCTCACTACCTTTGGCCTAGAGAATTTGTGCTTAAAACTGATCATGAGTCATTAAGACATTTTAGGAGCCAAGATAAGTTACATAGGAGGCATGGTAGATGGATGGAATTCATAGAAAATTTTCCTTATGTGATACAGTATAAGAAGCGAAAGGATAATATAGTTGCAAATGCCCTGTCTAGATGACATACTCTTTTGACTGCATTAGATTCCCGCGTCTTAGGGTTTGTCTATATTTAGGAACTATATGTAGATGACCTTGATTTTGGATGTATTTTTAGGACTTGTGTGTCGAAGGGATCCTTAGATCAATTCTATTTGTTTGAATGATTTTTGTTTTGAGATAATAAGATTTGTATCCGTAGATGTTCTTTGAGGTTACTTTTGGTAGAGGAAAACCATAAGGGCGGCTTAATGGGACATTTTGGGAGAGATAAAACCTATCACACATTTCACAGTCATTTCTATTGGCCACATATGCTTAAGGATGTCGACAACGTTGTTAAAAGATGTTTAGATTGTTTGAAGGCCAAATCAAAGTTGAGGTCGCATGGATTGTATACACCCTTACGCATTCCTAGTGCTCATTGGGAGGATATCAGCATAGACTTTATTGTGGGATTGCCTAGGACTAAGAAAGGGAGAGATTCGATCTTTGTGGTTGTAGATAGGTTTTCTAAGATGGGTTACTTTATTGCATATCATAAGACTGATGATACTTCAAATATTGCTAACCTCTCTTTAGAGAAGTGGTTAGGTTACATGGTGTGCCGAAAACTATAGTAAGTGATAGGGATGTAAAATTTCTGAGTCACTTTTGGAAGACTTTTTGGGTTAAACTAGGTACTAAATTGTTATTTTCTACTTCTAGTCACCCCCATATTGACGGCCAAACTGAGGTAACAAATAGGACTCCAACCACTATCTTAAGACATGTCATTAAGAAGAACTTAAAGCTTTAGAAGGAAGCTTTGCCTCATGTAGAGTTTGCATATAATAGGACCTTGCATTCAACAACCAATCTAACTTAATTTGAGTGTGTTTATGGAACTAACCCGCTAACGCCTTTAGATCTTATCTCATATCTTATGAGGGAGAAAGAAAGTTTAATTCAGGCAAGGAGGTTGAGTTCATTAAAGAGTTGCACGAGAGGTCAAGAAGGTGTCTACTACACTCAAGGAACAAAGGGCGCAAGAAGCTGATTTTCAGAGAAGGTGATCTCGTGTGGCTCCACTCAAGGAAGGATCATTTCCTAGACCAGCACAAATCAAAGTTGTCTCCTAGAGGCGGCGGATCATTCAAAGTACTACAAAGAATTGGTAACAATGCCTACAAGCTTGAGCTTCCGGACGACTATGGAGTTAGCACCACTTTCAACATTGCTGATTTGATTCCTTATCTATGAGAGGATGTCGATACAGATTCGAGGTCAAATCCTTTCCAAGAAGGGGAAGATGATGCAAGGGCATTTGAGCCACCAATTCTGCCCGTTGGACCTGTGACCCAGAGTCAAGCCAAGATCGTTGACAAGCTAGTTAGCCATATTTGCTATTTGGGACACAAGTCAATTTCAGATCGCCAAGGAGAGTCAGGAATACGCTCTAAGGCTTACCTATGTCTAGGGCAAGCGTCGGGCGTGCCTTAGGCACCAAGGAGGAGGTCGGGCATGCCTTAGGAGAAGTCATGTACCAAGAAACCTAATGTGGAAAGTGAAGACTTTATTTTTGAGAAGTCAATCTTTGAATATTGTTAGATTAAATCCATATTTTCTTTATTTTATTAAATAGTCTTATTTGATTTAAGTAGTAACCCCAGTTGTCAAAGAAACACATGTTACATGGCTTTGGCCAAAATCTCCTTGTCTTCGACAACTCTGCACGTGCCGATTTGTCTCTCTGTCATATTTGCTCTTGTGAGAATAGGCAGCCTAGGGAAAATCACACATCCTCAAACCTATATCTTTACTTTGCTATTTTCTTTAATTGTTTCTGTTTCCGTCAACTGAGTCAAATTTCTTATCAATTCTGAATTGTGTTGCGAGCCTTTGTTGGAAGGATCAAGTCTTGCGGATCTTCCCGCAAGTTAGAAATTAAAAGCATATAACCTCCCAAGTCCTAATGGCTCCACTAACTCTTTGAAACTACACCGTCCGACTAGGATGTTCAACAACAAAACTCTTAAGTTCACTGTATATAGATATCTTTTTCCATTTTCCCTTTGGTACTGTCTCCCGGTGCCATAGTAGCCATTCATAGCATCCACAAGGAAGCCTAATACCTGAAGTTGATTATGCATCACCAATAATCTTTACAGGAGCATGTCCCGGATCTGAAATGATGAAATCTATTGCAATCTCTTATGATGATTTCTCGATCAAACAGCCTTGAAATTATCTTCATTGCCTCGTGACAATCAATGCATATCCTGAGATTTTTGATGATTCGTATTGGTGCGCCTGGGTTAGTCTTTAACAAAGCAAAAGCAACAGCTAACCTTTCGCTATGATGTGATAATGCTGCTTCCTTTGCTTCCTCATCCAAGTCAAGTAACACCTCCTCCTTATTCCCCACAAAGCCTTCCATCTTGAGCATATTCATGATCTTTTCAGTCATAGTATATACCTCGCGTATATCAGGGTGAGAATCGTCTCCCGAGTAAAATACATGAAAGAGGCCACCCACTTCAACCGTGCTACATCCTGGAACCTTTTTAATACCCTTTGAATCCATAAGATCTCTTATCTGCCTAGCATCTTTCCACATGCCCATCTTTACATATACATTTGAAAGGAGAACATAAGCCCCAGTGTTTGTAGGATCTAGCTCAATCAGTTTCCTTAGGGTCATCTCACATGTTTTGATGTCTCCAACCCTTCTGGCACCACCCAAAAGAGCTCCCCATATAAGCACATCAGGCTCCATAGGCATAGAGCTGATGATATCGCATGCATCGTTGATGAGCCCTGCCCTTGAATAAAGGTCTACCATGCAACCATAGTGCTGAATCAAAGGAGGAACACCAAACGCATCATTCATCCTCTTGAACAACTTCTTCCCTTCATCCACTAAACCACAATGGACACAACCAGAAAGCACGCCCAATAAAGTTACAGCATTAGGCCTCACCCCATCATCTACCATCTTCAAGAATAGTTTAAGACATTCTTCACCCGCCCCATGCATAGAAAGACCTGAGATCATGACACTCCAAGCCATCACATCTTTATCAGGATTCAGTTTCTCAAACACCGACCTAGCGCTTTCAATGCTCCCACATTTGGCATACATATCAATCAGAGCAGTTCCCAAAACAGTATCAACTTTCATCTCATAATTTTCAATACAAGCGTGAACCCACTTCCCTTGCTCCAAAGCACCTAAACCACCACACGCTGAGAGCACAGTGGACATAGTAAATTCATTTGGTTCAACACCATCCTTCTCAAACACCACCATCTCCCTAAACAAGGCGAGCGCTTCACTGTACTCACCCCACCTAACATAACCATGAATCATACAACTCCAAGAAACCACATTTCTCTCACGCATCCCCTCAAAAAACTTCCTAGCAACATCTAATGATCCTCTATGGACATTTGCATTTATGATCGAATTGCAAGAGGGCAAGTCCGGGTCAATAATTTCATCAAACAAATGGTGTGCAGAACTAAGTTCCCCGCAGCAGGAGTACATGTTGATCAGAGAAGTCTGGACAAAGGCATCAACATTTAGGCCAAAGCGGATAATCTGAGCATGAGATTTCTGGCCATAGACAAGGTGGGCTGGGGAGGTGAATGAGTGGAGGAGGAAAGGGAAGGTGTGCGAGTCGGGTTGGACACCATGGAGACGCATTCTTCGGAAGATAGAGATGGGAGGATCTGAGAGAAGCGTTGATCGGGTGGGGGATTTGGCATTGTCGGCTGCTCGAATCAGGATGTTCCAGATGAAGGATTCAATGTTTGGGTGGGAGAGGTGGAGCGTTGGGTGGGTTGAGCATAGAACCTTGGTTGAAGCTCTCATACTAAAGATTCGTGCAAATATCAAACAAACATGTTCCTTGCTTTGGCCCTATGATGTGATTGAAGGGAGGGAGGGAATCCAGCCACCTGAATAGTTGCTTTCAAGTCAAATGCTTCAATGAAAACAAGAATATTAGGATTTGTAGCCCACCTCAAGCATGGTCAAAACATCAAGTCCTTCTCTTCCATAGCCTAAATTTCATGCCTGAGAAATTAACAAGGAGATAGAATGGACAAAAACAAAATCAAAAGTGAGCACAATATTAACAACTATAAAACGATTATTTTCCAAATCAATATTCACAGCATATATAATATATTTCCTACTAAGATGAGAATAAGGACATCTAATCACCAAATATTAAAAACAGGCAGGAAAATACAGCAATGCGAGTGTTATTTTCCGTGTCCATATTCACATCAAAGTAAAAATGTATATTTGTGAAGTTGAGTTCCAGAGGGACAAAAAAAAAAAGAATATTCATGCCCCTAAAAATTCTCTTTAAATAGATATTTTATTCAAATAAAGGAATCCATAAAGGCTTACATTCCTCCTTGTAATATTTTTGACAAGGAATGGCACTGAACTTGCAAAGTGGGAGACAGATTTACCTCAGTAAAAAACTCAAATTCAACATAGTCAATTTAATATTTTGCAATCAGCTAAACAAAATAGGGTGAAAAACAGAGTGAAAAATGAGAATTTAAACCTCAATGCTGCCACTGGTCTTATTCACCATCATCAAATAAAACAGCTATGAAAAAACAGAAAAAGCTATAACTCATCCATATATAAGTAATACTCATATAAGTAATATTTAGCTTACATAGTCAATTTAATATTTTGCAATCAGCTAAACAAAATAGGGTGAAAAACAGGGTGAAAAATGAGAATTTAAACCTCACTGCTGCTACTGGTCTTATTCACCATCATCAAATAAAACTGCTATGAAAAAACAGAAAAAGCTATAACTCATCCATATATAAGTAATATTTAGCTTACAGAACTTACCCTAGGAAAAAAAAAACAAGAAGAAAAAAAATGAATCCCTATTTTATGGAGAAAGATCTAGCCCAATGCAAGGAGAGATTTAAACAATGAACAATGTTTCAAATAAAGCTTCTGCAGAACAATGTTGACCAGACAGGAAAGATATACAACCTCCTTGTACATCAATACACCAGAACTGCATCAATGCATCCAATGAAAATTCTCCTTTCTACTTTCTAGATTAAAAAAAATGTGTTTAGTAAGTTACTAGTACCACCATAAACATTGAAATTCGCAACACAACCCTACCACTGGCACCAAACCAATATTCGCAGCATAAAACATTCATATCTGGAAAATTAAGTAAAGAACACAAAACATTCACAGATGGTGTCAGTTAAGCGCGTTATCACTAAGGGCCCGTTTGGATGTGTATCGGTGTGTGAGAGAACAACACCGGTAGTGGTGTGCATCCGGCACAACCAACTACAGGCACAACCAACTACCGGAATATTTAGAAGGCCAGAATGAGAGCCTGGTAGACTAGACGTCTGGATGGCTTAGTTCTAGTCCTGCACCGGATTAACCCTTCTTTCTTTCTTCTTTTTTATTTCTCAATTTCATTCCAAGAGTACAATCAAATCCAGTATCCTCATAAAGAGGAAAATCCCTATAGAAGTACACAGGAGAAGAGGAAAATTCCTTCAGAGACAATAGACGGCTTTTAGAATCTCAAGTTGTTTGTTCAGCAATAAATCATTTATGTAAACTTCTAAATTCCCATTCCTAAGAAAGGAATCGCATATTCGCGGGGCTTTACTGATGAAACTGAAACCTAACTATAAAATCAAATCAAATCAGTTCAAAATTCAAATCAAATTTCACCAGCAACGGTTAAAAACGCACAAATTGGCAGAGATAAATGCATACGGAGACAGAGAGGAGAAGGGGAAATAGAGGGGAAGTTCAATGAACATACCGAGCGATAAGTTCGACGGATATCAGAAGACAAAGACCGGAACAGCTGCAGAGAAGGGAAGGAGTTGGGAGAAGCCGAGGGCGCAGGAACGACGACGAGAGAGCGGCGGAGTTCGTCGATTTGCCGTAAAAAGAGGACAGCTTACAAGTTACTACAGTAGTTTGCAATTGCGACCTTTCAAAATCTTTAGCGCTAATCCCCATGCATCGAACTGGCGTATGGGACTCAAGCTTAAAAATTAGCGGCATACTAACCTCGTTTAGGAAATAAATAACCTCGAATCGAGCTTTTTTCGATCGTTAAAAGTCTCTATTTACTCAAAACATAGTAACTTAAAACAAATTTTAGAAATTTCACAAAATTCAAGCTATTCAAGCTTGGCTGTATTTGGTAAAAAGAGTTTTAGGGTAGTTGGAGTTAGAGCTGGAGTTAGGGCGTGTTTTCTGCCCTTCATTAAAGAGATCGAACCGATGGAGATAGTGCGGGTGGAGAGGTGTAGCGTTTGGCAGGAGGTGGAGAGGGTGGGGGTGGGCAGCGACTCCGGATCTACTTGGTGGACTCGAGCGTCGGCTACAGATGCTTTCGGATCCCTCGTTGATGTGTTGTGCGCATGTGCTGGTCGGGAATTGAACGGAGAAGGTTTAAAATTGCAGAAATGTTGTTAAGGGCAATATATATTGGTATTTTACATGATTTCCACCCTCATTAAATCTCAATCAACCAAACATCATAAGAGATACTTTGTGAAATTCATCCCCATCCTTTCCACCTCGTAAAATATATCTCCACCTCTTCCACCTCTTAAAAATAATCCCAACCCCTTAAAAAATTTCCGTGAGAAAATACGCCTTTAATATCAAGCTTAGGTCTGTTTGGAAGGAGGTAACGGTTAGATTTTACTTTTTTCAAAAACGGATGAAAACCTTGTTTAGTGTTTGGTATTTAGGAGATTATAAATAGTTGTTTTTTATATAAAATGACAATAATACACTTTGAATTAAAAATAAAATTTATCAAATCACACGTGCTTCTCACGTTGTCCCTGGACCTTACTGTTGAGAAAATGAAAGATGTGAAGAGACCAAAAGAGTCCCACATCGACAATATGAACAAAGAAGCCTTATTATATAAGCTAGTGGGTTACTCCTTCTATTACCAATTGGTTTTAGGATGGAACCTCGCTCGGCTTATGTGCTAGGCTATTAACGCATGGGCGCACGTGTGCACACGACCCTCGATCTCAAGTCCCAACGGACTTCAGTATGGTATCAGAGCGGAAAAGTCGGGCGCACGTGTGCACACGACCTCCGATGATCCCAGTCCTAACGGACTTAAGTACTTACCCATAGGCCACACCTCTGCTTAGTATCTCTTTCCCCAATTTCAACCCCATTTCTATTTCTTGATCTGGGAAGCTCAACATCGGTGTAACGTGGGATTGAATTACAATTCTGATGAGTTGGAAAGGGAAGAATTGGGTTTAGGTGGAGGATGATAATTGCAGCATTAAGGATAAAAATTAAACTGCATCAATGGTGGAATGAATGGGGTTGTTCAGTTGTTTCCATGGTAGCGAAGGAGTGATATTGATTGGAACAAATGGGAGAGACGGGAGAAGGGCAAGGAGAGAGGGTATAAATGTATAATAGACACATTTTTCTCATTGGTAGTTTTTAGTGGTAAGAAAATATTATAATATTAGAGAAAACTTAAAATTCCAATTTTGAGTTGTTAGGGTAGCAACTACACTAAATACCTAAGAAACCCAAATTAAAGAGAGAGATAGAGAGAGAGTGGGTGGGAATTGGTGGAAAAAAAGGAAGGTGAGATCTCATGCTATCATTTATAAATGTATAAAAAACAAATGGAGGTTTTATGTATGTGGGTAAAAAAATAAGTTAGGTTTTTTTAAGAGGGAATTTGTTGAAAAAGCCCTTTAAGCATATTTGATTAGCTAGATAGGCCCATTAATTGTTTTTTTAGCATGCTTAGCCCATTAATTGTTTTTTTAACTTGCTTAGCCCTCTTGACCGGTCAACGGTCAACGTTGACCGGTCAACCCATTTTGATGCCAACTTTTTTTTTTTTTTAGTGATGCCATATTTTACCGTTTGATGCCAACATTTTGTGGTGACAATTTTATATAATTGATGGCATAAGAGCTTAAAACGTGGAATCAAAATATTGTCACCTTATTGTCACTTTTCTAATGAAATGATTGGATGACTTTTTTTTAATGCCACTTTTTTAAAACATTGATGACATTTTTTGTGATGTCATATTTTACCGTTTTGATGCCAAAATTTTATTACATTTTATTTTCAATCTGATGCCACTTTTCTAATTAAATTATTGGATGACACTTTTTTTAAACTTTGATGACATTTTTTGTTTACTCTAATGTCACGTTGACCATTGATGCCATTTTGAAAAATTTGTATCACATTAAAGAAAAAAATGTCATCAAAAATACTACTTTGAAAAAATAACATCAAAAATATGGCATCACGGTAAAAAAAATATTATCAAAAAATTGACATAAAAAAGTGGCATCAAAGTGAAAATAAAATATAGTAAAATTTTGGCATCAAAACGGTAAAATATGGCATCACTAAAAAAAAAAAAAAAGTTGGCATCAAAATGGGTTGGTCAACGTTGACCGGTCAATGGTCAAACGGTTAACCATTGACCAACCCACCCTATTGGGAAGGGGGCTAGGGCAAAACTAATTAAATTGATTTATGGGCTAGGTGACTAATTGGATATTTAAAAAAGGCCCAGTACCAAAATCGCCCTTTTTTTAACGAGAGAGAGTGTGATAAAAGAAGTTAAGAAACTCAAGAAACCCGAACTAATGCGGATGGTTAGATCTCAAAGCTGGACCAATGGAGTTAAAAAATGTCTAAAAAATACACATTTGCACACCATCATTGTCAATTATCTAACAACTCCATCAAATGTCTCTCAAAACTCAAACTCCTTCCAAACTTTGCATGCCAAACACAGTTCGAGAGTTTTATTTATTTTTTAACCTCCCAAAACTCTTGCAAAACTCTTATCAAACAGACCCTAAATCGAGCTAGCGAGCTTTGAACCGAGTTTAAATATGTAAGTCTTCTAACTTTTTATAACATTTTTAAAAAAATTCAAAATTATATAAAATATTCTAAAAATAATATTAATTTCATACTTATTATTATGAAATTATATAAAAAAAATAACAAAATCGATAATTATATAGTTTAGTTTTATTGTCTTAAAAAGGGTTAAAAAGTCAAATGATTTTTTTAAAGAAGAGAGTACAAAATTATATTTAATTATACAGTATGCATGATAATATTAACAACTGTTATTAAGTAATTAAATACTTAGGTTGTTTTGAGTATTTTAAGGAAAATGTTATTTGTTGGTTTAAGATACAATCGGGTTTGAGTTGTTTCGAGTATCAGGTATAATCGGGTTCAGATAATTTCAGATTTCGAACATGTTCGGGTCGGACAATTTTGGATTTTGAGTTGATTTCAGGTCGGTCCACTCAGATATAATCGGGTTTGGGATATTTTGGAATCGGATTGCTTTCGGGTTCAAGCTTAACTTAGATCGGTTTGATCGGTCTTGGATCCAAACTTCTTTTAATTTATTCGGGCGTTGATTAGGTTTAGGTCGGATCAGTCGGATCGAATTTCTCAGGTCGGGTCAGGTCGAGTATTGCCAACTCTAGATGCATGGGATACTAAATGTTCATATTTCCTACTCATCATATACGAATAGACTCTATTTGTGGCCGGATTGCCATTGATGGTTCACTACCACAAGTGTCATTAGCTTTCTACATGGGACAAGACAACATACTCCCACCACGAGAAGCCGGTTATGGAAAATAGACGCCAAATCAAAAATAAAAAATTTCATAGAGAGATTGAGCCACAACGAACGACCAACAAAAAAACAGATAGACATAAAAACCAATTCCCGTACCGATTCAATGAGCATTTTGTGTATCCTTTTACGCTATTTTCTTCGATGCTTGATTAAGTGCACATATGAGGACACATATCACATATATATAGAATGTCTGACATCAAACCATAGCGGGTTTCAAATTCTAAGTATCCAAATAGCGCACCAGAACAACACATCACACAATAGAGATATCTCCACTCTTATTGACCACCTCAGGGGCACCTTGACAATGACAAAAACAGAGAAGGAGAAGACGGAGACACAATGGTGGACAATATGGTAGTATAGGAACAAAATAATTTTTGAAAATAAGCCTAGTCCAACGGTCGACACAATATCTGAGTTTACCCATCATCATTGGAACACGTACATACAAGCAAAGCAGATGTTTGAAGAAACATCACATGATGTAAAAGAAAAATAGGATAAATCGCGCTTGTGAACATAACAGAAATAAGATAGAGAAAAAAACCTTGCGGCCGGAAGATATAAACTTAACTTCGATGGATCAACTATTCTAAATGGAGAGGACACTGTGGGAATGGTAATCTGAGATTATCGGGGAGAGGTTCTGTACATCGGAGGTGACCACAATGGAATCCAAACAAACTGCTACGCTTGCATAAACTCAACATTGAAAGAGACTCACTAATAGTGATAAAACTCCGTAAATCAATTAAGTCTGGAGATCACCATGGGAGATTGAAATTATTATTTCCAATATCAGACATCTACTGGTTGTATGTGTGATATCGTTTTGTGACTTTTGTCACATGTACGCCGATAAGGTAATTCGATTGGTTTCACATCTGCATCACTCACTTACCTCTTTGGCACTAGTACACAACTTATGTTTTCAGGATCGTAACTCGTAAGAATGCCCTCGACCTTAGTAGATTTACCGCCTAGTTGGCTGAATTGCTTTACAAATCAAAAAAAAAAAAAAAAAGTTTGGTAGACTTGTAACCGTGCCAGTGTGCATAAAATTTCTAGTATACTATCAGTCAAAGACTCAAATTGTCTGTGATCAAGATAGATTCGAAAAGCCAACAAGACCCGATATCCGACTGAAAGCGACCCCATTTGGCCCTAAGTCTCACCACATCCATTAATCCAACATTAACCTGATTATAAAATGACCCGAAACAAATTCGGCCAACCTATTGACACCTCTCTAGTATGAGGTAACGGACCCAATGACTGACCAATTTATTTAGAATGAGTGATTTTAGCTAGGATTCTCTGAAGATAAGATTTTGTTTGGAAAAAGCTTAGATAAGGATAAGGCATTTTGAATGTCCACACAAAAACAGAGATGGAAGTTCAGGCAATCCACCTCAAACCTTTCCAGCTAAAACTCCAGAAGCAAAAGCCCCTTAATGAACCATTTCACTACTCACCTCTCAGTAAGCCACCGGCTACATCTCTTCGAGTAGAATCAGTCCTTGGTGGTGCGAAACAGCTCATCGAATCGGGCACAGTCAAGGTCATACAGCCAAAAGATGCATCAAAAGCCATGGAGTATGATAACTACAAGATCTTGGACATCAGACCTGAGTGGGAGAGGAGCAAGGCAAGAGTTCCTGGCTCAATGCACGTCCCACTGTTCATCAATGACACTGATAACAGCCCCCTCACCCTCCTAAAGAAATGGGTTCATTTCGGCTACATTGGGCTATGGACTGGCCAGAAATTCACCACTATAAACCCAGAGTTTCTGCCCAAAGTTGAAGAACTGGTGCCCGACAAGGACAGTAAGCTGCTCGTTGCGTGTGGAGAGGGCCTAAGGTTAGTCACCTGAGTCCTAAATCCTTTCCTCCAACAGATCAAACGGGGGCTGATTGAAAACTTTTGTAAACAGGTCTATGGTGGCTGCTTCGAAGCTCCATGAAGCAGGGTATGGGAACCTTGGGTGGCTGGCAGGAGGCTTTGCTCGGTCTAAAGATGGGGATTTTCCAGTTGAAGGGGAAGAGAAGCTGCAATACGCAACTGTAGGGGGCACTTCATACTTCTTCCTCAAATTGCTTGTGCTCTTGAAAGCTGTTGATAGTGAGACCTAGTAGCAATTGAGATATTGAAAGATATTTGAATGCTTAGGCCTAGCTAACGAATTGAACTATGTCCGGGTTCACCTGCAGTTAGTTCTATGGATTTCATGTCTGGCCATTGATCGAAATTTACTTCCAATCTGTTGTATTTTATAATGTACTGTAAATGAACCACTGATTTGAACATAAGATACCTTAGCTTTTTCAGGGAAGAACATCAGTGATTTTTGAGCCAAGGCTTTTGCAAATTTAAAGCAGTAATCACCTACTGAGATACGTGTGGTGTGAATGGGTTCTGATGATGCGGGTCTTAATTTGTGTTTTATTCAAATGAATATACAAAGAGATACCTGTGATGCGAATGAGTTCCTCAATCACCAAGAAAACCTCGGTGTATGGACAATTTCAACTAGCAAGCTGAAACTTCAGCTTAACATAGTAAACGCAGTGGCAGTACAGGAGGTGAGGCAAACCAATATCATATGAAGGTTCTGTTTGTGCCTCCTGGTTTCTCGATATACATGGCTCCTTGTGGCTCCATCCATGATCCTGCAATGACAATACAGGTTGGAACACAATTTGAATAGGGTTTGCAGAAGATATAAACTCAATTCGATGATTCCAAAATGAAATAATTCATCTTGATTGTTCAGAAGTTTTCAACTAACAACCAACGAGACGAGTTCCTACTTCCTGCATTAATCATCATGGATTCTGTCCAGATTTTGGGGTTTCCAACCTAAATAAATTTGTTCAGTACTAATTTGAACAACTTTAGGGAAGAACCGATGAAAAGGAATTAATTCATAAAGTCACTGATTAAAGGGGATAAGCATTGAAAATTGGAAGCCACTAGAAACCTACCAGATCTGGATACCGAAGAGGTCCTGATAGATTACAGATTCCGACGACAGAAACACGGAACCACGAAATTGGGAATATGGGGGTGGAATAGGTCATTGTTGCTGGTGAGAAGCAAGGCAAACGGAGAGGGAGAGACGGGCCTCTTGGCACTGGGAGCGCTTGAGGGCGGTGCCGCCGCTGGAGCAGAGAGATCGTACGGCGTCGGACTCGGCGGGACAGATGACGGAAACCATGCACTCAGCGAGGGAGCGGTTGAGGTGGCGGCAAGCAGCGTCTCTTGCGGGGCCAGCGGGGATGCGGCGGTGGCACTCGCACAACGCCTTGTGGAATCGCTCGCAACCGCCGATGCCGACATCCATTTTCGTGTTGGGTACAAATTAACAGAAAATAAAAGGGGATTGTGCTCAAACAGTTAAAATAGGAGTATGATACAAATACACCCCAAGTTAGATGTGGCAATCGGGCGAGCCGGATCGGGTTCGGGTCAGGGTATTCGGTTTCGGGTCATATCGGACTCGGATTGATATCGGGTGTGATAACAATTTGGGTCTGGATTGGGTTCGGGTCGGGTTTATTCGGGCCTTATTTTATCGGATACAATCGGATTTTCGGGTCCTATTCGGTTCGGGCGAATCGGGTTTCGGTCTAAACGGGTTCGGATGAACCGGATTTCAGTCTAAACGGATTCGGGTGAATCGAGTTTCGGTCTAAACGGGTTCGGGTGAATCGAGTTTCAGTCACAACAATTTCGGTCGAATTGGGTTCAATCAAATCGAACCCGCAAGAATTATATTGGATAAAACAAATCAATTTTTTTACCTATGAGTTATTTATCATTCTATATATATTATAAGCTAATGTTTATCAATTCTTAATCAATGCTACTACATTCGTTAAAAAAATATAAGTCTTCTCACTTTTTACAACTTTTTTAAAAAAAACTCAAAATTATATAAAATATTATTTTTCAATATTAATTTCATATTTATTTCTCATAACTACAAAATTTTAAAAATGACCAAAAAATTGATATTTATGTGGTTTTGGTGTCTTGAAAAAATGCTAAAAAGTGACTTTTTTAAGGGAGGGTGTACAAAATTATATTTAATTATACTATATGCATAATAATATTACAATCAATTATTAAGTAATCAAATACTTAGGTTGTTTTGAGTATTTTAGGGAAAAGATAAGATTTTTGTTGGTTTCGGATATAATCGGTTTTGGGTTATTTCAGGTATAATCGGGTTCGTGTAATTTCGGGTTTCGGATATGTTCGGGTCGGGCAATTTCGGGTTTTGGGTTGATTTCGGGTTTGTCCATTCGGATATAATCGGGTTCGGGTTGTTACTGGGTTCGGATTGCTTTCGGGTTCGGGCCTAACTCGGATCGGGTCGGTCGGTCTCGGATCCAAACTTTTTTTTCAATTATTCGGGTGTCGGACGGGTTCGGGTCGGATTAATCGGATCGGTTTTCTCGGGTCGGGTCGGGTATTGCCAGCTCTACCCCAAGTGTATGTTGGTGTATCTTTTTTCTATGTGTAAAATTTTGTAAAATTTATCCACTACTTTTAAAATTGTAAAAACTAACCCTAAAATTTTTCTATAAAACTCTATTATACCCATATTATAAGGAATAAACCTTAAAATTTTCAATAACCACTAATGATACCCTAAATTTTAAATGGTAAACCCTAGAAAAATAAATTTTCAAAAAAAAAAAATTGGTGTATACATACACCAAGTGTATGTGTAGCCTTTACACCCCGACAAACTAGGCCGGTAAACCGGTAATCTAAGTAGTAGTTTTTTTTTTTTGAACTGGAAAGAAGTCTGCTCACCGGACAAGCCCGGTGCGACGAGAGACCGAAAGAACGATAACGGACAAACTGTTATAAAAGAATCGAAAATACAGACAAATCAACCAAGACAAAACCACATCAAACAAACTAAGGGGGTGTTTTCTCTCCCCCACCTCTTCCACCTTCATTTAAGGGGTGGAAGGGATGAAAATCCCCTCCACCTCCCCTACCTCCTCTCACAAGGTACCAAATTTCCCCCCTATCTCCACCTCCCTCCACCTCCTAAAATTTTGGTGAGAAAACACAACCTAAAGAACGAAGGTCGAAACCGGCGAAGGCGAATAAAGTTGGAAGTGGGACAATATGAGTCATCTCTTCTGATAGATAGTAGAGGCAACTCAGGGAATCCCTGGAGAACTGATAATGCTCGAAAGTTAGCAAAATAAGGAAAAAGCAAATAAAAGGGCTAAAAGGTTTGTAGAAGTGGGCCCAAGAAAACACGACGACATGTGGTCCGCGAACGAGAGGAACATGCACAAAAGGACAGATGGCACACATGCTCACCATCCATGTGCACCTTCTCTCCAAGACACGTGGCAACCCTATCTCAACAAGTGGCTAAAAAGGTGGAAAATTCCCCTCAGTGAAAGGGCAGGGAGACATGCTATAAAAAGAAGAAGACACTCTAAGCGCCAGACTTTTTGGAAAAAACTAGGGGTGGGCGCGGGACAGGACGGAGGTCGTCCCGCGTCACGTCCCGCGTATTTTTTGCGGGATGGGACCGGGACGGGATTTACTCTTTTTTTCTTCGTCCCACACGGGCCTTGTCCCTCGCGGGACGGGACGGGACCAGGACGGGACGGGCCTTGTCCCTCAAATAAAAAAGATTATAAAAAGTTTAAAACTTCTTGTATATTTTGCGATTTTTAAAGACATAACGCATATAAATCTATAATTTTTTTTATATTTTACGAATTTTCCTATATATATACATACATATATAATTATCGTGTGTGTAATACACACTGATGTAGTAGCATTACATTGATGAATACGTAGCATTAGTTTATTTTTTTTTGGGGTGGAATGCACAATGCAGTAGCATTAGACAGCCATTAGTGTGTATATATGTATGCATATACACACTGTATAAAGTGTATGTAATTTATATATAGATTATATATATTACAGAAGGTATAACATAATGTATTATTATTATTATTATTATTATTATTATTATTATTATTATTATTATTATTATTATTATTATTATTATTATTATTATTATTATTATTATATATGCGGGACGGGACGGGATTTGCGGGATTGAGACGGGTCGTCCAGCGTCCCGTCCCGCATCATTTTTGCGGGTCGGGACGGGATTCACTATTTTTTTTTGAAATCCCACCGCGACCGGGACGGGATCGGGACGGGCCCGGGACGGGACCGGGATTTGTGCCCACCCCTAGAAAAAACAGATAGAGAGACGTTGATTCAGAGATAGAGAGAGAGAGAGAGAGAGAGAGAGAGAGAGGGATAAAGGCTAGCTGCGATAATATTCTTCTTCTTCTTCTTCGTCCTTTATTCGTCCGCGGACAACAAGTACTTAAGAGCGGGAGTCTGTACGGGACAGGTAGTAGGACGATAGTCCGGGGAGCAAGAGAGAATATCGCCTTCTAACCTTGATTTCTAATATAGTAAATTGATGTACTTCCTATACCAAGAAGCCATTTGATGAACCCATAACACGATAAGTGATGCGAGCCTTGTCCAAAGGCTTGGCGGCTCCGGCCGTGAGGTCTTCGCGGATGTCGAGGATCTCAGGTTACGGGTAAGACCGTCAAAATCTCCTTCAGGTCAATACGACACAAGTTGAGACCCTTTCCCTCATTACGCCAATACCAGGCGATGATCATAGAAGGGGAAGGGCTTCAGGTAAGACCGTATGACCAAATTATCATATGAGGGAATACGTGGCATCCCCCCCCAATGGGAATGTGGGGTGGGGCCTACTTTTTCATTTGTGGTTTCGTCATTGGCACCGTATGTGGGAACTCTCTCACCCTGAGGGGTTCTCGATTTTAAGAAAAAAGATATTAATGAGAATACCATCACTAACCGTGAACTTTTGTATGGACAGGTGAAAATTGAGTGAAAGCATGGGAGCAGCCTCTCATGGGACGATGAGTCATGACAACGAAGGATTCCAAGAGTCCAGCATGCATGTGAATTCCCCAGGTCATGACAGCGCGTCGGAAAATCCGGTGTTTTCGCCATACATCCCTCAACAAATGGGCAGGGCTACTTTATGCATGAAGAACACTACTTCCCACCGCCAAATCCGGGGCAAGGTCTCTTTTACGAATATGATGGATATCAGTCGTTCCAACAGGGGAACCCTTACAACGGTATTCCCCATAATCTATATGACCATGCTCATCAAGACTACCACCAGTCAAGATTCTCCGATGATTTTGGTACGCACCATCGCTGCGAAGATAGACGTGCGCACAAACACCATAGGGGCGAGCGTTCATCCGACATTTCCACGTCAACCAGAACGGGCTCACCCCGTGAGAATGAGAGGAGACTGGACTTTATCCCCTCGGTATTCACCACCGAGGTTTGCCTGGTTCCGGTTCCTAAGCGATGGAGAGATACCAACCTTATGAAGTATGATGGCACCTCTGACCCTGATGATCACATGTGCCACTTTACAACAGCAATGGGGATCAACGAGTATAACGACGCGATGCTGTGCCGCACTTTCCCCTCAACTCTGACCGGCATTGCTCTAACCTGGTTCACTAATTTGCCTCAGAACTCGATCGCTAGCTTCTCTCAGCTTTCCTAGGTTTTCAAGTCCCATTTTGGGAGTTCGCGGTCTAGAAAGAAGACCATGCTGGACCTCAACTCCATCCGACAGGGACCGAATGAGACTCTTGGGCAGTTCTTTGCACGATTCACTTCTGTAGTGATGCAAATCCCTAGTTTCAATCATGAATCAGCGGTCATAATCTTGATGGGGAACATAGCTGAAGGCGGATTCAAGACCCAACTCTTCAGGAAAAAACCGAAAGATTACGACACATTGAGGAATCTGGTATCTGCTCAAATAGAGGCAGAGGAAGCCACGACCTCCAGCTCGAGAGCCAACGAGGGCCCACGGCGTTTCCTAGGGAAGGTAGCAGGAAAATTTCAGAAAGACAAAGGAATGATAAGGCCACGGAAGAATTACTCCGCGGACAACATGCACGCGTCCCGACAAGACGAGGTCCATTTTAACCGCGAAGGAAAGAATCCGGACGCGGGGTATCAGGAGCATGATCAAGGAGTATGACATAAAAGAGAGCAAGTTTCTCCTCGAAGGAAAAATGAGCATCGTGACAACGTCCCGTATCGTCATCAAGCTTAGAACCACTACGATGGAGGCCACGCGGACAACAGAAAAAGCTACCGACGAGCCTCAAGGTTCGAATACCCCCGAGAAAGGGATGAGCAACAGCGTTTTCCCCCGGCGAACAGGGGCAGGGGGAGGGGACGTTGGTGGAGAGGTGGCCGAAGGGGTCAAGGTCAACCTGCACAAGTATCAGTCAATCAGGCCCCACGAGACGAGGTCCGCCGGGAGGGATCACGGGTCAATCAGATCCCGGAGCCAAAGGGTTTCATCGACACTCTGGCAGGAGGACCGTCGATCTCAGGAATAAGCTGGCAGGAGAGAAAGAATTATGAAAGAGAGGCAAGGCAGCCTCCGTCGACTGCTAGCCAAAAGATCGCTTTACAACCACATCCAGAAATAATCTTCACTACAGCAGATGCCGATGAAGTTCACATGCCACACGCGGATCCCCTGGTGATTCATGCCCAGATTGCCACTAAGACCGTAAAAAGAGTTTTCATAGACACTGGATCATCGGTGGACATACTCTCGTGGGAAGCTTTTTCCCAGTTAGGAGTATCCGCAACAGCTTTAAGGCCTTATCATGGTACCTTGATTACCTTTTCAGAGGATGAGGTGCAAGTGGCGGGCACCATAGAACTCGCGGTGGTTATGGGCACCGCACCTCGTCGAAGAATGGAAAACATTATCTTCACGGTGGTACGGATTCCTACTACTTACAACGCACTCCTGGGGAGGGTATCGCTTTACAAGTTTCAGATGGTTGTTTCGATCTATCACTTTAAAGCAAAATTCCCTATCCCCGGGGGGGGGGGGGACTAGGGAAGTGTGTGGCCAGCAGCCGAAAAGCCGGAGTTGTTATGTGACTTCCTTGAAAAAGAAGAAGGAGGTCATGTACCTCGAGGATACTGCTCAAAGTAAGATCGAGGGCCCAAAAGGAGATCCCCAAGCAGAAAACGGAGCAGCAAACATCACCGAAGAATTTGCATCAGAAGCGAAACTTGAAGTCCGACCATCAAAAAGGGAGATTCCAACCGCGGATCTAAGAACCGTCCACCAGCCTTTTCAAAATCCCGAAGAGAGAATTTACATGGGCCAAGCCCTAGGGACAGGGGAGAAAGAACGGGTTCTAGAAATCATCCGACAATCTCGGGACGTGTTCGCATGGTCCCCAAAGGATCTTTTGGACGTTCCCACGTCAATAGCGATCCATACCCTCATAATACGCCATGACGCGCGGCCTGTGGCCCAAAAGAAGAGGAAAATGGCCCCGGAGAAATCCCAAGCAGAAAAGGAAGAAGTGGAAAAGTTACTTGAGTCTGGATTCATTGAGGAAGCCGAAGACTCAGACTAGCTATCGAACGTGGTCTTAGTCAAGAAAGCCAACGGAAAATGGAGGATGTGTGTAGATTTCTTAGACTTAAACAAGGCCTGCCCCAAGGACAGTTATCCTTTGCCATCGATAGACGAGTTGGGTGACATTACTACTGGAAACGAAGCTTTCAGTTTCCTGGACGCATATTCCGGGTATAACCAGATCCGATTAGACCCTATGGACAAAAGGGAGACCACCTTCATCACCAATCAGGGAATTTTCTGTTACAAGGTCATGCCTTTTGGTTTGAGGAATGCTGGGGCCACTTTCCAAAGGGCCGTAGACAGGATATTCCGCGAGCAGCTAGCCAGGAATGTGTCCATCTATGTGGACGACATCGTAGTAAGGAGTAAGAAAGCGGAGAATCACGCGGCTGATCTGCAGGAGACTTTCGATTCTCTGAGGCGTGGAGGGCTGAATCTGAACGCGGAGAAGTGTGTTTTTGGAGTCAACTCGGGAAAATTCCTGGGTTACATGGTAAGCCAAACAGGGATAGACGTGAACCCCGCTAAGATAACTGCTATACAGGAACTGCGCCCACCACGTACCATAAAAGAGGTACAGTCTTTGAATGGAGCAGTAAACTACTTGGGACGTTTCTGTTCTTGCCTGGCTGATAAATCCTTACCTTTCTTCGCGTTGTTAAAGAAGAAAGGACTGATCCAGTGGACACTTGACCTCCAACAAGCTTTCGAAGAGTTAAAAGTTTTCTTGCAGTATGTGCCGACTCTACATCAACCACAGAAATCAGAGAGCTTACAGTTATACCTAGCAGTGAAAGCAGCTACTATCAGCGCGGTTCTCACCCGAGAAGGGCGGTACCCAATTTACTATGTAAGTCGGGTGTTACAGGACGCAGAAACCAGATACGAGCTGGTGGAAAAGGTGATCATCAGTCTGATGTTCGCGGCCAGAAGAATTCGTCTGTATTTTTAGGATCACCTAATTGAAGTTTTGACGGATTTGCCGCTGAGACAGATTCTTCATTCACCCGGTCTTTCGGGGCGAATGACGAAGTGGTCCAGTGAGCTCTCGGAATTTGAAATAGCCTACGTCCCGTGCAAGGCAGCGCTAGCCCAGGTTCTGACAGATTTCATTTGCGAAACCAGTTTTGGGCAGGGGCGGATCCTGAAGTATTTAGTTGAGGTGGCGGAAAGTTAATCTTTATTTTTTTTTCCGAAAAAAACCATCAATATTTGAATTTTTTGGGTTAAATTATAGTATTAAGTTATGAAGTTTAACAAATGATGAGTATAATAGAAGTATATTAATTTGGTAAAGGATGTGAAAGATGATTTATATCGCTTCAGTTTTGAAACGTTTATAACTTTTTACTCGGTTATCGGATTTGAGCTTATAATATATCAAATCGAAGCTATCGACGAGAGGAATACGTATATTAAATTTTATTTTTCATTGGGGGAGCGACTGCCATCTCTGGTCCTAAAGAGGATCCGCCCTTGGTTTTGGGGATGAAGGCTGTGACACGCAAAACAGATGGACAATGAAGGTTGATGGAGCCGTGAACGCGGACAGATGCGGGGTAGGATTAGTGCTGACCTCCCCTGGGGGAGATCAGTTCTACTTTGCTCACCATTTGGATTTTCAAGCCACCAATAACGAGGCAGAATATGAAGCTTTGGTAGCTGGACTTGAGCTGGCTTTGGCCCGCGGAGCTCGGGTCGTCATGGTGTATACAAATTCCGAGATCGTCGCAAAGCAAATAGTGGGGGAGTACGAAGCCAGGACCGGGCTGTTACCAGATTACCTGCGGAAGGTAAACGCTCTAAGAAGAGCTTTTTTGCACTTCACAGTGGAATCCGTTCCTAGAGAAAAGAATGAACAGGCCGATTTGTTGGCCCGAATCGGGGCCGCCATGCCGCCAGACGTGGAAGGGAAATTCGAGTTTGAAAGAAAGGATCGGTGGAGACTCCTGCAAGAAGTATACTGCGTCCAGACCGAGGGCCCCGAAGATTGGCGAACACCGATTGCTGAATATCTGGGAAAAGGAATACTTCCACTCGAGAGAATGGAAGCCAAAAAGTTAACAAACCAAGCAGCCCGATTCGTCATCTACGAAGGAAAGTTATATAAGAAGGGTTTCAACTTCCCAGATTTATTATGTGTATCCAGCAGTGAAGGGCACACCATTGTGAAGGAATTGCATGCGGGGGTTTGCGCTCACCACCAAGGATGGAGAGGCTTAACTTCAAAAGTTCTGAGACTGGGATACTACTGGCCCACGATCAAAGCGGATGTACAGAGCTTCGTAAGCGGATGTACAGAGCTTCGTGCGCAGCTGTGACGCTTGTCAAAGACATGGAAATGTGAAGAATTTACCCGCCGAACCACTTCAAAGCATCTATGGGGCATGCCCTTTCACTTTATGGGGAATGGACATTCTGTGTCCTTTCCCCACAGCTCCCGGACAATGGAAATATGTCCTGGTCCTGGTGGACTATTTCATCAAATGGGTAGAAGCGGAGGCGATGGGTTTGATCACTGCGGAGAAAGTCAGAAAATTCTTATGGAAGAAACTGGTGTGCCGATTCGGAGTACCCGAAGCCATCATCACGGACCATGGAACTCAGTTCGACTGTGAAAACATTAGGGATTTTTGTGAGGGCCTCGGGATAAAGTTAAAGTTCTCATCGGTGGCTCACCCACAAACGAACGGACAAGCAGAGACAACTAACCGCCAAATCCTAGAAGGAATCAAGAAGAAGATAGGGAAAACCTCCAAAGGCCGGTGGGCAGAATTGCTCCCACTAGTACTCTGGTCATACCGAACCTCATCTAAAACTCCCACCAGGGAAACACCATTTGCTTTGGTATTTGGGGCAGATGCCGTCATCCCGGTCGAGCGATTGATCCCTTCTGCGCGGGTTTTGGCCTACGAATCCAAGGCCAATGACGAAGCTCTAGAAGTTGAACTGCACCTTCGAGAAGAGAGGAGGATGCTCGCAGAAATCAAGGCTCGAGAGTACAAAAGAAAGACCCAAAGACATAGAGATCAGCATCTCAGTGCGCGACAGTTCGAGAAGGGAGATCTGGTCCTCCGCCTAGCTCTATTAGGTGGGAAGTTGGACGCTAAATGGGAAGGACCATATGTAGTTTTTGAATGTGTCCATGTTGGAGCATACAAGTTACAAACCCCTGAAGGTGTTGTTCTTCGGAAGACGTGGAACGCGGAACACTTGAAGAAGTACTATGTGTAATATTCAGTTATTTCGAAGTTTATCAAGTCACCCCCGCTATCAGTTAATAAATCAAAGCGGTTAGTGGGTGCTTTCTACATTCTTGAAACAACTTTCATTGAGCTCCCGAACTATATTCGAAGACCTATGACGTTGGAGCTTGCTCCGCGTCGGACATCCGGTGGACGCATTGAGCTCCCGGACCATACTTGAAGTCCTATGACGCTGGAGCTTGCTCCACGTCGGACATCCGGTGGACGCATTGAGCTCCCGGACTATATTCGAAGTCCTATGACGCTGGAGCTTGCTCCGCGTCGGATATCCGGTGGACGCATTGAGCTTCCGGACTATATTCGAAGTCCTATGACGCTGGAGCTTGCTCCGCGTCGGACATCCGGTGGACGCATTGAGCTCCCGGACCATACTTGAAGTCCTATGACGCTGGAGTTTGCTCCGCGTCGGACATCCGGTGGACGCATTGAGCTCCCGGACTATATTCGAAGTCCTATGACGTTGGAGCTTGCTCCGCGTCGGACATCCGGTGGACGCATTGAGCTCCTGGACTATATTCGAAGTCCTATGACTCTGGAGCTTGCTCCGCGTTGGACATCCGGTGGACGCATTGAGTTCCCGGACTATATTCGAAGTCCTATGACGCTGGAGCTTGCTCTGCGTTGGACATCCGGTGGACGCATTGAGCTCCCGGACCATACTTGAAGTCCTATGACGCTGGAGCTTGCTCCACGTCGGACATCCGGTGGATGCATTGAGCTCCCAGACTATATTCGAAGTCCTATGACGCTGGAGCTTGCTCCGCGTCGGACATCCGGTGGACGCATTGAGCTCCCGAACTATATTCGAAGTCCTATGACGCTGGAGCTTGCTCCGCGTCGGACATCCGGTGGACGCATTGAGCTCCCGGACCATACTTGAATTCCTATAACGCTGGAGCTTGCTCTGCGTCGGACACCCAGTGGACGCATTGATCTCCCGGACTATGTTTAAGACCCTATGACACTAGAGTTCGATCCTTGTCAAACATTTGAAGTAGACCGTTGCCTCCCAGGAAGATGGGATACACTTGACAAAACCGCCGACATCATCAGAAGCGGTGTTGTTAAAACCCAAAAGGAATATCCCAGAAATACAAAAACAAAGCAGAAATTCTAAAAGCTTAGGCTGAAAAAGACCAGTCGAGTAACCCCAAGAAAGCCCAGAAGCAATCTTTGGGGGGAAGAACCAAGACTAGCTCACGGGATCACCTCTCCCTGGACTGATCAGGAACCAGACAAGTCCTGTCCCCGCACAACCGCGTCCCATTAGGCAAGGGTCCTTCAGGATGAGGTTCCCTCCACTCGGCGTCAACCTCATCGCCATCCGCAGATAAAATATGAACCTCAAACCGCGCGTTCCCCTTGTGCAAAAAGGTGATGGCGGATTCTATATCGACGCCATGCGTACAGGCAAAATGATTCCACCCATGACCCAGGTAGGGCACGCGGTAGTCACCACGGTAGACCGTCACAGGGAACTCCCGGATAATTCTCGACGATAACAAAATGCGCCCGGGAAGATCTGGGCCATACTCGACCTCGAAACGACAAGGCAGCAGCTGCTCAAACATGGATTAATTAGATAAATAAAGATAAACTCGCTCACAGAAAACTAAAAAGAACAATGAGCCACAGGAAGGACCTACCAGACGGCGCATCTGCTCCGGGAAGTCCAGTGACCGGAAAAGGGCCCAATTTGTCTGACCGGAGGATGACATCTTTAGAAGGACTCAATTTGCAAGGACTAGGGAACTCAGGGATCCCGGTTTTAAAGGATTTTCTCGGGGTCACATGTTGCACATAAATCACCTCGAAAACATAATAGAGGTGGGGGGCTCTCGAAAAACACAAGAATAGTAAAAAAAGGCATCACTGCCCCATGTCGAGCATGACGGACATCTGTATCACAAGGACTCACCTCGGGCAGACCAACGCCTGCCACCACGAAAAGACTCGACAATAGAGAAATGAAAGAGAGCTCGTGATTTCCCTCAACTTTGAAAATTGGGAAAGGAAGGAGAGGAAGAAAGCAGCATGGCGCCAGGAGCTGTTTCACAGATAACCGCAAACCCCCTCATGGAATCACCCCATGCCACTTTTTACAGATTTATCTTGAAGGAGGAACATCTCCGACAACTCCGCCCTCCACTTATGTACGAGATATTAGAACAGGATGCACAAGGGAGCCTTACCCTCATCTCACGGGCACACCAAGAACACGAAGTCAGAATCGACCGTGGTCGCGACGGGATCTATTGGATAACGGAAGGGTGGAGCAATTTTACTACAGCCAACCGCATACAGGTGGGGACCATCCTCCGATTCACCAAAGAAAGAGAAGCAGCTCGATACGAGGTTTCCGTGGTCAATCCAGACCCAGGCTATGAAGACCACACCTCGTTCGCCTAAGAAAATCGGGTAAGAGATCAGTCTCCCTTTCCGGTAGAATCGCCACGTCTTATTCCTTTAACCCCAAGCACAATTGTATCGGGAGCCAGTTCGAATTTCAAATAAAAACTGCATCTTTTCATAAATCACATTTAGTGGCTTTTTCCTCTAAGAGATACGAGATGCATACTGTGACCAGATTTCTCGAAAAATACGCAAACCCCAATCAGTAGAAAGAATGAAACGTGGATAGTATAGGGCCTCCACGTAGGGTAGGAGTCGCTGACCCAAAGGCCACTTGGCTATAGGCAACTCCAGTAAATTAAACACCATAAAAAGGAGGGAAAGAAAACGGCATAACCCGACCACCTAAACCATTACCCTCAGAGGAACTCCAATATGGGTTCCGGAAACACTCCACATGCCTTCTACCGCTTCATCACTAAGGAAGAGCAATTACAAACACTGCAACTGCCTCGGATGTTCGAGCAATTAGGGGATGAAACACACAATCTTGTTTATCTATGGTCCACCACTTGTCAAGATTTCGAGATCGATGTCGAAAGAGAAGCGGACGGGGTGTACTGGTTCACGGACAGGTGGCCGGACTTTACTTTCTCTAACCGAGTAGTCACAGGATGCTCGCTCCTCTTCGTTTACGAAGGGGAGTCCCACTTCGAAGTGTACGTATCCTATCCAGACTCAACCCCCGACTGCAAAAAGAAGAGTGGCCCAACAGACATGGGCCCGCCCAAAGCCAAGGCCCATCGGAAGCCCACGCTAGCCCACGGAAGCTCAAAGACCCCGAAGCGTAAAATGTGAATCTTTGAGCCCCGATGTACTTTGTAACAATAAAGGTTTTTTCATAGAAATAAAGGATTTGTCGTTCCCAAAGCACTTGCAGTAAGTCAAAAAAGCTGTTTTCCCCCGCTTTCTATCTTCCATTCCCAGAAGCCTAGGGAAGGAACGATTTTAGAAAAAAAAACAGGGGGGTGGGAAAGAACAAAATTGGTGGAAGTAATAAATGAAAAATCTAACGAATAAAGAAACAATATCTGTCATCTCCTCTATAAAAACCAAAGCCAAGGAATCCTCGTTAGACATTTTATATCAGGAGATAACGAAAACTCCAAAACAAGATGGCAGCAGGCAATGACCGCCCGAGAGATTTCCTCTGATGGATCCAGAACGCCTCTTTCCTTCAAAGGACGGTAATGTTCCTCAAACCTCTCCATTAATTCTCAGTTTTTCCTTCGTGCCTAAAGTTTCCCCCAACAACCACGTACAGCCTCTGCCGGCGTTTTTCGAGGCAGAGTATGGACTACCAGGTGTCAAAATAATAGTCTTAACTAATGGGCCGGGGAGGGGGGGCATCCACGTTCTGGCGGAGAGGGACGAAGCGGGGGTGCTCTGGCTCACACAAGGTTGGAGCACCTTTACAAGATCAAGAAATGTCTGCGTATGCGGGTTGTACTTTTCAGCTATTTGGGCGGCTCGCGCTTCAAGGCCAGCTACGTCCCTTCGGGACAAGACGACACTTCTGAAGGTGAAGGCAGCGAGGACACCCATTAGAGTGGAAACCAGTCTTTAAAATTTAAAGCCTTGTTTGTCAGGGAAGAAGCCCAAATAAATGTGAAATGTTGAATGAAAACAAAAGACGCCCCTTAGGCGAAGTTTTCGTATTTTTCACCGTTTAAGAGAAGCGAAACCTGGTTCAAAAAGAGTCATCATTAAAAATTAAAACAAATGAACACACGACGGACAAAGTTTTCTACGCGGACAACCCGCGGGCACAAAAAACATAAGCCCAAAATAAGGCACCAAACGGAGTGTCGAAGTTTGTCTAAACCAGAAGAACAGTGAACAGGGGGGGCTTACAAAACCGTCACCACTAAAGTCCACATGCTCGTCGTCTATCAAGTTCCAGTCCTCCCGGTCTTCACTTGGGGAGAATGGCTGAAGGGGAACACCCGAGGTCTCCGCAGATTTCTTCACGCTCTGGTGAATCCCGGCTTTCATCCCTATATAAAAGCAATCTCTGTACCGGCCTTGGATGAACTCTTGCCCGGCCTCTTCATTCAACCATTCGGGAACCGTGCTCTTCATAAACTCCAGGCCGTTGGGGGTCTTTAGCCAGTCATCCACAAGCTTTGTACGATTGTGTGGAACGTCCAACCAAGACAGGACGATATCACCATCCGTTCGGGACTGATATCGCTCCAACTCGATTGTACGTCGATTGGCTTCCACGACCGCTTTACTCCGCGCTTCGTTCGCCGCTAACAGCTGGTTTTCGAGCTCGATCTTCTGGGCCTCAGAATTAGATTACAGGGTGGTCAGAGCCTGCTGGGAAGACTCAAGCTGGGCCTGCAATGTCTCCATGTCCTCAGCCAGTTTACTACTTTTCGCCTTCTCGGCGACTATGATTTCGTCTTTCTCCTCCAGCCGCGAACGGAGGGACTCAATTTCCTTCCGTGGCGTTTCCGCCTCTAGGAGCCTTTCTTTCATCTGCTCCAGCTTCTCCTCGAGACCACGAGCGTGTTGACCCAAGCGAAGATATCGACCCCAGCCGCTATGAGCGAAAACATGACCCTAACCACAAAAAACACCATGGGGTTTAAAACACCCACCAGAAGAAAAGTCAAGGGAATCAGATAGACAAGAGTCATAGGACGCGATTCACTTACCCAGTTGTACCAACGTTCTTGCTCGATCGTGAACTGCTCATTAGTCAGGTGGTCCAAGTATCGCAACTCCGCCTTTCCGAGCTCCGGGGGAAAGGCCAGCTGATTGAGGATGTCGGAGTCAAAACCGGGCATCCGATACGCGGGACGACCATTGGCATCCACATGGAAAACCGGCACATCCCAGTCAACACCTTCTCAAGCCGGATAGGAACGCGGTTTCTTCCTCTTTGGAGGTGCTTTGGAAGTCCCCGCTTCAGCAGGAGAAACAACTCGAGGCTCTACGGGGGCCATCAGGGGAAGGGGCTGGACATCTGCGACCGGAGAAGAATCGATCATGATGACGTGAGGCTCGGGCTTCACTGGGGCAACAGGAGATGAAGAAGCTGCAACCACCGTTTTCTCCTTCGCCACCTTCTTGCTTTTCGGTTTTGGGGCCGAAGTTTTGGGGCGCTTTAAGGCTCTCATCACGTCGGTGGGGATTTTCCTTTTAGCAGAGGAAGGGGGAGCCGAAGACGTCTTCGCGGCATCCACCATTGCTTTCAGTTCCACAGCGTCTAAAAAAGCCACGAAAAGAGCAAAACACGTCGATACCAGGTCAAAAAAAAAGGAACACCGAAGAAAGCAAAAATAAAGGCACCCCCAAATTAACTACAACCTATGCGCGGATGAGGGAGACTCAAGCCGGCCATCTCCAGCCGCAAAGGAGAAACCATTTCTTTCCATGAAGGTTTTGTCCCGACCGCGAACCTTTGCTCAATCTCTTTCAGGCCAGACACAACTTTTCTCTTCACCCGTGTGTATAGACGCGGCTCTGTGTGAAAGTTCAATACTTGGCGAGAAGGATCCCGGACCAAAAACCATTTATGCCGCCACTCCGGCTTGCTGGAATTACGCTCCACAATTGGAACACTGAGCTTAGCCTGATAGAGGCTCTTGTGAGTACCCCCATGACCCAAAGTGAGCATATTGCTCAAGAGTCCCAGAGTGGGCTGAACCCCGATCTCCAAGCAACGCATCACAAACGAAGTCAAGAAAAGCCAGCTGTTCGGGACCAGTTGAGCAGGACTCAAACCACAAGCTTTTAGATAACGCTTGAACAAGTTAGGTAGAGGGAGCCGAAACCCCTGAACTAAGCTCTCTATGTACACAACCAAACAACCTGGGTAGGCGTCCAAGCTCCCTCCACCCTCCACCGGGAGGCACAACACCACTCCCTCCGGCCAGGGGAAGACACGGGCAATCACGTTCAAATCCTCCAAGATCGTGAAAGTCCCGCCTCCGCGGTTCTGAGCATTCGACGGAGCAATGAGAATCATCCGCTTAGGCAGAACAGCGAGGATCGGGCCCGCGGTGGATGGCTAAAAGTCCCCCCTAAAAAGGCAAGTCGCTAACACTCCCTCATTGTACAGAACCGGATGGAAGTCCCCCAGCACGGATGACGAACGGCGTTTCGTTGGTAGAAAGACAGGGCCGGAGGGCAAGTCAATATGAGAGTCCCACTCCTTATAAGAGTGTTGAGACTCAGGAGACTCCAATATCGAGTCCGACCCTGACGACGAAGCTCCACCACCCGACCGCGAAGATGCGGAATCAACAGGGGAGGAGTTTTCACCGCGCGCGCGGCCCGAAGAAGAGTAAAAGGAGGGGTCCGCGAGATTTTTGGGTTGCCGAAAAGTAACGTCTTCAGGGACCTCTACGCCACCCATCAGAAGTTTTCCGTCAGAACGCCTGGCAAACGGAGGTCTGATCAAGGCTTGAACACTACCAGAACTACTTTGCGAGGTCGACATGACGAAGATGGTTTATCAAGTAAGAGGAAAAAAGCAGAATGGGAAGAAGCCTAGGGACCAGCAGTGATTAAATAGCCACCCAGAAGATTCCCGCACGACAACCGCGGCCGAAAAGAAGAGGAGAAAGAAGGAAAAACTAAAATCAAATCAAGAACTAAGACGCAGAAAGAAGAGAAAGTAAGAGTCAAGTTTACCTCGAGATGTTCGGAAACGAGAGCTATAAAAAACGGAGAACGGTAAAAATGAAAAGGGACAGAACCTCTATTTATAGGCTCCTCAATCAACGACGTTTCACCTCCCATTTCGGTCCACGTGTCAAAAGCGCGGCTCACATCAATCAGGTAAATGGGCCTAATAGGTACATGCCCAAAAAAGCCCAAGAGGGCCCAACGGCCTCCCTTTCTCCACCCTTTTGGCCCTAGAGAAGCACTTAGAACGGGGGAGAATTTCGAAACGCGGAAAAACCTGTCCAGTTCCCCCACGGCTCGAGGAGCTGTGATGATGCCCGAAAGTTAGCAAAATAAGGAAAAAGCAATTAAAAGGGCTAAAAGGTTTGTAGAAGTGGGCCCAAGAAAACACGAAGACATGCGGTCCGCGGATGAGAGGAACATGCACAAAAGGACAGATGGCACACATGCCCACAATCCATGTGCACCTTCTCTCCAAGACACGTGGCAACCCTATCTCAACAAGTGGCTAAAAAGGTGGAACATTCCCCTCAGTGGGAGGGCAGGGAGACATGCTATAAAAAGGAGAAGGCACTCTAAGCGCCAGGCTTTTTGGAAAAAAACAGATAGAGAGACGTTGATTCAGAGATAGAGAGAGAGAGAGAGAGAGAGAGAGAGAGAGAGGGATAAAGGCTACGGTAATATTCTTCTTCTTCTTCTTCGTCCCTTCCGTCCGCGGACAACGAGTACTTAAGAGCGGGAGTCTGTACGGGACAGGTAGTAGGACGACAGTCCGGGGAGCAAGAGAGAATATCGCCTTCTAACCTTGATTTCTAATATAGTAAATTGATATACTTCCTATACCAAGAAGCCATTTGATGAACCCATAACACGATAAGTGATGCGAGCCTTGTCCAAAGGCTCTGCAGCTCCGGCCGTGAGGTCTTCGCGGATGTCGAGGATCTCAGATTACGGGTAAGACCGTTAAAATCTCCTTCAGGTCAATACGGCACAGGTTGAGACCCTTTCCCTCATTACGCCAATACCAGGCGATGATCATAGTAGGGGAATGGCTTCAGGTAAGACCGTATGACCAAATTATCATATGAGGGAATACGTGGCATCCCCCCCCCCCCATGGGAATGTGGGGTGGGGCCTACTTTTTCATTTGTGGTTTCGTCAGGAACAAAGGTGAAGACCTCATATTTGAACTCGATCGACAGTGAGCTTGTACCATCGCTTTTTTCATTTCAGGGAAAGAAGGAAAAGGGCTTCCAATTTCTAAGCAATCAACGCAGATCACAACAGCAAACTGCAAGACAACAGATCGAGTGGATGAGGAGGTGGAGGGAAGGTGGCGGGGGTAATCTAATACGTAGTGAATTATTAATTTATCAAAAAAAATGGGTGATAATATTTACACCACAAAATCTAGGGAAATTTACAGAACATCACCCTTTAAATATAGAGGTTTTCACTTAACCACATCTTAAATTCAAAATTACAGAAAACCACCTTTTAAATGGTCTTTGTTTACAACTCACCACCCATTCTTCTATTTTCGTTAATTTATCATTAATATATTATATTTGAATATTTTTAAACTCAAATTTGATTGTAAATATATTCAAAATTTGAATTTAATTGATCGATAACAATTCTAGGCTATATTTATTATTATTTTTTAAAACAAATAAAATAATCCCTAAAATATAATCAAGCTCTTAAATTCAAAATTAGAATATATTTATAATCAAATTTGAGTTTAAAAATATTAAAATATAATATATTTAATGATAAATTAACGAAAATAGATGAAAGGGTGGTGAGTTGTAAACAAATACCATTTAAAGGGTGATTTTCTGTAATTTTGAATTTAAGGAGTGGTTAAGTAAAAACACCCATATTTAAAGGGTGGTTTTCTGTAAATTTTCATAAAATCTATATCTATATCTATATCTAATATCTAATCTAATATAATAATAAAGCAGTTGTTGTAGATGTCACGTGACAACAACTCCTTAAAAATAGGATATGTGGCAGAAACGGTTGGCTTTGCACGGCTAGCGCTTTGGACCATATCACTAAAGCAAGAAGAGCTAGTTGTGAACCATTACAGTGGATATGGAAGATTGATTGTCAGCCGAAAATTAAAACCTTTCTTTGGAAAAATATCCTTAATGGAACTCCAACAAAAATCAGACTTAGGAACAAAGAAATTGATGTCCCTTAGGGTTGTCCCCTCTGCAGCCATTGCGAAGAAGACGCAACCCACTTATTCACGGCATGCCCGACATCTATGACACTAATTGGAAGAATGGACAAGCATATTGAAAGAATAATACGAAACACTGACAAAACTAACAAGACCTACAAGATGATAAATATTGAAATCTTATCAGCTACTCAGAAATCGATACTGGCGTTCTCCTTATAGGGGATTACGAAACAAAATTGTGTTCGAAAATCATGATGTCAAAAATATGGAACAATGGATAAAAACAATTACACAATATAGGCTATATTGGAAAAAAGCTCTTGAATATGATCTAGAGAACGATGAGGCTACAACTATACATCACAAACTTCAAAACAGACCGAGACGCCAGAAAAAGGTTAAATGAAAGAAACCGCCCGAGGGATTCATGAAGCTAAATTTTGATGGAGCCAAGGTCGCGTCTGGGCAAGCTGCTGCAAGGTTTGTTATCCGCGATTGCCGTGGTAGAGTGGTGTGCTACGGTACGCATGGACCTGGGAGCGCTTCTTCAATACAAGCTGAGTGTCTTGGTCTTCATGCAGGTCTTCTCTCTGCTGTTAGAATGGGTTTCTCACGCCTCGTGGTGGAAGGAGATTGTCTGACCGTTGTCAACGCCCTGCGTGGGATCGGTACTTGTCCGTGACCTATTGAGATGGTGATTACAAATGTTCTCGTCCTCTGTAATTCTTTCGACGCCATTGACTTCTCCCACACTTTAGAGCATCAACACTCATCGGACAACCCTATCCCTCTCTCTCTTCATAATATTCCGACACCTCTTTTTCCACTAACTCTACCCTATCCTTTAAAAATTCTAACTTTTAACTCACATCCATAAGTTTACCCCATTCCTATTTTTTAAACCTTATTTATACCCCACTCATATTTTTAACCAATCAAAACTTATTCCACTTAATTAAAAAACTAATAATCCACTTTTATATTTTTTTTAAAAGTAAAAAAGAGATGGGGGAAGGAGAGGGGTTGCCCCTTTCTGCTGGGTTTATCCCTTCCCCTTCCATGAAGTGGGGTTAACCCCACACTCATCTTCTACCTTATAGGAGGAGAGAGAGGGGTATGGGGTTGATGAAAACCCACCACTATTGATGCTCTTACGGGAAGGCAACCAGGTCGCTGACAGATTGGCGCACGCTGGTCTGACCTCCTCTTTCTTCGTTGAGCGGTGCCCAGCTGAGATTGAGGATTTAGTCCGTAAGGACGCCATTGGGCAGTGGTTCAACCGGGGTTGACCACCCCCAAACTTTCGCCTTGTATCAAAAAAAAAGACGCTATGTGGCAGCTTTATATTTAACATGGCCCCACTTTTGATTAATTGATAAATTAATTATTTCTTCTTCCTAATTCTCAAGGATTCTTATTGGTTGAAAATTATTTATGTGTTTGTTTAAACAAATCAATTATCGATAATTATTAAACATTAAAAATTTAATAATTTATTTTGATTCTAATATTTGTTAAATTTGTTTAATCTTCCCTAAGCAGCTTTTCATCCAAATAGGTAATCTTATATATTTTTTTATGAAATAATTTATTTTTATAAGGGTATTTGACAAAAAATTGAAGTCATGTGATTGAGGGTGTGTTTGGATTCCAATATATTTTAATTATAATGCATAAATGCTTGAGTAGTGTTTGGTTAACATTTTTTACAATGTTTTAAAATAACGTCAAAACAAAGATAGACAATCATGAATTAGCCTTATTGTTTGTCTATGCACCATCAGTTGAATCGAAAAAAACCCAAATTTGGGAAGAAGTATTTTCTATAACTTACAAACACTCTCTCCCAATCCTCATCATTGGAGACTTAAATGATATAGAAAACGATACAGAAAAACTAGGGGGCGTTATCAACAGCCTTAAGGGCTATTGGTCTCCTCCAAGAGATTCCGAAATGATCGTCTTTGACGTTCTTTTCTCCTTGAGTTGTTTCATCTTCTATCAGATTCGCCATATTTACACAAAAGTTAATCGAGCTGTTGATCGCCTTTCGCACCTTTGAATTCTTTGGTTACTCCCCCCCCCCCCCCCCCCAACAATTCCGAGCTTTTTTTTTCATCCTTCTGGTGGATGCCATGTGAATTCCTCTCACATGGCCAAATTATTTTCGGTTCGAAAAAAAAATATTAGGCTTAATTCAAACCATTGAATATAACTATAGATTATGACACATCACATTTAAACAATGTTACAATGATATTGATATTATTATTATTGAGTAGTTTAAAATATCTATATTTATGTATTATACTTTACAAAAGATTTTTAAGAATTATAAGATACATTTATGGTAAAGTTTTTAATGATTTTTATCTTAACATTTATTAATATTTTATAATATTATATATTATTAATATTTAAGGTTTAAAAAAACACGTCATGGCGCAGGAATTGTACCACTTTACTATATGCACCATACCCTGACCCTCTTGAGTTATAGACGTGTGAATCAAGAGGGGCAGAGTATTTTATATGTTCTGCGCCTCTTGAGTCACACGTCTATGACTCAAGATGACGACGCCGATACCGAGTCCGAGATAGTGCACTGCTTGATACCGCAACTAGACCTTCCTATGCAAATACCTTTGGATCCATCCCCGCCGCTTCATCGTCGGTGATGCCCGATTTCTTCCCGTCTTTCATGCTTATGATTAGCTAATGGATGTGGGCCTTCGTTTTCTGAACAGCTTGGGATATAGACGATGCTGAGATGATGATTGTGATTTGTGATGATGATGTGGGCATTCATAGTTTGATTGTTTTTAGTTAATTTTCTTAATAAATGCATTTATTATATTATAAATTTCTATATTTGTTATAGTATATAATAAATGCAAAAATCTGTATAATAGAGAAGCAGTTGAGTGTAAATTTTTTAGAAATTTTAGTATTTTTCATCTTTATTTTAAAGAATTTTTACAAAGCAGTTGGGGTTGCTCTAAATATCACTCAGCTCCCTAATTTTTCCAAAATAGCCAAAAAATCAAAAGTTATTACGGGATTAGCCAAAATATGAAACTATTTTGCGAAATAGCCAAACTAGGGCTAAGCCCCTGTTACAAACAACGACTTCAGCCCTGGTAACCAAAATATAATAGTAAGTCACTATTCATAACCGCGACTTACCTTTTCTTTTTTAACAACTTATAAGCCAAAACAATTAGAAATAAAAAAATATATATACAGGGAGAGTCGGTGTTTGAAACAACGACTCTCCTTTTTTTATTTTTTTCCCAAATCGCAAGCAAATAAACAGAAATAAAAAAAAAATTATAAGGAGAGTCGTTGATTCAAACAACGACTATTTTTTTCCCATTCGTAAGCAAATAATAAGAAATCCAAATATATATATATATATATATATATATATATATATATATATATATATATATATATATATATATATATATATATATTAGAGTCTTTGTTTATAACAATGACTTTAGGGTTCAGCCTGTCAAACAGGGAATATATATTCCCTCTTGCTGCATCTACCTGCAAACCTGACTCGTGAGTCGCTGTTAAGATCATCGACTCACTTGTGTATACTAACCACATGCAAAACCCTAACAACTACTCCGTGACTATAATAAATGTTGACGCCGTTTACTTTCATAGTAATCGTACATTTAGTTAACATACGTGTAATTTATTATTCACTGTCATGAAAAAAAAATTATCGGAAGAAATTTAGTAAATTTTGATTATATATGATTATCTTAATTATTCAGATTGTTTATAATGTTAGAACTTTAGAAAATCCAAAGAAAAGTCAAAAAGTTGGTACTATTGTTGAATTAGAGAAATAAGTAAAATGTTAACCACGTGCAAATTACACATAAAGATGTCCAAGTAGATGAATATCCGAACCAGAAGTTAGTGACACCAATAATATTCAAACTATAATACTAAAGTAATCCTATCATCTACGACGACTAAGTTGTAGGCGATCATTCTCACTGTCATCGTCATCCTCTTCCTCCTCCTCATCTCCACTCTCCTCCCATATCTCCGCTACTGTAGGTGGGAAGGAGGGGCTCCGGGGTTGTATGTAGTAGGCGGGAAGGTGGGGCTTTGCCTTCGGCCTCCACTAGGGGTTGTCCTCGAATTCGGACTTGGGGGCTCTCGACTTCGGTCTCTACCAGGGGCTATGGCTTCGGATTCGTCCTCCACCAGAGACTCTACCTTTTTTATTTTTTCCCCCCAAAGCGAAAGCGACTCTCCCTGTATAATTTTTTTTTCGATTTCTAATTGTTTTTGCTTATAAGTTGTTAAAAAAATAGGTAAGTCGCGGTTATGAACAACGACTTACTATTATATATATATATATATATATATATATATATATATATATATATATATATATATATATATATATATATATATATATATTGAACCAGGGCTAAAAAATAATATTTAAAAATATCGGTCATTACGTAGATCCAGGAAACCCAGATCATATCAAATGAATACAATATCGACTTCGTAGATCTTTCAAACCCCAGATAAATCAATAAATTGGGGTTGAGAGGAACAGAAGAGCCAGCAGGGCAAACGACAATCTCCCATCAAAGCTCCTAGTTCAAATATAAAGAAGTTGAAGCAAGGAGAAACCTAATGTTCGGGCATAAAAAACCTCAAATTGAAACTCATACCTATCAGAAATCATCGTCCTAATCCATAGCATCCCCACCAATGCCGCCGCCGCCTTTGGGACACCGTTCAATCGTCGCGCATCACATCTCCACCATCGTCATTAACCTTTGATGTTCTACTCCTTCTTCATCGTCTGTAATTAGGTGGAAGTTAAGGCAAGTTGAACAGATTGACATGCAGATTTTGGGCGAGAGGGCGAGAGAAGTGAGAACGAACGTACAGAGCGAATAAGGTTGTTTTTTTTCCCTGATGGGCCAGTTCGACCCTTTTTTTTGGGTTAAATTAGGCTCGTGTGCCCATTTTCACTTTAAGCATATTTTCACTATAAGCCCCATTTTCATTTGAACTTATATATATATATATATATATATATATATATATATATATATATATATATATAGGGAAAGGTTCCAATGAAACAGATAATACGGTGTAACGGTAAAACGAATGAATATTGGGTAGTATTCATATGAATATTATATTATAGGAATATATAAATATGAATATTATGTTGTGTGAATATGAATATGATTTAAATATGGGTATATGAATATGTTATTATTTATATTCACATAATATAAAGTGAATAACACAATATTCATATCCACACACCATATTATTCACATATTCATATCCACATAATGCCATATTAGATTTTTTTAAAAATATATATGGTTTATTTTTTAAAAATATATGTATATTATTGGTCGGAATTATTTTTTAAATATATATATGGTTTAATGATGATAATTACCTCGTTCAATTTCATTTGTGAAAAAATTAGATTTTTGAAAGTATTAATATATCTATACTAAACCTAAAAGCATAAGCATCTCATTCCTAGGTGGCTTCACGAAATGTCTTGGATCCACGTGTCGAAACTTGGGTATGCCACATCATTATCTAATTCAAATATTTGCCACGTAAATGCCTACTTGGCACCCCATATCATCTATTCATCTTAATAACCGCTTCTATTTGCAGTTTTTTCCCCACTAACCCACAACTTTTCTCCCACTAACCCATTAGAGGGAATTTCTATATTTTATTTTCACAAATTCACTTCAATTTGGGAATTTTGTGTGTTATCTAGGGCTTGGAGAAGAAAGCAAGGGACTCGCTGACAGCAATGAATTCAAATAACGATTTAGATCACCTTGTGCTCATGTGGATGAGAGAACAGACGAGGGCGATTCCAAATGAAGGGAACGGAGAGGCGCTCTCCTCTTCTGTCAATGGTTTAGCGATTAAGGCTCAGAGCTTCGGTGTCGCCCCGATGGATACGAGTAGCGGACCTGATGCGGGACCATCCAAGACACCTTCGGACACATCTATACTTGGGGATGGACCTATGATTCAAGCTTGTGAGAATGATTTCATCCTCAAGAGGAAGAAAAAGGCTCCAACTTGGGTCGTTCGTTTTTGGGTTCGTTCATGCACAGTTGACAGCTTTTCGACGTCTCAGTAAAATGAGTTGTACGGATTCAATATTAATCGGGTTGGATCGTGCCATACCTTATCGGAACGAGGACGAAGAGATCTACAACTTTTCCGTTTAAGGTGTTTCCAGATTCGACCTAGAGCTTGGCTGAAAATCGACATCTTGGAGCTATCACCGTTTTTAGACGGGAATAAACAAGTGTGGGAACTTTCTTTTATTGCTATTTTTAGAGACCTTATTTACTTAAGTTATTTTAGGTAATTTAGGGGTTATTTTTAATTATTATTTAATTATTATTTTCCATCTAAATCAGTCCTAGGTTATATATTGACGGCTGATCTCCTTGTAAACAGCAGACGCCTCTTTGAAATAGAAAATACAGTTTGTGTGAAACATGCCTGTGAGAAAGTTAATCGATTCATAGCGTTGCTCATCGATTGCAAATTGGTTCTTGATCTAACTTGGTTTGCTTTGAGTTCGTCATCCTCGCGAGAGCTTGGTGATCCTGGTAATCACAAGTCCTCTCCTTATGCCTCCAAGTTGTCCGCTTGGTTGTGTAAGTTGTAGAGTCGGGCTTTGTAGTCGTTGGTACTTGGTTCCTACCCTCTTAGGAGGCCTGGGGTCTTTATCTCGTTCTACCTTAGTTCCAATCACCCTTCTATCGGTCTTTATTTCATTGTTTTGTTGAGTCTAGAGTTGTTGAATTTTCGAGTCTTTATTCTTGTTCTTGAGTCTTTGCTTCCGTTCTTGTCTTTGAGTCTTGATTGTGTAAGATCGGGCCATCCTACGGCTAACCCCGTATCAGGACCGGTGCTCGCTGGTGTGAAATCAGATTCGACAACAAATCTGATTGTATCGGTATTTCTCCTGTTTCTGCCAAATTGACGTGTCTTCAATTTCTACTAAATCTTTGTTAATTTTTTGAGGGGTTACTTTTTTTTATAGTTATACTCAAGGAGCTTTGTAGATGCCTTCTGGCTTTGCAATTGTTAATCTCCTTGCATTTCGGGTTCGAATATGCGCAGAGTGGTAAGTCCTGACTCATTTTTTCAAATGAATTTCTTTGTAATCACAAATACAGGAGGTATGTTGATTGACGTGAACCCATTCAAAGGTTGACTCATTTATATGGAAATAGTCGGATTTCACATTGTCTCTCAATGTTCTGTTACTTCTTTCAGGGACAATCTTCCAGTTGAAGAAGAAGATTTTCGTGAAAGAAACGGTCCTTGGCATGATCAGGTTAGACTTTTGAGTGGTTTTAATTTGCAGAAAATTTGGACCATGCTTAACCCTCCAACAAAATGGAAAATTCTAATGCAAGGGCTTTGTTTAGTTGATTGGGGAAGAGAAATAGACTCTAGCCTATTTCCAGATGATGCAGAGTTCGTGGGAGATTGTCGTACTTTTGGATTTCGTTGCATTGAAATGCAAGAAAATAGACCCTGGAAATTTCAGGTCAATGCTTAACTTAGAATGAGATTGTGTTCCATTACTGGCAAACTCGGATAGCATTTTCATCAAGCATGAATGGCTACTTACAACTTATATGTCCGACACCAGGTGGACACGGGTATTTGTGACCTAACTTGTTTGATTTCTGTTGGATAGTATAAGAGGGATATATATGCACGGCTTTGTAAGACTAACTCCATTGATGGAGGAACTAAGGTAATTGTCTTTTATATATATATATATATATATATATATATATATATATATATATATATCCATGAATTTTAGGTTTTTGATCAAAGTTGAATCTTGAAATTTGTAAAGTTAGGTGGAATTTCTCCCGGGAAACTCTTATTTTTTCTTTGGGGGAGATTAAAGTTACTGCATTTTTTTCCCTAATTGTTGCTTTATATTTGTGTTTGCTATTTTTCAATTGATGTTTTCCTGAATTTGGATGCAAAGAGTGTGGCTGGACAAGAACATAAAAGGAATGAGCATGGAGATTTCAGCCAAGGGGCCGGCTAACCATAATCGGGATACATGACAGAAGATACTGGAACCTTTTACCTTCTGATGAATCAAGGTGAGATTATTGATAACCTTACTTGATTTATTAAAATTTTGTAATCAATGGAGTTTTGACTCCACATATGTTTGAGATTATTGATAACCTTACTTGATTTATCAAAAATTCCAATTGGTTTGGGGGCATTTCCTTGCTGAAATCCTCCACATGGAGGTTTGCTGTTGGAGCTTTGTTTTCCATCTCTGCATCTTTGACTGCTCTTTCTTGGCTTATTGCTTCTTTTGTGTTTCAGTTTGCTGTGAGTTTTGAACCTCTCTTTCTTTGCTTATTGATTGTCTGTGTATCAATTTGCTCTCTATTTTGGATGATGTTTGAATGCTTAAACTATACGAATTTAGAAAACACAATAACATTTTAGGGTTCAACTGAATTCGATTCAAAATGTTACCCGGAAATCCAACCGGTAGCTTTACCACCTTTGTATCTATTTCTGTGTGACATCATTCAAACCATGGATAGTCAAACTTCCTAGAATTATACTGGAGTTGTTCCCAGAATTATACAACATATCAGGTAATTTTGTTTATTGTTTTGATGTGCAGAGCAAAGTAGGGGATTGAAAAAGGAATATAGGGGGATCAATTGAACTGGCCAAGCAAGAACCCATATGAGTATGCATAATGGTGCCACTACTGATTGAGAGCAAGTTTAGGGATGGTTAAGACCCTTAAAGATCATCTAGATGATTTTGAGTATATGTCATTTGGTTCCTTTATTATATAAGCTTGGCTTGCTATTTATGTTTTACCGTACAAAATAGCTATTTCATAGTTCTATGTGGGTCTATATCAGAGAAATTTCTTTCAAAATATTCAGGTTTTCTAAAATAATTACCACAATATTCAAGCTTTCAAACTATTTTAAAAAATATTCAAAGATTTCAGCTTTTTACTTTTGATTTTTCAAAAGGTACCCGTACTTTATACTAAATTACAAACTTAGTCTTGAACTTTCTAGTTTTTGGCAATAATACTAAAGATGCAATATCGAATACTTATAAATGACTTTTGGTGGTACTAACTACCATAATCTACTAACTATATTATGAATAATAAAAACTTTCTATGGTTTTAAGCCCACCACGCTCTGCAACTAAAACTTCAAGCTAAAGAGATTTGACCCATACCTGAACGTAGTTACTCTGGACCACCGGCGTTCCTTAGCTTCCGGCTTTCTAGAGGTGGCTAACCTTCAATCAGGCCTCCCTTAGTCCAGATTGAGCACAGATCTGTTTCGTTTCCTACCTCAGACCGTATTCTATAGCTTTTGGTTTTGATTTTGAGAGGGTGAAGGGATTTGAATCAAGAAAACAAAGTATTCAGAACATAGTGTTCAATTAAGTAGCTTTCCCTTTCTTAAAAACAAACTTTATTGAATCTGGGAAATATTACAACACACAAGCACTCTTAATTTAGAACTTAAATACACTTAACACTCATATCAGAAGATCCATTGAAGGGTTTTGAACTTTAGAGTGATGGAAACACCAATCTACTCAAATTCAAAACGCTTCTACTTCTCTTTCTGATTTACAAGACTCTTTCTCTCTTCTCCTATGGTTTTTCTCTCTCTGGATTTCCGTCTCTTGAGAAGTCTGAGAATGGCTCTATTTATAGAGCTGAGTAGAGAGCATTGGATGCCTTCCAACGTCTCTTTTACAAATGGCCGACAGATGTGCCTCTACGCACTAAGAAAATAATAAAAGCACACAGTGCTGACTCAACTCACATGCTGAACAGTAAAGGTAAACAGTAAAAGAAAAGGTACAATGATTGTGCTTGGTGGATGATGATGGCTTTCAGTTGTCCAGAATCTGGACCCCTTCGTCTCCCATATTGGCTTCCAGGTCATCATCATTGTAATCTTGAACTAGATCTAGAGTATTATCAAACTCTAGATCTTGATCGTTGTCTAGATCGAGATCAAGCATTAATCCTTCAGTGTATTCTCGATCCCATGCAATCAGTAAATCGATCACCCTCTCGTGTCCTCTTTTATCTAAAAAGTGACCGACCTATATTTCTGCTAAGTAAAGATTGATGGATTCGGTCCTGTTTATGGCTTGCTGCATTAATGGATTGAGTTGTGGGGTCACGATGAAGGTTGTATTTCCAACTTTGAATATCCCACAGTCTGTCTGTCTAAACTTGGTAATGTTGTAGTAGATGTAAAAGAATCCTTTTGCTCTTGCCTCCCAAGTATGCCTTACTACGTCGATTCTTCCTTCCATTACTGGATCTTTCACGTACCAGTAGTCTTCCCTCATCAGTAGGAAGATTAGGTAATGTGGTAGCCGGGTTTTTCCCTGGCTAACATCCATGCAGGCACTGATAACACGACTACAATTTATGTCTTCTAGTTTTTTGAATTTTGCTGCTCTGAGGAAGACCTCCTTCTGGAACTTAGTGAAATACTTGTACAAGATGCTCTCTTCTTCTTTCTTTGGCCATTGTCGCCTGTAATTGTGGATTCCATTGCACATTCCATATTTCCACGATTTTAAGTAATCTGGATCTTCATTTGGCATGATGGGTAATGATAATCCTCCCAATCCGGCGCCATTAGTTACACAAAAATGGTTACACCATTCTCTTATCCTTGCTGGAGTATCGCGATCTCTCAAAGTTACCATCCAATAGAAGTTGTCGAAATCTCTCATTCTCCATCTTCTACAGATGTCTTCCTGGAGTTCAGTAGGTAGCTGGAGAACTTTTATAATTATCTCTAAAGTTAACATTCGTATAACCGCTCTGTGTCTCGCTTGTAGGAGTACACGACGGAATCTATTCTCAGTAAATCTTCCAAAATCAACAAAAATATGAAAACTTGGAGGGGAAACCCATCCTTGGTATCCTCGTATTTCTCCTAAGAGGTTAATATCCCATGGGTGGAACACCAATTGCGGATTTTCCCACCGTGTTTGATTTCTCTAATCCATTAGCTAACTCTCTCGTTAAGCTGTCAGCTAGAGAATTTTTCGATCCCTGCACATGTTCAATGGTAAAAGTGAATTGATTAAGGGCTAATTGCCAACGCAGGAGTCTCCCATGCGCTTTCATATTATCAAGGTTATTATTTATGAAACCCAATATTCCTTTACAATCTGTTCTGGCTGTAAAAGGTTTAGGAGCTACGAAGATTATAAACTTCTGGATTCCACGATAAATTGCCAGAATCTCCTTTTCCATGACAGTGTAATTATACTCAGATTTGTTGAAGCTGCCACTGCTATACCTGCAAAGCTTGTTATCTTTCTTTATTTTTAAAACAGCTCCCCAATGATGATCACTAGCATCTGTTTCTAGAACTAGCTCATCCTCTTCATTAGGTAAATTCAATATTGAAAGTTTTTCACATCTTCTTTTCAGCTCTTTGACTATTTTAGTATCTAAGTGAGTCCAACTCCAAACTTGATCTTTCTTTAATTTAACCTGTAGAGGTTTTCTTAATTTGGCTAGATCTTTAATAAAATCAGAAGCATAAGTAAGACATCCTAGAAATCTTTCTAATTGTTTTCTATCCTTGATTTCATCAGGAAATTTTTCTACCTTTTCCAGAATATGTTCTTGCAAAATAATTTGTCCTGCTTTAATCTTTAATCCTAGAAATTCAATTTCAGGTTCAGCATAGATGCATTTTTTCTGTCCTAAAATGATTCCATGGTCAATATATTTTTGAGTTATAGCTTTCAAGTCATGCTTATGTTGTTCTATAGTTTTAGAGAAGATTAAGATATCATCAATGTAAACAAGACAACAATGTTTAAATTATTTGAAAACATTGTCCATTCTTCTCTGAAATATCCGAGGTGCATTTTTCAATCCAAAGGGCATGACTACCCATTCATAGTGTCCTTGTGGAGCACGAAATGCAGTAAGTGGAATAATTTTTTCATCCATTCTTACCTGCCAATAACCACTTTTGCAATCCATTTTAGAGAACCAAGTGGCTCCCTATATTCTATTGAATAAAACTGTCTTATTAGGAATATAATATCCATCAAAAACAGTGTTATCATTAAGCTTTTTGTAATTGAAAACCATTCTAGCTTTTCCTCTTTTTTCTTCAGCATGATTCCTGACCATAAAGGCGGGACTAGAATAAGGACTTTTACTTTCTCGAATTAAACCCTTCTTTAAGAGTTCATCAATTTGTTCTTTAAATTCTTGTTGATCTTTATAAGTGTAAACCATTTGTTTTACTCTAATGACAGCTTTTGGATCTATTAATTCTATGGTAGCAAATGATTTATCTTTTTCCCAAAATTTTAAAGGATTTTCATAATATAACTCCTTACACATTTTTGCTTGTTGTTTAAGAATTTTATCTTTTAATGTTACTTCACATATAGAGAGTGCAAATTCTCTTTGTGTAGGAAGAATATATTCCTCACCACGCTTAGTGAGCATAAACTCTATTGCTTGGTGTGTATAAGCTTGTTTAATCTTTTTAACCCAAGTATCTTCTCCATTGATGTTGAAGACCATCATGTCTAGGTGCTGAGTTACTGGAACATGGAGTCTTTGGAAATTATTTCCAATTAACATATCATGTGAGGGCTGATTAGTAGCCCAGAGTGTAGGAATTACACATTGGACTCCTTCTATCATGATAGGTACATCAGAAGCTAGTTCTGAATGAACCATGATACTATCATCAGCTATTCTAACTTGAATCGGTCTACGAGACTTCTGCCAAATAAACTCAGGAAATAATGCCTTCTTTCCAAAGCATACTGAACATCCAGTATCTACAAAGGCACATAACTCATATTTATTGAACCCTTCTAAGCAAATACTAATTGGAATATAGATGCTATTAGGGTTGGTAATCCTATAATTTTTCTTTAGTGATTCTCTACTGACATGTTCAAGACTTTCCTCTACCCTCATATTATCTCCATAGAGATGTCTAAGGTCTATTACTTCCATTCTCATTCCTATTTCATCTTCAAATAAAGAATCCGTGAGAGATTCTTTTAAATCTTTAGCCCTTGGATCATTTTCATAGATAGGTTCACTAATGGTTTTAGTGGAATACCCTATTAGCTTTCCTTTTGGCTCAGAACTAGATGATCCTTCTTGATTTTCTCTAACCTTTTGAACTATTGGGGGAATTGATGGTATTGATTCCCTAAATGGGTTAGAACCCAGATCTATACTATGTCTGGTTGGTTCTTTTATAATTTTATTTTCTAACCTCTTGTTTAAAGCTGCTATCATGCTTATTATATCTTCATCTACCACAAACGATTTGTCTTTTCTACTAGTGGTAGCTCCCTGATTCCTCGGAGTAATACTAAGATTAGGATTGAACCTAAAACTAGTGTTTCTGGATAAGTTTGGACATCTAGAGAGACTAGCTGGTGGTTTAGCATTCGTATGGATTCTACCTTCTTCATCTATGGTTAAAACTTTATTACTGCTAGTACCCGTAGAATTTTCAAATGCGTTTATCCAAATGGTCTTAAGTCTTATCTGATCAGATCTTAACTTAACAGGTACAACCTCTTTGTTGAACCTACAACCTCGTGTTTCTCAGCTTCTACTATATGGCATTTTGTGGAGGATTTGTAGTATTCTCAAGTTTATAAACTACCTTCCACTTTAATTGTAAATGACAAGTTCCCTTATGCATACTAATACCTTCTGTTAATAATTTTATAGCTAAGAACTTATATCCATAATGATCTTCTAGACTAACATAATAGTTAGGCCTATAGATCCAAGAAACTGCTCCTTGACTCAAATTACAGACTATACCACTGATGCATTGATCACTAAACTTTTTATGTCTGATGTCACAAACAAAATTAATGCATTGCACATCTTTCCCATAGTCTTGTAATGGAGTTATAATTACTTGGATGCCCCATATGAAAATATATTTAAATTTTTTATCTTTGTTATGTTTCTAAATGTTTGCCCAGTTGATTAAGTTTACTTCAGTTGCTTGATTTTCATTATTCTTGACAGTTACATCTCCAGACATTTCTTCGCAAATGTATTTAGCATATTTAGAGAATAATGATTTTTTAACAAACTGTTCTTTAGCGATGATCGGGAAATCAACCCCTGACCTCGTCATTTCTTCAACTTGTTCCTCATCAATAGAGGTTTCAGCTTGCTGAAGTTGAGCTAAAGTAGTCATTTCATATTCATCAGAGAACTCACTAGGAGATTCTCCTTCCATCATTTCATTAATTTCTTCACCTTCTATTGACTCATTTTCGGATTCTATTTCTTCTTCAAGCTTTTCTTCTATTATTTCTACTATCCCTTTGTTATTTCTTAGGGCTAAATCTACTGCTTCATCTTCAGATAGCTCGATATAATCCAAACTACCTAGGGCTTCTGCTAATCTATTGTTCTTCTTGTTTTTGCATTCATTAGCATAATGACCGGATTCTCCGCATGCCCAACACTTGCAGTTTTTCTTTTTCTCAGGACAGAACGAGGCTTTTTGGAAAAACCTTCTGTTTTTAGAGAATGGTTTTTTATAATACTTCTTATAATATTTTTCACCTCTTTGTTTATTGAAACTTTTTCTCTTATAGTTTTTTTTCCCTGGTAATCTCTATTATTACATCCCCATTCTGTTGGCGTCTCCCAACAAGTTAAGAATTGTTTTTTCATTCTTTGGGTGCTTTTTACGTCTCGACATTTTTTCTCAACCCATTTTCTAACATAGGAAATTATGTTACCAAGAGTATCTTTATCTCCATTTTTAATTAACTCTCAATACTCTTCACTTATTTGTTCATTGATTGGGGCAGGAAATTTATCAAAGAATATTTGCAGATTAGTGCTGTTTTCCCCTATCTTATAATAATACTTCTCGAATTCTGTTATGTAATTGTCAACATATTTCATGTTACAGATTTCAAGATTGTTTAGGGTTCTTTGCCATTTTAAAGCTTCCTTATCTTCATCTTCTTTTTCTCCAATGAATTCGTCTTCTAATAATTCACATATTAATGTGAACATCGTTACTGGGCTTGCCAAATTCCTAAGCTCTTGTTTTGGTTCATCACCAATAGCTCCATACCAGTCGGCAATACATCCATAGAAACTATGTTCTATATAATTAAGGAATTGAGAAGAGTTCCATCCTACGATCATGTTTAATACACTCCTCATACTTTTCTTCCAGAACTCTATGATTTCTCGCCTATTCCTTACACCATCTAGGTTTAATTTATAACCTGTTTCACTTATGGGTTCTAGGTTAATTTCTCTTTGATTTGGTCTATGGTTTGGCATAATGCTTACTCCAAATCTTTTCTTCTTTTCAAGAAATTCTTTAGGCTTTAACCTAGGTCTGTAATTGTTGGTAGAACCATGTTCATATCGTCTGTAATGTCTTCTAGCTTCATTTTTTTCTACAGGTTCATTCTCCTTCAGCCTTCTTTGTCTTAGAATTTCATTTAACCTTTTTTGGACTTTGGATATGGGAATGTTTTCCGTATCTTTTAGGCTAATTAATCCCATTTGTTGATACACAGCTTCTTCATCTGAATTCTTTTCAGACTCGTCGTCGCTCGTGACCTCTTGGTTCATAAAGTTGGTTTCAATTGCTTTTTGTTTCTGTAATTTCATCTTCCATTCAGGGTCATCCAACTTAGTGCTAAATCTCTTTATTTGTCGAATTGGATGTTGATTCATTTTTAGGGTTTTGATTTTCATCTTGATCTTCTTCTATCGTTGCCTTGTTTTTTATATTATCTAATTTAGTAGAAAACTTCTTTTGGATTTTTTTAAATGGATAACTGTATTTTAAAAGGATCTCCTTTCTTAATTTCACCACCTGATGTTAAGCTTATCTGATGGCTAATTTCGTTAATGGCTTTTAGATTTGTTGAGTGATATACTTCGCCTGTTTCTTTTACAGTCTTAAATATTTTACTGCTAATCTCAATATATAATTGTTCTAATTTTTTAACTTCGAGTTTTAGATCTATAAGTTGGTCTGAAATGGGATTTAAAATTGCTCCAAAATGCTTATCGTTTATATCTAAATGTAAAGCATGAGGATAAGTCTTATGGGGGCAATTAGTAGACACCTCCAGATTGTCTTATAGATAAATACAGTTTATTTTTAATTAACTTGGCTCTGATACAAAATTGCAAGATCAAGGTGCTAATTATAAATTTTTAATGTAGAATATAGACTAAACAAGTAACATACAAGGATATTAATGCAAATTATAAAAAGATATGGTGATTTTATATGTTTTTTGCTTTTTATGGGAAATTATAAAAGACAAGTGGGACCCTAGTGAATATTTTTTTAAAAACTTTCAAACCTTAAATAATTTGGTAAATATTTTATATTTTGTGAATATTTTTACAATCCACTCTATATCAGGCATCAATATGTATGGTTAGCCACAGGTTTTAATGAGCGACTTATAATAATAGAATTATTTATTGGTATCTATTAGGATGTATATGTTAGATTTTGTCTTGAATATTGTTTTAATCTTTATTTTATCACTATAATTTATATATATTTTTTTGGTCTAAGATATAATTTTCATACTAATAACTAACATTATATAATCTATTGTTCTAATTATAAATAATAATCGATTATAAACTTTTAAATTAAAATGATTAATATCAATTTTTAATCAAATACCCGTGCCTTAGGCACGGGCCTAAACACTAGTATTATATTATATTATATTATTGGTTGGAATTTTTTTAAATAATATATATATCGTTTAATGATGGGAATTACCTTGTTCAATTTCAATTGTGAAAAAATAGATTTTTGAAAGTATTAATATATGTGAATCTATCTTTCAACTAATAAAAATACCAATGTGCGAGAACCATAGTGATTAAAAAAACGGAAATTTCGCGAGGTACCCCTGTGGTATTGCAATTTTCGCGAGGTATACAACTCTTTTACATATTTCGCGTGGTACCCCTGAGGTTTTGGATTTTTTTCGCCTAACGCCCTTCCTAGTTAAATCTAACAGATCTTGGCAATGTTCCGTTAGTTTTCAATTTTTTTTTTTAAAAAAAAAAGAAAGAAAGAAAGAAGGCAGGAGAGAGAAGCGGAGAGAGAGATAGACCAGATCTGAGTCGTCCTCCGGTGTGAAAAAACCCTAAAGAGTTTTTGGCTTGCCGTCGCCGACCTTCATGCCATAGCATCGGTGCCCAGCAGCACCTATGGCCACACCCCACCGGTTCATACAACCGTCGCCTCCTACCCTAGCCCTCCACCACCCTTCTTCACCCTCTCCGGTACGCGCCCACCAGCCCCTTGCTGTTTGGATCTCCAGCGGTCTAGCAGTGAGAAGTCGCCGGTGTTGCTCAAGAACGGACACAACGCGGCCGAGCCGCTGTTGCCCTCCCGAAGAAAGTCGGCAAGATTCTCGTCGCTGGCACCCATGGGAACAACCTCGGATGCCAATGCGGTGGCTGGTCCTTGGAATTGCAGGGCGTCAGCGGCAACAACCACAATCGCATAATTCCGAAACCCTAACTCTGCAAAATCGAATTTCTAGGAACGACGATCCTGAGCGAGATCACGTCGGTGGTAGATGAGGAGACGGAGGGGAAGGGAGTCGTCGGCGTCCTCCTCCTCGGCAAAATCGGCCTCCTCCAACACGAATCTTCCTCCGCCACTGCCAAACACTTCCTCCCCGCCGCACTAGACACCGTCATCGTCTTTACCCCTCTCCTCTTCGCCCTCGCCGACACCGCCTTCCTCCATCAACCCTCTCCTTCCCAGCTCACCTTTGGTCTCTCTCTGCTTCTCGCCGGGGCCAGATCTGGTCATGGGTTGGTCGGGGAAAGAGAAAAGCTGAGAGGTTCCCATGTCCGTTCCTTCTTTCTTCTTTTTTTTTCTTTTTTCTTTTTTCTTTTTTTTTAATTGAAAATTAACGAAATCCGTTAGATTTAACTAGGAAGGGTATGAGGCGAAAAAATCCAAAACCTCAGGGGTACCACGCGAAATATGTAAAAGAGTTGTATACCTCGCGAAAATTGCAATACCACAGGGGTACCTCACGAAATTTCCGTTAAAAAAATGTACGTATGATCAGGCACGTATCTAGGGGTGGGATGGGCTTTGCTGCAGCCCACCCCAAAAATCCAAAATATAACATATAGGAAGGAAGATGTCAGTAACACATATATCCAGTTTAGCTCAATATTATATATATTTTTTTCAATATAATAATGTGTATTTTTTTTAATGAATTATCAACATAACCGATTTTCCCGGCAGAAAATTATCAATATGTCAATCAGCGGTTTTCTAAAGAGAAAATTTGCTGGAATATCACCCTAGCCTACCCTAATTAGCTTAATAGCATAGTCACTTTATTAATTGGCCGTTCCAACACCCATTTAATGTTTTTTAAGTGTTTAGCAGCTTTACCTTCTGCTCTCACCTCTCTCCAGAAAATCGCCATAGCTGAGGAATCCCGCTCCCAGGTGGTGGCGCTTCATCTTCGTCTTCTTCGATTCCTTCTCTTCCAGTCGTTGTTATCTTCCGATTATGCAGTATATGTCCTCTCCTTCTCTAACTGCTCTCCGTTTTCTTATTTTTTTCTGCCTTGTAGTCGTTTTCTGGAATCGCATTTCCCTCGTGGTTTTGTTCGTCCATTTTCGTGACCGATGGAAGGTTCTCCAAGTATAGATCCATTTATCAATGTTGTTTTCGTTCAAACCTACCGTGTATTCGTACTCTGTATTCGATTTTATTTTTGATTTTTTTTGCTTTTAGAGTGTTTTTGGTTTTTTAGTCGAGTTAGGGTTTTTAAATTGGTTGAGTGTTGTGGCCATATCTTGAAATCTGTGGTTCATTCTTTGTGTTTGGTGCCATTTAGTAGCTTATAGTCCTCTTGATTCAACTTATTAGTGCCCACTTCAGTGGAAATTGTTGTTGATTCCTTTTATTCCTTATTTATATAGGTGTTGAGTTGGTAGTTTTGTCTTATTCTTAAATTTTGGTGCAGGATTCCAGATTGTGTGTTCTGTATACATGCATATCTTTGTTTATTTTGTGTTGTTGATGGGTTTTTTGGTTGTTTTGCTTGAATACAGATAAGTCATCCTTGATGTTTGTATTAAATTTTCTCATTCAAAATGAATCCATGCATATCCATGGTTTGGTGACATCTAGTTGGTCCTGATGTGTGGTGTCATCATCTTTGATGTCAATGTTCACATCCAGGTGACCTAGTGGTTGATTACATAGATGGCATCCAGTTGCCTTTCCCTTTTTGATGTGTGTGAACACAGTGATGGCATCGAGTTGTCTTTGTGTACGGTTTTTGGTTCCATGTAGTTGTTTTTAATGTTGTTACCAGTTTGTTTTATTGCTTTTAATTAGGTAACAGTTTGTAGTTATTTTTGATGAAATAATGTCCTCCTCTCAACTTGTCTGCATTTACTGTTAATCTGTCATTCCTCTTGTTGTTTACAACCCTCATGCTTACTGCTGGTGATGACAGAGAGGGACTTGTCCTGTCCCTTCTGTCATCTAGTTGTCTTATTCTTTTTGTTGTGTTGAAGACAGTTGTGGCATCTACTTGTAGTTGTGTCCATCTATTTGTTTGGTGGGTCCATGTCGTTGTTATTAATGTTGGTGCCAGTTTGTTTTAGTTACTTTGGATGAAATAATGATCCTTTTAAAAATTGTCTGCACTTGCTTATACTTTGTTATTTGTATTGGTGATTCCAGCTCTCATGCTTACTAATGGTGATGACAGAGGGGAATTGTCTTATCCGGTTTGTCCCTTCCCTTCCTTTTCTCTCTTTTTTACTTTGTGTATTTTCTTGTTATATGATGCTTATCTTTTTATTTAGGGGATTTATAATAAGTGTCTGTTATATGTAGGTGTTTGATTATGTTCGTCCAGATCGTCTTACTTATCATGGGAAGTATAATCTTTACTCCCGGGTTGATGTGCTTCCTATTATAGAGAAGGAATTCTCTGCTACTGATTGGTCATCACTATCGTCCTCTTTTCTTCGTCGTATTATATGGTTTGGTAATAATATGAGATTGTCCCAACAGCTTTTGAATCATTTCATCATTAACGAACTGAAAACCTCAAAAATTCGGGAAATGTGGTTTAAACTGGAATCATCCCATCCGTGTCGGTTTTTAATGTCTGAGTTTGCTGCTGTAACTGGTCTGAAATGTTACTCTGATCACACTGTTGCCATCCCTTCTGTCAGTACCAAATCTGTGTTGGGTGTAGATGAAATTAAGTTTGATGCGTTGGTAGCTCTTTTCTGTAAAACACCACAAAATTCACCAAAGAAGTTGCTCATTGCATATATATTGATTATTGATGGGATTCTGTTACCCCATAGGGATAGATGTGTTAGGGATCAGGTTGTTGCACTTGCATCTAATCTTAATCGTTTAAATGAGTATCCATTGGGTAGATTAGTTTACGTAGAAACCATCACATCCTTGATGAAGGTCAACCGTTTCTCTTCTCGTAAACTTGCTAAGCTTTTTAAGAAGACTCCCAAGAAGTCTAGTAAGGAGAAAGTTCCAAAGGCAAGGTCTGGCTATAATCTTTTAGGGTTTCCACTTGCTTTGCAGGTTTGTCATCTATTCCAATCTGTCCTTAGCTTTTTTCCATGAAGTTACTGTATTCTGTTTTTTTCATTTTCTATCGGTTTTCTTACATTTTGGCATCCTTATGTTGTTTTTATCCCAGGTTTGGATCTTGGAGGCTTTTCCCAGGGTCCCAAGCATCATTAACTGCACCTATGTGCCAGATGACAACGATAGGTCTTTCGTGAAATGGTCTTTGCCATCTTCTAAGAACATCAGTGCTCGGATTATTCAGCTTGGATTTGCTAACACTCGCATGGTATTTTTTTTCTTTGTTCCAGTTTCATTTTCTTTTTAGTTGTCATCTACTTTTACCTTATATCATATGTTGATTATGTTGTTTATTATGGCATGGTGACATTTTTTTTTCTTTGTGCATTTGAAGGATAAGACCTATCCAACCTATGGCGAGTATTTGGACTGCCCGTTGATGTGTTTATCTGGTGAGAAAAAGGATTCAAAGATTGATGCATATCTCGAGTGGTTGACTCAAAAGGCATCTGCAAGGGCACCTATCCCAGCTACAGAACCCATTGTCGATCTCACTCTGCAAAACAGTCACTCCCCTGGAGTTTTTGATCAAGTGGTTCCGTCTGCAACTCAGAATATGGTTGTTTTCTCTCCTAATTCTGTAGCTACACGCACACGATCTAAGGTGTCATCTCCTTCTGTTGCGCTTGCATTGTCGGGTCCATCTAGGAAGCGGAAGAGCTCTATGTCCCCTGCTGTTGTGTCTGACCAACAACAGGATACCTCCTCTGATTTTGTTGAATTGGCTGCTCCATCTAGGAAGCGGAAGAGTTCGATGTCTCCTTCCGTTGTTTCTGGACAACAACATACGGAATGTGTTGCTGATGCCATAGTCTCCAAACGTAAACCTGGCTCTAATCTGTCTCCTGCAAAGGTTTCCTGTCACAGCAAGAAACTCAGTCTTACTCATGCAATTGTTGTTGCCAAGTTGAATGAGGTTGCTTCGGCTAAGTTGAGTGAGATGGCTTCTGATAAGGTGAATGAAGCTGCTTCTACTGGTGTTCCTGCATCATTTGGAGGTGTCCCATTGATTGGAACTGAGAAGGTGCAGAAGAAAAGAGATGAAGGGCAAGCTGTGGACAATGATATGGGTGGCAACCCTGGAATATCTCATCTGGATACAGAGTGTCTACCCCGGATTACACAGCATTTGGCGTTGATTGCCCAATGTGTTATGCGTGTTGAGGCGAGAGTTATGACTGTGAAATCAGCGGTCAATGCCATGTATTCCAAGTTTGATCGTGTTCAAGCAGATTTCGATTCCCTACACTCCAATTGTGAATCACTACAGTCTACAGTTGATTCCCTTCACTCCAAGCACGATGCTCTTGCATCCAAGGTTGACCTCATTCTCTCACTTCTCCAGTCCAAACATTGTGCTTCCAAGACCCCCTTTACTGGTAAATTTGATCACAATGTGGAGTCCAAGATTCCATGCCCTGATAATGAATCTCCTTCTCTCCCTATTATCCACATTTCTGATCCTACCTCACAAAACTCCCCCTCCCCACAGTCCTATGATCTTCCCAAGACTAAAACTTCCCCCAAGCCTAAGGGTTTAGTTGCTCCGACTAGAAGATCTACTAGGGTTGCCAAAGTGGCTGCTTCGTTGGGGTCTCCCTACACTCGAGGTTTCAAGAAGCGTGCAATGCCAAAGAGGCCTAAGCATTCGTATTACGAATTGGAAGATCGAAAACAGTTTTATGCTTGGCTCAATTCAGACGAGTAAGTGGTTCCTTCTTCTTGCATTTTTACATGTGTTTTATCCTTTGCTTTCAATACATATATTTGTACTGATTTATCATTCTTTATCTTTATTCTTTAATTTGCATTTTTACTCACTTTGTCTGTTTTTATTTTTATTTTTTGTGGCTTTTGTGCTGCGTAGCGATGACTGTCCTCAGATTCAAGGCAATGATATTTTGATGGAGAAGTCATTCTTCTCTGAACTTGTTGGGAAGCATCAGTGGCTTCGTGATGACGTAAGTATCTTGTGTTATTGCAGTTTTCATTTTTAGCCTTATGTTATCTGTTGGGTTATATATTAATGTGTCATCATTATTTATGTGTGTTTAGCATATAGGAGAGGTATTGTCTCACTTTAGGAAGTACATTGCTGACAATGGTGAGAAATACAAAGGGATTGTGATAATGGATTGGGTGTGGTCTGCAAAGTTCACCAATGGTTTTTTCAAGCGCTATAAAATGGGAATAATGCCTTTTACATCTGCTTTTTTTGGGTATGTTCACGGGCTGTTGCCAAGATTCTATGGGAAGTCTTGGGTTGATGCAAATACTGTCTACGCACCTTTCAACATCCAAAACAAACACTGGGTGGCTTTGCAAATTGATTTGATCCAAGGGAAAGTGAATGTGTGTGACTCCAGCGCTTTTATTTACTCTGAGGAGAAGCTGCAGACACATCTGGAACCGCTCTGTGCTATGCTACCTGCAATTTTGAAAGAATCTGGCCGATTTTCACATATGGGAGACATTATTGAATCTCCTTTCAAACTTGAGCGATTCCGTGATCTCCCACAAAACAGCGATGGGTAAGTGCATTTGTTATTTTGAGTCTTGTATGAATTCATTTTTGTCTGATGATGCCTTTTCATTTGGTCTTACACTGTGTTTCCTTTTTAGTGGTAGTTGTGGTGTATTTACTATCAAGGCCATTGAAGAGTTAGCTTTTGGTCAGAATATATATGCATTTGATGACGACCACGTCCAAGCATACCGTGAGAAGCTGGCCATCGAGCTGTATAAGAAGTGTTTGACCGTGTCTTCTATGTAATCTGTGTTTTATCTGTTGTTCTTTGCTTTGGATACTCGTACCGGCGGCTATTATAAGCAGTTTAGAGCTTGTATGCTCTAATTTTGTAACTACTTTATGTAGGTGGCATTACGTATGACCTGATAACCCAACAATACTTAGCCTTTAGAGCTAGTATGCTCTCATTTTGTGCTTATGACAACTGTGCGTATTTTATGGTATCTACCACTTGTTCAGTTTCTAAGAACTATTGCTTTAAAGCTTGTATAATCTATTGTCAATCCAAATTCCATTGTCTTTACAGATTTTGCACTTTGTTTCTGTAATTGCATTGTAATCAATATAACAATCCCTTATTTTGGACAAAATCTCAGTCCAAAGTTGTGTCACAACCTCACCTCCGAAGAGACTCACTGTTATCACAACATGTTCACCTCTCAAAGTCGTTCAGATGCCAACAAAAGTGTATGAACTCATTTCCAACTTAACATATGCATTCATTAATAAGTATAAACTGTAAAAATCCATGTAAATTCTATGACTATATGCCAAAAAACATGGTCACCATGTATCTACCAAGATCTTATTATATTGTCCTATATTTAAAAATAAATTCTAAAGACTTGACAAATCATATGTAATTTCCTATAAAATCTCATGTTTCATCCTCTATGTATGAACTGATTGATGCTTTGGCGGGGCATGTTATCTTGTTATGGCCTTTCTCCCCGAAAGCGCCACACTTGTATGTCACGTTCCGTTTTTTCCGTTCCCCAAATGACGGAATCCTGCATTTTTTTGGCCTCCCGCTTTTCTTCCGGACTGTTGGAGGAAGACATTTGATGCTTCTGATTTCGTCTGGGACGTACCAGTTGTCCTCACAAGGCACCGGGTATATGGTTTCTTGGTATGCCAATCACCAAGACTGAATCTTGTAGTAGTCACTTACAAAATCAGTTATATTTAGCTTCATCCGCTGAATTACAGCAATAGCATGGACACACGGCATATGATCGACATCAAACACCCTGTAGGTACATGTCCTACACCCCAAATTAACCACTCCTGTAAATTTCCCCCCATCTACTTGATATTCTGTCTCGTTCAACACCTTCACTTCATACCTTCCTGACCGGTCATACCTTGCCTTTAAAATCTCTTTTATTTTCGGGGGCAAATCAGTGGTCTTTGACGCTGCTTCTCTATGCTCAGTGAACCAGTCTGCCATTTTGTTTCTGATATACTGAAACAGCGCAACAATGGGGTATCCTCGAGCTTCTTTCAATATTGCATTTATACACTCTGCATTATTTGTTGTCATAATATTGTACCTGTCTCCCTCGAAGTGTGCCCTTGCCCACTTCTGAAAATCTGCGTCCTCCAGGTACTTGCCAATCTCCTTGTTGATGTTGCATATGCTTTGGAAGTTGGCTTCAAATTCCCTTAGTGTGTAGCTTTCTGATGCTCTGGTGACAAAGTGGTTGACCCCTCGGTTTTTGAATCTTGCCTTTATATTCTGTTTCAAATGTCGTGTGCATATCACATGCTTTGCTGAACTGTATACTTCAGTCACAGCTTTGCTGATGCTTGGGTGCCGATCAGATGCAAATACTAGCTCATTTGAGTCTGGTATCATGAGAGCCAATCTCTGGATGAACCACTTCCATGCATTGTCGTTCTCTGAGTCCGCCACTCCAAATGCTATAGGGTACACATGCCTGTTGGCGTCCTGTGCAGTTGCTGAGATGAGAACCCCTCGGTATTTTCCATGTAAAAATGCAGCATCCACCATGATAACCTATGAAATGCACTTTACCTTTGTTACATTATGTTAATTATAAAATGTTTATTATAGCAATTTATTTAGTTCTTACCTTTCTCATCGCTTGGAATCCTTTAACGGAAGCTCCGAATGATAGGAATGCATACTTGAATCGGCTGTAGCCATCAATCTCAAGGCATGCATATGTACCTAGATTTACTTGTTGCATAATGTGGAAGTAGGAAGGTAACATTTCGTAGTTTCCCTCTGGAGTCCCTCTTATCATGTTTTGTGCTTCTTCTTTTGCTTTCCAAGCCTTCCAGTAGCTCACCTCTTGCCTAAATTCCTTTTGCATTGCATTTTTAATTTGTATGGCATCTGGCCCTTTTGTCACCCCTTCATACCTTCATTCATTACACATAGATCCAACTTCAGTGTTTCAACTATTCCAGTAGGTAATGCAGTAAATGTGTTTTACAGATGCAATTATATTGAATAATTGATAACATATAAGTAGTAAATAACATGATTTTTTATAGATTATACCTGATCTTCATCTTTTCTGCTATATCTTGGTATGATGGTTTCCGTCGTTCCTTACACCTAGCTGAGAATGAACATGTGTGCTCTTCGTTCATCCTTCTTACTTCAAAGTAGCTTGAATTCTTCAAACATGTAGCTAGCATTGACCACTTGCAATCAGCATCAATACACACAACCTTGTACTTTGTTGTTGTTGATCTATCCACTCCAAACTGGAAGTTCTCCCTAATTGCCATGTTAGCCACTGCATTCCTTACCTGATATTTTGACTCAAAAATCTGCCCAACATTAATGAAATCAAGGTCATCTATCTCATTCTCACTGATGCCTTCAGTTTGATATCTGTCATGGTATGCTCCTGTCTCTTCATCTGCAAAACTAGTAGTAGCAAGAGCCAAGGTGTCATCAACACTTGTACCTTGAATGCAATCATCAGAATCTGTCACCACACTTGTTGGTTGAACTGAATTTGTTATATGATTCCCATTCATCCTTTTCTTTGCTAACACATTCAACGACAATGACCATGCTACTTGAGGTGAATCATTTATATCCATGAAAGTCCTTAGATCGTCATCTTTGCTGATTATGAACGGATCTTTCAACTTTTGCAAAGGATGCAAGTGGCTTAACTTGACCTCATATGTAGCTAGGTAAATATCGAATCTACTACCAATCAGCTCTGTCAATGATTGCAATTCAATAGTATGGTTGATGACAAATGCCTTAGATACAATTTCACCAACATACTCGCAATACCCAATAATCATCCTCAACTCTCCTCCAAAACACACTTTCAAAATTTTCAAATCCATAGCGCAGCACCTGTTTGCAATGAATTCAGAGATTCCAATGTCACAATAAACCAACAGATTTTGGATTCAACATCAAATTATGTATCCAGACACACAGATCGACAAGTCAATATCCTATTACCCCGCACAGACAGATTCCAAATAACGATTTACTCTATATCGGTAAACAACAATTAACCCCTAGACTATTGAATTCATAATTTAGATATGCAATTGATAGTCAGACATCCAGATTTAGGTTGAAAGTTATGCGACATACCTTGATTCATGGATCCAAATTTCCCGAAATTGATTCCTGCTTGTTCAGATTCCCTGTACACTGATGCTCGAAATCTTCTCATTGATGCGTTGATTCCTTGCAATTGATGAATGAATCCGAAATTCTGTGCAGATTGGCTATGGCTGTTTCATCGACATATCCAGAGATGGAAATTCGAGGTGGACTCAGACGATGAATTCACGTGTTTGATTCATATTGGACTTCGGTTTTCTTCCAGGAATCTATGGATGGAAGCTTGATTCCAGTGCTTCAATCGTTATTTTTGGTTGATTTTACGATCGCCATCGCCGCAGCTTTGAAGAAGCTTCCGAAGCTTCTATAGATATGAAATTGATCTAGATGGGGGGGACACGCGCGCGTGGGATGGGTTGTTTTAGAAGGGGGTGTTATGCTACCTAATTAATTTTATTGGGCTGCTATATAGCTAATTGCATCTTTCTAATGGGCTAGCTGCCAAAAAAAACCCTTTTCTAAATAGCCCATAAGATATTTATTCAAAAAAAAAAATATAGCCCATAAGACACGAAATTATTTTTCAATAACTATATCTCAAAGGCAACCAGTTTTAAATACAAACTAGTATGATCCCTGCACCATGACGCGATTTTTTTATAAATAATATTTAGATATAGATAAATCATAGACATTAGATTTAATTCAATATTTTTAATTAAACCCATTGATTAGTAAATGTGTTAAAAATAATAGGAAAAAAATACACTTGGGTTAAAGAGATAAAGAGAAAAATAAATAATAAATAGTGAAAGATAAAAGTTTTGAATTAATCCCATTGATTAAAAAATGTAACATCAAATAATATTGGGTAATTAATATTATAATATTTTTCAAAAAAATAATATTAGAAAATATAGTTACCATAATAAAATGATATCATGTAAATAATATTTCCACAAAATAACTTTGAACATGGAGAGAACATGTGACATAAATTAATATAGTATATAGATATAGATAGTTAGTAAATGAATTTGAGTTAAGCCCAATAAGTATATTAGATTGAATTCAATGTTTTGAAATAAACCCAACTAGTACGATCCCCGCGCCATGGCGCGATTTTTTTTATAAATAATATTTAGATATAGATAAATCATAGACATTAGATTTAATTCAATATTTTTAATTAAACCCATTGATTAGTAAATGTGTTAAAAATAATAGAAAAAAAAATACACTTGGGTTAAAGAGATAAAGAGAAAATTAAATAATAAATAGTGAAAGATAAAAGTTTTTAATTAATCCCATTGGTTAAAAAATGTAACATCAAATAATATTGGGAAATTAATATTAGAATATTTTTCAAAAAAAAATAATATTCGAAAATATAGTTACCATAATAAAATGATATTATGTAAATAATATTTTCACAAATAACTTTGAACATGGCCGGAGAGGACATGTGACATAAATTAATATAGTATATAGATATAGATAGTTAGTAAATGAATTTGAGTTAAACTTAATAGTTATATTAGATTGAATTCAATGTTTTGAATTAAACCCAATAGTTAGTAAGATTAAGGAAAAGAAAGAATTAAAAGAAAAAGAAGAAAAAAAGGAGAATTAAAAAAAAAAGGATTAAAGAGAAAAAAGAAAATCATAATTGGTCAAAACCCCTAAAATCCCTCTAATGTTGACACCTCAACATAAACTCTTCTAAATTAAGAGTTTATAGTTAATAAGATTAAAGAAAAAAAATAATTAAAAGAAAAAGAAGAAAAAATGAGAATAAGAAAAAGGATTAAAGAGAAAAAAGAAAATCATAATTGGTCAAAACCCCTAAAATCCGTCTAATGTTGACACCTCAGCATAAACTCTTTTAAATTAAGAGTTTATATAGATAGTTAATAGGATGAAAGGAAAAAAAAAAGAATTAAAAGAAAAAGAAGAAAAACGGAGAATTAAAAAAAAGATGATCAAAGAGAAAAAAGAAAATTATAATTGGTCAAAACCCATAAAATCTCTCTAATGTTGACGCATTAGCATAAACTCTTCTAAATTAAGAGTTTATATAGATTTGTAGAAATATAATTCAATTTTAAAATTAACTTTTTCATTTATAAATACGTTTAAAAATATAGTCACAACTCACAACAATGCTCAAACAAGTTACGTATATATTTTTTTGGTCGGAACCAAATTACATATAAAGTACATATATATGAAGCTATGCATAATTTTCAAAGTATAGCTATTATTACATAATAATACAAACACTAGCCCAGTATATCCTGCAACATCGCACGGTTTGAGGGTCTAGATATACACTTGATCTTATTCCGAACTAGTTACCCTTGCCATCAAATTATTATTACATGAGAATATGGATACAAGTATTTAATTTGATGATCGAGATCTCAGTATCTCACGTATATGTATAACACCGTACCGTACCATTAATTAATTCAGTAAGGGCGTTGGCCTTTAAAGTTACCCGGGGGTTTGTAGCTGCAGATGACAAAATCAACCGCCAGCGATACACTGAGTCCGAGCACACCCAACGCTAGTGGTGCTCCTTCACACCACTTGAGTATAATGACCGCACTGCTGACCTTCTGCGCATGAGTTAGAGTTGTAGTCATAGTATTCATTTTCTTTCACCCACATGTTGACAGCATCTACCCCTGTTATGTGATCACTATCGCTGGATCATCCAGCGATAGTGATCTGCGGAAAGAAGCTATCCACCCCATGTTTTCCGAATGCTATTATTGCTTATAGAATTTTGTTGACTATTCCTGTGACAGTTGCATCTGCGGAAAGAAGCTTTTCAAAGCTGAAGTTGCTCAAATCCTATTTGCGTTCTACAATGACACAAGAAAGGCTCAACGGATTAGCCTTAATAGCAATTGAGAGCGATCTTTTGAAGAATGTTGACTACAATGAGCTTATCGAAGATTTTGTTTCTAAGACCATCAAACGGATGTCACTTTTTAAGTGAATTGTTTATGTTATCTTTGAATCTCAAGACCTTTTGGTACTTTATATGTAATCGTTAAAATCATTTTGGGATTATATCATGAAAACTTGCTTTTTTTTTCTATTGTCCATCGCTATATGAATTTATTGGACTTTGTTTATTTTTATGCCTTGTCATTTTTAGAACAGGGCCTCCCAAATCGTCTAAACGTTTTGATTGTGTCCAATAATGACTAGTTGTGCTATGGAGCAGCAAAATTTCATTGATAGTTACCTTGTTAGTATGATCGAAAACGAGTTGGTTTCTAAAGAACCACATGACCCACCAAGTTGTAGCTAGAACGGCAAAAGAGTTGGTCCCAATAGCACATTTTATAGCAGTAAGTGGAAACACGTTTCCCATGCCGACAGGAGTAGTGAAAGATCCCGGAATGTGGATACGTAAAGCTTTAAGCAAAGCAGTAGCCATGGGACACCGAAGAAGCATGTGATCACCCGATTCATTTGTATTGCCACTGAAAACACAACCAGCAGGTACAGCCACGTGTGACCTCTGTAATCTGGTTTTGGTTGGGAGACCATCACGGGAGATTTTCCCGAGGAAGTGTCGAACCTTAGGGGGCACATCGAGACTCCAAATCCAATCGCAATCGAAATCAGGCGACCCGGTGTTTACAGAAAGGAAGGAGTTGGCAGAGGCGGTTGAGAACCAGCCATTTTTGCTTGGGCCCCAATATAGGCGATCTGTGATTGGGTTGCTAGGCAAAGTTAGACCCATGATGTGGTCGATAACATCTTATTTCAGAACATTTGCTAATGAGTCCTTTATAAGTGTTTTGTTCCACTGGCGGTTGGTGATGAAGTGAGCCACCGACACTCCCAAGAGATTATCCGGGATGAGACTCAGTGTTTTGGAAATCAATGGCTTCTCGAAGGCCCAATTATGGGACCAGAAATCAATGGATTCCCCATTTCCGACCCTCCACTGAAGAGCTGGGAGGAACTGAGGTCTGATGGACATAAGGCGGGACCATTGCCACGAGGTATTACCTTTTTTGATATAACCGGAAAGGTCGTGGCCTTTAAAGTATTTTTGTGAGATGACCCGAACCCAGATATTGTCTGGTTCAGAAATAATTTTCCAAATGAGCTTCATCTGGAAAGCTATATTCATAGACTCTACCTTATGAATCCCCAAACCCCCTATAATAGTGTCCGAACAGATTTTGTCCCAGCTAATCAGCGGTGGAGCTTTAGAGGGACAAAATCTGGGACAAAATCAGATTACAGAGGTCACACGTGGTTGTACCTGCTGGTTGTGTTTTCAGTGGCAATACAAATGAATCGGGTGATCACATGCTTCTTCGGTGTCCCATGGCTACTGCTTTGCTTAAAGCTTTACGTATCCACATTCCGGGATCTTTCACTACTCCTGTCGGCATGGGAAATGTGTTTCCACTTACTGCTATAAAATGTGCTATTGGGACCAACTCTTTTGCCGTTCTAGCTACAACTTGGTGGGTCATGTGGTTCTTTAGAAACCAACTCGTTTTCGATCATACTAACAAGGTAACTATCAATGAAATTTTGCTGCTCCATAGCACAACTAGTCATTATTGGACACGATCAAAACGTTTAGACGATGATCCGACTGGTCCGTTGATCCCTAATCATCGCAATCATTACGGTACGCACAACCAGGCTATTAGGGGTTGTGCTATGAAAACCAGGGCTCAGAATCGGTCCGGGAAGTGGGATAAACCCCCGCCGAATTGTTATAAGCTTAATTTTGATGGTTCGGTACTCCCGAATGGCAACTCGTCTTATGGTTTTGTCATCCGTGACTCTGCGGGTTTAGTGGTCTCTGCTGGCAGATATGTTTGCACAAATATATCGGTGATTTATGCCGAAAATCTCGGACTCAGAATGGGTTTGTTACGGGCAAAGGAGTTGCAAGTTGCAACTATCTACACTTCTGATCGAAGGAGACAACTTACTAGGGATAAAATCCCTACTGGGGGATTGGAGTAGGGATTGGAAATGCCCCTGGACAATAGAGATGCTACAAGCTGATATTCTGTCTAATATCTCGTCCTTTACTTATGTTGCTATTCGTCATATTTTCAGGGAATGGAATGTTGTGGCTGACTATCTTGCTCGTAGTGCCCATGCTTCCCCTGCCGACGTCTGCTGTGAGGATGATCCAGAACTGCTAGTTCTCGTCCGGAAGGATGCGCTAGGAAGGGCCTCTACTGCGGCCGACCCGACCTAATTCTTATCTTGCGTCAAACAAAAAAAGAAGTAACCACTTGCAACAAATCCAAGTATATATATATTAGATCACATCCGACAGATACGATCGGTTAGGTCTCGGTCAACCGAAATTTTACCTTAAAAAAAAGAATATTATTTTCGCTAGAAATTTGCCTTTTGGTCTCTTTTTTTTCAATCACGTGCATTTTTTTTTAAATCTTATCGTGTAAATTATATTTATGTTTTGCTTCCTGTCTACTTGAAAGGTATGTTAACTTGTTTTATTAGCCACGTTTTTCACGGATTTGTTTATATAACTTTTATTATTAATAAACGATTTTTTAAAGATAATATAAAATTATGGGAGAATTTGGTAAAATATACCTTTTACAAATTCTCTTTAGCTAATTATGCCCCATAAAATAAAAATGAGCCGTGCCATACCCTCACCAAAAATAATTAGCCCCTTGTACCCTACCTCCTGCCTCCTCGCTTTCTCGCTCGCCCTTTCTCCATTTCACATCTCCTTCCACCTCCACCGTTAATTGGGATCGCCTCTCCATCGACGTCTTCATCCTTCCATCCATGTTCACAGATCTTGCGAAGAAGAAGGTGAAGGACGATCTTCGGCGTCTGCAGTGGTGCTTCAGCCTCCTTCCACCATTGAGTTTCACTACACCGCTGGCTTCATCGACGATCTTCAATTGCTCGCCGCCTCTCTCCGTCAAACCTTCGAAGCTCCTCCGGAGCCCCTTCAATCCTCGCCGTCAGGCCTTTGGTACTCATCTGGAGGCTTCGCTCGCATGTTTCTCTATCTTTCTCTTCCGTCTTTCTTCCTTTGTAGTTAATCGACTGGTTCTCCCCCTCTCGTCTGCCATAGAAAGCGATTTTGTTAATTAGTTATTGATTTGCTGCGATTTTTTGGTCTGATTGTGGCTGGCATCTCAAGGTTCTGGCATCGATTTTCACTTATATTAGGTTGTAAATGAAATGCACATAAGGTGTTTGATAATATTCCTCACGGAAATCGCTTGGTTGCTTTCTTTTGGTTCCTAATTTTCCTTGGCTGAGTTTGGTTCAAGAATCACCTACGTGCTTGGTATTGACCATTTCTACTATAATTTACTTTAACAATTAGTTCTTGGTCTAATTGTGGCTGACATCATATTGATCTTGTTTGATTGATTGTGGCTGGACTTCCTCTGGTTCTCGTAAGTGGGTTATTTATTGTTCTTGATTAGGTTTTCAGTTGAATTCAAGTTCTATACTGTAGACGATAATATTTGGATCTTGAGTGCAATGCTTCTTTTATACATTCATTTGATTTCAATTCATAACCAGATGTTAAAAAGTCTATTAGCTCAAACGGTAGAACATGTGCTTATGCACAAGATGTGGGTCCGACTCCTGCATAGACTAATATAATGATTTTGACTTGTTAAAGATCTACACTACACAAGCTGTCAAAATTTTCAAACCACGAGGCTAGTACATTGTGTGGCTTATGTGGGATTCGAATCCACATATTATGCTTAAACACAATGGTCTACCAGTTGAGCTAATAAGTCAAAATTTTCAAAGCAAGAGGCTAACATGTTGTATCTTCAAGGGTGAATTACATTTTTGATCCCTAATCTTTACCACTTGTTTCACTTTAGTCCCCAACCTTTGAAACGTTTCAAAATAGTCTTTGACCTTTCTATTTCATTTCATTTTAGTCCCTAACCATTGAAAGTTTGTAAAATAGTCCCTAACCTTATATTTTTTATTCGTTGTCCCTGATATTAAAACATTATTTGAAATAATTATAAAAAAACCACCCTAATATTAAAACATTTTATTCGTTTTAGTCCCTGATATTAAAACATTTAGGGTGGTTTTTTATAATTATTTCAAATAATGTTTTAATATCAGGGATTAAAACGAATAAAAAATGTAAGGTTAGGGACTATTTTACAACATTTGAAAGGTTAGGGACTAAAATGAAATAAAATAGAAAGATCAAGGACTGTTTTAAAACGTTTCAAATGTTGGGAACTAAAATGAAACAAGTGGTAAAGGTTAGGGACCAAAAATGTAATTCACCCTATCTTCAATGAGGCATAAATATACATGACCAGCAACATAAAGGAATATGTTTTCTAGAGTGTGAAGTTCACATGACAGTAGCAATTAGCTCTTCATCACTTCTTTCACGCATCTACCAAACACATGTATATGTATATAACTAACCCTAAATTATACACGACATTACCAAAGCTTAATTTATACATGACAGTGGAGAGTCTTCCTATCACTTCCTATATTCAGTGGAGACATTTGGATGGAGGAAGAGCCATGTTCAACAGGCTCATACTCACTCGTTTAGGATTGGAACCACACCCCATTGAGAGCTGCGCAGCAACACCAACACAGCTCCCAAATGTATAGAGTCATGCCCCCTTGCTTCTCATACTTTCCTCCTGTATCCGGGGCTTAGTTGAGGTAAGTGCACTCTCCTCAGCTTCATTTACACTCCCTTTTGTCACAGCAGCTGTCGATCACATCATCTGTACACTCAGGATTATACTCCTAACTGCCACACCCTTTTCGTTTACTGTCATACTACATTCAACACTCCCTTTTGACACATGTGTTCCTGATTTTCCACTGAAATTTCATTATCCTAAATTATACATGATATAACCAAAGCCTCATTTATACATGAAGTACAGCACTCCCCAATTGCAAGTTCAAACACCAGTTTAAAAAGAGAAATTGAAGCAATTAAGAAGGAAACTCAACGTACAAAGATATCTAACACACTACACTTATCGTGATCATCCACCTCAAATTCAATATATTCTCGATAAACATAATGCATTTGTATCACTATCTTATCTCCCATCCTATATAGAATAATCAAAACCACAGATAAATGCTCAACCTTAATTTTCGATTAGAAATTCTTAATGAAAAATTTACACGCATTTGTATCAATGGTTGATTGGTTTTAATATCTTTATCACAAAACAGTTTATCTGCATCGTATGATCAAAGCAAATACCATTGTAATAATTCCTAATCAAAGTTTATCAGAATTGTCCCGATCTTTATATAACAGTCTATAAGCATTTGTAGAACAATTGCAAACACAAACCCTAATCCACTAGCCCCAAATCGACTAACCCCAAATCCCCAATCAAAATTTCAATTGCAAGCCCCAAATTAAAGTTTCAATTGCAAACACAAAACCTAATTCGAACTAACCACAATCGAAGCCCCAAATTGCAAGCCCCAAATCGAAACCCCTAGTTGCAAACTTACCTGGCTAGCTGGCGGCTCCACCACCACCACCTCTGTCAAGTCGAGCGGCTCCTCCTCCTTCCCCTTCTTCGACAGGTCAGGCTCGGGCTCTCTTCACCACCACCACCACCTCTTCATTCGGTTCGTTTGGTACGTGTTGTCGAGCCCTCCCCTCCAAGTGCTCCTCCATGTCGGGCTCGGGCTCTCTTCACCGGCGCTTCTCCTCGGTGGCCCTGGGCTGTCTTAGCCGGCGTTTACTTGGTCCCTTTCTCCTTTCTTTGTTCTCCAGATGTCCAAGCTTCAGTACGCCTGAGAGGAAAGAACAAACAAATTGACGGAATCCGTTTGTTTTAACTCACCAGGGACACAAGGAGAAATTCTTATAAAATTCAGGGTACCACACGAATTTAGTAAATCTTTTGTACACTACGTGAAATAAGCAATACCACAGGAGTACCAGATGAAATTTCCGGAACTTAAATCATAGATTTGTGATCGGTATAAGATAGTTTTTTACCATTTCAAAATATGAAGCGTTTATTGTTTTTTTAAATGAAGTTTCTCATGTGACGTTAGAGCTTGCACATTGTTTTACACTTGTCATGTACTAAGACATTAAAATAAATAAATAAGAAAGGAAAATTGGAAGTACAAGTGAAATGCGAGCTAGCAGTAGTCCACCTGCAAACTGAGTTCTTCACTTGTTTCAATAAATTTCACAGTTCTCAAATCAAGTTAAATTTTGACATGTGGAGTTTGCCACCCATCCACTGTTGCTCACGGGTATCCTTGCAGGGAATTATTTGCCATTATAATCAACTTGCATGGTGAAATATATTCATCAAATTTCCAATTCAACATAGCATGTGTTAATGAAGTTTATTTTATTTTTTTAAAATCAATTTTCTTAAGTTAAAATTAATCAAAAAAAATTATAAAAAATATATTTGAATAGACATTAAATTTATCTACCCATAAACACCATTTTTGCATATGTTTGTTAAAAAAATTCGATTACAGTAATATGCTTTATTAATTATAATCTATGTTTGATTAATTTTAATGACAAATTTTTATATAAATAGATGCACCTCCCAACTTTATAACTTATTCCAACTCATCCAGTTTCCTCTCTTTTTAAGCTCAAATTCTGCTCTGACACTTGAAATGGATCCGAATCAAAATGCACAAAACTTTCCCCCAAGCTTCTAAGATATGTTATCTCTGTACACCCAACAACAACCCAATACAAACTCAAACCATCCTAGCCTAAATCCACCCCCTCTTGATCAAGCTCATTCCTACTATCCCAACATGATGAATCCCATGCAGTATTATCCCACTCCAAATGTCCTTCCCGTTTCAAATTCATTCGAATCTCCACTATTACGGGGAACACAAGATAGCTTCCCAGTTTATAGCACCCAAGACGATGTCCAAGATGAAGAGGTGGATGAGCGACCTGCTTCGGGACGTATGGAGAAAAGGCAATGGAGTGAGAAGGAAGATGAGTTGCTCCTTAGTGCATGGTTGAACACCAGTAAGAACGCTATTGAGGGAAACAACCAGTCGGCATCCCGGTTTTGATAAAAAAAATAACAACATACTACAACAGTAGAAGGGGAGGGATGGCTCTACGCGATGCAAAAAGATGTAGAGCGCGCTTTGGCCGAGTTAGCCATAATGTTAGCAAATTCGCTGGTTGTTTCAGCCAGGCATCAAGGGCAAGGGCAAGTGGGCAATCAACCGATGATGTAATGAACAATGCCAGAATCATATATAGCACAAACCACGAGAGGCACGCATCATTCAAGAATGAACACGCATGGCACATTCTAAAGAATAAGCAAAAGTGGCAAATTTCAGAGCAACACCGTGAAGAAGGTGCCTCAAAGAGAACAATGGTTACTACACTAGGGTCATACACGTCGGGATCCAACCCCCCCCCCCCCCCAACTCTATGATCTAACCCCCCAACACCTTTTAGTGAGGATGCACTGATGGTTCATGTAGTCGTTCGCCCGGTGTGAAGGCTACCAAGCGAGCACTAAAGAGACCAATTGGTGCCAATAGTGAATCGACCGACGATGTGGAGTTGCAACATAACTTAATGTTTGGTGAATTTCTAACCATCAAGAAAGAAGAGATGGAGCTACAGAGGGAAGCTCATAAGGCCAGGGAAAGAGAAGAGGAAGCAAGGGAGAGAAGAGAAACAGAGAGGCGCGAAAGGAGGGAAATGAAGGAAGTTGAGATGAAGGCGGAAAGGGACAAAAAATACAGTATGCTTGAACACTTAATGTCAAGAACTGGTTCATTGTCAACATAGGAGGAGTGGCTGAAAGAGTTTTTGTGGAAAGAGTTTTCATCGGGTTGAAATGGGTGGCTTACAAGGCAATATGAAGCTGGTCACGGGGTTGTTGAAGTTTAAATTCCATACCTTGTTGTTGTTATTTAAGTTTCTAGTCTTTGTTGTTGTTTAAATTTTGTACTTTGCTATTGTTTAAATTTCGTACTTTGTGTTTGTTTCACTAGTTCAATGTCTTGTAATATTATCAATATATCATGTTCACATTCCCCGAGCTCTGTAATGAAATATCATTGACCCTTATCTTTTCTATTTGCATTTACTTTACACACTGTCCGAGATATAATTCGACAACTCAAAGGTTATTGAAAGATGCTTTGATACCACTTAAAGATGCTCAGAAGATTTGTAATATGCTTTGATGCTTTTTGAAGATACTTTGATGCCTTTTGAAGATGCTTTGATGCCTTTGGAAGATGTCGTTTTCTTCTATATAAACCAAAGGCAATGTCCAAGTAAATATACCCCCTCTCATACATCCATCTTGCTCTCTTCTAGTTACCCATTTTCCAACGATGTCAAAGAAGCCAATGTCATTTAGTCGTTTATCTTCATCTTCTAGCTATTCATTCAGCTCTTCATCTCTCAAAGCTTTTTCTACCCCACTGATCATGCTCTTGAAAATTTCATGGTTGAACTTCTATCTAAAACAAACCCACCGCTCAATTCTAGTTCTAGTCGACGGCCACGTCGAGGTAACATTGACAGAGATTGTGAAGGAGGACATACTCGGCTAGTCCAAGACTACTTTGTCGAGACACCGACCTATTCGGAGGCGATGTTTAGGCGTCGGTTTCGAATGAGGCGACATGTGTTCTTGCGTATTGTGAATGCACTAACTGGTGCATATCCATACTTTCAGCAACGTTGAGATGTTGTAGGCCAGCTAGGCTTCTCTCCGTTGCAAAAATGCACTGCTTCCATGCATATGCTTGCAAATGGAGTTGCGGCTGATATGATCGATGACTACGTCCGTGTTGGTGCAACAACATCACGATTGTGCTTGTCATGCTTCGTTGATGGGATCATCTCTCTATTTGGAGATGAGTACCTAAGACATCCTAACAACGCTGATATGCAACGTCTAATCCATGTGGGGGAGCAACGCGGTTGACCTGGAATGATTGAGAGTATCGATTGCATGCACTGGACTTGGAAAAATTGTCCAACAGCATGGAAGGGTCAATATGCCCGTGGTGATAAGCCCCCAACAACCGTTGTTCTAGAAGCAGTGGCATCGTATGATCTATGGATTTGGCACGCATTTTTTGAAACTCCAAGTACGTGTAATGATATAAATGTTCTTGATAGATCACCTGTATTTGATGAAGTGTTGCACGGAAGAGCTCCAAAGACAAATTTTGTAGTAAAAGGACATGAATATGCCATGACGTATTACCTGACGGATGGAATTTATCCTCCATGGCGAGCATTCATCCCATCGATTCGACATCCATTTGGCGCAAAGGACACGTTGTTTTCCCAAGTCTAAGAGTCGACTCATAAAGATGTGGAGCGTGCATTTGGTCTACTACAACAATGATTTGCTATTATTCGTCAACCGACACTTGTTTGAGATTTGAATTTTCTCGGAAAAATAATGACAGCTTGTATAATATTGCATAATATGATTGTGGAAGACGAACGTGATAGCCACCAGCTACACATTCACACTGCCTATTTCGATCAGTTGGAAGAGCCTGAGCAACCCGCTTCAAGAATACCTAGCGATATGACTGCATTCTTATTAAATAGGGCCCAAGTTCGAGATTCGGCTTCGCATCATCGACTGAAATCCGACTTAATTGAGCATATCTGGTTGAAATTTGGGCCTTCAAGACATGATATTTGATTCCATGTGTTAGCGTGATTCTTTTGTTTGAAGTTTCGTGTCTTCTTTTGTTGTTTATGAGTTTATCATTTTAGATCATGTATTTGAATTATTGCAATTTAATATGCATTTGAATTATTGCATTTTAGCCACCAGCTACCCAACTAAATAAATCGTGTCGCTTGACGTAAATAACCTTGTCACTTGACTGCTACAAATTCAAATATGACAATCCCAATTTGTATTAATCCGTGACCCTTAAGTGAAAATACCATGTGAACTAACAACCAATTTACCTCCCCTTTCTGTCCTTCTGGTGGTGGCTGGTCATCCACTTTAGGTGGTCCCTCCGTCTCCTCGGCCTTAATGTGGTTCTCCTCAGCCTCCCAATGTTACTCCCTCATCCTCTCCACGGACATCTCTCATTTGTGGTTGCATACCTCCTAGACCCCTCTTTCCGTTTTTGTCTTGAACGGCCTCAGCTTTTGTAGCCTCTGAGATCTAGAAAATGGTTAAGATGTTTGGACTATCATTCGTAGAATTTTTTTAATCCCGTGTCACCCAACTAAGTAATCTGTGTCACTTAACATAACTAACCTTGTCACTTGACTACAATATATTCAAATATGACAATCCTAGTTTTTATTAACCCTTGAGAGAAATTACCATGTGAACTAACAATCGATTTACCTCCTCTTCTTGTCCTTCTGGTGGCTGGTCATCCACCTTAGTTGGTATCTCCGTCCCCCCGACCTTTTGGTGGTTCTCCTCAGCCTCCCCAAGTTTCCTCTCATCCTCTTGACGGACATCTCTCATTGGTGTCTGCACACCTCCTACATTCCAATGGGCATCTCGCATCTCATTCACAACACCTTCCATGACCTTCATCTGAACCACACAGTACATAAATGATGGATGATTCGCCAATGTTATTCGTAAATTGGGGGAAAATTTACCCGTGTCACTGACTAAATATACCGTGTCGCTAGTTTGTCATCAACGGTGTTCATAATTGGGAACAAAAAATTTTAGGTGAAACACGTACCTTGCCATCCATGCTCTGCATCCATGTTGACATAGTTCTCAACCTCTCCAACATCAGTTCAAGTGTCTTCCCCACCTTATTTTCCCAGACTTCCCTGGTCCTATCACGTTTTCCCGAACTCGGTCCGGTCTTGCCTCACTCACACCCATGTCCCTAGCCCCTTTATCTTTCAATCACTCAGTCACATAACCCCAATCCCCAAAACTACCCTCGTCATTGTCATAAACCATCATCACAAGGCCAAGAACATAAAAACATAAATCGATACCCTTGTCACCCAATTTGAAATCACTGTCACTCGATTCGAAACCCCTGTCATCCAATTTCACTTTCAAAGAATCAAATACCAAATCAAACATGGCACAAACCTTAATCAATCGTCTTCTACCTCTCCCATATCTCAATTTCTAGCCCAAATATTGCCACCCTCGTCATTCATCCCAAACCCTAACCGGCGATTTCACATTCCACACTCGTACAAGGCCAAGAGCATAAAAACATAAATCGACATCCTTGTCACCCAATTCGAAACTGAAGGTTCGATAAAGTAAAACAAAGTAATATCGAAATACTCTAAAAGGGGGGTTGAATAGAGTATGCCGGTTTTTCGCAGATAATCTCAAGACTTTTGAAGCTATTGCAAAACCCTTTGAGATTAGACGTAATACTTCTTCTGGCAAACCTGAATCACAAAGTTAAACAATTCGAACCAAGTGCGGAAATAAGGTAAAGCGGTAAGTAAAGGACGCAATGAATTGTTTGCGAGGTTCGGCACGAACTTGGCCTACGTCCCCGCCTAGGGTTCTTCCACAACCCTAGGATTCAACCAGCTTTTATTGATTCACAAGACTTAGGATCCTAATAGCTCACCGAGAAGCCTCTCTCCTATACAATTGCAATCTAGTCAACTCACGTTCCCTTGGAGTCCTAGACCAATCTAGAAGAGCCCCACCTCTCTCAGCTATCTAGTACAATCCTCTTACACTTAGTGAATCAATCGCCTAGTGTCTACTTCCTGAGTTACAAACTCTTGAGTATAACACTCACTCAAAATATATCCTATAAGCTCACTGTGTAAGTCTCAAATGCTTTGAAACAAAATAACAGACTCTTAAGAACAAGTAGAGAGCACACGAAGAAGACAATTTTCACTTGAAGGCTTGATTGTGAATGAGAGCTTGTGTTCCACGAACCTATTTCTGTCTTCTCTTCTTCCTTTCCTTTATAAAGATCAAATCGGCGCCTCCAACAAGGAAGATCGAATCTTCTTCAACGGCTAGAACCGATTGTGGCTTGGGAAGAGATCTCCATGATCTTCTATTTGTGGGGAAGCCATGATCTTCCAATTTGAAACTTCTCGATTTCAAGCACAAGGAAGAAGATATAATTTGAAAAAGCTTCCTGAAATGTTAGTATATATAAAATAATATATGGAAGCGTATAATAGCATTTAATAATATTCGATCATAATATCATAGAGAACAGGTTTTGTGTTTCATCAACACAGTTGTAGCCTCAAGACCTTTGACACAAACTGTCTGTCAAAGCCTTTGAAACTAATTCCGATTTTCATCAAGGGAGTGGAGTTATCAGAAACCACTGTCACTCAATTCGAAACTCATGTCACCCAATTTCTCTTTCAAACAATCAAATATCAAATCAAACACGGTCCAAACCTCAATCAATCGTCTTCTACCTCTCCCATATCCCAATTTTCAGTCCAACCATTGTCACCCTCGTCGTTCATCCCAATTTCCGGTCCAACCATTGCCACCCTCGTCGTTCATCCCAAACCCTAACCGGCGATTTCACCCTCGTCGTTCATCACAGAAAAGGGAGAAAAGAAACGAGGGTTTCAAGGAGATGGAAAAAGGGGCTTACCTCTTCACTTAGACGCTGGCGTGGCCTTCTTCTCTCCTCTCCGGCGACAACTTTGTCCCCAACCTCCTGCGTTTTCCGATTCGTCGGACTGTTCTCCTTCTTCTCTTCACAAACTACCGCTTCTCCTCCCTTGAAAACTGCTCCCTTTTCTGCCCAAAAAGCCTCTCCTACCATCCTTTTTTTTTTGTGTAAATAAGGGCAAAATTCGGTTAAGAGGAGAGTTTTTAACCTGCACTTTTGTATAAATTTTAGCCAAAATGTGTTAATTGAGCAATATTTCAAGGGGTACTACTAATTTTGCCAACTTTAATGATTTTTTTTGTGCTATCTATTACCATTTCCTCTTATTTCAATTAGTATTGCGTACGTAATATAGCTAATCTATCTGTCGGTTTGTTCGAATATATCGTGACTACGTGATCAGTCTCGAAAATGGAGTAATTTTTTCTTCCCGTTATTAAAAAAAATATCAGCAAATCATACAACTCGATCATTTTCTTAACCAACATTCGATCATGAATCGGGAATATTGTTTCGTTGAAATTAAGGGAGTATTGTTTCTATATTGTACTAGCTCATCTCTTTTTTTTTCATCATTAATCTTATACTGCGCGCTCTTTAATTATTGAGTAACATTTTTTTTTTTAAAGATTTGGCCCACTAATTTGCGTTATGATGATAATGAGATAATTACTCGTAGATGACTTGGTCATTCCATTGAAAATAATAATAATAATGATAATGATAATGATTGAATGATAAGACTGCACGCTGCATGCAGCTTTTCCATTTCGGTCAAGTGAATTACTTAACATTAAATATAAGTAATCAATGACAAAGATGGTAAGGGAGTGTAGCCCTTATTAGAGGTAAATAAGGGCCTATCTAGTCTGGTATGTCATGCCGGAGTTTACTTATTTGGAATTTAGTTGAGGGAATTATGTCATCGACTCCCTTGTGTCCTTTGCTTTCTCTTTTCAATGTGGTTTCCGTAAGCTCCTCGACTCTCCAACGGGTGTTCCCTCGAGTATTAGCGATGACAATTGGGGAAGGGCTACCCTCCATCTTGTGACGATGCAGCTCATTTTGTTTTGTCGTGTTTGTAATCGTTTTTTTTTCTAACAAAAAAGGTAAATAGTTTAAATTTAAGATCTTACTTTTGTGAGAATGTTACTGTCGGCTGAGTCCGGTGGGGCTAAGACAAGCTGAAGGGAGGTCGTGAGTGTGGACTCACATACGGGAGACTCGAACAACACATAAACCCAACGGGGTTTCATCTCAAAAAACAACCGGCTATGAAAGGAGTAGCCCTTTAACCTTATATGTTATTCAAGCATTCTCTATATTACTGATGTGAGACAACCACATTCCAACAGAGAACAACCCATAAGGCCATAATTTATCATTTAGGGTGGGTTTTGTCTAACGGCTTGCGGTTTGGCTTTTTAGTTTGAGTACTTTGCAATCTTGTGTTAAGATCCGTACAGAATGAGTCGATAATATGAAAATCCACCCGTCATTAAAAAAAACATTAAAAGCACCCATATTTTATGTTGCTTAAATTAATAGGTTTTAGTTTTATATTTTATATTTTAAGGATATAAAAGTTTAATTGAAAAACTATTTTTCTAAATTAAATTATTTTAATTTTTTTTTAATATTCTTTTCTAGCTAGGTTGGATCATCTATTTGGTAAAAAAAACCTTTCTATTAAACTTTTAACTTATACCCTAAGAGTATAGATTAAAAAATATTTTAAATAATGTATATATTTTATATTTCATCAAAAACATTCCGTGATATCTTTTCTAAATTTTGGAGGTCATCATGAACAAAACGGAAGAAATAGAAAAATCATGTGATATTAGAGAGGAAAGGAAATATATCATGACAATTGCATTTTAAAATTTCATGAAATTTATCGCTAGAGTTTTCCACCATAACTTTCCTGAATACTATTTTATTTTATTTTACAGAAAAAAATTGGCCACAATCAAAATACAACTTGTATATAGTAAATTAGAAAAATAATAATATAAACAAGAACAAATAAAATATAATAAAAGTAACGGCAACAAGCTAACAACCTTATATATATCATTATTTAAAATCGAAAACCACTCTAACAACCAATTAACTTCCCCAAAGTTTGATCTGCTCCGATAGAGCAAAAGAGAGAGTTGGAGGATAACGTACGCCTCCAATGGCGTCGTCTAAGATGACCTCTCTCCCGTGCATCTGCTTCAAGTGTTCTCAGGCGCCTTCCCCTCCGAGCCCCAATTCAGGCGTATTGCCCCCGGCGATGGAGATGGGCGGTCCCAAATCGACGGCGCTATTCTCGGTCACTGGCATGACGTGCTCGGCCTGCGCGGTGTCGATAGAGAGTGCAGTGAAGCGGCTGCCGGGGATTCTGGAAGCCGCCGTGGATGTGCTTGGTGCCAAGGCCCAAGTCACTTTCTACCAAACTTTCCTCAATGTCAGTTCAATTTTTTCCCTCCTTTTTATTTTCATTTCGGATCCTCAAACTATGACATGAAATTGGTCAAATGATATCATTCTTATCAACGCAAGTCGACATTATTCAAAATTCATCAAAATCTTAGTTTCGGTAATTTTATATAATCGTTTTTGCCAAATTTATAGTAAGAGAAAGAGTTGTGGTACTTTGTTACTACTTCCTCCAAAAGTTGAGTTATTATAATTTGTTTTCCCTTTTTAATATAGTTAGGAAATGTAAGTGCGTTTCTTTGTTTCCAATAAACATAATTTTTACATATTTTAAAAAATATTTCTTTGTAACTCAATAAAATGTGCAAATGTTTATTGTAGGTTTTCATATTTATAAGGCGTGATATATTCTTAATGTGCTTTAGGTTGCCTTCTTCAACCCTTTAAACGTTTATAATTTTCAGACTGGAAAAATACTTTGAGTTGAAAATTTATTTATTTTTGCTGCGTGTTGATCGAGCTTAATTAGCCAAAATTCATGAGGTTGCAGCTGGTTAAGCTGTATGTCGATTATTATGTTTGCATTATTGAATCTAAGGTTATATGATTTATTTTATACGTTGGGGATGGAAGGTTTATGATTGTTTTAAGTTGGGTATCGTTCAGATTAAATCATGGATATGAGTGGTTGATAACAACTTACTCATTTATTCATACAATTGTTTATATATATCACTAGTAAGATTCCCGCGCCATGGCGCGTTTTTTTAAAACTAAAATATAATATATAAAAATATTAATAAATGTTAAGATAAAAATCATAAAAAAAATATAATTATCTCAGGAACTTTTTTTTAAATCTTATGTAGAGTATAATACATAAATATAGATATTTTAAATTACTTAGTAATAATAATATCAATATCATTATAACATTGTTTAATTGTGATGTGTCATAATCCATAATTATTCAATGTTTTGAATTAAGCCCAATGGTTAATAAATAAATTTGATTAAACCCAATAGTTATATTAGATTAAATTCAATGTTTTGAATTAAGCTCAATAGTTAGTAAAATTAAAGAAAAAAGAGAATTAAAGGAAAATGAATTAAAAAAGGATTAAAGAAAATAAAAAAAATGAAAATAATAATAATGATTAGTTAAGACTCCTAAAATGTCTCTAAAAATGACACATCATCCTAAACTCTTCTAAATTAAGAGTTCATATAGATTGTAAATCAATTTGGAAATATCACCTATACCAAAAAAAATAACCAAAGCTTACCACTATTATCTACTTTGACACTTAACTCTCTTAAACAAAATTATCATCATGATACCATTTCAATAAATAAATAAATAATTCTATCATTATGTTGACATCTCCCAAAAAAAAGTCAGTTAATAATGGTACTTGTTTCTTAATTTGGTACTCAATAGACCAAGGGAGCGTTTGTTTCTCATCTAGAGTTTTGACTTTCGTCCTTAAAAATGTTATTCGGTTTTTTTATCCTATGCGCATAAGATAACTCTAAATTGAGAAAGATTTCCTAAAAAAAACAAGAAAGCCTGAAAATCTAATTTAGAAAAAAAAACTAAACTAATTAAGATTTCAAAAAAAATTCTCAGTCTTATCCTATGCCCTTGGCCAGGATAAAAAAAAAGTCGAATGTTATTAGGGCAGACACCACTACAAATTTTTGCTTGAATTATTATATAGATTTATCATCCTAAATTACTGCAATCTCAAACTCATGAAAAATTCACATAGACATATATAGTAATGGAAAATCCTATTAGTTAAAATTAAACTAAACTAGATCATGCTTAAATAGTTGAATGTATATATGTAGGAGGAACAAATCCGAGAGGCAATTGAAGATGCAGGGTTCGATGCAAAGCTGATCAAACAAGAAGCCTCCACCAAAACCTGCAGGATAAGCATCAAAGGCATGACTTGCACCAACTGCACTAACACTATCGAATCCGTCCTCCGTGACCTCCAAGGAGTACTCAAGGCCCGAGTTGCCTTAGCTACCGAGGAAGCCGAGATCCACTACGACCCTGACATCATCACCCACAACGAACTGGTCGATACCATCGATACAATTGGCTTCGAAGCGAGTCTGATCAGCACAGGCGACGACACAAACACTATACAACTCAAAGTCGAAGGAATGACTCCTGGCCGCTCGAGGAGGATGATCGAGCAGACCCTTGAGAGGCTCCCTGGTGTCAATGAGATTGAGATTGATCCTTCACTCCAGAAAGTGACCCTCTCCTTCAGGGCTGGTGTCACCGGCCCCAGGAGCTTCATCGAGGTCATTGAGAGTACCGAGTCAGGGCGGTTTAAGGTGATGTTGTATCCTGAATCAGAGGGTAAGGGAGCTGACAAACACAAGCAGATCAAGGCCCATTTCAGGCTGTTTGTTTGGAGCTTGATTTTTACGATTCCGGTGTTCTTAACCTCCATGGTTTTCATGTACATTCCGTGGACTAAGCACAAGTTGGAGACCAGAGTTGTACATATGCTTACTATTGGGGAAATCATAAGGTGGGTATTCACTACTCCTGTTCAGTTTATCATTGGTTGGAGGTTCTATACAGGATCTTACAAGGCGTTGCGACACGGATCAGCTAACATGGATGTATTGATCGCGTTGGGGACGAACGCTGCCTACTTCTATTCGGTCTACATTGTCGTAAGGGCAGCATTGTCTTCTAGTTTCAAGGGCACGGATTTCTTCGAGACAAGCGCAATGTTGATCTCGTTTGTTCTCCTAGGGAAGTACCTAGAGGTGCTAGCGAAAGGCAAGACGTCAGAGGCGATTGCGAAGCTTATGGACTTAGCCCCTGATACCGCGACACTGGTGAGTCTTGATTCAGAGGGGAATATCGTGAAAGATGAGGAGATTGACACCAGATTGATACAAACGAATGATGTGATCAAGGTGATTCCGGGTGCCAAAGTAGCGTGTGATGGCTTGGTCATGTCGGGGCAGAGCCATGTGAACGAGAGCATGATCACGGGGGAGTCGAGGCCTGTGAGTAAGAACAAGGGTGATTTGGTGATTGGAGGTACTGTCAACCAGAACGGAGTGTTGTTCGTTAAGGTAACGCAGGTTGGATCGGAGAGCGCTCTTGCGCAGATTGTGCGTCTTATAGAATCTGCACAGATGGGGAAAGCTCCTGTTCAGAAGCTGGCTGATACCATTTCCAAGTACTTTGTCCCTATGGTTGTTGCTTTCTCTCTCTTGACTTGGCTTGCTTGGTTCTTATCCGGCAAGTTTCATCGATACCCACGATCTTGGATTCCGTCTTCCATGGATGAATTTGAGCTCGCGTTGCAGTTTGGGATCTCCGTCATGGTCATTGCCTGCCCTTGTGCTCTAGGCCTTGCCACACCTACCGCTGTTATGGTTGGTACCGGCATAGGCGCTTCTCAAGGTGTCCTTATCAAAGGAGGCCAGGCTTTAGAAAATGCACATAAGGTATGCCATTTAGTAACATTCGATTCGCCTAATGTTTACAGTATGCCTAGCTTAAGTCATCTAAGTATTTGTACGTTTTCAGGTAAACTGCATTGTATTCGACAAGACAGGGACTCTAACAATTGGTAAACCTGTAGTTGTCACCACACACCTCTTGATAACTATGGTGCTGCAGGAATTCTATGAACTAGTTACAGCTGCTGAGGTGAACAGCGAGCACCCTCTAGGCAAGGCGATTGTGGAGTACGACAAGAAATGCAGGGGAGATGATGAGGAGACCCATATGTATCCTGAAGCTCTGGAGTTTGAATCCATCACAGGACACGGCGTAAAGGCAAGGGTTCGAGGAAGGAGGATTCTTGTAGGGAACAAGAGCTTAATGTCAAACTATGAGATACCGATTCCTGGTGAAGCGGAACAGCTGCTTGCTGCAGCAGAAGAAAAGGCCCAAACTGGGATTCTTGTGGCGTTTGATGAGGAAGTGGTTGGGGTTATAGCCATATCGGATCCATTGAAGCCGAATGCTCGCCAAGCGATCTCCATTCTCAAGTCGATGAAGATCGAGAGCATAATGGTGACAGGAGATAATGCCGGAACTGCAAGATCCATTGCCAGAGAAGCCGGTATCGAGACTGTCATTTCTGAAGCCAAGCCTGACCAGAAGGCAGCCAAAGTGAAGGAGCTGCAGGCACAAGGATACACGGTGGCGATGGTGGGGGACGGCATAAATGACTCGCCGGCGCTGGCGGCAGCTGACGTGGGGATGGCGATCGGAGCAGGGACAGACGTGGCCATAGAGGCGGCTGACATAGTGCTAGTGAAGAGCAACCTGGAGGATGTGGTGACGGCCATCCATCTCTCAAGGAAGACCTTCGCCCGAATCCGGCTCAACTACTTCTGGGCACTTGGCTACAACACCCTCGGCATTCCCATCGCTGCAGGGCTTCTCTTCCCCTTCACCGGCTTCCGCCTGCCCCCTTGGGTCGCCGGGGCGGCCATGGCAGCTTCTTCGGTTAGCGTCGTCTGCTCCTCACTCTTGCTCAACTACTATAAGAGGCCTAGGAGCCTCGACACACTCCAAATCACCGGGGTTGAGATTCAATGACCATGTTGTTTAGTTGGTTCAGAATTGCTTACTGTTTTTGTGGCGGGTTTATGTTTACCCCGCCTAATTTAAAACATGAATTACAGGGAAACAAAATTCATACAAATTGTTTTAGGTGAATTTGGTAATTATACGTTTTAAAAAATTTTAAAATTTCATTACCAAATTACATATCAACGAGGTTTCCACCTCTTCGGATCGGAGTCCTAGCCTTTCAGAACGTATCGACTACGGTTTCCACCGACGTATCTCAATAGAGGAGGTTAAGGGAGCGGTCTGTAAGTCAACGAACAGTAGTGCATCAGGTCCAGACGATATCCCGGGGGACGTTTGGAAATGGTTAGGGCCACAGAGGTTTGGTTTGACTAACATCTCTTTTCAATGTTATCCTAAGTTCAGCTAAGATGTCGGCGGAATTGAGACTTGGTAAATGGGTCCCAGTCTACAAGAACAAGGGTGATGCTCAATGTTACAGACACAGTAACTACAGAAAACTCAAACTGTTGTGTCACATTGGGTTTTTCTAACTAGATTTTTAACGAGGCAGTTGGTGGAATAAAGATTGAACATCCAAGGGGGAGTATAATATTATTATGTGGATGCACAAGATATGTACGTTTTAGTTAGAGTTTTACCTTTAGATAGATTTATATTATACTTGGAGCTCAAGAATGTTATTCTTATTGGTGGATACACCACAAGACACATAATTGAATACAATCGCATATTCTCCTCCTTATTCTTGCTTGCGTTTGCTAGGGCTATGCTTATGCTTATGCTTTTGCTGAACACTGTTGGGGTATGAAAGCTGGGCCAGAGGTTCTATACAGGTAGTTTTCTGCAGTCATTGAAGCAAATTCTCCCGTTTGATTTTACTTGCATTTGTCTACCTACATTAATTTTTGACAAAAGAGTGGTGACAATTGAATCGGTTAGCAAAGAAGTTGCTATTATTAAATTTGGCCTCTTTCATTTTCATCAACTAATATCACGTGAAAGGGCTTTTTTCTGCGGATGCAGATGGTAAAAACGGCAAACTGCAAATTAAAATATGGACATTTTCCCAGCACTTGACAAGAACAATCAAAATTCCTCTAGATAGTGCTGTTTCTCAGAGGCTGCTCATCTTAGGACATCCTAAATGTTGTGCATAACTTGAGACAATAGCGCGATATCAAGCTCGTGTTTTTCCAATGAATTCTGCACTGCCATTCTACAAACACGAAATGTTTGGAAAAAAAAAAAAAGGATATCATAAATTGCAATTCAAATCAAATCAATTCACATAAATTCTAACTCTACCTAGAAGAAGTCGAAAAATAGTGCTGTAATAGTAACTCAAGCTACCACCTAATTAGAATCTTGCCCAATCATTCCACTAAACTACTACTTAAATGGAAGCTACCTGTGTTAGAACACAGTAGAAGAGCCCCTTCTGGAGAGAAGAATACCCTACCCGGTCTCTTCCGTCCATCTCAAGGCTCAGAATTCAGGATTCAATTCTTCCCCTGTTCTATGTAACGCTCACGACATGTACAACACATCCAAAGAAGATCAAAAGAGCCTAAATCAACCTGGTCCAGGCTATCCCCTCATCAGGTCTATGTCAGTGTTTGGATTCCTCCCATCCAGTGCTTTAGAACCAGGCCATCCGACATCGTCAGGAGGATTCATATGCTGGCTAGGTGAAGTGTTGACTGGTGCCGCAGTTGTGCTATCACTAGTATGTTCCCTGAAAGACTCCTCCTTAACTTTGGCTTCGGATTCCGTCTTCGTCTTTGGAGTAGTAGGAGGCTTCTGCAGGTTCCCATAGACAAAACTGCAAACGACTACCTGCAAATAGAAGAGATAATCATGAAATTCAAATTGGAGCAGGAGGGAAGCCCCAGAAAGCAAAGGTAGAAAAACACATACCTGACTCAACCTTGATGCAATAAGTCTGCCCGCTACTGAACCACCAATGATATGACCTTCGGGATCTGATAGGGAAACATTAACGCCACCAGTCCTGTTTCGGGCTCCACCAGTCTCAGCAACCAGGTAAGAACCAGACAAGCACAATATCTCAAATGATCCCTAAAAAAGTTGCAAAAAAGTAACTTTTTTTAGCTAGATTTATGGCACAGACACTTTCACTGATGTGTCCCAGAAACATATCTTATCCATGGCATCAGTCAAATCCGAAAAAACGCTCCAAAATCAAAACAGCAGTTTTGCACTCTAGATTCAATTTTCAATCATAATAACTATAACATTCAAACAAGGAGCAGACTACTCCACTTAAAATGCCATTAATGATTTTTCACCAATGTGGAAATAAGCCAGAGAAAGATGGGAACACCATACCTCATACGTTACATTACCAACCGAAGAAGCAGGTTGGCTTAGTGTTACAGCAGAAACCCCACCACTAGCAGACATTATGCACAAGGCCCTTTGCCTCTGTTGAGAGAACGAAAGTATTTTTGATGCAATATCCTGCCAATGTTATTGCAACCATTTTATCCATATCATATTCCATAGCGTATAGGATTGTCATAGCGCAATACTGTTAACAGTTGTAGTAATCCCTTGGATTTTTCACAAATTGTAAAAATTCAAGATCATCATTCAATTTCACCCACTGCTAGGAAAAATTACCGAAGACAAACTGTCTCCATTATATCTGAAATAAATAATCTACATGACAACCGCTCAAGGATGGGTGAAGGTGTCATCATATCATGTTGATAAGTAAATATGAAAGGGGGAGTAAAAAAGGTCTGGTTGACTTCTTTTATTGTCCAGTCAATTCTTAAACAAACTGTGATTCACATTAATCAAAAATTTTCCCCATTGTCTATAAGCTGATGAGAGAGTTTCATTAAAGCGAGCTAATAGCAAGGGTCCAAAGCATCGGTATCATCTCAGAAACAATATAAACACAGGAATATCAACCATGAAATGCAGGCATTGACAGGTTAAGAAATATGCTTTGTCATATTGCAAGTAAACCTATGAAACACGTCTTCCCTTAAATTGCTTTTGATAGGGGTAAGCTATACGCCCATTAATCCATGGAAATATTGTTTGAGATAATAATGACTTTGCTAATGTTTTTTGAGGATGCCCATTTGATAAGGACTAAGACTAACTAACAAAAATCATTAGTTTGATGTTCAGCCATTAACGCAATAATAATATAAACAAACAAGGGACACAAACTGGTTAGCTACCTCGCCTGGGGCAACAGAGATGACATGAGGTGTAAATGCAATTCCTGCAGAAGTGGACATCCATTCACCTGGGAACAAAGTAATAAACACATCAGAATTAGATTCCCTACCAGCATCAGAAACTGATTGAGAACATAGATAATAGGAAACTTGTGGACAAGATCATAGAAGTAGATACTTCTACAAGCATATTTTCTTTGACTGGATACACAAGTGTTTATACAACAACATTCTCAGTATATCCCGCCTAAGGAGGGTTTGGGGGGCAAAGTTGTACGCACTCTTTCCCCTAACCAGTAACATATTTAGATATCACTCTTTCAATTCTTATGACCATCTCCCACTTTTTCCAAAGGATGGTTTGCATCCTAGGATGTAATTTTATACCGCTGGAAACCAACTAGGAAGAATATTGCTACAATAAAATAAAAGTTGTTATTCTAGGAGCCAAGATGAAAATTACATAGGTAAGCCTACTCGATACTGCCTACGATGTAAAATGTAAGGCATCCTAAGGATAAATATTCGGTGTAGAATATAAGGCGTTTTAGGTAATTGAGTAATTATTTTTTCACTTTGACTATATTGGTTAAATCCCCTTCCCATGTCACTTTTTCTCTCCCCCATGATACAACAAACTCTTGAAATGTCTTCTCATTAGTTAATTCAATTTTCAAGCCAATTTTTCTCTCACTTATTAGTGTCTCTTTTTCTTCCTTAAAAAGTGTGATGGCTCTTATTTACAGATTAGTTATTAAGTAATGTCTTTCTGATTTTATAAATCCTTTTATCACATTATTACAACAAGCAACTATGTCCCTAGTAGTAACAACCACTTCACACCTTCCCTTTGTATAAAAGTTCTCTAATTTATGAACACTACTACCACTTAAAAATTGAGACACCATTCTAATAAGAGATGAATAACATTTGTTGATTATTATGATGTATAGCATACAACATACCCATCAATGGAACAAAATTGTAAAAATAAAGAAAGTTCATAATTTCCCATCAAACTCAAACCACAAATGTGATCCAGGCAGCAATTACGATCATTCTACAGGCCTATGCAAGCTCAACTGATATCCAAATGGAAACAAATTACAATTGAAACACACATAAAATCAAAAACAAATTCACAATAACTTGTGCAATCTTTGAAGTCAAATAAAAGATATGAACATCAAGAATCAGATAACACTTGAAACTGCAGATGTTGATATCATAACAAATAAGAAATTAAAAGACATCTCACCAACAGAAGCTAACCGCTGCTTCCTCCCTGAACCAGGAGGGCGGCCCCTCTTTCTTTTCTCAGCCGGAGTATTGGAGTTGGGAGTAGACGAGGGTGAAAGGGCCAAGGAAACAGAATCCGGACTTGACCCTGCAATTGCCCCAACCCCAGACCCATCTGGAGCGTACTTCCTTGGCCTCCCTCTTTTCTTCCTTAGGGTCTCACTCCCCCTCGGAGTTCCTCCAACTGCAACTTCAACACCACCGCCACCGCCGCCGCCGCCAGGGTTAGAGGCAGAATCAACGGTCACTGAAAATCCATGAGGGGGGAAACCAGCCGGCGGTACTTGTACATTGTAGGTAGAAGCCCCAACAAAGTTAGCACCTCTGTAATTGGGCTGAACCTGGTGAAAACTACTAGGGTTTGATAAATTTCTGAACCCAGTTGGGGAATTGAAAAAAGCAGTGTGTTCTGCGCCACCGGAACCACCGCCTCCGGCAACATCACCGCCTATTCCTCTATGCAAGTAGTAAGGAACTGAGCCTGATAATGCCATGCCTTCTCTTCCATCCATACATTCACTTTTGTTTTATACAGTAGGATATATTTTACTATATATTTATTTGGAAAAAAGAAAAAGAAAAGAGAGAGAAGCCTTAATAAACTGATCTTTCAAATATTTTCAAAGATACTTAACCTAGATATTGAAGTGCACAAAATCTAATTTACAAAGCGTTACAGAAAGATATTATCCAGAAAAATCTATTATTCCCAGATCCTAAAAACCCAAAACAGAAGACTGGTGGGCCATAATTTTTTTAACTGACCTCATTTTCCGGGAAGAGGAGTGAAAAAATTAAGGTTTAAAGAAAGAAAAATGGAAAACCCGCAAAAATTACAGAGAAAATTACTTGAATTAAAACCCTCGATAATCGATATGAAGCAAAAGCAGCAGCAGCAGCCAGCAGTAGTAAAGGAAACGAGAAAGGGAGAGATATTGAGAGGAGGGAGAGATGGAGAGGATTAGAAGAATGGAAGGAAATTGAGGAGAGAAAGAAGGAAAATGTGAACTGTCATACAGTGATATCTGTATTATCTGAGCTTTTTCTTTTCTTTTCTTGCCATGTTCTTTCTTTTCAAGGTGTTCCAGTCTTATAGTCTACTTTTCACCCCTATTAAATTTTTTTTTTTAACGCTGAATAAAGATTAGATCGGATCGGTCGCAGCAGAAGCCCTTCCTAGCGCATCCTTCCGGACGAGAACAAGCAGTTTTGGATCATCCTCACAACAATTGTCGGTCGGGAATGCAAGGGCACTACAATCGTCGGTCGGGAATGCAAGGGCACTACAAGCAAGATAGTCAGCCACGACATTTGATTCCTTGAAAATATAACGAATAGCAACATAAAAAAAAAGACAAAATATCTAATAAAATATCCGATTGTAGCAGCTCGATAGTCCAAGGGCATTTCCAATCCCCCAGTAAAGCCTTTATAACCAGTAAGTTGTCCCTTTCGAGTTTCGATCTGAAGGTTTAAGATATGCAATTCCTTAGCGCGTAAAATACCCATTTTGAGGCCAAGGTTTTCAGCAAATACAACGGAGACATTAGTGCAAATAGCCCGATGTAAAGCGACCACCACACCCTTAGAGTCTCGGATGACAAATCCATAAGACGCCGATCCGCCCGGCATAACTGATCCGTCGAAATTTAGTTTGTAACAATTTATAGGAGGCTTGTCCCACTTGCCAGAGCGTTGCCGAGTATGGGCGGCATGATCAACCAAACGAGCGCCCGGACGAACAGAACGACAATTACCACCTCGACCAGAAGTAGCACTAATGGGGAGATCGTCCTCCAGTTTCTTTGTTTGTTAATTTCTAGCAATGAGTACTTGTAGTATAGAGCAGAATTATTTCGTTTATAGTTACTTTGTTAGTGTGGTTAAACACTAATTGATTTATGAAGAACCACAAGGCCCACCACGCTGAGGCTAGATCAATAAAAGATTTGGTACCAATTGCATGTTTGATATCGGTAAGTGGAAGCACTGCACCCACTCCGACACTCGCTGCAAGAGCCCTCGGAATTCGGATATGTAAAGCTTGTAAAAGGTTGGTCGCCATAGGGCACTCAAAGAAAAGGTGAGCCACCGATTCACTAGAGTTAGCACAGAAGGCACAACTAGACGGCACGGCCACATGCGATTTTTGTAATCTGAGAGTGGTTGGAAGACCATCATGAGAAATTTTCCAAAGGAAATGACGTACTTTAGGAGGCACGTCCAGATCTCAAATCCAACCACAGTCAAAAGTGGTCGACCTAGCATGTTCTGATAATAAGGAGTTTGCAGAGCTGGTTGAAAACCAGCCATTATTGCTTGGACCCCAATAGAGACGATCTGCCATTGGATTATTAGGTAGAGTGATGCTCATTATTAAGTCGATATCTTCTTTAGACAGAATATTTGTTAAAGAGGTGGTTATTAATGGTTTGTTCCACTGACCTTCTATGTTGATAAAGTGAGATACCTTTATACCCGTTAGGGATTCTGATATAAGTTGCAATATTCTGGATTCCAATGGTTTTAAGAAGGCCCAGTTATGAGACCAGAAGTCAATGGTCTGACCGTTTCCAACACTCCACTGAAGGGCCTGCTGGAACTTAGGTTTGATAGACATAAGACGATTCCACTGCCAAGATGAAAGACCTTTTTTCTGGTAGCTGAGCAGATCATCCCCTTTAAGATATTTATGTGAGACTACACGGACCCAGATGTTGTCTGGTTCAGAAATAATCTTCCATAGAAGCTTCATTTGCAGTGCTATGTTCATAGACTCAACTTTATGGATACCAAGACCCCCTGTCATTATATCTGAGAAGATTTTATCCCAACTAATAAGCGGGGCAGCTTTAGTACTTTTGTTCCAAAAGAACTATCTACAAAATTTGTCAAGCTCATGAAGAATATGTGATGGAAGTAAGAAAGCTTGCATTAGAAAAATCGGTTTCGCACTGAGATTTGGTTTGATAAGGACCCTTCGTCCTTCTGCAAAAAGGTTCAAAGCTTTCCATATTGTCAGTTGTTGTTTTGTCTTGAGGACGACACCAGCGAAGGTATCCCTATTAGTTTTACCATTTACTATGGAACAACCCAGATATTTATCGAAATTATTCGCTTGCGAAATACAAAGCACAACGATTGTAGCCGTAATAGCAGTTGCAGACGTATTGGGTGATGCTTGGAAGCTGGATTTATGCAGATTGACCTTTTGGCCTGAGATGAGGCACTATCGGTCTAAAATGGACAACATAGAGGTGCAAGCCGAATGTGAAGCTTGAAAAGGAACCTTAACACCCGGTCGGCCAAAAGAGATACCAAGGTCCGAATTCACTTGCCCATGGTGATGCAGAGTACGAGCAAGTACTTCATAAGCTAAGATAAAGAGGAATGGAGACAGAGAATCACCCTGTCTGAGCACCCTAGACGGTTCAATAACTGTGGTCGGTTCATCATTGACTAATACCGAGTAGGAAACTGTTGAAACACATTCCTTGATGCGGCTGATGAAAAGGTCGTTAAACCCAAACTTGGCCAAAACTTGGAATAGCAAAGCCCACTCAATACGGTCGTAGGCCTTTTCCATATCCAAATTCAAAGCAACCATCCCCGTTCGGCCTTTCTTAAGCCTAAAAGAGTGCAAAGGTTCATGAGCAATAAGAATATTATCCTGAATTGATCTCCCTTTTGTAAAAGCTCCCTGAAGTGGGTGAATGAGTTTGTCGGAAATCTTGGTTAGCCTAGCAGAAATAACTTTCGCTATAATTTTGTAGATCGTAGAGCACAAACTGATGGGCCTGTAATGGTTGAACGAAGAGGGGTCATCACATTTTGGCAGTAAGGTAATAAATGTATGATTGATCTGTCGTAAGAGTCTACCACTGGTAAAAAATGCCTTTACTGCCTTCACTACAGAAGGGCCCACTGTTGGCCAAAACTTTTGGTAGAAACCAGCCGGGAAACCATATGGGCCTGGAGCCTTATCTGGGCTCATAGAAAAAACTGCTGCTTTAATCTCATTGTTGGTCACGGGAGCTGAAAGCATCGCATTGTCTGCTTGAGATACCAAGAGCGGGATATCCGCTAAGTCTAAGGACAGATCAGGCCTGCCCCTTGGAGCTGACCTGAACCGTGATTTGAAATCTTTTACAAACTCTTGTTGAATAATATGAAAGTTCGCCGACGACTCACCATTTGGAAGTGAAATAGACTTGATCAGTTTCCGGCCTCGTTTATTCGTAGCTATCTTGTGAAAGTAGCTAGAGTTGGAGTCATTCAATTTGGCATGTTTTACTTTAGCCCTCTGGCTCTAGTAGCGTCGGTAGAAATCCTATATACGTTCTCTCTTGTTTAGCAGCTGCTTAAGAATTTGAATATCCTTTGTATTATAATTAGTAATTAACAAAGTTTGTAATTGAAGTAGCTTTTGGTCAGTGACCTGAATTTGGTTGTTAATATTGCGAAAAGTCTTTTTATGCCAAGTTTTGGAAAGCTTCTTCAGTCTCTTTGCTTTTTGTACCAGTTTGAACATAAGTGAGCCCTGTGAGTCCAAACGCCAAGCTTGAGAAACCAGATTTCTGTAATCGGCTCTAGAAGTCCAAGCTAGTTCGAATTTGAACGGTCTATTTTTTGGCTGGATATTGTGACGGAAATCAATGGAAATCGGTGCATGATTAGATCTTGTGAACGGATGAATCTGAGTTCGAAGTGAATCAAACATAGTCAGTAATGTAGGATTGTAGAATTGATGTAAAGTCCTCCTTAGGGTTTTCATTCATTGATATAACATATATATATATATATATATAGGTTACAAAGGTATTGGGCCTTAATGGGCTTTTAGCCCACTATACAATATTAAGACCTGTGTAATCTATCAAACCCCCGCAGTCGAAACGGGAGGGGTCCTTACAGTGAGACTGGAACGAAAATCAATGAATAACTGTCGAGGTAAACCCTTGGTGAATATATCAGCGTACTGATAAGAGGACGGGACATGGAGAACGCGGACATGTCCAATGGCAACCTTGTCCCTTACAAAGTGGAGATCAAGCTCAATGTGCTTCGTGCGTTGATGCTGGACTGGGTTGCTAGCCAGGTAGACGGCGGAGACGTTGTCCGTATAGACCAGAGTGGCCTTCTGAAGGGGACAACAGAGCTCAAGGAGGAGGTTCCGGAGCCAAGAGCACTCGGACACAACGTTGGCAACACCCCTGTATTCGGCCTCAGCGCTGGAGCGAGATACGACGGACTGACGCTTGGCTGACCATGACACAAGGGTGTCGTTGAGGAAGACGCAGTACCCAGACGTGGAGCGACGTGTGTCAGGACAACCACCCCAATCCGCATCAGTGTAAGCAACAAGATCGAGCTTAGAGGAAGGAGTGATCGTGGTGCCGAGCTCAAGAGTGTCGCTGATGTACCGAATGATCCGCTTCAAAGCCTGAAAGTGAGGTTCCCTAGGTGCATGCATGAACAAGCAGACCTGCTGAACGGCGTAACTAATGTCAGGCCTGGTGAAAGTGAGATACTGAAGAGCACCAGCGAGGCTCCTGTACAATGTCGGGTCATCAACCAAAGGACCAGAATGAGCACTGATCTTGTTGGATGTATCGACAGGGGTGGCGACTGGATTACAGTTGACCATCTTAGCCCGAGCAACAATCTCTGCAGCATACTTACTCTGTGAGAGAAACAGACCTGACGCATGACGCTGAACAGCAACTCCCAAAAAGTAAGACAACTGACCCAGATCAGACATGGCGAATTCCGCACTCAACTGCGAAATAATAGACTTCCGAAGAGCATCAGAAGAGGCGGTGAGAATGATGTCGTCGACATATAGCAACAGGAATGCCAAGTCTGAGCCTCGGCGATAGATAAACAGAGACGAATCGGAACGGCTGCCAGTGAAACCCAAACGGAGCAGATGAGAGGCAAAACGCTGGAACCAAGCCCGCGGAGCCTGTTTCAGACCATACAGAGAGCGCTTGAGGAGACAGACATGCTTCGGACGGTCAGCATCAGCAAACCCCGGCGGCTGAAACATGTAGACCGTCTCATTCAGATGGCCATGAAGAAATGCGTTCTTGACATCTAACTGATGGATGGCCCAGTTGCGCGACAGAGCTAGACTCAGAACCACTCGGATAGTGGCAGGCTTGACCACAGGGCTGAACGTCTCATCACAATCAATACCTGCCTGCTGAGATCTACCGTTCACCACAAGACGGGCCTTATAGCGCTCCAAAGTCCCATCAGATCGGAACTTGTGACGAAAGAGCCACATACAACGAATGACGTTCGCCTCAGGAGGGCGAGGAACAAGAACCCAAGTACCATTCTTCGTAAGGGCCCTGTATTCGTGGAGCATAACCGCCCGCCAATTCGGGTCTTGGAGGGCTGTTTTGTGGGAGGTGGGAATGGGGGAGAGGGAGGTCTGGGTGGAGGCAGAGGGTGATTGGGTGTCGGGACGGATGGGAGCAAGAGGGGCTAAGCATGGGGATGAGGCGGTGGGCGCAGCAGAGCTGCGGGTAAGGGGTGCAGAGGCGGTGTGGGATGCGACGGGCGCAGCATACCCTGCGGCGGGCGCCGCAAGTGGGTGATGCGAGACGGGGAGGGATGCGGCGGGCGCAGCATGTGTTGCGGCGGGCGCAGCATATGTTGCGGCGGGCGCCGCCAGTAGGTTATGCGATGCTGGGGGCATGGGCAATTGATAGGCTGCGGGCGCAGCAGTGTGCGGCGCCCGCGACATTGGTGTTTGGCGGGGGGTCTGCTTTGCTAGGCCATGAGGTTGGATGGTGGGGCGATGGGTGGTAGTCATGGATACGATCTGACGGGGTCGGAAGACACCGGAGACGTTGCGGGTGTGTGGTCTGGTGGTGGGGGGTGGTGGGGGTGGGGGAGGGGGAGACGCAGGAGCACCGGGAGAGCTCTAGGGAAAAAGGAAGTGAGGGAATGGTGACTCAGACTCTGACGGAGACACAAGGGGTGTGGGAGACGCAAAGGGAAATCGCGACTCATCAAAGGTGACATGACGTGAGAGAATGATCTTGTGGGTCTTGATATCGAGGCAAATGTAACCGCGATGATCAGACGGATAGCCTAGGAAGACACATGGAGTGGAGCGCGGGTGAAGCTTGTGCGGGGCTATGGAGGACTGGTTTGGAAAACACAAGCACCCGAAGGTGCGAAGGTGATCATACCTAGGCTCGGCGTAATAAAGTGTCTGAGCTGGCGAGCGATGGTGTAGGGTAGTGGAAGGGAGAATGTTTAGGAGATAACATGTGGTGGATAAGGCGTGAGGCCAATAGGGAAGGGGAATAGATGCGTGGAAGAGGAGAGAACGCATCATGTTGGTAATGGTTCTGATGATTCTTTCTGCCTTGCCATTCTGCTGAGAAGTATAGGGGCAAGACAAGCGATAGGAGATCCCATTTGCGGCAAAGAATGAGTGAAAGTCTTTGTTGTCAAATTCACGGCCATTGTCACATTGGAAACATTTGATGGACATGTGAAACTGTGTTTTGATGTAGGTATGGAATCTGGCAAAGACAGGAAACACTTGGGACTTGAAATGCAACGGGAAGACCCATAAGTAATGAGTGTAATCATCAAGAAACAAGAGGTAGTACTTGTGACCCTCCTTGCTAGGCACGGGAGAGGTCCAAATGTCGCTGTGAATGATATCAAAGGGAGCAAGGGTAGAGGTCAAAGACCATTGGAACGGCAGTCTGGCATGTTTGCCTAGTTGGCAGGAAGAGCATAAACCAGAGCGTGGGTCTTTAGTACAGGTGACAAGGTTCTGGGAACGGAGGACATCTAGAACGGCAGCGCTGGGATGGCCCAGGCGTGCATGCCATAGGCTGGACGATGATGCCGAGAGGGCGACCGGACACGACTGACTGGACGCAGGAGGTGGTGTGACAGGGTAGAGCTCCCCGGTGTTGTCACATCTCATGCGAGTAACCCCCGTAGTAAGATCGTTCACAGAGAAACCATAGGGATCAAACGTAAGGGAGGCGTTGTTGTCAGTAGTGAACCGACGGACAGAGATAAGGTTTTTGACAATCTTTGGGGCAATAAGGACATTGTTGAGATGTAGTGGGTGGGTTGGGGTCTGTAATTTGGTGTGGTCAATTCCCGAAGTAGCAAGACGACCACCATTGCCGACGATAATAGAGTGTGCAGGACCCTTAAAAGAAATAGATGAGAGGTTACCTGAGGAGTTCGTCATGTGGGAGGTGGCACCAGTGTCCATGTACCAAGAAGAGTCTGAAGATGTCGGCTGCATAGAGGAGAGGGCGTGATGTTGATGATCGTAGAAGGCCATGGTAAGGATCTCTGGTGATCAGGGGTGCTGCCAGTGGTGAGCAGCGTGGTCTGGTGACCGGCAGGGAGGCAGGGCTAGAGCAAGAGGGAGGCGGCTATGACGGTTGGGAGAGAGAGATAGGTCGAGGTCGAGCGAGATAGAGAGGAGGCCGGAGAGCGGGACTCGGCGAGAGGAGAAGGGAAGGGAAGATCTGGGCTTGTGGTCGCCGGAGGCGGGCGACGAGGGGGCGAGTCGGAGGAAGAAGACCAGAGAGACGGGAGGATCAATTTAGGGTTCCGTTAGGAAGAAAAAGGTTGTGATACCATGTAGGATTGTAGAATTGATGTAAAGTCCTCCTTAGGGTTTTCATTCATTGATATAACATATATATATATATATATATATATATATATATATATATATATATATATATATATATATATATAGGTTACAAAGGTATTGGGCCTTAATGGGCTTTTAGCCCACTATACAATATTAAGACCTATGTAATCTATCACGTCCGAATGGATCAGCAGACGATCCATCCGTTCTAGGCAGGTAACTACACCGTTATATTTAAGTTGCCAGGTAAATTGACCACCATACGATGATACATCGAGAAAGGAGAGGTTACTCTTTAAGTCATTTGAGCGATTGAATCTCGCAGCAGAAGGATAGACCCCTCCTAGTTTGTCCGCTGGGGCACTAATTTCGTTTAGGTCCCCCATGATACAGAACGGAATGAGTAACGTTTGAATGTATAGAGAGATAGATTCCCAAAAGGTTGATTTACGTCGTTCGTCCGGTGGGGCATAAACTACAAGGAAAGCAACACTCCGATGGGTGACATAGTCCGAATAATTGAAATGGATGAAACAGTGGTGAACCGAAATGAGTTCTATAGAAGCTTGGGAGAAGGGGATATCCTTCCAAAGTAAGCAAATACCACCAGAAAATCCCAAGGCCGGGTCAAAAGCGATGTTTGTGAATCCAAATTTTCGCCAGTCACATTCACGAGGAACTTTATTTGTCTTGGTTTCTAGTAGTGCCAGAACATTGATATTATTGTTTTTACAGAAAATATCGACATTTGTCCAGAAGTTACGGCTCTAGATACCTAGGGAGTTCCAAGAACATATATTCATAGAAACCGCTTTTTTTACGATCTGTTTGTACTAATTTAAGTCGGTGATTATCCAAATGGTAGGTACGAGTTTCAGAAAACAGAACCAGACCAATGTTCATGTTTTGTAAGAGTCTATTTTCGATTTGGAGTTGAAAGTCATATATTACTAAACCCATTTTGATTGTAGTCAAACCTTCGTGAGAAGAGAAGATGTCCGGTAAGGACCACCTATGTTGGTTGGTGAAAACATAGGGGATTGCCCTGCAATAGATACCATGAAGATGGATCGAAGCACCGTTTACAACACAAATTACATATAAACAAACAAGAATTGGGGCATGTTAGGAGGAAAATCAAGTATGAAATATAAATTCCAAATTCGACTCCCTGTTCTCCGCAAATTAATTACAAGACTTTCTCCCGTTGTAGTAGAAGGTAGTCAGGATCGATCCACGAGGAAGCATGTCAGCGCTCGCCTTTTCAATTCCAAAAACTCACTGATTTCGACTAGAAGAATGCTCGATATCGACCAAACTGTCAACAACCTGTAGAACGTAGAAAACAGAAACGAAAACAGAAAAAAAAAACACAGACTGGTCGATTTTGACCCAACCCACTCAATATCGACCAACACTGACTCAATATCGACCAACAGTGACTCAATATCGACCAACAACAGAAACCAAAACTCAAAATTTATGAAATAAATCAGTAAAATAAAGACTTCCAAGATCAGTGTTTCAACACAACAATAATAATCATGTAAAATAACACATGAAGGCATAAAAGATCATGCTTTTCATCAAATAACTTTCGTTATTAACAAATAGGAAGATAGAGGCTTTCGCATAAACCCTAATTGTTACTAACTCTTTTTCACATAATTAATCCAAGTTGTATTAAGATCACTTTCGCTTCAATAACACAAACAAGGATCACCTTCAACTTTCGCAAAAGAATCATGCTCATAAGGATAGAAGATGAATTGCATCCAAAGATTGTACCTTTATCGCATCACCTCACACGGCTACCGTCGGGCTCACCCCAACCCTAGAAGTTGGGTGACTACTCGCTCTTCATCATCAAGAAAGACATCAATAATAAAAGGAAACTAAATTGCATTAAATAAAATAAAAGAAAGCTTACAACCAATCGAAGCCAAATCGTCTCTCAACTCTCTTGCTCCTCCTCGCCACAAGCTCTCTCTCTCTCTCTCTCTCTCTCTCTCTATGTAACTAATTGTATCTAGAATTGAATTGTAAGATTGAATGCCTATAACTCAGCCCCTAAGGCTTTATTTATAGTGTTCATTCCCTAGGAAATTAGGAAAGAACAACTATATCTAATGTAGATAAATCCCTTCCATCTTGATAGAACTTGATAAATCTCCTCTTGAGTAGATAGAATATCTCTTGCTTAATGTGGAAGAAAGCTAGCTCAGCACTCGGAACTCGGACTACTTGATTTTGGCTACTGTAGGTCGGTCGATATCGACCAACATAGGTCGATATTGACCTTGTCTTCTCAGTTCCGTCTTTTGACACTCGATATTGGCCCCATGAGAATTTTCGACCATGTTGACTCAATATCGACCAGTATAGGTCGATATCGACCTGTGCCTTCCTCTTCCAGCTTTCTGGGTCGATTTTTGGACTCCAGGAGAATTTTCGACCAAAATCAGGTCGATATCGACCAAGTTTGGTTGAAATCGACCTCTTCTGTATTTTCCAGCATTCTGCTCTATTCTTGAAACGCACTTTCCCGAGTCCTCGTTCGTCGGATTGACGCATATGAGCATGTGTTGGAAAGCTCTTTCCGAGGGCTACAACTCTCATGAAGACATCAAAGCTTGATTCAAAATGATGAATGGCGAAAAGTTGGCTTTCCTCCAGCTGCACCATCCTTAGCTTCTTCATGACTTTCTTTTAAGCTCCAAAGTGCATCCAATTTCTGCGAAACATAACAAAAACTAGTGTAGACCTCCATATATTGCAAATAAACATAAACTACACAGATTCTATATTATTCTAACCCAAATGTATGAAATGTATACAGAAATCGATATAAAAGTAGATGTAAAACATGGCGAATTAGGCTCACAACAGGGCATTCATACAGTAGCACACCCGACCAAAGTTTTAGTGTGGGATTGTGTTCCCAAATGTTTTCTCTGGGATAATAATATATTAGTTGGAAAGCAGATACAAAAGAAACCATACTGTAAAACGTGTGATGTGAAGGCTGGTAAGGCCAATAGGCGATTGTGTAACCATGTAGTGGTAAAAGGGGCCAATTGTGGCAGTCAGTATTCGAGAACAACGAGTAAACACACCATATCATCGGTGAGGGTCGCGAAGCCAAGGTGAAGAATAGATTGCACACCACCGAGGCCCAGCAACCACAACGAAAAACACGTAGCAGACATCTATACCGATAAAGGTCATAAGAAAGACACAGATCACGAATAGAGTAGTAAACAGATGTGAAATAACTATTGTAACAGTCCGAATGTTGTAGCATCAAAAGAGGGCTGGTGAAGCCATTGGTAAGTGTAGCACCCTTGTGAGGCAAAGGAAGCCGAGGAATTGTGTTGATGCAACAAAGAGTAAACATTTTGTGTAGACATTGATATAATTTAGTGCTAAAATGTTGGTGTACAAATTTGGCCTTGTGAGGCATATAAAAAATTAGGTAAGGATTTATTAAGGCTTGTGAGCATTTACATGTAGTTGTATATATTTTGTGAACACTAGCAGAATTGCCAGTGCCCAGTACCCAAGTCGCAGCTTGGACAGTAGCGGCACATTGAAGCAGCACTCCACAGCAGAGACCAACGCCCGGTGGAGCTGACCTGCACAAAGAGGCAACACATCAGCAGGGAGAATCCAAATAGCAGCAATATGGACAAAGACTTAAGTATTGATGTAAGTATTGTGCCTTGCAAGGCTTATGAACAATTTGATAAAAGTTATTCAAGGCTTGTGAGCCATAAGAAGCAGCAGCAGTTAGTCGTATTTGAGAGGGAGGGAGGCAATCAATCCTCGGCAAAGAGAGAGCACGTTCAGCAATATCAAGACGAAGCGAGGATTCATGGATGACAGTACATAAAGGAAAAATATTAAGTATTGTGTATAGATCAATAGACGGGAAGTAGCCAACAGAGTAAGTCAATTCGGTTGTACCCATATAGAGGCGATCGTATCCAAAACACGTGACCATAGAGTCAGATAGGTTGGACAATACCTGGATTGAGGAGTTCATTATGTATAAGTCGATGAGACGGCAAACGCCTGACCTCACAGAAGCACCAACAAGCTTCTTCCTAAATCTGAGCCGCCACCTGTGCCACCAATGCCAAGCCCAAACTCGACGACAGAGACACCACCGCCGAACCAAACTAAGGTTGCCCCGAACGAGCCTCCAACTCCATCTCTTTTTAGAATAACTTTTGATTTGCCAAAACCAGATCTCGAATTGGGGCTTTCCCCTCCATTGCAAGTTCCCCGTCTGACAAACGGAAGTTTTTAGGTATTTAATTTGGGCGAAATTAAGATGCAATCTGTGAAATTGCTTTGTGGTTTTTCCAATCCTATCTTGGAAGAGATGGTTGTGCTGGGAAGCAGCATAGTTCGGGCTTCTACGGGCCGAATTGGCGAGGATGAAGACGGCGGTCGGTGGGCAACTAGGGTTCGCCATAAATATAGCGTTTTTGTAAGAGAGAAGCCATTGGAAAGTTTGACCCCCTATAAAATTTTCAATTAAAAAGGACATTTATACCAAAATTTATAATTTTGGTATAAAAATTTATAACATTCTTTTAATATTTTTTTAAAAATATTTATCATGCTACAGACATATAAAAAAAATTCAATTAAAAATGACATATTCTTTTCTGGAAAGCAGGAAATACATTAGAATCAAGTCATCTCTGTCTAAGATAATGTCGTCCTAGAGAGCGTCCTTTGGAACGAGGACCTGTAGTTCCGCAGTTTTGAATCAGCAAGCATTCTGTTTTCGACAGGGATATTGTAGGTCAGATGAGCAATCTGATGAGCAACAACATTCAATTCCCTGAAAATATATCAAATAGAGACAGAATTAAAAGACGAAACCAAAGATTTAGTATCCGACTGTATGAGCTCGATATTCCAAGAGCAATTCCAATCTCCCAATAAGGATTTAACAATTGTCAAGTTGTCACCTTCTATAAGAAGATTAAAAATGCCAAATTCTCTAGCCCTAATAAACCCATTCCATAAAGTCGGAGCTTTAGCATAGAATCGAAGTGTTTTTACACATACCCCCTCCTAAGGTAAAAGTTTCGTCGATTGAGTCCCGAACAACAAACCCAGAGGATGCAATGCCAAAGTGTAAAAGAGAATCGTCAAAGTTAAGTTTAAATGAGTTAGGCAGAGGTCTATCCCAATGGTTGTGCAATATACGCGATGTCTTAGGAGCATGTAAGCTAGATGAAGCACTGAGAATTCCTTATGAGTCGTAAGCGAAGTCGTTAGCACGGTGATCAAAACTGGCCGCCTCAAGCCAAGATTGCTTATTTGTAATCATAAAGATCTATAATTGCTTGACAGATACAAACAATATATTACAAAAGAGCACCACTATAGAACCAAATAACCCACCAGCAAAAGAAAATATCGGTCATATGATGTTTAGATGTAATCGAATTATTGTGTTGAAGCACAAATCCTAGTTTATGAAAAAAAGTTCACCGGAGAATTGGTTGGCAGGCCACAACTCATCAAGCATAATAATTATTTAGACATGCTACAATTAAGTAAGATATGGTGGGTTTGTTCCAATTGACAGTCAAAAAAAACATATCCTATAGGGACACTGATATGAGAACGTTGAAGTCTCTCCTTTGATGGTAACCTATCCTTAGCCATTTTTCAAATAAAATGCTGCATTTTTTTTGTACATTTAATTTCCAAATCCAATGACATTTGAAATTAACATCTTTAGCACCGTTGGGCGCAAAAGATGAAGCTGATTTGGTGGAAAACCACCTCAAGAGATCAGGTCCCCAATAGAGTCTGTCAGACAAGGAGGTAATAGGTAGGGGAATATTTGCAATATATATGCATAATTCTTAATTGGTAAGATAAGAGGTCAGACAAATCAGCAGTGAGCCTACCCAGATCCCAATCATTATTGACATAAATAAAACGATTATCCTTCCACTGAAGTAAATCATCATAAGGTTGTGTAGTCGCCCTTGCAACCAACGGAACCTTAAAGGCCCAGTTATCCGACCCGGACCGAATTTCTTGTCCATTACCAATGCTCCAACGCAATCCCTTATCAAATAGTGGTAGAATATGCATTAACCTAGACCATTTGTAGGGCATAGCAACTTTTTTTCGATAATCACGGATATGTGCAACTTTTAGGCATAACAGTTTCATTTGTAATGTTAAATTCATCATCTCTGCTTTGGAGTTACCCAAACCGCCAGCTAAGTTATCCAAGCAACTCTTATCCCAACTTATTAAAGAAGTGAACTTTTCTTGCTTATTCCAAAAGAAATGTCTATATACCTTGTCCAACTCAGATAAAATCAAGGAAGGCAGCAAAAAAGATTGCATGATAAAAAACGGTCAAGAACTCAAATTTGATTTAATCAACACCTTTCGCCCTTCAGTCGATAGGCTCGAAGCTTTCCATTTAGACAGTTGATTTTTTGTCTTGATAACCACCTCAACAAAGGTGTTCTTATTCACTTGTCCATTAATAATTGAGCAACCCAAATACTTATATATCAAGTGCATGCTACGAAATTGACTATCCTCAAATTAGAAGTTATCATGCATGTTGATCGTCCTTTACGAAATTGACTATCTACATATTTGCAGAGACTTGGGAATAAGATTTAGTGAAATTTATTTTCTGACATGAGAGTCAACAATAATTGGTAAGAATAGTGAATATAGTATTGCATGCAGAAGCACCAGCCTTTACGAAGATCATAATGTCATCAGCAAATGTCAGAAATGGAACTCCCCCCCCCCCCCCCCCCGCCTTTCAGAAAGAGAATCCAATGTCTTTGTTAGTGTTAGCTTTGACAAGAATAGACCTCGCAAAAAAAATCTAAGTAGAGAACAAACATAAGCGGGGATAAATCACCCTGACAGAGAAGCTTCCCTGGAAAGAACTATTGGGTTGGCCTATCATTGACAAGAATCAAGTATGAAACTGTCGACACATTCATAGAGCCAAAAAAATAAATTTTGGGTGAAAACCAAATTTTTGAAGAACATCGATCATATAAGACTATTCAATGTAATTGTAGGCTTTTTCCATGTCAAGCTTCATAGCCATCCATCCTTATTTACCTTTTTTTGTTTTCAAAGAATGAAAACACTTCACGAGCAATAAGAATATTGTCATGAATCGGTCATCCTTTTGTAAAAGCCCCTTGAAGGGGATGGATGATTGTCTCTAAAATCGGTCCTAATCGGGCAGCCATAATTTTATAGTAATGATTTTATAAATGATGGAACAAAGACTTATGGGCTAAAAATGATTGATCGTAGCTGGATTATTACACTTAGGCAACAAAGTTAATTAAAAAGTGTGGTTAATTTATTTTTACATTTTCCTCCGAGCCAGAGGGAGACTTGAGCCACCTCATCCCCTCCCTCCGCTCCTAGTCTAAATAGAAGAGGTTAGACTATCCACAAGGACCACAACATAGAGTCTCACGACTCTTAACTCATTTCAGCCACATCACCAACTATTCCTTCCACGTCAGCTTTTCACTAACTTTTCAACTTTTTACCTTTTTCATTCACAACATAGAGTCGTGCGACTCTTATTTCACTTTACACATTTTTATATTTATTAAGCTAAATGTTGATTTATTTTACTTAAAATTTTTTGTTAATGAAATTATTAATATTAATATTAATACATATAATTAAAATAAAAAAGCACACAATTAAATTTAGAAATATTTTATTAAATTGATAAAATTAAAAAACGCGAAAACAAAAAAAAATTACACAACTTAAACTTCCAAACAACATACTAAACAACACACACTCATAGAACAAAATTAAACGTCGTCTCCGGGAGTCACTTTTTCATCCGATTTGGAAACCCGACAATTGTGGACAACCTCTCAAAATTTTTGGTACCTTAATATATTTTAAATTGTTAAAATTAATTATGAAATATAATTATATAATTACATTAATATTTTTTTCAATTTTTGAATTTATTAACAATTTAGTAAAATTTATGTTGTTTATGTAACTATTAAATCTTTAAACTATGTTACACTTAACAGAAAAAAATCCCCAAATATATGCAAAATGGGTGTCATACTGTCATTGGATAAATAAAAATAAATCCTCTTCAAAAATAAATTTTTTTAAAACTTTATTTATGGGTGAAAATTGGGGTTTTAAATCCGGGGCAAAAAAAAAATAGAGAAAACCGGATGATTTTACTTTTGAGTCGAATCAACTGCAAGGGTCGCCCATGCGACCACTTTAGATCTCATGGAGTTGGTAAAATAACTCTATGTGAAGTTGGTTAAATATTAACCACTCGATTTCAAATAAAGGGTTTAGATTTAAATTAGTTTAGCCATTTTTTAATTTATTTTTCTAGGGTCGATAAATTTCTATAGGGTAATCTTTCCAACTCCACGGAGTTCAACTCTTCGGATCCTTAGACCATTGGCATCAGAGAATCGTGCAGATCAAAATCGGGGGCCAGCTCAGCAAATTTGGAAAGAGAGAGGAGAGAGAGAGAGAGAGTATATGATTCGGGGGAGGAGGCGCCTATAGTTGATGCGGTTCATGCACATTTTTTTTGCTAGCCACTGGTGTTAAGCCACGTGGAAGAGGGGTTTTAATTAAATTAAAACCCCCATTTATTCGTTAAATAAATTATTTTTGAATATGATTTATTTTTCTTTATCCAATGACACTCATTTTTCATATGTATGGGGAAAAATTTTTTTTGCTAAGTTTAACATATGTTAAAGATTTATAGCGCGCCACATAAACAATATTAACTTAAATCAACATAAACTTACATCATAAAAATACATAAATTAATTTGAACATTAAATAACAATACCCACTACACCTGGAACATGAAAACACACATGAAGTTACACCTTAAACATGAAATTACACATACCCATAAACTTAAACAATACAAATGAACATTACACACGGACATTTACTTCTTTGTCACTTACTAGTGATCGTCGTCCTTCAACTCCTTGACCAGCTTGATCATCAACTGTTCTTCATCCAATGACAACGAACCTATCTTGGTTTGCAAGTTCATAAGAACGTTATACTTATATTCCACATGTTTTGCCTTTTCACTAACCTTCAATGCCTTGGTTTCCACTTCCAATTTCTTCCTCTCGACATCCATTTTCTTCCTTACTTGACTTTCACCATATAGTCGAAGAGATTCTCTTCTCATTTCCATTTCTTCGGCTCTCATCTTTGTTTCCATTTCCCTCAACTCCAACTCCTTCCTCTTAAAGTCATAGAACTCTACAAGATCTGGGTTTGATGTTGGCTCATTTAACATAGTACTTGGCCTCTTACCCGCTCTCTTGGAACTCATCCTTCCGAGAGGACGAGCAAATAAACTATATGGAGTCCCACCTTCACTAGGTGGAGTTTCAGCGTTAGAGCTTGAAGTGTATGCTCCGGCTTGATTCACATTTGTTCTCTTAGAGCTACTCCCTTTTGCAGTTGCTGATGGTTGAAGGGAACAGTGCCACTTTGGTTCATTCCGAAATATACGCCATACATGCTCGAGATTGATCTTCGCTTTTGAGTTACTTGACTCTCTGTACATGATACGACCCGAAGATCGACCCAACAAGTTTCAAAGCTTCAAACGAGCACGAGAACAAAATTTGACACATGCGACTCTTTTATTTGGATTTTTTCTAGATTTATGGAAAGATAAAAACAAGATATGGATGGATAAATCTATGAGCATTTCACCCATCGACTTACCAAACTCGCCCTCTAACTCGTCGACATCTCACTCCCGAGCAATCAAGCCTTTGTTTGAACAACTCTAACAAGCATCTCACCGGAAAGAGTTACACAAACGGGACCATTCCTCGGCCTCTCACTCCGGAATGAGGTGTCAAAATGACATCTTACCAAATCAACCAAATACACACACTTTTTTTCCAAAAATTATAAACTCAAATTTTCTTTCTCATGACAAAGGTTGAGGCATTTTATAGCCATAAAACAAGCAACAATTAAAACAACAAATTAAAAACAGAAAAGATGAAAAGTTTCTCGGAATTGATGGAGAAACGTGGCCAGCCTCATGGTGGAAAATGAAGGGTTGTTTGTCCTCATTAAGTGTAGAAAAACATCAATTTCCATTGAATGAAGACCATTCGATACATCTCATCTATTCCGACTTCATTCAATGCATCGGAAAAACTATCCAGATTTTGGACTTCTGAATTATTGTCGATTTCGGACTTGTTCTTGGATGATGTCGGCAATTTGGTCTTCATAAAAGATGTAGCCATTCGAAATATCTTTCCAACAAGTACTCACACACCTCCATCGGGCAAATATAGCTCCTGTTATGACTAAAACACCGAGCATGTGTCGAAAGAGCTCAGATCACATCATTCTCCTCTCCTTTGAAAAAGATTTGTCCTCGAATCTTGCGTAGACCTTCCAAAAAGAAACATTACACCCCAGTATGTTGGATCTGCGTAAGATGTCTTGATGGTTGATCCCGCGACGACTCTCAAATCTGCGTTGCCTTTCCAAAAAGGTACGATACGCCCCCGTACGTTGGATCTGCGTAGTGCACTTCAATGGTTGCAACCGCGACGGCTCTGAAGAGGGATGTGGATGAAAGTGATGGAATCACATAATTTTTTTTGAACTTGATGGATTAGCTCTGATACCAAATGATACGACCCGAAGATCGACCCAACAAGTTTCAAAGCTTCAAACGAGCACGAGAACAAATTTTGACACATGCGACTCTTTTATTTGGATTTTTTCTAGATTTATGGAAAGATAAAAACAAGATATGGATGGATAAATCTATGAACATCTTACCAATCGACTTACCAAACTCGCCCTCTCCCTCGTCAACATCTCACTCTCGAGCAATAAAGCCTTTGTTTGAACAACTCTAACAAGCATCTCACCATAAAGAGTTACACAAACAAGACTATTCCTCGGCCTCTCACTCCGGAATGGGGTGTCAAAATGGCATCTCACCAAATCAACCAAACACACACACGCTTTTTTCCAAAAATTATCAACTCAAATCTTCTTTCTCATGACAAAGTTTGGGGCATTTTATAGCCATAAAACAAGCAACAATTAAAACAACAAATTAAAAATGAAAAAGATGAAAAGTTTCTCGAAATTGGTGGAGAAACGTGGCCAGCCTCATGGTGGAAAATGAAGGGTTGTTTGTCCTCATAAAGTGTAGAAAACCATCAATTTCCATTGAATGAAGACCATTCGTTACATCTCATCTATTCCGACTTCATTCAATGCATCGGGAAAACTGTCCAGATTTCGGACTGCTGAATTATTGCCAATTTCGGACCTGTTCTTAGATGATTTTGGCACTTTGGTCTTCATAAAAGATGCAGCCCTTTGAATTATCTTTCCAACAAGTACTCACACACACCTCAATCGTACAAATATAGCTCCTATTATGACTAAAACACCGAGCATGTGTCGAAAGAGCTCGGATCACATCAGTACAACATACGAGCATGAGCCAACACATCATCCTCTAATTGACCACTTGTTCTTCCCCGCGAGACTGTTGCATAAGCCGCTGCAAATTTAAAAACAGTTGCATTTACCTTCTAAAAGTGGTTATTACATTGGCTCAGAGTGTGAGGAGGTTCACCCAGGGGCGGATCTGTGGGGGGCCTCGGGATGGCTGAAGCCCCCCGCTGGCCAAAATAAGACTATATGTATATTTTTATATATCTGTTAATTCAGTAATATATAAAAGTAAAGTAACATAATATCACAAAGGTGTGTTGGCTTAGCGGATAGGACAGCAGACAAGTCGTTGAGGGAAGCGTGGAGATCTCTAGTTCAAATCCCCTTGTTGTCACCTTTTTTCCCTTTTGTTGAATTTTTTTTTAAAAAAAATTAAAACACTAATCCCCCCCTCCCATATCCGACTGTCACCTTTTTTCCCTTTTGTTGAATTTGTTTTTTTTTAATCCGGTTCGAATCCCCTGCTTTCTCCTTTGTTACATTTGTTTTTCTTATAACACTAACCCACTTTTTTTTTTAATATATACCCATCCAAACTTCAAAATTGTTTATATACCCATATTAAATTATTTATAATAACTAATACAGTATTAATTAAAATTCAACCAATGTCGTTTTTTTTTTGTTCGAAGTAGACAATATCGAGCAACTTGTTCATTACCCCCAACAACTATTTTTTTTTATCGAAGTAGATAGCATACAATATTTTTTTTGTCGTCGAAGTACATAGACAGTTTAGATTTTACGGGTACCCACGGGTAACCCGCGTACGCAATATCATACGTGATTGGACAATACATTCAACCCGTAAAGCGAGATTAGCCTGGCCCGCGCGCACCCGCAACACTGGTATAATATTTTGGGTAAAACCCGTCCCAAGCCCAGGTCGTGCCTACGTTTGCTCGGGTTTAGTTACATTACAGCTGGTGATGTAGGTTCTTGAGCCCGCAAAACAATAGTGTCGTTTTTAGTGTTATTCAACAAATAAGCAGGACTGAAGGTGTCAACGGTGTATATAGGAACAATCTTAGACTCGAGCATTTCAAACCGTCATTTCTTGAAAAAAAATTCAGCCCCCCCCCCCCTTACAAAAATTCCTGGATCCGCCACTGGGTCCACCCCCCTCCTTTCGTTGAAGTACGCTGCAACCCTACACCAAAATGTATTTCTTAATTGGTTGGTTCCTTGGATAGTATCTTTGCTAGTGTTAAGCCATCCGTTGAAGAGCAACTCGTCCTCCCTTTCAGTCCACCGTCTTCTTGTTCCTCCGACGTTGACAAAAGCAACCTCCTCGACATCTTCATCATCACCTTCTTCTTTCATGCTTGCATGCATGTGTACTAAATCCTAGACGGGTAATAGGAGGAGACATCGAGTTGATATTCACATTTGGATCATGGTAAATGTGTGGAATTGGTTGAGCAGTTGGATGCATTTGATAAGAAGGTATGAAAGGAAGGTTTGCGTACTGATATGAAAGACGGTGTTCATGTGGCGGGTGGTTTGGATGCATTAATTGATATGGTAGATGGCTTGAGTAGTTTGGATCTTACGAAGCTAGACCATGTAAGAAGCTTTGAGAAAGATCAAAAGGATTTGGGAGTGGGTTTCCATTTGGATCCATTTTGCTTACTAGATGGTTTGGGTAATTAATTTGCTTGCTTGTTTGCGAGATTGAAGTAACCTCTCGTTTATATGTGGAAATTGAGGTGAGAGAAGACTCTCAGATTTACCCAATTTTGAAGAGTTGAATAACTAAAGCTTGGAGGGATCTTAAATTTATCCGATTCCGAAGCTTTGAATGACTAAAGCTAGGAGGAATATCAGATTTATCCAATTTCGAAGTTTTGAATGACTAAAGCTTGAAGGAATCTCAATCTTCTCTCTGTTGCACATGATCTTATCGGCATGCGACTCAAACTTCTCTCTCCTCCCTCTCAGCTTTTTTGCTGACCTGGCATCCATTCATGAAACGCAAGGCGCTCCGTTGTGGGTGGTCTACGTGCAAAAATTTAGGAGTAGCATTAGAAAAAATAAAAAAAGCTAAAAGAATGTTGGGTTTTTCCCACTTTGTGATAACATGGACCGTTAGTTACTCGTGCATTCAAGAACTCCACGACAAACCCCAGTAGAACACCCCCAAACTTAACTGTTGAGTTAAAAAGGCGGATCCCCCTCTTGTTTTCCTCCATTGAAGATCAATCCATCAATGAAAACTCCATTTCATGAGTTTTCACAGCCTCCCCCCTTCAATCCTTATAGTTAATGTAAGGCCATCTCTCCCTCTCTCTCGTGAGTGAAGCTTGAAAATTGACTTCCCTCTACCAAAATCATAGATTTGGTTGTCCATATATTACTGAATAAATTAAGTGGTGTGTGGTTTGTTGAAGCTTTATAAGGATATGCCCATATCTCCATGGAGATGATTGCCTGCTTTTTAGCTTCAGTAGGATAAAGGGTAGGTGCCTTTTTATGGGGTTTAATCTTTTCTTTCTGCTGCCTTAATTAAAATCAGTGGGTAGACACTGATTGGATTTTTCTCAAGTAACTGCATATTTATGGCTGTTTAAATGGATGTCATACAGACTCTCTCCCTTTATCATCAGTAGGCACCAAAATACCCAACTGAGCAATGGAAACTGGGCACCGAGATCTCCGGAAACAGCTCGCAGTTGCTGTGAGGAGCATTCAATGGAGCTACTCCATTTTCTGGTCTATTTCCCCTTCTGATCCAGGGTCCTTCTCTAACTCTTATTCTCTTAATTTGCTCTTAACATTTTCTCATCCTAATCTTGATTTCAGGTCATATAATATGCAACGTACTGCTGTGTTGTTGAGGAGTTGATTTCCAAGACTTGTTTTTCAGATTGATTTTCTTGTTTCTAGTGTGTTTGAATTGTTTGACACAAATCACAATCTGTTGATTGGTTATAAAAGCTTATTTATGAAAGAGATCGATTATGTATTCTCTGATCAGGGTACTGGAGTGGAGTGAAGGGTATTACAATGGAGATATAAAGACAAGGAAAACCATAGAGGCAGTGGAGTGGGATATAGACCAGATGAGCTTGAAAAGGAGTGACCAATTGAGGGAGCTCTATGAGTCTCTCTTGGTCGGCGAAACCAACCCACAAGCTAGGAGGCCCTCAGCTGCATTGTCTCCCGAGGATCTATCCGATACTGAGTGGTATTACTTGGTTTGTATGTCGTTCGTCTTCAATCTTGGCCAAGGGTATGTACAGCTCTACTCTACCTACTAGACCTTTATATCTATACTCTTTATCTATAGGTAGATATTCGTCCATTTGTTCCGATTTCAGGTTGCCTACGAGCAGTTTGGAGAGTGGTAAGCCTATCTGGCTATGCAATGCTCACAAGGCAGATAGCAGGGTGTTTAGTCGCTCTCTCTTGGCTAAGGTACTTGATTTTAACCATATACTTGGGCTTTCATTTTGATCTGTGCAAAAAACGTCTCTTAGGTAAAACCGACGCTGATTCATCTTAATCTTTGGATTCAAAACAATTCTTGTGGTTTACGGCTTTGATCACCAGAGTGCTTCTGTTCAGGTATTATTTTCGATTCTTGTACTTACAACTTACATCTTATTGATTCTCTAATGAATCAAGTTGTTTCAAATTCAGACTGTGGTGTGCTTTCCCTTCTTAGGAGGTGTTCTCGAGCTAGGCGCCACTGATCTGGTAATCCTGCGCGGCGCATTCCTTGATACTCTTTGTTCTTCTTTTTAATTCCGCGAGCATTATGGAATATGTGTTTGATCGATATATAATGCTTCGATCTCTTGACAAATTAAAAAGGTTTCAGAGGACCATTCATTGATCAAATTTGTGGAAGCTTCTGTGTTGAGATCAACCGATTGTCCAACACTTTCCGACATTCCAAATTCAGTAATTCCCTGTGATAACGAAGCGATTCACATTCATGACAATTCAATCACACCAATGGTGCAAGTTGAGGAAACCAAGTCCATGACTGAAGTAGAGCTAATTGCAGATGATGATGATGATGATGATGAGCCGAGCAACTGCATTTGCGCTTCCATATCTTGCAGCGACTGCATATCTCATAATCTCGCAAATCTTGAGGACCCTATTTCCCTTTCAATGATTGAAATGGTAGATGAAGCTCATCATCAAGCAGAAGAAGACAGTTGCCTAATGAGGATGGAGTCGGATATCTATGGTCAAGCCGCAGATGGTCTGCACTACCGGAATGTTCTTGGTAGCATTTTCAAGACAAGCCATGATTTGAGCTGGCAGCCTTCAGCTCGTGGTCGTAACAAGCAGTCCTGTTTCGTAACCTGGAAAAATGGGAGCGTAGGCGCTCATCACAGTTCTAGATATGGGAACTCCCAAAGGACCTTAAAGAAGATACTACTTGGAGTTGGTCGTCAAATGAAAGGTGCAGCCTCCTCTGAGAGGACAGACACAATATGCATCCCCAAAACCAATCATGTGATCGCGGAGAGAAGGAGAAGAGAGAAGGTGAACGACAGATTTTGCGCGCTAAAACTTTTGATCCCTTCGATTGACAAGGTAATCTTATAACTTTTTTGTACATGACCGATCTTTGTATCCCAACTTGGTGTTAAGCTGGCTTGATTGTTTTGTGTAGGGTGATAAGGTGTCTATACTCGATGACACGATCAAGTACATGAAGGAGCTAGAGAGGAGGGTTGAAGAGCTGGAAGCATGTCAAGATAGTACAGGTGCAATTACAAAGCCACATGACGCGGGAGAGAGGACATCCGAAGACTATAGAAATAGCAAAGGTGGAGTAAAAAGGAAAGCTGGTGAGGCTGGTGATGAGGAAGGGGTGCTGGAGAACAGCCTAGTATCTGTAAGAGATAGTGCCACCAAGACTAACCTGTCAATCAGTTTGATACAGAAGGACATTACGATTGAGATCACGTGCCCTTGGAAGGAATGCTTGTTACTCGAGATCATAGACGCGCTAACCAATCTAAGACTAGACACCCACTCGGTTCAATCCTCGACAACAGATAGCGTTCTGTCTCTAACCATCAAAGCAAAGGTACATTAAAGTAGAGAGATCAGTCCGTCTTCTTTGATCTAACTAACTAACACCTTTCAATTAATCTGATGATGAATTCGTGCTGTATTCGATTGCGATGCAGATGAAAGGAGCAGGTGGATTATCAGCCAGAGTGATTAGGGAAGTGTTGCAAAGAGTTCTGATAAAAAGTGGATGAGTTTTTGACTACTTCCGATGTTTTGACTACTTGGCAGTTGAAGGTCTACTTGACACAAGTGTTGAGTACGTTGAATGATACAATGCAGTGTTTAGCATGACAAGGATTGAGAGATCTCGCAACCGGATTCGAACCCGGTTTCTTCCTGCTTTGGTGCTATATTTTATAATTAAAGGGGATTTAAAAAAATGTTATTTTAAAAAATATATATACATATTGGTAGTCCAACTACCAGTCAATGTTGATAGCCATGACTCATGAGTAAGGCAACCACCATGTGAGATGGAGGAAAGGCCAGGAAAAGGAAATGAGTTTTGTTTGGTTGCAATCTATGAGTTATTCTTTACAGATACGTCAAAATCTGTTCCTATTTGAGTTCCGAATCCGACAGTATTGATTTGTTCCAATTGGAGGTTTTGACTCAGATGACCCCAAAGTGATTGGCCCACAATTTTTTTTTTTTTTTTAACTCAGTTTAGGTTATTATAAAATTAGATTTGTTTAGTTGGTAGATAGGAGGAGATTTCAGATTTGTTAACTACAAGTCTTCTTCGATATATCAATTTTATTTATATATACTAGTGTAATACCATGGCGTGGTTGCGATGGAAAAGAATCAATGAAACTGAATTTGTTAAGTTGAATTGTATAACAAAATTAATCCATAACAGTTCAGAAGTAATAAGTAATAGTTATATTATGCTTTTTTATTGACAAAAGGTAACATATATGTAAAATACAACAACAATCTATAAAAATATAAATCTTAGCATTTTGTTCTGATACTCATACAATATAGGTAGAAACAAAATTAATGGAGTTGCTGCTTATGTTCTTCCAAAGTGAGGCTGCAAAACACAAAAAAAAAATAGATTTGTTTTATATTCATAAGAACAAACAAAGTGGATTAAAGAGATAAATAATACCAGTATATAATTAGACATTAGACATCTCCAATAAAAGAAAAATCATGGCATGTCTATTAAATTTCCACGTTTGAACACATTTTCTAGGGGAGACATTGTAACACAAACATTGAAAAAAAGCAACAATATTAAAAGTGTAAGCAAAAATAAGTTGGTTCAACAGTACCACATTACCTCTTCCAAACTTCTTTTCTTCAAGTTACATATATTAAAATCAAATAAGGATAGGCTCATTGATTTGTTCCGGGCGATTGTGCAAACCATACAATATATCCCTTTGTGCATCTGAAATTCCAAATTTTCAAGATAAAATTTCCATCATATCAATATTGTCTAAGAAGATACAAAAAAATTCAAAGAAAGTAATAAATTGATCGATTTAGGATACGAAATGTGTACAAAAGCAATAAATAACCTGATTTAGGGGGAACTCAATTGAAACTGAATTATCTAGACAAAAATCAGAGTTGATGGAATCTGGAAGAACCATAGATGAAGCCATTGAGAAATCAAAGAAGCCTGATTTAGGATTGAATTGTGAAAGCTAAAGGAGCACATACTTGATTCAACATGCACGGATCATTCACTCCAGCGTCGTACTGGATTTAGGTTTAATTGATCCCCATAGAAGACACTATAAAAGGTTGTTCATGCGATATGAATTGATGGGATGATGGGGAGTGGGTTAATAAGGGATTAGTATTTATAACAGAGGGAAAATGGATAAAACCAAATCAGAAGTGATTTTTTCAGAAAATAGGAAGAAATTTAAAAAATAAAAAATGGGTAATGTGATAAAAAGAAATCATTGCCATAGAAGAAACCTTAACAACATGATTTTCAAATGTGATAAAAACAAATCATTGCCATAAAAGACTGAACTTGCAAGTTGCAGCTGTAGCTGTACTTACATTGCTTGGACAACCCATGTTGAATCAGGAAACCTTAACAACATGATTTTCAGCTGTAGCTGTAGCTGTACTTGCATCATGTCCTTGATATGGTGTTCGGTGAGTTTTTTTTATGTGATTGAGATTGGATCTTAATTTCTCTTATTGTTGGATCTGCATATGGATCATGGAAAGCGTTATAGTGCAATGATTTTCTATTGTTTCTTTAGATCCATCTTATTCTTGTTCTTCAAGATCTGGAAGATATCCTTGAAAACGGAACAATTTTCTACTGTTTGTTTCATGTTTCTATGTGATTGCCTATTTTTCTCATTCATGATCTCTTAATATTGGTTGATTATTAATCTTTATAATGGCTATTCCAATGATTATTTTGTTGCTGATATTAGTGAATCCATACAGAAACATTCAACTTTTTTATTGGAGACATTCAACTTGTTTTGTGCTGATTTTAATTACCATCAATTGGGATAATTTGATGACTTTGGATTCTTCTTTGGGAAAGGTGTTATGCGCTTCTTGAATTATTGAATTCTGGATTCATGCTTATTGCTTGATGTAGGAAGTATGTGATTTTTTTTGTGGAAGTGATGAGTAATTGTGAGCCCTAAAATGTAGAAAGCTTGATGCCTTTTCGTATGTTTGGTAATCAATTTTAGAGGGATTTGGTTGTTTATTTTTCCTATGATTTTTCGAAGTTGCGATGATTTTGATTGTGTAATCCAATTTTGATCTGTTTATTTCTCTTTTTATTGGTTTCAATTGTCACTTTCCTTGATGTCATCACTCTCTTTGTTTCACATACATTCAGTTGATGACAAGAAGTTTTCGTATAGTCTCCTTTGTTATAAAATTGGATTACCTTTGGTTGCTTTTTTAATAGAACAAGCATAGTAGCCACTAGCCAAGATGACATATATTAAAGATAAGCTCCCTTACCAATCCTGTCACTTTATTATGTTGCTGAATTTTGTTATGCTGTTGAATTTTGTTATGTTGCTTATTAAGACCTTCCAAAGCAGTGAATGATTTCCATCACTGTCATTTTATTATGCTGCTGAATTTTGTTCTACATTACTGTGGATGGTAACCTAGAGTGAAGGCTTCAATCCAAGCCAACTTGTAAGTGTGTAAGTGGATTTCTGTTTATCCACATTAACTTTTAGCCTATTAGCTCAATTGGTAGAGCATTGTGTGTATCACAATGATGTGGGTTCGAATCCCACGTAGGCTTATGTCAACGATAAGTACAAGTATACTACCTCACATATATTTCTCGAGTTAATAGATTTCTTATAGTTAGTGGTTGGGTAGTGGACTGTGAAAACAAATCACTTGTGAGTATTCTCTAGTTCACGACATTATTGGATCTGCTTTTCGTGTGTTGTTCTGTTTTTCGTGTTGTAATCCATCACTTTTGAAAACAAAGTGTATTGGATCTGCTATAGCTTCCATGTGGAGGATTTTGTAAGCTAGTGTACGCACATGAACTTCTCTTTAAGATGACCCTCCCTTTCTAAAGTTTCCTTCTTTACATGTGGGATCTTATATTTGTTGGATCCTCCAACCTTCATGATCTCTACCATGCACGATTGTAGAGTCAAGAATACACGATTCACCACGTGCGAAGGATAGTCATCATAGGACTTCTGCACTAAATGTACAAGTTCTTCTATGGTCCTTGGACACTCCTTGTGTTGTAATGATTGGATGGACCTGAAAAAACCAAGATCCATCATATTTAAATCTAGTGAGTTTGGAGGTTGACATATATATTATTCAAATGTCAAATCCGTTTTTGGTGGCTGCTACTTGAAATTCTCCGTCACTTGCACTGATATGTGTCCTTGAATTATCCTGCTGAATGAAGATAGGTTTCCTTGCATCCTCCACAGGCCACTTAGCTTGAATTGTCGATATAACCTTTTCGATCAAATAAGCTCTGATTGTCTCTTTTGTCACTGATGCAATCGGTTTAATCTCTAAAGTGCCTACTTCTCTGTTTCTACTTCGCCTTCGTGCTGCTTATGTAGTGACAAAGGAAAATACTCATATTTTCCCATAAAACACTTCATTTCCGCAGTCATCAAATCTCGGTCGAGCCATAGCTACTAAGAACATGACTTTTCCAATGAAGTTCTTGCTTTGGCAAGTGAGCAGAGGCTCCTCGATCATCATGATGCAAGTAAAACGTTTCAGATTTTTTTGTCATGTAAAACCATTTCTCATCAATATGCACTGCATTGTACATATCAACAAATGTAGGCTCTCGATGGATGTTGTACGGGTCTAACATGGATATGCAGAATTTCAGCCTAGCCAACTTATTGTCTTCTCGTAAAAGAGGTTTGATGGCATTTGAATGTCGCCGAATGATCCCTTCCTTCAAACACTTGTTTAATGTTGAAGTGGAAACCCCTAAAGATATCGCATCCGACCTCAATTTATTTTGGTGCTTTAGCGGTATGGCTTTCACCTAATCCTCACAAATGTGAATTTCTTCCTACCATAATTTTTTGTTTTTCTGTGTGACCCATCAACGAGTATGCCATCTGGAGTATTTTTTGCACGCTTCTAAATTCTTTGGATTGTTCTTAATTGAATGGAAAAGATCTCTGAAACCTTTTTGATTGTCTCGCGCATTAACTTTCCATTCACACTTCTTGACGATAAAGCATTATAAATTGCCCACCGATCTTCATTTGATAGAAATTTTCTGATTCTAGGAGCTCTATGTTGTTCGTGAGATGTACCTAAAAACCAATACGAAATAGACAAGAATTACATGGCGAAACAATCGATAGATAAAATGATGCGATTGTATTTGGACGTAGTCAAGTAGTGCACATATTATGTACCTGAATTTGGAGCTTCCCGGTCATCGTCATGGGAATCGACATCGCCATCTTCCTCGTCCTGAGATTGAGACATAGTAACTTCCAATAGTGGAGCATCATTGTCCTCAACTGGATCAATATTTAGATTAATGAACAACGTTTCGTGAGAAGACGATCGAAATATCATCGGTCTTGAATCATCACTTTGCTCTTCCTCTTGTTCACGTACAACCTCCCCTTCGACACCGGCTACCAACAATGGAGCATCATAGTTCTAAATTGGATCAACGTTTAGATCAATGAACAACGTTTCTCGAGAAGACGATCGAAATATCATCGGTCTTGATTCATCACTTTGCCTTTCATCTTGTGCATGTAAAGCCTCCCCTTCGACACCGGAATCATCGTCTATCAACGGAGGGTTGTTTAAATCAAAAGAACAAACACTTTGATTAGTCATATATATGTTGATGCATGTATATTGAGTCAAGGTGAAAGTGCTCGGGTAATGTAGACTACTTCAATTTCTATTCCATATGGTTTATACATTTGCAAATACAGTGAAGCTATGCAATTTAAAATTGAATTTGCCTCCAATTTAATCATCTGAATAATTTTAAAATTTGGCTCCAAATTAGTCATGGAAATGGAAGAGTTTGTACACTTAATTAATGTAATCTAATCATAACCCTATCTTGTCTTAATATATGTGCAAAACTCCCCAAACGTCCTATATATATATATATATATATATATATATATATATATGAACGGAGGGAGTACTTGTTATGTATCGATACTCCATAGATTGCAATTGATGTACACTGCGATGTGTCAGACACTTTTTTATTGTTTGATTTTCGGATGTGTAAAACTACCCCGTTTTGGAATAAAGAGATTGAAAACACTGCGTTTGGACTATTGCACATGCTCAGCCAAATGTGCGGGAAGGGGAACACGTATCACCCTATTATTTGCACAAAGATTGGACGCCTTGGATTGCTGTATGTGGAGATGAACGGACGGATCAGATTGATTTCTTAAAATTGTATATTGTTTTTGAAAAAATGTATTTTCGGCATTAAAATTGTAAAAAATAAAAAATCAAATTATAACACAATATTAGATTTATTTTTCTCTACGCATAGACACCCATTTTGAATATATACTTGAATATATTTTAGAAAAAAAATTCCTTTGGATATAGTTATGTACAATAATACCAAAAAATTATTAAGTGGTGGTAACTCTAAATTTTAAGGTAAAATATTGTATTTATTAATAATGTGTATGATTTCCTAATATGTTTATAATTAAGTTGTAGTTTAAGTTTATGTGTTATCTTTGGTGCAATGTCTTCTTAATTAATCAATAAAGTTTGGCTTTTTTAAAAAAATTAACTATTGGGTTATATATATAGCCTTTTTTATATTATAAAAAATAATATTTTAATAATAAAAAATGAATATAATAATATAATCGAGAATGGAAATAATTATTGAAGAGAGGTATATTTGTAAATTGAATTGGTAGAAAATGATGAGTTTTGGGATACTATGGATGCTATTGATAAAGTGGGAAAAGAGAAAAAGATATGTTAGGAAATGATGGGTTTTCCGCCACATTGTGGCGGAAAGAGAAGAATAAAATATTAGAGCATATTTAATGGTGGTATTTGGGGTACCACAACCCTATTTTTAAATAAAAATAAAAATAAATATAAGTGTTGGGGTGGAAATCAAGACAATCATTACAAGTGAGTACCATTTACATGATACTCACTCTTACACAATATCATAAGTTTTATCCAATGAACAATAACATGTGGGAACCATTTACATGATACTCAAGATACTTTTGTGAGTATCATGGTTGTGCATTCAAGTATCTTAAAATGATGTGGCAAGAAAAAATGTAAGATATGATACTTGAATTGAGTACCATGGATAAAGATGCTCTTAGTATTCCTAGTATCTTTTTTTTTGGTTCATTGGTAGGCACTTAGGTCATTACAATATAGGGGAGGGGGATTCGAACTCGTGACCTATTGGTCACTACATGTCATCCTTACCGGCTAAGCTAGCAAGGCTTGACAGTATTCCTAATATCTTTAGCATCTCTTGATAAATATGGTCTTGGAAACCTATCAAATCATTCCCTAATAAACAAATAACCCATTGCCCTAGTGGTAAGGGAGAGGTAACCGTTGTAAGAGGTCAATGATTCAAATCTCATTATTTACACCTTTGTGTAATTAGTGGGTGCTCAAGCCTTCATTAGCTTGGGTAAGCCTGTCTGATGGTTTGTCGCTTGGCTTACCCGATTCGCGTCCTTTGCAGGCTAGGGCTCGGACCCATGGGAGATTAGTCGACAACCTCGGAACCCCCAGGTCACAAAAAAAAATCATTCCCTAATAAAATGTCTCTTTTTCTTTTTATTATTAAGTTCCTTATATTGATGCTTAAACACCCCATTGTGGGTGCTCTTAGAGGCTCAAATTTCTCATAAACAAAGACCAAAGCCATACTCAGCAATCAAAAATCCCGATCAAAACTATAGAATTGATCTGCAAAGATAGAGATAAAAAAAAATCCAAATAACCTACTCTGCATTACACAAAAAAAAAACTCATAGTGATTCTAGTAACAGGATCTGGAGCCACAAAAGCACACGAAATCGAAACGAAATCCACTAGAAACCAAAAACATTCACAGGCGATGACTCGGACAACACATACCACCAAAAATCAATAATTTTTTCAATTAACAAATCTCAACATTGGAAATCTATATCAAGTAATTCAATTCGGCAACGATTCGAATTGAACAAGTAATTCAAACTACAGAGAGAGAGGGCGGAAACCTCGTGTGACAACGAAAATGGAATCTAATTTCGGCAATGATTCCTTACAGATTCGTTGATGTTGAGGTCTTGCCTCTCGGGTCTGGCAGAGAAGTTAACTGTAAACCATGAACATTTACTTAATTGCCAAATAAAAATAGATATTTACTTAATTACAAATCCTAAATGGATATATTCTACCAAAATTTTTCTAAAGGGATATTTAAGATATCCTAAATGGATAACACATGTCCTGAATATGAATATGTTTTGAGTGCGTAGCACCAGTTTTTTAAGCCTTCCAAGTTCCAGCCCTTGCTCTAAGATGGCGGCTTTTCGGGGGGGGGGGGGGGGGGGGGGTCTTGGTTGATGACCTTATTTTTCGTTCCAAAAATCGAAACGATTTGTCATCCTTTAAAAAAAATGTCAAATATAAAACCCAACCTCATTCACAAGTCGTATAAATTTTCATTCTTGCACCTTCTGCATCCCACACAGTTGAAGCAGAACAATCTTCATCCATACAGCAAAAACATTGGAACCACCATAACATACAACAGATTCGGGCTGAGTTGGAAAACTAATTCAGAATTTGGTTCTATAGCATTCAAAAGATACAAAACTAGCTACACCCACATCTCACTGGTTCCTCCACCTTACACTATTCAAAGCAAATCCAATCATAACATTAAAGGCTAACTTACATAAGCTTAAAATAGCACAAGGACTGAGACCCAGATTGAATATACAAAGGAGAAAAGAAGCTTATATGGTACAACAACATTACCTTAAAAACTGTCACAAGAAGCCTCTTAATCTACATTGTCAGATAAGTATCCAAAACTAGCATTGAACCTTCACAATTCACAATCCCCTAGCTGTACTTTGCCATACTTCGACGCATTGCTGATCCTTCCGCGTGATGAACATCTTATTCCCACCGAATGCAAGGTTTGTTACCTTGCTACTGCCCCGATCTTTTGCTCTGCCCATCACATTCCGCCTGAAAACCACTTCAGACCGATCCTCGGTAACCCTCAAAGAGCCAACCAAGACCTCAGACCACAGCTCCAAGTCTCCGCCTTTGGAATGAAACACACGATTGCTATGGCTCTCGATCTTGGACCCAAGTCCCTCTTTTTTCCCATTGATGACCTTCCTCTCATCCCCCAAACAAACCCATTTGTTCCCTCCCCCTAGGGTTCTGAAATCGAGGAAGAACACCTCACCCGAGTTCACCCCGACTTTGAACATGGCGGATGAGGCATCCAATGCAGTTACATCAGCAAAGCAATCTTCCTTCTCCTCCAACTCCCAAGCTGTTTTCCCTGATCGAACATCCCATAGTTTAATGTTGCCGGAGACGCCAGCCGGGCCGCTGTGCGAGCCTGACGCCATTAAAAGATTACGACTTGATAGCCATATCAGTTTCGTGGCTGGCACAGCTGAATCGAGCTCGGCTCCATAGATCTCGTTATGAGCAATCTCCGAAATGGGCCTCAAATCGCCCATCAGATCGTACACCATTACAACGTTCGAGTTTCTCCTACCCGATTCGAAACTAGTGAATAGGAATTCGTTGGAGGAGCCAATTGCTTGCACCGTAGAGCTAGACCTGGTTGAATTCTCCCAATTCAAATGCTCCTTTACGAGCCCCGCTTTGAGATCGATTATCTACAAGGAGTAATCAAATCCATAAGCTGTTTTTATTGAAGATTCGAATAACAAATTAAGCAAGCAACACATTGAATTCCAATTTACCGGCAGAGGGTTTACTAAAATCAATACCTGCAGGCCGGAGAAATCTGTTGCGCCAGCCGCCGCAAGGGACGGGGAAAGAGCTAGCAGCGAATCGATGGCGGTGAACTGCGTGAGAACCGTCGATTTCCGGCGGAGCGACCAATCAAAGGAGGTAAGCTTGCTGCCATGGGCGACGTGGAGGGAGCCCAACGGCGTCGTAGTGATCGCCGAGGGAGTGTCCCTTCCGTTGAGCTGTAAAGCAGCCGACTTAACAAGGTCAAAGGCGTCAAACTGAGACGGATTCGAGAGGGAATCGATCACAAGAGATTCAATCCCGTAAAATTGCGCTTCAGAAATTATGTCATCTAGATCAAAAGACTTGGCCTTGGAAGACGGGAAATTGCCGGTTCGGAGGAGGGAGAGGAAGACGGCGAACAATTCAGGATCCCTATCGATGAAGGGCGCATCGAATTGCGAGTCGGAGGAGGAGGAGGAGGAAGAAGAAGATGATTGGGGTGAGATTGCAGAGAGGATGGAGTTGGGGCCAGCGATGCTTAGGGTTTGCTTGGTGGTCTGAAAAATCTGGCCGCCGACGTTGATGCTGATAACGTTCAGATCAGGCTTCAATGGCGAATTCGGAGCTGCAGCGGAGCCTGAGAATGGAGGCATGGTGGTAGCGATGGATTTCTTTCAGGCCTCTCCCCGGAACAAGAAAAGAAACAGAAAAGGGAAAAAATTCAGCAAAAAATGGGAGGAAATATGTTTAGAAGCTTGAATCCCCACAGGAGAAATTGGGGGGATTTGGGGATTTGGGGACAGATGTGGAGCTGGAATCGAGCGGGGGGAATTAAAGGCTAAAACAGGGGAAGGGGGATTGAGGGGAGGGGAGGAGAGGAAGGGGTGGGTAAAAGGTGGCTGGCTGCCTGTAGATGTAGCCCTTCATCATTTAATGTACGGAGTATTCATCTTATGGACGGCGTCTAGAAAGTCAAATCTTTTGGTCAATTCCTCCACTATGTGGTCGCTCAGCTCAAGGCTAATTTTGACATTCAAGACAGTTTGTTGTTTGTTTTTTTTTTTAAAAAAAAAAACATGAGTATTGAGGATTCGAAAGCGTTAAAAAAAAAAGTGTAAAAGGGTGAATGAAGATTCTTTATAACGCTTTGTGTGACACTAGGTTAACACAAAATTAATTATACTATAAATTTATAATAAAATAAATTCTAAAAATCAATCATTCATCAATCAATCAATATATATCAATCAATCAGTCATCAATATCAATAACAATCATCAATCAATATCAATATCAATATATCAATATATATTATATTATATTATATTATATCAATACTAAAACAGAGACATGGAAATCTTATGTGGCGGGTTCTGGTTGATTTCGCTTACGTGTCATTCACTGGTGCGATCTGGCCCGGATTTTCTACCACGTCAATTAATGATGAACCAATAAGTTTAAGTCATGTTAATCAATAATCTACTTATTTTTATCTAGGTGTGTCCTCCTACGACTAATTGATTATTGTTAATATAAATATTCAACTTCATATCTTCATATCTTAAGTAGTTACAAAATCTATCATTTTACATTTAGTTATTTTATCTTTAGTCATCAAGATTAGTTATATTAGTAGAGCATTATATGTAATGATAAAAGTTCATTTTTGAATAAACAATATATTGCTCCATTAGTTTATTTCTTGAATAATTAATTTACTATTTCTGTATTTTTCTTCAATTTGATGAGAAGGCAGTAGATTGGCATTATTTAATCAATAGTATAGATGAAATACTTAAAGACTCCGTATTTTATAAATATTATATAAAGAAAAAGTAATTAATCAATATATTTATCTTTTTTTGTACTGACGTATTCATATTTTTTTATATCTTTGTAAGGATCGAGGAAGTAGGTAACTTAATTTAAATAAATATAATCAATTTTCTTTTTATGCAATATAGATACATATAAGTTAATTTCTACCCTCCTAAGTCCTAACCAATCTATATGAATTTACGTTAAAGTTATTATTTTTACATAAACAAATTTATTTCACCCATTATTTAGATTAGCCATTTTTTAATTTAAATGATTAATTTTACATAGTTAAAAAAATATATTTTAATCTATACAATTTAATACTATGTAAAAAAAACTTTAACATACAATATAATATAATTAGAATTAGAATTTATTATATAAATAAATTTAATCAGTTGTGTGTGTATATATTTATACACACATATATAGCCATATAGGATTATATTGAAAATTTTAAGTTAGATGATTTGTTGGAGTCATAGAAATTCATTTGTTTGTAGCAATTTTATTTCTCTATAATATAGAACTTATAGAGAAACCATTGAAAATAAAAGCATTTTTCAAATTATTTATTTTATATTAATCTTTGATGAAATGCGATATTTTATTTCATATGTTCCTTATATCATATGAGGTTCCATTACAATATAAAAATAATGGTCATGTATATATACTCCCTCCAATCAACAATATAAGACCTTTTATTTTCGTAACATGTAGTAGTTCATGAGGAACTAAAAAGTAAAATCTATATAAAATATTATTTTTTATTCATATTATTTTTAGATAGTTTTTAGATCCTTAAACTAAGTGTTGAAAAGTAAAAAGTCTAACATTTTTTTATTAGATGGAGTATTACTAATTAAAATACCTTAATGATAAAATCTTGTGACTTTGTGATCTTTTTACGAGCGAAAAGACATGTGATTTTGTTATTTTTTCCTATATTTTTTAAAATTCATTCAAAATTATAATAAAATATAATTTATTAAAAGACCGCGAAGCTCGCGGGTAGAAAGACTAGTATATACAAAAAACAGAGGTGTGGAAATCCCATGTGGTGGGCTCTGATGCGATTCGCTCACGTGTCGTTCTGTGGTGCAATCTGACCGGGTTTTTTGACACGTCAATGAATGATGATACAATAAATTTTAGCCACCTTAGATGATAACCCCATCTATTTATATGTGTGTCATCCCATGTGTCTATTTTAATTAATGATTAAATTCATTTTTATTATAAATATTAAACCCCTTATCCTACAAATCTTATCATTTTACCTTAAGTTATTTTTTTAATATTTTATCTTGAGTTACTTATCTTTTAGTCATTAAGATTTGTTGTGTTAGTTTATGATAACTTTTTCCCAAGTATTTATTTAATATATAAGGAGATTTATAATCTGCATTTAATAATCAATATTACTATAGAAAATAATATAATTAACGTGACTTCACCAATAGCATTAAGTTTTAAATCTTAAAAGTTTTAATATAATATTTCCATATCATTATAGTTGATAAATAGATGTTTATTTTATAAAATGGTAGTTATGGCCTTAATTATTTTTATATATAAATAAAAGGATACGTAGTATATGTTAAATAATATGTTACATAATTTTTTTTATCCTACCAAACTCTCATCCTAGGTCTTCCCGTTCCGTCATCTGGCTTATGTTCTTCATGTAGCATTCAGACCGAATGACTCTATGAAATTACGTCGATACTTTCACATATACATATTATGGGTAACAATAATGCGTGATTTCTTTCGAACATAAGCAAAAGAACTCTTATGCATATGAAAGCTTATATAGGGATAAAGTCATTTGAACGATTTTAAAATCACGACCGGTCCATGAGAAAGTCAGTGCTTGTAGATATCTAGGGCAGGGTCATATGAGGGGACGTTCTTATTTTCGATCGAACGAATTTGATGAATTACCCCTACTACATTAGGATAGTGCTAGTTGATGAGAGTTACTTCAGAAGCGGAGCGTTAAGTAAAGTATAAGTTAAATTCATTTTTGTTATTCTATCAATTCAAATCATTCAAATGAAATGAAACTAGATTAGTATGAATTGGCGATCAGAACGTATACGGATAAGGGGGTCTCGAAAAACAAGTAACCGTAGATAAAAAATAAAGGTTAATGTGTATGGTAAAACACTCTCTCTCTTGGAGAGAGAAAGAAAACCCTTTCATATGGTTGCAGAAACGCCGGCTGGCCATCCAACCTCGCAACCAATTAACTCCTTAGTCCGTGAATCTGGGTGAATAAGGTCCTCACTTTCTCTGAAAGTAAATCAATTCTCCTTCGGGAGCCCAAAATCTCCTCCAGGAGCCACAACCCGCCTTCTCGGTGTGAACAATCTTCTAACCCATGGTGGATTTTCCATCTGATGATGTTGTTTAAAACCAATTTTAATTTGGGGCTTTGGTGATTCTTGGGCTATATTCCCGTTTTCATCAATCCCTTCCTTCAATTTGTGCTTCGAATCCCAGTTTTTAATCCTTGGCTTTGGGCACTGTTCATCTTCCTCAACCTCCCACTCCCACCGTCGGCTCTGTTGGGGTGGCGCCACCGATTCCGGTTGGGTCTCGGTTGTTGTCTCCCTCGCCCTCGACCTCTGAAAACATCCCCCGTCTCTCGTGTTCGGAGGATCCGACTCCGTTGGTGGCCTAGGTCACGGGCGCTTGCTGTCCTGCTCTCTCCTCCTCCTCCTCCCTCGACTGCTCTGGTTTCCGATTAGGGTGGTTGGAGTCCGGTCTCTGGCCTTCCTTTTTCCGGTTCCGGATTGGTCTCGAATCAGAGCTTCTGTATCTTCGTTTGGCTTCTTCCGTAGGCTCCTCTCCGCGTGAGGGTGAGACGTTGTTGGGGGCCTCGGAGCTCGGCACCTGGGTTTCCTTTCCTCCCTTTTCCCGTTTCGGTTTCTGCCGCTGCTGGTCGTGGGAGGGGTTCTTCTTCCTTCCCATCTCCTCTTGCGTCCACTTCGCCGGTGGAACCTGTGTTGTCTTCCAACCGGGTTCGCCGGATGGAAGCGCGTTCTGCCCTTCGGGTTTGTCTTTGGGCCCAAGTTCTACCTTGGGCCCGGGGCAGCCCGTTTTTAGGGTCCGACATCCGTCATTTGGGCCCAAGGTTGGTCCTTGGGCCCAAAGTTGACCCGTTGGAAAATTGGAACAAATTAAATAATTTAAAAAGTGGTAAATTATAATAAATTGCAATAATTATATATATATCCGTAAATTGCAATAATTATCTATAAATAATTTCGAAATTTTCTCTCGCTCTTCGTCCTACTCGCGGTTGTGCTTCATTTCCTCGTGTTGGTTGGGTGTCCGTCTGTTGGTTCGTGGTTAGTTTCGGTTGAGGAGCAGTTTTGCGGCCCTGGTTGATCGAAGTGATCGTGTTGGTGGTGTTCGTGGTCTCCGAAGATCCCTCATCTAGGTGGGGGAACGTCGTGTGATCCACACTTCCCCAGGAGTCGTCTTTGCCTTACGAGGATTTCTGCTTTCCGTCTTTCCGGCGGCGAGACATCGTGTCAGCAGATGCTGTCCCATGCGCTCGCTATCGACTTCACCATGCCGGGCTTCTTTCCTCTCAATGTTGTGTCCGCTTGTTTGCTTAGGATTTGGGGTTTTTCCGGATTTGCATTTGGTGGTTTTTTTGTATTCTGTGATTGTATTTCCTTTAGATCTTCGTGATCTCATCCTTTGGGATGCTCTCGGGTTGGCTAACCACCACCCGCATTTTTTCCTTATAAAAAAAAAGGTCAATGTGCCAAACTAAAACAAAAAATATAGATTTAAAATAGAAATCGTCAAACTTTTATTTTAATATGAATATTTAGAAAAAAAAATATGAAATATCATAAAGAAATAAATTTTATAAAATAATTAAACTTAAAAGATTCAAGTTTACATATACTGATAACCGTAGCTTTTAAGTCAAATTTATTTCAATACTTAATTGTAATAAATATAATAAAATAATATTAAATTTTATGAAGAAACCGGCCACGAAGATCGCGGGTACTAAGACTAGTTATTATATATTATATATAATAATAAAGGAGGAGTCGGCTGAGACACATGGCGGCTTCTCCTTAAAAGTAGTCATATGAAAAATCATATTTTTTTGAAAGAAATAATTAATATATATACAAGATAAAATTAGATATATCTATTCAATCAATCAATATATCGATATATGCATAAGATAAAATTTTATTCTAACTCTATTTAATCAATATATTTATATATGGATAAGATAAATTTTGACCCACTTTGATTAGATATGGATATATTTTTAGAAGATATTAACCAAATTTAAATACTATTATTTAAGATAAGATTTAATAATTAATAAATGCATAAGATACAAATTTATTCTAAATCTATTTAATCAATATATCTATATATTCGTAAGATAAATTAAATTTGACCCAATTTGATTAGATATGGATATATGTTTAGAAGATATTAATGAATTTTAAATGCTATATAAGATAAGATTTTACCTATTATATAAGATAAGATTTTACCTATTTTACATATGTAACCAATTTTAGAAGATATATATAATAGATATAATAAATGATAAGTCGTATGTAACATATGACATCTTCTCCTTATCTTAATAGTAATAACCAATCAATTTTTTTTATCTCCACCTTAATAAATTTTAAGATAATAGTTTTCATAAGTTTTTTGACATAGATATATTTTGAAAAGATTTTACCCAATTTTGTAAGATTTTGATAATAATTATATAAAAGTTTGATAATGCTTTCAATATATTAATGAGAATAAATGGTAATTTTATTTAAATTGTGTAATAATTTAAAAGTGTTGAAATAAATAAATTAGCTCTTTGAATAAGTATTTATATTAAATTTATTTAAATTGTAAAAAAAAACCGCACACGGTACGGGTACTGAACTAGTTTTATAAAATAATTGATATCAAAAGATTCAAGTTAACATCTACCCTAACTTTTTTTTTTGATATAAGGAAACGAAATCGATTCTCTAGACAAGCCTAGAGAAACCAAGAGATGTACAACAAGAATCAAATAACAGAATCAAATGACTGAATGAAAATAACAAGAAGCAAATGACTGAAAGGAAAATGCAGAAATAAAGTACATGCCAGCCTACACTGAAACTTCAAGCTAGCAGAATAGTGAAACGATCCGGCAAAAGGAAGACGCACACAGAGAACTCTAGGGATCACTAGCGGACATCTCAAATTGGACTCCAAACAGAATCAACAGGCCACAATCGCATTTCCACGACGTCTCTTAGCTTGACAAGTCAGACATTGTTCACATGAAACCTGTACCATAGCCAGAAAAGCAAAGTACACCAACCCGCAAACCGAAACTCTAACCAAACCACTGCTGAAACAAATCCCGAAACCCCAACTTACATCCTCAAGGACGATAACAAGATCGTAATATCACAAGGGCAACCCAAAATAGAGGAAACGTATAAATTAGGACATGAATATATAAACAACAACAATAAACAGGTATATAGGTCGAATAACGGTTAGCAAACGAACAAATATGGTTCACCGACACTTTTTTTTTTATCAACAAATTTTAAAATTTTATATTTTTTTTATAAAAAATAAATGCATATGAATTATCATTTATAATATATTTTTGAATAATATTTTATAAAAAGAAAATATATTTGAAAAATAAATATGTCATGAGGTTATATTCGAATGATCTAATACTCTTTCTTTAAAAAAACACACCACTTTTTTTTTTTGAATACAAGGAAACTTAGGAAAGTAATTAGGAAAAAGATATCGATTATGCAGATAACTATATCCTAGCGCGTCCTTTCGGACGAGAACACGAAGTTCATGATCAGCCAGCAGATCCTCGTCGGCAGGGATGCTATAAGCCAGGTACGCGATCCGATCGGCGACAACATTCGACTCCCTGAAAATATGATGAATAGAAAAGGAATTAAAGGACAACGAAAGTGTCCGAGTGTCAGAAATGAGTAAATCGATACCCCACGGGCACTGCTGATTGCCTAGTAAGGAGTTGACAACCTGTAGATTGTCCCCTTCAATAAGAAGATTTTGGATGCCCAAATCCTTAGCTCGTTGAACCCCATTACGGAGAGCGAGCGCCTCTGTATAGAGGGGGGAAGTATAGTTACAACAGCCAGACCCCATGGAAAGAACCGTAAGAACCGAAGGCACCCTCTCCAGACGCCCTGTAAGAACCATCGAAATTAAGTTTATAGGCGTGGGGTGGTGGTTTTTGCCAAGGTGTCTGCCTAGTGATTCCCCGTGTAAGGTGTCTCCCGGTAGTTGAATTCGAGGAAAGGATTTTCGGCGAAGCAGCAAAGGAGTCCGTAGCAAGGTCAAGGCGATTCGCTTCAGCCCAACTTAGTTTTGTGGCTCGTGCCTGGATCATGATTTGAGTAACTGTTGCAGTATTCACGGAACTGAAGATAATCTTATTTCGATAGAACCAAATAGCCCACCAGTTGTACAAAATGGCAAGCAAGGTGTTGCTCGTCGTTATGGATTTTAGGTGTTGTAGTACTGTAGTTGGGTGATGCAGATCAAAATCTGCGAGCGCCCCCGTCAGACTGTTTGTGCCACTTGTAGCGAGGACTTTTTTTGTAAATGGGCAGTCAAACAATAAATGTTGGTTAGACTCAAACAAGCAGTCACAGAAAACGCATGTCATAGGAACACTAACGTGGGACCTCTGAAGCCTTTATTTTTCAACACTTATTTTAAAGTTAGAAATTATATTAAATATTAATTTTTTAATTAGTTTTCTTTATATAATTTCATATTTATCAATAATAAGAATAAAAGAATATAATAAAATAACATATAATTTATTAATCAACCGTGAAGGACACCGATAATAAGATTAGTTTGATACTATTTCAAATCTATGAACTTACAATAAGGGATTGATGTAGTTCACAACCGAGATCTCCTAGATCTAGGTTCTTCGCGCCATGAGAGAGCAAAAGAAGAGTTTGGGAATTTTCTGTATATTTCCTTACCTTTGATCAAGCTGTAACTCTCTACATATATACATCTCCTAACCATGATTAAATCTAACCTTACCTGCTAACCAAGATGCAACCAACTCCTAACAACCTTACACACATACTACACACATATCACCTATATTCCCCTCTCAAGGTGGGTGTGTATGGTGAAAGACTAGCCCCATCTTGCAACATAAGAACAAATGCTGCTGAGCACTTAATGGTTTCGTAAACACATCGGCAATTTGCAAATCTGTTGGCGAAAACATAGTTGAAACCAACCCTCCAAGAACCAAATCACGAATAAAATGGCAATCCACTCGGAGGTGTTTCTTTCGCTCATGAAACACCGAATTCACTTCTAATTGTAACACCGACTTGTTGTCACAACATAAAAGAACCGGCCTATCAAACACCATTCCCAAATCATGCAAAATCCCAGTGAGCCAGACGATTTCAATGCCTGTTTGTGACATGCTTCGATACTCACTTTCAGTCGAAGATTTGGATACCGTCTTCTGTTTCTTCGTCTTCCAGGACACTAAACAATCCCCTAGGAAGATGCGATACCCAGTAAGAGACCTGCTGGTATCCCTGCACGATCCCCAATCGGCATCTGAATATGCTCGGACATTCAAGGTGCTTGAACTCGGGTAAAAGAGGGAGCTATGGACAGTGCTCTTGAGATATCGTAATAAGAACAATGCAGCACGAAGATGGGGAGCCCGAGGTAAAGACATAAACTGAGTAAGCTGTTGAACTGTATAAGCAATATCCGGCCTTGTCATTGTAAGAAATAGCAATCTTCCCACAAGACGTCTATAAGACTCCGGATCTTCCAATATCTCCCCATCATGTGCACTGAGATGCAGATTTCGTTGCATAGGGAATTTGGCCGGCTTGCAGTTCACCATCGAAGCATTGGATAATAAATCCACCACATACTTTCGCTGGTTTAATAAGATCCCAGATTCAGACCTGGCAATTTCCATGCCCAGGAAATAATGAGCCATACCCAAGTCCTTGATGGTGAAAGCCTTGTCTAAGGATGCCTTGACTTTGTTGATGAAATTTTCATCACTTCCTGTCAACAACATGTCGTTGACATATACTAAAGCCACTGTGAAAGACACCCCCACTGATCTAGTGAACAAGGAGTAATCATCTCTGGATTGAGAAAATCCTAAGGAAACTAGATGCTTAGTGAGCTCCGCATTCCATTGCCTACTCGCCTGTTTGACGCCATAAATGGAACGGTTGAACTTGCAAACTTGACCACCTGTAGCTTTGTCATAACCAGGAGGTGGTGACATATAAACCTCCTCTTCCAAATATCCATGGAGGAATGCGTTATTTACATCCAACTGATGTAAATTCCACCGTCTAATAGATGCCAAAGTCAACAGAACCCGAACTGTTGCAAACTTAGCAACCGGAGAGAATGTCTCCTTATAATCCCTATCCTTAACTTGGTTAAACCCTTTGGCCACCAACCGAGCTTTATAGCGTTCAACCTGACCATCAACTTGAAATTTGATTTTAAAGATCCACTTACAACCAATTGCCCTCTTTCCAGATGGCAATGAGGTGACAGTCCAGGTATTATTTCGTTCAAGAGCATCAAGCTCTTGTGACATTGCAACCCTTCACTCATGAACATGCTTTGCTTGAGCAAAGGATGAAGGCTCTACCACCTTTAAGACATTGAATAAAGCACATATATAGTTGGGAGTGTGAATGACCAGATCTTGTGGTCTTACTACTATGGACACATCAGATCTAGAAGAAGCATCATCTGGAGCCTCTTCTGTAACTCTAGCCCTTGTAGGAAGACTGTTGTATATAAAATCTTCCAACCTTGCTGGCCTTGTGATCCTCATAGCAAGTCAGTCATTCAATTGTTGGGGAATGGGTTGAGGAATAACACTAGTATCTAGCACCCTTACTGCAGGATTATTGTCATCAAGAGATTCAAAGGAATCTAGAGCAACTTCTCCAGCTTCTTCTCACTGCCTAATGCCTGAATTCCTGATGGATGCTCTGGAATTGCCACTGCCTCTATCCAAACTCTCTCCCCTGCCATTGATTCCATCTTCCCTGGCAGCAACCTCTGTGAGACTAGTCTCCCCAGTATTAACCAAGGTACCATCTCCAAATAGAACTCTAGGCAAAAGGACCTTAGTAGGAACCTGCTCCTCCATACCTTCATATGACTTCTTGAAAGGAAAACAATTTTCCTTAAAAATTACATCTCTACTCCCAAAAGTTTTGTGACTCTCTGAATCTAAAGCTTATAAGCTTTGACCCCTGGAGGATAACCTAAGAGCACACACTTCTTCCCAGTATCATCTAACTTGGTCCTATGGACATTGGGAATATGAGCATAGCATAAGCAACCAATTACTCTCAAAGTGGAGTAATCTGGTGCCTTATGAAAAAAAACCTCATAAGGTGACTTCCACTGAAGCACTGACAAGGGAATCAGATTGATGAGGTAAGTAGCTCCTATAGCACACATTCTCCCCGGAAATTCATAGGTAGACCTGCATTCAACCTGATAGCTCTGGCAGTTTCAATAACATGCCTATGCTTATGTCCCACCCTCCCATTTTGTTGTGGGACATAAGGAACAGAACGCTGATGAATGATCCCCTATGAACATAACAATTCACCCATATACCTGTTAACAAATTCAGACCCATTGTCTGACCTGAAACACTTCACAGTGGTCCCAAACTGATTCTGAATATAAGCCAGAAATTTATGAATAATGCTTCCCACTTGTCCTTTGTCTCTCATAAGGAATGTCCAAGTAGACCTTGAGTAGTCATCAACCACTGTGAGAAAGTATTTTGCCCCACATAAGGAGGCCACACCATATGGTCCCCAAACATCTAAATGCACCAAGTGGAAAGGCTGAGAAGCAACAGAAGAACTTCTAACAAAAGGCAACTTATGCAGTTTGGACAAATGGCAAACTTCACAATCAAAGGAATGTAAACTATCACCATGAACACAGTTCAAGTGCTTCATTTTGGAAACAGACACATGTTCTAATCGAGCATGTAACAAATTTATTGAGACATCTTTATTCATGGAAGCTGCAAACCTTCCATGGAGAAACATATCTTCATCAGTAATGACCCTCTTGATGCCAATAGACTTCGCAGGCAGACACTTGAAGCCAGCAAACTTGTATATCCCACCAACCCGTGCACCAGCTTCAATAACCTGACTAGTTGAAATGTCCTGCAGCCAACAATTCCATTTGGAGAACACAAACAGGAAACCCCCATCATCCAGCAGTTTAGACACATACATTAAATTGTATTTGAAACTCGGCATGAACAACACATTTCTAAGAGAAATTTTTTTGTTCATCCGAATGTGGCCATTGTACTGCACGGATTGTGTCAAACCATCAGGAAAGCCAATCACAATAGGTTTAGCAAGAGGATACAATTCATCAAACATCTCATTGTCACACACTATGTGATAGACGCCCCCGAATCCACAATCCAGGCAGTAGATCTGTAACAACCACTCTTCTCTGTTGATGTTTCATTGTTCATAACTGCAAAGTTGATTGAGCTAGGACCAGACATATCTGCATCAGCTATTCCTTTCCCTTTCATGGCTCTAATCACCTCTGCAATAACGGCATAGACCAGCTTCATGTCATGTATACCACCTGCAGACTCTCCTCCCGTCAGAGGAGTCGAATCCACCACCATATCCTTAACCATAACAACCATCTTGTCTTCCTGTGGGTGCTTTGGTCCATTATACTAGTCCGGAAAGCCTACCAGCTTGAAATAGGTTTCCTTGACATGTCCTCGTTCCTTACCGTAGTTGCAGAAGAGCTCCATCTTTTCCTTCTTATACTCCTTCTTCTGTTCAGATCCTTTCCATGTGGAAGTAGTGGAAGACGAAGCCTGTCCAATAGTGACAGAGTTAGATCCACCTTTACCGCCAGAAGTAACAGTTCCAGAGTTGCTTGAATTTCATTTGAAGCCTCCAGATGCAGAGTTTCCAAGGTTCCTCGTAGCAAGGACTTCATGAGAAGGGAGATTCGCACCGGTGATTCCCTTCTGACGCTCGATCTATATCACCATGTGAAAAGCGCGATTAACAGATAGAAGTGGATCCATAGCTAGGATATTGCTACGAATCCCTTCATAAGTGTCGGAGAGGCCCATGAGGAACTGCATTAACTTGGTGGTGGCCTCTCGATCGAGTAATTTCTTCAGAATCGCACAGGAACATGCCTTCAGGCCTCCACACAAGCAGATCGGAAATGGTTCTATCTCCTGCAATTCGTCCCAATCTTTCTTCCGTTTTCCAAAATATTCGGATACCGAGAGATTTTCCTGTTTAATTTCACTTATTTCTTTCTTCAATTGATAGATCAATGGAGCATTAGCTTCTGCAAACGTTTCACGAATCTCTTCCCAAAGTTCCTTAGCTGAATTGACATACACAAAGTGCTCGGCCAGATCTGATTTCATGGAATTGATTATCCAGCTTGTAACCATGAAGTCACATCTCACCCAGCGATCATAATCGTCATGGATCTCACAAGGTTTCTCCACCTTGCCGTTGATGAAGTCGCGCTTCATCTTCGCTCCTAGTGCCATCCTCACAACTTGAGTCCAGCTATGAAAGTTCCTCCCGTTGAACTGTGTCGCCACAAGATGCATTCCAGGATGGTCTGAGTTGGACAGGAACAATGGATCCGTATGGTTTGCTCCAAGGTTCCTGCCTCCATGAAGTGCTGGTGAAGATTCCGGTGTAAAATCGTCTATAACCAAGTTTTCTGCCATTTCTCCAATTCAAAACCACTCACACACACGATCTCAAGCAATTGTTTAATGGATCTGATGCCATATGAACTTACAACAAGGGATTGCTGTAGTTCACAACCGACATCTCCTAGATCTAGGTGCTTCGTGCCATGAGAGAGCAAAAGAAGAGTTTGGGAATTTTCTGTATATTTCCTTACCTTTGACCAAGCAGTAACTCTCTACATATATACATATCCTAAGAGCATGCACATTAGAGGGCCAAGAGGCCCTTAATGTGTGCCAAATCAACAAAAACAAAAAGAAAAAAAGACAAATGCGTAAGGGTCCGGGATTGAGTCCCTTAAAATAGGGTCTGGAAAAGGAGGCCCTAATGCACGCAAAACGGAGCCACGTACTACAAGCGTGCGTGGTAAAGAGGAATACGACGTCGTTTTTCGGTCCGGGGCTTCCAAACGCGACATCCAGCAAGGGAAGAGAATGGGAGCAGCACCTGCATGACACTTGGGCCACTCATGTAGTGCCACGTGCCCATGCAATAAAATAAGATTTTAAAATGTAATTTCCGTCATATTATGTAATTAAAAAAATAAAATAAAATTATATTCAATTGTGAATTAATTTTATCTATTCATAGACACCCGTTTTGTATATGTTATTTTTAAAAAAAAATTACCCCAACAAAACTCATATACTTATATTTATAACAAATAAAAAACTAATTTTTTTCTCCATTTCACAATTTAATAATAATAATAATAAGATGAAGAATTATAATAACAATAATAATAATAATATAGTAATTGAAAAAGGTAAATAGTAAAAAATAATTTAAGGGTCCGAGAGTGGGGCTCTCGAATGAGGGTGAAAATAATAAAAAGATAGAATGAGACCCTTAATCTGATGTGGCGGAGAAAAAGTAAGTTAAGCGCCCGAGACCCGAACCCTCTATTGTGCATGCTCTAACCATGATTAAATCTAACCTTACCTGCTAACCAAGATGCAACCAACTCCTAACAACCTTACACACATACTACACACATATCACCTATAAAATCTAATCAAATCGGTGAACCAATCCTTAATAGTTTGATTTTTAACATTCTATTTTTGATCTTATTGAAATTCTGAGGTTTAATATTTTTATCAATAGAATCTTTTTCTAAAAAGGATTTAATTTTAAACAATCGTTTTAAAAAAAATGTTCTTTAAAAATGGAAGAACAGTAGAAGCAAGCAAGCAAAGAAAGCGGCACATTTGGACAAGCGCGCCAACCAGAGAGAGTGCGAAAAGTGAGGGAGCCGGTGCTTGCAGGCAGATGATCGGAGCCGTGGTTCCTTCGCCGGAGTCGGCACATTCGACTAAGCCACCGAATGGAGTGCCCAGCGTCAGCATCTCTTCACGTATTTGGGGCTTGGCTGATAAACTCGTCATTTGTGCTCACTCCAAGTCCTTTGACGCTGATTCCTTCTGCAATCTCTGTATCTCGCTCTCCAGGTTCAGATTTCCATCCTCTTTGAACAAAAAGGCGTCACCTTTTTGTTTATTTTTTTCTGTACAAGTCGTGTTATGGATTTCCCTCTTCTCCTAGAAAAAACCCCTAATTTCGTTCATCTGGATCATGTTTGCCATGTATTGTTGCTTGCCTTTCTCGGGTAAGTTTCGTAGTTTGTGAAATTATGTTTTTTTCGGGGAAGTTCATTATAACTTGTAATTTAAATGGGGATGTGTTGTAAGTCCCGCTTGCTATGGGGGAATCTGTATCAGGAGTGTTGTGTTTGGTCTGATTGGGAATGAGAATGAAATGAATTCCAAACCCATACCAAAGTAGATTTATATGATGGAACAATGATGCTTTATGTTTGACGAGGCTTGGGACAGAGTTATAGGTATGAGTGGCAGGGATTTGGCAATAGACGAATTTTTTTTTAAATTTATTGAACCGCGTTTCCCTATTGATTTTGAGTAGGCTAGGTAGCTTGACTTACTTGCGTGATGAATGAGGCGTGTTTTCAAAATATTCCTACTGCCTGATTTGATCTACTTTGATGATATAGGGAAATAGACAATGCTACTGCCACTAATGAAGTACCAGATCGAGTTTCAGAGTTACCGTCGATCTTCAAGCTGGTATTTTCTTATATATGATGAAAATTACTGCATTATATAAACTATGTCCTTTTCAGCTAGTTGATATGCTTTTTTAACTTTATTTTTATGATGATAGTGAATAGTTGTTTTTTATTTATCCTCATTGAAGTGCCTGATAGTATTATCTTCTTTCTGTGTAGGTCTGTCGGCGAGGAAATGTATGCTCTCTGCAGGCAGCTATAATGGTATTAATGGTCACTGTAAAGGTAGGGGATTATTTTCTTATGTTGTTCTCATGCAGTCATGCTAGTTGTCACTTTGCCTAGTAAGAATGTTGGGAAATGTGGAATTGGACTTGGCAACCAAATTGCGTGTATTAGTTGCTTCATAGTTCATTCTTTATATGGGTAGTGTATACTGTATATAACCCAGGAAGAGAGCAACCATGTGAAAGTTTAAAACATGGTTCTTTCTGTTTGAGTTTAATACTCAAAATTTGATATTTTTTTCCATGCCTAAAACTATAATTGACATACTCAAAAGAGAAAAAGAAAAAAATAATATAATTTGCATACCCTAAAAATTTATGGTTCATGCTTTTAGTGTGCCTAGAGAAAAAGATGATTTTGATATATATGTTTTATGCATATTCAGCTTGAGCAGTCATTAAACAAACAATTGTATTGAATATTAATGTATAGATTTATATCCTTGCACCTTATTGCCGTATCCTTTATGTGATGAGATTCTATCAAACTAGATACCTCCACTTTCAAATGATGTACGTATCTTGCTAGTTTCCTTCATCTTGACATAGGCATTTTTTGCTCCATGCATAGCTTGAATAAGTTGGATTTGGATATTTTCCTAATTCATTTCAGGTATTCTAGGTTACTTTATGCGCGTTTTTATCAGTTTTTCTGTATATATTTTAAACTTAAATGCAATAAGGAATTCAATTTAAAATCTAGAACTTTGCTTTGCTCTTTCCTTTTTAGTGATTGCTCTTCTCATCATTTATCTTTCTATTTTAGCTAATGGTTATTGAGCATTCAGTGCCAGATTCTAATTGCATGCCTTGGATTTGTCCATACCTAAAACTTATTATTTTATGGTTATCTATGTGGCAGAGCGCTTGCAAGGCCCTATGGTTTACTAGCAATGAGAGTCGAGAACTTCTCTATCTAGCTAATGAGGTCTGTCAACGTCCCTTTAGTACGGTCAATTACTCTGATGCTATGCCAATTGTTTGTATGGTCAATTACTTAATTATTTTGTGTATTTCTATTTTGCGCATTTATAGGCGGTTGGTATCTTCTGCACACCTGAAGGGTTTAGTTGTGAGCAAGCAAATATTATTTCAACTGTATCGAATATAATGTCAAGGTACTTTTAACTACATTTTGCAGCCTCAAGTAAAATTTCTGTCCACTATCTGAGAGAAGAACGAACAAATTCTTATTTTTATGAGATAAGAATCTTCATTTTGATGGCTTTACAACATCTGGATGTAATATAAACTTTATGTAATTGAAACAAAATTATTCTTCTATGATGACAATCAATTATCCCATAGTAGAACTAGAAGTTGAATACATCTTTATCACATCACTTATCTGTTCTGAAAATTATGTTTTATTTGTTTCAAGTGCTCTTTTTTTTTTTTTACATCAACAACTGATTTTCCTGCTGCAGATACTATCCACTGTTAAAACTGGGCCATATACTTGCATCTGCTGCCATTAAGGTGGGCATCTTATCAAGCATTTGCCTCTTTTTGTGTTTTAGATTTTTTCTAGATGGCTCTTGTGATCTTGTATGATAAATATTGCAGCCTGGATTCGAGGCATGTACAGTGGATTTCCATCTCTCCAAAAAATTAAGCTGTTCTGCAATGGAGAGAGTTGTAAGTGCTTCTAGTTTTTAGAAAAACATTTAATCTCTATGATCATACTGAGTTTGGCGAATACTGAATCATTCTTATTCCTAGCATTGAATGTTATGGTGATGTATTATGGAGGGTTTGGAGGATAATTTGCGTGGGTTTAAGTCATAAGGAACTTATATGGAGTTCTGTCAGCGTCAAGGATAGGAGGGAATTCAATTCCTTTTCTTATATTGTCTTTCCATTAAAGCAATCAACTTCCAGGGAATAATTACTCTCCTGGAGTCGTTGATTCAATCTTTCAAGTTAACCAAGGGAAAAATATAGAAGTGCCTATTTTAAAACTAAATGAAGAGTGAGGTCTCTAAGGTTCTGTCCTTTTATTCAAGTTGAGGTGGTAAATAGAATGGGAATATTAGAAGGAATTACTAATCCATAATCTGACCTAAAAGGAAAGATGAAGAAGGTTTAAGATTGCTTTGTCCTTCCAACTTGGGTTTTTCCAGATCACATTTATCATTTTATGCTCTTTAAATCATTGCAATTCCGTCATTTTTGGTGCCATGTTCCTCTATTCTTGTGGTTTATTATCCAACGCCTAATTTTGTTATCTACCTTCCAGCGCTTGCTAGTGGCTATGAAAGACAATGTAGATGCATCTTGTATTATAACCCCCCCAAAAGTAAAGTATGCTGCATTTATATCCATTTGATGGTATACTTGTATACATTTTGAGTATACACTCTTCCTTACCCTTCATGTTTCCTCCAGCATCTTGCTTAATGGAGTCGGCCTGCCAGGGAGAATTGTCGGTTGTATGGTGTGTATCACAGCAATTCTAACGTGAAATCAAACAGTTTTTGTTTATACACTTGCTTTTACTGATATCCACTTCCTTTGACAATTTGGTGCTTCTTTTTTAATTTTTTATATCAGTCTCTAGTACCTCAGCTCCCAACAATCGTCAATAATGTACTTTTATATGGAACAAATCTACTTCAAGCAATTGGCCATTTTGATGGTATGCTTGTCTATGTTCACAAGAAGATAGGCTCAATCCTTGGGTTTTGTTCATTTTGCCTTTGTTTGGTTTGATTTTGACACAACCTCACTGGTGAATAGCTCATTATATTGTACTTGTTGCTGTCATGAGTGCTGTCAAGACTTCTGATCTCCCTGCTCCATGTGATTATGTTCAGCCTCCAGCCGCTACAGTTGATTCAGGTATTATGTAAGAATAAATATAGTAGTTAATGTCTTCTTCATCTTCACTTACCTTGGTCAAAATTTGGAAATTTATCATTTGACCTGCTATGCCTGCCTGATGTTGGTTTATCCATCCAGTCATATTTTATGTTTTTTTGGTTTGCATGTCTTCTATCTTAATTATTAACTTCATTAGCAAAATAATTTGTAGTCAACTGAAGTTCGCTTAGCCCATCAAAAAAAAAAAAACTGAAGTTCGCTTATTCTTAAATTTTCCTTCTTTATGCAAAAGAATGAAATTGATTCATTTAAGGTTGCTGTGTTGTTACTTTGGCCTTTTGTAATCATAATTCTGCATTTGAGGCAGTTTGGCTCCTTGGTGAATCCTCCATCGATGACTCATTCAAGCAAAATATCTTAGTTCTTTTCTTATTCTGTATGGAGTTCTTGAGTCATGGTTTCACCCTTCTGTCATCCATGTTTGTGAATAATGAATCCTTTTTTGCTCAAGAATCACTTGCTTGCGAGGAAGCATTTTCTAGCTATTATTATATGAATATGATTTAGTAGAGTGTTTCATAACTTGCAAGTGGTTTGTTGGTGAAAGTAAATTCAGTTTCAGTATATATGGCTTTAATGTGAATAATGATTTCATTTTTTTTTAAAGTTATAGACTGTGGTGTTCACATGATTAAAGCATGGGTGATAGAGTCCAAGAATTCTTAGTTAAGAATGGTTTCTTCCAAATTACCTTTTACTTATTGTAAACTGAGCAGGGTGTGTCATGGAGCAGTTTATTATATTTAAAATCATTGATTTATTTGTTATTTTCAAATAAACATTAACATCTAGAAAATGAGCTCTGGATGCTTGAAATGCACAACTAATGATTGATCCTTTTCACTAAATTTGGTAGATGCCGAAGTCATTGTGGGGCCATCAAAAATAAGTCTCCATTGCCCAATTAGGTAAGTATGCTGAATGATGTTTTCAGCTCCTAGACTTCAGTATAAGATGAAATAAAACATGTTTTAGGTACCAATTCCATCATTTTCTGGCCCCTTATTATCTTTCTTATTACAACTTCGAATCCAAGTTTATGAATCATACTGCAGCAAGGGCCAAGTTGTTCTGAAATGAGATGGATGTTGCAAAAAAAGTGGTTGATTCTGAATTAAATGGATAAAAATGTTGTAAAATGTAGTTTTTCCCCCTATTGACTTCATGTAGTGTTAATTGTGGCTTATGTCGCCTCATTAGAAACAGTTTGGGAAGATGCAAGGATTACTTTTGATTTGAATGACAAACTTGTTTGATTGGTGTGGCTGTCATCCAGATCCTATTAAAAGATTTCATTATAGAGAAATATTAATTGGAAAGAGGGAGAGAGATTATAGATGTATCCAGCAAAGAGAAATGCCATTGATTGTTACAGGAGGTGTTGGATCAGATGTGAAAAATAAGTTTTGAATGGTAAAAATTAGCATTACATGATGAACTACATGTGGGAGTAGGTCATATAAGGCGTTTTTTTTTTTTTGTACTGCTTGGTACTAATGCGAATCCTGTCATCCTGTTAATATAGTTGGAGCCATCCAGTAAAGTAGTAAACCATTAATGATTATTAAATTATAGTAGTATATCCATGCTCATTATAATAAAATCTAAAGCCATCAATATTTATTAATGGACTCATATTGTTATATATAAGTAATTACTTTGCTTACAGGATTGACTGTCTGTTTTGGTTGAGTAGAGATACTTCATTAGTTAAAACATGTATATACCTAAGGTGTCAATGTTTCTATATCATTATTGTTTTGTTTCTATGATCATCAATGCTGTTGCTTCCATGGAACCAGATTTAGGTCCTTTTAGGACGAAAATAATGCAAGGTCACTTTTGTCTTGACAGCTTTTCTCGCATCACAAAGCCTGCTAAAGGATACCTGTGCAAGCATCTTCAGGTGAGTTGATTGTGCTTTTTCAACATGATACATATACATATCTATACTTTGTATTATGTGGGTCATGAAATTTAGATTAGTGTCAATTTTTCTAGTTTTCTTGTCCTTCTGTTTCCCCCTTGGGTTATCTCCTAGTACCTGTTCCTATTTTCGAGTTGATATGCTTGTTTATTTTTTCATTTGTTCCATTTCAGTGCTTAGTTACTCCGAAGTGTGTGTGCACCTGAATACTATCAACATATTCTTTACCATATGAGGGACCTGAAAAATGCCTTTTGATACTGTAACAGCTTGTTCTTATCTTAAAAGTGACTTAAAAGTCCTTATAAAATATATACTTTGTGAACGTAACATGCCGAACCCACCCCTAGGTGTTATGGATTTGAGTGATCACGAGCTTTCTAGTAATTGATTTGATAGCACAGGCTGTTTAGAAGCTTTCTCTTTATTTATTTAATTATGTTTATTTTTATTTTCTCCTTCAAAGAAGCAAGGTTTGGTGTTGTTCTAAGGAGGCATACGTTTGACTAATTTTTGCCTCCTCTTTTAATCTGTTGTAGTGTTTTGATGTCAACAATTACATTGAGATCAACTCAAAAAGACCCTCCTGGAGATGTCCACTATGCAACCAACCAGTTTGTTATCCTGACATCCGGATTGATCAGAAAATGTTCAAGGCAAGTTAAAAAAATAATATGACAGTAGTGTAAAAGCATTATAGTTTTTCAATCTCATTCTTCATTTTGGTTGTGTCCAGATCCTCCAAGAGGCTGGTGAAGGTGTCAAGAATGTGATTTTTCATTCAGATGGTTCATGGGAAGCTAATTCTGGTGGCAATGACCGTAATGAGTCACATGACAAGGCCTTTGAAGGCCTTCAACCAATGCAACTAAAATCTCCTGACTTGTTAAACGGGCGATCCAATGTTTGTGATCTTACTGAAGCAGATGACGAGATGATTATTTTAGATGTTGATTCACCTGAAGATAGGAAGGCTGTAGTACAACGTGACCTGCAGAGTAAACCTGTGAACCCATCTGTACCATCACTTGCAGGAGAACCATCTCATATAAATCAAAATTCTACTCAAGTTCAGGGTGTTTCCTGTTCAGGTTCTTCAGGAAATCATTGTGGCCCAGCAGATTACAACACAAGCGCAAATCTTGCAGCTGTTTTGGGTATACCTGTACCTGTCTTTAAACGTTTCACTCCATCAGCAGTGTCAACTGATTCTGTTTCTCCTGCTGCAAACCGAGAACAGGCGTTTCTTGGGACAAATCAACAATCTAGTCCTTCGGCTCCAGTTCATCCTCCATCAACTAATAATTTGTGGGTGCAGCAGCTACAACATGGACAAACGATGAACAGTGAACATGCTGGTTATACAATACCCAGAAATGTGCCGATGCAGGTTCCCGTACAGATGCCCAGTCCAAGACCCTTTTTGTATTCTCTATCGTCCTTTATGGGCAGCGTAACACCAAATGCTTACCCTGTTCTTTATCCATCTTTCCCTCTACCAACTGTAGAGAGGGGCTCCGTCCAGCTGCAGCAGTATATATCGCAATTCCAGTTACAACAAAGTTCAATTGCTCAGGTTTGATGCGTCTGTGTATCTTTACTGCATCACGATTAAAGTTTCTTTTTCTCTATTTGGAGTCCATCATGATCCTAATGAAAAAATAGAATTGGTTCGTCGTCATATGGAGTCCGTCCGGTATATGTTTTCATCAGTTCTACTTGGCTCTAATCTTGATCTTCTTTGCAGATGGGAGGCTCCAGAGCTCCTGGTCATCAAGTCCCAGGCAATGATACTTATAGAACTAATCCTGGCCTTCAAGTTCCACAGCAACCACAGGTGGCTAACTCTATGCCGCCTCAAATGGTTTACATGCCTCCGCACCTCAGAGCAAGAACGCAAGTTCCAACAGGAGGGTCCATAAGCAACATTGCCCAAACTACTGCCGCCAGCCAGTGGTACCCTTATATGGCAGATGCTCCTCAACCGATGAGGCCGAGTCAGATGCAAGCATCTAGGCCATTGCCAGCTTCAATGCCTGCATCTGCACCTGCACCTGCTCCTGCTCCTGAATCCTTAAATGTCTTGGCAGAACATAGACATAGCCCTGGCTCCGGTGGAACGGTAAGAGTCTCAAGAACTGAGGATCTTTTGGATGTGCAATCGGAGCAGAATTGGCAGCCCACAGCGAGAATGCGGGGAAGCCTTTCAGGAAAAGCTTATAGGGCGGCTGGTAATGAGTTTGTGATTCGGCCTACACAAACAACACCAGCTCCAACTGCGCAACAATCTAACCAGAGCAACGTGTCACACCAGTTGCAAATGCTTCTTGCGAATCGAAATCCCCAGTCCTCCCAAATTAACCTTTCGCAGAACAATAACTAGCGGACTAGTGATCCATCACACTCAACCTTAGCATCACAAGCTGGTAGATGCATTTTGGTTTCAGTCCTGCACAGTAATTTAGCCAACTCGAAATCGGGTACACGTATAGGATAGTTCTTGGCTCAGCAGAAGCTCGATAGAGTAGGTCCTGGCCGGTATATATTCTTGTCGGCTGTTGCAAGTCACACGATCAAGAAGTTGAAGATTTTGCTGGAAGTGTAAATCGATTGGATTAGTTGAATTACTTGGTGTCCATTATTTTGAGAAATTTGGCTTTAGATTCGATCTTGGCATAGTAACCTTGGGAGACCTTGTGCAAGACTCCATTGTTTGAAAAAAGAGTGGTAACTATCTCTGTATAATATGACCTAATTAATTAAATGTTCACCATTAAATATTTATTAGTTAGATGTCCACCGGTCACCTCTAACTGCTGCTCGCTTTTCTCAATTTAGGTATCCTCGAGTTTTCTAATCTAGCGAGCTCCAATTCCGCACTCAAATATCCGCTTCAAAATTTTGATCAGTTATCTTTCAATTTTGCACAACAATTTTGATTGTATATCATTTGCCATCATAATATCAGCACATATATATTCCCACATATAGCAGTTTATGTGTATTTGTCATATAAAGGGAAGCTGACAAACCATGACAGATAACTGACAAACAATGGGCATGTAATTGTCAGCTTGGTTAATTCACCTACAATATACAGAATACACCTACCATATAATATCAGCAGTATAATTTTGTCAGCATGACAGATGTTTAAAACACAGAGACTTAAATTTAAAGCTCTGGGTCTCCTTCAAAACATCGACACACATTAGTTCGTAATACCGATAAAGTTGACATCCCAATATTTTCAATGTGGGACAAACCCCATATTCCAACACGCCCCCTCAAGTGCAACTGAAGTTGCACTTGCCACATGCGCTTAAATGGGAACTTAATGCCCGCGACATGTCAACAAGGTCAACAACCCCACTAATCCGAAGCCCAGACCAAAACTAGCCGAACCCCGAATCTAATACCATGTTAAAGTCGGATGGGCCCGATGGGGCTAAAGACAAGTTGGAGGGAGGTCGTGTGTGGGCCTACGTATGCAGACACGAACAACACATAAACCCAATGAGGTTGAGTAAAAGCAAAAATATCGCCATCAAACACAAGAGCTTCAATCGCCTTGATGGTAAAAATACCACAACAACACCTGCAACGCAGAAAACAAATGAATATGAATATGTAGAATCTAGAAGGTTGTTAGTTGTTATGCATGCTGACAACTGTATCTATGAAAGTAATAAAAAATCCAACTTTGGTAAAAATATACTCCCTTTGTTAATTAAAACTTGTCGTTTACTATTCATGCATGCTTTGTTATAACGATAAAAACTATATAAAATATCAACTCTTTTTTACATTTGATTTTATAAATATATACTTAATAGTAATAAGAATGAAGTTATTTAAAAAAATTATTAAAAAAGTTACGGAGTAATATTTTATATAGTTTTTAAAGCCTAAAAATGCGTGCGTGAATAGTAAAACGTTATGTTTTAATTAACGGAGGGAGTACATACCCAATATCATCATTAATAACATCAGAGACTCTCTCTACAGTGAATGCCGGTGTTCCTTCAAAGTTAGTGTAAATCCCACATTTCCATAAATGATGAGACAACCACATAGTTATGCCCAATCACTAGTACAAAAATCACATTTTAACCCGCTACATAATAGCCCGGATATGAAATAACCGGGTTCTAAGATGATAAAAAATTAAAACTATGTATTCTCCATTTTTTTTTAAATATGAAAATAGGTATATAACCCGGACCGAAAAGACATGCCCGAGCTGTTGATGTGGATGTTGCAATCATACATGATAATGCATGATTTGTATAGACATTTTGAGTCATTCTTAAGTCATTTTGGTTGCATTTAGAGACGTTTTTTTAGCATAAAGTGCATTCATTGTCTCTTAAGTTGCAAAGTTTGGAATCTATGTGTTTTATTTCTCTTTATGCAGATTCTCGGAACCAAGCCAAAGGAGAAGAGGAAAGCTACACTCTGAAGCTATGGAAGCATAAGAAGAGTCAAGGAAGAAGACAAGAGAAGAAGCGAAGAAGCCAAGACACGAAGATAGGAAGAAAAGGTGTTCTGTAGAGGCGGCGCCCGAGGCACCCTAGCAACGCCGGCCAACTGATCCATCAGCACCGCAGAAGATCAGCACCACCCGCTGTGTCGGTGCTCGTTGCTGGCCATCGGTGCCCACCGATCATGTATTCCAGTAGATTCTCTATGGCTGAATCTAGCCCATTGGGGCTTACTTATACCCTAGTTTTGCGGACTCCTAGGGTTCCCTAGCACTATAAATACAACTCTCCTCTCAGCCATTCCAAACAAAATCTCACACACAACACAATTCACAACTCATTCTCTCTTTTCTTATCGTTTCGGTAAGCCATGCTCGGTTACACCTTTTATATAGTTTTGCTTATATTTCAATAAATTGGTTAAGGACTATTTTATACTTTATAATTGGTTTATGCATATTTGTTATTCATTACTCTTGTTCTCTACATGTTTATGCTGTTTATTTGTCTTAACTGGCCATTAGGATAGATAAACAACGTGCTAAGTGATTATAGCTATATCCGCTAATGTGGGTCTTAGTCCTATAAAATAGCAAATATATCTTGATGAACAGGTTGAGGTTCATGCATATGTGATAGTAATGGCAGGTGATTAAGGGCGTGTTTGGGACAGGGTGGCGGAGATGGGAGGGGTTGCTGATTTTTTTTTTGGGATTCGGGTTGACATGTTTGGGAGAGGGTAGAAGGGGTGGTGGCAGTGGGGGTGGATGGGATGGTGTGGATGGAAAATGGCCGAATTTTGCCATCTTCGAATTGGGGGCCGGTGGGAGAGGGTGGCGAAATTTTTCCACCTCATCTGGGCCTTTTTGCCCCCAACCATATATGTCTTCAATTGCCCACCTGCAATTTTATTACTGTCGAGCAGTCGATGAAACTCCATCAGCGAACCACGCCACCTGAACAGAAAAGATCGGACGGATATGGCCGACATCGTTGCAGACGAGGAATTCGACGCCGATGTTATTGCAGTTGGGGAAGATCTCTCTAGAATCGGCGTTGGTGACTAAGCGGCCAATGAGGGCAGAAAATTGGGAGAGGTTAGAGAGACCGGAGATGAGAAAAGTGATGAGATCATCAATTGAAGAGGAAGGGAGGAGAAAGAGGGCCCTTTTTGGATATAGTGGCACAAGAGCATAGAGAGGTCGGAGACGGAGAGCTTGAGGTCAACCGTGGTGGATTTATGGGAGGGGAATACATTGGATTTAGAAATAATGGTCACTTGCTTGAATTGCTCAATGGATCTCTTGAATTGCAGCATCCCATTTTTGTTTGAATTGCTCAATGGATCTCTCAATTTCGCCCTATCCTATTGAATTTCCCTTTGGAGAAGTGGATGAACATGGCTCTGTATTGCATCAACACAATAGGGAAGTTGAAATGGGTAAAGGGGACAAGTGAGGTTTTTTTTTTTTTTTTTTTGTCTTTTCCTTTATTCCATAAAAAACTATCTTCATTCAACCAAACATGTAGGGGATTATTTTCCACAAATAATCTCCACCCCATCCACCCCTAAAAATAATCTCCATCCTCTAAAAAATAATCCCCTCACAAACACAACCTATGTGTTATTCTAGCAGAAGCGATAACTGGGTTAACAACCAGATAACACGTCGAATATGCGGGAATTACATGAATTATATGCTTAGATGATTAGGGATTTATTGCTTCTAGAACTCCATGCAAGAGTTTAGGGAGCTGATAGTGATCGAATCAGGAGGCTATACAACTTTGTGCACAAACCTATATTAAGATAACCAAGCATCACCAAAATAACCCAAAGATCATGAAGTTACCAATGTTGCGATAAAAGGTGGAGCTATATTCCCATCATATTATTATTCTCTTATCTCAACATTGCTACTACTATTGCTCTTTTCTCTCTTACTATTTCTATTGTTACATTTTGCTTGCTTACTCCTTACGATTAGCCAAAGCAGTACATACTCTATGTGAGATCGACCTTTACTTTATGCTAATACTCGTTATAGTTAAAGGCGGAGATATTACTATTTGGGGTGTTAGAGCACACAACATTCTAACGCACACCAATACACCAGAACCTTCCTTTCTACAATGTCAATCTCTAGAGCCACCCAATGCCGGTTTCTTATATTGTAGGGTGTATATACCCTCTTTGCATTCTTCCACTCCTTACCAAATTCCACAGGATGCAACCCAATAAAATAACTTGCTATGTTTTCCTGAACTTCAGAAGCTACATCATATGAAGACATAACACCAAGTAAATAAAACTGATAAAGCAGCCAGTCTAGGATAACAACAACCTGATATTTCGAAGGATGATCTGATACTCGCTTTCGCATGTGATACATATATAGCTTCCTCGATACGCTAACAATGCATATTACACATGTTTAGTATATTATCATCAATTTTTTTTTTGTATTAGAGTAGTTTTGATGTTTTGATTAAGCTTTGTAACGGCCCAGAATTATGATTTCTGGGTTACGTTTCAAGGGATAAAACCCCTTGTTCGGATCTTGCAATCCAGGTACGGGTCGAAGTTTCAAACTCATTTTAAGATTAGTAGAAAGAGGGATTTCAAACCCTAAAAACCTCGAAGGGCCGTTGGGTACCCTTAACCTGTCCTAATACTATGTCGCGGAATCTATTTCAAATGGAAGTAAAGCGGAAGCAAGGTAAAGATACAAGTGTCACGGCAGAGCCGGTCAAAACCAAATCATGAGTGGGTAATTACCATTTTACCAAATTAGAGAATTAGCCAGGTTCTTCAATTCGCCAAAAGGAAATCCCGTCATACAGACATCGAGCACTCAAAATCTGCAGAAAATACCTTAAAAAAAAGAACGGGGAAAGGAGTCAGATCGAGCCACTCATGCGGGACCGGCAGTCCTCGCTGAGGCCACATAGTATGTGCTATACCTAATAAAGATGCTCTAATGCAGTACGAAAGTCAAACACACTAGCATGCTCCTAGTCATAATAATGTGTAAAAATACTGTAAAGGGCCCAAGACAATGCCAAGTGGCATATCCCTCTCCTACCTCCACCCCCTTCCGATAGGGCGGAGACTGGCCAGCTCGTGAATGCATTCCATCATAATCGGGCGGCACGCATGCCTAACCCGCTCCACAATAAAGCCCGCAGGCATCTCATAATATAAGGAAGTTCATGACTCGATTGACTCAGGATACCCGATGAGGCTGGGCTACCCTATGACCCTAGCAAAGACTCTAGGACTATCACAGATAACGGCCGTTCTGTTTCAAACGCATAAAGTAAGCATATGCTCATTCAATTAGTGCAACCTAAACAGGATACTACATGACATGCTTTTATGCATATGCAACACCTAACATAAAATGCAACAACAGGCATGAATGTCCAACCTGAGTAAGCCCCCTAGGGAACTTACCTGAAGATGCAGAACAGCAAAATAACGCAAGCAAGGGCCCAAATGCAAGTTCAAAGCGATCCAAAAGCAATACACACCTATCATCAAGCATTTCCATAAGCTACCGGTCCATCAATCATACACACAAACTCCACGTTCTCAACATGCTCAAAACTAACTGATAGTAAAACCATTTTCCAAAACCTTTCCCATTTGATCAACATCAACCAAAATCGTCCTTTCAATCAAACCCTATTGATAAAATAGTACCAACCATATTTTCCAACTCTTAAATCTCAGGTTAAGTCAACTCGTTCTCAAAACAATTTCTCAAATCATACTTGGTCAAATTCCGACATAAATCATTAAATCCTCAACCAATTTCCCAAAATTATATTATTAAAACGATTCCGGCATGTTTATTTTCAAAAGTCATTTATAATAAATTCCGACATTAAATCACCAAAACACGTCTATTTTCACAAACCATATTTAAATCATCACACAACACTTAACCTTATAATAACACTTTTAAAACAATTACATAAAATAATTTCAGAACTTTACTTCCATAAAATCAGAATTTTAATAAATCATAGTACTAATAATAATAACCAAACAATTAAAGTCTAACCATATATACTATAACATATAATAAAACAACTAATAACAACAACAATTAAGTATCCAAACCCAATTAGACAACCCGGAACCAAAAATAGGCCCAAGCCCATGAAGAAAAAAGGAACCAGATCCCCGTCTCCCACCCTGCTCTCTGCGCCTGAACGGAAAAGAAGAGCGAAAGGGGTGCTCTCGCCGGCGACTCCCTTTCCGGCCCCAACTCTCACCCAGAAGACCGACACAACATTCCGACCTCAACCGTCCAAAAGTACAGAAACGAGGGTGAGGAAGAAGGGAAAGAGAAGGAAATTACCGATCGACACAGGACGATTCCGGCGAGGATGCTCAGGGCCGTACTGGCCTTTAATGACGGGGAAGAGGCTTTGCTCCGGCCTAGGACGACGGGAAAGGCTTAAAAATCCGCCTTTATGCAGATTCGAGACAAAGAACAAGGGGAATCGAAGGATTTACCTACTCGAACTCAAAACAGGGAAGGGGAGGTGCTCGCACTCGGTCCCCGGCAATCGTCTGGACTGGGCTCCGTCTTGTCGTTGGAAAGCTGCTGCTACTGCTGCTGCTTGATGGGAAGAGCAAGAGAGAGAGCTGCTGCTGCTCGGACACGAAGGAGGTGGAAGAGGGGCTTGAATGTCGATGGCTTCGACAGGGAACGATGGTGGCGCCTGAAGCGACGAGAAGACGAGGCTGGGTGGCGATGGGTTCCTGAAATCGGCCAACAGAGGGAGATTTAGGGTGAACTTGGTGCTCGGATTTCAAAAGAAAAATGGGCTATTTTGGTAGCAGATGGTGACAAGAGAGGAGAGGTTGTCTTGGTGGGGGTGGTTTCTTGGGTTTTCTGGTGCGATGCAGTCCGAGAGAGAGAGAGAGAGTAATTGGGTGGGTTTTGGATGAGAATGAAAGGAGGAACCATGTGCATATAAAAAGGATGTGAGGACCACAAAAAGTTGTGCAATGCAAATGGGAATTGCAGGATCTCATGAACGGTCTGGTGCTGAGAGAGAGATAGTTAAAGAAAAGAGAGAAAAAGGAAAAGAAAGGAGTATGTACGTGGTCCCAAACATAAAATGCAAAGAGAACATACCCGATATTAAAATTCAAAATCCGCTAATCTCGACTCTATCAAATTCCGACTAAATCAACTTTAAATCGAATTTTCAATTAAATTTCCAGATAATCGGAAAGAAATTGATTTATCAAGACTCGCAACTCGAAAGCGGAATCAAATTCTGTCAAAAATCAAAATTCTAAAACGATGCCGGAAGGATTTTAAAATTGAAACTTGGTGCTCGAGGACGGGTTTTTATTCCACTTTTACAATTTGAATAAAATAATAATATATCTACTTAAGATAACATTAAAATAATATAAAATATATTCGACCTTTACAAGCTTCATGATATATTTAGATAGATTTAGGAATGGCAAAGTGTTTGAATCTTGCCTACGAGGTTTGTGCATGATTGCGGAGATGTGGAGCTGAGCTCGAGTCAATGTTCGAATATTAGACGGAACGCGGAGCTATGAGAGCCGAAGAGAGGAGCTAAACATATGCAAACTAGTGGATCTGTCACGAACTCGGGCCAAAACAACTAAAAACAACCGAGTTTTAGAGATTGTCACTTAGGACAAAACTTGAGTGGAGAATTCAGCCGAGTTCTTTGTGCCCCGCCCAAGTTCTTTAGTGTGTGAAACATTCTTGATCTCCAGGTTGGGCCACGTTTTGGGCCGAATACGGTGAAGGACAAATTCAGAATTAGGTTGAAATTTTTATGTTTTTATTATTTTTTATGAGACATTGATGGGGAACAACGTGCAATTTAGGGATGTGATTTTTGGTTCAAGTATGAACAACTAAACTCCTTGCTTGAAGATATTAATTAAAGCGTCAGATTTTCAATTCCATTATGAGATTTCTAGTTCTTAATATTTTTTGGTGAGAAAAAGGGAGGATAACCCCCCTCCTTAAAGAGGAGCTACTAAACAAAACCAAAATATTACATCGTACACATCCGGGGTTTGGAAACCTGTTATACGGAGGAAATCAAGTCTAATAAATATAAATATATAAATCAAAACAGTCTCCAGCCTCCGCAAATAAATTACAAGACTTTATCCCGTTGTAGTGGAAGAGGTTAGAATCGAATCCATAAGGAAGCGTGTCAGCGCTCGCCAATTCAGTTCCAAAATCAGCCCTTGTATCGACTTCAGAAGACGACTCGACGTCGAGTCTGGGACTCGATATCGACTGGTCAGTCAATGTCTGCTGCAAACCTGCACAACAGAAAACAAAGCACTCGACGTCGAGTGGGATGGGGCACTTGATGTCGACTTCAGTAGGACTCGATGTCAAGTCAAGGACTCGATGTCGAGTGGTCTTGTGTAGAAAAACATAACCTTTGCAGAAATTTAAAAGTCGGAAAAGAAAGTCCGAAGAATATAAGGATGGATGAGAAGATCGATGAATAGAAAATATCACAAATTGGTTGGTAAATATCAATTAACTAAGAACTTCCAAAGTCGGGGATTCATGCCACAACGATAACCATATAAGAATTATTCCAAAGTTATAAAAGATAATGTTTTTTTCATCAAATAACCTTCGTTATTAACAAATAGGTGGATAGAGGCTCTCGCATAAACCTTAATTGTTACTACCCTTTTTGATAATTAATCCGAATTCATATTAAGATCACTTTCGCTTCAATAATACGAATAAGGATTTACTTACTACTGTCGTAGAAGAATCATGCAAATAGGGATAGAAGATGAAATCGCATACAAAAATCGTACCTTTGAGCATAAACTTACATGGCTACCATCGGGCTCACCTTGACCCTAGAAGTAGGGTGACTACTCGTGCCTCATCACAATAGAAAACATCATAATCATAATGAAAATACTTTGAATTAAACTAAAAAGAGAACTTACACCCGAACAAGTCAAAACATCTCTCAACCGTCTGAACAAACTCGGCCAAAGCTCTCTCTCTACTCTCTATTGCCTAACTAGTTGTGTTCACAATTGCTTATGTGCTGGAATGGAATGAATAAAAACTCAGCCCCTAGGGCTTTATTTATAGGCTCCAACCTTAGCTATTCTAGGAAGGAACCATTCTATCTTCTATCTAATTTCTATCTATCTCTATCTAAGGATAAAACATTTTTTTAATGAAATAAATGGAAACAACTAAAGTGTAAATATGGAAATTACCAAAGAGGATAGATGATCTTCAAAGTGATTAAATATCATTTCCTTCATGACCAAGTACAGCTCTTCTAAATTCGGATTGGACCGTCAGATCGGGTACTGGAATCCACTTGACATCGAGTCAGAGACTTGACGTCGACTCCTTCTGTTCTGGTCTCGAGTGTGGCCATTCGATCTCGGCTCTGGAATGCACTCAACATCGAGTCAAGGACTCGACGTCAAGTCGTCTTCAATGTTTGGAGTGATCTTGCTCTCAACGTCGTCTCTTCATGTGTGTGTGTCGAGTGTGCTCTCGATATTGAGTCATCTGGACTCGATATCGACTCCCTCCTTTCGAGTCCTTGCTTCATCAGTCTTCATGTGGACTCGATGTGTTGCCAGCTGTCACTCGACATCGAGTCACCTAGTCGATGTCGAGTGACTCTTCTGCAGACGTCAATTGGTTTGACAACTTCTTTTCCTCTTCTTCGAATTGCTCCAAAAATGTGTTGATTTCTGCAAAATTAAACAAGAACTTGTGTAGATCTCTATATATATGACAAATAAACATAAACGACACAATTCCTGCACTATTCTAACCCAGAAATGTAAAATGTGTATAGAAATCAAAATAGATGTAAGCGAAAAACATGGCAAATTGAGCGTACATCAAAACCTCGTCTGCATCGTTCAAAAAAGGTAAAATGGAGGCCTTAGGTGGCTCCGATAAAATGCGAAAACCAAAAGGTAAAGAAAAAGCAAAGGCAGCAGTAACTTCCGCAACCGAGTTAGCTTCACGAAAGACATGGGGAAATCGGACGGAGGAATCCCTACGAATGAAGCCATGGCAGGGATCTACCAGGCTGAAGAGAGGGCGCGAGACCTTGACATTTCTCGCAATAAGGTTTACGATAACCTCCGAGTCGGTTTCAACTAAGACTTTCCTGTGGCCCAAGTCCCATGCCAACTCCAAACCTTTCACGACGCCCCAACATTCTGCGAGAGGGATCGAGTAGGAAACCAGATTGTATGCTAAACCTCAACACCAATTAGCGTCGGCACTCCTAATTATTGACACCTCCTGTTGCAACCAATCCTCCCTTATGGCGTGCCTCATCTGTGTTCACCTTAACCCACCCCACGGGGGGTCTTTCCCAACGTATATCCCGCTTCTGTCTCAGTTTACCGGTTGATGTTTGTAATGTTATGTGATACTTTCCTATGTCTTGTATGCTTGTTTTGTTACTTGTAATATTGTGTGTATGCTTATAACATGTATGTATATGATGATTATACATATTGCATGTAAGAGACATATATACTATGTATGGATGCATATATTAGCTTATACTCGACTGAGTTGTATTGAGCTATGTGAGCTTGATCCTCTAACAAGTATAAGTATAATATATGGTGTGATAATACATAAGTTATATATGTCATATTATATGCTTAATATGTATCTAAGTGTAAGAGAGATCATTAGCCTCAGTTTGGGCTTTAAGCTCATGAAAGAGGGAAGACCCATGATTGCCGGAAGGAGCTTGAGGAGTCCAGATCGAGCCGAGCCCGAATCCTCTTGAGCTCGTCACTTGGTGGAACGTAGCGTTTTGCTTGCTGAGACGCTCCCTTGGTTGACCTAGCTATAAAAGCTCTTTGAGGAGCTTATTGGCCGGCATACTGTTTGCTCTCTCTCTCTCTCTCTCTCTCTCTCTCTCTCTCTCTCTCTCTCTCTCTCTTCTAGGGTTTTCTAGGGTTTGGAGTTCCTCTCCTTTTGCCTGAGGTTTTCCGAGCGAGGAAGCGAAGACTGGTGGCCGACGGTGTCCCTGGAGGTTCTATGAGATCCGGTGCACGAAGCTCTGGGTGGCAGCTCTTCTCTCTAGGCGATCTAGGGTTCGAGATCGAAGACTTCTTCGATCTCTTGGTTCCCACACAGGGGGATTCTCTTCTCTCTTGCTTTCTGGTCTCATGCATGTCTAGATCTAGGAGTTCTTTGTATCTCTTTACTTTATCTGTCCCTGTACGAACTCATTCTAGTGGATTTGGCCAACTCTTGAGGCCTTGTGGATTTAGGTATAACCGAACCACGTAAAATCTCTGGTGTTCGTTCTTTGGCTTGCATGTTCGATCTGATTTGTGGTTTCTCTTGCTCGATTTCATACGCTTCCGCATATTTGCCTATCTGATAGTTCGATCTTTAGGTTTTACAATGTTCCCCCATGCCTACCGATTTCTTTCTTGTATTCAAGACCATCAAGAAAGCTTCTTTCATGATCTGCATACTTTCTTTCCATTGGAATATCTTCTCGTTTCGTCTCTTCCACAACCTCCATAAAATCACTGCAAACAGAGCATTCCACTCACTTCCGTCTTCATTCCTCTTCTGAGATAGAATATTTGTGCGCAACCAAGCAGCCACCGGAACATGCCATCCATCACGTGTTTGAGTAGCATGCCGTCGCGACCTGCACCCAAATTGAATCAACAATACAACAATCCTGAAATAGGTGTAGGGGCAATTCATCTACTCATTTACATATAGGATAAAGAGAAGAATTACGGAAACCTCATCGCACCCATTCCTCATTGGTTAGGATGCTGCCTTTGCTCAAAAGCCAAACAAAAGCCCGCACTCACTCGTTAACACGGAGTGCCCAAACAACCTTGAAAAAATGGGTGTTGTTGCTCTGCCAAGTTGCCCAACCATGAACCACCGCATAGCCCGTTCTTGTCGAGTAGTCCCCATCTCTTGAGTGCTTCCAACTGGGATGATAATCCCCCTCGCAGATGTTAATCGATGCCAAGACAAGGAGAACCCTTTAAGGAAAGAGATGCAAGAACTTCTCCCAATCCCAGCCCACTTTCTCAATCCAGTAATCCTCCATAGAACTTGTATTCACCTCATCTTCTCCACCAATTTTGAAGTTACAAAGGGGTTCCTCAAGAATCCAGCTATCTCCCAAAAATTTATTGCTTTCCCCATCTCTGATATTCCATCTTAGACCAGGCTTGATCACCTCCCCAAGATCATGTCGGATTCCTTTCCTTATGTGTGACGCACCCGGAGCCAAACCAAGTGCCTTCCTAATGTATTTCCTAGTTAGGCCTTCCCTCCACATCCCTTCTTCCCCCATTATGTAGTGCCAGCCGAGCTTGGCGACTAGCGCCAGGTTCAACTTTTCCATCAATTTCAACCAGACCCCCAAGTTCTTTGGGTTTGATCACCTCATCCAAAGCTACTTTGTGTATCCGTCTTTTGGTAGCCGTCGAATCCCATAGGAAACCCCTATACAATTTGTCAATCTTCCTACATACACTCGATGGGAGACACATCGCCCCTATATAGTAAGTTGGAATGGACATGAGAACTGAATTGGTGAGAGTAATCCATCCAGCAAAGCTCTAACACTGGAATGGAGAACAGGTACCCGAAATCCGCACCATTAACCCTTGAATGGAGAAGAGGTACCCCAAGGTAACGTCCAAGGTTTGTGGTTGCCTCAATGTCTCTACAGCCGACAATCTTCCTTGTCATCTCCGCTTTCACATTTCCAAAAAAACATAGAATTTTGATTTTTGTAGGCATACTTTCTGTCCAGATGCTTGACAAAACTTATCCAGAGACTCCCTAATGATCTTAACTTGGGCGATGGAGGCCTCTACAAACAAGAGAATATCTTAAGTGAAAAATAAATGAGGGAGAGTCGGTCCATACCTTGTAATTTTTATTGGTTTCCAGGATCCATGATCTCCACAACTTCCTCGATGATGTGAGATAATCGTTCCATACATATGAAGATGTAGGGAGATAGTGGATCACCTTGTCTGATGCCCCTCGATGGTGTGAACTATTCTGAGACTTCACCATTCCACAACAAGGTGATCCATTTGGCCGGGAACTCAGCCCACTGAAGCATGTCCTCTATAAAGTTCCAACTAAGTCTATCATACGCCTTTTTCAGGTCTAACTTTAGACTTAACCACCCCTTTTTTTTCCCTTTTTTCCTTCTCATGGAATGCACCACCTCTTGTGCAATCACAACATTGTCTGTTATCAGTCTTCTCAGGATAAAGCTTCCTTGTGTCGGATCCACATGTTTTCCCATGAGGGTTGTAATCTGTTCGCTACAACGTTTTTATAACTCACATTGCACATGCTAATGCACTGGAATTGGCCTATACATCCAGGCTTACCGACCTTCGACAGAAGAGTGATGAGAGTGTCATTGGTGCCCCCCGGGAGTTTACACGTGCTGAAAAATTCCTTAACAAGGGTTGTCGCCGCTGGAACAACAAGTTCCCAACATTTCTGGAAGAAGATTGGTTGGAAACCATCAACACCGGGAGCTTTATGAGCCCCATACTTTTAAAGGCTCTCCTCAATTCATCACTTGACACTTCTCCGTTTTGTACACTCCCAATCAGAAACATCGAGCCTTGAGAAATTAGCCACTAAGTGTACTGCAGAGGTGTTACCTTCCTCTTATGTGTAGAGATTTCTAAAAGATTGTAGTGCCATCTTCTCCAATTCAGATTTGTCTTCAATTTAATTGTTACTAGCATCAAACAATCCTTCCACCCTATTATATTTTCTCCTCACCACCATTGACAGAAGAAAGAATCTAGAGTTTCGTTCTCCAAAAGCGAGCCAACTCTCTTAATTTCCGCATCCATAGGATCTCTTCCTATTCGAAAGTTTCATCAAGTTTGAGCTTGATTCTCTCTTCCTGGGTCCGCACATCCGATGTCCACTAAAGTAACCATGTTTTTATGCATATTTTCGCTCCTTATTCTAAGTACTTTGCATATTTCGGGTTGGAAATATGTTCAATTTGTGTAGTATAAGCTTATTTGCCAGAAATAGAGCTCTACATGAGTTTCTTTTTAATATTGCAGAATTTGGAGCCATTCCGGGATGAAACCAAAAGGAGGAGACGAAAGCAGGATTTTACTTGACGTCGACAAGTTTACTCGACGTCGACTATAGTTAGGAGCAAAAATCAATCGAGGACTGAAGAGCAAGGTACTCGAGTTTGATGACCACTCGACGTCGAGTAGTTTACTCGACGTCGACCACTATTGAGATCAACTCGAGCTCGACTAAGGAGAAGCACTCGAGGAGTCGTGAAAAATACTCGAGATCGAGTACGGACTACTCGACGTCGACTAAACTAGTCAACGTCGACTACACCTTTTTTTCAGGCCGAGGACGCATTTGGCTTATCTGGACACGAGTGGACTACTTGGGCACAAAGCAAAGATGTTCCTATCCGATTTTATCAAGATCTATCCATGAGGAGAAGACTTATGTTACCATGAAGAGATTTCGATATTTACCTTTTAAGATTTGAGTTTTACTTATCAAGTTTTATATCTTTAGGATTAGATAGAGTTTGCTTTCCTTGACTAGCAAGGATTACGCCCTATAAATTAAGCCCTTGGGGCTGATTTCTATTCATTCAATTTCAGAGAGACAATTCAAATAGCAAGTAGAGAGTTTAGGAGTTCAAGGCTTTTAGGGTTTTGGCGCTTTTGCGAAAGTTGGAGTGCCGGGATTGTAAAGGTTTTGAATTTAGTTTAATGCAAAGTTATTTCCTTTCAATCATGTTTCCTATGGTGATGAGAGAGTAGTCCACCTACTTCTAGGGTCGAGGTGAGCCCGACGATAGCCATGCATGTTAGAGGTAAAGATTCAATCTTTATTATGTTTTGATCATCCACCATCTTTATTATGTTTATTACCTAATTAATAGAGATTTAGGTTAATCACTTGGATTATAAACATAAAATTGGTAGATACAATTAGGGTTACTTGAAGGAGTTGTGTAGTTGTTGGAAAAGGTGAAAGCTTGATCCTTTGATGAGATTGCATGATTATTTCTATCTTACCTTATGCATGTTTGGTTATCGTTGTTGCAAACCCCGATCTTGGAAGTTCTAGTTTAATTGTTTGCAATCTAAAATCTGTCAACCTGGTTATTTTCTGTTTATACTTCATTTCCATCCTTAAGCTCTTCGACGCAAACAAACATTTCTGCAGATCTACTCGACGTCGACTAAACTAGTCGACGTCGACTACTGATTACTCAACCAAGGGTGTTTGCTCGAAGTCGATTGTTGTTTTTGTCTCTGCAGGTACTCGACCACGACCAACCTACATGACATCGACTACTCCCATATGTCTTCTGCTGCTCGAATTCGATTGTACTGGCTCCTATCGACTAATACCTAGTCGAGGTCAAGTACTCTGGAGTTGACTTCTGTTCGTGATATTCATCCGTTATCTAAGATCTGCTGATAAGCTTCCTCGAGGATCGAACCTGACTTCCTTTTGCTACAACGGGGGGGGGGGAGTCTTGTAATTATTTGCACGGAATGGAATCTGTTTTCTTTGATTTATTTATATTTTAATTGCATGTCTCGATTTCCTCCTTCAACAACATCTTCCCCAGCGCCCGAGGCAAGTTTATTTTGAACCTCAACAAGTGCTTCTAGCAGGCATTTCTTCCTCGTAAAAATGTTTTCAAACACCTCTTTATTCCAGCTTAACAAATCGACGCTCAATATTTCAAGAGAAACAACAATCGGACTATTTCGGCCCCATCTTTTCTGCAAAAATTGATGGAAATCTGGATGTGTAAGCCATGCCGCTTCGAAGCAGAAAGGACGTCTATTTTTATCTTTTCGTATGTCTGGATCCAGTTCAAGAAACAATGGGTTGTGATCATATGAAACAACTCTATCCAACCACTTAGACACCACTCTTCCTCCCATAATTTTCTTACTCTATGTGAAGGCTTATCCCGTGAAACCAAGATTGATGAGGTTGAAATGGTTGATCAAATTTTTGAATCGTTGAGCATCTCTATGTAAAGCACTGGTGCCCCCATTAGTTTCCTCATTTGATAATATACAATTGAAATCACCTCCGATGAAGATATCCCCTGAGATGATGCTTAATGTTCTGTCCAGATCATCTTAAAATGGGACTCTTCGAGCAACTGTAGGTGGGCCATAAACCACGATTAAGTTCTCTTTCTTCTCGCTCTTCATCCATGCAACATGGATAAAATTAGGATTCTTGGTTTCCACGATCAGGTTGCAAATTCTTTTATTCCAAAGGACCTATATCCCCCAAAAAAACCTACCACCTCAACCAGCTCAGTTTTCTCAAAATTTAATTTATCACACACTTTCTGTGCAGCCTCCCCGGAGATTCGAGTTTCGGATAGAGCAAGAATATCGGTCGAACAGGTCCTGTAGATGTATCTGATCGCTCCAATAAAAGACTTTTTCCCTCCACCAAAACAAAATTCCACATCAAAATCTTCATTGCGTTTTCTAACAGGTAAATAGAAGAAAAGAAAGCAAATAGAAAAAAAATAAAAATAAAATACAAGGTAGAAATGCCTTAATCCAAATCCAAATTTCTTAGTGAGGAGTCAGTCTCCTCCCTTCCTCCGTAGCCCTCATTCGCTCTTAAAGACAAGTTTATTTCTGTCCTCTCCGAGAAACGACCATTAATAGGATTTATGTTACAATCAGAAGCCAAGGATTCACACATGAATGTCTCTTCCATTTCTTCGCGTTGGCCTCTAACGGATTCACCACTGTTATGGTGGATTCGTCGTCATTTGTTTGTGTGTCTTCTTTGGGACTTTTGTTTGTTTCATCATATTTGAGGCAACCACCAGGCCTTTTGTTTGTTTCATCATATTTGAGGCAACCACCAAAACACTAGACGACCCAACTCTTCAACGGTCCATTCCTCCAGATGAGAAAATATGGTTCTCATGAACAACAACGTTGGCATTAGGGATCCCCAAATTGACTATTGTATGTTGCGGTGCATTTGTTGCAATATTCGCTTAGGGATCAAAGACCATCCTTCCTTGAATGTCTAACTCTTCAACGGTCCATTCCTCATTCACTTGTTCCTTTTCCATGTCATCTCCCTCAGTTAATCAATCAAGAACATTAAATTTGTTGTTGCATTGAGGAAGTCTTATTGCCTTCTTCGTTCCAATGGTAACCTCCTCAGCTGATTGGTTCGATTCCTCCGATGTTTGCAACACTATCTTCGGTGGATTTTCCGGTTGAACAAGTTCTTTCCCCTCGTTTACATCTTTAATCTCATCTTTTGTAGTTTTGTCTCTCGTTTCTTCCTCGTTAGTCCCTCTTTTAGTTGGTTGTCTATTGGGAACAGTGTTGCTAGTGAAGAAACCCCAAATACAAAGTCTCATTTATCATGGGACCTGGGGGTTGAACGTTGGAGGCTTCCCGCATCATTCATGGGCTTACTTGGGCCGCGCAGATAACATCTGCGCGGCCCAACCTGTGTCGTGTTGACGTGTATGATTGGAGCCTTACACGCCTTCTCCTTCATGGGGATTGTACGAGTTTTATGGGATAGGATTGTACGAGCAATTGTCCCAATAAAGTTTTGTCGCAGCTGATGGTCTCATTTCCCTGACTTATGACACCCGGAATTCAAATGTTCTTTGGATGCGGGTGGTTACACTTTTTCCCCGCGGAGCTATAGAGATCACGACTTGTTTATCCAAGTTAAGGATTTCGTGGTCTATTGTGTCTGCTCTATTTTCATTTCACTATCTCTTTCTCTCCTTTTCTTCTAGTCGATTTCCAGAAAAAGTCCCCTTCTACTATATCTGTTTCGCCCTTTTATAGTGATTAGCGATGTGTTTTAGGTCTTGACATTTGTCATCTTGGTGAAGACACGTGTCTCTTTCGTGGGTAGTGGGCATGCAGGACACGTGCCCCACTTTCACCCGCTCGCGGACGATATTAGAATGTCTGATTATTCGCGGGGTCGTTCTTGGGGAATGGTAAGCCGCCTCCTTAGGCATCTTTATCCACGGGCAATGCCTGACTATTTTATATGTTATTATTATTTTTTCCTTTTGGACATTTCTGACCGGTTTCATCAATCTGCGCTCGCCCTAGGCTTAGGGATCGTATTTGGCTTTCCTTGCGGATTGGCCTTGGCCCTTGGGTCTCTGTTTGTGTTTTACCTCCATCCATTCACCATGAGAGCTCGACTTTTCACTGGTAGGCTGTTGGGGTTTGCTAGAAGTCCCACACGTTCCTCCTTCCCTTGCTTTCTAGCTTCATCTATGCCCTTAACCTGCTTCCCGGTCCCCGTTGTGAACGGATATTTTGGTTTGAGGTGCCCCACATGACCACAATTGAAGCAGATTGCAGGATACCCTCGTACCCAACCAGATACATGTTGTCATTCCTGCCGATAATACCTTTGAGAGGTTCCTTTAAGTCCACTTCTACACACACCCTAGTAAAGCGTCCTCTACCTGTGAAGGTTGTTATGTCATCCTCTCTGATTGGTGTACCTAGCCCGGATGCATCTTGCAGCAAAACATCTTTCTGATACAGGTGAAGGGGTAGGTCCACTATTCCTAGCCAAACCGAGGATGTCTTGATCGGGTCCCTTGGTCGGATGTTCAATGTCTAAGCATCTTCCAAAGACTGACCAAGGCCCACTGGAAAGAGCTTCCTGATAGTTTTTCTCAGATTCAAAACTCACCGGGAAATTCCCATAAGGGAGATCAATGACTTGGATCTTCCCGAATCTGCTCCATAGTTCACGCATTTTCCTTTCCATTAACATGAATGGCAACGGGTTACCTAACAGTTTCACCACCAGTGAGTTCCTCCACACGCTTGCAAGTGCTTCGATAACTTCTTCATTGATGTGAACCTCTGGGTCTCCTCCTTTTCCAAAAGGGAAGGAGATGGCTATTTTTCCGTTCAGAAGCTCGCTACATATTAAGGTTCGAGTTTATGAGACACCCCCTTCAACCACAATGTCCTTCCAAGACTTCTTTGGGTCAGGCGGTTCAGACAGTTGGGCTTTGGGTGGATTCTGATCATGGTGATTATCGGGTTGCATATGGTTTGGATCGTCATCAGAGTTTGGGGGATTATCACTCGGAGAAGAAATGCTATGCGGAGGGAGAGTCATCTTTTTTTTTAATCCTACTCTAGTTCTTAATACTACTTGTTGAATATTATTGATTCTATGAATGTTTAAGGTTTTCATGAATTTCCATTAACCTGATCAATTGATGTTTTTTCATGATAATCTATAGCTAGACATTGATAATTACTAGTTGAGCTATCTGTGTTATTGAGTAGCAAAGTATAACTCACTAAAACTAGTTGATTTATGGATTTATATAGAGAATTGATTTGCAATTGATGTAATAGCTGGTTGTGTGTGTCGATTGTCTTTGTTGATTTCCTTTAGTCTTCATCAATTATTGAATTGAATCTTGATAGTCTCATGATTGTTTAATAATTAGGATTTTTAGGGTCTGATTGTCCAGTAAACTAGAGTTGACAAGGAATTGAATTCAAAAGACTCAAGTTATTCTACTTATTTTTGCTTCTTAATAAGTTTGAGTTTGAACCATCAAAATACCACTCTTTATTTCTTTTGTTCTTGTGGACACACCCTGATTTGCATACAAATCGTTGACTCTCTGTAGAATCGCTCGACTTGTACTTGTCAAATTAAACTATATTAGTTAGGTTATCGAATATATTTGATAGGATTAATTAAGATGTCTTGCACATAAATAAACCTATTTTAAGAAAAGATTAAAATATAGGAAATAAAATATATAGATTACTAAATTATCTAAAACCTGAAAAATAGAAAATCCCAATTAAATCCCTAAAAATCCTCCTGCATCATTCCAAGATACACATTCGTCCTTCTGGGGAACTACTTGAATGCTGAAGTTGTATACAAGCGCTCGATAGGTTGTGTAACATCAAGTTTGTCTACCGTACCATGTAACAAAATATCAATAACCAATCTAGTGTGGCAGGATTAATGTGCATTTCATATGCCCTGTAATTGAGATCTCCTAAAACGTTACTATAGCACAAAATGCAAAGTTCAGGAGATACACCGATAGTTGCATTAAATAAGCGGATCCGGATCCTCTCCTAATAATAAAGTGCCTAATATCTTCCTAATAAAAATCAATGGCTCAAATTTATTCTCCCTCTAATTACCCCTAATTCCCTCGACTCTCTATTTGCAACCCATCACCGCCTCCACAATTGGCAACCCATCACCGCCTCCATTGATGACCGGAAGAAATACAATCTTACCATGCTTTCATTGTTGTTGATTTGAACTGAACTAATTAGGTGCTATACTAACGAGGGAGCTCTTCTCCAGTCACCAAATTAAAATTTTGATTAATTCTTAATTCTATGATTTTCACTGATTCTTTCGTTGAGGAGATATTGTTGACAGTAGATGGAGGAGAAAGATCGATTGATAATTTCATTGGGTTGTGGCCGCAACGACAAGAGACCTTGGCTGATAGACCTAGCAATGGACTGATGAGGATCGTAAGGGGCGGTGAGGAAGGAGCGGACGGACCTTGAGATGAACCATCGGCCTCCGACGCACTGTCTCCCTCTTCCTGACGAAGTTGCCGACTTTCTTGTTTATAAGAATCAGTGAATCACTGAACAAAGTACCGAAGGAGAAAAACAGAAAACAGTGATGACGTTCGGCATCGACACGTTGATGATGGACATTGGCGACGGACCACCAGGGTTGGGACTCGCTCTTTCTTCTCTATCAGGACCTCTCTTTGTGAAATTGCTCCTTAAATCAAACGAAAGTATTGAGAATCCAATGAAGTATTGAGAGAGGAAGACGTACAGTTTTGAGATTAATTAATTTAAAAAAATTTAATCTCAACCATTGATTTAAATCAATGATTAAGATCACTCTATTAGGAAAATATTAGGAATGATTTCATTAGGAGAGGATCCTGATCCGAAGCGAATGTGCCTAGGGCCACACGTCCGCACGTGCGCCTATCTGATTGGGTTACTAGAGAAGAAAGCGACGCCACAACTTGATGACAACGGCGCAGTCCGACGAAGATGGTTTGGTGTGAATTCAGACAGCAAGGCTAGTGTTTGAAGACGTCGGCTGCCAGTGGTGGTTTTTGTAGCCTATAGGTATGTATTTCGATTTTTTGCTTTTTAAAATTCGGTAATGTAGGGTTTAGGGATTGGATTTGGTAATTAGAGGTATTTTCAAGTAACGATCTAGCTATATTGGATTTTCATTTAGTGAATGGAATTTATTTTTTTTTGAAAATTTAGGTTGTGTTTAGGTTCCTACACTATGCCAAATTACATCTCAGAGTCCCTCAGACGACGGACGAAAATCGTCGCATGAAAGGCATTTTCGCGGCTTGATGTTTCAGGCGACGGATGTCCGTCGCCTGAACGTTTGTCCGTCCAATGCCATCCCTAGAGGTTTCAGGAGACGGATGTCATAAGGTCCGTCGCCTGAGAACCTTTAGGCCACCAAATGTACGTTCGTCGCCTGAATACATTGTCAGACCCCAAGGGCTTCTCAAGCCCGCCCATTAACTGTTAGGCGACGAACTTTAAATTTCAGACGACCAATCCGGTCCCTTGCTCTATAGTGGGCTCGGAATTATAAATCATTATTTAATTTAACTCAAGCGACGGACCTATACTAAGTTTATGGTCGCCTGAATGGGAGAGGGATAAAAGAAATTGCTTCAAGCCACCAACGGGAATGGAAAAAGTCCGTCGCCTGAAATGGTTCACAAGAGGGCAAAACAACCAAGCGACCTTTTTGTTAGTAAGTTCGTGGCTTGAGTTTGTTTAAGCCACAAGTATTTAATTATATTCGTCTGATGTTCGTCGCCTGATTGCGTATAGATTTTAAAAAAAATAATCGCAAATCGCTTTTTGCCCCCTGTTTTTATACCGAAAATTTGCAGAAAACCTGTGCATTTGTTTTTTTTGCACGAAACCTGTAATTCAATATACAAACATACAATCCACACAACTCAAAGAGATTCCAAACAGACAAATTATATACACAAACACGAAATTCCATCCTTCAATCCACACAAATCCAAACAATTCAATATCCCTACAAGGACATTAACAACCTGCAATTCAATGCTTCAGTCTAGACAAACACAAAATACAACCTGCAATTCAATCTACACAGCCACAAAATACACAAGCAATCCGAACAATATATGCCAAAGTAGTAGACAAGTCCAAAAAGGTGTGTTATAGGATAGAGGATGGTTATGTGATACCTTCTACTGCTGGGAGGAGGGCTGAGAAGACACAAGAGGAGGGTTAGATGGTGCAGACGGTTGTGCAACTGAGTTGAATGACGGCTGCGAGCACGCAGCTCCACCTAGGAAATCACAAATCTTCTTCTCCAAGTTTGACAAGCGCGACTCCAACTCTTCGTTCACAGCTCTAACTTGCCGCACTTCCTTCTTTGCTTCCGCAGCCTCCTCCTTTGCTGCTGCAGCCTCCTCCTTCGCTGCTGCAGCATCATCCTTCGCTGCTGTAGCCTCATCCTTTGCCCGCTGAGCTTGTAGCTTCGCTTCCTCCACCTCCTTCTGCCTCTCGTCCGCCCTTGCAGTCCATGGTCCCCCCCTTTTCTTTGCAGGCTGCTGACCAGCCGCACCCATGCCTTCAAGAAAAGGATATAGTCATACACTCAAGTATAACCCACAAATCTGTTTATAAGTAGAACATATCTATATATGCAAGTTTTCAGTTTTGAGGTACACAAATCTGTTTTAAGTATATTATATCTATGTAGCAAGCTTTGAGGAACACAATATGTTGCAAGTTTTAAGTTGTATTGAAATGATGATGTATATATGCAAGTATAACACAATTTGTTTTATTTCAGCTTATGTATTATCCAAATAATCGAATGGTTGTATCTATATATGCAAGTTTTAATTTTGTTTTCCCAGATTATGAGGTTAGTTCAATAAAGAATATACCTCGGACTTCGGTTCCACTTCTCTCGCCGAAGCATTCCATGATCATAGCTGTCTGTTTTTCGATGAGGATTGGGTCCAATTGGCTAGGGTCGTCAGCCTCTCCTTCCTTAGGTGCTAGTTCCGCCGCAACAAGTGCCTTTAATTTTTCCTGTCAAAAGAAGTCAGTTAGCCCAACGGATCAAAACTAAATTAACTTGACCAATTAAGTAAAATTTGAACAGAAATAAAGGATCAAAACTAAATTAACTTGACCAATTAAGTAAAATTTGAACAGAAATAAATGGATTTTCAGGAGCTAAAATGGATTTCATTGCAATAGAAAGATAAGAGGGGAGAATCTGAAAATATAATCTGTACAGTCTTGCAAATATAATAATTCAAATGTAATCATGAATACAAAGTCATGCAAATATAACTATTCATACATAATCAGTAAAACTTTATACCATGATCCACATTAAAGCTTTGGAATCTATCAAAACTAGTAATATAAGTATATACTATACAAAATCAGTAACTTAAAAATCAGTAACTTAAAAAAAAATTAGCAAAGCAATGAATTTGCAAAAACTTGAACTAAGCATCACACAACTCTCTAGTGAGATCAAGCTTGAATGATTGCAATGGCAAAAGAAGATGGGAGCGTGACAACAAGCTTTCCTTTAGATCCAAGACACAACAAGAACACCAAAAGCCGAAACTACACAGATTGCAACTTTCAATTTGATTTCAAGTGCAGCAACTCAAAAACATCGATCAAATACGTCCATATCCAGCTGCGAAAATCAGAAATTTCCATTCTAGATAAAAACCACTTCATTTAGAACAAGCATTTAATCGAACAAGTAGTCTGCAAGCAATGAAAAATTGAAACCAGCCTTCTAGTGCAAAAACATCAGACAGACTCACAATTGAGAGCAACATTTTCAAGAAACACAAAAACAAAAAAGAAAATGAGCAGTTATATCACCCACCTTCAGTAGAGTAATTCATATTTTAATCCTTCATATAAGTTTCATATATTTATAAAACTTGCTGATTTTATACATGCATATATAATCATTCATATAAGTTTCATATATTTGTAAAACTTAATGATTTCTAAAACTTAGCTTTAGTTTTATAAAACTTAGGTATAATTTTAATTTTTATAAAACTAACAGTCATCATAAATCAAAGGGTGAGTTATAGACTTACAACACATTCCCTTGCATTTAGACACTTTTCGTAATTATTGATGCAAGCTTGTGTCACTCCTGCGCGATCACACTTCTGAATAAGCTCTTCATCTCGGAAGCTCATGGGAACGGGGCCGCTATGGTGGTTGATTGGATTTGGGTTTTTGGTTCTATTCATCTTGTTTCTCTCGCACATAACCTGAAAGAAGAAAAGAATGAAATTATCGGTTATAAATGTGTGAAAATATACGAATAACTTCAGACAACACACAAGGTACAAATATAACTTGTTTTGCTTCGTCGAGAAACTCATTGTTGACCAAGTATATCCACTGCTCAGGGCGCCGGACAAACTCCAATGGAAGTTCCTCTCCGTATTCCTCGAAGTGCATATGGCAGTCATATTTCCATGCCGAATAGGCTTTGCTCGCCTTCTTCTCCAGGAACTCCGTCATGGGATATTTTTTCGGTTTGTTCCCCGGTAACTCCTCCATGGGATCTGGTTTTGGAAGTTCATAATGAACCTAGAAGCAAGCAGGTCACAATTAATCTTGATGTGTAAACATATGTATACAAGTAACTTGTAAAAGTTTTGTAAACAAAATTTTGTTAATTTAAATGTATATCTATGTGTAAGTAACTTATACCTCCATGTAATCCTTCACTATGGCCTGTTGCTCTTTCGTGAGTGCCACAAATGTCGAGGCCAGCATGGGGACTTTATCCATGACAGCACACCCAAGGTCCCTGATGAATGTGCTATACATCTCCCCGGGTGCTAGGCCCCTTGTGGAACATAGAATACTCAATCTTGAGCCTCTTCCCCCCGTCGCCTGCATCATATGCGCAGTCTTGTTGCTCTTAATTATGCGCACCTTACCTGGAAACCATATGAATAAGAAGGAAGCCATATGAATCATATGAATCAGAAGCAAATTAAGAGTCAAATAAACAATGTGTGAGAGAAGCAAAGTAGACAGAAATGTTGCATGATGGTTTTTTGCCTATTGAAATATCCTAGTACTGATCTTTGATTTCTATGATTATTTTGACTTTTAAAACGTTAACAATGAATCAATGATGATATGGCTTTTTTTGGGGTCTCTACTGCTTAATCTAGTCACTGAATGAGCAAATTCATGTTTTTTATGGTACAAAGTTGCAGTCCTGTCCTAATATGCTTGCTGAAAGTAACCTTAGGATACTTTCCTTGATAATGGTTCAAGTAAAATATAGGCTCTTTTAGTGGCTTGCCTGAAGGATTAATCCACTTTCTTTCTTTCATCAATCTGTCATAACTGGTCTAAAGATTAATAACTCTTGTTTCTGGAATAGCTTCTTGCTAGCCAGGATGTTGAAAATATGCTTGACATGATACCAGTATATAATTGCATGACATTCCTTTTCTGATTTAGCTATGTTTTGGTATGTTCTAATATACAAACTTTTTTGTCCCGAAGGATAAGATTGAGTATGTCCCAACGATTAATCTGGTTTTTATCTTCTCACAAGCTAAAAATTTTGTCTAATCAGTCTATATATATGTTTATACTTTATTCCAAAGAAGTTCATGACAGCAATCGACTCTAAATTGAAATTGAAGAAAAAAAACCTATACATTAAGAGCAATGACAACAATCAATCTATATATATGTTTATACATTAAGAAGTTCATGACAGCAATCAGTCTATATATATGTTTATACATTAAGAAGTTCATGAAACTAGCCTTACCAATTGAAATAATTAATACAAATTGATTCATCTAGTGCAGAAGGGCCAACAATTTCTAGGCTTTTTGCAATAGATAAAATGCATCTACCTCCCTATATATCTAAAAACTCAATCTAAAAACAAAGGACATACATCAGTACATCTAGCAGCCACTAGAATCAACCAACAAGTCAACAACAGTAAATAGAAGCAATAGAACAACAAGAACTATATGATGAATTAAAGAAGCAATAGGATGAATTAAACGACAAATAGAACAACAAGCAATAGAACAACAATAAATACAATGGCAAATAGAAGCAATAGGATGAATTAAAGAAGTAAGATTGAAAGATTGAAAGGGTTACACTCACCATTCTTGCTCCTACTTCTGATGGAGCGAGGGAACTCCGATATGCTCAGTGTTTCGAGTGTAAGGGAGACGACGGCCTGGTCGTCGAGAGGAGGCAGCACCGGGGTTGTCGATGGAACTCCGGTATGCTCACTAGGGTTTGGGGTTGTCGTGGCACCAGGGGCTGAAGAAGAGGGCCTTGGAACCTCGTCATGCAGTGGTGGAGGCGTCGGCGTTGGTGCAGACGAGGACGAGGGAGAGGGAGATTTCTTCTTCAGGGTACTCTGAACGAGCTGTCGGGCTTTTGGAGGCATGACCGGAGATGGGAGAGAGGAGAGGCGGTGGGTGACCGGAGATGGGAGAGAGGAGAAGGAGGCCGAGTGAGAGGTGAGAGGAAGGGCGAGGAGGTGGGTGACCGGAGATGGGAGAGAGGAGAGGCGGTGGGTGATCGGAGATGGGAGAGAGGAGAAGGAGGCCGAGTGAGAGGTGAGAGGAAGGGCGAGGAGATGGGTGACCGGAGATAGGAGAGAGGAGAGGCGGTGGGTGACCGGAGATGGGAGAGAGGAGGAGGCAGCCGAGTGAGAGGCGGGGATTGGGGCTTAGGTTTCACAGTGAAATTGAGAGGGAATTTGGGGCTTAGGGTTTCACAGTGAATTTGGGGCTAAGAGTGGGCCGGAACTCTTAATTCTCGATTTATATAATACGCCCCATTCAGGAGACGGATTTGGACCAAGTTCCTCGCCTGACAATTCTCTAGGCCACCACAACCACTAAGTCCGTCGCCTGAATGAAAATTACGAGGGAAATTTTGAAATTTCAGTGAAATTGAGAGGGAATTCTTATTTTCGACTGGGGCGTCCACATACACAAACTCCGTCACCTAAAATATTTGTACTAAAAATTAGGGGTGGGCACAAATCCCGATCCCATCCCGGTCCCGTCCCGATCCCGGTGGGATTTAGAAAAAAATAGTGAATCCCGTCCCGATCCCGTTCCGATTCCGGTGGGATCCCGCAAATCCCGTCACGTCCCGCATATTATAATAATAATAATAATAATAATAATATAATATAATATAATATAATATAATATTATAGAATAATAATAATAATATATTATTAGTATTATTATTTTGAGAAAATATTATAATTATAATCATAATCTTCCATTTATAATAATAATAATATTTGTTTATAATAATAATATATTATTAGTATTATTCTTCTTCTTTGTCTTCGTCCTCTTCTTCCTCTTCTTCTTCTTCTTCTTCTAGTTCTGCGGCTTCATCGTCTTCGTCGTCTTCTTCTTCCTCCAAGGGAATATCAATGGGGAGATTAAGACCTATAAGTTATGAAAACATGTGAGAACCAAAACGTATAGTTTATAAAAAAACATCTTAACTAGAATTCTAAGTTATAAACTATAAGTTAAAAAAAATATTAAGTTCAAACCTTCGAAACTAATCATTGGGCCCCACTCTTGATATGGTTCTTCAGGTTCAGTGGAAAGATTATCCCCACGTGTCGCCATTGTTCGAGGATCGTAAACGCCTCTATGGGACATCACGTTCACTACTTTCCATGTCTCACCCGCCTTTGGATCATCTACGTAAAACACTTGCCTTGCAGAGAGTGCAAGACAAAACGGGGAGTTCTCATACCAGCTAGTGTTCGTGTCCACCGAAAGCAAGCCCAGATCTAGCATGGTGCTACTATTTTCAGGATCAGTGTCAAACCACCTGCACTGGAACAACACAACTGGCATGCGAGTAGCATATAGTAGTTCAACCACTTGCTCGAGTACCCCGTAGTAGCGTGTATCTGCTGTTTCCACCATCACCCCTGAATTTTGCGTCCTCAAAACTTTATCTTTTCTCCATGACACAAACTTCACCCCGTTGACAACACAACTGGAGTACAATTTGCATTGCATTGGCTTTTTTTGCCAAGTTGAGAACCTCAGGTTTAAGAAATGTGTCTCCGTTCTCGTGCAACTGAGCCACCTATTTGAAAGAACATGTCAGTATAGAGTTTGGGAAAAGAATACCTTATGTTAACAAGAGAACCTCACACATCCTTACCCATTTGTGAAAATACTCGAGAAAATGTCTTCTGTGCCTCCCCTCATTGGACTCTGGATATTTCTGCTCGTACATCTCCGCATGTGCTGTCATGAAGAAGTCAACATCATTGCAATCAGTTAACACTTGCCAGTGCGCCTCTGCAATCATATCATCACCTAACCCTTGGCCACGAGTGATTTCACCTTGTGGACACACGAGTTTAGACACAACATTAGTGTCGTAGTTCGAGGCCTCTGTAGCATTTTCCTCTTCACTACCCTCATTTTGTATCCCTAGGTATAGGTTGCAGTATGTAGTCGCCTCTTTGAGCGTGTAACGCTCGGCAATACTCCCCTCTGGGTAACGATAACTTTTGACGTCGGCCTTATAGTCGCCAAGTTGCCTAGAAAAATCAACCCATTATGATGATGTCAAACTAGAGCCAAATAATTTCAGTGAAATTGAAAGTATTAGCATACCTTTCAATTGGATACATCCACGTATAATGCACAGGTCCAGTTTCAAGCACCTGTTGCGGCAGGTGAACCAGAAGATGCACCATGATTGTGCAAAAGTGTAGGGGATAAATCATCTCCAAGCTTCACAGAATCTGCACTATCTCATCTTCCATCTGACGTACATCCTCCCTCCTCAGCTCCCTAGCACACAGTTTCTGAAACCATTTCGATAGCGCAACCAATGTCTTTGCAACACTAGGTGGAAGGTATGCGCGAACGAAAATGGGAAGCAAACGCTGGAACATAACATGACAATCATGGGTCTTCAAACCAGTGAACTTTCTCTCTTGAATGTTGACCTTGTTGTGCAAAGATCCGGCGTACCCATGCATATACTTGACATCAGCGAACCACTCGAATATCTCTGGTATGTCCTCCGGCTTCACTAAGAATGGCGCATGAGGGAGTCTTCCATCTCTCCTTGGTGCCTGGCTTTTTCGCACCCCTCTCTGCTGCAATGCAACTCGAGCTTTAGGACCATCTTTTGTCTTCCCGTCAATGCTAAGAGTGGTTCCGATAATGTTATCAAATACATTCTTCTCAATATGCATAACATTCAATGCATGTCTCACTCGAGTATATTGCCAATACGGAAATCTCAAAAAAGCGCATTTATGAGTCCAGCAGTCCCTATTAGTCGCACTGTACGGGGCCTTCAAAGCAGGGTGCGAGCTAAGGACAAGGAAGTTGATCCTATTGCAACATATACGAGAATAGTATAATGAGATGAGGTCGTCCTCTTTCCTCGTATTGCCCGTTGAATGCCATAGCGGCGGATCTCCAAGGGTGGTTTCACGAAAGCCATCTTCGGTGCCCATCATAAACCATTCTTCCCTGTTCATGCGTTGCAGCCGTGTTGTCCAAGCAAGCAGGGCACGCTTTATACCCCTTTGTTGTCGTTCCTGCCAACATCCCTAGACCAGGAAAGTCGCTGATAGTCCACAGAACTGCTGCTTTCATGGTGAAAGTAGACATCGAATGCCGATCAACTATACACACTCCAGTCTGCCATAGGTGCAGAAACTCATCGATCAATGGCTCCATGTACACGCTAAGACACTTTCCAGGAGACTTCGGTCCCGGAATCAGCAACGCCAGCATGTTGAATTCCCGCTTCATGCACATTGACGGAGGCAAATTGTAGGGCATGACAATCACGGGCCAGGTGCTATGGAGACTTGACTGTTGCCCAAACGGATTTAACCCATCAGTGGCAAGTGCAAGCCTAACATTCCTCACGTCATCAGAAAAATGCGGATACGTTCTGTCGAATTGTTTCCATGCCTCACCATCTGTAGGGTGTTTAAGCCATTCTGAATCTCTCACCCGCTCACCATGCCATCGTATTTTCTTCGCAATGTTCGGCTCCATGAAGAGTCTCTTCAGTCTTGGGGTCAAGGGAAAGTACCGAAGGACCTTTCTTGGAACCCTTCGACCGCTGTTGCCCTCGTCAGTCTCCCATCTCGAAGTGTTGCACTTAGGACATGATTCTAGTTGTGCGTATTGCTTGTAAAACAGTACACAATTGTACTCACAAGCATCGATTAGCTCATACCGAAATGCAAGGTCCTTAATCACACTTTTCATCTTCTTCCAATCAATTGGATATTGGTTTTCTTCTGGCAAAAACATCGAGAAGTGTTTGCAATTCAGATCCATGCTTCTATCTGTCCACCCACACTCTGCCTTCAACTTCATGGAATCTAGACATGCCTCCAGAACAGTCTACTTGCTGCGGGGATACAACGGTGTTTGAGCCGCCTCTAGAAGCCTCTGATATTTCATATAATCATCATCGACGACATCTTCGAACGCGGGCTCTTCAGTAGTCTCGTCAGCATCCATGTGTGCATTGCACCCAGCATGATAAGGAAAGGCATCATGTAGAATATCCATAACAGGACCATGATCAGAGAAAGATGCCCTCTCATCCAACATCTGATTTCGTCTCTGGTCATTTCTCATATCAGTTGGTCTCTCTCCATGTTTATCCCAAACTGTATAACAAGACCACATCCCATAGCGGGCCAAATCTGAGTGCATCTCATCTACGGTTACCCATTCGTTATTGTGACACTTTCTACACGGACAAAGGAAATGAGTCGTCCCACTCCTAATCGCATACGCTCTCATAGCTTCCATAAAATTAAAGATTCCTATTTGATAGCCCGCGTGAGCGTGAGGGAGTTGCATCCAACTTCTATCGCCCATTATCGTCCTGTCAATATCAATTTCATTCTCTAAAACACATTCTCAATCCACATTGTAAAATGCATTCTCAATTTTAATCTCAACCTATACAAAATTCTCAATCGAAAATACATTCTCATTCTCATCATCAATTCCAAATCCCATTCTTAATCTAGAACATATTCTCAATCCATATGTTCAATCTAAAATACACTCTCATCATCAACTTCAAAACCACATTCTCATCATCACATCATTCTCATCATCAATTTCAATCACAAACATGTATTTCAAAACCACATTCTTATTATCACATCATTCTCAATCAAAAACCTAATATATAGACATATACTTAATCAACACAAAACATCAACATAAATAATCCATTTTCCTATAACCTATCTTAATTGAAACCACATTCTCATTATCACATCATTCTCAACATCAATTTCAATCACCAACCTAATTTATAAACATATTCATACAAAACATAAAATATTTTAACATACCTTACTTAAAAATGGAGGAATGAAGTTGATAAATGGCAAAGACCTACCTAGAAGGTGATTAGGGGAGTGAAATGGCGAAGAGATGGATAGGGAGGAGACAAATGGAGAAATGGGGAGTCTCTGTAATTCGTAATTCAAAAAGAACATTCAGGCCATGGACATAGCTCTAAGTTCCTCTCCTGAGTGAACAGTATTAAATGACATCCAACCGCCTTACTTTTTTGGCATATCTCAGGCGACGGAGATAGCCCTAAGTTCCTCTCCTGAGTGAACAAAAATAAATGTGCCAACTGGCTTGCTTTTTGGCCCTAACTCAGGCGACGGACATAGCCCTAAGTTCCTCTCCTGAGTGAACAGTATTAAATGTCACTCAACCGATTTACTTTTTTGGCATGACTCAGGCGACGAACACAGTAGTAAGTCCCTCTCCTGAATGAATAGTATTAAATGAACCCCACTGGCCTACTTTTTTTCGCCAGATGGCCTATTTTTTGGCCTAATTCAGGCAACAAAAAAGCGTAGTTGGGCCCTATGTTCGTCGCCTGAATCCTATTCTGACAGAGGTTGTTGGGCCCTAAGCTCTAACAACCAATGTTCTTCCTTTGTTCGTGGCTTGAATATGTTCGTCGCCTGAATCAACGTTCAAGCGAACAACATTGTTCCTTTTGGTCGCCCAAATAAGATTTCAGATGAGTTGGGAGGCCCCGTCAGTTAGGCGACCACATTCGACAAGTCCGTCGCCTGGGGGTCATTCAAGCGACGACCGTTCTTGGATCCGTCGCCTGAATTGCAATCTGGCATAGTGCTAGAATTGTATTTTACTGTAAAGTTCAAATTGGACTGAATAAATGAAAATGGTAAAGTATTCCGGTGATTATCTGTAGTTGGATTCATGCTTCACTAAAATTTTAACTAGCTTTCTATTTTATTATGTTAATGTCATTCGATAGGATCAATTTGCAGTTTAGTTGCCTTGAACATTTAGGCCTATTAGTTCAATTGGTGTAGAGCAATGTATTTATACACAAAAATATGAGTTCAAATCCCATATATGCAATTTAGATATTGAGTTGTTGTTGACAATACTAATCAACTCTAAGTACCATGCGCGGTGGAAGGGAAAATACTGAAATATAATTGAAATCAAAACTAATTATTTGCCTAAATCAAAATTAATTGAATCAAAAGCCCATATATCCAATCTAAATTTAATTGAATCAAAAATATGAGTTCAAATCCCATATATGCAATCTAGATATTATGAGATAGTCTATTTAGTTATCCATATATATCTTATTTGTTAAGTAAAAGATCTAGTTAGTTGGATATAATTTCCTATTGTATTTTTTATTATAAATACTCAACAAGTCAATGAAAAGAATCAAGCTTTTGGCCCTCTAAAACGTTCTTCATTGTATCAGGCTTTTTCGATCCTCTAACCTAAACCCTACCCTCTTCTACCGCCGGCTCTATCCCCCTTGACAACCTTCCCACCGGCGCATATGGCAACCCCACCAGCAGCTCTCACGCCTGCCTCTCCTTACTACCTTCACCCTTCCGATCACCCGGGTCTCTCTATTTGCCCGGTGATTCTCAAAGGGGACAATTATCAAGAATGGACTGTTGCTATGAAAAACGCCTTCTCTGCGAAACGCAAAGATGGTTTCATTGACGGATCCATTACCCAGCCGGCTGCAACATCCTCCGATCATCAATATTGGAGGCCTGTTAATGCGATGCTCATCGGTTGGATTGCTCAGTCCACAGAGCCTTCTCTTAGCTCTACTGCCGGACTGAACATGATCACGCACAATATGACAATCAATCTCAATATGTTTGGTTCTTTCGTGGAAGATAGGGTTGGTGGCGATATGAATGGTGGATTGATTATCACACCACAAACGCATAGGGTCGCGATGACGGATGTCGAGAGAGCGCAGAAGGGCTTTAAGCCAAACCATCTCGCAAGAGGTGATGGCCATTGAGCGGTACTCAGCTTCAGCAGACGAGCGAGAGACGGTGGTCTACTTCTTTGTCTTCTAGGAGACCAGAGATTCCCCTAGCTTGACAATATAACCAGTGAGAGATCTTCGTGTCAAAGGGCACGCTGCATAATCAGAATCACAGTAAGCAAGCAAACGAAGATCACTATGGCGGGAAAGGAAGATTCCTTGAGCAGGCCGCCCTTTGAGGTAATGTAGAACTCGAAGTGCAGCCATCCAATGAGATTGTTGAGGTTCCTGCATTAACTGAGCCAGAACGTGTACTAAATAACACAAGTCAGGTCTAGTGATCGTCAAATAGATGAGGCGACCAACTATCCGCCGATAGCGATCCGGCTACACGAGAAGGGGACTAGTGTCCTGAGCGAGCTTGTGATTTTGCTCCATAGGAAAGGCAGTTGGTTTAGAGCCAAGAAGGCCGACCTCCCCAAGGATATCCAGTGTGTATTTTCGCTGTGAGAGATAGTAGACCTGGGCAAACGCGGGCCGGCCCGCCCGGCTCGTCCCTCCCGCCCGCAAAATTGGACAGGCTTGGGTAGGGAGAAAAGCCCATGCGGGCCGCTAGGCTCGGCCCGCGTCCGCAGCGGGAACGGGATTGGGTAAGCCATTCTACCCGTTGAGGGCCGCTAGGCCCGTAACGGGTACCGCTAATTTTTTTAATATACACATTATTAAATATATATTATTAATTTAAAAAAATAAAATAAAATATCTATGTTTACTTTACCTGCCTAAAACCCTAACTTCATTTTCTCAGCCACAGACAACCGCTCAGATTTACAACCAGCCCTCGTGCTCTTCCTTCGCTCACCCTATCAGTCCGGCGCTCAGATCTGAAATCTATGGATCTCCCATTTTCGATCACCCTTCTTCGTCCTCGTGCTCTTCCTTCTTCGTCCCCGTGCTCGTCTTCAATCTTCAATCAGTCTGGCGCTCTTCCGGCTTCATCCTCGTGCTCGCGTCGGCACTCCCTCGCCACTCCCGAGTCCCGACGCTCTTCAAGCTCCTGCACCACTGCTCGTGCTCTGCCTCGCAGGTATTTCAGCAAGTAAGCAGGTTGGTTTCTCAGATTGGATTCACCTCTCTTTGATTGGATTTTAGTCATTTTACAAATCTCAGATTGGATTCAAATTGGTCGTTAGAAATCTAAAATGTGTGAAATTTCTTATGTTGATTCCTCTCTTTGTTCACTGGGCTGGTTTGCAGATCATCGAAGTATGGCGCAGGAGAGTGAATATGCAGTGGACAGAATCCGCTTATTCTATCTATTCCTATATCAAGTGTTCCTTCCGAATCTGCTTTTAGTTTGGGAAAGAAAATGATAAGATCAACTAGAAGCTCTCTTGCATCCTCCACGATTGAAGCTCTATCATGCTATGAGGATTGGTTGCGTGTGAGAGGTCTATGTTCGGGTAATTTCTATCTTTTCAAACTTCTATAATATCCATTTATTTATTATGCTAAGTTTATATGGATTATAAGTTTATTTTTGTTATCTTGAAGGCCCCTCAAAGAATCTCAAGATTGGTGATGAAGGCGTAAAGGAGATGGAAGATGAAGAAGACGAGTCTTCCGAATCGATGTAATCGATCAAGCAATTACATAATGGATTGCACTTTCAAAACTATGTTGGACTGTTTTTTTTTTTGTTTGTGTTTGTGTGAGCAAGAGTTGGACAATTGTTGCAATTGTTGTTAGACTTGTCACTTTATTCTCTATTTGTGTTTGAGTTAGCAAGGATTGTCACTTTGTAGCTCCAACAATTTGTGTGAGCAAGGGTTGTTGTAGGACTTCAAACCTTTTATTCTATGTTCGACTTTTTATTTTGCATTACTAACGTATACAGCAGGAGTCAGCAGCCACTAACAGTAACCTCTAACTTACAGCAGGTACAGCAACAATTGTTGCAATTTTTATTTTATTTTTTAATAACAACAGCAGGTAAAGCGGGATATTAAGTGGGTACCCGCGGGCTGCCCGCAACCGCAATGGCGGACGGGATCGGACAAGGTTTTCAACCCGTTAAGCGGGCTTAGCCCGGCCCGTGCCCGCACCAACGGGATAAATTTTTGGCCAAAGCCCGGCCCAAGCCCGGCCCGCGCCCGCGTTTGCCTAGGTCTAAGTGCGAGATACCTCGATGCCCAAAAAATACTTGAGCACGCCTAGATCCTTCATATGAAAGAAAGAGTGAAGATATGCCTTGAATCTACCAATGGCAGCCGAGTCGTTCCCCGCAATAATCAAATCATCAACATAAATAAGAACATGTAGAACAATCCCAGATCGAGCATAAGAGAACAATGAATAGTCAGCATAGGACTGCGAGAAGCCAACATGTCTGAGCTTGGAGGCCAGTTTAGAGAACCAATTCCGAGGAGCCTGACGAAGGCCATAGAGAGACTTCTTGTGTCTGCAAACTCGGCGAGGACCAGAATTAGAAAATCCGGGAGGCATTGACATGTAGACCTCTTCATCTAGATCACCATGTAGGAATGCATTATGAACATCCATCTGATGGAGTTCCCAGTCCTGAATAGAGGCAACTGCAAGAAATACCTTAACAGACACCATTTTAGCAACTGGAGCAAAAGTTTCAGAGTAGTCTGTACCCTCAATCTGACGATTCCCAAAAGCAACAAGACGAGCTTTGTGACGCTCAATGCTACCATCCGAGTTGTATTTCACTCAAAACACCAATTTACAGCCGATTGCCTTCTTGTGAGGAGGCAACTCAGTGATCTCCCAAGTACCATTGCGATGAAGAGAATCAATTTCAGAACGCATAGCATCCCTCCAGTGTTGATGACAGAAAGCCTCACGGAATGTCGTCGGTTCAGGGCTGTCACTAATTGCCGCTAAGAAGCTGATATGACTAGGTGTAAGAGTATGTGAATCAACATAATGTGACAAAGGATAAGGCGTACCTGAAGACGTGACCGAAGATGGAGAAGCCGAAATAGGATCAACCTTGCGGATGGTATGGCACACATAATCTCGGAGCAAGACCGAGGGGGTTGGGGTGCGAGATGAACGCCGAGGGGGTGGTGGAGGCGGGGGTGGTGGAGGCTCCGGCTGAGCAGCAATAGGGGGTTGCAGTGGGGCATCGTGCATAGCCGGAGTGGGGTAGACAGGTGGTGCTGGAGTAGGTGGTTCAATCAACGGGTATGGGAAGATGTCCTCATGAAATTAAAAAATATGAGAGACAAAAATCTGATGAGTGGTTAGATCATACAGACGCCACCCTTTATGACCAAACGGATACCCAAGAAACAGACACTTCCGACTCCGAGGAGAGAATTTATTTGTAGAGCCAGGAATGACAGACGCATAACAAAGACACCCAAAGACACGAAGATGTGTGTAGTCAGGAGGTTTGTGAAAGAGACATTCATAGGGTGTTTTACCTTTAAGAACAGAAGAAGGTGTACGATTGATGAGAAAACATGCAGTCAAAACGCACTCCCCCCAAAATTTGATAGGCATATTGGCCTGAAACATTAGGGCTCGAGCAGCATTGAGTAAATGACAATGTTTACGCTCAACCCGACTGTTTTGTTGAGGAGTAGCAACATAGGAAGACTCAAACAAGATGCCCTGATCTGCAAAGAAAGGATGCAAGGCAAGAAATTCGGAGCCATTGTCGCTACGGACACATTTAATGGTTTTGTGAAATTGAGTGACGGTAAGACTACAAAACTGTTTGAGTAGCCTAGAGACCTCTGTTTTATGAGTCATGAGATAGACCCAAGTAGCTTGAGAAAAATCATCTACAATGGTGAGAAAATAAGATGCACCAGTCCACCACAAGAAGAGGAAACACGATAAGGTCCCCAAATATCGCAATGAATGAAATCAAAAGGCGCCAAAGCCTTTGATAAACTGATAGGAAAAGAACAACGAGTTTGTTTAGCCTTATAACAAATATCACAAGGTACACTCTTATTTGGCAAAGACTGACTAGTAGTATTTGAAAAAGATGAAAGTAATGAATAAGAAGGGTGCCCGAGACGTTGATGCCATCAAGAAGGGGACTCGATGCAAGGAGAGATGGATGTCGATTGTTGAGCAGCAAGGGGGATGGCCGGTGGAGCCCAGCACAACCAGTAGATCTTATTCCGAACCTCACCCGCTCCAATCAGCGTATGCTATCGATGTATCTCGAGGTATCTCACACTTCTTCTGGCATTTATCTCTCATAGCGAAAATACACACTGGATATCCTTGGGGAGGTCGGCCTTCTTGGCTCTAAACCAGCTGCCTTTCCTATGGAGCAACATCACAAGCTCGCTCAGGACACTAGTCCCCTTCTCGTGCAGCCGGATCGCTATCGGCGGATAGTTGGTCGCCTCATCTATTTGACGATCACTAGACCTGACTTGTGTTATTCAGTACACGTTCTGGCTCAGTGCATGCAGGAACCTCGGCAATCTCATTGGATAGGTGCACTGCGAGTTCTACATTACCTCAAAGGGCGGCCTGCTCAAGGAATCTTCCTTTTCTGCCATATTGATCTTCGTTTGCTTGCTTACTATGATTCTGATTATGCAGCGTGCCCTTTGACACGAAGATCTCTCACTGGTTATATTGTCAAGCTAGGGGAATCTCCGATCTCTTGGAAGACAAAGAAGCAGACCACCATCTCTCGCTCGTCTACTGAAGCTGAGTACCGCTTGATGGCCATCATCTCTTGCGAGCTGGTTTGGCTTAAAGCCCTTCTGCGCTCTCTCGACATCCGTCATCGCGGCCCTATGCGTTTGTGGTGTGATAATCAATCCGCCATTCATATCGCCACCAACCCTGTCTTCCACGAAAGAACCAAACATATTGAGATTGATTGTCATATTGTGCGTGATCATGTTCAGTCCGGCAACATTGCTCTGTTTCATGTTCGCTCTTCCAATCAACTTGCAGACATCTTCACCAAGGCTCTTGGAAAGCAACAGTTTGCTTTCCTTCTGGACAAGTTGGGCATTCATCGAACTCATGCTCCAACTTGAGGAGGAGTATTATGAGATAGTCTATTTAGTTATCCATATATATCTTATTTGTTAAGTAAAAGATCTAGTTAGTTAGATAGAATTTCCTATTGTATTTTCTACTATAAATACTCAACAAGTCAATGAAAAGAATCAAGCTTTTGGCCCTCTAAACCGTTCTTCACTAGATATTGAGTTGTTGTCGACAATACTAATCAACTCTAAGTACCATGCGCGGTGGAAGGAAAAATACTGAAATATAATTGAAATCAAAACTAATTGGTTGCCTAAATCAAAATTAATTGAATCAAAAGCCCCAAAATCACTACTATTTCTTCACTAAAGTAGCAACAAGGGTTGTAGCAAAATTACGTACGTACCAACCAAAAGCCCCAAAATCTAATCTCAAACCCTAAATCCAATCACAAAATCCAAAATTAAATTTTTTACTAGAAATCAATGGAAATTCCCGTATTATGAATACATAATCCAATCACAAAATCCCCAAAACTAAATTCCTAAACCCTTAATTTCATAATTTTATAATGAAGAATCAAACACATACTCGTGCAAATCACCGGTCGGTGATGCTGACTAACTTGCAAACCACCAAACGCCACCATCGCCCACCTCGAGCCATCCAAGTTCACTGGGGTCTTTGGCTGCTCTTTTCATCATCGACTCTTTCCTCCATGGATCCGATTGTAGTTCCTCTTTGTTGTACATGTGAAATTCGGTATGTGTAAGAGAGAGTGAATCATCTATTTTTATTTTATTTTTAATTATTTTTCCTTTTTATCCTTCATGATTAACGGAAAGTGTTTGATTTAATGGACGAGGGCGCGAGGTGAAAATTTTGAAAATCTAAAGGGTACTACGTAAATTATGTAAAAGTTTTGTATCCCATACGAAATATGCATTATCGATCTCAGGATCTAGAGGCTACCTGACAAAAGTTTCGTAGATTTATTTTAGGAAGTAGGCATGAACTCTGTCTTTTTCGTATCTAGTTTGGTTTAATTCTCTATAAATTTGATTATCAGTTGACATTAATATTCATTTTTGAGAATAATATTTGATGCACACATTACTTATACATATAAATTTAATCCTTGTAATTTATTTGTAACAAAACATTGGTTTATTTGGTTATTAATATGCACAAGTAATTAGGCTAGGTGATACCTTAATTAGACATACACTGACCTAACCATGTGGTGGACTAGGAAAAGCACATTAGTCCCATGGTGAGACTATTGTTATGTATGTTGGCTTATGAAGGTTGTTGGTTGATTTGGTTCATTATTTTCGAGTCGTGTCTTAAGGTGAGATGGGCCTGTTCTCTTGGCCCATTCCTTTGGCCCAACTCTCTTATGTTGTGACCGCTGCAGCTCCGCATATATATATATATATATATATATATATATATATATATATATATATATATATATATATATATATATATGCTCTTATGGGAACCCTAGAGAACTGTAGCACCTTCACTCTCTCCTAGGTAAGCCAAGGGGCTAGGGTTTGGGAGAAAAGCTAGGGTTTTTAGCTTGAGAGTGTTCTGTTAGCGGCGATTTATTCAAGGGCGCTCGTCTTGGTTGGGTGCTACCTAAGTCCCTGATCACACGAAGAAGATGAAGGCCATGAAGGAGGGTTCTAGTGTTGAGAAATCTCTCTGAGATTTCTCACTGTCCTCAATGAACGATTTCTAACCCTATTCTCATCTTATCTTCATTGTTTTGTTTTCTAGAAATCGCTAGCTTAGTTCTTGTGCATCTAAAACCACTGTAAGCTGTTTTGAACTTGGATGCTTAGTAAATTGGGTGAACCTCCCATCCTGAGGTTCGGCGGATGCAGGGTAACCGAACCGTGTAAACAAAGGTTGTGTGTTCTTGTGTTGTTTTCATTTTGTTTGCTTGCACCGTTTGTTGATTGAATATTAAAGCGAGACAACCTTAAATCTTATCAATCGGTATTAGAGCCAGGTTCTTCCTTCTCGAGGTGTTGAAACTGTGTATTCTATTAAATCTTCTGCTGGATTTAGGGTTTCTAGTTCTTCGTTCTTATATTCTGTCTGTCTCGTGTTTATTTTCCTGTGTTTTTAAACATCAGAAAAAACCCAAAAACATACTTTGTTTGCGTTTGGTTACCTTCTGGAAGAGATCTAGCCTTATTGTTGATTATCATCTTGATTAAGTTAGTTTCAAACTTTATTTGTGTGTTTCCACGGCAGAAAACACAATGGGGATGAAACCTTTTCACGGGACAACTGACTTTGCCATGTGGCAAGTCAAAATGAAGGCGATAATGTTCAAAGAGAAGTACATGTTAGAGGGTTGTTACATGAGTCCATCCAAAGGGCACTTTTGAGTCATCCAAACAAGAGATGGATGAGCAGGCTCATTCAAAGATAATGATCAGGTTGTTTGCGATGTGGCTCGTCAGGTTGTAAGTAAAACATCTGCTAAATCTCTCTGGGATGCCCTTGGGGCTTTCTATCTGACAAAATGATTTGGTGTTAATCACCTTCATAATTTAATTTTTCTCAATTATGGACTCCATAATTTTATCCTTGCTAAGATCATCATTGCTATATTGAACCACATCTTTAAAGTTATCAAACTGAGTAGGTAAGGAGTTTAACAATAACATAGCTTGGTGGGTTTCTTTAACCATGTCATCTACCCTTTTCAGTTCTTTTGTCAATCTAAGAAACTTATCCAGATTTTCATTTAGAGATAGATTGGTGTCTATTTTGAAAGTAAATAGCCCGCTGATGAACAATTTTTAGTCGCGTAAACAGTATCAAAATAAACTCAAACCTACAAACTAGTATAACAAGTAAGTAAGAGGTCGATCCCACATAGAATCAAGTATTTCTCAGCAATATGTATTTACCAATTAGTAGAAAGAGGGGTTTTGGTTGATTGAAATAAGAAAGAAACAAAATAAACTATAAACAGATTGATGCAAAAACAATTTAGAGAAGATCGATCTACCTACAACTATCCACTTTATTTGGTTGAATTGATATTGAAACTTCCTCTTATCCTTTTTGGTTTTCCTATGAATGCCCTTGTCCCGACCTAATATAGTTACTAGTCCAATCAGTCCTAGAAACCCTTATCAATCGAACAATCCCTAAAGAAGGATTTAACCCAACTGATAGCTTTAAGTTCAGAGATTAACCAAGGTATTTGCAGTCCCTAAAGAGAGATTTAACAACACATCCAACTTCCTACCTATCCAATTAGTTCAATCAGCCCTAAAGGGATAAGTTTGCTACTTGGGTTAAGGTTCGCAATCAGGAATCTACAAAACCCTAGCAATTGAATTGATCTAACAAGTTGGCCAGACAAGATAGAACAAAACAATAAACAATCAAGAACAAAGAAATCGAAACATTCAATATAGGAAATAAGGAACAAGATTCAGAAACTCACAACTCAGTCCAAACAAAGCTTCAAATTGCAAGTAGAACGAAGAGAGTGTAGCCGCCCATGATGAACAATACTCTCAATCTCCCACTAAAATCGTCTTGAATCATAACCTAATGAATGAATGAAAATATAGGGCTAAGCCCTCTCTAATCTCCTCCAATTTCGTGCCCCAGTCGGCCTCCCAAAAAACAAAGATAGGTAAATAGGGTTTAGATAGATAAAACCGTCGCCGAATGCAAAACGCGTCCCTCAAGCAAATGCGGCGGCCGCGGCATGGAAGCTGCGGCCACTGCTTCATTGACGTGCTGCGGCCGCGACATATGTGTTGCGCGCTTCAATGCTCTTTTACGAAAAAACTAATTTGAGTCAGCTCTCGACGTCAACAGGAAATTTGTAGCTCTTTGAAAGAGCTTTCCAACGCATGGTCATAATAGTCAATCGGACAATCGAGGCCTCCATAAAGTGCAAAATAAGTTCAGCATGTCCGGCAACAACTTCTGCGGACTTGTTCTTCGTTTAGGCTCGCTTCTTCTTCTCATGACCTCTTTAGATCTTCATGTAAGCTTCTTCGATCGACTAAACATCCTCATCCAATGTGTTATCAACCCATGTCTCATCCTCGGATCCACAGTTACCTGAAATAATTAATAAAAGTGTGTAGATTCCGACTCCACCAACGTAGAGAGCAAATATGCAAATTGTAGTTAAACCATGCATGATATGCATCTTAACTAAGCTAAATGAAACCTATTATGACCATCTAAATGCATGCTATCAGACTCCCCCACACTTAAGCTTTTGCTTGTCCTCAAACAATAAAAAACAAATATAGAATTGATCATCCCACAAATAAGATCTTCATGCTATAATTTATTAAAAGTAACATCAATGAATAGGAGCCATGAATAAGAGAACAAACATCCTAGCAAGTATATGAGTGATCCAATTGTAAAGGCAAATTTAATCCAACCTCACCGGGATAATGTGTTTCTCTCATGCTCAATGTGTTTAGGCTTTAAAGTACAACTCCCAACTCAATCCAAAATGCTCTATACAAAGTGAAAGTCATCACTTGCAAATAACATCATGATGACTTTTATAGGGTTGTAATGGGGCTTTGGTAGGAACATAAGGCATGAGAAATATTTAGGCTTGTGGTGCTAAAAATCCGGGAAAAAGGACCAACAACCAACCAGAACAACACCAAAACTTCCATACTTCGCAAACCATTCCAATAACATAAACTTCATCGCATAGCAATAAGCTCTTCGATTTCAATAGCCATACAACTCATGCATTTTTTCCATTATGATGACTTCTTTACTTTTCTTTTATGCTTACTTTTTCCCCTAGGTGAATTTTATCCTCCCTAGGTCCAAGCTTACTAGACTTTTACTCCTAAGTGAATTTTATCCTCCTTAGGCCCCTAGTAATAAGTCATCTCTATTATGCAAGAAGGGTTACCTTATTTCGGCTATGCCTCTCGCAATGCACAACCATACATACATCATTTCTACTCAAAGCAACTCCAACATATAGATTTTTCACCAATTCTCCTCCTAATTCTCGGATGGGGTCAGGCTAATAATTGGCTATGATATATTTTTATGGAGCTATCAAAAAGAATAGGCTTTAAGGCTCAGATGGGCTTCAAGCAAATGATAATGCAAAGGGTAGATAAGGTATAATATGGCTAAAGAAAACATGCCTCAATCATTTGAAATTCACAAGCAACAAACATGTGCAATACGGTCATGAAAAACAAGCATATGAAGAGTATAATCACACAATAAAAGCAAAAGGGAAATAATTATGAAGAGTCCCTATAAGGCCAAAACAAACTCAAAAAGGGTTATGTTTTTGCTAGATTTCAATTAAACTTCAACTATGAACCATACTTGCTCAATTATATTCTCAAATCATGCTCCAAAAATCATTTTCAAGCAATTCAATCAAATCATGGGATTTTATACAATGAGATCATAAAAATAAATTAGAGGACAAACTAAATCAAGATGGGTATCTTTAATAACACCTAAATGCAATGCATGATATTTTTGTGATTTTTTTTCAAATGTGATATATGAGTAAAAATAAATATAAAGACATAAATAAACATGATAACATACATAAACATGATATGCAAACTCTATCTATATGCAATGCAATCCCTCCCCCACACTTAAACCTTTCATTGTCCTCAATGAAACAAAAAAGACAACAAAAACACAAAAACATAGAGGAAGAGATGAATGAAATACTGACAATGTGGTGGGTGGGTCTCTATAGGTCGGATCTGAGCATTGCGGCGGGTTAAAGGCGGCGACCTTTCCTGAAATGTTAGTCTATCCAAAAACTAAAAACAACTATCTAATGTCTAATGGAAAACCTAATTTATTGAAAAGAAAACTAGCTATCTAGGAATTGAAATAACTAAAACTTACCTCGGGTTACCTCCCGAGAAGCGCCTTTCTTTAATGTCATTGGCTTGACTTATTCTCAATCTCAAGACCTTATCTCTCAGACATCGTCAAGGCCCTCAGTAGCCTATCATATTCCTGTACACACATCTTACAAAGAACATCATAGCACAATAGATTGAAAGCATAAAATCTGGAACTCAAGAACCCTTTCAATCTATCAAAGAGAAGGAATATGATACCACCAGCACAGTTCCGCTGATGGCTGTTCAAAATAGCAATCAAAAGGATCAAAACAATCACCATTACCTTCAAAATTGCAAAAGTTTACCTTTATTACCTCTGGAGCCTCAGCTGATGGCTCTAGACCTGGTTCATCAATAGATCATCTCCTCCATCATCTAAGAAACTATCGTCTAAGAAACTATCGTTGTCTGCAACCAATTCCTTCTCATTCGACATGTCATTGTCATGTGAAACCACATAGGAGGGAATGAACTAAGTGTAATGACTTCGATAGGATCTTCCACTCTTGCATCCTTTAAAGCCTCAAGGGGTGGTGGGGTGGGTTTCTCAAAATCAGGAGAAGAAGACGTCGATGGGGGCTCACTAGTAGCAGCGCGGCGCTCGCCGCCCTCCTGGGGCGGTTGCCGCTCCTCAGAATTTTCACCCTCCGTTACGAATTTAACTCCTTCTTCTAAGCCCTTTTCCGTCTCACCTTTTGCACTTAAAATTTGAATGAGTTTGTACATTTGATTCTCCAATTTCTTACTGCTCTCAGCTTGCTCTTGCAACACTTGTGTAAGACTATGGAATGGATCCTCCAGGTATGTGAAAGAGTTCTCCATTGGCGGAGGAGACGTGGTGAGCAATTCTTCTTGTGCAACATGGTAATCCATATAACAGAAAAAATCCCACAACCCCGATAATCCTCCTAACCGCTTCAGGCCTCCGTTACTCAGGTGCTCAGCAAGCGCTCATGTCTCAACAGTCATCCCATCAATTATGCACATAATCATATCTCGGATGCTGAAATGATAACGCCATGAACCAAGGTCATCAACATACTCATGCAATCTACTGAAGTATTGGTGAAAGTTCTCACCTTCAAACTGCGCTAATCTTAACATCTTGAAAAAGGTAGTAGCAAGGGTGTTGTGAACCGTAAGATAGGTTCACAACAAAGTTAGATATGTAAACAAAAATTAATAAATACACAAAGCAAAGAAATAAACTTGATTCCCCGGCAACGACGCCAATTTGATGAACAATTTTTAGTCGCGCAAACCGTATCAAAATAAACTCAAACCTACAAACTAGTATAACAAGTAAGTAAGAGGTCGATCCCACAGAGAATCAAGTATTTCTCAGCAATGTGTATTTACCAATTAGTAGAAAGGGGGGGTTTTGGTTGATTGAAATAAGAAAGAAAACAAAATAAACTATAAACAGATTGATGCAAAAACAATTTAGAGAAGATCGATCTACCTACAACTATCCACTTTATTTGGTTGAATTGATATTGTAACTTCCTCTTATCCTTTTTGGTTTTCCTATGAATGCCCTTGTCCCGACCTAATATAGTTACTAGTCCAATCAGTCCTAGAAACTCTTATCAATCGAACAGTCCCTAAAGAAGGATTTAACCCAACTGATAGCTTTAAGTTCATAGATTAACCAAGGTATTTGCAGTCCCTAAAGAGGGATTTAACAACACATCCAACTTCCTACCTATCCAATTAGTTCAATCAGCCCTAAAGGGATAAGTGTGCTACTTGGGTTAAGGTTCAAAATCAGGAATCTACAAAACCCTAGCAATTGAATTGATCTAACAAGTTGGCCAGACAAGATAGAACAAAACAATAAACAATCAAGAACAAAGAAATCGAAACATTCAATATAGGAAATAAGGAACAAGATTCAGAAACTCGCAACTCAATCCAAACAAAGCTTAAAATTGCAAGTAGAACGAAGAAAGTTTAGCCGCCCATGACGAACATCGCTCTCAATCTCCCACTAAAATCGTCTTGAATCCTAACCTAATGAATGAATGAAAATATAGGGCTAAGCCCTCTCTAATCTCCTCCAATTTCGTGCCCCAGTCAGCCTCCCAAAAAACAAAGATAGGTAAATAGGGTTTAGATATATAAAACCGTCGCCGAATGCAAAACGCGTCGCTCTGGAAAATGCGGCGGCCGCGGCATGGAAGCTGCGGCCGCTGCTTCATTGACGTGCTGCGGCCGCGGCAATGTGTTGCGCCCGCTTCAATGCTCTTTTACGAAAAATCTAATTTGATTCAGATCTCGACGTCAACAGGAAATTTGTAGCTCTTTGAAAGATCTTTCCAACGTATGGTCATAATAGTCAATCGGACAATCGAGGCCTCCAGCAAGTGCAAAACAAGTTCAGCATGTCTGGCGACAACTTCTGTGGACTTGTTCTTCGTTTAGGCTCGCTTCTTCTTCTCATGACCTCTTTATATCTTCATGTAAGCTTCTTCGATCGACTAAACATCCTTATCCAATGTGCTATCAACCCATGTCTCATCCTCGGATCCACAGTTACCTGAAATAATCAATAAAAGTGTGTAGATTCCGACTCCACCAATGTAGAGAGCAAATATGCAAATTGTACTTAAACCATGCATGATATGCATCTTAACTAAGCTAAATGAAACCTATTATGACTATCTAAATGCATCCTATCACCTGCTTAATGGAAAATTTTTCCTAGGCAAGGATTTTAAAGTTTGACTCATGTATGAAAAAGCTTGGCTTTATGAGAAGCATAAAGATACTTTTTTTGTATTTTAAGGGTGTCAAGTCTAAATCTCTCTTGTATGTGCTCCTTTATGTGGATGATATCTTGATCATGTGCAATTCTAAAGTTATCACATCTGTTGTAAAAAGGGACTTGAAACTGCATTTTGACATGAAAGATTTAGGGGATGCTAAGAGGATTCTGGGTATTAACATTACTAGATATAGAAAAAAGAAGAGATGATGTTGCTGTCTCAAAGTGACTATGTGCAAAAGGTGTTAGATAAGTTCAACATGACTAATTCTAAACCCGCCAGTATCCCTTTAGGAGGGCATCTTGACTTGACTAAGAAACATTGCCCATCTACTCTTGCTAAGAAAGAAAAGATGTCTAAAATTCCCCATGATGTAGTTGTAGGGTCTGTGATGTATGCTATGCTATGTTCCGGGCCTGATCTTGCATTTTGCCATAAGTGTTCTTAGTCGATCGTTTTATGTCCAATCTTGGAGAGATACATTGGACTGGAATGAAGTATTTACTCAGATACCTATGTGCTACCAAAAACTATTGCCTTGTGTTTGCTGAACATGCTTCAAAGCATGATTTGCATGGTTTTTGTTGACTCAGATTATGCATCTGATAAAGATAATAGGAAATCAACCACTGCCTATTATTATACTTGGGCTGGAAACTGCATTTCATTGAAGTCTCATCAATAATCCATTATTGCTCTCTCATCCACAGAGGCTGAGTATGTAGCTGCTACAGAGGCAGCTAAGGAAGCTTCATGGTTGACTGGAATACTTGGTGAAATCTTGCCTATGTCCTTTTTACATGTCTTATTTACAGATAGTCAGAGTGCCTTATATTTGTGTAAAGATCATGTTTATCATGAAAGATCTAAACACATTGATGTGAGGCATCACTTTATTAGAGCGCAGGTTGACAATGGACTTATAGATGTGAGGAAGATTAAGGGAGACCTTAATCCTGCATACTTTGGCACAAACATTATCCCAGTTAACAAATTCTCTTTTTGCAGGGATGCCCTGCATATATGGGAAGCCAACTGAGCTCTAAACTCTTCTTGAACCGACGATGGACGGGAGAACATCCCATTCATTACTGGTGACCAAGGAAGACAGAATCACAAGGATTAGGAGGGCATTGGTTATGTTATTTAATCATTGTAATTTGTTTGTAACAAAACATTGGTTTATTTGGTTATTAAGATGCACAAGTAATTAGGCTAGGTGATACCTTAATTAGCCATACACTGACCTAACCATGTCGTGGACTAGGAAAACCACATTGGTCCCATAGTCTGTCCATGTGTGGCACCAATGGCTCGCCTAGTTCCACCTGATGATACTATGGTTATGTATGTTGGATTATGAAGGTTGTTGGTTGCTTTGGTTGATTATTTCAGAGTTGTGTCTTAAGGTGAGATGGCCTGAGAACCTTAATTCACTCTCTCTCAGGTAAGCAAAGGGGCTAGGGTTTGGGAGAAAAGCTAGGGTTTCTAGCTTGAGAGTGTTCTGTTGGCGGCGATTTTTTCAAGGGAGCTTGTCTTGGTTGGGTGCTACCTGAGTCCCTGCTCACATAAAGAAGATGAAGACCATTAAGGAGGGTTCTGGTGTTGAGAATTCTCTCTGAGATTTTTCGGTGTCCTCAACGGATGATTTCTAACCCTATTATCTTCTTATCTTCATTGTTGTGTTTTCTAGAAATCGCTAGCTTAGTTCTTGTGCATCTAAAACCTCTGTAACCCGTTTTAAACTTGGATGCTTAGTGAAATTGGGTGAACCTCCCCTATTGCGGTTCCGCGGATGTAGGGTAACCGAACCGCGTAAACAAATGTTGTGTGTTCTTGTGTTGTTTTCATTTTGTTTGCTTGCACCGTTTGTTGATCGAATATTAGAGAGAGACAACTTTAAATCTTATCACTTAGCACACGGTGATATTGTGGACTCAAGATAGCACCTTGTTTATGGACTCGATCAAGGCCCCAAAACCTATTTAGATTGAATATCAACTAACGATTCATGAACTTGAGTTATTTAATCTATTCGATTGAATCAAAAGCACTCGACAAATCCGAAGATCGTGACCTAACAATTCAAATACACAAGGAAAGATATTCCAAACATATTAGGCAATTAAGGTAACCGTTCATCAACATCTCAAGAAAGCAAATTCAGAGAATTAAGTCATTCAATTCAGGAGCTTTTCTGCTTACCATGCATACAACATAGTTCATTTCTATCCACTATGATTTATCAGCCCAATGGAAAAAACATATTACGTCAAATAAAGACTTTAAGAGCATCGGCATCCATGGAACCCAATTCGGTTCCTTAACTCTTTTTTTTTTCTCTCTCTCCTTAAGAAATCCAACTTAATTTTTTACCCACATCCGTACAACCCATTTTATTATAAACTAAATAATATAAAATTAAAAATAACCCCACCACCTATCCCAAACCCCTCTCTTTCTCTTTCCTACCCTCTCACCCATGTCCCATACCTTATTTATTTCTTGAGTTTTTAAGGGTTCCTTACTAGTAAACCCATCACATCATTCTTTAAGAAAATAAATCATTCCTCTATTATTTTATTGTTAAGTTTCTTATTTCTCTTCTTTAAACACCCCAATGTCGGTGCTTTAATATCCTTATGCTTGCTAGGTTGCAAGATCACCCTACATATATATTTCTCCCTCAAAATAAATCAAATGGTAATCAAGAAACCTAATCAGTCATGGTATATTTTCCCTCTATAAATCCTAATTCAGATTGTTGAGAAGCTAGAGAACAAATGAACAACTCCTAATCAGCAACTTTGTTTGCAAGTGGAGATATTAGCTTCTTCGCGACTATAGAAAACTTTATGCATCATCTTCAACCTATAGCTGTAAACCGAAAATTTTCAAAATTGGGATCAAGGTAATATCAATTTGGGAAAAAGGAAGAAGCAGAGAGGCCACCAGAGATCTATAAATTTGGAGCAGATGCCTTTGTAGCTTGATCAAGCATATCCAACACCTCCACTCTACTTCTAACAATCCTATGGAACACCTCCCTTATCTGCTTTTGGAGTGGGCCAAGCCCGTCTTCCATCCTCTGACATATCTCTGTGAGCTCAGCCACCTGGGCTGCCATCTCTACCTCCACCGCCTCCTCCATCGGAAACTGGAAATGGACCAAACAATCCATCAATGACTGGGACACCTTCTCCAACTTTATCACCTCCTCCATGAGCCCGGTTGAGCCATCCCCCTTCTTTTCCTTCTTCTTCCACTCCTCGGCTATGTGCTCTTGGAGCCCACATATACTGTGAGCCCATGTTAGGTGTTTCGGGACATGGATGGAGGTCCCAAGCCCGGCCCGCCCCTGGCAGGGTATTGCAACCACCATGGTCCACATTATGAAGGCCAGGACCACATTCATGATGTAGATTGACATGGCTAGTGCATTCGACTCATTTCCATATGGCGTTGAGAGATTGGAGGAGATTGCTTGGATCTGTTTGGCTGCAGACCAATTCTTGGATACACTCCATGAGAGCGATCGAAAGCTAGAGGCTTGACGTTCCTTTATGGCGGAGCCATTGCTGAATTTGCGTCCAAATGACCATGACCACTCCGTGGACTTGCTGGATTCCTCTTTGTTGATCACGATCGAGCTCAGTACCGATTCTAGCGCCTTGCTCGCCCTGCGTACCTACAACGTTATGGGCGAATTTCAAAATTAGGTTTTCATAGGCTGATAAAAAAAATCCAATTTGGGGAAAGGCAACGAAGGGAGGAAGTACCTGGCCGTCGGTGAAGGGGCGCTCATCCAATGCAGCGACGGCAATCTCGGCAACCTTATGAACAAATCCAATGGCTTCAACACCGTGGGTGATCGCATTGCAAATATCTAGAGCCTTAACAGTGCGGTCGAGCAGCTCAGGGATCAACCGATCAAGCGGAGGCTTTACAATATGGGTTGGGTCACGATCCATGAGGAGGGTGGCCTTAAACTCGGCCTCACAGCAAAGAAACGCATCCAAGAGCTTTCGAAGCCAGGCGATGGACATGAGCGCATCATCAGAGGCGTCATTGGAGGTGCCGTCGGTCTCAGTGGATCCTTGTACAACAGAGGGAGTTTCGTCGTGGGTGAAGGAGGGCGTTGGAAGTGGGGGAAACGTGGAGTCTTTTTGGGGAGCAGTTGAGAAGGAAGGGTGGAGGTTGGAGAAGCGGTCGGAAACCTTGTCCTGGAAGAATTCGAGGTACTCGGCGTCGCCCTCAATGGAGGCGACCTGGTTGCGATGGATACTGATCCTTCCCAGGAAGTTCACCTGGTTCTCTGTTAATGCCCACATGTTGTTCGATGAAATGCCCAACAAAGAGGGAGACAAGTGGAAATACAAGGACGGAAAGAGAATTAAGAAAAGGTTTTTATTCTTCACGAAGAAAATGCTAAAATAATAATAAAAAAGAAAGTTTAAAAATGGAAAAAATGGTACAATTAACAGTTACTATGATAGGTAAAGCGATTTTGGGTGGTCAGGTGTTGTTCTTGTGCGAGTGACCCTCAACCGTTAAACTTGCTCCGTGTCTATATAACTGGCCTTTTGAGTAATTTTTCATTGAACAAAATATTAATTTGTTCCTTAAATGAATTGTAGAAGTAAACGGTCGATCAAAAGATTAATGTTAAAACTTTTAAACTTTTAATTAAGTTATTCTATTAGAAAAAGCATTACCCTTCTCATTAAACATATACTCCCTCTTCCTAGTCTTATTTCTTGTAGGGTGTGCTTCCACTTGATTGTATTGCATCGTTTATGTTTTCGATTGTATGTTTTGATGAGTTTTCGTCTGCCGACGTATCGACAATCGAGATTCAGGTATGTCTGATCTCGAATTCTTACCTAATAAAAAAAAATATATTCCCTCTTCCTGGCGGTATTTTTTACTCCCCTTTCTTTCCTAGAGGTATAGTAATTTGCACTGCAACCTTGCCTTCTTTTGTGCGTTATGGGCAAGAATGAAGATTTTGCATGGTACTCTAATTTTCATCAATTTGTAGTTACAATTTTATTATTGCAAGGGTATTTTTACATTTGAATTCTTGTATTCTTTCTATTGTATTTCCACTGTAGTGTCAAAGCCAAGAACGTTGAGAATGAAAATACTCCTATGGTAGAGCACGGTATGTATCGATTTGAACTTTCAATCACCAGATGTAGATGAAGAGTTTACATTTGATTTGAATAGATACCCAATCGAACTCCAGAGGCTTAATCCAAGTGAAAGGATATATCAATCGTTTCCTTCTACAGTGGTTTAATGTTTTACTTCCAAATTATTAATTTTACTTCAAAGTAATGTAATCTTGAAGCGGATAATGAAGTACGATGGGGCGTTTGAGTCTTTATTTTGAAGTATTGTAATTTTCTATCAATTGTTGATGCATTTGTCGTTTTTACTTCCAAGTAATATACTTTTCAGTTTTCAATCAATTATTATATATATGAGTGTTCTTTGCTTCAGCAAAACAGAGATTGCAAATGATATTTGAATTAATGAAAGACAACAAGTCTAAGAAAGAATACAATTGAAAAAAAGGCTGATTCTTAAAAATGCAAATGAGTTAAGGAAAGACAAGACAAAACACTGCATGCGAATTTTTAAAGATGAGAAGTAGATGAATTAAGAAAACTAGATACTGATTCTTAATTAGTTTCTTTCTAGAATCGTCCAAGCTTTTTCAACCAAATCAAAGCCACAACTGATTTGTTTTGAAAGACACCCGTTCCTCTCTAACCCTAACTTATTTATACGGGGAATTTTATATCTGCTGGATCCTTCAACACACAGAATCTCCTTCATGCATAATTTGCAAAGTCAAAAACACATGGTTGATCTTCAATATATATGGGATATTCATGAAAGGTCTTCTGAACAACACTAATCAGCGTGTCAACGTTGGTTACACACTCCTTGTCTTGCAATGATTGCTTTTCTCTGAAAAATTCTAGAACGAGAACATTCAAGTTCGACGAATTGGGCAGTTGACACATCAATATTATATCAAAACCACTTTGTGCAGTGACCATTTGAAATTGCTTATCATTCGGTTGTACACGAGTCCTTGCATTGTCTTTTTGGATGAAAATAGTCTTTGCTAAGTCCTCCGCCCTTGGCCACAAAGGTTGAATTGCAAGAAGCACATTCTCAATAAAAAAAATGATTGAATGATGTCTTTCCTCACTGATGTTATTGGCTTTGCCTCCAATGTCCATGTCTCTATTTCGACTGCGCCTCAATGCTGGTTACTTAATGATGAGTGAAAATATCCCTAAATTCCATGAAAATACTTCATGACATTCTTCATCAAATCTTGGTCTTGCAATAGAAACAAAAGACATCACCATTCCAATGAAGTTCTTACTTTGACAAGAATGCAAAGGATCATCTCCTCCGGGAGTAGGTAGTACGTTTTTTACTTCTTAGTATATATAGAACCATTTCTTATCTATTTGCACAATATTGTCCATATATATAAATGTTGGGTCGTGAGGCAAAGTACATGTGTCTAGCATAGATGTGCAAAATCGTAACCTCACTACCTTGTTATCATTCTTCAATAACAACTTAATGGCATTTGAGTGTCATCGTAGACAGTCTTCTCGAAAACGTATATAAACAGTCAAATGACTTATCTTCATATACTCACCAATAAACCTCAAAGTAGTTCTCCAGTTCAACGATATTTGGGCAAGAAGCTTTGGGCTCAACTCAATACGCTTCCGGCCACAATTTTTTGGTTTCCTATGAGAAACATCAACAATTGTGCTAATTGGAGTGCTTTTTGTTCGTTGCCACATCTATCGAACAATTTTCACTGACACCAAAAATAGTGTTGAAACTTCTCATTTTCTATTTGATGGCAAATCTCATGCCTAAGGGTGTTGGATCGCTTCGATAGGTAGTCGAATTGGATTTGCAAAAGAACTCGAATCTCACGAATCCTCCTTTAGATCGATGAGATCTCAATTTACTTGAATCTCACAAGCAAATCGATCTCTCAACGTTGCTTCTCACGGTCCTTATTCTTCGAATCTCACGAAGAAGATGAACGCTTCTCATGTTCTTTAGGGTTTCTCAAGAAACTTGTTTTAGGGAAAATAATATATAATTGAGCTTCCCTTTTTCATTAATCATAAAAGTACTTAAATAACAACATATAAAAACCTAATGAGTTTAAAAAAACCCTAATGAGCCTAAAAGTCCTCGGAGGTAAATGGCCTAAAAGTCCTCGGAGGTTCGAAGAAGGGGAGGCCAACGTGCATGGGCCACCTGCTCATCAGAGGTTCGCTTTGGCCGTCTCCTCATGCGTGGGCCACCTTCTCATCAAAGGTTTGAAGAAGGTGGAGGAGAGGCCAACGACCCGATCGAAAGGTCTCGGAGGTGGAGAGGTGACGGCCAAGGCGAGGAGATGGAGAAGGAGTTCAATCGGCCAGTGAGGAGGGCAACGATGTAGGAGAGGGGAACGAGTCGCCGGTGGCGGTGATGGTGTCGCGAGGGCAGCGGTGATGGATCTCCTCCTTCCCTCTCCTCACCCGCGCAATTTCAAATTAAAAAAAAAAAGAGTAAAACCAAACACGCGATTTCTTTAGTGGAAAAATAAAAATATAGACATAAATTCAATTCAGGGTTAAAATCAATATTTTATAATACTAAAGAAGAAGTCGCTTAACCCATGTGGCGGCTTCTCCTTTAAAGTAGGAAATTTAGTTTTAAATTAATAATTAATTAAGTTTAACAAGATATAAATCTAATTAAAATATATACAATTATTTATGATAACAATCATAACAAACTTCCCCACAAATTGGGGATTTTAAAACAAATGTTTTTCAATCATGTGCCATTGTGATATTAATTAAGCATTCATATTGAAAATATTTTTAAAATATTATTTATGTTTAGACATTTTTAAAGAAATTTTTTAAGTCAATGGGTTGATATTTAGAGAATTTTTCAATGTAGTTTCTTAATTAACCTATAGAACTTCACAGTAGTACATCAAATGGGGATTTTAAAACAAATTTTTAGGTTTTGATTGTGTTTTTTTATTTTGGTGGTAAGATTTTTTTAGTTTTCAAATGTATTTTTAATCAATTATTTTTTTACAACTATTTACTTAGAAACTAATTAATCCATTTTTTTATATAAATTTCTTTCAATAGAAAAAGATCTCCTGATTCATAACCAACTCAATCAAATCTTTGTATGTATTCCCATCAAATCTTTTATGTTTCAAATTCAAACCAATAGATATATAAATAACTAACTAATACTCCAAATCATGAATCTTCTAGAACAATATAAATCAAGAATATGGATAACAGATATCCGAAATTTTTATACATACACATACATACATACATACATTCGCCTTCCTAACTTCAGGGTAAAACATAATTTCGCTTTATACTTTTCAGTTCAAATTAATATTATGATTTTTTCTTTCTTTCTTATTTTAAACTCTAATTTAATTCACACATATTTAATGTTTTCAATTGTATTTTGATCTATTGCTTTGTGTGCAATGTTTCTGTACGTTCGATCGTAATATCTTCTTTATGCGGCTGTATATATAGGTAGTTGGTAGTTTATTTGTTAAAATTTGTGTTCTCTATAGGTTGTTTTCATGTATCTTGTGCTAATATATATTTCTCATGACACATTCATGTAAAATGTTAATGTAGCTAAATAAACAATAAATATATAATCTCACAAGATACATGCATGTAAAATGGTAATTCGGTCAAATTTCTTCCAATCTAATAATATATTTGGTTAGTTATAACCTATTTTCATTCTTGTGTATAAGTACCTCAGTATATGGAAATTTTTTCACTCATAAATTCTCACTAGATCGATTCTTGTGAGTAAGTGCTTGTGCGTTGATCTTCTATATTTTTCATATTTATATCTTCCATCAATGGAGTATATTAAAAAAAATTAAAGATTTTAATTTTTTTAATTGAGCCTGCAAAACTAAGCTTACACTGATATTAAGTCAGTGTTGTTTATTTCAATATTATTTAGTGATGTATAATGGTAGTTATAAAATAAGGTTCAATTATAAATAGTTTTCATACAATTTTAATATCAAATATATTAATATTTAGAAAGAACCGCACTAGGTGCGGGTACTAAACTAGTTAGTGGTAAAAAGGTGGTTTCAAGCTGAGTTTTTATCATTAATTTTATTCCCCCTTTCCCTCCATTTCTAAATTTTTCGTATTGTCAATAACACGTGGTTTGAAAACACGGTTTTTCTGTTAAACTTGCAAAAAAAAATGAATATTTTTATAAATATTTTGAAAGTGTGAATATTTTGTTAAATAATTATTTTTCGTGAATATTTTGAAAAAAAATTCAAAATATTTAATATATAACACAGTATTAATTACTGTGATCACAATATAATAACACAATCAATTAATTTAATATATTTTGATCTCAAAAAAATTTAATATATTTTAAAATGGCAACTATACTCGTTTTTACCTAAAAGAGAAAAGGTTCCCGAAAAGGATAGAAAAAACATACAACGTGATAATAACGATTTAGTATTTATTAGGGTTTAGGGTTTCAAGCTAAAGAAATAGATTTAAAAAATTGCATATATCAGCAACTTAATTATGATGATAAAATGATCTTATTGTTTGTATGGATATGGATATATAAGAAACATTAATGAAATTACTGGATTTACGTACATGAATATAATTCGAATAGTTTTGAACTAAATTTACCCAGGCAAATAGGAGATATATAATTAAGTTTGTTGCAGATTCCAAGTGATAAAAAAAAGAGGTTATCATAATACTCTCCGCAAATCATGAAAAGAGATAATTAAGAAATTAAAGTAGATAGATGCCTAAAAACTAAAAGGGGGGAAAATATATATGATGATAAAATAATGGATCTTAAAAGATATGAGTTTGCAGATTAGGATTAGAATTCAAAATAAAGATTGTGATGGAGAGGCGGATATATAAAGCACAACCTTATGAGCAAGCCCTAGTTTATCATCCCAATCTCAACTCAAACAACTTCACATCGTCGATCGTCGGTAGCCCAGAGAAACATGGGGTTCAAGGAAACTAGTGTTCTTCTGCTGGCGTTATTCCTTGTTCAAGCAGCATCCAATGCTTTCGCAGCGAAGCAGGTAAGCTTTCTGATCAAGTAGTTTTGATTATTTTAAAATTAAGTTGATCGATGGATTGATTGATGATCGTGTATGTATGTGTACTGATCGATCGAATTAATTGCAGGTGTACATTGTGTACATGGGAGCGCATAGTCATGGCCCTAATCCCACTGAATCTGACATTGCCCTAGCTACAGATTCGCATCACTCCTTCCTCGCTTCTTTTGTCGGAAGGTATGTACCCTACTTTGTCCGTCTCCGATCGTAAATAGTTGATGTTTATTGTGAAATTAATATAATATATATATATATACTGGATTGGATTTTGGGGGTGCAGTCACGAAAAGGCAAAGGATGCAATCATCTATTCCTATAAGAGACACATCAATGGGTTTGCTGCCTTCTTGGAAGAGGACCAGGCATCTAGCATTGCAAGTAATTCCCTGCCTCCAAATATATATATACATATAGAGTATTGATTTACTTTGTGAAATTAATTATTAAGATTAATGTTAATAATTAATTTGTATTGAATTAATGGGATGCAGAACACTCAAGAGTGGTGTCAGTGTTTTTGGACAAACAAAGGAAGTTGCACACCACCAGATCTTGGGATTTTATGTTGCTGACAAAGAATGGCTCTGCTATCACCGATTCTTTGATGTCCCGAGCCAGTTTTGGTGAAGATACCATCATCGCCAATATTGACACCGGTACCTACCTACCTACCTTTTTATTTTCTCTATATTATATATCTCTATATTATAGTATTAATTACTCCGGCCATTAATTCATTTATTTCATATATATAATGAATAATAGGGGTTTGGCCTGAATCGGCCAGCTTCAGTGATGCTGCTGGCTACGGACCTGTTCCTGCTAAGTGGAAAGGAGCCTGTGAGCCCGGTGATTCAACCTTCCATTGCAACAGGTTCCTCCTCCCCCTTCCTCAAATCACTCATTGCATTATTACTTTTTCAATCCCTTATCAATTTCTTTCTTTTGTTAGTTTAATCATAATTAAATTGATGAATTTTTATCCTAGGAATTAGTAATATATAATATTGAAAATAAATTCCAATATTTAATGTCTTTATTCTTAGGGCATTTTATAGCTTTAATTTTAATTTAATTTGGTGTAAATCACAGGAAGCTAATTGGGGCAAGGTACTACTACAAGGGTTTCGAGAGTGCCGAAGGAAAAATGAACGCGACGGTATCAGGGCGCGACACGGAGGGACACGGCTCCCACACCCTATCCACGGTCGGCGGCAACTTCGTGTCGAACGTCAGCGTCCTTGGCGTAGGCAATGGCGTCGTCAAGGGAGGATCCCCAAGGGCGAGGGTCGCCTCCTACAAGGTCTGCTGGCCGTCCACCCAAGGAGGCTGCTACGATTCCGACATCCTCGCTGCCTTCGACCAGGCCATCGAGGACGGAGTCGACGTCCTCTCGGTCTCCGTTGGTGGAGATCCCGTCGACTACTTTGTGGACACGATTGCCATTGGATCCTTCCACGCCGTGCAGAGAGGCGTCGTAGTGGTCTGCTCCGCAGGCAACTCCGGGCCTACCCCCGGCACTGTCTCGAATGTCGCCCCCTGGATCTTGACCATCGGTGCCAGCAGCATTGACCGCGAGTTTGAAAGCTTTGTCATGCTCGGAAATGGCCGCCGTTTCAAGGTCAATAAATTCCATCTCCAATCTAGTTTCCAAGTATAATTAAGCATTCCCAATTTAACAAGATTATGTATATATTTTGCAGGGAACAAGTATTTCGAATCCTCTCAAAAACTACACATTCTATGAGCTAACATCCGGTGCCAAAGTAAAGCTCGCCAATGCATCTGCCACAGAAGCGTAAGTATATATATATTACATGTATATGCATATAAATTCACCAGATATATATTAGTCTAATTGGTTTCGATCGATGGAATTGTATATATAGGATGCTTTGCAAAGAGGGGACATTGGATCCGAGCAAGGTGAAGGGAAAGATCGTGGCGTGTCTAAGAGGAGACAACGCGAGGGTTGATAAGGGCATCCAAGTGTTCTTAGCTGGTGGCGCTGGAATGATCCTGTGCAACGACGAGGCTAGCGGGAACGAGCTCATCTCCGACCCTCACATCCTTCCTGCATCCCAGATTAACTATAAGGATGGTTCTTTAGTCCTTGCCTACGCCAACTCCTCCGGGTAACTCACTTCTTTCAACTTCAGTCATGTACGTATTATATATATGTATATATGTGTGTATGTGCGCGCGCTCATCTTAATAATTGTTGGCAGCAAGCCAATTGCTTATCTGACGCCTGCTGTTGCGACTTTGAACACCAAGCCTGCTCCGGCAATGGCTTCCTTCTCCTCCAGGGGTCCCAACACCGTTACTCCTCAGATCCTCAAGGTAAATACATACATAGATTTTTATATATTATACCATTTAATTGAGATCGATATTATATCTCTAATGCATCACCTATGGTTTACGGTGCAGCCTGATGTGACGGCGCCAGGAGTGAACATCATAGCAGCATACAGCGAGGGGGTAAGCCCGTCGGATGAGGATTCGGACCCACGCAGGATCCCGTACATTACGATGTCAGGCACATCCATGTCATGCCCCCACGTGTCGGGACTCGCAGGACTCCTGAAAACTCTATACCCAGAGTGGAGCCCCGCGGCCATACGGTCAGCCATCATGACCTCCGCAAGGACAAGGGACAACACGATGAGCCCTATGACGGACACCAGCAACAACGCCAAGACCGACCCGTTTGCATACGGGTCGGGCCACATCCAGCCTAACCGTGCAATGGATCCAGGGCTCGTCTACGACCTCTCGCACAACGACTACCTCCACTTCCTTTGCTCGCTCGGGTACAACCAGAGCCAGATCCAGCCCTTCCTCGGCCAAGGACACCACCAGTACAAGTGCCACCACAGGGGCAGCCTCCGCTACTTTAACTACCCGTCGTTCTCGGAGCCCAACCTTAGCGTTGGCAGCACCGTCACCTTCAAGAGGAGGGTCACCAACGTCGGACCCCCCGGGACCTACAAGGTCGCCGTGAGGCAGGCCAGGGGTGCTTCCATCAGAGTTCACCCGCCGACGTTGACTTTTGACAGCCCCGGGCAGAAGAGGAGCTACAAGGTTACAATTCGAGGGGAGTATGCTTCCGGTGGAGTCGTTTTCGGGGGCCTGTCGTGGTCCGATGGCAAGCGTTACGTGCGCAGCCCTATTGCTGTCAATGTTGAGTGATCACTTTTATCATTTGTTTCTATGAATTAGTTATATATAGCTTTTGTCTAGGTAGCTACGGACCAATGCAAGTTGGATTTTTTGTTCTTTTCTCCGAATTTCTCTAGTTTCTTTCATGTTAATTTTTAGGAATAATATATATATCAGTACACAAACCAGATAGATATACGCTTTCTTCCCTCCCTTGAACATATTCCCTTTAATTAATTCACAGGCTGATGATTTTTTTTTTAATCTTTTTAACCTATCACTTCAATTGATTAAGTCAACCCTCATTTTTTTCTTTATTAAATCTATAAACCAATCACAGTAAAAATCAAGATGTTATCACTCCTTTCTTAAATTTAGATCGAAAGGATGAGGTCCGGAGACCTATGCAAATATCAGACATACGTAAGATAATCTCATAATGTCCTTCAACTTATAGAAAGGCAATCTCATAATCTCCTTCAACTTAAAAGACGCTAGGCAGACTGACTTCAACTTATAGTGGGGCACCATTAAGTGCCAAGAGGGTTCGACAGGCTTATTGGTTACTTTGGTTATACTTAACTTTTGACCATATACACCACTCATATAATGAAATAAAATATGTATTTTTAAAGGTATCAACATCTTAAATATAAAAAAATAATATAAATCAAATAAACATCATGATCATTTTAACCGTTGTTAGATTCAAATATAAAATCCCATAAATGTGTTCAAATAAATATCCCAATACATAATATGTACATTATCAAAATAAAACAACAAAAATCAATCTGAAGTTCTAAACAAACTGTCAAAGTGTCAGGCGGCTAGCCTACCCCAAGTGTCTTGAATGTGTCTAAGCAGGTGTCAAAAGCGTTTTTTAGAACAGTGGCTGACCATTCCAATCTATGATAATATATCCAGTGATACTATTCCCAATCGATAATGTTGAGCCTTTGAAATTGAGTTTTGAAAGTCCCTAGGGGTGGTTTCTTCCACTTTTTCTTCCCGTTGGGTCCTTCTAGTTCTGAGTCATTTTTTATATTGAAAGTTAATTGGTTTATTATTTACCAACACTATGCCATATTGCATCTCAGGCGACGGACCCTTAAGCTTCCGTCGTCTGGGTTCACTTCAGGCGACGAACGTATAAGGGTTCGTCGCCTGAATCTCCAAAGGTAACAACTCAAGCGAGACCAGATTCAGGTGACGAACTAATTTTAATGTTCGTCGCTTGAATATATTTAGGCGACGAACTTAATTCAAGCGACGAACATTTAAATGAATATGGTCGTCTGAACGAAAAAGTCAATTATAATTGTCAGAAATAACTTATTCAGGCGACGAAGATATAATTTCCGTCGCCAGAATGATTTGTTAGGCAACGAACATAGAAATTCCGTCGCTTGAATAAATTTTTCAGGGGACGAACATATAATGTTGGTCGCCTGAATGAGTGACAAAATTAAACCATCAATTGCAATCATTCAGGTGACGACGTATTTTTTAATGTTCGTCGCTAGAGTTATATTTATAAATCTTAAAAATTATAAAAAATATTTTCTTTTTTAAAAAATTAATTATGTAATTTTATTCTTATAAGTTATATTTTTAAATTTTAAAACATAATTTATAATGTTATTAATTTTAAATTAATTATGTAATGCTTTTATAATGTTAAAACTATAAACTTACATTAATTAGGTAATATTTTATACAACCACACTAACTACATATCATATTAATTAATTAAATAATGTAATTTATAATGTTGTTATATTTATAATGTTTTTACACAACCATATTCATTAGGTAATATTCATAATATTTTTTTATAAAACAATGCTAAGCTACTTAACTATAACTATATTTATAATATCTTTATACGAGTTCGTGTATTTGTTTATATTATATTCATATATGTTATGATTTATGAATATAACACTACTAGAATACTGCAATTAGACATCATATGATTTAAGTCTGTAAAAAAAGTAACCGATGTTAAATCAATCTATTACATCTAATAATAAATTTGTGATGTTAAAAAAACTGAAGACAACAGTCGATTTTTTTGACAGATATCAAATAGTTAATTTAAAAAAATTGAAACTCGCGCCTGATGAAATTTTTCATAGTGTTTAAACGCCCGCCCATACTTAGATTTTTTTTAAAACACCCGCCCATACTTGTACTCGGTGAAAATAGCTCTATTCAGCAATCACAAGATGCCAAGCCAACTGATGACATTGTATTTGCTATAGCATATGTATTGTGTATTTGGATACTTCTTTCATATAATACTTTTTTTGATACAATTCGATCTGATTTTAGTGCTAGCAACTTTAGCCAATTGTTATGACTATTGCTTGATTTGTCAGAGATCCTTTAGTCATTTCTCTTAACTAAGAAAACAGATGTTTTAACTAAGAAAAGACATCGGCTTAAAACCGTTGTGGAAAAATTGATCTTTTACTACACGCACAAAGAGATCGGAATTTTTTTTTAAAGACATCTGTTCACAACAGATGTCTAATTGTGTTTTTCTAGTAGTGTAATATGAGTTTTTGGTAATATAGATTTTGTGGTATACGTTATATATGAATTTCTAATTTACGTTTGAGATTGAGATTGACATCGAGATCATGATTTTGGTTGATATATATAGATTTTATAAAAGATGTTACATATAAATTTCTAATTTCTGTTTGAGATTGAGATTGATATCAATATCGAGATTGATATTGAGATGGAGATTGACATTGACATTGAGATATGACGAAGTTTGATTTTAAAATCCCGTTCCATCGGGATTCTCACTAGCCGAGATGATTCCCTAGCTTGAACTACATCAAGTGTTGATTCTCACTAGCCGAGACGATTCCTGCTTAGAAAGGGGCTCTCAAAGCTGTGGAAACCTCTTTTATGCATGTATTTACTCATTTTCATCTACGACATCATCAAGATTGATGTCGAGATTGATATTGAGATCAATATCGAGATTGTTATATGTAGATCTTGTGATAAATATTATATATGAATTTCCAATTTCCAATTGAACATTTTTTTACAAACTCATAAAACAGGAATTAAAGGCCCTAATATGTTAAATTTTATAATGACTTATAGCATGTATAAAATCAATATAGATGTAAAATTTCCAATTGATAATTTATTCTTGATTTTTTTTGCTCTTACGTCCTAAAATGTTAATTATTTTTACCTTGAAAGAAGTCTAAAATAAATGTAAATTTAAAAAGTCTATTTTAGTAATATTTGGTTTTTTACGACTACTTTAGGTAATTTAGATTGATATAAAGATTATATGAAATGTATAAAATCAATATAGATTTAAAGTTTTCATTTTAAATCTCGTTCAGGCGACAAACAATATATTTATATTGGTTGCCTGAGTATATGGCGCCGAGAATTTCCCCGTAAATTTTTGCAAAAAATTAAAAAACATTCAAGTGAGGAACATGGGTTTCTAGTCCGTCTCTTGAGTGACGCAAGTATATAACCAAAATTTTTAGGGTTGGCCGCCACTCACCTTATCCTCTCCGACTCCAACTCCCCAGACGCTCTGTGCTTCTCTCTCAAAATCGAAACCCTAAACCCCAATATTGAAGGGATCTCGCCGCAAAGGACCCTCCGCCGCTGCGGCTCAGACCTCTTCTTGTGCGCCTCCGACAGCCTCTCTCCCCGTCGTCGGTGGTCACAACCAGCGGAGCCTCTGGCGAGCCCCCCTCTCTGGCTACTTCTACTCTCCACCGCCGACCGCACAGCGCCACCCCAACCTTGTGGCGTAGCCATCCATCGCCACCTCCCCTAACTCCCTTCCCTTCTCCTTTGTGATTGTTTGGTAAGAGCACGAGGGCGTCCACAGAGCTCCGGCTGCCACACCACCTCCAATCTCCTCGTCGAAGGTCCACAACTCCCAATTCTTCATTCCAAACAGGTAATCGACTGACTTGGTCCTCTTCCCCCTTTATTTGCCTGGAAATTTTACGAACTTTGTAGCGGGTTCCTTTATTCTTTGAACAACTTGAAATTTTGCAATTGCTTAAAGTAGGGCAGCTTCTGAATATGTATTTGTGTTCTAGTATCATGTTCTATTGGTTTATTGTTATCCATTTTTAGCTATCTTTTGATTCTTTTCATCTAATTGTTCAAAACTCTTCACTTTATTTAATAGGTTCCTTTTATTTCTTTGAACTTGAATTAAAATCACATTTTGCTAGGGGGAAGAGGTTTACTGGTTTGCTAGTTGATTGTGGAAGTGCCCATTCGAGGATGCCAGCTAATGTTTGCACCCAAATATTTCTTATATAATTTTCTTCTTCTTAGATGTTAAAGTTTCGTCAGCACTTGCATTGCAAGAATCTGCTCACATCAATGTTTTTTTGTCGTTATTTTGTAGATCTACATGTCTCTTCTTCAATGTGAGATCTTCCAGGACTTTGTACAGGATAGGAATCTTGTTAAAATGCTCTCCTGAGACCAGGAGTATATGTAGTAGACAAAGGAGTCCATAATCTCAGTAAAGAAATCAATGCATTATGACCTTAAGGCAAGTTAAAATTTTCATTCTCTTGTGTTTTGGGAGACATGATTGAAGTAAAAATCGGATGCATTATGCTAGACTTTAGACAGATTCATATATCTAGAACGGAATTCTTGAAGACGATAGCTGGAGGGGGGTTTGAATTATGCTTAAACTACGTGGAATCAAGCCGGTTGCATTTGAGAGTAGTATACTTTCTTTGTTTATGTGTTTGTTTCCTTATTTCATTGAATACTTTATGTTTGTTTTTTTCGATTCTCAACTTACTCAATAATCCTCTGTTTCCAACATGCTTTGATTTTTTTTAGGTTCAAGAAAGGTTGGAAGGTATACATCAAAGAGCTTCCTGAGTAGATTGATGTCATTGATCTTGTTTGATGGTATTTATGTCCAATTTTTCATTCCAGTTATATCTTGATTCGTAGTGTTTTGTTAACTGCTTTACCAGAATCAGTTTGACATGTTGATGATAAAGTTCTACTATCTTTGTTTTGTTTTTTTGGAGATATATATTTCATTATTTCCTAAACGATTTCTAAATCACTTATAATATTAATCTGATTTAAACTATATTGTAAGAGATTTATTGCTCATTTAAATTAGTACAGAGTCCTTTAATTAGTTCAACTTTTTAATGTGTCAAAAGTCCTATACAGTTTAGTTTATGCTCTATTTAAATTTCGCTTTAGGGATAGAGAGACACTCTTATATGCAGATTTCTAAATCGCTTGCTTGCTTTTTCCTCAAGTAGTTCAACAATGACAATAGCCATTGCTTGGTAAGACAACTTTCTTTATCTAGTCATGTGTCCTATTTTATGCAGTGTTCCATCTTATGAATGCAAGAGGAAAAGGTTGATCAGATGAGCTAGATAAGTGTAGAACTACTTGATCAATCAGGTACTGATATTCTGTCAGTTTACCCAACAATCCTTTTTATGCAGTGTTCTGTTTTGTACTTTAAGTTCTTGATGCCTGAGTAAATCCTCTATTGTGTATTTTATATAGAGGCTAAATGGTTTAGAAATCCTTCCAATTGGCAAATAAATCAAGCTGGACACTTAGGAGGCTACAAAATCCCTTGCTAATCATAAGGTGAGAATCTATTTCATTTCAGTTAGTGTGTATATTGCGTGCTTGCTGATCATGTTTTTGTCTTGGTTTTTATTTCTACTGCAAATGTTATGGTATTGATTTCAGTTATGTTTGAACTTTCAATTTATTAATTTTAGTTTGTTCATTTAATACTGGAATTGAAGTTTATACTTTCAGTTTCTAAAATTCTTAAAACTTGTGTAAAGGTCAAGGCTAATTTTGTCTCATTTAACTGTTTGTTCATTTAACATATAGTGGAATTGAAGTTTATACTTTCAGTTTCTAAACTTCTTAAATTCTTAAACTTGTGTAAAGGTCAAGGCCACTTTTGTTTCATTTAACTCTCTTTTAATGTACCATTGAGATGTGTTTCATTTAACTCTCTGCTAATGTATCTATAATGTGTTTCATTTAACTCTCTCTTCTCTATATATATAGGTTTGTGTGGCGGCATTGGAGCTGCTCATGAACCAGTTTGATAAGTCATAAAGAAGCTTTCAGGTTACTTGACTCCTGAACACTATCCTTCGAACTATTTTGCAAACTTTGTGTAAATTTTTTTTAGTGAATTTGAATGGGAAATGGTTGTGAACTCTGAGATTGTGGTAGTGGTTGTTTTGGCTGTGACTTTTGTTGGGAAATCGTTGTGAACTTTGAATGTGTAAATTGTGGATAGGTTGTGCTTGTAAATGGATGGGTTGTCCATATTTTTGGCCAAGTGTTAGTGTTCATGTAGGTTCCGAATTGTATGAGTGCATGTTTTGTATGTTCGGTACAAGTATCTCACCTCACATGTGGTAAACACAGGGGTAGCAAGATCATTTAAAATGTATTTTTTAAAAAAACAAATAATTCTCAGGCGACGAACATAGCATGAAGTGGTCGCTTCAATTGTAAAATAAATAATTCAGGTTTTATCTAAGGCGACAGATAATAGTATTCAGGCGACGGACATTATTCGTCGCTTGAATGCTATGGGCGGGCTTGGAAAGCCCTTGTGGTCTGACAATGTTCTCAGGTGACGAACAATTTATTGGTCGCCTAAGAAACATTAGGCGACGAACATCATTATTACCGTCGCCTGAATGCTCTATGGACGGCATTGAACAGACGACACTTCAGGCGACGGAATACCATCGCCTGAATCCTCTGGCGACGAAAATCACTCTCAGGCGACGACTTTTGTCCGTCGCTTGATATGTAAATTTGCATAGTGCAAGTTCTCTACCAAGTGAATGCTAGTTTCATATTTGCCTAGCTTGTTTTTACTACAAAAGAATATATATTGGAAACGACAAATCCTCGTCGCTGACTAATTTGCTGCCGCCAAAGATCATTAGCAACGACAAATCAATTGTTGCCAAAATTGCCATAGAAAATGAACTTTGGCGACTGCTAACCGCCACAGCTAAATTTGAAGGGAAATTAAAAAAAAAACCACGCTTTTTAACCTAGATTCTTTAACCAATAATCAGCTAAAATTCACAAAAATTATTTTCTAGCGGCTCACATCAAGCAGTTGCACAAGGAGAAAGGGAATTTGACAATGTCTTCAACACCATCAAGAACTATTTATAGATTATACACTAGAGGACTTACTCGAGGCTTGTTTATGTACTTGCCTATAGTTTAGTTAAAGGCAACCAAAACAAGGGCGAGATGCACCCACCCATTGTGCAGCTCCTACAATTCGAGCATGGGTATATGAATTATTTCAACAAATTACAGGCGTACAATATAACCAACAACGCAAAAACATAAGCCACAGCATGAAAAATAACTAAAATAAGGGCGAGTTGCATCCATCCATTATGCAGCTCCTGCCATTCGAGCATGGATATTAATTATTTCAACAAATTACAAGCGTAGAATAGAAGCAACAAAGAAAAAACACGGCCACAACATGAAAGGAATAGCAGTAGAAAACATGGTCTTATGGTGTGGCTATTGGATGTTGTCATGTTGGTGGTGACTCAAGCAAAGGGTGCATTTACTTTCTCCTTTCACCTAAAACCAGAAGGTATGCTTGTTTCAGCGATACTTCTCTGGTATGCCGAATATTAAGAAACAAGTGATCAAAATAAGAAAGAACAATAAAATATGTTTGTTGAATTTCACCACTGGACCAGCCGCGCGCTTTCAAATTCTACAAGAGTTGGAGTGGGATGAACTCTGTTTTGGGCGGAGGCTTCACTCGATCCTTAACTAACGGTGTTTTCTCATGTGCTTTTTTCTTCTTTGCGTCTTGCTCATCCATACGAGGCAAGAGCTTGCCTCCCTCAGCCTCCTCACCGACATCAGTCGAACTAAAATCTAGAGCACTTTGCTCATCCATGCGAGGGATTTATCTTGTTCTTGGCCAAACAATACCTCTCTCCTCCAGCGAGGGTTATCACCTGCCCGTGTGCGTTTTTCCCCATCCGCTACTATATAAAACACGCCCGCATGGCCATTGCTCATTGCAAGCTCATTGGTAGCTGCAAGTGTCTCATTTGACTTGTGGGTGAACTTTTCTGGGTTCATTTTGACCTAAAGTTGCTTCCTTTTTGCCTGAAAGTTTAGGAATTGAAATTTTTGATTACAACCAACACAAAAAGTAGCCCCATCTAGCTTGAACTGCCTATTAACAAGTTGAGGTTGATATGCTTCAATGCAACAATCAAACCCTACGAACTCCCTTATCTCTATCCATCGTGCAAATAAGGCTATAGCTCTCTTTATTCAAGCTTAGAAAACGCACTGTAAAGGCACCACAAAAAAGCCTTTTTGGAAGAGTCTATATCAGATCTTAAGTCTTTGTCATTGGAGATCTTCACATTGCTCCATCTATCTAATCTCAAAAATTCCTTGGTGGAATATATATATATATATATATATATATATATATAGGGTGTGGTTCAAGTGTACACACCTCTTAGGGTGTACCTTGTACACAATTATGGACCGTTGATGGAGAGGAGATGAAAGGTCAAGATTAAAAGGATTTTATTTTTATTTTTCCAATTTGAATTGTGGGACCCACGTCACGTGGGTTGAAAGTTTGAAACACCCACACTCCCTCCATTTGGTGCGTGAAAACACAACCCCAATTTTTTTATTTTTTATTATTATTCTTTCCTTTTTTAAGCTGTTTTTTTTTAAAAATATTTTATAAAAATATGAATGATTTGTTGGAGGGATCACCGATTTCATTTGTTTTTAAAATTTGTCAATTTAACCTAATAATGTTTCACATCTTACCGAATAATGTTATGTTATATTTTTTAATAATGTTATGTTATATTTTGTCCATCCAATTCATATGAAAATTTACCAATTTCACTGAATAATTTGTTATGTGCTACCGAATAATGTTTTATTTTTTTGTCCATCAAATTCAAATGAAAGAAACTCAAAACCTCTCAACAATACTTACGCTTTCACCGAATAATGCTTCATATTTCACTGAATAATCCTTCACATTTCACCGAATAATGTTCATGCTTCATATTTTACTGAATAATCCTTCACATTTCACCGAATAATCTCATAGTTGATGTGTTGCGATTAAAAAAATGTTTTATACAAACGATTGTATTCCACTGAATAATGTTGCAGGTGTAACAAATAAAATTAAGCATCTCAAATTCCCTTAAAAAAATGAAACTCGTAATCTTTATAGATTCACCGAATAATCTTTAGATTCCATTGAATAAGTCAACCAAAAAAAAGATTCCATTGAATAATCAATTCAAAAAGATGAATTCCAATTGCCAAAAACCTAAGCCTAAAAAGTATTGTCACACCGAAATTGATATCGGCATAAGTATCAACCCATCTGAACTTGATTGCAGCACTATCACACCGAAATTGATATCGGCATCAACCCATCTGAACTTGATTGCAGCACGGTTGTAGGCTCAAATATTTGAAAAGGTGTGAAATGCAAAGAATTAATTAGTTATGATGTGTACCACTAGTTCATTCAGATCGGCTAAATAATAGTCATGAACCATGAATTATCCAGATCATGAATTACAAATCAATTCATGTGCCTACCCGGCGGTGCTAAGAAGGGATGAGAAGGGGGTGGTGTCGGAAGAGAAGTCGCCGGCGCAAGGGAGCATAGGGAGCGAGAGAGACGCTGTGTAGTGGTGATGGAGCGACGCCGGACAACAAGAGGAAGGAGAGAACGGTTGTGGTCAGGGCGGGTATAGGTGGCGCGGGATGGTGAACACCGCCACCGATCGTATCGCCGATCAAAAACAGCACCACAACACCGATGTGCTCAGCCATCGATCGCCCACGAATTGCCCTCGCCGTCGCCGTCGCCGTTGGCCTTGATTTCTTCGTCTGGATTCAATTCCGCCATCGTCAACCTTATGTAGCCTTCGTCCTTCGATCGCCCATGAGAAGCCGCTCCAATTCCACCAGGAAGACGGGCTATAAGTAGAACGGATGGTTAATTAGGGTTGGATTGGATTCCATGCGCTTGAAATTAGATTTGGGCCTTCTTCTCCCCAAATTTTTACAAAATCAATTTATTACGTGGCACAATCGTGGCCATCTAATTTCTTTAAATTAACGGTCCAGATTTGTGTACAAGGTACACCATAAGACTTGTGAACAAATGATCCATACTATATATATATATATATATATATATATAGAGAGAGAGAGAGAGAGAGAGAGAGAGAGAGAAACGAGTTAGGGTGTAACATGCAACGTAATTATAACAGTTAGATCTAATAAAATCACTAGTACAAAATTGGCCTAATATCACGAATATTTAGGACCTAATATCACGGATATAGGCAAATACACGTCCGGGCTTTTGCTCAGTGGGCTAATAGATAGGTGACTCTAATATCACAGACCAAAAAATGGACACGCCCGGGATATTAGAGGTGGGTTTTTTCAAGCTTCGACCCTAATATCACGGATCATATGTGTGACACGCCCGAGATATTAGGGTTGAGATTTTTTCATGTTGGACCCTAATATCACGGATTATAGGGGACACAACCGGGATATTAGGGTTGATTTTTTTTAAAGGCTGAGAAAATGTTTTTTATATATCTCGGTTCTGAATATCCGGGCTATATGGTTATATCTGATTTTCAATATATTTCTTTTATTTATGCAATTGAACTTGTACGTTACACAAGTAAACAATCTGCAAGAACATCTGTCTGATCCAAAACCATGACTTTTTAATTGAATCGAAAAATAGAAGAATTCTTCGTTACAATCTAAATTGATCCATCACTAAACCAAAGTTGATTCTACTAACTGAAATCATGTGGCATTGAAAGATTGCATATCTGTATGGCAGGTTAAGATTATGTAGACTTGCGATAAGAGAAAATGAAGCAAGAGATGATATATGAGTAATTGAGTATGCATGCTAATGCTTTACCAATCATAATTTACTATCTTCACTCTTTATCAGAAAAGCAATAATCATATGGTTTATAAATTGATACATGAGTATGGAAGGTTAAGATTGCACATATGTTACTTTCCTTTGTTTCACTTTCTTGTTTGTCACAAAATACGACACCATTTATTTCTTGAGAGCAGAAGTAACACTTCAAATAATATATAAATTATAAGTAGCTATAAGATATCAGCTCTGTCACAAATTCACAATCAAGTTGATGCCATAACACATTAAGCATTGAACCTCTCCCCTATAAGCCAAATCCGGACATCAAAATTGACTAAACAGACAAATTCACTTATTTAACTCGATCAATTCACTTAAAATCTCAGACATGAAATTTCAAACCCTAGACTAGGCGTTTAGGTCACTCCTGTAGTTAAAACGAATACAAATGTCAAGAACTTGGAATTTCTGAGAAAGGCGACATAATCAGAGTGATTCAACAAAGTTTTTTTTTGTGAATTGTGAAAATCAAATTCAAAGAAGTCAAAGAGAGACGAGCGTACGATTTCCATGAAGTCGGAAGAGTGGGAAAGGCCTTCATCCCGAGCAAGAGAGAGAGTCAAATCTCGAATTCTAAGAAGTGAGCGGCGTCATTGGTGGCCATGGATGTTTCCACCAATTTCTTGGCTTTTCTGATGGCCTCGCTCATCGCCATCGCTCACCTCTGGGGGAAGTTGTCGGAGAAGGTGTCGCTGGCGAAATGGAGGGATCTAGGTATGTGGTTGTCGTGTAGCTTCTCAAAATCCCTACGCGATGCAGATTACAATCCAATTTCTCAATTCAATCGGCAAGGGGCGGAAATAAAACCCTAGGCAGTAGGGGGAAATCAGAGAAATTGTGGGGACGGGGAGGATGCATACCGGACGTCGATCGACGATGGCAATGTAGACCACAGAGACGAGAGAGACAAATAGTGAGAGGCGGCAGTGTGAAGTGGCAGGAGAGCGATGAAAATGGAAGTTCAGATATGAAAGGGGAAGAGGGAAGGGGCGAAAAGTGGGAGGCGGAAGAAACTCAAGGGAGACGTGCAGGGTTGAATAAAAAAGAAAAAAGTCTAATATCCCGGATTGAATAAACGGGGATATTGTAATGTGATAATATACCAAATATTCCGGGCGTGTCCAGCATTTTTAACCCCGGAATATTATATTATATCACACTTATCTAGCTACCCCTAACATTCCGGTCTTTCTTAATCATATCCGGGATATTTGACTTTCACCTATTAAATTTTTTTTCCTCTAAGCTTAAAGGGCATAACATCACGGATATAAATGCTCCGTGATATTACGGTTATGTGATAAAATTAACATTTTGTACTAGTGAATGAATGATGTAAGATGATGGAATACACGATACAATATATTGTATTGCACTGAAATACTCCTTGATTAACGCTACTCTACCAACCTAATTCCAAACTTCCATTTTTGGTTTTTTCATATTTAAGTTTTTTAAAATTTAAACTCACCATCTTTTGTTAACATGGAAGCTAAATTCAAATAACAAAATATTATTCAAACTATGATTAATCATAAATGGGGAGTTCAAATTTATATTTACTTGATATTCATTTTAAAAAGAGTGAATATTCATTTAATTGTATTGCTATATATATTCAATATTCTAAAAAGAAAGGATGGATGATTTTTTTTTTGAAGAAAGCAAATTCATACTTAATTTGTATTGGATAATTAATTGAAAATAATAATAACACTAGTATAAATTAGACGTTTTTCGGGTGTTTTTTTACAAAGCGGACGGGAGTTTTTCACTTCCTTTTATTCCCTTAGCTGATAGATGTTTCTCTGGAGTTTTTATAAAAACTCCCGAGAGCTGATTCTCGGTCAGGAGTTTTGATAAAAACTCCCGAGAGAATGCTTTTTCCCACCCGCCAGCCTACTTTCAGCTCACTCAGGAGTTGTTTTTAAAAACACCCGATAGGCTCTTTTGGGAGTTAAAAAAAAACTCCCAAGAAAGGCATTTTTTTTTATTAAAAAAAGGGGGTTTCTAACCCGGTCTAAACCGAGATAAAAACCCATTTTTAATATTTATATAACCCTACTTTATCAATAAATAAATTCAAGGAAATATCAAACAAATAGTCAAGTTCAATTCTTGAAGCAAATATAAATCACCCCATTCATTCTTTAAAAAAAAAGGATGAATTAATTAGTTATAAGAACTTCTATAAAGTGCTTAAATACAACAGATGGAACAAAAGCTAAAAAGCATAAATACAACAGATAAAACAAAAGCTAAAAAAATTTGAATGCAGTTTTTAAAGAGAAATCTAGGGAAACATAGAGATATTTCACAAGTGAATGTGAGACCAATACAACAGGAAGGATGATACATTGTTGGTGTTTACACTCTAAATTAGACCCGACTAACAAAGAATACAAAAGTATCAAAACATACAATCACAATATATAGTTTATAATCACATCACGTCGTCAGGGGGTACGTGAAAGTCTTACTTGCGGGACATTTAGACCAATACAAGCTGCATAGAGGGGACTTCCACTTAACTTGCATGGATGATTTCCTTTGCTTCCTATCGATAGGAAACTAGGCTTGGATTTTGAATTTACTATTTCAAATCCTTCTTCTATCATGTCAACCTACAATAATCCAAACTGCATAAATAAGCATGACTTCAGAAAATATCAAGCAATAAGATAAAAGAACAATAAATTTTCAAAAATTGATCGCATGTGAACTATCAACAATTAACCACCTAAATAATATTCACATAGTCCTATGGTTCAAACTATACGGTATGTGAACTATCAAATCTTCTACAACTTTAAAGAAAACCAAACAACAAAGATGAAGACAATTTTTCTGTAAAATATCTGTAAGAGAGCTACTACTTTCTTAAAATGGAATTAGTTCGAAGTTACAGACATTAGTTCAGTCTTTCTCAAAGAGTTGAAGTCACTGAAATGGTGTGTGAAGTCAGAACCACAACATCTGTCTTGATTAAAAAAAATACATACATAAGCTAGCTGCTTAAAAAGTCATCTTAGTTATACCGTGATAATTGGAAGCAATGGGCCAAATATCTTCTCGTTGGGACATCCAACAAAATAGTTGTAGCAATTTTTCTACCACAAAGAAGAGATTTATATTATTTCCATTCACATTGAGGAGTAAAGACTGAAATGAGACTAAAATTACTGATTCTTACAGCTCAGTTTCATCCCTTTGACCTCCCAGAACAATTTTTCCAGAAACTTTGTCATCATCCAGAAGTTTTGACAGACGTTCAAAGTGACTAAAAGTTACAATGCGAGACATGTCATTTGAAGAAAGTGGATCTGCCCCAAAAACCTTCCCCAGGCATTGTTTCAAAGCATCCACCTGCATTAATAGTAGTTAAATGAAACCAGTACTTTTCAAGAAACCATTGTCTTACTATCGAAGAAGAATATGAAGTATCAGCTTTGAGCAAAGTCCTTGGTAAACTGTAGTGATAATATATTCACGTGCAAATAAAGGCTTCTTCACTGCTGCATCTACACATTTATCAAGTAGAATATGAAAAAATTACCAGCTTTGGAGCAAAGTCCTTGGTAGTGATAATGTAATCAGCAGAAATGCAGGCTTGTCCATTAATGTTGTATCCCCACTTTCCCACACAAATTCTTTTGACGACAACCTTTAGGTAAATGAAAAACATTTCATGAGCACCATCAATACCATGTTTTGATTGCCTTCAACATAAAAACCATATCAAGATGCACACTGATAAAGGTATGCTCAGATATGCAATTAAAAACTGCAGAAAACAAGTAGGTCTTTACGTTCAAATCAATATCCGAATCAACCATAATAGGACATTTCCCTCCAAGCTCCAAAGCAACAGGTGTCAGGTATTTGGAAGCTGCTGCCATCACTATCCGTCCTACTCGACCATTACCTGAGATTTCATCAGCAATCCTAAGGTTAGTGTCAACTAATCTTCAGAATATAAAATCATTGATTTCCATATTTATATTTCACTATTCAGGATATTCTTTCAATAAAAAGAACTTCCATCAGCCTTTCAGGACGAACACTGCTACATCCTAAATTTTATGCTCCTACTCATGCTAAGAGTAAGAGTATCCTTTCAGCTCTTGATGATTTAATTTGAAGGTTTGATCACATTAACTGATGAGAGCTGCCCAGTATAATTGTGGCATCTTGGATGACATGTTCTTGCTTGACGAAATAAAAGAGATCTAGATAGAACCAAACACTTTAAGAAATACACAGAACTTAGAATAAGATATATGGGACAACTAGTCAAGTGTGTACCACAAAGGAGAGGAAAAATAAATAACCTATTCAAGAAGAATTAAGGGGTCCAGTAGAATTTAATTCATTAGGCGTTTTGGCTCAGTACTGTGTAATGGGAACCAGAGAGCATACCCTTGTAAAAGATCTTGTCCCAGCGTTGCTCCAGTAGTGCGGTAGTTTCAGGAACAGCCCCTTCAACAACTTTAACTGCAGAATTATCAATGTATTCCTGTACATATTTTGCAAGCAATGAAGATGTTGTAGGAGCAATCTCGGATGGCTTTATGACTACAGCATTACCAGCGGCTACGGCTCCAACAACAGGATCAAGGGTCAGCACTGAGACAAAAGTTCATATGTTAAAAAGAAGGCCGATCATCTGTGACAAATTCTGATAGCACAACAACAAGGATGTAGCAAATGAGCAATTTGAAAGAAGGCCAAAGATGAATGATGATAAATAAATCAACATATGAAAATAACAAGTGCAAATGAATCCAGCAGGGCAAAGAAATATCACCTAGAGGATGTATGAGCAATATCAAAACCTGTTATGTCTCATACATCAAAGAAGTACGTAGGTGGAACCACATACTGGTTTTCATAAAAAAAAAAGAATAGGCTACTTGCATTACAATGATCAGTTTAGGTACCTTATTCAAAACCAATAGAGGGATCATTCATGAAACAAAATTTACAATTTAGAGACCTTAATTAGAAGAATAATAAAAACTAAGATAAAATCCCATGTAAACCAAGTTAAATGAGAAGTAACATATTAATTTTTAAGAATGCAATAGAAGAAAAATCAAATACCGACGATCCAATAAAAGTTTCCAATTACTGTGAAATAGCTTTTTCATATATAGCATTCCCCGTGACATTCACAACAACCAAAGATGCAACAGCAATTGCAAGACCACTGGATGCACCACAATCCTGTAAACTTTTGACATCACAGATCGAATAAAAAAGGCATTTAAATATTGGAAAAAAACTTTATTAAAAAAATATGAAAAAACTTAGACTTAGAGACAGGATTGTGGTGGCTAAGGGAATGAAACTTAGTGACAGGATTGTGGTGGGTTAAACAACATTTAACTGGGAATTCTATTATTTACTTATCTGCAAGGCTTTTTACCAGCTTAATGACAGTTACCATGCAAGTGTTCCTAAAATGACATTTCTTTGACGTATTTTACATTTTTAAAAAACTAAAGGAATCACCTATCTGCTTAGCAACATATTTATTTTATTCCAACCAAGAGAACAAGCTGTGTTTCTTCAGAAACACAACTTTAAACGAATGCTAAACCATAGCAGAAAAGTTGTGTTTCTTCAAAAGTTTAAGAAAATTTACTCAAGGTTGAGACACTGACACACCACCTGTATGCTACGATGATATCTCTTTCAGACAGTTGTCGCCCTAAAAGAGAACCCCATGCCTTAGAGCTGCATAAGAAATGAAATACTAAGTGTATAAGATCTAAGGAAATAGCTAATGGAGTTATAACAAATAGATCACCATACTTTATTAAAATATGATAAACCTTTTCAGCAACAATGTTACCGGCTTAGTGGCTCTGAATCTGCTCATCCCACTCCAGCAAACAACTCGACCCTAAAAACAACCTTAAGTGGAAGCAACTAACAAGGGTAAATTGCATCTTTGGTACTCTTTTAGGATTCCTTTGTCCCTACCCTTTATTTTGTCCTAGGATATTCAATGTGTATCTCATCGATCATAGGATGTGATACAGATGTGGTAGATATTCAACCAAAACTTGTAAACAGGGAAACAAATACAGGTTTGACGACTAACATTGCCAATAACTCAAGATCATACACAATGCAAGCTAGGTTACACTAGACTAAAAGCTAGCGTATCACAGGACATGTTACTTCTTCCTTATTTTGTAGAAGTTGTCAGAAAAAATCGGCATGCAATTCAATAGATTAATTTCAAAGACCGAGCAAGAGATACCAAAATCGATCAAGCGACATAACACAAAATTGTCAACTATTGAGGGAAAATACGGTATAACTTAAGAGAGAATATACTGAACATGGATGTATTGCAATATGACTGAATATTTACCCTATTTAATTAATGATAAATATAAGTCCAGTAATCAATTTTTTTTATAAAAAAAATTGATTACTAGACTTATATTTATCATTAATTAAAATACTTATGGTAAATCTATAGTAATGAATAAAATTATAACCTTAAATGAATATTTACCCTATTTGAAGAGAATATTCAGTATATATTAGTCGACAAAAATTAATTATAGAAAGGGGAGGCAAAGAGATAAAATCTAATATTCAATTTTAATAAGTTAAATATTCATCTAAATATATCCAGAGTAAACATAAATTTATATAAAATTTGAAACTTTGGTATGAGATTATAATTTTATTACACTATGAAATTTTCAAATTTATGATTTTACTAAATTAATTATTCAAAGAAAATAATAAATGAATATTTAAAATTTTTTAAACGAATATTGAACATATTGACTAATGATATTTAATTATAGAAAATATTACATTTATAGTTGAAAACATAGATTTATAAGTTAGAATGCTTTTTTTGTATTAGACATACTACATGTTCATTTGAAAAATAAAGGGAAAACTAATTAAAATACCCTCACCTTTGGGGGTATGGTAATAATATATCCTAAACTTTCAAATGTAATAAAATTATCCCGGCCTTTGAGGGTAGTGGTAATATATTACCACGGGTTTTTTCACGACTAAAAAATATTGACGGGACAGCCTACGTGAGTTTTTTTTTGACAAGGGTTTCCTTGGACGGTTTCCTTAGGTAAAAAAAGAGTTGTATTGAGTTCATACCCAATATCTTTTCCTCCCTCTTATCTTCTTCCGTGGTCGCTTCTTGAACTGGTGTGGATTCAAGGAGATTTATCGAGATTCGAGGAGAAGCAATTTCTTGACTAGGTTTAAGGTTGATTTTTTCATCATTAAAAATGAAAATCAGTTGTTGGGTATGAACCCAGTCCAACTCTTTATTTTTTTTATTAAAGAAACCGTTCAATAAAATTCAATTTTAGTGCTAATTTTTAAAAAGGCTTCCACTTAAGTTGTCTTGTCAAAAAAATATAAACGTAGGTTTTCTTGTCAGCATTTTTGAACCGTGAGCAAACCAATGGTAATTAATATATTACCACTACCCTCAAAGGTCGGGATATTTTTATTACATTTGAAAGTTTAGGATATATTTTTACCATACCTCCAAAGGTGGGGGTATTTTAATTAGTTTTCCCAAAAATAAAGTATCTATCTATATCTATATACATATACTAAAACCGATGCATTGTCGCCTATGTGGTGGCATGTGAGTGCATCTGCCTACGTGGCGGCGCGTAAGTGCATCTCGCAAAGCTTTCTCCCGTAAAAAAGGAAATTTAATAAAAATAATTTGTATAATTGTATAATTAGATAGTCATAATCTATATAATTGGATAGATGGAATATCTTATAAAAGAGTAAATATTATATAAGGAAAAACCTATATCAATATAATTAAACGTAGTAGTAAATATTTATATCTATATTTTTTGGTGGAAAAAATTATTTATATTTATATTTTTTTAATTTATTGGAATCTATCTAAATTACTTATAATATTGTATTAATGTATTCTCCGTCCACGGGACGGGGTTTACACTAGTATTCCTTATAAATTCAATAAATTTAGTTGTTTTTTTATACCTATTTATTCCATAATTTACAATGATTAGATTACAAAATTTTGAGATTGTCATTGAACTTACTTTCCATTTTAGTTATCATATATTTGAATCCGATCCTCTCCATTATAATAGGTTTTTTTTCAATGAATTGTTGCCATAATTTGAAAGAGGTAATTTCCACATTGTCAATTAATGTAGGCATTATCATATGTCAAATGAATATGGGCCATTAGTTGGTTTTGAATCTAACGGTTGTAAAAGCTAAAATTGCCTATTAATCTCAGCCATCTAACGGTTATATATATATATATATATAATTGTCTATTAATGGTATCGCTTGATTATTCGATTGTATAGCTTGATTATTCGATGGTGTTACAATATTATTCGATTACTTATTATGTCGTTTTAACAAATAACTAAAAATTATTCGATGGTATCGATACATTTTTCATTCATATGACCGCCACATGAAACATAAAATCGGTCCATACATATGAATAATTCGACTTTTACCCCAAATCACCTCTTAAATCCCATTAAAACACACAAAATCAACCATTCAAAAAATTACAAGGAATTCAAACGAAATGAACTACATATAATTAAATTCGAAATATAAGAGTACAAACGAATAAAGTTATCCTGTATAGGGTCATCCACACAAATGAATAAAACTCAATTATAATATCATTGACATCTTTAAATTCACACATAAACAAACCCCCCATACGAATAAAGTTATACATGCAAACGAATAAACCTAAATTACACTTGACATCTTTAAATTCACTCATAACCTAAATTACATTATCTACCGTAGTCGGCAATTTTTATAGTCTAAAACGCAGCTGTACTTCAACATCCATAATTTCCTAATGCCAGATTGGAATTACATGAAATTAAAGGCAATGGAAAATAAACTTACATATCTACGATTTTTTTTTCACGGAGAAACGAGAGAGAACGGAGGGTCGGAAGTTGCTGCAGAAACAAATCAACACCGGCTGGGCACAATAGCAGTTTTTTTAGTCTAAAACGCAGCTGTACTTCAGCATCCATAATTTCCTAATACCAGATCAAATTTGAATGAAATTAAAGGCAATGGAAAGTAGACTTAAAGATCTACGATTTGGTATAAAGAATTTGAAATTCCGTGGAGTAACAAGAGAGAACGGAGGGTCGGAAGTTGCTGCAAAAACAGATCAACACCTGCTGGGCACAATGGCAGTTTTTATAGTGTAAAACGCAGCTGTACTTCAGCATCCATAATTTCCGAATGCCAGTTCAAAATTGAATGAAATTAAAGGCAATGAAAAGTAGACTTACAGATCTACGATTTGGTACAAAGAATTTTAAATTCTGCGGAGAAACGAGAGAGAACAGAGGGTCGGAAGTTGATGCAGAAACAAATCAACACCTGCTGGGTACAAATGGCAGTTTTTCTAGTCTAAAACGCAGCTGTACTTCAGCATCCATAATTTCCTAATGCCGGATCGGAAATGAATGAAATTAAAGGTAATGGAAAGTAGACTTACAGATCTACGATTTGGTATAAAGAATTTGAAATTCCGCGGAGAAACGAGAGAGAACGGAGGGTCATAAGTTGCTGTAGAAACAAGTGGATACTAGAATCCTAACCCAGCGCCTAATTGTTTATCATTGTCAATTTAGAGCATGACTAAGGACATGTGAAATCGAAGGCATGGTATGAACAAGATTAGTAACACTTATAAATGCAAAAAACATATCGATCAGGCAAGGCGAAAATTCCAATCTGATAAAAAAAACCAATCAAATCACGCTCCAAATATTGAAGAGATGAAGCTTTCATCTTCGATCGGCAGAGAAACAAATTAAGATGAAAAAGAATATTTGAACCGGAGATATGAAGAAGAAGAGAGGTTCGTCACCACCGCAGGATCCTCTCCATATAAAATATTCCTAATATTTGCCTAATCAATTAATCTCATCCATTAAAATAAATCAACGGTGCAGATTATGCCTCATTAATTAAATCTAATTAGTCTCAACTTTTTTTTTTATTTAGCCCCAACCCTTTTCATTCGCTGAACTACATACCCAACCCCCTCCATTGAGTCCGAAAACTAGAACGTACCCTCCTCTGTATACACTTGTTCAATGAGGCCCTTCATCCTAGCCACCGTCCAGCCACAAAATTGCCCCTAATCACCACCGCCCCTGCATCTAACAATCCAAGGAGGCCCTGTTGCTGCCATCCAGTCGCATCACAATCTAGCCGCCGCCGCTCCTTCATCGGCCGGTAAAGGAGACCCTTCGTCGCTGCCCCCATTCAGCTATCCCTCCATCTAATTACCCTAATTTGAAATATTTCTCCAATTCTTTCATTCACTTGTACTAAATCCTCAAACTTCATTCACCATGTCAGTTATCAACAGAGTAGAAGCACAGATCTAATTATTGTAGCCCCGACCTAATTCACAAATCTACACAATACAAAGATTCACACACTACAAAGATTAATTGATCAGGCGAACAAAAAATTAACAAATTATCCATATCAATTGAACATGTGATGCAGAATTATTAAGTTACACACTACCAAAATTCTATATATCAAAACCTCTCGACTGCTTGTTCTTCCTACTTCAAAAACGAATTCGATGGTTAGGAATTCAAATAGAGGTTTCATGTTGTGTTGTTTAGGGAATGAGAAATCTGATGGAGGTTTCAATCAAGTTTGGATACAGGAATTCTGATTGAGGAGGGGTGCTATATCACCAGAGAGAGAGTGAGAAGGTTAGTAATAGTTAGATTTAATTAAGGAGACGAGAAATCTGCACCGTTTATTTATTTCAATGGGTGAGATTAATTGATTAGGCAAATATTAGGTAGATTTTATTTGGAGAGGATCCTGATCCGTCACCACCACCCCGCCTCCACCATCTCCCTCGCCGCCGCCATCACCCAGTTTCACAAACAAATCCACTAAAGTCATCCAATAATCCAAATATAAAAAAATGCCTAAATTTCAACCCTAAAAAAATCCACAATCAACAAAAAAAAAAAAAAACAAATTCGTTAACCCAAATCAACAAACTCATCCATTGATGAACTCGAATGCTTCGGTTGAACCTGGCTATGCCAGATCCCTTCTCGCTCCTCCAACAGGTTCAAATCGCCGTCGATTATTGTTTCGGTGGTGCAGATGGATGGTGGTGATCTAAAGCAGCCTTCAACCGCCGGAGTCCCAAGCGTCAGAGTTGCCTAATCGCCGGAGTCCCGATCGCACTTCCTTCTCTTTCGCCTGACCGCGCTGGAGTCCCAAGCGCGGCTTTGCTTTCGCCGATCGCACTCCTCTTTCTCTTTCTTCTGGAGAAAAGTTTGGCGAAAATGCATAAAACCACCCTTTATTCAGGTTGGTTTGCAAATAACTACCCCTTATTCAAAAACGGAATTGCTATTTACACCATCAATTTCTCGCCATTTGCACACACACAAAAAAATCCCCAATTGGGTATTACGAGTCCGCATGAAAAAAAATTCCGAATGCGTACTTTGCATGCGCAGATCTGATCTCCCCCAATTTCATCCCCTCCAAATTTCATCACTTCGAACTAATTCGTTTCAATTAAAGCCCAAGAGATTCAATCCAATTCATTCAATGCGCGACCGTCACTAGCCCTACCCGCAGCCCTACCACCAGCACCTCGTCCACCTCCGCCGCCGCAAAACCCTACTCATGCTCCTCGGCTGCACTACCAGCATCGTCGTTTCTCCCGCTGACCCGATCCTCCGCCCGCGGATCCTCCCACCGAGGTCACCCGCGACGAGGAGCGTCACTGGCACCAGATCTGCATCCGCCAGAAAGTTAAGGACCTCATCATCTCCTCGCCGCCTCTACTCGACGACAACGCCAACAATGTTGTGATGACGGTTGTGTTTTTATTCGATCTATTTTATTTCGATTTCAAATTGCAGGGGGTTGGGTATGTATGGGGGAAGATGGGGTTGAAATTAAAAACTCCATTGATAATGAAATAAATTAAAATCTGGGTAGAAGACGAAAGGCTCCCTTTTGATTTTACACTGCAAGTTTTTAATTAAAGGTATAAAGTTAGACATTTGCTTACTTTCTCGTTTTGCAGCTTTTGCCACTGCAACTTTGCTAAAGATGAGTGTGGAATCCAACTTCACATAAAAAAATAATATATATATGCATACATGAAGTCCGCGTACGCGAATTTTTTTTTATAAAAAAAAAATTGCAATCGCGTATTATGCGTGCGCATAGTTTGAACCGTGTAATTGGCGAAAATTTCATCGTGTAAATAGTAAGCCTCTTCAAAAATTGTCAAAGAACCGCCCATTAAATATACATTGGGTGCAAGTAACCACCCATGCCCCTTCTCTCGTTAAACCTCAGCTAATTTAATATGAAAAGACAATTATACCCTTTTTTTTACAATTAAACTATGAAATATTATCATCACACAATAATAAAAAGACGGTAAATTAAGCCTCAAAATTCAAGCTGTCTACACCAACAGGTAAAGAAAGTCACAGAGGTTTACTTTCTACACCAAAAATTAGGCCACATAGGCAAATAATTGACACATAAGACATGTTTTTCTCCATCAAAAAATCAGGCCTAAACGTTTGCAGCTGGAAGACAAAAAATAGGCCAAATATGTCAATCTTTTCATGGACTTGTAGCTTTGTCCTTCCTGTTGGCAGACCCCTGAATTTGAGAGCTTTTCATGGACTAACAAACATAAACGTTTGTTTTGTTGTGGTTGACCCGACATTAGATGCTTGAGATTGGCTTGTTAACACATGCTCTCCAACAATGTATTGGGATGGTGAATCACTTAGTCGGAGATGAGCGAAATTAGTAGGAACATGTTCATGACAAGCCTACAAAAACATGGGCATATATGATATTAGCAAAATTAGACAATCAGTCCGCATATTAGCAAAATAAACATCAATAGAGTAGGGTTACCTCTTTCTGCTTTATCTTCCTAAATTGTGAAGTCACATGCAAGGTGTTTTGATTTTTGGGTCTCCCTCCCACATTTTTTGGCTTGAGTGATTCTGGTGCCTTGGAAGGATTCGTACAGTTTGGCTTTCTATGCCCTTCGACACCACAACGAGAGCACTTGTTCTTCCCAACTCTATGCCTTTGTTTCTTCTTAGGCGCCTCATCTCCAGCTTGTCGCGTCCTGGCTTTTCTTGGCCTTCCAGGCTGAACATTAAACTTAGGTGGCTCAGGCGGAATCATGCCACTTTTCTCCCATTCCTTAGGACCAGGAAGTGGTTCAATAATTTGTCCATATGCCTTCAAGTAAGTTTCCTTTCTGTAATAGTTGTCAACAAATGCATCTATTTGCAATCTTCTCATCATAATACAAGCAATGGCATGAGGGCATGGGATACCAGTTAGTTGCCACTTGAAACATCCACAACTCCTTGAATTCAAATCAACCACATACCTTCGATCCATTTGGTCAACCTCAAATTTGTCACCTCCAGCCCAATGAGCTCTATAGTTGTATAGGCTATCACGTTTTGCGGACTCAAGTCTTTTCCAAGCTTTTGGAGTTAGCAAGGAAACAGAATTCTTCATACCTTCATTCTTCTATACAAATCTATTCATCAATTTTCTTCTTATCTACTCACACATAGTGAGTATAGGGAACTCTCTAGCTTCCAATATGTAGCTATTGAATGTCTCACATACATTGTTCAACAACATGTTTGACGTGCTGGAATGCTTAAATGCATGAATGGACCATGTACCCGGATCAGCTCTCATCAAATACGAGAAAGCTCCCTCATCGGCCTCCTTGATGAAATTCATTGCCTCATCGAAATCAACCCTTGTAGTTGCTCTTGCAGTTGCCCACAATGCATCCTTATATGCTTTTCCAGGCCACTTGACTCTGAAATTGTTATATAAATGCCTAACACATACTCTAGTCTCAGCCATAGGAACTACAAGATTTAATGCTTCAATCAAGCCATGTCCATATATATAAAAAAATATTGATTCATTAAAATTCGTAAATCAATTAATATAAAATGTTAATTCAAGAAAAGTTACGTTCTGCCTATCAGACATGAATGTGATGCTTGCATAGCCTAAATCTTTTACAAGATTTTCTAGAAACCAAACCCATGTTTCTTTTCTCTCAGCCTCAATCACAGCATATGCCACAGGAAAGATATTTTCATTCCCATCCTTTCCAACCGCAGTGAGAATCTGACCGGTGTATGCCCCCTTAAGATGACAACCATCTACGCCAAGAATTGGCCTACATCCATCAAAGAAACCTTTCTTACACACATCCAAGCAAACATACAATCTTTGAAATATTGGCTTTTTGTGGAGAACTCACCTTCACGTATGTTGAGCTACCGGTATTCCATTTCATAATGGTTGCAGCATAATTCCAAACCTTCCCATATTGTGACTTGGCATCACCTTGGCACATCAGGTAAGCACGCAATCTAGCTCAACATGCTTGAGAAGTACTAATTTCCACTTCGTAGTCTCTAAGCACTGCTTTCTTGAATGCTCTTGAAGGTTCGATAATATAAAAACAATGTAATAAGAAATACTCTAGAAGGGGGGTTGAATAGAGTATGCCCGTTTTTCGCAGAAAGTCTCAAGACTTTTGGAGCTTGTACCAAAACCTTTGAGATAAACCTGAATCACAAAGTTAAACAATTCGAACCAAGTGCGGAAATAAGGTAAAGCAATAAGTAAAGGACACGAGTAATTGTTTACGAGGTTCAGCACAACTTGGCCTACGTCCCCGCCTAGGGTTCTTCCACAACCCTAGGATTCAAAGGCTTTATTGATTGCTTAGCTTAGGATCCTAATAGCTCACCGAGAAGCCTCTCTCCTATACAATTGCAATCTAGTCAACTCACGTTCCCTTGGAGTCCTAGACCAATCTAGAAGAGCCCCACCTCTCTCAGCTATCTAGTACAATCCTCTAACTCTCGCAAATCAGTAGCCTAGTGCAACTTCCCGAGTTATAAACTCTCGAGTAACACTTGAAATGAATATATCCTATAAGCTCACAGTGACTCTCAAAGGCTTTGAAATAAACAACAAACTCTTGAGCGCTTAGCAGAGAGACACTTGGAAGACAGATCGCTTGAATGAATGAAACTCGTGTAGCACTTGTGTGTATTCTGTCTTCTCCTTCCTTTCCTTTATAAAAGAGCATGGAGCGTGAGGATCTTCACCACCAGATCTCCAACAGCTCCTTCGAATCAGTTTGATCTTCAATCTTCTATATATGGACACTTCGAACGCCATGATCTATTTTGAACTGATCTCCTCAATATGTATTAAGGAAGGAAATAATCTCGAATATACTTCCTGAAATGGTTAGGCATACATATATATATAATATAATGGAAGTATATAATAAGATAAAATAATATACGAATAATTAAGATAGGTTTTGTATTTCATCAACTGTTAATGCTCCAAGGCCTTTGACACAAATGTCCTGTCAAAGCCTTTGAAACATCTATTCCGATTTTCATCAAGGGAGGGAGTTATCAGCTCTCAATCGCCAATGCGGATCATCTCTATAATTCTCTAAATATATTCTAGCCAACCAAGCTGAAGTCACCTTATGATTTTTGTGTTGCCAACCACAAGTATGCTCTAGATTGAAACTCTTTAGCTGAAAGCTTCCATCTGGTCCCATTTTTCTTCCACAAGCCTTGAAATCACATAATGTCCACTTACACACACACTTCTTTCTTGAATGTTGGATGCCACATTCACATTTATACTTGCAATACAGTGCAATACACTGAAACCTTCGACTTGTCATTGTGGAGATAATAATAGTCACCCCCATTTTCAATAATATATTGAGACAAAGCCTTTCTAAATATGTCATTTGAACCAAATACCATACCACTTTTTAGAACAATAGGCTTCTTGGAATCCACTTGTGGGTTAAACTCAAGATACCTGTCAATAAACTAAACATTTCGCAATCAATATACAAAAATTAGCATTTAGATCATTCAAATTATAAGTAAAGATGATTACCGTGGCTTTCTCCTTGAATCAGAGTCACTTCCACTTTGTGACCATTCAAGGTCATCAAAAAGTACCACATCCATGCCAATATCATCTTCAATATCTTCTTCCACAATATGCATAAGGTCATCATCTACATCATTATCTACAAACTTCATGAAAATATCATCATCTTCATCTTCACTGTCTTTGAAACTGAAATCACTATCCGAAAAAGATGAATTTGAACCCTCTGATTGAGTATGAGATGCTTGAGTTTCTGATGGGTTGAATTCGGTCTCCATAACAACACGTTTCATCCTCAAAATTAGAGGGGACCATCTGGTCCCATTTTTCTTCCACCAATATAAATACAAATCTCTACTTAATCCTCAACAACTCCGGTTGCCCTAGTAGAGAAGATGGTATTCACTCGAATCCCTAATTTGTTTTCAAAAGGGGCAAATAAAACCCTAAAATTTTCCTAATCTAAACGAAAAGGGTGATGAGTGTCTAACCTCAACAGCTCCGGTGGCGCCTCTTGCTGTTCGTCGGCTCCAACAACGACAGCCTCCGGTGGAACGTTTTCATCGGGTCTTCTTCGCTCTCGAAGGGGGCTGTTGATATCCTCTGGTGGAACGTTTTCATCGGGCCTCCGGTGGAATGTTTTCTCGGTTGGTATCTAAAGAAATATGTAAAACTATCAAACAAGAATAGGGGTATAATTGTCTTTTCATATTAAGTTAGGTGGGTTTTAACAAGAAAATGGGTATGAGTGGTTACTTGCAACCAATATATATTTAATGGGTGATTATTTGACAAAATTTTAATAAGGGGTGGTTATTTGCAAACCAACCTGAATAAAGGGTGGTTTTATACATTTTCGCCGAAAAGTTTTGATTGTGGGGTAGGGTTTGGGAGTGGTTGTTTACACGATGGTTTTTGTGTTTTGTGCATTTTGAGATAATGGAAGTCCATATACCAAAAAAAATTCCATTTTGTATAAATGACTCTCCCCCATATAAAATAGGGTAAATGTCAAAAAGTGGATTTTTTTTGCAAAACTAACAGGTCAATGTGACCTTGTATTGGGGGTTAATGGATTTGGGGGGGCTTTTAAAATTTTGGAGATCCTTGGTTCAGCAGCTCGTGTGTCATCTCGACGATGGTCTTCGGCGTCGGTGAGGTGAAGAAGAAGATGGACGTCAGGGCGGAGCTCCTCCGTTGCTCAGATCGATAAAAGAAGAGGAAGAGAGAGAGAGAGAGAGTTCACATCTTCACAAAATCAAAACCGCAATCTGGCGACTGGGAGAGAGATAGAGAAGAGTGTTGAAGGAGGAGGAGAGAAGTGGAGGAGGCGGCGAATTCCGTCGAGCAATCTGGCGACTGAGAAGAGGATCGAGGAGAGCTTATAAAAGCAGACAAGGCAGAGACAGATGGCTAAAAAAATTCCAAAAATCTGAAGGGGGGAGGGAATTTGGAAGATGGGAGCCATTGAAGATGGCGGTGGAAGGACAGATAACCCAGACTTACAGTTGCTAGACAGTCAAAAAGAAATACAGGACAACAACTGAATATTTCGTGCCAAATGAAACAAAATACGTGCCAACTTCAGACATTATATAGTAACGAACATGGGTAAGTATACTTGTAGTATTCGATTTAAAATCATGGCTACTCCCCATCCTGTTCATATCCATGATCTAATTTTATCCCATACAAGCGTCTCTAGCTTCCCCACGATCATGCTTCTCACCGCCCCAAACTGGAGGGTCTCCTTTCGCCCTTCAAACACCCAACTCCCTCGTCCACGGTTGTAAATCCGTTGGGGATATGAAGAGGATGGGGATTGGGGAGTAGTCATGGTTGTAAATCGAATACAACAAACATACTTACTCATGTTCGTTTACTATATAATGTCTGAAGTTGGCACGTGTTTCCCTTCGTCTGGCATAAAATATTCAGTTGTTGTCCCATATTTCTTTTTGATTGGCTATCAACTGTAAGTCTGGGTTGTCTGTCCTTCCACCTTCACCTTCAATGGTCGTCTTTCCACCTCCCTCTTCCTTTTTTTTTTGGGCAGGAATCCAACTATATTGCCCTAGATTGCTTTATAGATTTGGCGGAGAATTTATTTTGGGTTGGAGGGAATAAATTCTCATCACGAGTTGCATTACTTGGAGCATTAAATATGCTTGTAAATACTCTCTCTCTCTCCCTCATGTAAAACCGGCAACCCCTTCTCCAAGTAAAAAAAAATTTGGCACAAATATACCATAATTCATTTTCACATGACCATAGCTATTTTTGCAAAGTTGCAAATTTTTTGGTATAATCATGCAAATTTGCCTTTTATTTTTAATTAATCAATAATACGGAATAATCTCAGCCATTCAATTCTACTAAATCAATGACCCTGGTTTGTTCACATGATACACGTTAAGAGCTGAGTACATATATATTTGATTAGGTAAAAATTCGGATGGGGTAAAGGACCCTTTACCCGAAAGCATCATGCCGGATGAGGTCAATGAGACTTGAATCAGTATAGAAATTAGTTCCCCTGGTAAAGTAACCACAAGAAGGGTTCGAATGTCAGCCAATACAAGCTCAATTTCACAGGGACATTTGCTATTTGTTCGTAAGGCATTCATAATTATCTTAGAGTCACGTTCAATGATTAAGTTGTTTAAATTGAGTTCCTTCGCCTTTTCGATCCCTTGTCTTAGCGCAATTGCTTATGCCATTAGTGGCATATGACCAACTATTATTTTTCCTCTTATGCAAACATGGTTCCCAAGACAGTCGGAAAATATGAAACCTGTCGAGCTTTTTATGGCCGAGATGGATGAACCATCAAAGTTTAATTTAAGCCAGCCAATGGGTGGTTTTTTCCATAAGTTCATTTTTCCCCGGGATCTTAACGGTTTAGTTGTTGTTGTTTGTTCCTGTGGCGTGTTTGTGTTCTTTTTGGGTGGATGTAGTTTTTCAGCTCTCTTCCAATTTTCTACGTTTCCTAAGATGAGTTTTTTAATACTTTCCGCGGACGGAATTGGAACATTTCTGAAGATAGCTTGATTTCTTGTATGCCATATAGTCCACCACCTGAAAGCTAGATTTTGCTTGTTTTCCGTGGAAAGATTGGTAGTAAGAAAGCACATGATTTGGTCCATATTTAGCTCTGTTTTGGGATATAAGCGTTTCAATTGCCCGAGCAATATTTTGAGGGAATTGTGCTTGGAAGTTATTGTAGGGGCATTCCAAAAAAAGATGGATGTCATGTCGTCCTCCTGACCATGGTTACACAGTGTACAGGTAGTGGGTAGTGCTATACCCTTTTGAGCTAGTCGCAAAGTCGTCGGGAGCCCATTTTGCTTAATCTTCCATAGAAAATTTTTAATTTTCGAAGAAGCGTCAATCTTCCAAATCCAATTATAGTATGTCGTAATTATGTTTGTTGAATTTGAAATTAGATTCTAGGCGCTACTCGTTAAAAACCATCCCTTGTTATCTGGCCACCAGTAGAGTCTGTCCTTGAAGGTGTTAGTCGGGAGTGGAATCTTAATAATATCTTCAACGATGTTTTCTGGTAAGACCGATTCCAATTTCTCTTTCCACCACTGACCACCCAAAATATATTCACTGACAGTTTCATGTTCAGAGTTTTGGGTATTCATTATGTTGTTAATGGAGTTGGTTGTTATCCAATTATCTTTCCAAAAGCTGAGTACATTATACATATGATCTCTCTCTCTCTCTCTCTCTCTCTCTCTCTCTCTCTCTCTATCTATCTATCTATCTACACACACACACAAATTAGGGTCGTTGATTGAATGAAATGGATGACTGAGATTAATAGGCAATTTAATTTTTTTAATTAAAAATAAGTGGGGCCCACGTCTTTTCTTGTCCACTTGCTGAATTGGGGGCGTGTGTGGTGCACTCTCTTTAAATTATTTGATGGTATGTCTGGATTATTCGATCATATCAACGGATTATTCGATCGTATTGATGGATTATTCAATGGTATCCACTTGCCATAAGCGGTTATTTTTTCACTGGATTATTCGATCGTATCGATGGATTTTTCGATCGTATCAATGGATCATGCAATAGTATCGATTGATTATTCTAATCGGCTAGCACCCTGAAAACGCCCTAAACTTTTTACCAAAAATTATTCGATGGTATCGTTTGATTATTCGACGGTATCGCTTGATTATTCGATTGTATCACTTGGTTATTCAATGGTTTCGTCACTTTCATTTTAACAAATAATTAAAAATTATTCAATGATATCACTGGATTATTCAATTATATCTCATGATTATTCGATGGTATTGATACATTCGATACGTCCTAAACAAACTGGAATGCCAAAACAAGATGTCGAAAAAATTGATACATCCCTGGTGCTCGGACAATCCAATTTAATTAAGCACATAAACCAAATCAAATTCCAAATGAGCAACACAATCCGAAGCAATAGTGAATCTGGCTCATCGCATCTCTGCACCGCATCAACCAAGCGAAATAGAACAACGTTGTCGGAGACGCACCGCATCTCTGCACTGGATAAATCGACGTGGAACAACCCCAGTTGAAAATTGATATCGGAAAAGAAAGGAAAATTGAGTTCGGAGAGACGAAGTCCCTGATGTAGGCCTTCTCGAGCTTCTATTGCCTTGATAATGGCGTAGAGCTCGCCAGAGAACTCTGCATCTCCATTTCCCTTCATGATATATATATATATATATATATTTGATCCTAAAGATTCATGGAGAAAATAAAATTAATTTGGGTTTCGCGAGAAAGGGCGAACACGAAGAAAACATCAACATGATTTGAAGAGGTCTTACGATTTCAGATCGCCCTCCGCCTTTGACTGCCAGAAATAGGTTTTGGCGTGGGATCAATTAAAAGGAGGGAAGATGACAACTCACAAGTGGTCCCCCAAAACCAATTTAATTTACCCGAAACAAAAATCTCCAAACCCTCTCTCCCGATCTTATACCAGCTTGATATTTCAAACTGAATTTCCAAAACCGAATTAATTAATTCGATAAAATTTTCCTCATATTTTAAAATTTCAAGGCAAAGCAGCTGAATTGAAATCCGTCAGAAAATCCGTTAAAATCATCTCCGAACTCGTTTTAAGAGATCTTAAATAATCTGGTAGCTCGAGGGCGGAAATTTTTTAAAGTTTCCCAAAATTCCAAATTCAATCCATTTAAATCATTAATCGATTAAAATATTATTTTAATATTTACCGGTCTTTACATTGTTGCTACGCATACTCCGATTCCAAGTTCAAGAAGGCAATGGAACGAGTGCAACAAGTAGTTGGGCACTAAGCTGTAAGATGGCTTCAAGAAGTGGGAGATATGAAGTGTTGGGATAGACACAAGTATGATCCTAGCCTACATTCGCGTGATACATCAAGTAACTTTGTCGAGTCATTCAATTCCACATTAGGAGCAGATAGGTGTCTTCCTGTGCCAACCCTTCTTGATGGTAATTACAATCTTAACATTTTTATGCGCCGAAAATCATCTTTGTTATGCTGAAATCCATTTTCTACTTGTTGAAATATATAGGTTACTTATGCTAAAATGTGTAAGTTACTAGCTGAAATGTGTAGGTATTCAACATACATGTATGGTTAGACATTGTGAGAGGCAAGACTATGTTCGAAAGTTACCTATTACTGGCATAGCTGAAGAAACACAAGTCATATTGGATAAAGCTATAAAAAAAATTCATGAAAATTAGAGGTCTGATCAATTTTATTTTTGAAGTTTCAGATTCTGTTCTTATAGGTGGCATAACTGATTATATTTTTTAAGGGACATGTTTATTATACATTAGGTTGCCGTTTATGTTGTTGTGGTGTTCAAGGCTTCGGATTTTGAGTATGAAGTTAGAGACAGAAAATCATCTTTACCGGTCAACATTCCAAACCGATCTTGTGCATGTGGCAAATGACAAATTAGTGGGATCCCATGTAGGCATGCCGTGAGGGTCACTATTGAAATGCGGGGTCAACATCCACAATAATATGTTTCTAAGTGGTACTCTCCAGAAATGTTACGAAGCCATGCTCGATGAAGAACAATGTCCAACTTTTGACTTCCCAACAATCAACCCATCATCAAAAGAGGAGTCGGAAGACCACCCAGATATAGGAAAAGACAAGCTAGTCAAAAAGAAAAAGGATTGAGGTCTCGCACGGTGCAATGCATTAAATGTAAGGCATTTGGGCATAATGCTATGACATGTAAAGGTGGTTTGACTCCAAGAAAACATCATCAACAAGGTGGCCTAGTTCAAAGGAGACACGAGAGGGCAAGAAAAGCAACGAACTCTGACGAAAGGGGACAATTAGTGGTTGGTGTAATGTGTTCAGCACCATGTGTTCAAGAGAGTCAGCTCTAGGGGTAGTCTCATAGCCAAAGAAACCTTGGAGGGTACTTTTGTTTGAATACCTATTGCGATGTATTTGTGGGTACTTGTGGCTTTATTAAGTTCCAGTCCAGTCTATTGAATAACTTATTTTGTAAGCTGTATATATGATAACATCCATTTTAGACTAATTTTAGGCATACATCTGCATATTAGTTTAGGCCATTCTCATGCATAATTATCATATGTTATGTTTTATTTATTTTATTTTGCATTTTCGGAGTCTACACCTGGTTTTTGTGTGTTCAAACATTTTGAGGCTAATATTGAGGAAAACAAAGGTTTAATATGAAGCGTCGAGCATTTTGGATTGGACTCGAGGAGGTAAATTGTTAGTTGTGGAAGTCGCTAAATTTTGGATCTATTTGGCGGAATTGATCTATAATTGGGAGTTGGGTTGCAATTTAATTATTTAATTTTATGGACTAAAATTGTAATTTTCCTAAATTGTAATACATGTAGTTTGATTGGGATTGCAACCGCCGGGGGGGGGGGGGAGTGTTCGGACTTTTGTTTTCTTCAGAGATATGGCTTCGACCATAGGTTTAGTTTTATGTTTTGTTTTGACGGTATAAGCTTTCGAACGAGGACGAAAATTTTTGTTTGCATTCTATTCTAAACTTTGATCTATTTATGTCTATAATCTAGTTCATTGTTTGTTATATTATGCTATTCTAATTTCTCCGTTATATGGTATGGGTGATCCCGACGATGATTTGGTAGTGTTAGGAATGATATTCGTTTGTCTGTTGATTTGTGATTTAATCCTATTGCGCCAACCCTAATTGATGAAAATTAGTTAGAACTTATTTACGGTTTGAAATCGAAAGACTAAAACCCTAAGTTAGAATTTACATGGTGAATTCAGACTGAAAGGCGACTAGGATCCATCGGATCTAGGATTAAACCCGAAGTTTAGTTGATCGAAAGTGAAATTGAACTTCTTGAGGAGTCATAGATTGTCATCGATATTTTGGATGATTGTGATATTGACGGATACCGAAACACAACGTTAATGTGGTTATCATCTAGAATTCTAAGAACTTAAAGGGTCTAAATTGGTTTCTTGAGTCCGAAAGGATCGAGATTGTTAACCAATTTAAACACATTTGCTTTGATACCGAAAGGAGATTTGCGATTACCTTAGACAATCGACCTTCAACAAACTCAAACAAGGTGGTACCAATATTAATATTAATCTACTATAGCATCGTTGTGGTGATCCTTTACCCTAGCTAGATTTGCCTCGTATCCATTGTTTACTACCAATTCTGTATAGTTGCTTCCTTTTAGTTGGTTACTTTCTCCAGTACCCACATAAACATTTTCTCTCGTATTTTCATGGCTTAGTTAATTATGTTTGAATTGACAATCGATACCACATAGTCCTTGTGGATACGACACTCGATATATTACAACTGAACCCGTACACTTGCTGTGTAGGTTTTAGCCTATCAGTATATGTATTCCAGTTCTGAACATGTGTTTCTATTTGAGTTGGCTTTGACTGTTTTAGTTTCAATTCTGTTGGCAGCCACAATTTAAACAACTTCAATTATGTTGGCAGCTACAATTTGTGCTTTGACTGTTTCAGTTTCAATTCTGTTGGTAGCTACACTTTGTATTCTAGTGTTGAGTATGTGTTTATGTTTCAATTAAACAAAAATGAACCAACAACAAAAGGATTGTACAACTCCATGATTGTTCATCAAAACTGCCCTACAATCTCCATCAAAATTAACTTGCTAAATCTAATTTCGACAAGCAAAGAACTCAAATGATTCATGAATAATAAGCCTATGTGGGAATTGAACCCACATCTTTGTGTATGATCACAATGCTCTCCCATTCAACTAATAGGCTATATATGAAGAATCAAAACACACCTAACATGGCCATAACAAACAAGCCATCATAAAACACGCCTAAAATTTCCGTCAGAACAATTCTCAGTACATTGCAATTCTCTAGAACATTAACAATTCATTATAAAAATTTACAAACAAGCCATTATAAACAAGCTAGAACATGAACAACTCTCAGAATATCAACAATTCTCCAGAACTTGAATAATTCTTAGTACATCTCTCTCAAGGACATTACAAACAAGCTATTATAAAAATTTAGCATAATTTTTTAACAAGAATAAGACAATTTGCACATTAACAGTTCTCTAGGACATTGCAAGCATGGTCATTACGAAAATTGACCAAAATTTGAACAAGAATAAAAAATTTTTAACAAAATGAGAGAGGTAAGAGGAGAGGATTACATGCTTGTGCTCACTGCAAATACCAACAATGAAGAGAGATGAAGCATGCTGCTTTTGTGCACCACTCCGTATTTTGGACGTTTATATTGCTAGAAATTCAATCCCCAATCATCAAAAGGTGAAGAGAGGAGACACCCTAAATTTGAAATTGGGGAAAAGCCCTAATTTAGCCCCAATTCATGAACCCTAGATGAAAGGAGATATGAGATAATAGGATTGTGCACCTGCTCTTAGCGCCTCCTCCACTGCCAGCCATCGCCGCCCTCCCTCATCATCCTCGTTTTCGTCGTCGAACCGGAGATCAAGCTTTCTGCGATTTTTGCTCATCGGGCAAGAAGAGAGGTATGCTTGTGAGAGAAGAAGAGGTATGCACTTGATATTAGTGCCTCCTCCAGCACCGGTCATCGCCGCCAATCCCTCGTCCTCCTTGTCATCTTCGAATTGGAGATCAAGCTCTCTGCGTTCTCTCTGTGCGAGTTTGAGTTTGTTTCATCTAGCAAGTCGGGTTGTGAGCTTTTACCCTTCAAATTCTTTATAATTTGCAAGTTTTTACCAAACTTTACACCTTACTCCCAAATTGGCAATTTAGCTAAAACACAGAAAAACTTAAAACCCCAGGGTTAATTACCTCGCGGATTTCCCAAAAACTTTGGTTACCTCGCGGATTTGACAAAACCCTAGGGCTACCTAACGGAATTTCCGATAATTGATCAAGTTAATACTATAATTTATTATCATGTCTTGATTAGTTTTATTGAGTATCTTTTTAAAACATAGAGACCAACTTATCTTTTCAAAATTATAATAAACATAAGCCAATTTTTTGTTATACATTTAACTTAAACCATGCAGTATATATTTCTAAAAAATCATATCATTACTCTTATTTAAATAATTTTATTATTTATTATTCATATTAATTTCATTATTCATTCTATATGCAAAAGTCATTCTCAACACATAGATAAAATAGATAAAGTCATTGATACGATGATATGACTTAAATATATTGGATCATCGTTAATTGCCGTGTCAAAAAACTCAAGTTAGATTGACCTAGAGAATGACACATGTGCGAATTCAACCAGGACCCGACACATAGGAATTCATGCCTTTGTAAGTTTTAGTATCAAATATTGATTGATATTGATTGGATGGATATAGATAATAGGTTAAATGATTTTCATTAAATAAATAAATAAAAATAATGTTGATTATTTTCTAGGTTATATTGCAGTTAAGTGTTGAAGCCCCTTATTACGAATGAATGATAATAATTATGAACTTTTCAAGAAGCTTATTGAATTTGTACAAATAAAGTCAATATTACTAAGAATGAAATTAATATCGTTTGGGAAAAAAAAACAAAAAGAATGCAGAAGATGGAAATATAGTTTGAAATTAATGTTATATTCTTGTTATGTATGTGAATATGTTAAAAAATTAATTTAAGTTGAATAGTTAGTTATGGAAAACATCTATCTTTTAATTTTTAGAACTCTTTTTCAAAATATTTTTTTAAAAAATAATCATCAAAATGTTCATCAATAAAAAATATTTGTCCAACGTATCTTGTTATTAAGCGATTCGTTAATTTTTTTTTTTACAATATATATATATATTGATTTAAATGAAGTACTCAATCTTAGTTTATTTTATGATTATTTAAAAACTTCCGTAGAAATATTTAGAAAAAACTATTTTAATCTTCATAATTTTATAAAAAAAATAATTTAAATATAAATTATACGTAGTATATAATAAGAACCATGCACGTGGGTAATAAAACTAGACATATGCAAGGATGGTTCATTGTAATTTACCCAGTTGATTTTTTTTACTTTATTTGACCAAACGGCAAACCCATTTGAAAAGTCTTTTTTTTTTTTATAGCTCATCGGAATTGAAAAGTCTGAATACGATGAGAATATTGGTTGAATTTTATTGGTCCCCTAATTATAAAAGGGACCATCACGTCCACCATCATTCCTACCAACCCCTTCTCTCTCTCCGTCGAAAACCAATTCAATCCGGCCAAATCTGAAATCAGATTGAAGCTATGGGATTCCCTGTTACCTGCGTAGGAATCCATGTCCCGAAGACACTCGTACAAGTTTTAACCGTTATTGGGTTCATCCGGCACTCAATCCTCACCCTCCTCGGTCTCTCCGGCTTCCTCGAGCCCGATACCGAGTGGGCCGGTCTACCCAATTATTCACCGCCTTCATACCCTGCCCGACTCATCTCCGTCCCCGTTTCCACGATACGGGAAATGCTTCCGGCGGTGAAATACTCGGAGGTGGTAGCCGGCGCCGGATCAGGGGAGGAGACGCCTGACAGCTGCGCTGTTTGCTTGCACGACTTCGAATCGGAGGAGGAGATCCGACGGCTGAGGAATTGCCGCCACATGTTCCACAGATGCTGTGTTGACCGCTGGATGGATCATCATCAGACGACCTGCCCTCTTTGCAGAGCACCGTTTCTAACGCTGACGGAGATTCCAGATAACGCGACTTCGGTTGAGAGGATGTGGGTTGATGGTGTTCATGGAGACTTTTTATCCTTTCCTACTTTCATGTAATTCTTTTTTTTTTTATTATTATTATTCTTTTATTATTATTATTATTTTTTTTTTATTATAAACTCCAAATAGTATAGAAATCAAACAACCGAATGTTTACAAGAAGTTAGCGGGCAACCGAGAAACAAGCTGCGCGCCAACCCCCTTAACAATGGAAAAACAAACTCTGGTAAAAATATGAGCAGCTAGACGAGAACTAGAATCTAAGGCTAAAGAGAAGGAGCAGATCCGTCCCAGAAGCGCAATCGCATCCCCATCCAGCTCACCAAAGGAGGAGAAAGAAAAAGGCAAAAACCCATAACCAGCAGCAGAGCACACATCCCGATACTTGGTGCACTTACGCCGCGCTGCGTCGAGAACACACCGCCCAAGAGCGAAGGAAGCCAAGCAAGTCTGAGTGAGGGGGGAGGATCCCGTGATATCAACACACACATCTCGACCCCGATCCCAAGAGTAAAGAAGAATGTCAACGGGCCTAAGAGGTCTGCCAAGACTGTCAACAACACCGATGTCCACTTCCTTCCCCGAGGAGATCCCAGCACGGAAGCAAATGTCGAAGAGGGTATCACGGACAAGATTATGCCGATGTTTGAGCCCAATGGAACTCGAACACGACACAGCATGATCCCCAAAAGTGTCATCCTCAAAAACCCGACCACATGCAGAGCAAGGAAGACCAGCACGAAAAAGAGGGATACCCAAACGATAGCAGAGGACACAACATTATTATTATTATTATTCTTAAAATTAATTACATAATTTAATCTATATCTACCTCTATTCTGGATAAACCCTTAAAACATAATATAAAAATTACTTTAAAAAAAAATTGGTCTGGAAGTTCTAATGGCTGGTTCTCTACAAGCTCAGCGGTTAACCTTCTTCACCATCGAAAAAACCACGCCATATCCGATCTTCGTACGTTGGATATGGAACCTCAACACTACCCAAAATCAATGGTATTTTTTATAGCACTACTAGAATACTATCAATACACATCATCGGATTTAAGTCTGTCAAAAAACAACAGATGTGAAAAATAATCTATTACATTAGTAATTTTTGTTGTGATGTATAAACGAGTTTATAGAACTGTCAGACATTTAGATAGATATGAAAGTATTGGTTCTGAAAAATCTAAAATACGCGCAGATTTAAATTTTCTAAGTTTGGATGAGCGGGATTGAAAAAAAATTGGAGGGATTTCAAAATTTGAGGAAAAATATAACACTTGTAAAATTTTCCATCTATCCACATTCATTCACTCACTAGATCTGATAACACTTACAAAATTTTCTCTCTCTCTCCCAAAATTTCCCTCTCTCCACATTCACATATCCTCTCTTCTGTAACCCAATCTTCTGGATGCCCTCTCCACCGCCGGCGTCACCACCACCGCCACCTCTCCTTTCTCCCAACTTTAATCATCCGCCACTTCTCCTCTTCCTCATCCCCATAGATCTGAACACCCAAACCTAACAACTAATCCTCCTTTCACTTCTCCTCTTGCACACAGATCTGAGAAAGTGAGAAGTACCGGCCACCTCTTTCTCCGGCCTCTTCAGTAAAGCGAAATTTTTTTCATTTCCCTCACTCCTCCGACTCTGTGCTCCGCCTCCTCGGCGACTGCGTTTCCTCGCCGACTCCTCACCCGTCGACCTCGCTAACGCCTCACCAACTTCCATTGCAGACACCTCGCAGAGTCGCAGACTCCTCACCCGCCGCGACCACCATCGCCGACTCCTCTTCGCCGTCATCCTCTTCAACGCCATCCACCTCGCTGCCGTCCTCTTCCTGAAGAAAATCCCTAATAAGAGCCTCCTCATCCCAGGTAAACAAAACCCCTAACTTTTAGATCTTTCAAAAACCCTAATTTGCAGCTTTCAGATCTTTCAAAAACCCTAATTTGTAGCTTCCCTCTTCTTATTAGACCCCTATTTTGCATCTTTCAGTTTCAATGGAAGCGTTAGCACACCACCTTTCTGATAAAATCAAATCAAATTGGTCAACAGTCAATATCGTTATTGGGGACAGGAATTTAATTTCGAACTTCTATTGGATTTCACATGTGCCTTGCTTGTTGTTTTGGTCAGTTGTTCTAGAAAGTTTCATGGGATTCCTATTTGCTAATTAGGAAATTGCAATTTTCCAGTTTTGCAGTGTTATTAGCGTTGTCTCGTGAACCCTAGATTTTGGTATTCAAATCTTTCTGCTAGAGCAATTAAATTGGTTCGTAGTGGATATAATTTCTGGATACAAGAGTTGGACCGCTAATTTTGAACTTCTAATGGATTTCATGTGTTCCTTGCTTTTTGTTTTGATCAGTTAGTCTTAAAAGTTTCATGCTTTAGCCCCAACTGTGTGATCACCTTATGCTTTGTATTGTACAGAACGAAAAAGACGACTGCTACACTGGAGATGGCTCAATTGATCTTAATGGGAACCCGGTGTTGAAGGAAAATACAGGAAACTGGAGAGCTTGCCCCTTCATTCTTGATATGCTCAAATTTGATTTTTCGGAGTTAATCTAGCTTACTACTTGATGGTTAGCACACCAATTTTCTCAAATTCTTGCTCGATTCCTACCCAGTTCAGGTGAATCTACAACTTTATCAACATTTTGTTCATTTTGTTGGTTGTGAAACTGAATGGATGGGTTTTTATGATTGTTGGGCTTGTTGTTGCTTTAAAAATACAAAGTAGTTTTTTATGTTTTCACTTGTGTCTGTATTTCATATGAATCTTGGGCCGTCTTTTCTGATTAAGGTTTTAGGGTCATGGATATGCTGAAAAAGAACCCTAAAGCTTCTGGAATAAATTGATAATGTAGTTCTTGCTAATAAGACATTATAAGACAATATTAAGACCTTATTACATAATTGATATTGTTATTAATGCCTAATAAAGGTTGATAGTTCTTCTTTAATGGGTATTTTTGTTAAAGGGGCTAATTAGCAAGTCTTATATATGTAGTCTTAAACTAAAGCTTACAGTCAATTCTTTTCAATGAGATTAGTTCATCTGAAAAATGGCCTTATGAAAAAGGCTTTTCTGAAGTTTACCCTTTCTATTTCTATCTGAAATTGAATTTAGGTATGCACTACTGTGTTAGTAGGTTTAGATATTAAAAGCTAGAAAATCAAAATGCCAAATGAAACCTTCACTGATCTTGCAGGCTTTGTATTATAATTTGAGTAATAATTAGCTAAACATTCCAATTCACCAGTTTAGCTATTTTTTAAATAAATTTATGGGGCTTAACCATTTCTATTTAAACAAACAAGATTTTTATGTTTCCTTAATTCCCTCAATATTGCATTAGATCATGGTGATGCTTGGTGTGTTTCCCTTAACCATATGTAAATTAAAGCATTATGTTCAGTATGTTGAAGTTGCTGATTTTATGCCACAACAATTAGACAGATTTCAAATGATTAGGGTAAATTAGGGTAAATGTAAACAACAATTAGACATATTTCAAACAATTAGGGTAAATGTTGCCATATGATCTGTTATCCAAACACTTACTAAAAAAATTGAGGAATTTTGAGAAGGTTAACAAGCCATAACACGAGAAACATTAGCAATAAAACAGCATCTTAATTTCCTTTTTCCATGTTCGGATGATGCAACAAAAGGGTTAAGGGTTGTTTTTTGACTGACTTATCATGTATCGACGACTTGAAAGGTTTGCTGCCTATATATTACATATGAAATTGAAGGAGATTGCTATTATCCTATAATTTTCCTCCTTTACGTACTAGGGGATCAATCATATGGGTAGAAAATATGGTATCTTTGATGGAATAAGACTTGTCTAATGATTGGAAAATTTTACTTGCAAATGTATGGATTCAATGCAGATATCCTGGAATAGGACTTCTCTAATAATAGCTAGTTTTTTAGCAGGTATTACGACTAGATATCCCATATACAAAAAAAAACTGGATTGCTATCCGATGTCACAATGGAATTGTGTGACTGTGGGCTATTATTGTTAAGATCCAAGATTGGCATCCATGGAGGTGAGCTTTTATTTTTGCTGCATATATATTTATTTTTGTCAAGATACAAACAAAAATGGATTCCATTCTTACTCTTTAATTTTGCTTTCTATCAATAAAGAACAATAATTTTGGTTGCTCTTCTTCACTTACTAGCTAATGTTTCTCCTTCTGATATAATGGTTTCAACCCCTTGTGTTTTGAGGTCGGATGAACATGGTTCGATCTTCTTGGACCCTGCCCAGTAAGAACCTAGATGCTTTGCATTTTTTTTTGTTTTGGTTTTTGTTTGGTTTCGCTACTACTGCAGTTGTTGTGCTTCTGTCTGGTACTGCTGTTGTATTTTTTTTGGTGTGGTTCTGTTTGGTTTTATATGGTTTTTGCAACAATTCTTTCTGTTATGCTATTTGGCAAGCTATCACTTATTTTTAAACATGGTGGATTGAAGGCAAAAAAGCACACTAAGCTATCACTTAGCTTTATTTTAGTGTAAATAAGGTTCACATGGAAATTAATTCTACGGAGACTGTCCTAATAGCTACTTTCCTTGTAAACAGACTCCCCTCTTTAGTTATAACTTATCTTTGTCATGTTGTCTTTGATTATTTGGAGAAATTACTTGGGACAGGAAGAGTATAAAAATCAACGCTTAGTAACCGATTGTCCAGTGAATGATAAAATTCATATAGAAAGAGATAAAGAGAAGAAAAAAACAGTAAGAAGAAGAAAAAGCCAAGAAAAAAAAGAGGCACATATGAGAAAAACAAAAAAGAGAGAAAGTTGGTTGATAAAATAATCTCATTGCTTTATTAAATACTATTGTATTACGTGATCCCATTACCAAGTACTAATGACACAATAATTTTATTGCTTTATTAATTTCTTAATGTTGGGTTTAAATCAAATTGAAATTTTAATGTTGGGCTTAAATAATTATTAATGTATAAGGGACTAGGGAATTCCCTAATCACCCCTTATACTGTATTTATTTTCCCTAATCACCCCATGCCAATTGAATGATGTAGGATTCCACTATCAGGACTAGGGAATTCCCTAATCACCCCTTTTTCTAGTTTGAATGTATTGCCTAGTTACCTTTAGATTTGGGTTCTTTTTAATAGAAACTTAATCGTTTTTTCTGATAGTTTTTTCTTCATTTGTGTATCAATAGTCAATACGCTGACTTGATAAATTTATAATCAATATCTATTATTTGAAGGGTTAAATTCAATAAATTCTTAGTAGCATGTCCCTATTTTAGATCTAAAATGAAGCAAATCATATAATTTACTCGTTAAGATTGTAATTAAATCCTTGTTAGAGATCCTTGAGTTTATTAAATCTTGGCAACTATGTCAGGTTCTTGAAAGAGGTATTCATCTAGCTTCTCCTAGCACAGCCTTTGAGTCATTGACAATATCAGTTGCTGATTTGTTTAATTTTGCAGATTTAGGTCGATTTAATGATCATATCAACGAATTTCACAAGATTTTGGATTTAAATCATTCAATTTTACAGTAGCATCTAGGATTTAAATCATTCAATTTTACAGTAGCATCTAGCACAAGATTTGTTTAATTTTGTTGCATATGAATAAGGTGATTTCAGAGAACAATGCTTAATAGAATAATTATGTAACCTACAACTCTACAAGTCCTACATTCTGGAAACAATATTTTGTCTGCTTCATTGTTCAACATTCTTTATCAGTGGTCATCTGAATTGCAATGATCAATGGGTTATGAGAACCTTCCTTTGTATCCCCATAATATTGCTAATTTTCTTGACATTAATTTTTAGTTGATATATCATGTAATCATTTAGTGTAGGTCTTATTCTTTAGTATGCACCAGTGCAATGACTTCTTCTTCCTCGGAACCAAACAGATTTCGATGGGAAGAGTAGGTAAGTGAGAATTGATTTCTTGATCGAAGGTCTGATTTGAAGTGTTAATGGCTGAATTTGATGATGAAATGGTGAATTTTGATTTTTGAAGGTGATGATTCCAGATGGGGTATTCTGGCTGTAAGGGGTGCACATTATCCATTGCTCATACAACAGCTTGTGGATGGGCCAGATCATCCACCCTGCCAAATAAGTGGGGATACCTATCCTTTGCTCATACATGATCCATTGCACTTGATCCATTGCTCCTGCCAAATAAGACATTAAGGGATACCTATCCTTTTTAAAAGTCCCCTTCATTTGTAAAAGTGTATCTTTCAAGTATCTATCCTTTGTAAAACATTTGTAAAGGTTGATTCCGTGTTTATCTACATGATCATTATAAACTATTCATTTGCAAAATCTTATTTTATGAGCAAAGGGTGTTGTATATCAAACGAAAAACATCTAATTATAGATGAAAAGTGTAGTGTCTTAATAGCTATGAAATCGTACCATTACATAAAAACAGATGTTGGTATTATTATAGACATCGTCTAAATAATCTAAATTAATGTGTAACATATATTTTTACATCACAATGTTAATATAAATTGATATATATATTGCTAACAACACCTTTATAAAAATCTAAAATGATGTCTATATCATGTTAATACATCAGTTGTGCATAGATTTCATTTGGTATATTATCTGAAAACAATATAAAATGACAAATTATAAATATGAAAATAATATACACGTAATTAATATAATAAAAAAAGATGTCTATTTTGTTTTAATAGATTAGTTATTTTTAAAAAAGTGATGTAAATGTAAAATTTATGCTTGATGCGAACATCTTCAAAACCTTAAAAATGAAAAATAACGAGGATTTAATAACACTTGAACATGTAATAAACAAAGTTGAGGGGTTGATTTATATCTATATTCAAAATAAAACAGATGTTTTAACCAAGAAAAGACATCTGCTTAAAACCGATGTGAAAAGTTTTGATCTTTTACTACACGCACATAGAGATCGGAATTTTTTTTTGAAAGACATCTGTTGACAACAGATGTCTAATTGCGTTTTTCTAGTAGTGTAGCGAATATCTAAAGACGGTATCCCACAACTGCTAAACTTGCTGCTCGTGGTTGTAAATACTCTAGTGATTCCCCTACTTGTCACTCCCATCTTGAAGTATTAACCATATATTCTGCTTAATTGTCCCTTCACATGTCAAACGGTTGCTCTTTTGAAACCAAAGATATATAGCTCTCAATATGATGAAATTTCATAATTCTAATGTTCCCATCCAGCATCTCTTAAATAAAATAAGAAATGAACTCAAAATAATTAAGCTTTTTTTTTAGACATACACCAGACCCTAACTGCTTGGTGGAGTATTTGGTTCTTTAGGAATCAAGCTTTTTTTTTAGACATACACCAGACCCTAAGTCAACCATCACTCTTGCATTAAAGAACGTCTTCTTCTATGGAAACTATCGAATGATAATCACGATAACTGAACCCATTCGACTACAAATAAACCTACAAACAAGCGCATAAAAGCAAAGTGATCAAAACCACCACAAACGCATCTTAAACTAAATTTTGATGGAGCCCTCTCAACCAATAACGCTGGCTCTTACGGATACATCATTCGAAACCACCTTGGTAATATAATCCACTATGAAGCTAGGACTTCGCATTTGTCTTCGGTCTTTGGTTGTGAGACTTTTTCTCTTTGAAAAGGTCTCATGCAAGCTCGCGACCTCAAAATCAACAATCTCCTAATTGAAGGCAACAATATTGTTGCCCTTACAACATTAATATGGAAACTTCCTATCCCTGGGATTCAGAAATAATGATTTCTAATTGTAAGATCTTGCTACAGGGGTTTCATTCTGTGTCTATTAAGCACATATTTAGAGAGGCTGATTGAACTGCGAATATGATCTCCCATTTCCATTTCCCCTTTTTCATTTCGACCCCGCCCCTATATATATATATATATATATATATATATATATATATATATATATATATATATATATATATATATATATATATATATATATATATATATACTTAATTTAATCTATATCTATTCTACTTTTCAACCAATCACTTTTTTCCCCTTTTTCGCAACTTATTTTTATTTTTGACATAACTGGTTTAATTCAAAAATATTTTAGATATTATAATTTAACCATTTTGTTAAAAAAATCGTTGGTTATATGCAAAATTTTAACAAATAATTGATATGTTATGCGGTTTTAAATTAATGAGTGATTTTGTTTAATGTAATCCACTTTAGCATTTGTACTTGCCGCCGTCATCATCTTTGAAGTCCTCTACCCTGACTAGTGCCAGTGTGATTCCTCTGCCCCAATCCCCCGCCCCACAACCCCGCCCCACGTAATTATTTTGCCATTAAATTAATATTAAAAAATTTTAAAAAATATATTTAGGTTCTACATACTTATTATAACATATTTGAAAAAAAAAAATCTTAAAAAATCAACTTACAAAAATTATAATAATTCAGAAGAGATAGGAAGATTTTTTAAAGTTTTAAAAAGATGTTGTTTTACTATATATTTTTTAGAAAAAATTGTAATTCGTTTTTTTAAGATTTATTTTCAAATATGTTATACTAAGTATGTAGAAGCTAATTATATTTTTTAAAATTTTTTTAATATTAATTTAATGGCAAAATAATTACGTGGGGCGGGGTTGTGGGGCGGGGGATTGGGGAAGAGGATTCACGCTGGACTAGTGCTATTGCCGCCATTGTCAAATTGAAACCCCCGTCTTTTTCGACCTCACCCAATTCACCACTCTCTTCATCCTTTCTTGAATCCGACCAAAACCCCTTCAATCCGCCCTTGATGGATTTGGATTTCAACTGTCGTGCTTGGAGTAAACCTAAGGAAGCCCTAACCGGCCGATTGAATAGATGGAATGCTCATGATCGATCTCGTCGTGGGGTTGTGCAGGTGTGGCTTGCTAACAAGATCGTCGCCAAGTGGTATGTTGTGCAGTGCCAACGTTGGTGGATGAAGACGAGGGAGGGAGAGGTGGTCGGAAAGAAGGCAATAGAGACCATCATAAGTTAACCTACATTATCTTGGACACGAATGGACAAAACAAGAATTAACATTAAAAAAATTCATGGAATTGAAGACAAATTAAACAAGAAAACTTGTCAATTGCAAATGTCGGATATCGAATAAAATCTAATTGTTTTCAGAGGAAAATGATGTGTGTGTTTGATGAAATTTGACTATTTAGATAATTTCAGGGATGGTAGAGACAAATTGATCGAACAAAGGGGTGAGACCCATTTGAGTGAACACCCAATTATTTATATTATCATCAATGATTGTCTGATCGAAGAAGAAAACCACCATAAATTTCCTTATCAGGATGAATCTTTCAGCAATAGCGAGCTTTAATTTATGTCCGGCTAACTTTCACTTGATTATCAAGAAGCATTAACGCGTGTTGGTTTTTAGTTTTGGATCTATTCATAATTTTATTTTACAAATAAGAAGAATTTGTTGTGTAATTTAATAAAATTTATCTTGCTAATAACCTTTTCAACGTCTTCCTAATAGCCCTTGAAGTGCGAAATAGACAGATAAAAGGCAAACAAATACTCTAGCAAGGGGAAAGAATAGAGTATGGCAACTTTTCGCAAATGCAGGAAATTGTAAGACCTTACCAACCAGAAGTAAGACCTTATCTGTAAAACAGAAGCAAGTCAAGACAAAGTAACGAACGGCAAACAAAGCAAACGAAAACAATAAGGATAAAGCGCATAAAGAAAAGGACATGATACTTGTTAACGAGGTTCGACACAACCGCCTAAGTCCCCGCCTAGGGTTATCCAACCCGTAGGATTCAACAACTTTATTTCACTTTATCTTATGAGCCCTAGATACAACCTCTAGAAGAACTCCCCTCTTCTAGACTACTTCCTATCTAGCAACCCAAGCACACTAGTGAAACAAAGTCCTACCGATACCGAAGTATCTATACGTTTCGGTAGAGATGTACCCTTAGTATAACCCTAAATGAATTGTACGATAAAACTCAATGTAAACATCACAAACTCTCAAAGAAATAAAACACTTAAGCAAAGAGAGAGATGCGAGACGATGTTGTTGCAGGAGACGAGATTGACAGAAGACGTTATGCGCTGTGTTGATGTGTGTGTGTCGACTGCAATCCTCTTCTTCTCGTTATAAAGGTCGGCTCGTCCAATTCTGAAAATTGAACGTTTGAATGATTGTTGAATGACGTTGCAAAAGATCCGCTTGAGAGGAGCGTAAAAACATTTGGAAATTATTCCAGAAGCAACGTGTGAGGTATGCCTGGGATTTGACCAATTTAAAACTTTGACGTTGAAGACTCATTCAAAGAAATCCCTGGAGAATCTCAACAAACCAAGCTACTGTATATTTGATTAAATAGGATATGAAGAATTGAAATCAAAAATATATCCACCGTGGTTAGAATTAAAATCTGACCCAAATACATTATCAATAGGCCCATTAATGTTAAGCTTGTTACCTTAATGGAAAAGGCCCATTATAATAGGCCCATTAACGTTAAGCTTATAACCTTAATGGAAAAGGCCCATTATTAATAGGCTCATTAATGTTAAGCATGTGAAACACAATGCCAAGCTCGTGTAATTCCTGAAGCCACTGTCCGTAAGGTCTTACCAGTGTCGGTAAGGCCTTACCAAAACCTGGAAACCATGGTTTTGACTTTCTTTTCAAACAGTAAGGCCTTGACTCTATTTTGGTATTGATGGTTTATTTTGAAACGTTGAAGGTAACCAAAGATTGGTTCAACCACATCTCTTGAAGATCTCAACAAACCAACAACCTTTTGACTTTGAAGATTGCTCTACAAGATCTTCAAAGAAGCTTCTAGAAAGTCAACCCCAAATCTTAAATAACCAAATCAAATCCTGCACAAGATCTCCACCAACTAATTAAATATAAATCCCAATAAATAGTCTAATTGATATTTGTATAAAATAAATACTACCTATCTTTGTCTTCCATCATACTAACAAAAACATATAATATAACATCAAGATAGAGTCAACAATCTCCCCCTTGACGGGAGACAAAACAAATATCAATTATAGATAAATAAACATAGACATGCCGCATAATATCATATAGCATAAGAAACCTAATTTCTCCCCCTTTTTGTCTTCCAACAAGGAAGGGAAGAAATCGGAATTCACCAATTCAGCAGCTAGTCAAGACCTTGAAACTGATCTCAAGACCTTGAGATGTTAATAGACATCCCCCTACGATAATGCTTCCATGTTCAACATACCAATTAAGATCCAAAAACAATATTAGATAGAATCATTAGTAGCACATAACATTTATATAAAAAGAATTATCCTTTATCACCAAGAGCGATTGTTCCAATCCATTTATGCTCTTTGATCTTGGTGATATCCTGCAAGACGAACAAACATCAACCTTTCCGGCTAGACCAATGTACAAATTTAGATTCATAATTAGGATAGACCATGTTTGGTGGTCTTGTCCCTTTAAGAACCCAAATTTGTCTTATCCGTTCATTTAAACGTACGGGAAAGGTATTTCTAATGATGTAAGGGTCCTTTCTTCTAAATGGGTAGGTTTCCTTTACATGACCCTTTTTGCAACAAAAGAAACAAGTAGGAGATCACCAACTTCCTTTTGCCTTAACAAACGTGGTAGTAGGCTTTACAAGAAAATTCCTGTTGTATCCTATACCACATCGGTTCAAGGAAAGTTGTTGTTCTCCAAGCATCTTGTCGAGAGTGGCTTTGGATTTAGTGAATTGCACCAGGGCTGTTTGTTGATCTTGACATTTTTTCAGATAATTTCACTTTTTCAATCTCAAGGTCATAGATCTGAGCCTTAAGAGATGGAAGGTTTGCCTTAAGTTCGGAATTTTCCGATCGTAAGGTCTTACCCTTAGTGATAAGATCTGAATTTTGACTCTCAAGATCTTGCAGCTTCTACGACAACTTCCTTATGCACACTTCTTGATCCTTTACCTTCTGTTTCAAGGTGCTGATTTCTTTGCTGCAATTTTCTTCATTCGAAATCATATTTTTCAAAAATTCTGAGAGAACATCAATAGGACTAGATATAAGGTTTCTTACAATACCATCTAGATGTTGATCGTGGTTTTCATCATGGTCCGCCATCAAGCAAAGATTTACTCCATCATTTTCTAAATCCGATTCACTTGTAGAATCTGAATCGTCTTTCTTTCGATCATTCTTCTTCTGTTTGTTCTTCTTCTTTTGAGGGCACTCCTTCATCAAGTGATCTGTTTCACCACATTCATAGCATGTTAGAATTTTTGTCCTTTTAGTAGGGTTAGAAGACTTACCTTTATGCTTTGATGATCTCGCATATTCTCGGCTTGAGAATTGATTCTTGATCTTTAGAATCCGAGCAAGTCCCCTTGTAATCAAGTCGAAGGAATCTTCCTCATCATCATCACTTTCGTCGTCCTCTGATTGCACATCCTCCTTGATTTTGAGCGCCAGATTCTTTATACTGGAGGATGGTTGACCGTCCTCTTCATTGAGGACCATCTCATGCGTGATAAGCTTTCCAAGAAGGTCATCCAATGCTAGTGTTGTAAGGTCTTGCACTTCTTCTATGGCCGTCACCTTGGGACCCCATTTCGATTTGGGTAAGCACCTAAGTATCTTCCGAACTTTCTCATCATTCTGGAAAGTCTTTCCCAATGATTCGAGATTATTAATGATCTCCGTAAAACGGGTGAACATTGCTTTCACTGACTCATCCGGATTCATCTTAAACAATTCATATTGTCTAAGGTAGATACTTATTTTGGTCTCTTTGACCTGGCTTGTTCCTTCGTAGGTAACCACCAATTTATCACAGATTTCCTCTGTAGTCTTGCAAGAGGAAATGCGATTGAATTCATCAGTACTCAACCCACAATACAATGCGTGGATGGCTTTGAAATTCCTAGTCGTGCTTTCCAGATCCGTCTGATTGTATTCTTCTTTCGTCTTGTTCACTTTCGTCCCATTGGGTCCATTCTTCTTGGGTATATTAGGCCCTTGCGTAATAATACGCCAGAGCTCTAGATCCTGATCAATGATAAACATTTGCATCAAGGATTTCCAATGCATAAAGTTGTCCCCAACAAAGAGAGGTGGACGAATAACATATCTTCCTTGACCGAAGCCTCCTTGACCTACACCTGCCATGATTAGACTCACAGATAGTAATATCTAAGGTATGTGAGTTAGGCTCTGATACCAATTGAAGTGCGGAATATGCAGATAAAAGGCAAACAAATACTCTAGCAAGGGGAAAGAATAGAGTATGACAACTTTTCACAAATGCATGAAATTGTAAGACCTTACCAACCAGAAGTAAGACCTTATCTGTAAAACAGAAGCAAGTCAAGACAAAGTAACGAACGGCAAACAAAGCAAACGAAAACAATAAGGATAAAGCGCATAAAGAAAAGGACATGATACTTGTTAACGAGGTTCGACACAACCGCCTAAGTCCCCGCCTAGGGTTATCCAACCCGTAGGATTCAACAACTTTATTTCACTTTATCTTATGAGCCCTAGATACAACCTCTAGAAGAACTCCCCTCTTCTAGACTACTTCCTATCTAGCAACCCAAGCACACTAGTGAAACAAAGTCCTACCGATACCGAAGTATCTATACGTTTGGGTAGAGATGTACCCTTAGTATAACCCTAAATGAATTGTACGATAAAACTCAATGTAAACATCACAAACTCTCAAAGAAATAAAACACTTAAGCAAAGAGAGAGATGCGAGACGATGTTGTTGCAGGAGACGAGATTGACAGAAGACGTTATGCGCTGTGTTGATGTGTGTGTGTCGACTGCAATCCTCTTCTTCTCGTTATAAAGGTCGGCTCGTCCAATTCTGAAAATTGAACGTTTGAATGATTGTTGAATGACGTTGCAAAAGATCCGCTTGAGAGGAGCGTAAAAGCGTTTGGAAATTATTCTAGAAGCAACGTCTGAGATATGCCTGGGATTTGATCAATTTCAAACTTTGACGTTGAAGACTCATTCAAAGAAATCCCTGGAGAATCTCAACAAACCAAGCTACTGTATATTTGATTAGATAGGATATGAAGAATTGAAATCAAATATATATCCACCGTGGTAAGAATTAAAATCTGACCCAAATACATTATTAATAGGCTCATTAATGTTGAGCTTGTTACCTTAATGGAAAAGACCCATTATTAATAGGCCCATTAATGTTAAGCTTGTAACCTAAATGGAAAAGGCCCATTATTAATAGGATCATTAATGTTAAGCATGTGAAACACAATGCCAAGCTCGTGTAATTCCTGAAGCGACTGTCGGTAAGGTCTTACCAGTGTCGGTAAGGCCTTACCAAAACCTGGAAACCATGGTTTTGACTTTCTTTTTAAACAGTAAGGTCTTGACTCTATTTTGGTATTGATGGTTTGTTTTGAAACGTTGAAAATAACCAAAGATTGGTTCAACCACATCTCTTGAAGATCTCAACAAACCAACAACCTTTTGACTTTGAAGATTGCTCTAGAAAATCTTCAAATAAGCTTCTAGAAAGTCAACCCGAAATCTTCAATAACCAAATCAAATCCTGCACAAGATCTCCACCAACTAATTAAATATAAATCCCAATAAACAGTCTAATTGATATTTGTATAAAATAAATGCTACTTTTCTTTGTCTTCCATCATACTAACAAAAACATATAATATAACATCAAGATAGAGTCAACAACCCTTATATTTTTTGTATCAATTTTGAAGTCAATCTCTTTGAGTTGTTTATTTTTTTATTTTTTTTGAAAAAATAGAGCAATTTTTTTTTATGAGTTGAAGAAGCGTCTTACTAATGCACTCATCATCCATGCACCAAATTGGGTTCACCCTTTTGAGATCATGCACGATGCAAATGGCTATGTTGTGGATGCAGTGCTTGGTCAAAAGGATGGGAAGAGCTCGATCTCATGTGATTCATTACGCATCCATGATGCTAATGAAGCATAGAGGAACTACTCCACTACTGGGAAAGAGCTTTTGACCATGGTCTTTGAATTGGAGAAATTCATATGATATCTTCTTGGGGTCAAAGGAAATTATTTTTACTCACCGTGCAGCTCTTCGCTACCTATTGACAAAGAAGGAGGCAAAACTAAGCTTGATTTGATGGATCTTGCTCTTGAGCAAATTCGACATCGAAAGAAAGGACAAAAAGGGAGCTGAGAACCTATTGCAGATCAGTTGAGTCCAAGGAGAGGATGAGCTAAAGAAGCAAATGCCAAAAAAATATCATGTGACATAGAGTGTCTATTGCATATCTCCCCCTAACAAATGGGTATGCTAAGGTGTCTAATTGTGAGATCAAGACCATATTAGAAAAGGCAGATGCCCTGAATATGAAGGACTTGAGCTTGAGGCTAAATGATGCTCTATGGGCATATCATATAGCTTACAAGATACCCAATGGGATATCTTCGTATTAATTAGTCTACAGAAAAGTTTGCTACCTTCCAGTTGATTTTCAGCATAAAACATATTGGGTGGTGCAAAACCGCAACATAAGAGATGATGAAGTTTGGGAGTTCCAAAAGATATGATCCAACTATAGGAGTTAGAGGAGCTGAGACTTGATGCCTATTGTAATATATTAATTTATGAGGATAAGACCAAGGCGGGAGCAGTGACATGACAAGTACATGCATACTGAGGTAGGATCCTAAAGTATGAGACAAAGTCCTCTTATTTAAATCACGCCTTCAACTCTTTCCATGGAAGCTCTACTCACGTTGGACATGACCATTTCTGATCACTTAGATCATTCCTCATGGTGTTGTGGAACTATATTACTCCAGGACAATGGATATGTTCAAGGTGAATGGGCACAGGGTAAAGCCTTACCATGAAGCTAGGCATTAAATAAAAAGACATAGAGGAGTTGTTGCTTGTTGAGCAAACCAATGAGGCCGATTGAGGGAAATAACGTCGAGCCAATGACGTGAAACAAAGGCATTGCTCGAGAGGCAACCCAGGATAAGTAGGTTTTTTTCTCTCTTTTATGTTTAGTTAGATAGTCGTAGTTAGTTTTTTTTTTCTGGTTGCACGAACTAACAATTCAAGGTAAGGATGAAAACAAAAAAAAAATAGAAGTTGAAACCTGACCCGAGGACAAGACCTGCGACCATGGGAAGAAAGAGGGGTCACAAAGATGGCCGCGATTGCGACACTGGTAGAGTTCCCAAATAATTTCAAAAAAACAAAACAAATCTCCTCATCCTACCCCACCCTCTTCCTCTACCCACAAAACCTATCATCCCTACCCTCATTCCCCTTTCTCTCCATCTCCATTCAACCACAACCAACCTCCGTCAAATCCACCATTTTCTTCTCAAAATATTTCCTATACCATTCTCCCGCCTCACAACCGTATCACCATATGGACCCTCTGAAACCCCACCTTTCCCTCTTTCCATCACCCATTCTCACCGAAACACCCTTCCCCTCCCCATCGTACCACCAAACTCCAGCCAATCTCCAACAAAACCCCGGAATTCAACCTACATAATCCTTGATCTGCGATTTTTTAGGTCTCTCGACACTGCCCACATCTTGAGAGTGCGCCGCCATTGACATTGACCCCAACAGTGCCCCACCCACGACCACAACACCCTTCCCGCAACCGTGGCCACCCTATCTATGACCACGTCCACCCTCTTGATGTCAGGTCTGATTTTGTGCTATTGTTGTTTGCTTTTGTGATTAGTCCATTAGTTGGTTCGTCATAATGGGTAGATAGTTGAGGAGATTATCGAAACAACAAAGGGTGCTTTTGTGATTAGTGCATTGGTTGGTTCATCACAATGTATCATCAATAAATATAAGTGGAATCAATGAAAATGTAGCATCAATAAAATATTATCAATATACAAATATGCCATCAAAAAAGTTTTATGCAAAAGTGCCATCGTTATGCTATATATTGAGTCGGATAAACAAAGTGGTATCAAATCATTAGATTAAAAAAGCGGCATCACACGATTATATTAATAAGAATGCAACATCAAAATCATTACATGACAAAATGACATAAATAAATTAAAAAGTTATTAACATTAAAAAAAATCAAACTTTGACTGGTCAACATTTGACCGTCGACTGACTAATAGTCAACATCTTATCATTAACCGATCGATGGTCAAACGTTAACAAAACGTCAAAAAGCTGAGGAAGCCGCCGAAGAACGATGCCAGGCACCACCGACAGCAGCACCGCGGGTCAGTAGTACAGCAGGACTCTAACTCCTGTGAGTAGTGCAGACGAACTCCAAGGAAACTCTATCTTGGATACAGAGTCGCCCTGAGCGCACCACCTCGACCCCAGCCAGACCCGACTCCAGACTCCACGCCCCCCAACCAAGTAGAAGATCTCCTAGAAACCTCGGAAGCAGAGCCGCAAACTGCTCGAATAAAACGCCAACAAGCTTTCACCTACAAAAATATCGACAAGCCCTTGCGGGATTTTCTCAAACCCTTTCTGGTGGTTATACTCAAACCCTTTCGGGACTTTATCAAGAACCCTTTTGGGTGGGTTTAGAGAGTCATTGCAAGCCCCTTTTTATTTTAATATTAACTAGTACGATTCCCACGCCATGGCGCATTTTTTTAAAACTAAAATATTATATACATAAATATTATAAAATATTAATAAATGTTAAGATAAAAATCATAAAAATTTTTTACAACAAATGTATCTTAAAACTATCTCAGTAAATTATTTTTTAGAAATCTTATGTAAAGTATAATACATGAATATACATATTTTAATTTACTCAGTAATAATAATATCAATATCATTATAACATTGTTTAAATATGAAAGTCGGCAGACGGCAAGCCGTCTAAACATACAACATAGCAAAAGAAATACAACAGAAAACAATTACCTAATACAACAAAGGAAACTACACTAAACAAACCCGGGCCTGTCCGGTCTCGAATTATTTCCTTATCATAAAAAAAAAAAATTGTTTAAATATGACATGTCATAATCAATAATTATATTCACTGTTTTGAATTAAGCCCAATGGCTAATAAATAAATTTGAGTTAAGTCCAATAGTTATATTAGATTAAATTCAATATTTTGAATTAAACCCAATAGTTAGTGAAATTAAAGAAAAAAGAAAATAGTTAGTGAAATTAAAGAAAAAGAAAATTAAAGGAAAAAGAAGAAAAAGGAGAATCAAAGAAAATCAAAGAAAAATTAGAAAAAAAATATGATTGGTCAAGACTCCTAAAATGCTTCTAATGTTGACACGTCATCTTAAACTCTTCTAAATTAAGAGTTTATATAGATGGCTAATAAATAAATTTGAGTTAAGTCCAATAGTTATATTAGATTAAATTCAATATTTTGAATTAAGCCCAATAGTTAGTGAAATTAAAGAAAAAAGAAAATAGTTAGTGAAATTAAAGAAAAAGAAAATTAAAGGAAAAAGAAGAAAAAGGAGAATCAAAGAAAATCAAAGAAAAAAATATGATTGGTCAAGACTCCTAAAATGCTTCTAATGTTGACACGTCATCTTAAATTCTTCTAAATTAAGAGTTTATATAGATACTAGTGTATGCCCCGTCCCCTGCACGGGAATATGTCAACACAATATTATAAAATTACATTTATTATCTATAAAAAATCATATTATAAATATGAAAATAAATAAATAAATATGAATTACATTATGATAATTAAACTAATAAATGGAAATGCAAGATTAAAATTAATCTAGATCTAAATAACTCATTCTACTAAAAATAATATCTACTAAAAAAAAATTAACCTACACTTATATGGCAATTTGTATATCTGTATATGCCAAATTTATTACTATTATTGCGTTTAATTATATTGATATGGTTATTTCCTTATATAATATTTACTCTTTTATAAGATATTCCATCTATTCAATTATATGAGTTAATGGTAAAATAAAATAATTATTTTTAATTATATAGATTAGAACTATCTCATTATTTTTTATTAGATTTCCTTTTTGACGTGAGAAAGTTTTGCGAGATGCACTCACGTGCCGAGTTCGTTCGTAGATTGGATGGCATGTACTCATACTCGCATATATGATATATTTACTATTATTATGTTTAATTCTATTGATGATTGTGTTATGTTGATATAGTTTTTTTCCTTATATAATATTTAGTCTTTTATAAGATATTTCATCTATCCAATTATATGAGTTAATGGTAAAATAAAATAACTATTTAATCATTTTTAATTATATGGATTAGAACTATCTAATTATTTTTATTAGATTTTCTTTTTGACAGGAGAATGTTTTGCGAGATGCACCCACGCGCCGCCACGTATGCAGATTCACTCACAGGCCGCCACGCAGGCATCAATGCATCGGTTTTAGTATATGTATATAGATAGATAGTTAGTGAAATTAAAGGAAAAAGAAAATTAAAGGAAAAAGAAGAAAAAAGAAGAATTAATGAAAATCAAAGAAAAATTAGTAAAAAAAATATGTTTGGTCAAGACTCCTAATTAAAATGCTTCTAATGTTAACACATCATCTTAAACACTTTTAAATTAAGAGTTTATATAGATATAGATATACCTTAATTAGTTAGTGAGAGTTACTCATCCAAATAAATTTACTTGTAGCATAATTAACTAATTATCTCTTTAAAATATATAATTAATCAATTTACCCTAAATAAGTCGGATTAAATAGGCGCGTGGCGCGGGCTCAAAAAGAGCAAAAAGAGTCAAAAGATTCTGTTGAATTGGTCAGTGGTGGAATTTGTACACCGCATTTGACATTCCCTATTGACCCTACCTGTCTTCCCTTCTCATTGCCTTTTTTCTTAAATGTGTCTATCATTCATGAATGTATGTATGTATGAAACTTCTAACATGCTAATTAAGTGAACATGTGTTTCGTTGAATTTTTTCCATTGCCTTTTTCCATTTATCAGTTTTTTATTGTTTGTTCATGGAAACCTCCTAGATCACGATTGCCTCGTTACTGGATATACATCAATTAACTAATTGCTTCTATAAAATGAATTGTTTCGGTTATTTAATTTTTTGTTCCATTTTGTTTTGTCAATGAAAGTGGCTTCAAGTTAGGTATGGAACTATGGATACATGGTTTTGCTCAATCCCAAAAAAAAAAAAAAAACTTTTTTTTTTTTTTTTACCATTTAATCGTTATGAATTAAGAGTTACATAGTCGAAATATTACTAAATATATGGTTGCAGTCACATGCATGAATCGATGTTACAAATAAATTAGGGGCATTTTGCGAAATGGCCACGAAATCCGTCCTATTTTGTGAAATAACCGCGTTTTGGGACAATTTAGTGAAATAGTCACTATATAAACCTTTTTCTCTCTCCTGTCCTAATTTTTCTCTCTCCCGTATTCTCTCCCCGGACCTCTCTCGCTCTCTCGCCCTCTCGCTCTCTCGTCCTCGCCGTCGCTCGATGTGCGAATTTCACCGATTTCCTTTCAATTGAAGATTCTCCGATGATCCTGGCTATCGATGGCGTCGGCTATCGATGCGAATCAGAGAGCGAGGGAGAACCGGTGGCTTCAGCAATTTGGCGAGCGATGCGAAGCAGATGGCGAGGGAGCGAACGATGACGTCCAGATCCGGACTGGAGGTCGCGCGAGCGAGGGGGCGCGAGCGAGGCGGCTCAGATCCGGCCTGGAGCGAGGTCGAGCGGCTCGAGATCGGCGTTCTGGACTTTCAGATCCGACGAGCGGCGCGAGGGAGAAGCGTTGGCGTCGGATATCGATGCGAAGCAGAGGGCGAGGGAGCACGAGCGAGCGAGGGAGCGACGACGACGTGCAGATCCGGACCGAAGGTCGAGTGAACGAGCAAGAGGGTGCGAGGGAGATCGGCGTTCTGTTCAGATCCGGCGAGCGAGCAAGAGGGTGCGTGAAGTTCCGAAGGAAGGAGATGAAATTTGTGTTAAATTACAAAAATCACCCTATGATATTAGAAATTAAAAAAATTATCTATATTTTATTATGTGATCCATAATCTACTATATTTTTATTTTTATTTTTGCACAACAAAATGTAATATTTGCACAAGCATAACATACGGTTATATTTGCACGCCAAAATATACCGATGCGAAAAAAGAAAAAAAAAACTAGACTTGGGTCACATTTGCACAACTTACGGTTAAATTTGCACAACGTACTCTTATATTTGCACGACAAAATGTTAAGTAAAATTAAATAAAATAAAATAAAATAAAATTAAATTAAATAAAATTAAATAAAATTAAAAATTAAAAAAAACTAGACTTGGGTCATATTTGCTCAACATACGGTTATATTTGCTTATTATACTCTTATATTTGCACGACAAAATGTTAAATATTTTTTTTTTAAATTTCAACAAATAGTGTTGAAACGAAAAAAGTGCAACTCTAAACTAGACTTGGATCATATTTGCACAATTTGCGGTTATATTTGCACAAAGTACTCTTATATTTGCACAAAGTACTCTTATATTTGCATAACAAAATGTAAAAAAAAATGTTTACAAAAACTAGACTTGGATCATATTTGCAGAACTTACAAGTAAATTTGAGAAAGTATGAAAATATATTGAGATAAAATAAGATCATGTTGAGTATAAATTCACAAGTCTCGATTGTTGTGCAAAAATAACATATAGTTGAGCAAAAATAAGATGATGTTGAGCAAAATTCCACCAATCCCCCATGTTGTGCAATTATTGTCTATTGATGAGCAACTCTTACAACAGAGTCGTGCAACTCTTACAACAGAGTCGTGCAACTCTTAAAACAGAGCCATGCAACTCTTAAAACAGAGTCGTGCAACTCTTACAACAGAGCCGTGCAACTCTTAAAACAGAGTCGTGCAACTCTTAAAGATAATGTTGAGCACATTTCCATCAACCCCCCATGTTGTGCAATTTTACTCTATTGATGAGCAAAAATAAGACTGTGTTGTGCAATAATCTATTAAATAAGTACTACCTCCGATCCAATAAGTACTACCTCGATTGTTGTGCAAAAATAACCTACCAAGTATCTAACAACGGATTTGTCGATGTTAACCCCACTAAAATCAACAGAAACGCCACCCTGGATCATCTTAAGCTTATCCAAGAACTCAGTCAACTCTTAAAACAAGAGTCGTGCAACTCTTACAACAGAGTCGTGCAACTCTTACAACAGAGTCGTGCAACTCTTAAAACAAGATTCGTGCACCTCCTACAACAGAGTCGCGCAACTCTTAACACAGAGTCGTGCAACTCTTAAAACAGAGTCGTGCAACTCTTAAAACAGAGTCGTGCAACTCTTAAAACAGAGTCGTGCAACTCTTAAAACAAAGTCGTGCAATTCTTACAAGAGAGTCGTGCAACTCTTAAAATAAGAGTCTTGCAACTCTTACAACAGAGTCGTGCAACTCTTAAAACATAGTCGTGCAACTCTTACAAGAGAGTCGTGCAACTCTTAAAACAAGAGTCGTCCAACTCTTACAACAAAGTCGTGCAACACTTAAAACAGAGTCGTGCAACTCTTACAAGAGAGTCGTGCAACTCTTAAAACAAGAGGCGTGCAACTCTTACAACAGAGTCGTGCAACTCTTAAAACAGAGTCGTGCAACTCTTGCAACATAGTCGTGAAACTCTTAAAATAATGATAAATATAATGAAAAGTGTTTCTTGGAGGTGATGGCACAAATAAAATACAGTTGTGAAAATCTAAACTAAAGTTGTGCAACTCTATACTAAAGTTGTGCGACTCTAAAATACAGTTATGCAACCCTAAAAAATGTGCTGACACGAAGAAAAAAAAGTGCTGACACGGAAAAAATATATACCAAACTACAAAGTTATTACTTAGGAAGATGACTCGATTGTAACTAATATCAGTGCCAGCACTAGTTATGCAAAAATAATCTATTATTGAGCAAAAATAAGATCACGTTGAGCAAATTTCCACCAATCCCCCATGTTGTGCAAAAATAATATATTCTTTAATTTTTTATGTATAAGATACAATTTTGAAGTATCCATTTGAATATGTGACTGTTTATGCTTGTTTTTGCAATATCTGTGACTGTCTAGCTTGTCTAATATAATGAATTTAAGCACTCGAATAGGGGGAATAGCTTGTCATTAGAGCATTCTTCTCGGACGAAAACTTGAAAATGAGAAAAGGCGACCAATCAAATAGAAACAACTTTGAATGGCGATGAACACAACTCTGCCTTAGAGTTGCACAACTATGTTAAAAGAGTTGCACAACTCTGTTAAAAGAGTTGCACAACACTATTTTAGAGTTGCACAACAATCAAATTCCATACCTCAAGCTGTAGTATATACTTAAAGCTGCAGTATTTTAGAGGCAAACAGAAATTTGCAGTTACAAAGACAACATACATGAACAACTGATTTTATTGCAAGCAAAATATTGCACATATAATAATTTCTGTCAACACAACACTTTCTGTCAGCACAAAATCCATGACAACCCAAACAAAATCAGCAATCCTCATATGCAACAAAAAACTAAAGAGAGCCTAACTATCGACTAAAATGGAAACTTCGGCTTCAAAGCAGAGTTGGATCCCAAGCTGCTCCAGGACTTTCGCAATCTGCGAAAACTCAGGCCTCTTTTCAGGCTTCGAAAGCCAGCATTGCTTGATTAGAGCTCGCATTGCATGAGGGCAATCCTCCGGAATAAGAGGCCTCAGATTCTGAAATTCCCAGGCAGTAACAAACATCCCTGCATAACCTGAAAATATAAAGAAGAAAAAGGAGCCTTACTTAATACATCATCAGCAGATAGCCTTTTGCAAACATCCCTGCATAGCATCCGAGCAATCAAATCACGAACAAGCTGAGAAACTGAGGTCCATACACCACTCTCAAAATCTAGATTTACAGTCTTGATAGCCTCAAAGACGTCTTCTATATATAGAATTGTCTTGATCCAAAATATTGCATTTGATTATAAGATGATCATTTCACTTTTATAAGTTGCGATCATATATGGGGGAGAGAGTTAGTTCTATGAATACATTATATGAAAATCCACTAGAAAAGCATGCAGTTCTGAAACTTGCATCTTGATATTTTCACGCTGCTCAAATAGCATCTGTTTGCAAACTAAAGGTACATATCAACAATTAGCACCCTATTTGAGCCAACTGCACTGATCCGACACAACAAATGAGAGGGTTGTGTAACTTGTATTGACCATAACATGATTACGCATTTTTTCGAGTTGAACAGTTGAGCCTAACCATTTTATTGACAGCTTGTGTCCTAACGTACTCTTTATCTCACAATGCAATATTCAAAGAAACCACCTCCAAAACTTACCAATGGAAGATCGAAGTCTCCTTCACTGGCATCACACCAGTCCAGTGATATATTCCGAAGCATAGGAAGCTGTTAAGAAGAAAAAGACTCCAATAAAAGTAGGAAACAATATTGAGTCCTTAAAAAGCACCAGCTATTATTAATGTAAATGAGTGAAACACCATATGCCCACATACCTTTGACGCAGCATCAAGGATGAAGTTTTTCTTGATTCCAGGACCCTATTAACGACAACAAGAAACAATTTAAATGAAATTATATATGCATAAAACTCAACAACTTGGAAAGGACCGTTCTAGTCTTCTGGATAGATCAACCGCAGGTTAAGTATTCGGAATTAACAAGGGTTATACAAGAGCCATGAATAGCCAAAACTAACTCAAGTAAACTAACCATCCAAGTATTAAGGCACGTGGTTCACAATTAAAAGACATTGTAGCATGATATGCGAAGCTTACATTGTGTCTGAGCAGAAGATTTTCCAAAGCTTTGCAAGTAAAAAGACTACAAGCCCCTCTCGATGTTATTCCACCGCAGTCCTAAGATTCAATAACCAAATGCAAAAACACATGTTAGTCATGTACTTAAATTTTGGAAACCAGGAAACTACTTCTATTTCAAGCAAAATAAATCAATATATCCAAATGATCTTACCAGAAAATGAAGATGCAAACAATATCAACAAAATCAACCAGTCATTGCTTTAACCTCAAGGATAAATTGTTTATTGAAAGGTCCAAATAATACCAGATTATTATAGCTCTCTTTCGCACCTCACCAAAAAAGAATAAGATAAAAACATAGAGAGATTGATACCTCCAAACAAAGAGAGATTAGGCCTGGCCAACCATATGAGACGATCTGCTGAGAATCTATCAGCAGAAAATTTAAACCCCATCACTTCATCAAAGCTTGTGATGACCAAAATCTCCAAAGTAATACTGAATAAGCTATTTTACTAGGACAAATAGGAAATACCCAACATGCTTATTACGTCAACTACATATAAGAAGAGAACCAGACTCTCATAATTATGAAAAAAAAACACTTGAGAAAATATTGTGCTGCATTTTTTAGGTGGATTATGTTATCTCACCTGCATCAAGACATCTGCAGCCTATCAATGAGAGGTCGATTAGATTTGGAAAATTTTGTGTCAAAAGAGTCAAGTCCTGGTTGGTCATCCATGGTGTCACCCTTTCCAGCTTCAATTTTCTCAAACTTGGCACGCTGAACTTGAAGCAAAGTGGAGAAAGATCACCAATACAATAGCAGAACTCCAACGTCATCAATTTCCTCAGTGTTTCCAACAGCTTTCTCACAGCATAGTCCGATACTTGCTTAAAAGAGATCAAGATTTTAGATAAAACACTGAAGTACTGGAAAACAAAATAAATGACAGAGGCGGCATATAATTTTGTAGAAAGGCGGGATGTTTTTATGATCATAACAAGGCTCAATTTCTCACACCATTGTGATGACAGGAAGTCGTCAGCTCTATTTTGTTGAGACAATCCTTTACAACCCCGTGCTTTTAAACATTTCAGATGGGGATTTCTACTGATAATATATATTAGAGCTGCTCCATAAATCTGTAAATGGAACAGTTAGAGAGCATGAAGGAAGATATGCTGAAAATATCAATAGCAACACTGAGAAACAACATGAACAACAATCCAGACTCAAAGCAGCTCCATATATACTCCTCTTTGCCCTGGTATGAAATTTTAATAGCAGCAATCCAGTATCACCTAAAACAACACAATTCCACAACTTGATCATCCATTTTATCCAATTCAACACCCAATTAAGCAAGAAAACCCTAAATTGATCATCCGTTTGATCAATTCATCAAATAGAGTCTACTTTCAGCGTAATCATACTAAATTGATCATCCATTTGATCAAATTCGCTAATCAATTACGCAAGATTGAGAAAACCATAAATTCTCACCTGAGCGGAGATCTCCTCGTTAGAAGCCATCCGCGCCATCGCTTTGCATATTGAGGCTACTTGCGTGCAGCCTAACAGCAATGAGGACAAATTCAGCCTGACAGCCTGAATTTGATATGCTTGGCCTGCCACCACTGGTACAACCCCCTCACCTACTCGTTGCTCCGCTCGGTGGCGCCTTCGAAAGCCGGAGAGACGGGAAGTAGATCGGGATGAAGAGGCGGCCGACATCTGAGAGGGAGGGAAGACGAGTCGGAAAAGCAGATCTGAGATCCGACGCGATTGAAGAGCAGGAGGGAGGAGGAGCGGCGGCGGCGAACAGGAGGAGGTCGCTCGATCTCACCGCCATAGGAGGCGGATTCCGGCGTCGAGAGAGAACATATCGAGAGGGCGAGAGAAGAGAGGTCCGTAGAGAGAGCGCGTGCCGAGGGAGAGTTGAGGAGAGAGAAAGCGCGTGAGGACGGTATATATTGTGGACATTTTACTAAATTGTCCGAAAACGCGGGCATTTTGCAAAAATGTCCAAATAGAGTGCCTATTTTGCAAATTTTTTCAATAAATTAATGGTTGCCATTGCCTTGATTTTGTTTTTTTTTTCAAAAAAAATCACATGTTTCCATTTTTATATATCAAATCAATTTATATTATTATAAGTTTCCATTTTGATATATTTATATTGGTTGTATTTTTTTTTGGAAATTGGGTAGAGTATACTCCTTTCAAGTTTGTTTTAAGTAATTTTACTCCTCCAATTTTGTTATAGTTAATTGTACTTTTTTTAAGATGGATATTACATATTTACCCTTAAAATCAATTTTTACCCTTTTCAATTTTTATCATTTTTAAAAATGATTGATGATGAAGATATTTTAATACATCAAATTTTATCCTAAATTTTTTTTATCCTTTTTTAAAAGAATTGGTGGATAGAGATATTTTAACAAACTTTATCCTTTTTAAAATTACTTAGATTATTGCAGACAGATTGGTGGATGAAGGGATTATTATTAACAGATATTTTCTAGGTTACACAGGTAACGTATGTGACTCTACAAATTATTTGATTAGAATCGTTAATAAATCAATTCTAACCAAAATAATTGCTCTAGATGCATGTACTCCATTGAATTGTCAAGCACCATCTTCCTTCTTCCAATGTCCATTGTAGTATACAGTAAGAACAATTGCATCAATCCTTTCCAATATATAAAAAGCCAATTATGTTCCACATACAATCCAACAATATATTAAAATAAAAGTAAACATTACATTAATCATTCATGTAATACGATAATATTCATGTAATACAATGTCATGAGTTACTTACAAGAAATCACACTCCTATAATACAATAATATTCATGTAATGATTGAAATCTTCTACCCATTACTATAACCACATTTGTCTTGTAGATTGTATTACAAGAAATCACTATAACCAACTAAAGTATCATACAATTCTTGCAATGAATGATTTACTGTAATGAACGAATTCTTGTACCTATTACTATAACCAACTACAATAGCATACATTATTGTAATGAATAATTTCCTGTAATGAACGAATTCTAGTAAAGAAAGGTATCAATTAAAGTAGCATACCATTATTGTAAAAGTAGATAACGATTATTGTAACCTAAATTATTGTCCCTAACTAACAAGAAACGAATACAATATCCGTAGGTAAGATATCGATTCTCTGAAACTTCCATCTACCTTACATCTTCGTTCTTTCATCTACCCTGCATCGTCGTTCTTTTTTGAAAATCACAAACGGTGATGACGAGTTTTTGTGTATGTATCGGGACGCCTAATTCCCGTGCTTGAATTAGGGTTCTTAAATTAGAGTTTATGAAAGTTACAGTGACAATTACATAAACAAATAAAACAAATATACCAACCTTCAATAGCTTCGCAATCACCGTGCTTCAAGAACGATGCAATGGGATGAGCGTCACTTAGTTGAAGAGAGGAATGGAAAAGAACGAGCGTTGATGGAATGGGATGAGCATTAATGGAATTAGAATTAATTAGAGATTCTACGATTAGTTGTTACAATCAAATCAAGGGCAAATCTGTCATAAAAAACAAAATCTTGAAGGGTATATTTACCACTAAAAAAACACTTGAGAAGGGTATATGTAAATGCCCGGATTTTCAAATCTTGATTTTCAGAATAATGAATTTAAATCGGATATATCAAGGAAAACTCGTTCTCAATTTAATAAATCAAACTCAAACTCTTAAAACGGATTCTGGCCAAATTTTGAAATTTATGCAAAAAGGGGTTTTATTCCGCTTTCATACGCCGAGAATTTGAAAAATAATGTTCGGATTTCATTATTAAATTCGGATTAGAAAATTTAAAACCTTATTTTAATCGAGTTTAGTTGAGAGAGAGGATTTTGGGATTTGTTTTCGGGTATTTTGAAATGAGGTTTTGACACCACTTGTGATCCTTTCACATCTCTTCCGAAATCGATAAGGATTAGTCCTATCTAGCTGTACCCTTTCCCTTTTTAAGCTCAACAACACCTCCTCCTTTTCTCTTCTCCCACGTCTCTGAATTCTCCATTTCGGGCAACAACTAGCTTTCCACGCCAACTTCTGCAGGCAGCTCCTTTCCCCCTTCAAAAATCAGAAACATTATCCCCTCATTCTGCACATTTCATTTCAATTCCAAATCCACTTTTTACTCTCCCTTTTGAGCTTTATCAAGCAGCAAGCGCCTCCACTCTCCTCCTCCGAGGCCAGACGCTCCTCCGACGACCACGAGATCTCAGTGCCGCCCAAAAGCCGGTCACCGGCGTCGAACCCCCGCATTCCACCTCCTTCCCTGCTTTCCGTTCGAAGGCACGGTAAGGCCATCTACTTCTCGCTTTTCTACTCTCAAACCCGATGAAAGATCCACCTTTAACCACCTATTGTCATCCTAGGCCAAGCCCGTTTGATTTCCGGCTCCGACGAAGCCGAATCGATCTCCGACGAAGTTCCGGCGAGTCGACGCCCCTCGGTGAGCCTCGACCCCCTCTTTTTCCTTCCTTGTGTGCTGGTTGCAATGTAATTCTGTTCCTGGGAGGTCGGGGAGAGAACGGAGGAGTTTTGGGGTAGTCAATGGCGGGCGAGAGCGGTGAGCTCGGGAGCTCCGGTGGGGGGAAGTGCGAGAGCGGGTCAGTGCGAGCAGCTGCAAGAGAGTGGAGCGATCGAGCGAGGGAGCAGCGAGGGCGGGGAGGTGATGTCGGAGAGAGAGAGAGAGTTAGTGAGGGTGGTCGGAGTGGGTGCCCAGGCCGCCGGCGGGAGCCTCCTCTTCCTCCTCCTTTCTTTCCTGTTGAAACAGAGGTTGAAGAAGGTTGCGGGGCCCGCTGTTCCACCTTGGCAGCCACATGGCGTGGGGGTCCACTCCTTTCCTAATTCCGGTTTTGCAAATGAAAAGGAAGAAATGAATTGGATCTTTGGGCCTAATTTGTTGGGCTGAGATTTTGGGTTTAAAACATAAGAAAGGGGTGTGTTTGGGCCAACTAATCCGATTGGGCCTATTTCTTTGGGGCCTAATTTTGATTAAAATGTGTTAAATGTAATAAAATGAATGTCATGTTTTAAGACTTACTTACATATATAAGTATTTTATGAAAATATTAAATAAATGGGATAATATATTATATTATATTATTATTGAGATTTAAAAATATAATCTTATTGGACTTGAATTTTAATAGAAGATAAATTTAGAAAAAGGCTTTTAAGGTTGAGAATTGTTTTGATGAATGAAGAATGGATTTAATAAAACTAAAAAGAGGATTTCGGAAATATACTAACCTTGTCGGTTTGTCTTGAAATAATAATAATAAAATAAGTTGATGAAAGGGTAATGTTTTATAAATGGATTTTCTGGATGATTTGAGAAAACGTTTTGAATGGTGATTTGATGTAACTGGAGGTTTTAAAAGAGTTTTGGGAAATCTTGGGATAATGACTTACCTTGCCTAACTTGGTGAATGAATTTGATGACTTGTGTGTAATATTATATGCTTTAAGTAACATTAGGAGTAGACTTACTTATATTACTTATATATGTGTTAGGTGATCATCTATGACATGTTGGCTTCATGTATACCTAGTTATTGCCTTTTGCTGTTTTGCACTTCCAGGTGAGTTCCTATATGAGCTCACTCAGATTCGAAAAGAGATCTGCCTGCTTGTAGCCATGTGCATACTAGGTGCTTGCATTCATAATAAAGCATGCCATGTAGTATCCTGCTAGGATTGCACTCATGATTGAGCATTCGTCTACTCATTGCTTTTGTAAACAGAACGGCTGTTATCTGTGAAGTAACAAGAGTCATTGCTAGGGTTATAGGACGACCTAGTCTCATCGGGTCCCGTCCTGAGTCAATCAAGTCATGAACTTCCTTATATTATGAGATGCATGCGGGCTTTATTGTGGATACGGGTTGGGCATGCGTGCCACCCGATGATACTGGAATGCATTCACGAGCTGGCTAGTCTCCGCCTTATCGGAAGGGGGTGGAGGTAGGAGAGGGGTATACCACTTGGTATTCGGTGCTAAGGCCTTATTATATTTACGCACTTGATCTTAGGGGCATGTTAGTGTGTTAACATTCCGCTCTGCATCTAGAAGCATCTTTATCAGGACTAGCGTGTGTATGTGTCTGCTTGTTTGGGACTATATTGCGTAGGGCTTCGATCTGACACCACCCCGCATACATTTTTTTAGGTTTGTTTTGCAGCATTATTGTTCCTTGCTTCTATGACGTGGGAACTCTCTTGGGCGATTGCAAAGAAATGGTCTAACCTTAGATTTCGATAAATACACTTATTGATTTTGTTTTGACCCGGCTCAGCCGTGGCACCCTCTTGTATTGCACCTTGATTCTACTATCTGCATGACTGTTGGTTTTTTACGCTTAGACTTATGACAGGTACAGGGGACTTCCCCGGGGATTCCAACGATCCCTTCGAATTTTGGGTATGAAATCGCACTTTAAAATGTTAGGATAGAATTTCAAACCTTCAACCTGTACTCGGGGCGCAAGATCCTAACGAGGGGTTTCATCCCTAGAAACGTAACCCGGGAATCATAATCCCGGGCCGTTACAAAGATGGTATCAGAGCTCAGGTTATGCAAACCGAGTATGATAGGTTGAAATGGTTTTGAAAATGGCCCAAGGTTTTCAAATGGGTTTTCAAAATGTTTTAGAAAGGGCAAAATGAATTTAATGTGGTTAACTTAAAGGGACTAAATATGAACTTGACTCATTAAATCTGGTAATTAAACAAAGGGAAACGAAGGGTAGTGAAGGCGCTAGACCATCCCTATTCGATGTATTTGGGAACGGGTAGGCAAAATATAGCTTGTTCTTTACAGATGGGCCTACAAGACTCCAAGGCTTTGCGTCTTAGTGGCTGGAGTGGCGAGTTAGGTAGAGGCCGTGAGGTTTTGCCCCTCCGGTTAGTCGCCCCTCGAAGGGCGGCCCATAGGATAGCTTGATTATTGATTGTTCTATGCTGAGTGCTGTTTGCTTAAATTGGAGACCTGGCTGATATTTTGACTATGAATCATGTGTTAAATGCATATGTGAATGGAATAATGGGGGAGATCTTCTGCCATTATAGAGTTGGGATCCCAGTCCTTGTGGGATTGCCTTTGATCTTTTAAGCCTGACTATTTCCTTCTTCGGTCTTCTTTTCCCGACCCCACTAAATGTCTTTATTGAGTTTTTCTTGCGATGTCGGTGTGATCTACGGGAAATTGGGAGGAATAACCACATTTGAGGTTGTATTGGAGTACGATGTTTACTTAATCCATTTGCTACCCTACTCGAGAGTCACATGAATATTCCACGGGAAACAAGTTGTGGGGATTATGGGAGTGAGTCAGAGTCGCCCTTGTAGATCTCTGTCGGGTTATCCTAATTGTTATCTCCATGATTGCATGATTCTATATGTACTACCCCCTAGACTTGCAGATTGATTGTTAGTGTGAAATTATGCCTACATGTCATGATGTCCATGTTTAGCCATTGTTTAGGTCCATGTTACATCTGTTATGCCCCCATATCATCCCACCTGATCTACTTAGTATGTTCATTGTTATACTAATGCTTGAATGTATGTGTCATATGTTAGGGAGCTACATAATTCTATGTAAATAGGTCCATGATAGTGTGATCATTCCATTTTGATAACTTGATAGAATGAATTCTTTACTTGATGAGTGCGTGTTACAACTTGATGTTCAACCTGCTTCATATGATGCCTAAGTTCCAACAAGCTTACCCAACTGTAATGTCATGATGGTCTCCATGCTTCCCACATACTTTTATGAATATATAACCTGACACACCGCACGAGCACACACCACTATAATTCCTGGTTTCGTATATGCATGACTCGCATGATGTTTACTCTCTCTCCTTGATTAGGATCATGATAGTGTGACCCTTAGCATGCCAGTTTTACTCTCGCCCCTCATCATGACTTTATGATCACTAAACCATAGCATGCTCACCTTTTTATTCCCATGATATTTTCTTCTGCTTTGTGGTATACTCTCGTGTTTCCCTGAATATATGACCTCGTATTTTGAGCATGTACCGTTTAGATATTCGCATGGACCTGTAATTGTCTATCATCATATCTATGCCAAACTATCTTGCTTTATGCCCATGTTATACTCTGCTATATGTCTATCATGCTTCTAGGTCATTACGGTGTAGCTTATTTGGCTCTTTGCAAACTGTTGTGCTAATCAAATGAATGTATGTACGAATGAGTTAGTATCACATTTCCGCATATACATGACACGTGAATGCTAGGGTGAGTCTAGTCGAAGTAAATTGATTGTACTCATGTCGATATGTGTTGGTAGTATCCTATAGGGCTTATGAATTCCATTATGACTCAATGAGTGGAAATTTGTCATCCTTGCTTCATTACGTGAATATGATTGTTCCATGATGTGACGGTATTGTACCATTCCATGTACTCCTATGATGGTTCATTAATTCCTAGCATGATTATAATATATCGCCCGTGTTGTTCTCTTGTTCACTCTGTAAAGATACCCATGCCTTACCATGTATCACTAGCACCATGTAGGATCACAATGTGACTTGATATATCCTTGTGTGAAATACTTGCCCTCGTTGTATACTGTCAATCTATACCTGTGTACTTGCATACTTTATACTCATGTGAGGCCGTGCTGCCTTAAGCTCATGTTGTCGTTTCTGCCATATTCCCCCCTTGGTCCTCGTATGTTCATGTTACGATTGGTTGATCCCTTAAATGCATTCGTGCTAGTTGTCAAATGAACATCTAACCTATGCCGCATAGCCGTGCATCTTATCGTGTTAGGATATATCTTATAGGACCCATGAATTATGGCTTGTGTGTATTCATGCTCTATCTGCTTTATGACCTGTTCTCACGTAGGATAGACTCCGCGAGGTCTTGTATTCTTCCCAACATCTCTGATATGCGATCCTTTAACTGTTTAGGAATTGATAGACCCAGTTATAGAGTTAATGTCTATTTTCGATGCATGTTAAGCATTAGGTGATTATCAATGTGTGCCTATCATCTCATCACTCGATGTTGTTTCTGCCTGCCCCTGACCTTTTAATGCTTCTGCAAATGAATAATCTGGTCCCTCGCATGCCCACGCACACATCACGATAGCTATAAGGCACCCACATGTTTACCTTTGCATACATAATGTAGCTTACCATCCCCTTGAAAAATGATACCTTAGGAGCATTGTCCTATTTCGTATTATGAGATGTGCATGATTGCTTCATCAAAACTGCTTATATTCCTCTTATATGTGCTAATGATTGGGTGCAATAATGGTCCTGCTTAAACTTCTATGACATGTCCCACTATTATGTGGAGTTGCTCAATGCATCTAATTCTCATACATCTGTGACTGTCCTGTAGTACCTTGTAAAATCTATGCCTTCAGAGATATGGTTTGTATGATCACATGCTCAACTTGCATCTCATGTAGCCACTCTTGTCATAGGTTGTGATAGCCTTGTTATACTCTCTCTATATGATCTTATGACTGTCCAAGCATGTTAGATATTGCTACTCTAGTTGGAATGCTATGCCTCCACATATTATCTCATGCTAAGTATGATTAGTGGCATGCTTATGAGTATTCTCATCTGAATTGTTGTCCTTATCACATGATGCTCTTCCGATTAAGCATCGGATAAACTCATATTTTGGTGGGATATATGTTAATTGGCAATTGAGTATCTAGTTGCGTGTTATACCCTACGACATGGTAGATGCATATGTACGTGAAATGTGATTTTGGTGTTAAATTATTCCTCGACGATTATACTTGATTGCTCTCATTCCTTGAATCCTTGACAAGATATTACTAGTATCATGGAGGATTGCTTTCCAACCATAACTCATTATATGCTGACATCTCGCACTTACCGTATCATAAAAACGTTGTTGTTTCATGACATGGCTTCCATACGACTTTATATGATCCTTTCATGGCATTAGTCTGACTGATATGCAACATCTCGATAGGTTTGCATGTGATCCCATATTGATTATGACCTGCTTATGTGTACCTGTCACGAATAATTACCATACGTGTAATGCTCTGTGTTGTTTACTAGATTTTGCATGAGCTTCATGTCGCACAAATCTATTGTTGCATCCGTGTATACATGTTTCTTATACATATCAAGCTTGTTTGATATATGAAATGAAAAGTTGCTAGCTAGTCCCCTATGCCCCATGTAGAACCTGATCATGTTTTTGGTTACCCCTATTTGTTAACCTCTTTCATCAAGGTAGGTACGTGTTATTGTCCAGTGATGTGACTAGTTTACTCCATGATTGGTATGTGTTTTGCTTGTTGCATTGTAACCTCGTAGAGTTCCGTAAGGGCAGCATACTCCTTGGGTTGGGATCTTGTTTTTTCGTCGTGTCATCATCAGTTGGTCTGTGTTCGATTCCATGGGGAGTCCGGGTTGTCCTCCTTGTCTCTCCCCTATCTCCGCTAACAAAAAAAAAATTTGCTTGCAATACTTTGACGAACGATGGCATAGAAAAGAGCACGTTTAGCCAAATAGCACAGGATCGGCACAGCGAAAGCACGGTGGGCCCGTAAACCCCAGGTCCCAGAACTAACATATCGATTCTTTGAATGATGAACTGGTAGTGGACGTTACTTGGTTGACTTCTACTTATGATTATGAATTTTAGTGCTTGGGTGTTCCTATGTGACTGACCTTGTGATATGATTGGTGTTCTATGTAGTTAGGCCTTGCCTGAATTCTTTTACTTATGGAATGTGAATTATACTTGCTCAAATCCTGACTTTAGTTGGTAATAATGATATTATGTCCCCCGATAATATGTGAAAGTATGATATCGCGATGTTGGCATGATATTACCTGTGCTCGAATTATTATTAGCATAAGGTTATGTGGTAACTTGTTTTGCTTTGTCGATACCTGATATTCTGCAATACTTGTTTATCACGATAGTATCTTAGGATTTATGACATGTGACCGTTTTGGAATGATGAGAGATAATGATGTATAAACTTAGTGTGGAATCATGTTATATTGTACTGACGTGAACTACTTGGAGCTAAGTGACAGTAGAATATAGGGTCCATAGTATAAGGTGCATGTATCCTGATATAATGGTATGCAATGTCCTGTTGAGTTAAATATTGTTGTGCTGCTATTTTGTGCTGATATGTTGTTAGACTTTGCTACTGCTGAACCATGAGAGCATGACTGATTCTAGGTTGACACTTGAACATAAATTGCTGAAATGTGATTGTGTTGATATCTCTGTACATTGATAATTCAAAAAAAATATGTGACTTTCATCTAGATCATTGACTACGAAAATGGTGAATATCTTGGGTTGATGAATCTTGTTGAGATGGATTTTGTTGTGTTGACTTGCTGCCCTTCTATTAGATTGACACCCCTATTGTGACAAATTATGTTGTGTTGGTAGTGGTAAGTAGGAAACCATGTTGATGTGATCTACTAATGTTGAGACTTGACGTGTTTGTGTACGGGTTGCCCTTTCAAAAAATGACATTTCTGCTTGATGCATTCTTATTTGTTGACACCTAGAACATGAAATTCTAATGTTGAGTGTGACGTTTTAATTTATTGGTGTGCGACAAGGTTGTAATGACTATTCATGTTATGGTTTTGGCATGGCCAATCTCAGTGGTTAGTTGTTTATGAGGTGGCATGTCTTGATTATGTTGATTCTAATAATGGCGAGAGATTCGTAGATTGGAATTGCTTTTGAGATTGGAACCTAGGAAGAGAATATGGGATTAGCCTTTAGAGGTGGATGATTCCACCTCTTGAGTTCTGAATTTTCTTAACTAACTTGGGATTTAAAGGATTTTTAAAGAGTTGGAAACGACTAACTCAGATTTTGAAAGGCTACGGATGGTTTTGAATTCGAGAGGTTTTGCTTGTTTTGAAAGGTTTTGAACGGTTTTGAAAAGACTAACTTGGATTTTGAGAGACCGAACGCGATCGAAAATTTCAATGATTTTGAGGCCAATATTTTTCAATTGCGGAATCCCCTTTGAAGCTTTTCAAACCCGGTCAACTCTATGATACTTCACGAAGTGGATACAAGCATCTTATGAGGGCGCTTGTAGAGTGCTTGCTAAGACCTAGTGATGATATTGTAGAACTTTTAGAGTTGTGGTACTTCCGAAAAGTCGAAGCGAGGATGTGATAGGGGCGCTTATTGCATACTTGTCAAGGCCAATTGGAGATGTTGTGAGAATCCCGGAAGACGCAACCGAGATGATTATGAGATCCGTGGACATGGTCCTTAGATTCATCAATTTCAAACTTCATCCCCTACTTTGATTTGGTTTTAGTCTCGGGGACGAGACTTGTTTTTAGAGGTGGATGATGTAAAGGCCCGGATTTTCAAATCTTGATTTTCAGAATAATAAATTTAAATCGGATATATCAAGGAAAACTCGTTCTCAATTTAATAAATCAAACTCAAACTCTTAAAACGGATTCTGGCCAAATTTTGAAATTTATGCAAAAAGGGGTTTTATTTCGCTTTCATACGCCAAGAATTTGAAAAATAATGTTCGGATTTCATTATTAAATTCGGATTAGAAAATTTAAAACCTTATTTTAATCGAGTTTAGTTGAGAGAGAGGATTTTGGGATTTGTTTTCGGGTATTTTGAAATTAGGTTTTGACACCACTTGTGATCCTTTCACATCTCTTCCGAAATCGATAAGGATTAGTCCTATCTAGCTGTACCCTTTCCCCTTTTAAGCTCAACAACACCTCCTCCTTTTCTCTTCTCCCACATCTCTGAATTCTCCATTTCGGGCAACAGCTAGCTTTCCACGCCAACTCCTGCAGGCAGCTCCTTTCCCCCTTCAAAAATCAGAAACATTATCCCCTCATTCTGCACATTTCATTTCAATTCGAAATCCACTTTTTACTTTCCCTTTTGAGCTTTATCAAGCAGCAAGCGCCTCCACTCTCCTCCTCCGAGGCCAGACGCTCCTCCGACGACCACGAGATCTCAGTGCCGCCCAGAAGCCGGTCGCCGGCGTCGAACCCCCGCCTTCCACCTCCTTCCCTGCTTTCCGTTCGAAGGCACGGTAAGGCCATCTACTTCTCGCTTTTCTACTTTCAAACCCGATGAAAGATCCACCTTTAACCACCTATTGTCATCCTAGGCCAAGCCCGTTTGATTTCCGGCTCCGACGAAGCCGAATCGATCTCCGACGAAGTTCCGGCGAGTCGACGCCCCTCGATGAGCCTCGACCCCCTCTTTTTCCTTCCTTGTGTGCTGGTTGCAATGTAATTCTGTTCCTGGGAGGTCGGGGAGAGAACGGAGGAGTTTTGGGGTAGTCAATGGCGGGCGAGAGCGGTGAGCTCGGGAGATCCGGCGGGGGGAAGTGCGAGAGCGGGTCAGTGCGAGCAGCTGCGAGAGCGGGGAGGTGATGTCGGAGAGAGAGAGAGAGAGTTAGTGAGGGTGGTCGGAGTGGGTGCCCAGGCCGCCGGCGAGAGCCTCCTCTTCCTCCTCCTTTCTTTCCTGTTGAAACAAAGGTTGAAGAAGGTTGCGGGGCCCGCTGTTCCACCTTGGCAGCCACATGGCGTGGGGTTCCACTCCTTTCCTAATTCCGGTTTTGCAAATGAAAAGGAAGAAATGAATTGGATCTTTGGGCCTAATTTGTTGGGCTGAGATTTTGGGTTTAAAACATAAGAAAGGGGTGTGTTTGGGCCAACTAATCCGATTGGGCCTATTTCTTTGGGGCCTAATTTTGATTAAAATGTGTTAAATGTAATAAAATGAATGTCATGTTTTAAGACTTACTTATATATACATAAGTATTTTATGAAAATATTAAATAAATGGGATAATATATTATATTATATTATTATTGAGATTTAAAAATATAATCTTATTGGACTTGAATTTTAATAGAAGATAAATTTAGAAAAAGGGTTTTAAGGTTGAGAATTATTTTGATGAATGAAGAATGGATTTAATAAAACTAAAAACAGGATTTCGGAAATATACTAACCTTGTCGGTTTGTCTTGAAATAATAATAATAAAATAAGTTGATGAAAGGGTAAGATTTTATAAATGGATTTTCTGGATGATTTGAGAAAAAGTTTTGAATGGTGATTTGATGTAACTGGAGGTTTTAAAAGAGTTTTGGGAAATCTTGGGATAATGACTTACCTTGCCTAACTTGGTGAATATATTTGATGACTTGTGTGTAATATTATATGCTTTAAGTAACATTAGGAGTAGACTTACTTATATTACTTATATATGTGTTAGGTGATCATCTATGACATGTTGGCTTCATGTATACCTAGTTATTGCCTTTTGCTGTTCTGCACTTCCAGGTGAGTTCCTATATGAGTTCACTCAGATTCGAAAAGAGATCTGCCTGCTTGTAGCCATGTGCATACTAGGTGCTTGCATTCATAATAAAGCATGCCATGTTGTATCCTGCTAGGATTGCACTCATGATTGAGCATTCGTCTACTCATTGCTTTTGTAAACAGAACGGCCGTTATCTGTGAAGTAACTAGAGTCATTGCTAGGGTTATAGGACGACCTAGTCTCATCGGGTCCCTTCCTGAGTCAATCGAGTCATGAACTTCCTTATATTATGAGATGCCTGCGGGCTTTATTGTGGATACGGGTTGGGCATGCGTGCCACCCGATGATAATGGAATGCATTCACGAGCTGGCCAGCCCCACCCTTTCGGAAAGGGGGTGGAGGTAGGAGAGGGATATACCACTTGGTATTCGGTGCTAAGGCCTTATTATATTTACGCACTTGATCTTAGGGGCATGTTAGTGTGTTAACATTCCGCCTTGCATCTAGAAGCATCTTTATCAGGACTAGCGTGTGTATGTGTCTGCTTGTTTGGGACTATATTGCGTAGGGCTTCGATCTGACACCGCCCCGCATACATTTTTTTTAGGTTTGTTTTGCAGCATTATCGTTCCTTGCTTCTGTGACGTGGGAACTCTCTTGGGCGATTGCAAAGAAATGGTCTAACCTTAGATTTCGATAAATACACTTATTGATTTTGTTTTGACCCGGCTCAACCGTGGCACCCTCTTGTATTGCACCTTGATTCTACTATCTGCATGACTGTTGGTTTTTTATGCTTAGACTTAATTATGACAGGTACAGGGGACTTCCCCGGGGATTCCAATGATCCCTTCGAATTTTGGGTATGAAATCCCACTTTAAAATGTTAGGATAGAATTTCAAACCTTCAACCTATACTCGGGGCGCAAGATCCTAACGAGGGGTTTCATCCCTCGAAACGTAACCCGGGAATCATAATCCCGGGCCGTTACAGTATAACTACCCAATTTGGCCTTTTTTTATTAGGTAATAATTTGGATGGGAAAACCCTATCCGAAAGCATCCTATCAGATGAGGCCTAGAAGACATGAATCAAGGTATAAATCTGGCCCCTGGTAGAGTAGCAAAGATGTGCAACCTTATCCGCTACCCGGTTATCAATGCGGGGAATATGGGATATACCAACATTGTTTACTCCTTGGAGAAGAGCTTGGATATCGGACATAACCATTTCTATTTCTCAGGGACATCCGACTTTTGTACTTAGGTAGTCCGTGATAATTTTTGAGTCTCTTTCTATTATTAGATCCATTATCTTTAATTCCTTAGTTTTTTCCACCACAAGACGAAGCGCTAGGGCTTCCGCCATGAGGGGGTATTGTCCACCAATAGCATTACTACCAATGCTAATAGGATTGCCAAACCAGTCCCTAATGATGTATCCAGTTGAGCTGTTTGAAGTCGATATAAATGATCCGTCAAAGTTTAATTTGTACTTGCCCGCATGAGGTTTACTCTAGCGGTTGACTTTTTTTTTATTATTTGTAGCGTAACCATTTCCCACATTCTGTTTCGCTAGATCCTCTATATCACTCACGTTCCATCTGCTAGCTCTTTTCCAATTTTCAATATTATCCATGATCATTCTCTTGAAACCCTCCGCAGAGGGGATGTTAACATTTCTGAAGATAGTTTGATTTCTGATAAACCAAATAGTTCACCATCTGATTGTTATATATTGTTTCCTTTCCATCGGAAGAGATGAGCCTAAAATTTATAAAATTTGATCCATGTCTCTATTTTCCGTTAGGAGAGAGTCAATTCTTTCTGATATTTCTCTAGGAAATTGTTGTTGGAAATTGTTGACAGGGCATTCTATGAATAAGTGAATATCATCTTCCGCACACTGGTTGCAGAAGATACAAGTATTTGGCACTACAACCCCATTTTGGGATAAACGGGTAGCCGTGACAAGGCCTTTTTGTTTTATTTTTCATATAAAGTTTTTGACTTTTGGAGCAGCGTCGATTCTCCAAATCCAAAAAATTCATCTAATGATCTTTGTGATGTGGATGAGATTAAGTTGTAGGCACTTGACGTTGTGAACCAACCCCTTTTGTTGGGCCACCAATACAGTCTGTCTACAAAGGGGGTAATAGGCAAGGGGATTTTCATAATTTCCTCTGTTAAAGAAACTGGAAGAACAGAGAGGAGCTTCTCCCATCCACCATTGTCTTCCTATTATGAAATCGCTTGCAGAATCAATTTGGATTTATGTTATGTTGAGAGTCAATTCTATCTATAAGAGGTGTCGTTGTTACCCAGTTGTCTTTCCAAAACTTGATTGATTTCCCACCCCCCACCAACTAGATGATCACCGATTTAAATTTTGGAATCAGTGAACTTAGTTTTGACGATTGCCAACAGGCATTGCCTTTTCTAGAATAGGTAAGGATGTGGCTTTCTTTTAAATATTTGTATTATATAATTTTGACCCAGTTATTCTCCGGTTCTGCCAGGATTTTCCATAGAAGTTTTAGTTGGAGTGCTTCATTCATGTCTCTGGTTTTCCGTAGTCCCAATCCTCCTCCCGCTTTTGACTTACATATTTTGTCCCAACTGATGAGCGGACTATGTTGTGCGTCTTTGTTCTAGAAGAATGTTCTGTTGATTTGATCTAGTTGTTTATAGATAGCCACTGGGAGCATGAAGCTCTGCATCGAGTATAAAGGTTTTGATGACAGGTTAGATGCTATTAGGGTTGCTGTACCTTGTTGTGATAGGGCGTTTGCATGCCATTTGCTCAGCTGATCTTTTGATTTGCATATCATTTCACCAAAGGTTTCCTTGGTAACTCTCCCATTTATGATCAGGAAACCCAAGTGGTTTTCCAAATTTCGTTATAGGTGTATATTAAGAATTCCTTCTAGGTCTCGTGCTCTTGATCTAAGAATTCCTGGTGTGGTTTGAAAGGACGACTTACGATAGTTTACTTTTTGCCTTGAAAATTTGCAATAGTCTTCAATTATTTCTTTTACTTTTATACATGCAGAATTACTTCATTTGGAAAATATTATTATATCATCCGCAAAGGCCAGGAACAAGATGCAGGAGCCCGTGTGGCCAAATTTAAATCCGACGCTATTGTGATTAGACTCAGCCTCCACCGATAGTTTTCGAGCAAGAACTTCTGCACCGAGAAGGAAAAGAAAAGGGGAAAGGGGGTCCCTTTGCCTCAAACCCCTCGTTGGTTTGAAAAGATCTGTTGGACCATTGTTTACTAATACAGAGAAGGATACCGTAGTCACACATTCCATAATAATGTCTACAAATCTTTGGTGGAAACCAAATCTCTAAAGAACTTATTTCGTAAATTGCCAGTCTACTCTATCATATGCTTTTTCCATATCGATTTTTATTGCAGTCCATCCCTTAGAGCCTTTTCTTGTGTGGAAGGAGTGGAAGATTTCATTTGCTATTAGGATATTGTCTTGAATTTCTCTATCGGATACAAAGGCTCCTTGTAGAGGATGGATAAGTTTTCCCATTATTATTTTTAGTCGTTCTGTTATTATCTTTAAAATAATTTTATATAAAGTGGAACATAGACTAATCGGTCGATAATGTGTAGTCATAGAGGGATTATCATTTTTTGATATTAATGAAATAAAGGTGTGATCGATTTGTTTTAATAAGTTGCCAGAGTGGAAGAATGCTTTTATAGCCCTGATGATATCGGAGCCCACAATGTCCCAATATTTTTTTATAGAACGCTTTTTTTGCTGCCCATTGAAAAGACCGCTTTTTTTTACCATCTGGACTGAGAGATTTGTTGCTACCCATTGAAAAGACCGCTTTTTTTATTTCGCTGTTCGTAGGTTGTTGAGTAAGTAATTTGTTTTCTTTTTTAATATTTTCATCACCTATTATTAGGGTTTCTTTTGCCGAAGTAATTGTTCTAATTATCTTCCGATTTCTTCTTCCTGTGGCTACTCTATGGAAATAGGAGGAGTTAGTATCTGCTAATTTCATGTGTTTTGCTTTATCTCTTTGATTCCAATAAGTTTTATTGAAAAGGGACAAATTTTCTATTTTTGTTATTAGATTTTGTTCTTTAGTGGATGTACTTGGATTTTTGTCTAGATTATAAGATGATTGTAATTCTAATAGGGCTTCATCCACTTCTTGAAGTTGGCGGAAGATTTTTCCAAATGTTTTTTTTATTCCATGCTTTAGCTTTTTGTTTGAGAATTTTTTATTTATGCATGATTTGGAACATGGAAGAACCGAAACATAAAGCTCTCCACGATTGTTTAACTATATTGCGAAAATCTTTCCTCTTAAGCCATATGTTTTCAAATTTAAATGGGGGTCGTTTAAAGGAAGTGTTTTTGGAGAGAAAATTTGAGATTGGGCAGTGGCCGAGTTGGAGAATGAACCATTTTTGGTTGCAAGGTCAGGGAACATGTCAAGTATCTCGTGGTGTACTAAAACCTTGTCAAGTTTTTCCAGGATATTATCTGGACCTTTTTGTTTCTTTCTCCATGTAAATGGGTTACCAAACGAAGAGATGTCCACTAGAGAACAAGCGTACTTGAATTCCATCATTCTCTAGAACTTGCCTGGTCACGTCTATTCCCCTCCACTTTTATCCGAAAGTTGGCTTATTTGATTCTGGTTGCCCATGTCTAAACACGGAATGTTGCTTTGGATGATCATTTGGGAGAGGTTTCGCCAAAATTCCTCGTTCGCTGAGGGGTTGGGGAAGGGGGGGGGGGGGGGGGGGGGAGTATACACAAAGAGCATTAAACACTCAAAATTCTCCTTTGCGTTTTCATATTTAACTCCAATAATTCTTGGTAGGTGGATTATCACCGAGATGACTTCGTTTATGAACGAGTTTTCATTCCAAAGTAAGACAATGTCCCCGACCCGCCCAGTAGCCGGGGACCAGCAGATGTTTGTAAATCCGACGTTTTTCCATAGAGATTCCTTGGGTTCGCTTTTAGTTTTAGTTTCCGCTAGGATTAGCATTTGCACATGATCTGTTGTTCATAACGTATCGATATTTGTCCAAAAGGTTTTCTTTCCTATGTCTCTACAGTTCCAATATCATATTATCATAACCACTTTGTTTTAGTATGGGCAACGCAAATAGTGATCCTACCCATACGAACACATTTTCTCTTTTATGATTTCTCCTAGCTTTTTTGTGATTAGTTCTTGATCTTGGTTTTTCAGTTTGTGATGATTCTTTATACGAGTGCTTTTAGGAGAGAGAGTTTTCTTGATAATACTAGGTTGGTAACTTGAGATGGGGTTTCTTTTGGATTTGTTTTTGAGGAAAGTTAGGCACGGGTCATGGAGGTTTAGCTCCCACAGCCAACCGAAAATGATTCGGATGGGGAGTCTCACAAGTAAACAAGATTTAGAGATAATTTTTGTCTCACGATCATTATTGTACTCAATAAGCTGGTTAAATGTGCGGAGACCGGATTCGTTTTCATTTCAGTGTGACATTTAGTTGTTATAGGATGAATGCCGAGAGAAGGAATGCTTAATGAAATTTAATGACTCATGAAACCTCACCAGGGAGTAGAAATGTGTTGTTTACTTGGGGGGTTATTTTCACCTACACCAATTGCACAGTAAATGAGTGTAGTGAGAAACATCGACTTAGAAACAAGGGTTGTATTGAATGAGGTAATGTAGTGCAACAAGACCCAATTCGTTTGTGTGCATTCAACCATAATACATATAAATAAACTAGAGTGTTTCTTAAAGTATTATTGTAAGATTTAATCATACAGATAGGCCACCCTATGGCTGTTTCGAAAGGGGGATTCCCTACATACCAACAAATACCTCATGGAATGTAGTAGATCAGCTATGTACTCATAAGAAGACACAATTTCCATGTGAAGCTTTATGCAGGATAAATGACACCAATTCAACCTACTTGTTTCATAAATGAACCTCCTCTGGCGCTTATTAGTTGACCATTTATGACATAACCGATCCGATACACTCTTAAAAAACACAACAAACTTGTTAGTGAACGGGTTATAAAGTGGGATAAGTGCAATGATATGGTTATTCGAAGAGCAGTTCCAATCATGTTTGTGTTTGGGGGAAGCCAACAGGCTTGTGTTGCTAAGGATGTACTCGCCTTGGGTTAAACATTGAATTCGAGAGTTCATCCTAGTGAATTGAACACTCTTACTTATCCATAAAGGAGGGTTGCACAACTACCATAAAATCTAAAAATCACAAGTGTAGCAATTACTACTCTAACGATATAGTAGTGATCATAACAAGGCCGAGCGATATTAATAACCTTCAGCTAGAACTGCACCAAGTTGGATTCCTCAGCACCACCCTTACGATTGCCTGATTTAGAGTTCTTTGAGACCCTGACCTCCAGCAGAACAAACTTATGCTCAAGCAAGGGGGATGCGCAAGAAGCGACGGTGGAGTCAAGCAACGAAACGGAACGAGCAGCAGGTGTAATATGGCCACCCAGGGTTGTCCAATGTATTTTCAGGGCCCTGTTCAATACTATCTCCTTATTAAAATATTTGTTTTTTATATAGTTTTATAAATATAAAAACTATATAAAATATGAAAATATATGAAATTATTAAAAAAATAATTTAAAATTCAACATTTTATAGAGTTTTTATTTTTTTCTAAACCCTATGAAAAAGTCGAATATAACTATTTTATCAGGAGGAGTATTTATTAAGATTTACTAATAAATCACAAACATGTATGAGAGTAAATTAATATAAAATAAATTTATTTTAAACAAATAAAAATAAATTTAATATAATATAGAACTACCTTCTATATATTAGATTTTTAGTCATTTTTACTATTTATGTTTATATCAATATAACAGGAAGTTGTGTTAAATTAACAAATAAAAATAGTTAACAAGAAGGCCCCAAAAATAATATAAATAGTTTATAAGAAGGCTTAAAAAATAATGTAACATGAGGATGTATTAAATTAATAAATAAAATCAGTTGATAAGAAGGCCCAACATTAATTAAAAATAGTTAATAAAAAAGCCCAATGTAGTTTTCGATGTAAAAAATGTTAAAAGATTAAACAAAAAAAACCATTTGAGATTTGAACCCGCGACCAGTGGCGTTGGAGAAGCTGAGTTTGTTTGGGCCGGTTGCCACTGAGCCAACGAAACACTTTGTTTCTTTAGACCAGAAATAATATAAGTGCTAGTAAATTTTTACTTAGAGCCCCAGAGAAATTGAAGCCCTATTCCATTGGTCTCTTTGACTGCCCAATGGACGGGCCTGTGGCCACCCATGTACAAGATTGCGCTTTTGTTTTTATCAGTAGCATTTATGGGGAGGAATCCCTCATGTCTTATAATCCTACACCATTATTCCTTGCGAAAATAAGCTTTCGCACTAATTGTGTTAGACAAACAAAGAGTAATTGATTAGATTGGAATTTGAACTTGAATCGTGATGTTGAGGAATGAGAGTTAGTCGTTAGACCACTCCATTTTTTTGCTAAGAACATGTAGCCTCACTCAAGTGATTATTCATCCACCAATTATGAAGGACACACCACACACAAACTAATTTATCCAGAAGGATAGATTCAATAAATAACCATCTGTTTACATCGAATATAGCTATACGATCGAAAGCATTTCGTAAGTGACAAAAAGGACTACAATTGATAGATAAAAACACATACAGATACAAACCAAGAATACGAGACAGTTTTCCACGCCACACATTGGTCATGAGTAGAAACATTTTGTTGGATACATGTAGAACACAAACAAACTTATTGAAGCTATAGTATATATGATTCACTAGTACAGGCTTTATTGCAAAATCCCTTCCGTTGGGAAGATGTGGAATATACTACATGAAAATTAGGGGTGTGCATGATTCGGTCCAAACGAAATTTTTGGGCCGAACCAACACAAACCGAACCTAACCAAAGGTTTTTAGTTCGGCTTTCGGTTTGAGAATTTTCATTTTTCGATTTTGGTTCGATTTGTGTTCGGTTTCGATTCAGTTTATGTTAAACCGAATTTTTTATACACTACATAAATACTATATATATATATATATATATATATATATATATATATATATATATATATATATATATATATATATATATATATATGGTGTTTATAATGAAAAAGGGTCTTAAAATGAAAAAAAAACGCTTAAAATGAAAATGGAGGAAAAAACACACGCGCCCCGGTTCATTAAAAAAAACACTGAACCTCTTTGAACCGGAAAAAAAGATTAAAAAAAAAACAGAAGCGGACTGGACCGGCCCCAAAAAAAACCCTTCTTCCTCTTCCTCCTCTCGCCTGCCACGCGTCTTCTCAGACCTTCCTCGGTTTCTCCTCCAGCCGCCGTCCCACCGACCTCACCAGCCGCCGCCGACAAGTTCCCAAGTCTCGACCTCCGAACCCAAGAAGACTCCGACCTCTCTCCCCAGCAGCAGCGAGCGTCCGAGACTCCTCCTGAGTGTCGAGCAGCCACCATTTAGTAGGTGCTCTAACAGGTGAACACAAAATCACTCTCTATTTTTTCTGATAGTTGTAATTCCCACAGTTCATACCTAATGGTACGTTTCGATTTCGAGTTTTTTTTTTCTCGTGTGAAAATTAGGGGTTTTTCATCTCTCCTCCTCCATAGTTCCTCTGCAATCCCTGCACAAATTCACATACTAAAAATGTCTGGTTTCAAATCCATTGTTCTGGATTATTGATTGCTCACTAAATTAGTTTGGATTTAGAGGTTTGTTGAAGGTAATTTAACATGTTTATTGTTCAAATTGCTGCAATACATTGGCAATGAAGTTGTGATTTTGTCTGCCTACAAAGTGTTCGATTAAATGCCTGAGAGGGAAAGAGCATATATGTTTTTAGTTTGGACATATTATGTGGTTCTTATAGACATAATTGTAGTTATGAGTTATAAACCTCTTATCTTCTTACTTTTAAACAAGTAAAGACACACAAATACCACTTATAGGCATAGTTTTTTCCTTTAAAAAACTTAAGTATGTGCTAGCTGATATTTGCTTTCTTACTTTGAGTATATGGCTCTCACACTTGCTGTTGGGTTATGGGTGCATCTAATGAATGTGCTGATTGCTAGTACTCCTGATCAACCACTTCAATGAAATTCCCTGTTTGCAAAAGTTGATCAACTGCCAATGCTCAATGTTTCCACTATAATCCAAACGAACTTCATAGAGAAATATCCTCCAAAACTTGAATGAACAACTATTCAGACATTCATAAAATATACTGATAAGTCTTCTTCAGCGATAGTTTTGAATACAGACAGAGCAATACAACTATATAAAATGTCTTGCTTCATTTTCGAATCTATCTTTTGGGACATTCTCTAATAGGCCTTAAATTAAACTTCGAACCTGCATACACACTTGAATTAACATGTGATACATTCAAATGTATCAAGAAAATGGATGAACAAAGAAAAAAGAAAAAAAGACTAGCATTTGCCACAAGTGAGAAGTGGCCCCATATTACGTTACAGAATGAGAAAAGCTACTAGAAACTTTGAAGCTCTCTCAATAATGAACTGAAGATGAAATGACAATAAATATTTCAACAATAACACTAAGCATTTACCATTGAAGAATAAAAGTACTAAAACTGCTTCTTCGATAACATGTTACATATGCTTTGGTCCTACCAAAAAAAAAATAACCCTATGCTCTTTTTTGTTGTTGTTGAGAGAAGTCTATACGAGTATTAAAACTGCTTCAATAGCCTGCCAGAAGGAAATAAGTAAAGCTCAAAAAGACAGCCAAGGTTATTCAGATTATTCTTTTCTGTCATCAATGTCCATAGAGCTTCAGTTTAGGGTACATAACCTAGGCCTACTTACTATACGAGTCTTGCTTGAGCAAATAGTCATTAAGAAATATGATTTTTTTTTAAAAAAGTAACCAAGGAATAAAATCACACAGTACTAAATTAGGATGATTACAGTACATCCGTAAATGAATTTCACAAATAATTGACATGCATTCCTTATTTTATGTGAAAAAAATGCCAGGGGTTCTGAATAAATCCAAGAACAGCAACAAATTTTATCATACACATAAAACCATCATAAGATTGAAAGCCCTTCAGAATGGTGTTCAGCTATATTATTTTTTCAGTTCCTCTGTTAGTTTTTATTTTCCAATGCATCTATAGTGAAAAACAAAGGCAGATGAGAACTTACTAGAATGACCTTTTGGATAACATGGCATCCATACATTTGAAGGCTAAGGGCCAGCACATGCCCGTCAACCTTGCTAGCAAATTTCTCTCCTTTGAACCGGCAAGCCATGGTAAAAAAACAGACACAAAAGTCACTGGTTAAGCATCGTTGGTATTTCAGGTGATAGTGGAGGACTAGTCAGTCCATGCTTCTTCTGGATAATGTTATTAAGGTTGGCACTTGTTGGTATTTCAGGTGATCGCTTGGTGGAATTTTGTATATTGCAGTGCACTATGCAGATATCCTTCGTGAATGTACCTATGCTGAAATATATAAAATGGGAATGCTGAATCCTCGGTTAGAGTTGGGAGATCTTGAAGCCCAAATAAGTCTTGAATAGTTTAGTAACTTGGTTGAGAGCATAGGTAACCTTTTGTCCCTTTGGGTTAGTTCTACGGTCTCTTAACTAACCAATAGGTATTGTACTCGTCCCTTGGAGATCTAGTAGTTGTGAAGAAAACATATTGTAGAGGATATGAATGATTCAATTGCTTGAGAAATTATCTTTCGTGCATTATCTGAGTTTAATAGAAAGGTTGCATTTAAGCATCTATATGTTGTCCTAAAAGAATCAGACAAAGACAGCTACAAGTCTCTATCAAATATATGAATCCTTTTTCTACTTTTTTTTTTGTTAATGAATCCTTTTGTGTTGAATAAGCTTTAAAAGCCTATTAGCTCAATGGTAGAGCAATGTGCTTATGCGCATGGATGTGGGTTCGACTCCTACATGGGCTATATTGCCTAATTTTAATTATTTGTATTATTTTATGATAAAAGTGCAATTCATAATCTTAATTGTGCATTTTATAATCTTATTCTTGCATTTTATCATTTTGTTCATGTATTTTATAATCTTAATTGTGCACTTCATAATCTTATTCATGCATTTCATGTTTTTATTCTTGCACTTATCATTTTATTTATGCACTTTATAATCTCAATTGTGCACTTCATAATCTTATTCATACACTTCATATTATTATTCACCTACCATTATTTTATATTTGCAATTTATCTGCTTATTTATGCACTTTATCATTTTATTCTTGCACTTTATAATCTTAATTGTGCACTCTATAATATTATTCATGCACTTCCTGATTTTATTCTTGCACTTTATCATTTTATTTATACACTTATACTCTTAATTGTGCACTTCATAATCTTATTCATGCACTTCATATTATTATTTATACACTTCATTATTTTATTCTTGCACTTCATTATTTTATTTATGCATTTTATAATCTTAATTGAGCACTCTATAATCTTATTCATGCACTCCATATTATTATCTTATTCATGCACTTCATATTATTATTCATACACTTCATCATTTCATTCTTCCACTTATCATCTTATTTATGCACTCTAACCCTTAGATGGTAAGCAATTTTATAATCTTAATTGGGCACTTCATAATCTTATTCATGCACTTTATGTTTTTATTCTTGCACTTATCATTTTATTTATGCACTTTATAATCTTAATTGTGCACTTCATAATCTTATTCATACACTTCATATTATTATATCTTCACCTACCATCATTTTGTCTTTGCACTTTATCTGCTTATTTATGTACTTTATCATTTTATTCTTGCACTTTATAATCTTAATTGTGCACTCTATAATATTATTCATGCACTTCATTATTTTATTCTTGCATTTTATCATTTTATTTATACACTTATACTCTTAATTGTGCACTTCATAATCTTATTCATGCATTTCATATTATTATTTATACACTTCATCATTTTATTCATGCACTTCATTATTTTATTTATGCACTTTATAATCTTAATTGTGCACTCTATAATCTTATTCATGCACTCCATATTATTATCTTATTCATGCACTTCATATTATTATTCATACACTTCATTATTTCATTTTTCCACTTTATCATCTTATTTATGCACTCTGCATCCTTTCCTGCAAACTTGGTCATGTACTTGTTGCAAGCAATCCTAGCAGGCATTCTCCTTCTCTCAACTAACAAGGTGTACACAGAAGGGGAATTGTGAGAATATAAAATATAGAAGTGCAATTTTAGAACACAAGTGTGCACTTCCAAAGTTCCAAAATATACACTTTAGCCTATGCGTGAGTCGAACCCACGTATTTGTGCATAAGCACAACGCTCTAGCATTGAGCTAATAAGCTTTTAGATCTTGGTAAGTGTTAGAATAGAGATGGAATAGCCCAGGTAGCAGAAGACCAATCGAGAGTAGCATTTTTCTAGAAGTAAAAAAATATTCTATTGAGAATCTAATCTCTCCCTAAAGATTAAATGTTGTATAAACACTTCAGGCTTATTTGGTAGCTCCTTTAGATCCTACGGGCATTAAAGTTGCTTAATATGATTGGAGTTTAAGTGTAGAAGGGGAAGAAAAGGATGTTGAAAATATGAAAGATGGAGGAGTTACGGCAGAGGAAGAAGGTATGACAGGAGAGATTAAAAAAAGGTGGAAACATGGGAGCAAAAAAGGAAAAAAATTGTTTGTTTTAAGACAGATGGGAAATGCACTTTATTATCTTATTCATGCACTTTATAATCTTATGGATGAACAGAAACAAAAAGAAGACAACCATAAATAGCCTATGCGGGATTTGAACCCGCATCTTTGTGCGTGAGCACAAATCGCTCTACCATTTGAGCTAATAGGCAAATTACAATTTATTTTTTTCCCGTTGTCTACCTCATAAGGGCATATATGTATAAGAATGTTATAAATATACTTGTGGATTTTGGTGAAGGGCGGCAAGGAGATTAAACGGAAGAGAGAAGGCATTGAGCATGTCAACTGAGAGGAGACTAGTGCGGTGCCCACATTTGACGGTCACCACTGTCGGCATGCTACTTAATGGTACACTAACCTATATACATCCATCAAAAGGTTACTATGAAAACTCTGAATAAAAGAAGAAAGAAAGAAACATGTGTACATTTATAATGATATAATTAATTACCAGCATAATTGTAGTGCAGAAACTGCATTGTACATAGCAGATCAAAGAGGTGGCGTAGTGTTGCCATTGGAGTGCCACAAACATTAATCAATCAAACAGAGCTACTGCAGGTAGTTTCTGAGTTATCAATTGTGATATCCTATGCTTAACTGTATAGTCAAGATCGACGTACTGTGTATTTATAAAGCCATTGTATGGTTGTCGATCTATCATACCTAGAGCTTGAATTGAAGCTCCATGATATCAATATCACGACATTAAATTCACACTGACTAGTGAGAAATGAAAATACTCCCTATGGTATGAGTTTTGTGATTATAAACTGGGAGAAATGAGACAAGACCCAAATGTTGTCAACTATTGTTTTCCAGTTTCCAAGTTACAACCCCCGGACATCAATCAAGCTAGCTCTTTCCCTTTGCGATTCAGTCACTATTTCATGTATCTCTGTTCCCGCCCTGTGCAAGGATCCAAGAGTTTTGTTTTTCCCTATCCAGAAACTGCCCAAATTTCACAAACAAAAGCTCCGAAATTGAAGCTAAAATCTCATTCAAGAATATTATTTTTGTCCTAGACATTTTATCAAACACCTAGTAGGCATGTCTAGTTTCAAGATATGTAATTGAAATACTAGAGGCTTCAATGATTCTATCAAGTAGTTTTTTTATGCATGATATGGGTTTTCGGGGATCCGTATGCAGTAAAGATTAAAGCACTAGCAGAAACATATCAATCGATTTGGAAAAATCAGCCTTCATTCATTCAAAAATATAGCAGAAACATATCAATTGATTTAGGGATTGTGAAGTTCACTTATTATCTGACATTGATTTCATTTCTTTGCAATCGCCAATCGCAGGGCGAGGGTCGGACTCCGGCATCGATATCCCTAGATCTGATCCCCAAGGGTCAGGCGACATCTTCGTGCATCCTCCTCCGCTTCCTCTTCATCCCGACCTGGAGGTCACGAGCGACAAGGAGATCGATGGTACCGAGAGGGGGAGAAGAGGTCGACGGGAGAGCTCGGGAGCAGGAGGAGAGGGGTTGAGATGAGATGCTAGATGATGAAGACGAAAGCGAAGGATTGAACAGAGCGAAAGAGGATTGGGAGGATGAAGACGAAAGAGAGAGGGGTTCGGATCGAGCTATTAGGATCCGCGGCCCAAACATGAGAAATAAATCCATTTTCACTTTAAGAGGTTTTTTCATTTTAAGTCCCTTTTTCATTTAAACCATTACCTATATATATATATATATATATATATATATTTGTATACCTCAATTACCCCTGACGAAAATGATTACCTTATTCGACACCCATCTAATAATGAAATCAAGGCTGCTGTTTTCAGCATTGGCAACAACAAATCTCTAGGCCCAGATGGTTTTACGGCCGAATTTTATAAGAAATACTGGGACATTGTTGGCATATCTATCATTAGAGATGTAAAAAGTTTCTTCCACTCTGGCAAACTCTTGAAACAAATAAACCATACATTTATATCGCTTCTTCCTAAGCGAGAAAACCCTACTACTGCAAGCCACTACCGCCCAATCAATCTATGTTCTACACTATATAAAATCATTTCAAAAATTTTAACAGAAAGAATCAAAGCAATTATAGGTAAACTTATTCACCCCCTACAGGGTGCCTTTGTGTCTGACAGAGCCATCCAAGATAATGTTCTAATTGCTCACGAAATCTTCCACTCCTTCGGATCTCGTACCGGTAAGGAGGGTTGGCTGGCAATTAAACTTGACATGGAGAAAGCATACGATAGAGTAGATTGGAATTTCACAAAAAAGATTTTAGAAAAATTCGGGTTTCACCCTACCTTCATCACTTGGGTGATGGAATGCGTAACGACTGTTTCCTTTTCAGTACTAGTTAACAATGGCCCTACAGATATGTTTTTCCCCTCTCGGGGTCTTCGCCAGGGGGATCCTTTATCCTCTTTTTTGTTTATCTTGGGTGCAGAAATTCTAGCTCAAAAACTCTCAGCTGAAACTAATGTGGACAATAGTCCTATTGGCTTTACCTTTGGCAGGAACGACCCTCGGGTTCCTTTCTTATCTTTTGCTGATGACATCATAATCTTCTCAAGAGGCAATGTTGCTGCGGGACAGAAAATTAGAGAAATAATTGATTCATACTGTAAAGTTTCTGGACAAAAAGTTAACTATCATAAATCTAGCTTCCAAGCCACAAAAGGCATTTCAAACTCTAGGATCTCAGAACTAAGCAGTTGTTTAAATATTACAAACGAAAACTCATTGGAAAAATATCTCGGATATCCGATTATTAACGGTAGAGTAAACAAACACACTTTCGAAGACATCATCTGCAAATCTAAAGAACAACTAAGTAAATGGCGCGCCAATGCTTTATCACAGCAGGGACGAGCAATCCTAATTAATACAAACTTATCAGCCAAGCCGTTATATACGATGCAAAACTTCTTGTTACCCTCATCAATACATAAGGAGCTTGACCAGATTAACAGAATGTTCTTTTGGAATAAGGATCTACAACATCGACCGCTTATTAGTTGGGACAGGGTTTGCAGACCGAAAAAATGCGAGGGGGTGGGGCTTAGGAAATCAAAAGAGATGAATGAAGCCCTCCAAATGAAACTATTATGGAAAATATTGGCAGAACCAAATAATGTCTGGGTTACTCTTATCAGGCACAAGTATCTTAGTTCTGCTAATATCTTTGAATACAAGAAAAGAGGTGATTCCTCATGGCAATGGGCCAAATTGCTAACTCTCATTGATAAATTTAAGACTGGACTAATTTGGTCTGTCGGAAATGGTAATTCCATCAAATTTTGGACGGATAATTGGATTACAACTTCCTCTATACAGGCTAGGGAGAATTGCCCCCAAATTATTAACATAGAAGAAACCGTCAGTAACTATATATTAGGTGGTAGGTGGTGGACGGAAAAACTTATCAATGTATTACCTGAAGACATAGTCAAAGAAATCCTGGATATTCCTCTTCCCGTTTCGTCCTTTGAGGATCGTTTATATTGGTGGCCTGACATAGCTGGTTGGTTCACTACGTCGAGTGCATACAAACTAATCACAGCTCAATCTGCGTTGAATTTAGACACTAACACCTGGATATGGAAACTTGATATTCCACCCAAGGTAACAATTTTTTTATGGAAAATATGTCAGGATGGCCTTCCAACTGGATTTAGGCTATCCCAACGTGGGACTTCTGTTCCCTCCACCTGTAGTTTATGCAACTGTGCAGTAGAAGATGATGTTCACCTTTTATTAGAATGCCAGTTTGTACATTCCCTCTTCCGTTTACCAGCACACATACACTCAACAATTTCTAGCATGATAAATCATTCACGAGATATTAAACCAATCATCTCTTTCATTGGAAACAACCTTTCCACTGTGTTTAAGGTGGAGCTTGCGTTTTCCTTGTGGACGGCCTGGTACATTCGGAACCAACGTGTGTTTAGACAGGCCCCTGTACCACATAGAGATAGTGCTTTACGCATTATCAAAACTCATAAGGAGAACTGGAGCAAAACTTCCCGCTTAGAGTATAGTTTAGATGAGGACTCCCCTTTCCTCGTACGACACTCCAATCACCCAAGAAAGAAAATTAAGCATGCCAAAACTACCTGGCGCAAACCCCCTAGGGGAACCCTCAAGCTAAATTTTGATGGATCCACAATTGCAAACAACGAAAGCTCGGCTGGAGTTGTAATTCGGGACTGGGATGGACGTCTTATACACATCTGTTATAAAAAACTTGGTAAACAATGCTTGTTGAAAGCAGAGGCCCTTGCCCTTAAATTAGGAGTCCAACATGCTCTACAACTCCGTATTGACAAAATCCACATTGAAGGTGATTCCCTCATAATTATAAACCACTTAAAAGAAAGATCTAAATGTCCTTGGGAAATCGAAATGATATTATTAGATGTTAAACTCCTTTTATCGACTGTGAAAGAAGTGTCCTTCTTTCATGTTCCCCGATTAGGCAATAGAGTGGCTGATAAGGTTGCATACCTTTGCCACTCTGCCTGGGGTGTCGATATTCAACACAATTTTGGTCTTTTAGACCTCATCCGTAAGGATGCTGCCGGGTAGAGTGCGCTCGCCCGAATTTTTTCCTAATAAAAAAAAAATATATTTGTATACTTTATATATACACACATACTTACTGTATTTGCATTAGTGTATACTGTATATATTTGTAATTTTGTATACTTTATAAAGTACAAATACAATGTATATATATATACACTTGCATGTATTTGTTTATATATATTTGAATCCATATTTGTATACTCATTACTTTATATTTGTATAATTTATATTGGAATATGTATATATGTGTGTGTGTGCGCGCGCATAAATACAATGTGTGTGTGTGTGTGTATATACTAGTGCAGGTCCCGTCCCATGAACGGAGAATATATTAATATAATATTATAAATAATCTAGATATATTCTAATAAATAAAAAATAATAATCTAAATATAAATAATTTTTCCCACCAAAAAATAATATAAATATAAATAAAATAGCATCTATCAAATACTACATATCTATCTATTAATATTTTTGGTAAGTGTGACTATGAAATATTTTTTATTTATATTTTTGTGAATTAACTAAAATATATATAGATAGATTGTGGATTATATAACTTTCTATGTACAACCCTAATGAAAATCACCTTTGCAGATGTTGGGTGCAGGTGAAACAGGGTCACATATTCCTAGCTGCTCTAACCCATATACCTTAGAATAAAGAACATGAGGAGCAACAATAGAAGAATATGACAATTCAGTAGAGCTTGATTTACCTAATCTATTTAGTACTCTTATAGAGATTTTACCTAACAACTTAATAGGGAGAATCAATCAACTCCTCAACATCATCATAGTCAAGCCTACTTCCATCCATCCCCGGAATGCAAAGGGTGATTTCAAGAGACTGGCCATCAAACACCTCAAGATTGCATCATCAGGGATGTACACAAGATATAGATAATTTATACCTGAGAGCCGAGAGTAAAGAGAACATAGGATCACCCGGATGTCCATAGACCTTACGGAGTTCCAAAGCATAAATGAATCCGCCGTGGGGGTTGCGCCCTCAACATAATAGTTGGATAGAGTTTTAGAGGTTGCTATAACCACAGTTAACTCTAAACCCTTTCGGGAGGTAGGGGTGAAGAGGCATACACCTCAATCACGGGGTTGATCAAACACTAGTAGATGGCGTGGTTTTGTTTACAGTGCAACAAATACACCAAGAGATGTGTCAGAACGATATAATCCAAAAACAAACTAAAACCACAATTGAGAATACTCAAAATCAAGAGTTTGAGAAAGAACCTGTCAGAGGTTTGTTTACTCAACATGCTTTGGGAACCCTTTCGGGATGTGAGCGGTGAAGGGGAGCGAGCCCCCTTCATTGATAGAGGAGCCAGGAGACACAACACCCAACCATTTAGGGTAATTAGAAGAAATCGAAGGGACTGCACCCTCCCCTTAGGTTTTGGATGGTACCTGAGCCGAAACGCACCGACCAAGGGCCTTAAAGACCCTTTGAATATCAATTGGTGAAAAGTCGCAGTAGAGGCCTTCCACAACCCAATCCCGCCTCTGAATTGAGTACACCCACCAGATGCATCCCCACTCAAAGTCCTCGTCATCGATCCCTTTCTCTTCCAACCTCGATTGCGAGATCACTTCTTCTTTTTTCCTGTAATTTCCCCCTACTTTTTTTGCTTTCTATGCTCCTATACAAGCAACGCACTTATTTGTGCCCATCTATGGCAGCCATCGAAAACCCCCTCAAAAGGCAACCCTTAGGAGGGGATTAGGACGATCTACAAATGGAAGAACCAGAAATGGCCCTTGGGTTGGCAACGGTGGTGAAAAACCATACTTGTTTGGTTTGGATCTCAACGAAATCCACTGAGATCAATAGGGTTTAGATGAAGAAACTAGGGTTTCTTAGAACGAATTGGGGGCACGTGAAAAAAGTGGTAGCTAGGCGCGTTGTTTTACACGGGAGGGGGTTTTGGGTGCGCATGGAGCGACTTATATTGGTTGTATATGCATGCCACTTTAATCACATAGGTTCATTTTTTAATTTATCCTTTTTTATATAAATATTTGTAGCTTAATTAATTGGCTCAATCCATTTACTGAGGGTGATGATATTTTCACTGCTAATTTTTACTATTTCCATCATTAATCACTGCATAGGTTTGCGGTGGCTTTAATGACAGTCAACGATCCCACCGCATAGGTATACGGTGGGCCACCGCAATACTTTACGGTGGGTCGAGGAGTATACATGCCCAAAATCGTCACCATAATGGTCTAAACCGTCGCCATAACCCACCGCATGCGGTGAGTTATAGCGACGGTTTTGGATAATTTCTACAAACGGTTTTCAATTCTCCAAAAACCCACCGCATGTATACGGTCGTCATAACCCACCGTATAGGTATGCGGTGGGTTCATATACGGTCAACGGATCCACCGCATGTATATGTGGTGGGTTTGAGAAAAAGTGGATTAAGACCACCGCATACCTATGCGGTGATTAGCGGTGAAAATATCCGCCCCGAGTTATTGATAACCCATAAATTATTTACATGCTCATTTGAGGTTCTTTTATAGTTTTTTTTTCCAAATTTAGTGTTCAGCCGACCCAATCCATTTCCTCTTGATTCGGTCCAACAATAAGTCTGATTCTCATAACCCCTCACATAAACCTAGCTTCCCCAACACAATTAAGCCTATCTTCTCTTCTTCTGAATTTCTAAGCACCCACTCGTCATTGCACTCCTTGGGACTACTTCTCCGTATATATCTCTCCTACTATAAAAGTGGGGGGAGAATTTTTACTGTATGTAGCTTATAAATTTGTTATAATAACAATTCGATTTAGGTAGGAGGATTTGATCAATGGCTCACATCTTCTTATGTGTATAATGCCAAATTTACCTCTCAAACCTTGAATTTAAAAATATTGATTTTTTGTTTAAGGGGCTCTGTGAGTAATTTCATCTAATTCACTACTCCTCTCTCTGGGTCCTTCCCATAGCCACCTCTCTCTCTCATTTTGTAGGTGGTCCTCCGAAGATCGTCTCTCGTCGCCGAAGCCATCGACGCTACCCCTTATACCATCGTTCACAGGTCTTTTATTCGTTAACTAGTAGAAAAATGGCATTTGGCCACACTTAATTTACCACGGTTTCGTGTCTTCGTATAGTAAATTTTGATGGTTTACAAGTTTACTACGGTTCCTAGGAGGACCGAAGTAAATCAGCATTAAATTTAGGCAAATTTATGGAAAACCACCTTTTATATACAAGTTCTTTCAATTAACCACCTCTTAAAGAAGAATATACGTAAAACCACCTCTTATACATATCCTGTCAACAAAAAGCCACCCTTAACTCTTTTCCGTCTAAAGGGTTGTTAGTTTTGTGAGAAAAGACCCAATTACCCTTAATGTTCCTTTTAATTTATATACATTGCCCCTACAAAAAAGTGAAAAGCCATTTGAGAAAGCTCGAAGCTCGACCCTTCCGTTTTCCATTAGCAAGCTTGAAAGGAGATAAGTTCGCCGGAGTCCCCATCTCCTCCTTACAACTGTCGTTAACGCTGACCTAGGGCCTTAGCGCCATCCTTCCTGTCGCTAACCCTTGCCCCCTCGATCTCCGTTGTCAGTCGACTTTACTCCTGGAGTCGTCCTTGCTCCTCGTTCTGTTGTAGATGTGCCATGTGACCGACATCCTCAGACAATTCCGACGACGCCGATGCCAGCCCGGGAGAGAATCTCAGACAAGCCTTGCCTCCTAAAGTTGAGGCGATTGGTGAGGAAGGCCCAACCATTCCAAATTAATCATCACATATAAGCATGACAAACATAATCACAAAAATTTTGACAACATCCACCAATTTTCATAGCGCCATAATCCGAATATGAATCCTCATAGTCATATCCAATCAATAATGAATTCAGCAACCTTGATAAATCCCAAGAAATAGAAATCTACACCGACAACGAATAGAGGCAACACAGAGTAAAGAACTATAACTCAATTGCAAACAATTATACGAATTCGAAAACCTCTAGAAATAGAAAAAACTCCAACAAGGAAGAAAGTGAAACTCATAAACAAATCAAATCGAGAAAATTAATCACAAAAAAGAGCAACAACTCTAGGTTATAGACATCTAACGGCCCAATTTGAGATTTCTTCTGGACTTTCCCTTAACACCATGGCTCTTGATAACTCATCGCCATTATCGATCGGTGCATTCGGTGGCAACCTCGTATGCTCGCATCTACTCCTTGTCTCCTGCGCCTGTTACCATTTTTGCTAAGCCCCGACTGCTTTGAGCTCGAATCATCCAAATCGCTGAGAACCCCTCTTCATGGATTTAGATTGATGGAGTTAAAAGACAGAGATGAAGGGTCAAGGGTGTTTTTTTTAATATTATACTCCGTATTTTCTGGATAAGATCGAGGACAATTATGCATCAATATCTATATAATAAAATACTAAAGCAGAGGTCACTGGTGCGATTTGGCATCCACGAAATTTTTTAGATTAAAATGGAAATTTTTTTGCATACGTGTCATTTTCCGAATTAAAGTGGTATTATATTTTTGGACAACATCAATTAATAAGTCAATATAGTTAGATAAAAAAAGCTTATCTTTTTATATCAACAATCTATAATATTATATATACATGAGATGCTATCATATCGTTAAACTGAACATTAAGTGAAAAAGGAATTGAAATCGCAAATCCACTTAAGGATAAGTGAGAGATTGAAGGAATTGATGTCCTTTAATTGATGTGTAAAATACTAATGATATAATAGGATTAAAATGGAGATTTATAATCTGAATAATTTAGGTAATTATAGTGCTTTGCTAGAAGCCAACTATAATTTATAGATTAAATTAGATTTAATCTATTGCTATTTTATTCGGATCCTATAAGGTCGGACACAAAAGAGTGTTAGAAATTGGATAATTGATTAATGATAATAATAAGTTATTATTGTTGATATAATATCTTTATGGAAAGATATTGTGGATAGAAGATAAAAGATAAAGGTGACTTATTAGGAATGAGTGGACCCAGTTTCTATATTATATAAGGAGACTTATTGAGAATAAGTCTTAATCTAATTTTTGGGCATTGTGTCTCTAATCTTCTCCCACCAAAATCGCTAGCCTCCCAAACCCGTAGGGTGTGAGTTGCAATTCTTCGATTGTTCGTTCTAGCAAACGAAGACAAGGATATCCAATCCCGTGCTCCTGTGGACCAAGTAGAGGAGTCGCGCTTGGGGCTCTTTTCTCCAAAGGTGATTTCGAATCAAGGTTCCGCACAAGAAATGTATGAATTTTTTCTTCTACATTGATCATATCGATTCATGCATTAGATCCCGAATTAGATGTTAGAAAATAGTTTTCTACACAATTCCGCTGCACATCTAATTATCCTACAGTGGTATCAGAGCATTTTGCATAAATTGATATGATCGATTGATTTTCTTGTTAATTTAGATTCAATTTAACAATATATTTGATATATGGAATAATTTGTATGAATAAAATTTTGATTTTGATTAATTGGATGTATTAAATTTAACACGGGTTCGGTTTTTTTTTTGATAAGGTAAGAATTCGATGGCCAAACATATTTGACTCCTCGAGAGGCCGACTAAGTCGGCTAGGGCTGGGCATCTGGTCTGGACCGGATCGGAAACTCTGGAGACTTGGTCCGCGGATCGGACCAGGACCGAGAAATATGGTCTCGGGTTTTCCGGTCCGCGGACCGAAAAGACCGGTTGGACCGTAATTTCCTATAGTAGCCCCTGTTTGCACTGCAAACTTTGCAGTTGAATGAAAAAAAAAAACACAATCTGTACAATCCTAATTCAAGTGAAAATGCATTTCCATGCCTTCATGATTCCATCAAATCATTCCTTCAAATTAGAACAACCACAAATCCAAGTTCAACTTACAATAAGATTGAAGTTTAAACTTAAAGGCGCAAATTGAAACTAGATCTAAAATTGAATATAGGCTACAAATCGAAATCCCCTAAAATCAAAACCTAGATCTGAAGATTTTTGAAATTTTTTTAACTAACCCTAGATCTGAAACGGAGGAGCCGCCAAGGAGGTTCACAGCCCCAATAGAAAGAAGAAGCGGGGAGGCTGGAGGAAGGATACCCCAAGGTCGGCGGCGGAACCAGTAGGCGGCCAAGGCCGGCGCACCACACCAGGACACACCGGAGAAGGGATAAACACGCGAGCACGCGAACTGAGAGGCGCACCAAACAGAGAGAGGACTGGTGGCCTGCTGGCGTTGGCGGTGGCTGGTGGGAGTGGTGGCCGGCGTCGGGATGAGGGTTAAGAGGCGCGTTGAAGCCGCTGCACAGAGTGTCGTTGAATAGAGAGAGGGCTGAGAGAGTGAGGCACTCTAGGGCCGGCTGCGTAAAGAAAGAAGAATTGCCCTTCTTCTTTCAATTTTTTTTTAAATAAACAAGGAAGCCGGTCCAATTCCGGTCCGGACCAGAAATTCCGGTCTGGTCCCGGGTTAGGACCGGAACCCGGAATCTAAAAAATTTTGGACCATGGACCGGACCGTAATACTTCCGGTCCGATCCAAGACCGTAATTTCCGGTCCGATTCTGGTCCGATCCAAATTTTGCCCAGTCCTAAAGTCGGCAGATGGTGAACCGTCAAGCATACAACCTAAAACAAGAAGGTGCAATACAAACAATGGCAAACAATAGAACTAAGCGAACAAACGAACCTAAACCTAAAATGATGGGGACAACGTAGACTACAACCCGCAGCCAAGCAACATCAAGCGATGGCACCGCTGGCCAGCGGTACAACAGGATTCCCTGTGGGCATTGAAGTCGATCCTCCTAGGAAATTTCCGGAACACGGAGTCGCCTCGATACACACCGCCTCGATCCCAGTCAGACCTAACATCGGACGCCAGAGCCCCAACTAAGAGAAGGAACGAAAAGAACACCCAGAGAAGCTGTCGGCAATCACCTTAGTAAACCACACCTGAAGGCCCTGTTGGGATTTTATCAAGCTCTTTAGGGGTTTTTTCAAGCCCTTTTGGGATATGGTTTAACCCTTTTGGGTGGATTTGAATATATATATATATATATATATATATATATATATATATATATATATATATATATATATATATATATATATATATATAAGTCTTAATCAAAACAACATTTTTTATATTTTTTTTACAATCTCAGACTTGGCGGGCAAGGCCAAAGAGGCTGCTTGCACGCCAAGAGCAATCTGACACAGGTTGAAGCAACACAACTCCCAACCGGCCGACAAAGCACGCCAACCCCGCTGACAACGATATCCACCAAACAAAAGACCAAAAGACAAAGTTTTGGATTTTGAGGCATGGGATAGATTTACATAAGATGTGATCTATCAACCAAGAGTTATAAATGTTATAACTAGTAAAAGGTACTTACCTTGTCACATAAGAGTTAGGGTAGTGCCAAAGCACGATAGTGTCTTATCTGTAATAGGATCTTGGAATCATTTTATCCAAAAGGGAAATATTTTGTGGATAGAGTGACATTAGCTTTACATTTAAAGCATGTTTAAATTTTAAGCTTTTGCATGATAAACATGATTCATATTTTGCATGTTCTATGTTGTAGATATCATGAATAGACACGATAACCCGTCCACCATAAATTTGCGTTCAATTCTTAAGAAGAATAAGTTGAACGACAAATTTCCTCGAGTGGGAAAGAAATCTGAGAATCGTTCTCAGGTCTAAAGGAAAAGAGAGTGTACTTGATACCCATATCCAAAAATTGAGTGGTACCTCTACTCAAGTTGAGAAGGATGAGGAACACCACGTGCAAGTCAGAGAAAAGTTAGTGATTGTCACTTGTCTCATGTTGGCTTCCATAAAGTCGAGCCTTCAAAAGAGGTTCGAAAAGGTGGATGTATGCACCATCATTCACACCTTGAAAGCCATGTTTCAGGAACAAGCGAGGATGGAGATGTATGAAACTCACAAGGTAATACTTGATTGCAAACTTGAGAAGGGCACGCCATTTCATACTCATGTGTAAGAGATGATTGGTCATTTCGATAACATGGAGAGGTTTGGACATCCCTATAGCCAAGAGTTGGCTACAAATATCATACTTCTCCGTCTACATGATGGATTTGCAAAGTTCAACTTCACCTTCAAGAAGGAGTTCTTGATGATTGACCATTTCGAGAGCATGGGATGCTTAAGACCGCTGAGCAAAATCTGACTATAGGAAACAAGAAAGAGTTCTTGATGGTCCAAAAGGGAAAATAAGGGTTCAAAAAGGGGGCATCTAGATAGCAGAAGAACACAAAATGGAAGGGTAAACTAGTTACCCAACCTAAGAACATTTCTGAGAAAGCTAAAGTAGCTACTGACCATGATTGTTTCTACTACCATACCAAGGGTCACTGGAAGAAAAACTGTGTAAAGTATTTAAAAGATAAAAAAGATGGAACTATGAGTTCTTTTGGTACAAATGTTAATGTTGTGATTAGTGATGACTATATCAAACATTTGGTGTTTACAACGTATGTACCAAAAAGCAAAAATCAGATGCGGGTGAAAATACCTATCTATGACATTGTCAGTTGTGTCATGTTGTTGCAGGAGGATGGTCAAGTATGAAATATAAATAAAATATAAAGCAAACTGACTCCCTGTATCAACAAATAAATACAAGACTTCCTCCCGTTGTAGTAGAAGGCAGTTAGGATCGATCGACGAGGAAGCGTGTCAGCGCCTGCCTTTTCAGTTCCAAAACACAGCACGATCTCGACCAGAAGAGTCCTCGACTTCGAGTAAGGTACTCGACTTCGACCACACTGTCGAGTAAAATAGAAAGCAGAAACAAGCAAAAAACAAAAACGAAAGCGAAGTAGTCGATCTCGACCAAACCAACTTGACGTCGACCAAATCTTTGTCGATTTCGAGTAAAAACAGAAATAAAATCGTAACTTTAAAATTGCATTAAACAAAAGCAAACACAAATTTTGTGAATAAAATCAATTAAACTAAAGCACTTCCAAGATCAGGGTTTCAACACCACAACGATAACCATGTAAAATACCACATAAAGGCATAAAGGATCATGCTTTTCATCAAATAACTTTTGTTATTAACAAATAAGAAGATAGAGGCTTTCGCATAAACCCTAATTGTTACTAACCCTTTTTCACATAATTAATCCAAGTAGTATTAAGATCACTTTCACTTCAATAACACAAAAAAGGATCACCTTCAACTCTCGCAAAAGAATCATGCTCGTAGGGATAGAAGACGAAATCGCATCAAAAGATTGTACCTTTACCGCATCACCTTACATGGCTACCGCCGGGCTCACCCCGACCCTAGAAGTTGGGTGACTACTCGCTCTTCATCATGAATAAAAACATCAAAGATTCGAGGAAAATAAATTGCATTAATAAACTAAAAGAAAGCTTACAACCAAACAAAGCCAATTCCGCTCTCGCTTCACAACTCCACTCGGACTCCACCTTCTCTCTCTACTCGCTATCTCTCTCTCTATGTGTGTAATTGGAACTAGAATTGAATGGAAATTGAATGCCTAGAAAACAGCCTCTAAGGCTTTATTTATAATATTCATTCCCTAGCTAATCTAGGAAAGAATAATCTATCTATATCTAAACTTCCTATCTAAAACATTAAGATAAAACTTGGAAATAAAATAATTATATCTAAAAAGAAATAAAGCTAATGTGGATAAATCTTCCTTCTCTTGATAGATCTTGATGTCTCTTGATAGAATATCTCGAATCTTGGCTTGCAAGTAACCTCTCATACTCGGATTTCTCCTCGTTCTCGAACTCCGACTGCTCTGGAATGTCCTCGACGTCGACCAAGTTCCTCGACTTCGAGTACAATTCTTCTCCCATTGGATTGTACTCGAGCTTGGCTATCTTCTGTTCTCGTCGAGTTTCCTCGACATCGACTAAATATACTCGACATCGAGTAGAACCGGGCTCCTCGAGTGGCTTCTGCTCGACTTCTGGTTTTCGACTCGAATTACTCGACATCGACCAGACTATGTCGAGTTGATCTTTCTCGTTCTTTGCTCGATTTGTCCTGGTTCCGCTGCCCCTTGACTTTGGACTTTCTGTAGTTGACTTTGAGCTTTCCGTCCTTTCTCTGAATTGTTGTAAAATGCCTCAATTTCTGCGAAATTAAACAAAAACTAGTGTAGACTCCATAATTTGGCAAATAAGTGTAAACTACATAGAATCTGTACTATTCTAACCCAAATGTATGAAATAAATGCAAAAATCGATATAAAAGTAAGTGTAAAACATGGCAATTTAGGCTCATAACAAACACCCCATACTTAAGCTTGCTTGTCCTCAAGCAATACTTTTAATTGTCATACAGGGGAAGAAATTTAAAACTCTCAACATCTTAGATTCATTGCTATATGTCCCTGCAATCAATTACCATCCTTGAAAATGTACTAATGTCACAAATCAATGCCTGTGAATAAAAGCAACTTCACACAAAAAAAGAGGGTTATGCAAAAACAATTCATATGTGACAAAGCATTAATAATCAAGTGGACTTCAATTAAGCTCATGGTAAAGAAAAGGTTAAAGGTATAGTGGTGGGCTATTTCTGGGCAATGTGGTGCTAAATCCGGGGATAACTTCTTCAATCTTACTTTCTTGCTTTGATGCACATTCTCCCATCATAATTTCCACATTACTCATCCTCTCATAAATCATTCTTTGCTTTTTTCACTATAAAGCTTTTACCTCTCTAACCTCAACACTGCCTTCTCGCGAGTCGCAAACATGGGTGTCATGAATGGCCCCGGATACTTAGTGCTTCGGACTCCTCAAATGTGTGTCCCATCTCGCCGAACTATTATCTCAGCGAGCAGGGTCGATCTACCTTTATCTCCTGAGGTGGCCGGATTTTCTTTCACTCATTAAATTTTTCATATATTTCAATTTCCTGCCAAACTCCAATAATGATATATAACACAAACACCATATGATAATCTCCAATATGTAGCTTTCATTCTCAACATAATCCCCGGATAAGGTAAAGAATGGGCAATATTTAGAACATGTGGAACATAGTATAATGTAAGGCATAATATGGCTTTTGTGATGCATAAGCATAGGTAAGGCTAGGATATAAACAATATGAGCATATATGGAAATATAAAGTCCTCCATCCTCTTATCATGCAACATGTCAAAAGCAATTTCAATTTTTACCTCCTTTCATGGTTTTCAATTAAAATATACACTTCATTGTGACTTCCCTTTACTAGGCAATATCATGCTATATCTCTAATGAATCCAATTTTGCATCGTCGAGTTCAATTAAAGCTTCCATGACACTTATTCAAAAAATTCAATGGGGGTGATTTTTCAAACTTTGGAAGAAAACAATAAGCATATAGATAAATAATCAAATCCAAAGTAAGCATGTAAAAACAATTCGAAAAATAAACTTCAAATATGCACACATATTGTCAAATAAAATCAAATATGCACAAAGTAACCCCTTCCCCCACCCCATACTTAAACATTACAGTGTCCTCACTGTATAAAAACAAGGGTAAAGAAAGAAACTTACTAGACAGGTGTGCAAATTGTCGGAAGTCGAGTGCAATGTTGCTGCAGAAGTGATCGACTTCGGGGACTTTGGTCGACTTCGACCAACACTACTCGAGATCGAGTAAAGTCGAACCTCAGGATGGCCTTCTCGACCACAGGCTCCTTTTTGCTCGAGATGTGTGGTCGACGTCGAGGAGTTTACTCGACGTCGAGTACTCCTACAGCTTCTTCGTACCTGCAAAATTTGTTAGACGGAAAATATCCACAATAGAAAAACTTAAAAACAATGTCCAAAACCAAAAACCAAAAACAACAATGTCCAAAAATCACAAAAACTAATTGTCTATTTACAAGCTCTAGATTTTATAGTCGCTAGGCCGACTTTCTCCGTTAAAGCTCAAGGTGGCATTTGCAGGGCCCATGTGGCTTGGGCTTCAAACATGACTCCATTCTTGTCCATCAACTGCAGTCCTCCTGAATGGATCTTGTTCACCGTGAAGGGTCCTATCTTCTTCTTGTTGAATTTGTTGGGAAACCAATGATCCTTTGATTTGGCAACATAGACTTTGTCTCCAACTTCATATTCATTAGGCTCATCATTGGAAACCCTGCATAGTCGCACATACCAAGGCAAACCTCTCCCATGTATAGATAAATCATTAATTGAAATAGGAGAAGAGATGTCAGTACCTTGGCTTACCTTCGTAGATTCGGATTCGAGAACCTCCTGTTCTACTCAACTTCGAGTAAGGTTACTCGACATCGAGGAGATTGTCTCATCTGGTGGACCGCTGGTCGAGGAAGGCGGAGTCAAGGAAGTTTTTTGGTCAACATCGAGTAGCTTGGTCGACGTCGAGGAGTGCTCGGCTTCGGGTGGGTTGCTCGACGCTGCAGCTGTTAGTGGAGGGCTTGATTTCTGGTCGACGTGAACTAGAGTACTCGACATCGAGTAGCTCTGGTCGACTTCGACCCCATACTTGAATCCTAGCAAGGCATCCGAAATATAGTTAGTCGACGTCGACTTACCTTGGTCGATGTCGAGTAGGTCCTCTGTGTCGTCATTGAGGATGGCATGATCTCCTCCACCTGGGCTTCCATGTCCCTCTTTTCCAGCTCCTCAGGATTCATATTTCATACCTTAGGCTCCACGCCAGTGATGTACCTAGCTGATATTGACTTGACCTCTTCTATGGGACATGTATGCCTTTCAGTTTTATTAAAGGAATACCCAATTACCTCATCGCTGATGTTGAAAGTGAGTACTCCCTTCCTTACGCTTATGTTGGCATCCACCGTCGCCAAGAAGGGCCTTCCTAGAATGATTGGACAAGCAGGGTCCTCTACCATATCAATAACTAAGAAATCAGCAAAGACAAAGAACTTGCCTACTTGTATTGGTACATTGTCCACCATGCCTGTTGGGATGACTACAGTGTTGTTCGCCATATAAAGTTTTGCATCCACAGGCTCTAAGGCACCTATCTTAACTTTGCACCAGATTCATAAAGGCATTATACTCACACTGGCTCCCAAGTCACACAAAGCATTGAATTTATATTGACCAAATCCAATGGTGATAGCAAACTTACCTGGATTTGGCCTTTTCTCTTGCACGTCCATCTGGCTGCACTCCTCTGCGATCTCAGCCATTGATCGCTTCTTGCTTAAGATCTCCTTGACAAACTTTACATATGATGGCATCTCATTAAGAACTTATGTGAAGGGTATTGTGACATTGAGCCTTTGAAGCATCTTTATGAAATGTTGGAACTTCTTCTCTGCTGGATCCTTTGGAGATTTTGATGGGAAACGCAGCTTCTTTTTCGTTGGAGGAGCTGAAGGGTGGTCGACGTTGGCAGCAGGGTGGTCGACGTCAACTAGGGTCCCCTCGACGTCGAGTACAATGGTTGACTTCGGGGCAGGTGCAGCGTTCTGGTCGATGTCGAGTAGAGGATGGTCGATGTCGAGTAGGGTCTGTTCGACGTCGACTGGCCTACTCGATGTCGAATAGACTGCTGCATCCTTCTCCTCCGTGTTTTGATCGGACGTCTGTGTCTATCGCACACTCCTTAGGTTCATGGAAACCACCTGTCCTGTAGATTTACCCTTAGGGTTAGGTGCAGATGATCCAGGGAGCGTACCTGATTGCTTGGGGACGGATGTTGGCAGTTGACCAATCTTGGTTTCAATCGGTTTCTGCCAGATATCAATTTCTCCAAGCCTAGAGTTGACACCATGCAGCTGAGTGTGGATGGAATTGATAGATTGTTTGGTGTCTGAATGATTCCTCTGCATCTCCTCAAGAATGGGGTCCTGAGTAGTGCCCCCCTTCATACCTTACCTCTTCTTGGGTTTCCACTTGATGTACTAGATCGACATGTGGGCACGCAGTGGTGTTGTGCCTAACAGACCCACATTCCAAACAAGGCTGATTTTTAGATAGGAATTTGACTTGTTTGGTAAGACGACGTACCTGATCATTCTGGAGTTGCTCCCTAGTGTCTGGATCAACCTCCTTGGGTGGAACATACAATGGAATAGACGGGGCAGGCCTTTCATACCTTTCGTCAAAAGAGGCCGCAGAAGTCCCATATGTGTTGTCGTAGTTGGCCAGCATCTCAAACACCTCCCAAGCACGGCGTGGAGTGGATGCACCTACTAAGGATCGTGTTAGTGAATAAAAGCAATTTTGCACATAAAAGAAAGGTCACGCAAAAACATTTTTTTCCTGTGACAAAGCATTCACTACTACAAATGTACATAACAATGACGTTTTAACTATGAAATGTACCATAAAATGCCGTAAAAAGTATAATTAACGTCGTTCATATTAAAAAACATCCTTTTTTTGATTGCTAGCTTTCCATGACGTTTATAGAATGCCATATAATTTTATAGAGTTTATGGCGTTTTATAAATGCCATAAAATAAAATGACTTTTTATAAACATTATAGTACCACTAGTATATAACATTTTAAAAACGCCATCGGATGTTCATGAAAACACGGCGTTTGAAAATATCATGCTTCTATTCTCTCTCTATTTGGCGGAAAAACTTCCACTCAAAATTTCGAGTTGAAATTTGTAATTTCAAACTAAAATTTGTTGATGAGGCAAAAATTTGCCCCAAAAGCTCATTGACTCTCTATCTCTCTCCCCTCTCCTTGTTCCCTCAAAACCCACACCCAAAATCTGCAACCAAATCTCATCGATGACTTCCCCCGGGCGAATTCTGAAGGAACCTACGCGGCTACACACCTCCGCCCTCAGTTTATCATCGCCAGGTCCGCCACTCATCCCAAACTTATACAGGTAACACCTCTCTCTCTCTCTCTCTCTCTCTCTCTCTCCCCCCCCCCCCTCATTTTCCAAGTTTTTCCGCTTGTGTCACACGAATCCATGCCAGTACCTGAGGTCGCATGTCGCAACCAATCACCGCCCCTCCCCCATCTTCGGAAAGTCTAAAGTGAAGCTTCAACTAAAACCCTAAATTCTCAAACAAGTGAGTACCAACAAAAACCCTAAATTCCCAAATTCCTAAATTAATGTTGATCCTTTGGAATATTTATAAAGATGTTAGCAAACATTAATTAGTTCCAGGCTTGCTCTTGTGTAACCCATGTCCATATAGTACTGGAACTAATCATTCCATCTGCTTACCTTTTTGCTCGAAGTTCATTTGCATTTTATTATTAGGTGTGTAGGCAACAAGCCAAATGAAAACATATCAATGCCATCTGCCCAATTTTAAGTAGTTGTGGAGAAATTTGATACCCAATTCTTAGTTGCCGCATAAAAGATACAAGGTTTGTGTCTTTAGTTTTTGGATACAAATTTGGTACATCTATGATTATATATTGTTTGGTATGTTTTAGATTTGTAATAATATAAATTATTGTTATGTTTAATGCCAATGAAAATATAATAGCCTCAATTTCTAATTTAGCACACTTCTATCTATAATTCTCGATGCCTAAAAGGTATGGTGAAAGTTTTGGTTTGACATATTTGCCTCAACCTATTTGTTATAAAGTTCTAGTATCATTTTATGTCCTATGGCGTTGCAAAACTTCCTTTTCCTTTTCTTTCCCTAAAGGGGTTCAAGCATAATATTTTACGGATGTACTGTGACTTGTGAGTATCAAATACTTTTGTTCTTGTTGTTCTGTTTGAGTACTGACAAATTTTTATTAAATCTCTCTTCGATGTTGCCTTTGCGTAGAAGGTGTGCCGATTTAATGTTGCTTTATGTTATCAAGTGGAATGGGTTTAGTTCTAATTGGTTAAGATTCCTAATAATATACCTATGTTTCATTCTTTTGCAGTGCATTTGGACTTAAGAATCCCAAATTTATGCTTGAGTATTAACCTCTTAGGAAAATTACTGGTTTTTCTAGCAAATACATCTCGAGTTGCTAACATGGGCGGTTTCAATGAAAAACATTCCTTGAGTTGCTTTGTTTGAATTTATTGTATATGGAATATGTCCTATCTTAATCTTACTATCTAAGTAATTGAGACCTTAAGTTGCATCAATACTCAACTTTTGATAAGTTTATTTAATTTGTTTTCATGTGCTTTTATAACCTATATATTTTCTCATCCTCATGAATTGCTTCAAAGTTTGGTTTCTCAGCCCTATGCTTCTTCCCATTTCCTTTTCATATTAGAATTAAGTGATGGATTGTTTACTTTTGTTGTCATTTTATTGTTGAATATAGAAGTATGTTAAATTTTATTACTTGTCTAGAAATATTCATTATCTTGATGAACCATTCACTTTCTGATTCTCGATGGTCTAGGCAAGTGAAAAAGTTTTTTTATTAAAAAATTTTTGGCTTAATTGCATAAAACCCATCTAATACGGACAAACAAATGTAGGGGATGGTGATCCATCCCCTACATTGATGAGTTTCTTGATGATGAAGAGCGAGTAGACATCCAACTTCTAGGGTCGGGGTGAGCCCGACGGTAGTCATGTAAGGTAATGCGATAAAGGTACGACTTTTACTGCGATTTCGTCTTCTATCCCTACGAGCATGATTCTTTTTCGACAGCCGAAGGTGATCCTTCGTTGTCTTATTGAAGCGAAAGTGATCTTAATGCAACTTGGATTAATTATGTGAAAAGGATTAGTAACAATTATGGTTTATGCGAAAGCCTCTATATTCCTACTTGTTAATAACAAAAGTTATTCGATGAAAAGCATGATCTTTTATTACCTTTAGCATGATCCTTATATGGTTATCGTTGTGGTGTTGTAACCCCGATTCTGGAAGTCTTTAATTTATTGAATTAATCCCCAAAAATTTTGTGTTCTGTCTGTCTTTAGTTCCATTGCAAGTTACAATTTTTATTTTGCGAATCAACTTGACATCGACTGAACCCTACTCGAGATCGAGTAGTCTAGTCGACATCGAGTACCATTCTACTCAACTTTGCTTCGTTTTCGCTTCTGTTGCACTGTTTTGCAGTTTCTGTCGACGAATGTAGTCGAGATCGACTAACCTACTCAATATCGAGTAACCTTCTAGTCGATTACGAGAGCATCTTGGAATGAAAAAGGCGAGCGCTGACACGCTTTCTCGTGAATACGATCCTGAATACCCTACTACTACAGCAGGAGAGTTTCTTGTATTTTATTAACTGGGACAGGGAGTTAGTTTGATTTTATATTTTGATTTATTTTCATACTGGATTTCCCTCCGCATCAACCAGGTACTGCACTTCTATTCTGATTGTCCATTTACCCACAAACATTTTTTCTTAATCACTTACTATTGCACTGTTGGTAAAATGTGTGAGGTACTGCTTTTTAGGTTTGGTTTATTCACTTTTACCGTGAAAACCTTTAAACCATTTGGCCTATTAGTTGTTTGACTGGTCAGGTTGACTAAGCACCATGGAAGCCTGTGGATTGCCAGCAAGAGGATGAGGTTGTGTTCTTGAGCTCTCATCCTTAAACCAGATTAAGACATAGATCATCTCGCAGGCATTCTACTCTGGTTTGTTTACTTTTGACTTCTTATTTTTATTCCACTGAATTGATGTCTCCAAAGTAACCATGTCTTTATGCATATTTTAGTTCCATATTCTATACATTTTGCATATTTCGGGTTGGGAATATGTCGAATTTATGTAGTATATGCTTATTTGTCAGAAATGGAGGTCTACATAAGTTTCTGTTTAATATTGCAGAATATGGAACCATTTCGGGAGAAAATCAAGAAGCGAGAACCGGAGCTCAAAGTCACTCGACATCGACAAGCCTTAGTCGATCTCGATGAATCACGCCTAGACACACCCTAGTCGAAGAGCACATGTCAAGGAGCGAAAGACGAGCCAACCCGGAGCCAAGAAGGGATTATCCGGATCTAAGGAGAAATTACCCGGAGTTGCCGAGAGACTACCCAACTATGCCCGGACAACCAACTCGAGATCGAGGAGTGTTCCTCGATATCGACGATACCCAGGAGCCATGACCGCGCACATCGAGAAGATCTACCCGACGCTGCCGAGAAGACCTAGTCGATAAGGCCACCCAACTCGAGATCGATGAGAGGTCCTCGAGATCGAGTACACTTGTGAGCCCTATCCGAGCCAGTCGACACCAGCAACCCGAGACGCCGAGCCAGCCAGTCGACCAACACTTCTACTCGAGATCGAGTAGCCTTACTCGAGATCGAGAAAGCCTCCAGAAGCCGCGTAACGCATTTTGATCTATCCTACTCGGATTGGGATTCCTTGGAGCCGAAGGTTGCATAGTTCTGTCCGATCTATCAAGATACATCATGGAAGAAGAAGATTTATCCACTTAAGACCTTTAGATATAATTCCCTTATTTAGATTTAATTATTTTGTTACTTTTATTTATCATCAAGCCTTTTAGATATAGTTTTAGATATAGATAGATGTTTCTATCCTTGAGTAGCAAGGTTTAGAAGCCTATAAATAAAGCCCATGGGGCTGAGTTTTAATCATTCAATTTCAGTAGGAGAAGTAGTAGGGAAGAGAGAAAGTGAAGCCGAGTGGAGCAAAGGAGCGAGAGCAAGATTGACTTTGTTCGGTTGTACTTTCTTGAGTTTGATTCAATGCAATTAGTTTCTTTCATCAATCAATGTCTGAGGTTGCGATGAAGCGCGAGTAGTCCACCCACTTCTAGGGTTGGGGCGAGCCCGACGATAGCCATGCGCATTTGAGGTAAAGATCCGACTTTTATCATGTTTTGAGCATCTGCTACTTGTTATGTGTTTATTACCCATCTAATGGAGGTCCATGCTAACAACTTGGATTGTAAACATAAAATCAGTAGAGACAATTAGGGTTTCTTGAAAGAGTTGTCTAATTGTTGGAAAAGGCAAAAGCTTAGTCCTTTGATGCGATTCACATGATTATCTGTTTTATTCTGCCTTATGCATGCTTGATTATCGTTGATGCAAACCCCAATCTTGGAAGTCCTTTTTATATAGTTTAGTTCAAAATCCCAAAGCCTTTGCATTTATTTTCTTTCGTTTTTATTCTCTGTCTTCCTCGAGATCGAATAGCACAACTCGATCTCGACTACTGATCTTCGACCCGAGTCGATGTAGCTTCTGTGTACAAACCAAGCCGACGTCGACAAGGACCCTACTCGATCTTGAGTAGCCTTAGTCGAGATCGACGAGAGCCTGTGCTTGCTGCTGTGCTGTGTTCGACTGTCCGATCTTCTGTCGAGTTGCTGTAGCCTCTGCCTAGGATCCGCTGACACGCTTCCTCGTGCATCGATTCTGACTTCCCGTTGCTACATCGGGAGGAAGTCTTGTAATCATTTGCAAGGTACGGAATCTGGTTTGCTTTAGTTTAGTCATATTTTATATTTGCATTCTCGATTTCCTCCTCACAACAAATTGGCGCCGTTGCCGGGGAAGCTATCATTCGCGCCTTAGGTAGTTGAATCTCACATCTACTTTGAGTTACTTTTCAGGTGTATGCGCCGTTCTGGTCAACCACCTGAGTTTGACGGCTTAGACGAACCAGAACGCCTTCTACACATCAGAGCTAAACTACAAAGAGCCATGGCGGCTGCTGGGACGCAAGAACAGCTGATTGCAAGGCTTACAAGGAAGCTAGCCGCAAAGGATACTACTATCGCCGCTGATAGGGCAGCGAGGGAACAAGAAGCTGAGCGCGCAAGGCAAGCAGAAGTTGAGCTTGCCCAATATCCAACTACTGCAAATGATTATATGCATCCCACTCTCGTCGTGCCTGAATAGGCGATTCTAATCCCTGAAAACTCTTTTGAAATTCGCACTCAATTTCTTATAGAGCTTAAAAATAATGCTTTTTATGGCAAATTTAATGAGTACCCTCTTGAACATATTACCAATTTTTCTGACATGTGCTGTACTGTTGCTGAAGGTACTACGCTGGAATAAGTCAAGATGAAAGCTTTTCGCTGGTCTCTCGTTGGGCCTGCACTAAAGTGGCTTGAAGGGCTGAAACCAAGATCACTCACAACATGGGCCCAAGTAGAGCAAGAGTTTCTGAATAAATTCTTCCCACCTGCCAAGACAGCACTCCTCCGCCAGAAAATCACCGCCTTCAAACAGAAACCTGGGGAACCGCTGGCAAAGGCATGGGAACGCTACAAAGAACTACTGCGATCTTGCCCTACTCATGGACAGCCACCCTACGTCATTCAAGAGATCTTCTTCAACTCTCTTGATCAAGTCACTAAGGACAGAATCCACCAGTATGCTCGCTATGAGTATCTGACGATGCCACCAATTGACACTTGGGGTGTGCTAGACAAGCTCACCAATTATGACAACAAATATGGGTCTACTGCAAACTATGAGGAGAACTCCTATGCCAGGCCAGCACCATCTATGCCACTCTATGAACCAGCAAAGGAGATTGACCCAGATGTCAAGGAGCAGTTCTACAGCGACCAGAATCGTAAGCTCCTCAACCAAGTTAAATATCTGTCTGTCAACCAGCCTTGCATAGAATGCGGATCACAGCGGCACACCACTACTGAGTGCCCACACACTGAGCAAGTCAGGATGGCAGAAACACATGAGGAGGCAGCCTACGCAGGGGGTCCCAATCGCTACATGGGAGATCAACGGTTCTATCAACCACAGTGGAACCAAGGTCCTCCTAGGAACCCCCCACCCTACAGAGCTCCAGGACATCCAGAAAGGGATCAAAAGAAGGATGATCTACAGCTGATCCTTGAGGAGATGCGTCGGAATCAGGGCACCATCAACAACCAGTTCCAGAACATCACTACAAAATTTGGAGAATTGGATATCTGGAAAAGAGGAATAGAGACCCAAATGGGTCAAATCGCTGCACAGATCCCACGACCATCCGAACAGCTCCCTGGGCAAACAGAACCAAATTTTAAAGGGAAGACCGGACACGTCGCAGCTATCAAACTCAGAAGTGGGCATCAATTACACGAGCCAGAGGTCGGGAAACATCAAGACAAGGCAGAGCAACAACTCGAGACAGAGCAAAATCTACTCGATCTCGAGGAGCTCATACTCGACCTCGACAAGAAGCTGCTCGACACAGACCAGAAGCTGAGCTCGGACTCCACTGCGCAGCCCAGCAAGTCGAAGTCGACCACCCAAGTCGATCTCGAGGAGCCTCTGGTCGAGATCGAGGAATAGCAAGCCGACGTCGACGACTCTGGAACACCTCCGACATCTAATCTTGCTCCGAAGCAGAAAAAGCCACTGCCTTTCCCTTCCAAAGCACAGAAAGATCCCACTGCAGGTAGGTTTACCAGATTTGTTAATATGCTGCCAGAACTGAATGTTTCTATTCCATTTACAGAAGCCCTGCAAGAGATGCCTGGATATGTCAAATTTCTGAAGGAAATCCTGAGCAAGAAGCGATCCATCTCAGAGATCGCAGGCGAATGCAAAGTACTCCACTTCCCTGAAAAGAGACCTGATCCTGGTAAGTTTTCTGTTACTGTGGGTTTTGGACGATATAAATACGAGTCTCTGTGTGATTTAGGAGCAAGTGTGAGCATCATGCCTCTATCAATCTGGCGGAAGGTAAAAATAGGATGCATAGAGCCTGTGGATGCCAAACTATACATGACAAACAATACAGTAGTCATCCCTACAGGTATAGTTGAGAATGTCCCCGTCCAGGTTGGTAAATTCTTCGTTCCTGCAGATTTCCTTATTATAGACTGTGCTGAAGATCCTACTAGCCCTATTATTCTTGGTAGACCATTCTTAGCTACTACAGATGCCAAAATTAGTGTCAAGAATTGATCGCTCACCTTCACCATAGGCGATGAGGTTTTAGATTTCTCTTTTGGCCCTGCAAAGGAGGAAATTTCATGGTTGGAGGTGAAAAGCATCAGTAACCATGGGACCCAGCAAATAGCGGAGGAAAGCGCCAGCACTGTACTCGAGGTCGACATGAGCAACTCGATCTAGACAAGGGTTCTACTCGATCTCGACAAGCCTCTATCGATGTCGACTTCCTCTGTTAAGCCACTGACTTGCCCAGAGCCTAAGTATGGGGTCCCTGTACTCGAGATCGACCGGCAGTACTCGACATCGACTAGCCCCAAGCCCAAAGATTTATGTTTTGGGTCCGAAAAGGTAAGTTCAGGTATGAATTCTACTCCCCCTCAGTCCATAAAGAAAATTTTCAATAATTTAGGGGGAGGTAAGGCCCCGTGGTGAGAAAATCTGCGAAAGCTAAGAGCTGGAAGGAAGAAGAAGAAAGAGAAGGGAGATGATTCAAACGACCACCTGTCAGCTGAGCTTGCATACTACCATCAGGACTTAGATGATCCAGGAGAAGGGCCAAGCATGAGCGGGCCCCACACTAATGGTCCTTGAGCGCAAACGGAAAAGTCGGCCTAGCGACTCTAAAATCTAGAGCATGTATATAAACTTTATGAATTTTGGAACTTTTGAAATTTTTGTTTTTTTTTGTTTTTTGTTTTGGTTTTATGTCTTTTAGAATACTTCATGTGGATAGTCTTGTTTTTGTGTGCAATCTAACACTTTTAGGTCGGCAAGCATATAAGGATCGCGAAAAGTGGAATAAAGAAGTCCCTGAAAACAGTCAGAATCGACGAAGGCCAAGTCGACGACGACAAGGAGGAGCAGCCCAGAAACTCATCGATGTCGAGTAGGCCAACTCGATATCGACTAAGCCACCAGAAGCTCCTCGACTTCAGAAGCCACTGGACGCAGACGAAGCTCCTCGGGATCGAGTACCCTGTACTCGAGATCGACAAGCCTATTTCCTCGACCTGCACTGATTCGCCCTCCTCTATATGTTATCCTGTGAGTTCCTTTCTTTACTCTTGTTGTTATTTAATTTTTATACAGTGGGGACACTGTATATTTTAAGTATGGGGTGGGGGGAGAGCTCATTATCATTATTATATGTTTTAGTCTTGTTTTTGATTTTAAGGGTGAAATTTGAAATTTTAATTTTTATGTTATGCACTCATTTTTAAATTTTATGCATTTTAGTCTTTTCCATACTTTAGTCTTGTTTTTAGTTGCATAGAAAAAAAAAAAAAAATAGAAAATGTCAGAAAAGAGAAAAAAATGCATGTTTAAATTTCTGCATTGTTCTAGTTTTTATACCCTCACTTAGATGTCCTATGATGATAAATAATGACTGACTTGATCATATAAATCCTATGGCATGTTTGGAAGGTTTAGCCTAAGTCCTCGAAAATGGTTTTTATGTGGATTGTGAACTTGTGATGAAGTTGAGCACATATGATCCTAAGCTAAAAGGTAAAATCCAACAAAAATTGTCCTAGTGAGAATTTTGGCTTTATAGGGAGAACATTAAAAATCCCTTTGCTTTCTTGAGTTGATTTACACTTCCTATGCATCTCTAAATGTTGTGATAGTTATTCAAAGCCAATGCATTTATATGTTGATGTGAATGAGAATTAAATGATGGAGGCACTTTTTAAGCCAATTTTATCCTCTCTTTACCTACCCTGCATTATCCCTGCTTGAAGACAGAACATTAGCCTGAGATTTTTATTATAAACTCCACAAAATTATCCTTAGCCAAATTGAGCCTGACCCCCATTTGGGAATTAAGACTTAGAGTGGTTGAAATAATGATTTGTGGAAGGAACGAGCTTATGTTTCATTTCAAGTAGGAAGGATTTTTGGAATTTATTGAGATATGGGTTGGTTTTATATTTTTATCTTGCTATGCACATTATGTAAAAGGATTTTTGGCTCACCTTATAAATGCACTAAGTGTTATTTTATTTTCGAAAAAAAATCGAAAAAAGAAGAGAAATAATACATATGTTTGTGAATAAAGTGCATGAGCCAAATTTACCTTATTTCTTTCATTATTTCGCAAGATACTTTGGAGATGTTGAGGAAGTTTGAAAGGTGACATACTTCATTGAGATAAGTTGGAGAGTTTGGTTGATGCATATGATAGAGAGTTATGGTTTGGTTGAGTTGTGTTGGAGATTTAGGAATCTTGATTCCCGAATTTTATTAAGCACCACATGGCCAAATAATTCCATGCCCTTATATTTTTTACCAAGCCCCATTACAACCCCGCCGAATGGAATCTTCTTTGAAGACTTCTATTGAGCGAAGTCCTCCTGATAATTCTTGTTGCATTTTCATAATTGGTTGCGAAGTGGATTCATATTTAAATTGCAATGTTTATGAGATTGTATATGGAATCGAGTTGAGAAATGATCTTCATAGCCTAAACACATTGAGAGCTGAGTATAAACACATTATTCCTGTGAGGTTGGATTTATACTGCCTATGCCTATGGATCGCTCATATATGTGTGATGACGTTAAATTCACTTGTCTTACATTGCTACTATTTGAGATGTTGCTTTTGACAAAGGCGAAGACTTGAAGGATCTGTTGTAGGTCTTGGTTATTGTTTGGTTATTGCTTAAGGACAAGCAAGTCTAAGTATGGGGTGATTTGATGTCTCCAAAGTAACCATGTCTTTATGCATATTTTAGTTCCATATTCTATACATTTTGCATATTTCGGGTTGGGAATATGTCGAATTTATGTAGTATATGCTTATTTGTCAGAAATGGAGGTCTACATAAGTTTCTATTTAATATTGCAGAATATGGAACCATTTCGGGGGAAAATCAAGAAGCGAGAACCGGAGCTCAAAGTCACTCGACATCGACAAGCCTTAGTCGATCTCGATGAATCACGCCTAGACACACCCTAGTCGAAGAGCACTTGTCAAGGAGCGAAAGACGAGCCAACCCGGAGCCAAGAAGGGATTATCCGGGTTTAAGGAGAAATTACCCGGAGTTGCCGAGAGACTACCCGACCATGCCCGGACACCCAACTCGAGATCGAGGAGTGTTCCTTGAGATCGACGACGCCCAGGAGACATGACCGCGCACATCGAGAAGATCTACCCGACGTTGCCGAGAAGACCTAGTCGATAAGGCCACCCAACTCGAGATCGAGGAGAGGTCCTCGAGATCGAGTACACTTGTGAGCCCTATCCGAGCCAGTCGAGCACCAGCAACCCGAGACGCCGAGCCAGCCAGTCGACCAACACTTCTACTTGAGATCGAGTAGCCTTCCTGGAGATCGAGGAAGCCTCCAAAAGCCGCGTAACGCCTTTTGATCTATCCTACTCGGATTGGGATTCCTTGGAGCCGAAGGTTGCATAGTTCTATCCGATCTATCAAGATACATCATGGAAGAAGAAGATTTATCCACTTAAGACCTTTAGATATAATTCCCTTATTTAGATTTAATTATGTTGTTACTTTTATTTATCATTAAGCCTTTTAGATATAGTTTTAGATATAGATAGATGTTTCTATCCTTGAGTAGCAAGGTTTAGAAGCCTATAAATAAAGCCCATGGGGCTGAGTTTTAATCATTCAATTTCAGTAGGAGAAGTAGTAGGGAAGAGAGAAAGTGAAGCCGAGTGGAGCAAAGGAGCGAGAGCAAGATTGGCTTTGTTCGGTTGTACTTTCTTGAGTTTGATTCAATGCAATTAGTTTCTTTTCATCAATCAATGTCTGAGGTTGCGATGAAGCGCGAGTAGTCCACCCACTTCTAGGGTTGGGGCGAGCCTGACGATAGCCATGCGCATTTGAGGTAAAGATCCGACTTTTATCATGTTTTGAGCATCTGCTACTTGTTATGTGTTTATTACCCATCTATTGGAGGTCCATGCTAACAACTTGGATTGTAAACATAATGTCAGTAGAGACAATTAGGGTTTCTTGAAAGAGTTGTCTAATTGTTGGAAGAGGCGAAAGCTTAGTCCTTTGATGCGATTCACATGATTATCTGTTTTATTCTTCCTTATGCATGCTTGATTATCGTTGATGCAAACCCCAATCTTGGAAGTCCTTTTTATACAGTTTAGTTCAAAATCCCAAAGCCTTTGCATTTATTTTCTTTCGTTTTTATTCTCTGTCTTCCTCGAGATCGAATAGCACAACTCGATCCCGACTACTGATCTTCGACCCGAGTCGCTGTAGCTTCTGTGTGCAGGTACTCGACAAACCAAGCCGACGTCGACAAGGACCCTACTCGATCTCGAGTAGCGTTAGTCGAGATCGACGAGAGCCTGCGCTTGCTGCTGCGCTGTGTTCGACTGTCCGATCTTCTGTCGAGTTGCTGTACTCGAGATCTAGGACCCCTGTTGTCGACTTCTGTCTGTGAGATTTCTCCTCTGCCTAGGATCCGCTGACACGCTTCCTCGTGGATCGATCCTGACTTCCCGTTGCTACATCGGGAGGAAGTCTTGTAGTCATTTGCAAGGGACGGAATCTAGTTTGCTTTACTTTAGTCATATTTTATATTTGCATTCTCGATTTCCTCCTCACAACATGAATCCAGCAGGGTACCCCAGCATACTATGAGAGAAATAAAAGTTGTCTTGTAGTTGTATGCTTATTATGATGATCAACCCCGTTGTTGGTAAGGAGCTCTTCACAAACTAGGACTCGATTATTGTTACACGTTCAACATATATGCTCCATGCAAACACCAATCTGGGTTGCTCTTCTACTTTCCTCACTGGGTAAGTACATTGGAATTTTTTGTTCCTCCAATTAGTGTCAACTCAAGCTGCATAAAGTTGAACGAAGATAAGCAAAGAGGTCACTAATTTTATTAACCACACCTTGCATTAGTCTTTGATAATTTTAAAGTTTCTTTTTGTCTGATACAACTACTTTTTGTGTGACAAGTTCTTTTTTTCTCTGCTTATGTGGTTGGTTTAGTGAATTACCATGTGACTGGCAGAAATTGAGGCCAACTGATAACTCTTTTTGTTTTAGATTTTTCCTTTGTATGAAACATGATTTCTATTCGCCAAATATATATAATACCATATAGTTATTGCTTACTTCAAATGTTGTTCATCGATTACTAACCATTCCTTGTCTAGAAAAGTGAAAATCTTAATTCATGCTTGTTTCAAAGCAGTCGTGCACAAGTAAATAGTTAGTTAGTTACCCATTTTGAAGATCAGATCATACCAGTGCATGGTTACCTACTAGAAATGTCTTTATATTAGTCAGTTAATAATGTAAGCGTTGTTGCACTGCATCCATACATTTCTATAATTAGCCAACTAAGCTACTCAGTTTTTCTTCTATGTTTATTTTTGCAGTATTCAGAAGCTGATGATTAGATTAGTTCATTTATTGTGGGATCATGACTACTGAATTTAAATCCCACGACCATTCCCTTTACAAGCTCTATGGATTATATTCTCATACATGGCGGGGAGGAACTTCAGTGTCTCTCGAATGTTTCCTTGTTGGTTGAAACTGATGTCTTCCGCAAAATTTTAGTGCTTATTCTAGTTTAAGTGATCATATGGAAGGTTCAAATTGAGTATTAATTTGTATATGTTTTTGTACATGCTAAGCAGACAAGTGAGTACTATAATTTAATTGAATATTTTTTAAATAAATGCAATACAACACCATCCACACCATGGATGGTGTTGATTAATCCCTACAATCCCTACAATATAAGAGCAAAAGCAATGTTTGTAGAAAAGAATGCTCCACGTGTCTAGCAGAGCAATTTTGTGTTTTTTTTTTGGTTTTTTTTTGCTGATATCTCCCTTCCGCTTCTCTTCATCCAAGCGGTTACCAATTCTCGATTTCCTGATACTCCTCTACAAACCGTTCGCAAGCGGTTTCCCTTCCACTCCTCTTCTTCCAATTCTCGATTTCCTCAGTCACCGGTTTCCGATCGCCAGGGCTGTGGGATGCCGGAGCCCTGAGATTCTCACCAAACGATTGAACACGGTTTTCCTTCCAGACGGTTCACACTTCGCTCTTCGATCTGTTCTCTCTCCTTTCTCCTCCAAAGCCGCTCTCTCTTTCCTCTCCACTCCCCTGGTTCTTCCGCTGGAGCTTCGCCATATCGTATCTCAGCGCTTCCAGCACCTCCTCGACAAATCGACGCCTTTCGTCCTCCGCCCCTGGATCGTCGTCTCCCTCCTCGCCTTCGTCTGCGCCATTCACTTTTTCCTGGTCAGGGATTCTACGTCGCATCCTACGCGCTTGGCATCTACATTCTTAATCTCCTCATCGCTTTCTTGTCTCCCCAGGAGGATCCCGAGATCCATAGAGCCACGTATCTTACTCGCCGGTCGAATGAGTTCCGACCTTTCGTTCGTCGGCTTCCGGAGTTTAAGTTCTGGTGAGGTTTTCTTCTGATTCTTGCTTTTGCTCGGGTGCTAGACTACTAGGGTTAGGTTTTACTAAATCGGCTGATTAGGTTGTTATTGGAGATTCAATTGGTTTGATTTTGTTTGAATATGGTGGTGTCACGAATTTGTATTCGATCCGTGATAATTTATGGATTTGGTGGTGGTGATGTAATTCTTCGGTTCTTTATACGTAGATTAGTGCCAGTGGTTGTTAGATTTGATATGCCTGATATAATTTTCATTTTGTGAGACATGGTTGGCCTGATTGGTGACATTGTGAGGGTTCATTACTTCATTAGTACAAAGCTAATGAATTTTTGCATTAATCAAGTTAGAACTTAAGAATTTGGGGGGAAATGCTATTAACTTGTGAGCAACAACTTGTGGAGTATGATCATTAACAAGTTCTCACGATGAGGTCTTCCACCGCATAAACTACTTTATGATTTATAATTTTCTATCAGTGAAAAGCTAAATATTGCAACATTATAGATTGTGCTATTAATGTTTGTTGAAACCTTTCACTTATTTTAGTAATGCACAATAGCATAACTTGTGAGCAACAACTTGTCTACGAATGCAGAGCTCTCACGATGAGGTCTTCCACCGCTGATCAGGTTCGTCTTTCCACCTACAGTTTCTAAAATGTTGAATTTCAATCATCTCCTTTCCAAGATTCGCAAGATCTGGTTGATTAGTGACTTTTATAATGAGATTGTTATGGCAATTAGTTGTGGTGATTAGTCGGTTAATGATATGGTAAAGCAGTTAGTAACTTCTTATTGTGTTGGATGATGAATTTCTGTATTTGACATATTTATGGGGAGCTGGAAATCAACAAATGTTGGACGCTGAAGTAGATGAGATGGAAGGAAACTGATGGAATCAAGAAAGAAACCTACCTTCTCCGGGGCACTAAGAATTGTATTACCGGAGACATTAAAATGTCTTTGACGATGGATGAATTGTTCAATGCCTTGTCTGCAATAAAGGATCCTAATTGTGGGAAAGGAGATGCTTTTCTGAGTCAGACATTGAGGAGAGCGAGGACCCTTTGACTGATGATGAATCAATCTTACCTGCCAGATTGAATTGTTGTGTTGGCGGTTTATTAGAAGTTGCATCAAGCTAGTGTTGGGGTTGTAGTGTGTGTGTTATTTCCTTTTGTTTTAGGAAGGGGTAGATGTATGTTGCTTTACTGAATTTGTACTATTTTAGTTAGGGCAGGTAGGTTGTGATTTTTGCTTTGTTTTTATATTTTCCAACTAGTATATTCTTACATGTATTTATATATTTCATATATGTTTTTATACTCTGTTACTTATATGGAACTATATAAAGAAGTGGATGTGTGTGTAATGTTTTGGGTGGGATTGGAATTTAGAATTCTTTTGACTTTGTTCGATATCTTAGTGGGTCTCCGTTTGAGTTTGTAACTTTTATTACTTACATCTATATATTTACCGATTTAGATATACAACTCTTAAACTATTTGTTGATTGATTATTTGAGGGAAAGCAATGGTGTTGAAGACTTTGGTGATGTTATTCAAGGGTGGTGGAGCATTAGCAAATGGCTTCTTCCGTGGTGTCACTAGCATATTAACAAAGCCTCTTGAAGGTGCTAAGGCATTTTCATGAAGGGTTTCGTTCAAGGTGTTGGAAAAGGTACGTTGGTGTAGTTGCACATCCAGTAAGTGGCGTGTTATCAAAAACTACTAAAGGAGCTAATGCTATGAGAATGAAGATATTGTCAGCTCTAACCTCTGAGGAACAACTTCTTCGAAGAAGGCTATCACGTGTAATGAGTGTTGATAACATGCTTTGCCCGTATGATGAGTACAAAGCCCAGGGACATATATTTTCTGCCGAAGAACTATTGTGATATTCATCCTTGTGCTTATCAATATTTTTTGGGAAGGAGAGGAATTGTAATCATATCATTAGTAGACCTAGGCAAACGCGGGGGCCCGCCCGGCCCGGCCCGCTTGTCCCGCTATTTTATGCGGGCATGGAAAGGATGGAAATCCCATGCGGGCTGCTAAGCCCGGCCCGTGCCCGCAGCGGGTACGGGATTGGGAAGACTGATGTACCCGTTAGTGGCCCGTAACGGGTACCCGCTATTTTTTTTAAATTAAAATTATAATATATAGAATAATTAATAAATAATAGTAATTATTAATTTTTATAAGAAAAAAAATCCCTAATCAGATCTATGTGCTACTGCTAGTGATGTTGAGACACTGATAGAAAGTCTAATTACATCTTTGGTTTGCCCCTTTCCATCGACTGTTGTTGCAACAAGATTTTGGGATCAGATTTGATAATGTTGTGGCATCTTATTCAATTAATTTATACCTCTTCCATTACTTAGCAGCAACTACCAATACTACAACAACAATCTAAATTTTTTTTTTGGGTTGAATCGTTGCACAATAGCAAAAATGTGTTTGGGTAATGTACATAAAATATATTGTTTAAGTTTGCGGGTGACCGCGGGTAGCCCGTACCGCAATCCCGGATGGGCTCGGACACTACATCCAACCCGTTAAGCAGGCTTAGCCCGGCCCGCGACCGCGACACCGGGACAAAATATTGGGTAAAAGCCGTCCCAAGCCCGGCCCGCATTTGCCCAAGTCTAATCATTAGTGTGGATATAAAAATTGGCAACATCAAGAGAAGTAAGTACACTTTATTTTAGGAATGTAAAAATCAGTTTCTTCTATCCCTGTACTAACTAGCCTCACTTTTTATTCGGTGGAAGGGGGCATGTTTTACACGGTTCTATTCACTGATTATACCGTGGAAAGAGATAAACCCTACACATTTCGGGGGAAGGGGGAATGTTGAAATTTTCAAGCTTTTTGTTTATAACTTTTTTTATCCGAATTCTATTTTAATTGATCGCAATAGATCAAAAGCTAAGCAACGTGATAATTAACTACACAATTACACATAACCATAGATAGTTTATACGAGATTTGAACTCGTATAATCTAATACGCATTGATTAATGTGATATCCGAAAAATAAGATAACTATACTTGGATTAATTTAAAAAATCCCGTGCGTGGCGCACGGGGCATAGACTAGTTTTTTTAATATAAAAAACAGAATGCATGGCGTTTAAAAAACGCCATTGATTCTGAATTTTACCAATAGTGGATAAATACTATGGCGTTTACAAAACGTCATGAATGACATTTTCTATGGCGTTTGCCAAATGCCATAAAATGTTGGACAAAAGCACGGCGTTGTCTTCCACGACGTTCAAGTATGGCGTTTAAAAACGTTGTTGAAGGTTCGATAATATAAAACATTGTAATATAGAAATACTCTAGAAGGGGGGTTGAATAGAGTATGCCCGTTTTTCGCAGAAAGTCTCAAGACTTTTGGAGCTCGTATCAAACCCTTTGAGATTAAACCTGAATCACAAAGTAGGATAATCGAACCAAGTGTGGAAATAAGGTAAAGCAATAGATAAAGGACACGAGTAATTGTTTACGAGGTTCGGCACGAACTTGGCCTACGTCCCCGCCTAGGGTTCTTCCACAACCCTAGGATTCAAAGGCTTTATTGATTCGCTTAACTTAGGATCCTAATAGCTCACCGAGAAGCCTCTCTCCTATACAATTGCAATCTAGTCAACTCACGTTCCCTTGGAGTCCTAGACCAATCTAAAAGAGCCCCACCTCTCTCAGCTATCTAGTACAATCCTCTTACTCTCACAAATCAATAGCCTAGTGCAACTTCCCGAGTTACAAACTCTCGAGTAACACTATAAATGAATATATCCTATAAGCTCACAGTGACTCTCAAAGGCTTTGAAATAAACAACAAACTCTTGAGCGCTAGGAGAGAGTACACTTGGAAGACAGATCTCGCTTGAATGAATGAAAGCTCGTGTAATACTTGTATGTTCTGTCTTCTTCTTCCTTTCCTTTATAGAAGTAACATGGAGCATGAGGGTCTTCAACACCAGATCTTCAACAACGGCTAGTTTGGATCATGGCGCGCCCGGATCTTCTATTTTTGGACACTTCGAAGACATGATCTTTCTTGAATTGGATCTTATCAATATGCACCATAAGGAAAGATATAATTTCGAAAATACTTCCTGAAAGATTAGTTACACATATATATATAATATAATATAAAGAAAGTATATAATAATATTAAATAATATTCGGACTTATAAAACAGGTTTTGTATTTCATCAACTGTTAATGCTCCAAGACCTTTGACACAAACATCCTGTCAAGGCCTTTGAAACATTATTCCGATTTTCATCAAGGGAGGGAGTTATCAATCTCCCCCTTGATGAAAGACAAAACCTGTGCATCCTTGCAACTTAGTCAAGCATAAATAATATAAGAGAAATCGAACTAAGTACTTGCATGGGTTAGACAAATGTTGGATCAAAATTTTTAAAGCATGCAAAAGCCATCCAACCGAAAACCAAAAATCAAAAACCAAGGTCTTCCAAGACCTTCAAGCAGATAGAGGTTTTCAAAGTCTAAACAACCACATATCATCTCCCCCTTTTTGTCTTTCAACAAAGGGAGGAGGTAAAACAGTCACCAAATGTTTTGAAAATGTTACCAAAAACCAGCAATGTATCAAGGTTGGGATAGGGTAAGGTAGGTGACAAGAGGAAAACCTGTCGTTGTTCTTGCCAAAGAATACTCAAACTCACTAACTAGTATAGCGTGCAAGTAAGAGATCGATCCACAGGGAAATCTATCAAATTCAAGTCTAATTATAATTGCTAAGAGAGAAAAGGGGGAGTTTTTAGTGTGAAAAGATCTGCCTTTTAGCAAAGCAGAAGCAAGCAAACAAAATAAATTGATTGGAAAATTCAGTTGAGCGAAATAGGTTCACCTACAATTTATCACTTCGATTGATGAATTCGATCCTTGTCTCAGCCTCTAGTTCTTGTCTTTTCCTATCAATGTCCTTGTCCAGATCTTAGGTAAATTACTAGTCCTACGAGTCCTAGCAACCCTTATCTCTAAATAACCCTAACACGGTTAAGATTCAACCTAGAGATAGCATTAAGATTATGAATTAACCAAGGTACATGCAATATCAAGCTACGAGTCGATATTCAACATGTATTCAACTTCCTACACATCCAAATAGTCCTACGAGGAATCTACAAAACCCTAGCAATTGAATGAATCTACTCTAACTAGTCGGCCAGGCCAGAGAGAATAAAACACATTCAAGCAATTAAGCACAAGGAAGTCAAAACATTGCAATAGGAATAAGAACTAGATTAAGAAACTCACAATTCAACAATCAAAGATCCAAACTGTAGGCGAAACCTCGAGAGTTTAGTTGCTCATGCTCAACGGCGCTCTCAACAATGGTGTAAAGTGCATAAGGTGAATGAACGAAATAACTAGAAAAGCCTTAAATAGTCTAGAGAAATTCGGCCCAAAATAACATAATAAAACCCTAAGTAAAATCCGGAATTGACGATCAGCTACTGTACGGGCCGCGGGGCGGCCAGGCCAGGCCGCGGGGCGGCCGACGATCAGCGAAGTTCCTCGTTTCTTCCTTCGAACCGCGGGGCGGCCAGCAATGTCGCGGGGCGGCCTGCGATTCTTCCGAGCTCCCTCCGCTTCGTCTCCAGCAGCTCCTAAGTCCTTCTGTAACTCGTTTCCGCTCTTTTCAATATCATTTCACCTCAAATCTACTTTACCTGAAATAAACAATAAACTCATGTAGATTCCGCCTCTTCTAACTCAACAAGTGATAATGCAAATTCAACTAAATAAATGCAATATTCACACCTAAATAATGCTAAATGCAATCTATTATGCAACACTAAATATGCTCTATCAGTAGGGTGGGGTTTAAGCTTCGTCGTCCGGAGCATCATCAGTGAGCCTCGTCCACAGTCCTTGTAGCATCTTGGAAATTCCGCTCATCTCCGTCATAAACTCCTTTTGCAGCTCCTTGATATCCAGGCGAACTTCCTCCAAGCCCAACTCTAGGTTGTCCATGCGTTCATCGAAAGCTGAAGCAGTGGGAAGGGCTTTTGAAGGAGTGGCAAGACTCAAGGTCCCTTGGGGAGACCGAGTGATGCCAATCTTTTCAAGGCCCTTAGAGTCAAACTTACCCATATGACGCTGTTGTTCTTCATTTTTGACATCAATTCCAGAAGCTTTGAAGAGATGAGTCAAAAGGGTAGCAAAGGGGAGGGGAGAGCCTTTTCTAGCTTTTCTAGCATGAGCCATGGTTCCAAGGATAGTGTTGGCCAGATCAAGGTCAAGGCCATTTAAGAAGCGGTAAAGCAGGACCATGGCATTGTCAGTAAGGAGTGAGCCAGAGTTAAGACGGGGTAAGAGGCATCGAACAATGCTGTTGAAAATTATTTTTGCCTCAAGGGTTAGGGATGAGTGGGTGAGTTGCTTTGAGGTGCTGTTGGATGCTTCGGGTAGTAGGTACTTAGCTCGGGCAAGAATGATGCAATTTTCTTTTGAGGGGTGTATTTCAGAGGGTGGAACTGGGCTAGGTAAGCCAAGGAAATCTGCAAAGTCATTGGAGTTGAGAGAGATTCTAACCCCTTTGACAACAGACTCCAAAGACCAACCATTGGTGTCGTGTTTGGCTTTTAGGTTAATGTAGAATAGACGGGTAAGTTGGGGGTAGTAGACAGTTTCAAGATTGAGAAGGGTCCAGGCTGGGGATTTTTTGAGAAGATCAATGCAAGGTAACTTCAAAGCTTCGAAGAACTCAAAATCCAAAAAATCAGAACAGCAAATCCTACGAGTTCGAAACTCATCTACCCACTTACCAGCAGTCTCAGCATCTTCAAACCAAGAGGAGGGCAAGGATTGATTTACCTGGATATATGCAGGTGGGTCGGTATTATTCCTGCGAGCAATTGTCGGAGCAGCTCTCTTGATAGGCGCTTCAAGACTCCTAAGGGTGCCCTTCCTGGTGCGCTTGGGAGATGGAGGCTTGACAGCAACAGGGGCTTTCCGCTTCTTTGGAGACGGGGGAGGAGGAGAAGGAGAGGGAGATACTTCCTCCTCTTCCTCAGACCCCGAGTCTTCACCGGACCCCGCTTCATCTCCTTCAGCTTCCTCGTCATCTCCAGATCCCTCTTGCTCTTCTTCTTCTTCCTCAGGCTCCTCCTCAGATGGAACCTCCTCGGCTTTGGCTTCCTTCCGAATCCTCTCAGCTTCCTCCTCTGCCAGTTTCCTTGCAAGCTCGGCCTCCTCATCGGCCTTTTTCTTCAAGGCTTCCTCCTCGGCTTCCTTGGCAGCATCTCTTTCCAGAATGGCATCGAGGTCATCTTCCTCCTCTTCCTCGTCCACTTCCTCAGCCAAAATCTTCCTCTTCCCTTTCTGTTTGGCACTGAGAGGCTTCTTAGCAGAGCGCTTTTGAGAGCCCTTGGTAACAGTGGCCGTGCTCTCAGCGATGGTGCTCTGGACAACAGTTGGGACAATGGCTTGAGGAGTGGGTTCAGGTGTGGGAGAGGTGGCAGTGGCCTGACGTCCCTTGGGGGTGGTGCTAAGTCTTTTGGGTGTGACAACTTTCTTTGTTTTGGGTGCCATGGAGGAAATCGGCTAGGGTTTCTTTAGAAAAGGTTGAGAGGTTGAAGAAGGAGAAAGCGAAAGGGTTTGGATAATTTGAGAGTGTGATAGAATTGGGTACAGACTTGGGTATAAGTAGAGAGAGATGATGGAGTGATGGGACGTCGGGTTTAGATTTCCAAGGGAGGGTAATGATAACATTGCCAAGATTTGAAGAGTTTCCAATTCAAAATTCAAATGTTTCCATTAAAATCGGACTGAAAAACTGATGGATTTAGTTCCAAAATTAAAAAATATCTTAACGGTTAAGAATATAACATAAATAGGCAATTTTTAAATCCGATAAAAATATAATTGATTAAATATCTAAAAAGATATTAACCAAAAATTTGTGATCCGATATATGTAACCCACCATTTAGTTCACACACCTTGACATAGTTCTCAAGGGTCTTGACACTAAGTAGATTTTATCTTTCGTAAAGGGAATGCTCCCCCTACGAAAGTGCATCCTTGTTAAGCATCCCAATTTCTCGTCTTATGAAGGTGAACCTGTCCTCTGCCAAAGGCTTAGTGAAAATGTCAGCCCATTGATAATCAGTTGAAATAAACGAAATGGACACATCACCTTTTTCAACATGGTCTCTAATGAAATGATATCTTACATCAATATGTTTGGTCCTTGAATGCTGAACAGGATTCTTAGTGATGGAAATGGCACTTGTATTTTCACACTTAATTGGAATACCTTTGAGGTTGATGCCAAGATCTCGCATTTGTTGAGCTATCCAAAGGATTTGGGAGCAACAGGCTCCAGCTGCAATGTATTCGGCTTCTGCGGTGGATAGAGCAACTGAGTTTTGTTTCTTTGAGTGCCAACTGATTAAAGATGCTCCTAAGAATTGGCAACATCCTGATGTGCTCTTCCTATCCACCTTATAGCCTGCAAAATCTGCATCAGAATATATAATTAATGTGAAATCCTTTTGCTTTGGGTACCATAGTCCAAGCTCCTTAGTGCCATTGAGATATCGAAAGATCCTCTTCACAGCCACGAGGTGAGATTCTTTAGGATCAGCTTGAAACCTAGCACACATGCAAGCACTAAACATGATGTCAGGTCTACTAGCCGTGAGATATAATAAAGATCCAATCATTCCTCGATACTCCTTTTGATTGACACTTATTCCAGTCTTGTCTTGATCTAGAGACAATGTTGAGCTCATGGGAGTCTTGGCTGCTTTGGATTGATCCATCTTGAACTTCTTCAAGAGATCCTTAGTGTACTTGCTTTGGTTGACAAAGATCCCTTTCTTGGATTGATGAACTTGTAATCCCAAAAAGAAGTTGAGTTCACCCATCAAGCTCATCTCAAATTCACTGCACATGATGTCAGAAAATTCCTTGCACAAAGATGTGTTAGTAGCACCAAATAGTATATCATCAACATAAACTTGAATAACCAAAATGTCTTTTCCTTTGGTTTTGATAAAAAGAGTCTTGTCGATCAACACCCTTTTAAAATCATTTTCTAAAAGATATTTTGACAAGCGCTCGTACCAAGCTCTTGGGGCTTGTTTCAAACCATAAAGCGCTTTGTCAAGTTTATAAACATGATTAGGAAATTCTAAACTTTCAAAACCTAGGGGTTGAGCCACATATACTTCTTCTTCTAAGAAACCATTAAGAAAAGCACACTTGACATCCATTTGATATAACTTTATGCCCATGAAAGATGCAAATGCTAATAAAATGTGAATGGCTTCAAGCCTAGCTACGGAAGCAAAGGTCTCCTCGTAGTCAATACCTTCCTCTTGATTGTAGCCTTAGGCAACAAGCCTTGCCTTGTTCCTCACGATCTTACCATTCTCATCTAGCTTGTTTCGAAAGACCCATCGTGTGCCAATGACTGATTGGTGCTTTGGCCTAGGCTTCAAGGTCTAGACTTTATTTCTTTCAAATTCGTTGAGCTCACTTTACATAGCAATGGTCCAGTCTGGCTCCTGAAGTGCCTCATCTACCTTCTTTGGCTCAATAAAAGAAACAAACGCGTGAAAAGCACAAAGATCTTTAAGTTTAGAACGAGTTTGAACACTAGAAGTAGGGTCAGAAATGATATCCTTTAAAGAGTGTGATGAGGAGTATTTGAATTTCCTTTTGCTAGTCTCAGCTCCTTGATACGTCACACCAGTAGGATTGACTTGTGGTACATCTCACTCCGTGGTCCTGTTAGGTTCAGTTACAGCAGTTTCTAACGCTTCAACACTGTTGGATTGGATACCAAGGGCTTTGGACGAATCTTCAACACCTTGGGCCAATTCTTCAGTGTTGAGAATTTGTTCCTGCATGTTCCTCTTCTCTGTGTTCTTGGTAGCAGCATCATCACCTTCCTCGTTCTCTGCATGGATATTAAGATCTAAATCTACAACACTTTCACTCAAAGAACCGTCATTGCACTCATCAAATATGACAACAAGCATGTACTTTTTACCATTGGGAGATTTGACTCGCATAAGACCACATAAATCCATATGTAAAAGTTCAAGGGGTCTAGAAGTACTTACAACCTTTTTGGGTTTGAAAGAGCTAGGTGTTTGTTTACCTCGTGTGCATGCTTTGCACATCTCAATACCTTTAAAGTCCATCTCAGGTAGTCCTCTTACAAGCCATTTGGACACAAGCTTTTGTGGTGTATGTGGGCTCACATGACCGAGTCTCCTATGCCAGAGCTTTGGATCGTCCGTCAAAGCCTTTAGACAAGTTAAGCTTCCTTGTGCCACTTGATCAGCATTTACGGCGTATATATTGTTGTAGCGATGTGCAGTCAAAATAACTTCACCTGTATCTTCTCTGCACACTATACATCTTTTCTTGTTAAATCTGACTTTGTTACCACTATCACATAATTGAGAGACACTAAGCAGATTATACTTCAAACCAATAACAAGATAGACATCTTTAATACTATGGCTGGAATCGCTTCCAACACTACCAATACCAACGATGTCGCATTTTCCTTTGTCACCAAGAGTGATTGTTCCCGTGGATTGCTCCTTTAGATCATGAAAGAGATAACTCTTCCCACTCATATGCCTCGAGCATCCACTATCAATAATCCATTTGTGTTCTTTCACCTTGGTGATCTCCTGCAAGACAAACATCAACCTTTGTGGCTAGACCAATAAGCAAATTTGGATCCATTGTTGGGGTAAACCATATTTGGTAAAATAGTGCCTTTTGGAACCCAAACTTGTGTTATCCGTTCTTTTCTCAAATGAACAGGAAATGTATTGCGAATAATATATGGATCCTTTCTTCTATAGAGGCAGGTCTCTTTTACATGTCCCTTTCTAGCACAATGGTGACATATAGGAGAGGTTCTGCTTCCTTTTGCCTTTACAAAAGTGGTAATGTGTTGCTTCTTTAAAAACCTTGGATTGTAACCAATACCACTTTTGTTTAGAGAGCTTTGTTGCTCACCCAACATCCTATCTAGAGTACCTTTGGATTTGGTAAAACTTATGAGAGCTGTCTGTTGGTCTTGAATCTTATTATTCAGAGAGATCTTCTCGTTCTCTAAGTCATGATGCTCATTTCTTAGAGAGGGGAGATCTTGCTTGAGTTCAGATATCTCTGAGTCAAGCGTCTTGTCTTTAATGTCAAGACCTGAATAAGAAGTTTCAAGACTTTTGACCCTCATAGACAGATCCTCAATAGTTTTTTCCTTGTCCACAGTTCTCTTAATAAGAATGTTAGTTTTGACAATAAGCTTCTCTTCATTGGCAATCATATTGGAAAGAAATTCCGATAATACCTCTTTTGGACTTGTCATAAGTTCTCTTACAGTAGCTTCAAGCTTTTCATCGTGGGATTTATCTTCTGAGGCCATAAGACAAATATTGGCTTTCTCATCATCGGAGTCAGAGTCGGAATCGCTCCAAGTTGCCACCATGGCTTTCTTCTTCCATTTGTCACCTTTCTTGGACTGGTTCTTTGTCTTTTGAGGGCAGTCCTTCACAAGATGATCTGTTTTACCACATTCAAAACAAGACAACGGTTTAGTCTTCTTTTCATACTTGTTGTATTGAGCCTTACCTCAAAATTTTGAAGACTCTGATCCATCCTTGTTGTTGAATTGCTTCTTCATTTTGAGAATTCGAGCAAGGCCTCTTGTGATAAAAGCAAAATGATCATTCTCATCGTCATCCTCATCTTCGGAATCAGATCCATCTTTAGGCTCATCCTTCTTAGACTTGAGTGCCAAGTTCTTAGTGCTAGCTGGAAGTTCTCCATCGTCTTCATTAAGGATCATCTCATGCGTGATCAGTTTCCCAAGAAGGTCATCAAGGGGTAGAGTGGTGAGGTCCTGGGCTTCCTCTATAGCTGTTACTTTTGGACCCCATTTCTCTTTTGGAAGGCACCTAAGTATCTTCCTCACTTTCTCAACGTTGGTAAAGCTCTTGCCGAGAGAGTCAAGGTTGTTGGTAATCTCTGTGAATCGTGTGAACATGGCCTTGATTGTCTCATCAGGCTTCATCTTGAAGAGCTCGTACTTTCGAAGGAAGATGCTGATCTTGGTGTCTTTTACTTGGCTCGGTCCTTCATAGGTGACGACCAGTTTGTCACAAATCTCTTTAGCTGACCTACAAGATGAAATACGATTAAACTCATCAGTGTTGAGACCACAGTAGAGTAGGTTAATATCCCTGTAGTTTTTGGAGACAAGTTCAAGATCCGCTTGGATGTATTCAGATTCCTTCTTCGCAATTTTGGTTCCATTTGGTCCGTCTTTCTTTGAAACCTTCGATCACTATGGAGGGGCCTACTCCTATTTCCGCGGCCGTTAGGCCGAGCGCATTTCTCCCTTTAACGGATAACACAGACTGCATGTGTATTGCGGACCATTCTCTATAATGTTCCAAAGTTCCAGATCTTGATCTATAATGAACATCTTCATCAATGATCTCCAGTGGACAAAGTTATTTCCTACAAAGAGTGGTGGTCTAATGGTAGACCTTCCCTGTGCAAATCCTTCGCTTGCTTCACCAGACATGATCGAAAACTCACAAGATTGTTAAATCAAAAGCAGTGAGTAAAGCTCTGATACCAATTGAAGGTTCGATAATATAAAACAATGTAATATAGAAATACTCTAGAAGGGGGCTTGAATAGAGTATGCCCGTTTTTCGCAGAAAGTCTCAAGACTTTTGGAGCTCGTATCAAACCCTTTGAGATTAAACCTGAATCACAAAGTTAGGTAATCGAACCAAGTGTGGAAATAAGGTAAAGCAATAGATAAAGGACACGAGTAATTGTTTACGAGGTTCGGCACGAACTTGGCCTACGTCCCCGCCTAGGGTTCTTCCACAACCCTAGGATTCAAAGGCTTTATTGATTCGCTTAGCTTAGGATCCTAATAGCTCACCGAGAAGCCTCTCTCCTATACAATTGCAATCTAGTCAACTCACGTTCCCTTGGAGTCCTAGACCAATCTAGAAGAGCCCCACCTCTCTCAGCTATCTAGTACAATCCTCTTACTCTCACAAATCAATATCCTAGTGCAACTTCCCGAGTTACAAACTCTCGAGTAACACTATAAATGAATATATCCTATAAGCTCACAGTGACTCTCAAAGGCTTTGAAATAAACAACAAACTCTTGAGCGCTAGCAGAGAGTACACTTGGAAGACAGATCTCTCTTGAATGAATGAAAGCTCGTGTAATACTTGTATGTTCTGTCTTCTTCTTCCTTTCCTTTATAGAAGTAACATGGAGCATGAGGGTCTTCAACACCGGATCTTCAACAACGGCTAGTTTGGATCATGGCGCGCCCGGATCTTCTATTTTTGGACACTTCGAAGACATGATCTTTCTTGAATTGGATCTTCTCAATATGCACCATAAGGAAAGATATAATTTCGAAAATACTTCCTGAAAGATTAGTTACACATATATATATATATAATATAATATAAAGAAAGTATATAATAATATTAAATAATATTCGGACTTATAAAACAGGTTTTGTATTTCATCAACTGTTAATGCTCCAAGACCTTTGACACAAACATCCTGTCAAGGCCTTTGAAACATTATTCCGATTTTCATCAAGGGAGGGAGTTTTCAGTTGTGTTAAAGCTTTTATGCCGTTTTTTAAACGCCGTTAAAGGGTATATTTGTACTAGTGATTAATAATCAAGAGGACTTTATTTAAGCTCAATAAGGAGTAGATTGGTAAAAGGCTTAAGGTGGGATATTTTTGGCCATATAGTTTTAATGATCCGGGGAAATGGAGTACTTTCCAAACTTTTCATGCCACATTCCTCCTTCCTTTGATTTCTCACCTTTTTTTCATTCGATCAATGTTTTTTTTCCTTCAATATTATGCTTTTACCTCTCTAACCTCAGCATTGCCTTCTCGCAAGTCGCAAACATGGGTGTCATGAATGGACCCGGATACTTAGTGCTTCGGACTCTTTACATTGGTGTCCCATCTTGTGGAACTAACATCTCAATCTAGGCAGGGTCGATCTACCTTTATCTCCTGATGTGACCAGATTTTCTTTCACTCATTAAATTTTCCATAACTTTGAAACATTCCTGTCAAAACTCCAATAATGATAATCACAACACAAACACCATATAACAATCTCCATAAGGTACTTTCATTCTCAACATAATCCTCGGATAAGGAAATAAGGTAAAGAATGGGCAATATTTACATCATGTGGAGCATATATCAAATAAGGCATATTATGGCTTTGTGATGCATAAGCATAGGTAAGGCTAAGATATAACAATATAAGCATTGAATGGAAAATATGAAGTCCTCCATCATCTTATCATGCACCATGTCAAGCGAAACATCAAATTTTACCTCCTTTCATGGTTTTCATAAAATAATGCACTTCATTGTGACTTCCCTTTACTAGGCCATTTTATACTATATCTCTAATGAATCCAATTTTGCATCGTCGAGTTCTATATAACCTTCCATGACACTATTTCAAAAAATTTAATGGGGGTGATAAAAATAAACTTTAGATGAAAACATGAAGCATATAGATGAATAATAAATCCAAAGATACCATGTATGAACAATTCAGGAAATATGCACAAATAAGGTCAAATATAATCAAAGATGCACAAATAAGGTCAAATATAATAAAATATGCACAAAGTAAGCCCTTCCCCTACCACATACTTAAATATTACAGTTTTCTCACTGTATAAAAACAAGGGTAAAGAAAGAAACTTACACGACAGATGTGCAGAAACTCAAAATCGAGTGTTTGAAAGTTGCTGCAGAGTGGTCGATATCGAGTAGAGTAGTCGACATCGACTACTTTCTACTCGACATCGAGTGTACATTGGCCTCAGGGTGACCTCGAGTAGATCACATGTATCTATGCTCGACATGGTTGGTTGACGTCGAGTAAAGTACTCGACGTTGAGTACTTCTCTGTAGCGTTTCGTACCTACAAGGTGTAGGTAGACAAAATCCACAATAGCAAACCCCAAAATAATGTTTTAAAACCCAAAAAAAAACAGAAACCAACAATGTCTAAAAACCAAAAATAAATGGTGTTGTCACAAGCTCTAGATTTTATAGTCGCTAGGCCGACTTCTTCCGTGTCAGCTCAGGGTGGCATCTGCAGCGCCCATGTGGATTGGGCCTCAAATAAGACTTCATTCTTGTCTATCAGCTGTAATCCTCTGGAATGGATCTTATGCACCATGAAAGGTCCCATCTTCTTATGGTTGAATTTGTTGGGGAACCAATGATTCTTTGATTTGGAGACATAGACCTTGTCTCCTACTTCGTATTCTTTCGGCTCGTCATTGGAAACCCTGCATAATGGCACATACCAAGGCAAACCTCTTCCATGTATAGATAAATCTTTAATTGAAATCGGGGAAGAGATGTCCTTACCTTGGCTTACCTTCGCGGAATCTGCATTCGGGATCTCAAGATCTGGTCGACGTCGAGTAGAAGTACTCGACGTCGAGTAGTTTTGTTCTTTTGGTGGCTTGCTCGACAGAGGAGGAGAAGTTGAGTTGCTGGAAATCTGGTCGACGTCGAGTACTGCTTAACCTCTGTTTTGGTGCTCGAGTAGGGTGTAGTCAATGGGGGCTTCTGATTTTGTTCGATGTCGACTAGAGTACTCAACGTCAAGTACTTCTGGTCAACCTCGACCCCATACTTATGACCCGATAAAGATTTTGAAGAAAAGTTAGTCGACGTTGAATCACCTTGGTCGATGTCGAGTAGATATTCGGTCTCCTCGCTCAGAATTTCCATGATTTCCTCCACCTGGGCTTCCATATCTCTCTTCTCCAGCTCTTCGGGAGTCATATTTCTTACCTTGGGCTCCCCGCAAGTGATGTATCTGGCTGAGATTGATTTGACCTCCAAAGGACCTATATGCCTTTCAGTTTTATTGAAAGAGTGCTCAATTACCTCATCGTTGATGTTGAAAGTGAGCACTCCCTTCGTTACGCTTATATTGGCATCCACGATCGCTAAGAAAGGCCTTCCTAGAATAATTGGACAAGCAGGGTCCTCTGACATATCAATAACTAAGAAATCAGTAGGGACAAAGAACTTACCTACTTGCATAGGTACATCGTCCACCATGCCTGTTAGGATGACTACAGTGTTGTCTGCCATATAGAGTCGGGCATCCACAGGCTCTAAAGCTCCTATCTTGACTTGGGACCAAATTGATAATGGCATGATGATGACGTTGGCTCCTAAGTCACATAAAGCAATGAATTTTTATTGACCGAATCCAATAGTTATCAAAAACTTACCTGGATCTAGTTGTTTCTCAAGTAGGTCCATTTTGCTGCATTCACCTGCGATCTCATTCATCAACCGCTTCTTGCTAAGGATGTCTTTGAGGAACATTACATATGATGGCATTTCATGAACGACTTCTGTAAAAGGAATGCTGACGCTGAGTCTCTGAAGCATCTTCACGAAACGCTGGAACTTCTTTTCTCTTAGGTCCTTCAAAGATTTCATTGGGAATGGAAGCGTTTTCTTCTTCGGAGGTGCTGGAGTGTAGTCGACATCGATTACAGGTTGTTCGACATCGACTAGGGGTTGGTCGACATCGACTACTGGTGCGGGACGAACGTCGTTGGCACTTTCACCCTTTGCCAAATAGTAATAATATCCAAACTTAAACACACAACCAATAGATTAGGCAACCAATCACTTGATAAACCAAATAACCACTAGTATAGCGATAAAGTCCGGTGTTGAACCCACAGGGAGAAGCGGTTTCCTATTCAATAACTCTAAACAAACATTCTTATAGCAAAGCAACAATTCTTGACAAATAGCAAATATGTAAAAGTAACCAGATTGCAAATCACAAACAAAATAGATATCAAAGTAGAAAGAACTTTTCACCTGTAATTCTCTGACAATGGTTGGAATTCATGGTCCTCGGACTGGTCTATCAATTATTCATATTCCTAGGTCTATTTGACTAAAGTTGAGAGATCCGCATAGATTTACTCATCTTATTAAATATCACTAAAGAATAGCATTAAGAACTCAGGTAATCAAGACCAATTGTCACATTGACTCTACACAATTAAGACTAATAGGCGCATACCGAACTCAGCCCTTATCGAATATCCTCAATATAAATCAATTCAAATCATCCACTACAAAGACAAAGAGACATCACTATCATCAATACCTTTGTTTGCTATCGAGAAAACAACAACGAATTCATAGCTAAAGATGCAATTCCTAACATGTTGATCATGCATAGAAAGGAACACAAATATAAATTAAGCACAAGATGATAACTAAGAACATGAATAATCAATTAGAATCAAATCCTCACAATCCAAACAACCATGTCTTCTAATCACAGGCGAAACTATGAGTTTAGCAACTCATAGGCCAATTCTCTCTAATTGTGTTCACAGTCTCACAAAACCTCTCTAAATGTAACGTACCTCTAAAGAACAAACTGAAAACAACCTAAAATAGGTCTCACAAGGGTTGACAAAAACCCTAGTAGGAAATACTAGAAAATAATATAAAATATTGCTTCGGATCCAAAACTGCGTTTCCGGAATATGACCCACGGTGGGCGCCGTGCAAGGGGCGGCGGGCGCCGTCTCTGCAGTGTCTCACATTCATCAACTTCCTTCAACGGATTCCAATGCCATGCCTCCTTGCTCTTTCTTGGCTCCTCTTTAGCCTCCATATGCTCCAAGACATGCTTCTTAAGCTCTTCCCAAAGTCCATCCAAGGTCGGAATGTAATTCTGCAGAATAAACACTAAAAATGCATAAATTTCGAACTCGAATACTTCACAAGTAATATACGGAACTAGACTCAAACAATTGCAAGACCACTACCTAATTGCAATAAGAAACACCTATAATGCCTATATGAAATATGCATTATCAAACCCCCCCACACTTAACTCTTGCTTGTCCTTAAGCAACCGTAAAGCAGAACATCATCTACGCTTCCCACAGGAAATCTTTCAGAACTTTACTCATCAAAACCAACATCATCAATAGTGAAAATATAACCAAACATATAAACGTCATAACATGTATATATGGGATCAAGTTTCTTGCATGCTCAAAGATCAACCTTACCAAGTATAAAATGTGTATCTCTCGCTCTCATGTGTTTAGGCTTTAAGCACACACTCACCTCAATTCCATATACAAGCATCAACTCAAATATTGACATTTATATCACAAAATCTCCACCGGATACGTCAATGCAAAAATAAGGACATCAAGAGGATTTTCGCTCAATGGAAACCTTCATAGGAGATTCAATTCGACGGGATTGTAATGAGGCTTGGTAGAAACATAAAAGCAAGGAATTGTATTTGGCCATGTGGTGCAATAAATTTCAGGAAAACAAGATTCCAAAACTCCCAACATAACATAAACCAACTCAATAAATCAAGCTTACAAATACACATCTCTCAATATCATCAAAATAACTCCAAAAATCATCAAATCACATCTCAAATCTCATCATCTTACATATCATGCAATCTCAACACCCAATCAATATATCTCATAACCAACATAAATCCCAATTCTTTCTCATTATGCAAACATAAAATAAATGGCTCCTTTATTTTTATTTTCTTTTTTTTGGATTTTTTTTCTTGATCAAAAATACATGAAAATCAAATGCATAAGAACGAGGGACTAAATAAGCACATAACATTACATCTTCTCAAAACCATAAACCATAAAATCACACTTTAGCTTCATTCTCTTCAATCTCCAAAATAGATTCCATAACCCACTCAAAATCTCAATTCCCCCAGAATAAGGGTAAGGCTCATCATAGGCTAGGAATAATAATTTTTGTGGAGCTATCAATAAAAGGGCTAAAGGCTCAAATTGGCTTCAAAGCAAGATATAACATAAGGTGGACATGGATAAATATGTGGCTAGAAGGTTGCCTCTATCATTTGAACTTATCAAGCAATGAACATGTATATAATCGGCGTTGAAAATAGATAACCATTGCAATACTCAATGATAAATGCATAGGAAGAGTAAATCACACAAGAAAAGCAAAACGAATAAAGATGTATCCCTTATAGGGCCAAAAATATCTCACTGGGACAAATTTTTGTTGAATCTCAAGCATACTCCCAAACTTAGATCATACATTCTCAATTATATATGCTAAATCATATTTCACATAAAAACAAATTTTCAGGATAAGATCAAATCATTCTAGAATTCCATGGGATTTATAAGATCATGATAGGACAAACTCAAATTAGATGAAAATCTTTGATAACACAATATGCAAAACAACAAAACAAGACTCACTTTTTGTCCATATTTTTCGACATTTTCCTTTTTTTTTCATTTTTGACATTTTCTATAACATAAAAGAAATAACATAAAGGAAATAACAAATAAACAAAAACAGAAATTCAAAAACAATAAAAAATTCAAACACAAACTAACCTCACTAATTCACTTCATTCTCCACCCTACACTTACATGTTGCATTGTCCTCAACGCATAGGAACACAAAAAGAAACAATGAAAATATAAAAGTGAAGGGTTTGAAAGAAGCAAATGACTAACCAATTACTGTGAAGGCGGGGTCTGGGGTCCAGAACGCTGATTGATGGTATAATTACCCATAAAAAAATTGAAAAGGGTATATAAACCTAATTATCCCAAAATAATTTGAGGTATTTCAAAATTTACCTTTTCCTTCCTCTTCATTATATGCCATCTCTTTATAGTGCATAATTCATTCAAAATTTAGCATAGCGAGGCATATACTTAATTAAGTTTAAGAGTGGAATATTTACCTCACAATGCGCGAATGTGTCATACAAGATCATCTCATCTTCCCACTTCATATTTGCTCTCAGAGCCTCTGGAAAGGGTGGTTCAAGCTTGTAAGCCTCACAAGATCACTCTTTCGGCAATTAAATCTTGTTAGAGTCGGGCAAAACAATCGGTTGAGTTTCTGCATGAAGTGGTGGGCACCGGTTAACGGTGATACATAATATGATTTCCTTGCTCCTTGCTCATCCACATCTATGACTTCTTTAGGATCTTCCTCCATGCTTTTTGTAGGTATCTTGACTTCTTTTCCTCCTCTAAGGATCATGACACTTATATTCTCTTTCTGATTAACTACCATTTGTGGGGGTAGCTTGCCTGAATCTTTAGCTTTAAGTTCTCCAATCTCTTTAGCCATTTGACTCAATAGCTTCTCTTGGACACTCATCTTGGCCAACAACAACCTCAAAGTTTATTCTTTATCATCATGTGGAGAGTTTCTTTGACGATTCTCAAATCGACCCCTTCCTTAATAAGATGCTTGTTGCTGCTGCTGATTCTTATTTTCATTGAAACCACTTTGATAATTGGAATTATAAATTAAATTGTAGAAATTGTTACCAAAGTTTCGGCGAGGTCTATAATCCATTGCATTAACATCAACAACTCCTTAAATTAGTGAGCAATTATCATTAGGATGACTTGAATCTCCGCAAACTCCGCAAGGTCTAGATTGTTGTGTCTGATTCATCTGCATAGGCTCTCTGAGAGCGAATAGGAAGTGTCTCCCATATTGCTGTCCAGCCTGTGAACTCTTCCCACGCCTTGGTGTCTCCCATATTGTTGTGAAGCATTGGCTAAGTCCTCGAAGATTTGCATTGCCTCCTTAGGTGTCTTGTCTATGATATCTCCTCCATTTGTAACATTGATAACATTGTGCTCAAGATCAAGCAAGCCTTCATAGAGATAGAAGACTAGGTCATCCTCTCGTATGCCATGCTGCGGGCAACTTCCTTTAAGATTCTTGAATCTCTCAACATACTCAAACGGGCTCTCTATAGATGATTGCTCAATACTAGACATTTCCTTATTGAATTTGCCGAGGCGAGTGGCAGGAAAGTACTTCTAAAGGAAAGCTTTCTTCAAACCAACCTAAGGTGTAATGCTTTCTGCATGGAGGTAATATATTGATGCATCCTTTAGAGTAAAAGGAAACACTCTAAGCATCAATTGATCATCCGTCAGGCCTTGAGGTCTCAGTCTATCACAGACACACGCAATCTTTGCGAGATGTTTATTTGGTTCCTCTCCAGCCTTTCCATGAAAACTAGGCAAAATATTTGACCAATTAGACTTGTATTCAAATCTTGAACCCTCATGGAGAGTAGGAAGCCTGATCGCAAGTGGTTGCGAATTCATATTGGGCTCTTTTAAGCTTCTCAGGTCCTTCTTGGCGGGGCTTCAATTTCTCCATTGCCTTCATTATTGGGATTATTGTCATCCATCTCCTCTTCTTGATCAAAATCAAGTCTTCTTCTTAACCTAGATAAAGATCATTCAATATCTGGATCAAAAGATAAAGGTGATGCATTAGTATGCATTAGTAGCACGGGTCTGGACCATACAAAGTAAGTGAGATCTAAGAAAATCAACAAAAGAACACGAATACTAGACTTCCCTGGCAACGACACTAAGATTTGGTGACGCGGCAACAGTGATGTGTCGTTGTTCCTGGTCCCAAATGCAATCTATCCCTAACTCAAGCTAAAAAAAATATTAGTATAGCAGACAAGTAGGGGTCGAAGCCACGGAGAAGACTGATTCGTTTTTTTATGGTGATTCAAAGCGAATAATAATAAAGTTGAAATGAGAAAAGCAAAAAAAAAAAGTAAAAGTAGTAATGTTTGTAGAGTAATGATAATTTGAGAAAACACTTCACCTGCAATTTTTGACAATTGTTGGAGTTCATGATTCTTGAAATGATTTCATTGTTATTCTCAAATCAATGCAAAGCAATTGATATCAATGTTATTCCGACTTGGTTTAGATAGATTGATATCCCTCACAGGCTAACCAATCACTTACACTCTATGAAATACAACATAAAATATCATGAATTACCAAAGTACTTGGCCAATTAGCAGTACCAAATCTCAATGGAATTAGAATGTCAAAAGAGTGCGAATCTCTTAACCCTAATTTCTTAGAAATCAATACTTAACCAATAGTCATCATCCTGCAGAGAAAATTGATTCTTTCACGGGATCAATTTCCCATTGCTTGCTACCATGGATCACCGATCTTTCGAAAGGTAATCACTAGCATAGATGCAGTTTATGTCAAGACGATCACTCCAGAGAGAACATGTGCAAATACTTAACAATAAAGAGCCAAGATAATGAAATAACTCATGAATAACAATATGAAATCAAATCCCCACAATTCAACCAACCATCTCTTCGAATCAAAGGCGAAACTATGAGTTTAGCAACTCAAAGTCTACCCAAAACAATCAATGGAAAAGTGGCTATAAATTGCCTCCCTCTCTATGTTCATACTCAAAACGGTTGAAAATAATAGTCTTATAGCCTATAAGTGACGGCTAAAAACCCTACAGAATAAAATAATAATAAATTAATTAAAATAGATCCAGACGAAATTGGGTTTGCCGAAGACTGCGAAACCGATGGTCGTCGAATAAATAGCGGCAGGAGCCGCTACTCTATATCCGCAATTCTTCTTTGTCTTCGAATTTATTCTCCTTAATCCCTTGATGATCTTTTCTTAGCCTCTTATATGCCCAAAAACCAGCTGTTCTAGATCTCTCAAGGCTGCCTTCAAGCTCGGATTGTAAAGCTGCAGAATAAACACAAAATAGTGTAGATTCCGAACTCGAATACTTAGATGCAAAAAAAATGTAAATTAGGCAATACACATGCAATATGGACACTTAAATGCACCTAAAACTAGTTATAATGTCATGCATTATCAGTGTTCAAAATAAAAGAAAAAAATGTGATTGATTCAAAGAGATAAATGAAAAAAGACAACCATAATTACAGGAAAAATATTTGATTGGTTTAAAGAGAAATTTTAAAAAAAAAGATAGGGATAACACAGAGGCTAAAGCTCTTTTGTTTTATGAATATATAATAAAGGAGAAGTTGTTTGAGACACAAAGCGATTTCTCCTTAATCGTAGTCGTATGAACCAATAACAAATTTTTGAAATAATCAATATGTGCATAAGATAAAATTCTATTATAACTCTATTTAATCCATCTATATTACTATATATGCATAAGATAAAATGATACGAAAAATGTTTATTCTAAATCTATTTAATCAATATATCTATACATGCATAAGATAAAATTTGACCCAATTTGATTAGATATGGATATAGTTATAGAACATATTAAATAATTTTAAAGACTATTATATAAGCTAACATTTTACCTAATTTTGTTATATATGAATATATTTTTAGAAGATAATAGTTTTACCAATATATTACATGGTCATACTAATTAAATAAATTTATCAATATCTTCATCAATATGAACATATTTTTAGAATATAAAAAGTTTTGACGAAATTGAAATAATACTTAGCATGATCATACTAATTAACTAACTTTATCAATAACTTTACCAATATGAAGCAGATAAAAGGTTTTGGGTAAATTGAACTAACACTTAGTCGTGTAAAGATTATCAACTTATGGAATTCAATTTTTATTTTTATTTTCTCCAATTATTTTATATATGGTTATAATTTTGAAAGAGTTTAATCACAATTTTTATGATTTCACAAATTTTGACGACTTCTCCCTTCTTTTTGGTATTGTTATTGCAGGTTATTTACAATTGTTTACGATTTCCTTACTAAGCTTTTCAAAATAACGTGTCAATTGGTTACAAGGTATGATATTTTATTGTTTCCACTAATATATACTAGCTTTTCGTATGTTATTTCATATGTTGTCGATAAATGTAAATTCTTTCAGATTTGAGAAATTAGCTTTTCATATGTTGTTTTAACTAATATATACTAGCAAAGAGCAAGGAGTAACTTGTATACTAATAAAGTATAAATTCATTTAGATTTGAGAAATCGGAAGTATGAAGGAAATTAATTAATTGAATAAATAGGTTTTAGTATCAACTTTATTTAAATTAAAAAACCGCACACTATGTGGGTATTGAACTAGTATAGATATAAATATCAAGATTAACATATAGATTAATAGTAGACATTAGATTGAATTCAGTGTTTTGAATTAAGATCAATAGTTAGTAAATGTGTTAAAAATAAAAGAAAAATGTGAATGATTTAAAAAGATAAAGGAACAAATAAAAAGGAGTTACCTAAAATAACTCCGCAAAAGGATGCGACATGTGGCGAAAAATGCATGGTATTAATTAATACTAGTTCAGTACCCGCACCGTGTGTTTTTTTATTTTTTGTTTTTAATTTAAATATATGATATTAATACCCCTTTGTGTGCAGTTTTTGTAATATTAATTCATTTGATATTAAAAAACGTATACAAACAACCTTGTAATAAAGCATTAACTCTAACTATCACTATCTTTTGTATATTATTTTATTGTTTAAAATTTTGAATAAAGTTTGTGCTAATACCCGTTTAACTAATTATTTTCTGGAAATATATTTAATTGATTTCCAGTGAAAAAGATATAATATAATATATCCATATTTTAAAAACATGGGTAAAATCTTATAAAAATATATCGATATTTAAAAAAATTGGAAAAAATAATTGACAACATATGAAATGCTTTACACAACTAAGTATTATTTAATTTATTTCAATTTACCCAAAACCTTTTATTTTCTTCATATTGATAAAAGTAGTTTAATTAGTATGACAATGTAATATATTGATAAAGTTATTATCTTCTACAAATATGTTCATATATAGCAAAAATAGGTAAAATCTTATCTTACATAATAGTATTTAAAATTAAGTTAATATCTTATAAATATATATCCATATCTAATCAATTTGGATCAAATAAAAAACCTTTCTCGAACAACCCTTTTGACGCCCAAGAAGAACGCGCCTCACGCGCCGTTTCTTCCCGATGAAAAGTAGAGTTTGGCTATGGTTCTTCTTCTTAAAATCCTTATGCGAAAAGCATTTCTCGAGCCCTCGATCTCGTTCAACCCATCCTCATAACCATTCCCTGGCAAAAAATCCCGATGATTACCCCTTCTTCCCATTTTCTTCCTCGTCTTGGCCTCGTCTATGGGTCTGTTTGGATTCCCTTTCATTATGTTTATAATTATTTTAGATGTATTAAATAGAAAAGTTCATTATAAACATAAGTTGTACGTTTTGATTTACTAATTATTTTTTAGAGCTAAAAAAATTAATTATTTTTTAGAGCTAATTTCATCTGCCTCCATTGAAGAGGTCACCGACTCACCGTGCTCGGCCTCACTCCTCCCTTCACCTCCATAGGAGCTCTCAGATTTGAGCTTCAAATACCCCACATGACCACACCCTGCAAATAGATCCCCATAAGCTTGCTATGTCATGACTTTGTTTTCAAATCACCATCGCTTACATCGCTATCCTCCTCCCATTCCCACCCAATCTCTCCTCTTTGGCCTCCCTCTCCAGCCTCACGATCTCGAATCCAAACCTAACTGACCCAATTCTTGACGAAATCGGCCAAATCGTCTCCCTCACATCCATTGATTTGAGCTCAAACTCCCTCTTCGACCCAATCCCGCCCTCAATCAAAAGCCTCGAAAGTCGAAAACCTCCAAATCCTAACCCTAAACTCCAACCAGCACACCGGGAAAATCCCTACCGATCACACACATTGACAGTGGAAGTGGGAGAAGGTTGGCCCCGATGAGCCTCCTCCAAGCCCAGCCGAGGTTGACTGTGTACTCTCTCTCGATTGGAAGTGTCCCTCTCTCTGGCTCTCTCCCTTCAGTTCCCCCCCCCCCCCTCTCTCTCTCTTCAAGTTTGAAGAATAGATTATAATTTAATTTGTTAAATTTCCATCCAAACGTTGTTTTCTTGATAAATTCATTATAAACTAAAAGTATGTATTATAATTAAAATACATAGGGAATCCAAGCAGACCCTATGTGGCTGGGGAGGGACGGAAGTACGACTCTCTTGGGTCAAATTGATTTGGGGATCTCAAGTTTCTTTGCGATTTCCTCCAAATTCGGACTTGTCTAAGATGTGGTTCGGGGTTTGGCGGGTGTTCTTGCTGCTATGGGCTAAAGATGGGTTTGCTAAGCCACCCCCTTGGCCGGATCCAGGGCCTCCTAGGGTTTCTCCCCTTCGACTAGATCTTTGCCCCCCCCCCCCCCCATCTCCATCTGGTGTGTGTTCGGGAGTTCTTCTCTCCACTGCCTAAAGCCATTGTCGGTCTGGCCCGGTGATCTGAGTATGAAAGCGGTGTCTCATCGCCTCTCGACTGGTAATCTTCCTTCTTTGGGGTTGGGGTGTGTTTGGATCTTTCTCCCCTCTTCCTGTTCACAATTTCTTCATAACTCTATCTCACACAAATCTTCTGGCTTTACTTGGCATGATCTCCTCTGCCATGGTTAAAGAAAAACAAACCATGGGGGCCTCAGTTTCTGAGACCCCCTTGCACACCCCCCGAAAGGGCTTATCAAACCAGGGTGTTGTTCTCTATGTGGAAGAGTGCCCATGTCACAGAAATGGCGATGCCACTAGAGCTAAACGCAAAGGTGGACAGCAGTGCAAGATTCCGGCGCTCAATATTGGTATGTGGAAACTTTGGCGGCTTCACCATCTCTTTTTGTTTAATCTGTCAAATGTATGTCAAGTTAGAAGCCTTTTTGGGTATGCTTGGGGCTGCATTAATTGTGGATTTTATTTTGACTCAATTACCCGTTTCTATTGGTGTTTTGTGAAGTATTATTGCTTACATTGTTTCATCAAGAAACCTTATAGAAAATTATCCCCTAATCAGCCTAGTTGCTTTAATGCAGAATCCGTCTTTTGCAACAACCTTTGGCTAAATTTCATCACTATAAACTATTGTCTCCTATCCTTGCAGTTATCATTTGCATATAGAGTAATTCTTCAGTTGAGTCGCAAGTATGCTTGTCACTTAGTTGGGACTGTTTCCATCCCTTATCTACTCACTTGGTTGGATCTTTCTCATAAAATACTGGCCACCCTTTTCTTTAGAATAAAATTGTTTTTCGAAAGTAAGAACAGATTTGTGCATAGCCTTTCGGATAGTATTTACGGGGTTAGCATGATTTTCATGAGCTCATTGACAATAAACTCTCAAATAAGCATTCTTATGAGAAATAAACATATGTATATAAGCACTCTTAATTGGTGCAAACTTCTTTACAAGGAATATTGGTGTGTCGTGATGCCTCTTTACATAAATCCTATTGATGTATGAATGGAAAGTTTTCTTCGTATATCACTTCTGTTTGGTTGTGTGAATTACTACTTTAAGCCTATGAAATATTGGTTTAGCGTTATGATTTCTTCCTTGTTCATCATTTTGTTAATTTGTGTTGAATGGCTTCGTAGGACATGGATTTATTTCCATCTTTCTCTACTCCCTTTCACCATCTATTCAAGTTTGAGTTGGCATTTTTGGGAAAAATCACGCAGTGGCTTGCCCATGCTTTTGTTTAGAATACCTCTCATTCCATCAAGTAACTTTTATTGTACAAAGTTGTGGGCTGTTGGTTTGGCAATTGGTCTCCACTTGGTGTCTATTTTAAGTTTGTGTCACCTTATGAGATCTAGTGCGTATTCTAGTATATTACACGACCCCCGCAAGACCAATACCATTTGTAAGATCCTACTGCACAACCTCCTTAAGTTCACACCCCCCATCTTGGGAAAAATCCGGCTGGTTTTCAGTAAATATGTGAACAAAAGGTAGTGTATATCCGTTGGCGATCAAACTGTGAGATCGTTCAAGCACAAAAATTCTATCTATGACTTGCACACACCCTTCAATAAGGTATACATCAGCTTCTTGGGAGCTCTTAGGTTCTCAAAACATACAAGGATAACTAAAAGCATCCATCCCTTACAAAAACTCCCTCGAAAGGTTGGATAACTTCGTTCGTCACAACTAAAACCAATATAACTAAAAACTTCGTCTTTAATATGTTAAGCTATTTCTCCTATGGAAATGAATTTTTTGTAGCCTTGTTTAGTAGATTCTTTGTCAAGACGTCTCACTGTCCTATGAGTAAAACTTGTTTTCACTCTCATAGAGTAAGCGCGTGTTTGGCAAATGGGGTCTTTTTTAGGGGTTGTGTGTTTTTTAGGGGGTGGATATTATTTTTGGAGTTTATGGAGGTGGAGTATATTTTTTAAAATAACCTTATAAAAAACCTGAATGATGTATGATGGTCATAAAGTTTAAAAGTTGTATTTTCAGTGAAAATGTCTAAAATGCCCTTAATAAAATACCCTCACCTTCCCCTCTTTTTTTTTTCATAGTTAAATGAGAGGTTGCAATTCCATCGGCAATTGCTTGCTGGGGTCAAATTGCTTGCTAGGGACAAATTTAATTTGGCCACCTTCAATCAATCTTCCAAACAAGCAGCCATAATATTGATTGACATAATATTGCTGGGGACAAATTGCTTGCTGGTGGAGGATGTCGGAGATGAAGGTAGGGCCGGTGACGGTGGAGAGCTGGGCATACCTGAGCTGCGATTGAAGAGGGAGAAGATGGTCCACTGGAGAGGGTGATTGAAGAAAGAAAGAAAGGAGAATTGAGAGCAAAATTGAACAAATATTTGGCACCTGATAGAAAACCCTTTCGAAGCTCCCATGAGAGGGTTGCCATTTTCACCCAATTTCAACTATCAAAACCTCCAACTGCACTTGATGGAAGCTGATTGCCAAACACCATTCCGAGGGGCTTTTTTTTTGGCAACCAAGAAACCTTTTGGAACCTAATATAACCTAGTGTCAAACACGCGCTAACCCTTCTAAATATAATTCTTTTTCAAAACCCACTTAATTCATATGTTGGGAGTAATAAACAAATTGGGTTTACTGGTTCCAATAAATCCCCAATAAATACTCACTTGTGCAAATATTCTAATGTTAAAATAAATAACTCAATCTCATTAAAGGGCACTCACTCAGAACTTGAGTTTGGTGGTTTGATTATGTTCATTGTAGTTTTCATAAATAAAACTCACTCGTGTATGATTGTATTGGACAACTATGGTCTTAGGTGTGTACCCTTTGTTGTATATTTATGGTTGCTAAGTCTAAATGATTATGATACCCTTGCAATGTGTTCTATTCATGAGCACACCACTTTATATACTTATCTTAGTCCTCTCCAATTTAAATATTTGATTACAAACAACACTTTCAAGATCATTGGCCAATTCTCATTGATCACCAATCTTTATTGTGCAAATTTTTTTAGGGGAAGGATAGTTAAAATAGTAAAAATTATTAGTGAAAGGGATCATCAAAAGGTGAAATAAAAGTTGGCTCTTGGAATGTAAGAGGGATGGGGAGACCAAGTTTTTGGGTAGAACTTGATACCTTCTGTAATATTCAGAGAATACAAGTGATGGCGATAATGGAAACTAAATCGGAATAAGTTCTGGAAGATAAAATGTGGCAATCAGCAGGTTTTGATGAAGCATTTTAGGTGCCTGCGATAGGCAAATCTGGAGAAATAGGGGTAATATGGAAATCTCAATTACTCACCCATGAAACTATTACAATAGACCACCATAGTCAACGCTACATTTGTGCTATATATTCTAACTCGAATCTAAACTTTCAGTGTCAAATTCTATTTGTTTTTGCTCCTGCACAAGATCGAGATAAACCTCTTTTCTAGGGAGAAATCATTGATAAAATAACTTGTTCCAGTCTCCCGAGCATTGTGGTGGGGGATTTGAACGATATAGTCTCAAGTGAGGATAAGGTTGGTGGTGCGCAAGTTTCCTTAAGATAAGTTTGGTGGTGCGCAAGTCTCAAGTGAGGATAAGGTCGGTTGTTGATCTCCCATTTATTTGGAATCGATTTACTTGGAGAAAAAAGAAAGATGGACTTGATAACATTTATGAACGACTTGATAGAGTTCTAGTCCGAAATGAGATCCTTGTACAATTTCCGAGTATTCACATTACTCATCATGCATTCTCGTCCTCCGATCATTGTCCAATTACTATAAATCTTAGTGTAGGAAACATTCCTCCTGCTGCCCCATTTAAATTTGAGAACATGTGGTTAAAAAGAAAAGATTTGAGAAACATAGTCAAACAAGCGTGGCGAGCTAACTGTGGAGGTTCCGAGATGTATTAATAAGTCTTCAAAACTAAAGTTCTGAAAGCAAAAATTAAAGCTTGGAATCAGAAAATTTTTGGGAATATTTTTAAACAATTAAGGGAGGTAGAAGAAGAACTCATTCTAATTCAAGGAAATCTTAGTCACGGGTCTGATGCTATCACAACATCAAAACAAAGAAATTTATTAAGGAAAAAAGAAGCTTTAATAAAATTTAATAAAACATACTGGAGCGAAAGGGCGAAAACCAAGCATATAAAACTGTTAGGTACTAATTTAGGGTATTTTCACAAAATAGCATCAGGGCGAAGAAAAAGAAAAGTAATCAGACATATTATATCCGAAGATGGTACTCAAATAATAGGTGAAGAAAACATCAAAAACGAGATTCGGCATGACATTGAAAAACGTTTTAGGAAAGAAAGTAGCATCCATTTTGTGGGGAGTAGCCAGCTAGATTTGATAACACCAGAAATAAGCGATGAAGATAATTGTGAACTCGTAAAACATGTCCTCAATAGTGAATGGAAAAATGCGGTGTTTAGCTTGGGAAGAAATAAGTCTCCGGGGCCCGACCAATTTACTACAGAATTTTATAAGAACTTCTGGGACATTGTGGGTCCATCCGTAATTAGAGCAGTGAAAAGTTTCTTTCTTTATGGAAGGATTCTTCGACAAATAAATCATGCATTTATCTCATTACTTCCTAAGGTTGATAACCCTAGTACAACCTGTAACTACAGACCAATTAGTTTGTGTACAACTCTTTATAAAATTATATCAAAAATACTTACTGAAAGACTAAAAAGGTTATAGGCAAAATAATTCATCCTCTACAAGGAGCATTTGTAGCAGATAGAGCTATTCAGGATAATGTTTTGATAGCTCGTGAAAATTTTCATTCTTTTAAAACACGAAAGAGAGTAGAAGGTTGGATGGCTATCAAACTTGATATTAAAAAAGCATATGATCGGTTAAATTGGGACGTTACGATAGCAGTATTGCAAAGATTTGGTTTCCACCCAACTTTCGTAGGTTGGATCAAAGAATGTATTTCGACAGTCTCCTTCTCAGTCCTTGTGAATAGCTCCCCTACCAAGTTGTTTGTCTCTTCTAGGGGTATTCGTCAGGGTGGCCCTATTTCCCCATTCTTATTTATTTTGGGAGCGGAAGTTCTAGCAAGAAGATTACATAAAGAATCCTTAATCCCAATGAGTAAAATAGGATTTAACTTTGGGCATAATGGCCCACGGGTTCCTTTTCTTGCCTTTGCAGATGATATTATCATTTTTGCTAAAGCATCGTTGAGCGCCAGTCAGAAAGTTAAAGAAATAATAGATGATTATTGTAAACTGTCAAGACAAAAGGTGAATTTTCACAAATCAACGTTTCAGACAACAAGGGGTGTTCCCAGCTCAAGAATTCAGCTAGTACAAAATTCTTTACAAACTCCTCATACTAGGGTATTGGAAAAATACGTAGGGTGTCCCATTATTAATGGAAGAGTCAACAGAATGACTTTTGAAGACATAATAAGTAAAACTAAAAATCAATTAGCAAAATGGAAAGCAAACTCCCTTTCTCAACAAGGTAGATCAATTCTCATTAACTCCAATTTAACGGCTAAACCGTTGTATGCAATGGAGAGTTTTATGTTCCCATCATCCTTGCATAAAGAATTGGACCAAGTAAACAGGAACTTTTTCTGGAATAAAGATCTTCAATATAAACCGCTTATAAGCTGGGATAAAATATAAAAACCAAAGAGGAAAGGTGGGCTGGGTATTAGAAAAGCTCGGGTGATGAATGAGGCACTCCAGATGAAATTACTATGGAAAACTCTTGCAGAACCAGATAATATATGGGTAAAAATTATTCGGCATAAGTATTTACGAGAAAATGACATCTTAAATTATGAAAGGGTTAAAAACTCCTCTTGGCAATGGAGAAATGTTGCTACACTAATCGATAAATTTAAAGACGGACTAATTTGGTCTATTGGGAATGGTAGAACTGTCAGGTTCTGGAAGGATCCTTGGATTTCTTTAAAACATCTCATTAATATGGTTAATTCCACACACATTATTGATGTTAACGCCCGTGTTAGCAGCTTCATATTGAATGGGAAATGATGGGAAGAAAAACTAGAAGAAGTTCTGGATTCTGATTGGGTAAAACGAATAATGGATATACCTCTTCCCGTCCACCAGATGTCGGACCGGTTGTATTGGAGGATGGACAAACAAAGATGGTTTACGACATCTAATGTTGTCAATTTCTTATCAAACAATGAGGCTTTTGATGACAACCCATGTAATTGGATTTGGAAGGTGAACACGTTGCCTAAAATCAAGAATTTCCTTTGGAAAATTTCTCAGAATGGATTACCTACTAGGGATAGATTAAGCAAAAGAGGAGCATCGATTCCGAATGTTTGCGGTTTCTATAATTCGTATGGGGAAGATGAGTTCCACTTATTCACAAATTGTGCTTTTGGACAAAGTCCACTCTTAAAAACTGGAAAATGTGCATAAGTGATCAACAACCTCTCTTATAAAAATATGAACGGCAAGACTATAATGGAAAGTCTAGGTCAGTGCTTGAATAAAAAGGAAAAGGAGGAAATGGCAATAAAATGGTGGTCTATCTTGTATTACAGAAACCAAGTAGTTTTTAGAAACCTAAAGGAACCTTCCCAAATAGAGGTACAATCTTTCCTGAAATATGTCATGGAAAATTGGAGAAGGGTAGAAATGGATGAAATAGACGATGAAGTACTGACGTCTGGCTATAAAGTTTCCTCGGGTCGTAAACTAAGCAGAAAGAATGTCAAATGGAGGAAGCCGGTGAGTAGTTATCTGAAATTAAATTTGGATGGAGCTGTAAGTGGAACTGGAGAAGCTAGTGCGGGATTTATAATAAGGAACTGGGTGGGAGATGCTATAAAACTAGGTTATAAGGAATTAGGTGTTATTTCCCCACTTATGACGGAGACGATCGTTGTTAGAGAAGGAATTATTGTTGCAGAGGAAAATAATTATCAAAAGCTCATTATCGAAGGGGATTCTCAGATTGTCATAAATCATCTTAAATCAAAAGGCCCTTGCCCCTAGAAAATTGAATTGATTATGGGAGATGTCAAAGGTCTGTTGCAAGCCTTTATGGATATGTCCTTCTCTCATGTGCCCCATGAGGGTAACAGGGTGGCTGACAAGGTTTGACACCTTGGCTGTCCTGTTAACGGGTTGGCACTGGAGTCTCATTCAGATCTTTTAGATCTCATCCGTCGGGATGTTATCGGTTAGGATTTCCAACCAAATTCTTACCTAATAAAAAAAATTGGATCAAAATTTATCTTATGCATATATAGATACATTGATTAAAGAGAAAATTTGGTGATTTAGACTCTATGCACATTTAATTAGCTGATTAGCCTCTTTAATTATTATTTGTAGCTGTCGTAGACCCTATTTTTACGGTCGGGATAAATACACCACAAATCTTGCACGTCGAAAACGACATGCAAGGTAAAAGTGGGTTAATTAATTAGAAAAAAGTGCTAATTAATTAAAAAGGCTTGCACATTGAATTGGACGTGCATTTAAAGAAGAGGATTTGCGGTGTATCTAACAACACCCTTTGTTTATGCAGTTAACAAAAAAATAAAGGGAGAAATTAATTAAAAAAATTCTGAGCAGTTGTGCTGAACCGCTTGGACGTGGGTGTGGGAGGTTACTCAAGTAACTGCCCCTATTCTCCTCCCTTTTAAAGATTGTTGCTGCTGTATCCAGGGTTGGTTTTCCTTTTCTTCCGAGCATAAAAAAAGAAGCAAACAAATCATCTCTTGCTCCTGGTTCCCCCTCCTCTTAGGTGAACCTGCTTCAATCACACAATACAGAAGCAAAAATCAATAGGCAACAAGGTAGCTTTAATGGCTTCCGAGACCCCCTCTTACAAAGCATGGGCTTTAAGTAAGGGTTTGGGTTTTGGAATCATCATTTAAGCTCTAAATTAAGGAAAAGTGTTGCTGAATTTTGCTTAAAGGAACCGGTTCACTGAAGAAACTCGATCATTGAGACCCCCTCTTACAAAGCATGGGCTTTAAGTAAGAGTTTGGGTTTCGGGATCATCAAATTGCCCTAAGCGTAGGCGAAACTCTGGCGAAATTTCACCAGAATCCAATCGGACCGGTTAAACCAAACTGGTTTCCTGGGTGTTTTGAGCAATAAGCAAATCAAACTAAAGATTTATTGCTTCAAACAACGTGGTGGAAGGGCTGAAATTTCATGACATCAGTGGGTTAATCAAAGCAACAAACAAGTCCCACAAATTTCCCTAATTGCTATTAAATTTCAATTAGCAGGACGGTTCTTAATTTTTTAAAAAATTGGAAACCAAATTTTAAATTTGGAATTCGTGACACAAATTAAGGGATTGGAACTCCAACTTCCCATCTTAAAACTAACGTGCTTAGGCCAGTAGCAAAGCACACAAATTGAAACCCCAAAATTAACTAATTCAATCAAATTAGTGTCAAGTTACACTAAACAGGGAAGCCTATAACAATTAGGGCTAAATCGATTCGAGTCGGGTGTCAAATGACACCAAATGGGATCCCAAGAGGACTCGATAAATTCATACGGAGAGAAGAGATCTGATTTGGGTTTATTAAAAATAATAATAATCAAAACTCACATGAATCTTCCATCTCTTCTCGATGACTGTCCATCGTTGGCTCTCTCAAGCGTTTGATCCCGTCGTCTTACGCCCTCGCAGTTACGAGCTCGACGTTGATTGCATGTCTCCTGCCCACTCTTCCGATTGCCCAGGCTGAAAATCACAGAGCTACTGGCAGCCTAACCTCCCTGCATTCGTGTCGTCGACTGTTGTTTAAGTTGAGAAGCCTCTCAAAAAATGCTAAACGGCAAAAACGAGCAGCAAATTAGGTCTCTATTTGACAGGCCGGCTAGCAACTTGGGTTTAATTGAAAACAAAATGAAATGGGTTGGATTCTTAAAGAAACAGGCTTGATTGTTCATTGTACACACACGTGTATATTATCATTTTTGAGGATATAAGAGTAATTGCAAAATTTACCCATTAAAATATAAGAATTATAATTGACACAAATTAAGAATTCGAGTTTTATCAAAACATAAAATTAAACTCGTCAAATATTCTTTGCCAATTAATTCTAGTGGGTCAATCTCAAACCGGCTTCAACAAAAACGGAGTCAAAACCTCAAATCAAGTTTTACCAAATATAAACTTGGTTTCTTACGACAGAACTACGCCTGATTTGATTCCGAGTTATCGGATACGTAGGCCACCGGATATAAAGCTAAAGCTCGTCTGGTTCAATCGTCAAACAAAAAAAAAAATCAAATTTCTTTTCCATTAAGAACTACGGATGATTTGATCCCGTCCAAACGGGTACGTAGGTAGCTCGACATAAAGCTTATGCTCGTTGAGTACAATCGTCAATCCAAAAAAAAATCAAATTGGTTCGTTCCGAACTACGGTGACTTAATTTCATCAAACAAGTGGATACGTAGGAAACTCGGTGTAAATCAAATCCTCACCTAGTCCAGTCATATTCAAACTTTCAATCAAATTTTCTCAAATTTATTTGCCGACTCTAAGTCGCCACAAATACCAAATTTCCATCAAATCCAAAGTGTCTCATCTGACTCGATACAAAGCTTCCGCTCGTCGAGTTCGGTCACGACCAAAGCTTCAAAAACCCAAATACCCAATTCAAGTTTGTCCTTTTCAAGAACTACGTATGATTTGATCCCTTCCAAAGGAGTACGTAAGAAACTCACAAACGAGTTCAATCACGACCCCCAAATTGACCTCTAAGGCAAAACAAGTCAAATCAAATCAAACTCTACATCAAACCGTTTTCTATGCAAATGATAGGCGGGTGCTTGAGTTACCCTTTGGAGAAGGTGGGCTCAGGTTACTTGGGTGGAGTGTTGTTCGAGCTACCCTTCCTAGAAGGTGGGTTTGAACTTTATCCTATGATGCATATAAGAAAACAAAACCAAATCCAAACCAAATCAAACTTAAACACTCTGAACTACGTAAGGCTTGATTCTCTTCCAAGAGATACGTAGGCAACTCGATAAAATACGGGTGCAACCCAAATCACCAAAACCACTAAAATCTTGGTATCGATACGACTTCGAATCAAGAGGATAACAAAAAGGGGTCGAACTCAAATATAAAAAATCAAATAAAACGTGTTGTACGTTTATTGCGAATTTTTGTCCAACAACGGGCATTTACCTATGCAATAAGCACTGAAAATCAATCTCTATAACTACCGCATTTATTGACATTGATGTCCATGTTTTGTGTCATGTTTTATATTGACTTTTATATCGATTTCTGTATACATTTCATACATATGGGTTAGAATAGTATAGAATCTATGTAGTTTATGATTATTTGCAAAATTATGGAGTCACTAGTTTTTGTTTAATTTCGCAGGAATCGGACGCACTTTGGAGCTTAAAGGAAACTCATGAAAAGGCTAAGAATGGTGCAGCTGGATAAAACGCCATTTTTCACCATTCATCGTTCTGAATCAAGCTTTGATGTCTTCATGAAAGTTGTAGCCCTCGAAAAGAGCTTTCCAACGCATGCTCATATGCGTCAATCGGACGAACGAGGACTCAGGAAAGTGTGTTTCAAGAGCAGAGCAGAATGCTGAGAGCTGACACGTTTACTCGACGTCAACCAACTTCCTCGACGTCGACCAAAACTGGTCGATGTCGACCAAGCTGAAATTGGGCCGCGAGTCCGTTGGGCCAATCCGAGCATAAGTGGATTACTTGGGAACGAAGGAACGCCGGATCTATGCCGAATCTATCAAGATCTATCTATGGAAGAAGGATTTATCCACCACATGAAGATATTTAGATATTTTCCTTTTAGATTAATGTTTTAATTAGTTAAGTTTTATCTTTAGGATTAGATAGAGATTTATTTCCTTGGATAGCAAGGATTAAACCCTATAAATAAAAATAGGTAGCAAGTAGAGAGAGAGAGAGAGAGAGAGAGAGAGAGAGAGAGTGTGGAGGTCGATTGGGGGTTAAGGAGCGAGAGCAATTTGGCTTCGATCGGTTGTAAGCTTTTATTTAGTTTATTAATGCAAAGTTATTTCCTTTTATTATTAATGTCTTTTCCTGCGATGAAGAGCGAGTAGTCCATCCACTTCTAGGGTCGGGGTGAGCCCGACGATAGCCAAGCGTGTTTGAGGTAAAGATTTGACTTTTATTATGCTTTGATCATCCACTGCCTTTTATATGTTTATCACCTATTTAATAGAGATCCACGTTAACAACTTGGATTATAAACATAAAATCGGTAGATACAATTAGGGTTTCTTGAAAGAGTTGTCTATATTCCCGCTGATTTTCTTGTTATAGACTGTGCAGAAGATCCTACTTGCCCTATTATTCTTGGTAGACCTTTTCTAGCTACTGCAGATGGCAAGATCAGCGTCAGGAAGCGATTGCTCACCTTCACGATAGGCGATGAGGTCTTAGATTTCTCTTTTGGCCCTACAAAGGAGGAAATTCCATGGCTGGAGGTGAAGAACATAAGCAACCTCGAGGGTAAGCAAACAACGGAGGAAAGCGCCAAGAAGCTGCTCCACATCGACCAACGGTGCTCGAAGTCAACCAAACTACTCGACATCGACCAAGCTCACTCGAAGTCGACCTCCTCTGTTGAACACCAGACCTGCCAAAAGCCTAAGTATGGGGTCCCTGTTTTGATTCTTCAGCGTGTTATTCGGTGAGCTCCTTCCTTTACCTTTGTTTTATATTATTTTATACAGTGGGGACACTGTATATTTTGAGTATGGAGTGGGGGAAAAGCTCATTATCATTATATTATTTTGCTATTACATGGTGTATTTTGAGTAAATTTTTAATTTTTGTGCATAATTGCTAAACTCAAAGTTTTATGAGACATCTCCCAAAGCTTGTAAATTGTTTAAATAAAAGTGTCATGGAAGCGTTAATTGAACTCGACGATACAAAGTTGGATTCATTAGAGATATAGCATGAAATTGCCTAGTAAAGGGAAGCCACAATGAAGTACATTATTTTCTTGAAAACCATGAAAGGAGGTAAAATTTGAAGTTGCTTTTGACATGTTGCATGATAAGAGGATGGAGGACTTTATATTTCCATATATGCTCATATTGTTATATTCCTAGCCTTACCTATGCTTATGCATCACAAAAGCCATATTGAGCCTTATTTCAATTATTGCTCCACATGTTCTAAATATTGCCCATTATTTACCTTATTTCCATCCGGGGATTATGTTGAGAATGATGTTACATTATGGAGATTGTTATATGGTTGTTGTGTTGTTATCATTATTGGAGTTTGGCTCGAATGTTTGAAATATATGGAAAATTTAATGAGTGAGAAAAAATCCGATCACCTCAAGAGATAAAGGTAGATCAAGCCTGCTCGCTGAGATAATAGTTTGGCAAGATGGGACACTAAGGTAAGGAGTTTGAAGCACTAAGTATCCGGGGCCATTCATGACACCCATGTTTGTAACACCCGAGAAGGCACTGAGGTTAGAGAGGTAAAAGCATTATTATTGAAAAAAAAAAAAAGCAATGTGCGATGAGAGAAATGTGAGAAATCTTATGAAGAAGGAATGTGGAAATTCAGTTTGGAAATACTCAATTTCCCCGGATTATTAGTACCACATTGCCAAAAATTACCCACCTTTAGCCTTTTACCAAATCTACTCCTTATTTAACTTAATTAAAGTCCTCTTGATTATTGTTGCTTTGTCACATGAATTGTTTTTGCATAACCCTTCTTTTGTGAGTAGATGTTGCTTTTATTGCACATGTATGGATTTGTGACATTAGTACCTTTTCAATAATGGTAATTAATTGCAGGGTTATATAAGAATGAATCTAAGATGTTGAGAGTTTGAATTCTTCCCCTGAATGACCAACCAAGTTATTGCTTGGGAACAAGCAAGCTTAAGTATGCACTACTAGAAAAACGCAATTAGACATCTGTTGTGAACAAATGTCTTTCAAAATAATTTCCGATCTCTTTGTGCGTGTAGTAAAAGATCAATTTTTCCACAACGGTTTTAAGCCGATGTCTTTTCTTAGTTAAAATATCTGTTTTATTTTAAATATAGATATAAATCAGCCATTAAAATTTATTTTTGACATGTTCACTTGTTGTTAAAGCCTCGTTATTTTTCATTTATAAGCTTTTGAAAATGTCCACATCAAGCCTAAATTTTACATTTACATCACTATTTTTAAAATAATCAATGTATTAAAACAAAATAGACATCTTTTTTTTATCATATTGATTTTGTGTATATTAATTTCATATATACAATTTGTGAATTTTTATTGTTTTCAAATAATCTATCATATAAAATATGTACATAAGTGATGTATTAATATGATATGGACATCATTTTATATTTTTATAAAGATGTTGTTGTTAGCTATTATATCAATTTATATTAACATTGTGATGTTAAAATATATGTTACACATTGATTTAGATTATTCAGATGATGTCTATAATTATGCTAGCATCTGTTTTTATGTGGTGGGTAGATTTCATAGCTATTAAGGCACATCATGTCTCAATTGTCTTAATAGTAATGACTCCTCATTTAGATGGCCCTTTATAAAAGTACATAGGCATCTCAATTGTCTTTGCATTTGAAGTAGTAAGAATATCTCCAGGCCAAGAGGCAAACTGGGTACAGAGTTGTAATAGATTTTTACAAAATATAACTTGATTCCTGATATCAATCCCACATCTACAAGTATAAAACATGGAACATGACCGAAATCCTTAGTCTGAACTCAATGCAAACTGTCTTGACAAGTGAAGTGATCATGTTGAAAGCAAACATCTACTCATTAGAATTTGACGACAAGCAGTTCGTTAGCTAAACAATGGACGATGTAGAAACTAAAACAGAGATCTGCGAGGGTTTCCAAAACTTCTACCAGCATTGTAGAATTCATGAAGATGAAAAACAGGCAAGAAAAGAGACCAGAACAGGCAGGCTGTGAATTTGAATGGAGACTATAGATTCGACTGTATCACCGCACAATTAATCCTCGTCTGCAGGACCCTGATCTCTCTTGGGAACAGGGCCACCAGCGGGTTTAGCCAGGATGATCTGTAGGATCAAAGTAAACAAAAGTAAATCAATAAAGGATTATGGAGACAAAGAAAGGATACTAACGTCCGCACTACAATTTACTTGTGTGATTACTAGGCTAATGCTAGTATTGTCATGCTTGTCACTGGATTACTTGATGGTACTTCAGATAATTATATGATTTTAAGTAAATCTATGAACTGTTTATGGCTATTTTTTTCCCTAAATATTCATGAGAAAATAAGAAATACACTGTCCTATCTTTTCGGGAGATATAAGATCAAACCAGGTCAAGATTTGCCTATAGAATATATAATTAGAATGCAATAGCACATTTCAGGACTACAATTGAATGCCAAATACCCGGTCCACTCGAAGAACTGTGCAGGCATCATCTGAAGCATACTTGAGAGCGAACAATCTGGCACAACACTGCATGCATATAATTTAGGTTTGTATCCTATAAGGTAATGCAAAAGGCTGACCATGCTAAGATTTCAGTACTTCTGAGAGAGAATAACGGGCCACAAATGTGTCCGAAGAAGAGCATCATGCTCATCCTTCCTCCACCACAAGCCCACAGTAAAGAAACACTCACGTTTATAAACAAAATTGTAGTGGGCAAGAAAATCAAGAAGGGAATGGACTAGGATTCACACATGCGAACAAGTCTTGAATGGAAACGAAATTGGTAAGCATGAAGTTACATCAACAACAAATATCATATCATATGACTTTCTCAATCAAATTGAATTACATGTACATCAATTACCAATGCTGAGTATCCCAAACCAAAGATTCCGATGCTCTAGCATTACATGTGATTCTTTAGACCTAGCTTCAACAGGCATTTGGAACATAGGTCCCGTAATGGTTACATTCACATACTGATCCAATCTGCACAACAGGCCAAGCACAGTTGAATAACTAAAAATCAATGTGATAAAATTTTAAGAATAAGGCACTCACAAGTACCATACTCGATAATTGGCACCTTTTTTAAGACCTATTCTTGCGCTTTTGAAGATTAAGAAACACACGAGTAACTTAACTTTTCTATTAGCATATTCACCGAGAAATTAAAGATATATGAATTTGCTCAATTATTAACAAGATGCCAAACCTCTAATCCAAAAGGCAGCTCTAGATTAATACGTGAAAATGAAGCCAAAAACAGAGCAGCTTTCATCAAATTATTGTACGGCAATGACAAAGCTCACATGAAAACTGTTTTCACAATGATTATGAAACGAATGAGGAGAGATAACTACAATAAAGAGTAAATATCCCCATCACTTACCCAGTTTCCTTGAAAGAAAATTCTTTCAGTTTTCTAGCTAACTCCATTTCTGTAGCTGCAGCACCAGGTACTCTTCGACTATCCCTGCACAATGACTACAGAAAAATAGCTATATTATTGACAGTGAATGCATATTAGATTTCTTTTTTTGTTTGAAAAGCTAGCAATAATAACCAACTTATACTTGGTTCAATCAACTATCACTACACATCGACTACAGAAAAAAAAATGTTTTTAACAGAAAAAACATGTAAGTTAGTTTTCAACACCCTCATTTCCAATTCAATTCAACATTCCTAAGTATTTTTTTTAAAGATGGGGCAACTCAAGCATCGGTCAATCATTAGTTTAGACCCTTTTTGAGCAGTGTCAAACCTAATCATCATATTTCCATCATCAAACATTAGAAAGGATAGAACATCTAATAAGCAAATCAAATACAGCACAAAAGTTTATCAAAGAAAATCATACAGAAATTTTAATATAGAGTTCTATCTTCACTCAGAACAAATTTCCAACTCCAAATCTTATCAGAAAGACAGCAAATTTTGAGCATTCCCAAGACAAACTTGTTCTATGAGAACATCGGTGATCAATTTTATGCTGAAGGCTATATTTATAGATCCAAAAATTAATGAATGGATTCACTTGAAAGACTGCGGTGAATAAAGCTCATTAGGTACACTAATAAATAACAGAAGATGTGTTTCCAAAGATGAATTCAGTCTTTTAATTGCTCAGGATGTGTAACCTATCTCATATGAAACTTCACATGTAGAAAAAGGAGATCCAGATGCAATTTCCCACAAGCAAACCTTCACTAATAAATAAAAAGTTTAAGTTCACATGGGAGCTGTCAAATGTAAGGAAAAGCACATATTGAGGACAATGAAAAGGGGCTTGTGCATTCTATCAGATCATAATCTGACTAGGTTTAAAGGTAAGGATGCTCACTTTTCAGGCTTGTTTGGGATATCATTGAGGTTGTAATTGATTATCCGAATGAGACCCAGATTTTGAATAGAACCAAAAACCAACCATGCCAACAAAGTTGGCTTGAAGGATCCCTTTGAGTTTCCCTTCTTCATCATTAGCAGTAAACCTGAGGAACATGGGAAAAGAAAGAAATAAATCAATGGATGCCTTTGAATATCTTAACCAAATTTAACTCTCATGTTCGACAAATAATTGATATCAAATTGAGGTTTCTTTTCACCAAATTGGAGTTGGATGAAACAACAAGTGAACCCATTAAGCCTAATGTCCACACATAAAAACCAGAATCCAAATCAAATGCTCAAAGGAAACCCTAAACCTACGAATTTCTCATCAATTAACAAACGAATCATACTAATCTCACCTATGGCCTATCAAGTGATACAACATGACCCGCAATGGCTAGATCTAGCAATCAAAAACCCTAAAAGAGACAGCAATAGAGAGAGGTAGAGACTCACATGAATCCGCTACCAAAAGACTTCAGATCTAGAACTTGGACAACCAACTCCGAAACATCAGAGGATGAATCCGGCAATGGCTTTGATAAAATAGTCGCAATAGCGTTTTGAGTCGGAGTGACTGTCATATCCTTGTCTCTTGTTGTCAGTGTGGAACAAGAACGAAGAAAGGTGAACGGGGGTGTAGCCGAGATGAACGACGAGGGAGTGAAATGGGGAGAAGCTAGGGTTTGTTTTTGTAGAAGGTAAGTGACCGGAGAAAGTAGGGAAGGAGGTCGGTGGTGGCTGCGAGGCGAGAGAGAACGGAGAGTTTTTTTGGTTTTTTGAGTTAAGAACTTAAGAGAACCGAGGGCATTGGATGAAATGATTCAATCTGTTGGGCGGGTGTTTAAAAAAAAATTCTAAGTATGGGCGGGCGTTCAAAACAATTAGAAAACTTCATTGGGCGCGCGTTTAATCTTGTTTTTTAAATTAATCATTTAACATCTGTTAAAAAATTCAGCTGTTGTCTTAAAGTTTTTTAATATCACAAATTTATTATTTAATGTAATAGAAGAGTTTAACATCGGTCGCTTTGTTGACAGACTTTAATCATATGATGTCTAATTGTAGTATTCTAGTAGTGATGGGGTGATTTGATGTCCATGTTTTGTGTCATATTTTATATTGACTTTTATATCGATTTATGTATATATTTCATACATATGGGTCTTGAACATTATTTGTTGACCAGTTTCCTTGAGGATCGAACCTGACTTCCTGCTGCTACACCGGGAGGGAGTCTTGAACATTATTTGTTGGGAACTGAATCGGTTTGCTTTATTTTATTCCTATTTTATTTGCAATCTCGATTTCCTCTGTTAACATACATCTTTAAAAAAAGCAGTTTATAACACATAAATTATAAAATCGGACGATCAATCCATCACATTAATTACACATTCTAATGCGAAACTCGTTAAATTAGCAAAGCTAGCCCAGGGAAGGATCAAAAACTGCTTGATTATAAACATTCAAACCTCTTGCATAACTGCCATTTCCCGAGTTTCGTTAAATCTAAACCCTAAAACCGAAGCGTTCTAATTTAAAATGTAATAAATGGAAAATAGAAAATCAATTCTTTCGGATCTGATGAAATGTTGATGTATAGGGTAGATCTAGTCTCAACAAGTGTATAATCAAATGTGAAACAAAATCGAAGAGCAAGAGAGAGTAGATTTATGATGGGGTATGAAGCAGATGAGGTTGATCAACACCTTCTAGAATGAGAAAAGCAGTTTAGTGTTAGGAGGAAAATCAAATATGAAATAAATATAAAATATAAATCTCAAATCGAATCCTTGAACCACGCAAATAAAAATTATAAGATTTCCTCTCATTGTAGTGGAAGGGAATTAGGATCGTGTCCACGAGAAAGCGTGTCAGCGCTCGCCTTTTGAGTCCCAATATGCTCTTGTATAAGAATCTGCACAACAGAAGACGAAAACAGCCGACTTTCCTGCAAATCTGCACAACAGAAGACGAAAACAGCCAATGTCGAGTACAGGGGTACTCGACGTCGACTACAGTATTCGAGATCGACTAGTAGTGGTCGAGATCGAGTGCTTCAGTGCAGATAAAAACGTAATGAAATAAAACAGAAATGGGGGTAAACAAAAATCGGTGGGATGTAATTCTTTAATATAGAAAGCTCACAGAATCGGGGTTTCAGTGCCATAATAATAACCATATAAGAATAATGCTGAAGGTATAAAAGATCATGCCTTTTTATCAAATATCATTCGTTATTAACAAATAGGAAAATAGAGGCTTTCGCATAAACCCTAATTGTTACTAACCCTTTTCACATAATTAATTCAAATTTCAATTAAGATCATTTTCGCTTCAATAACACAAATCGCTTCAATAACACGATCCTTAGTAGGTGCATCCAGGCAATTGAATATGATCTCCTGGATGACGTAGGGTGGCTGTCCATGCGTAGGACAAGATTTCAGAAGCCTCTTGTAGTGCTCCTAGACATGTGCACGTTTTTCCCCTGGCTTCTGTCTGAAAGCCGTGATTTGTTATCTAAGAGCAGATGTTTTTGTAGGAGGAAAGAACTTGTTGAGGAAGAGGTCCTGTAGTTCGTTCCAAGTGCGAATTGATCGTGCATGCAATCCTTCCAGCCACTGTTGCGAATTTCAAAATTAATAGCGGGAAGAACGATCGGCGATTTTGGAACTTCCAAAATAGGATGCAGATACTCCTTTGCGTTGGATGGGATATGCCCCATCTGCTCCTCAAGTTTCCTTCTCGTGTTAACCTCGCGATCTACCCTTGCCTCCCACCGCTGCTAGTTCTGTGTATATTCCGCCTCTGCTAGTTCTGTGTATATTCCGCTTCTCCGGTGGTAAATTCCTCTATCCGTAGGCGGAGTTGCTCAAGCTCCTATGCTGGTGTGAGCTAGCTCTCATTCTCATTGTTGGATGTCGACATAAGTCTCCTCCTAAGCCTTTGCTGAAGATGGAAAAATCGCTCAGACTCGAGAATTGGGTCTATGGGTGTGCGATCAGTTCTTCGCATGCACCTGAAAAACAAGAACAAAAAGAAACAAGTAAAAAGAAACTAAAAAGCAAAAAAGAAGAGTACAAAGAACTAAAAAGGGCGCGATTGATTGCTTCCCCGGCAACGACGCCAATTTGTTGTTGTAGGAGGATGGTCAAGTATGAAATATAAATAAAATATAAAGCAAACTGACTCCCTGTCTCAACAAATAAATACAAGACTTCCTCCCGTTGTAGTAGAAGGCAGTCAGGATCGATCGACGAGGAACCGTGTCAGCGCCCGCCTTTTCAGTTCCAAAACTCAGCATGATCTCGACCAGAAGAGTCCTCGACTTCGAGTAAGGTACTTTACTTCGACCACACTGTCGAGTAAAACAGAAAGCAAAAACGAGCAGAAAATAAAAACGAAAGCAAATTAGTCGATCTCGACCAAACCAACTCGACATCGACCAACCTTCCTCGACGTCGACCAAATCTTTGTCGATTTCGAGTAAAAACAGAAATAAATCGTAATTTTAAAATTGCGTAAAACGAAAGCAAACACAAATTTTGTGAATAAAACCAATTAAACTAAAGCACTTCCAAGATCAGGGTTTCAACACCACAACGATAACCATGTAAAATAACACATAAAGCCATAAAAGATCATAATTTTCATCAAATAACTTTCGTTATTAACAAATAGGAAGATAGAGGCTTTTGCATAAACCATAATTGTTACTAACCCTTTTTAACATAATTAATCCAAGTAGTATTAAGATCACTTTCGCTTCAATAACACAAACAAGGATCACCTTCAACTCTCACAAAAGAATCATGCTCGTAGGGATAGAAGACGAAATCGCATCAAAAGATTGTACCTTTACCGCATCACCTTACATGGCTACCGTCTGACTCACCCCGACCCTATAATTGAGTGACTACTCGCTCTTCATCATGAATAAACACATCAAAGATTTCAGGAAAATAAATTGCATTAATAAACTAAAAGAAAGTTTACAACTGAACAAAGCCAATTCCGCTCTCGCTTCACAACTCCACTCAGCCTCCGCCTTCTCTCTCTACTCTCTCTCTCTCTCTCTCTCTCTCTCTCTCTCTCTCTCTCTCTATGTGTGTGTGTGTGTGTAATTGGAACTAGAATTGAATGGAAATTGAATGCCTAAAAAACAGCCCCTAAGGCTTTATTTATAATATTCATTCCCTAGCTAATCTAGGAAAGAATAATCTATCTATATCTAAACTTTCTATCTAAAATATTAAGATAAAACTTGGAAATAAAATAATTATATCTAAAAGGAAATAAAGCTAATTTGGATAAATCTTCCTTCTCTTGATAGATCTTGATATCTCTTGATAGAATATCTCGAATCTTGGCTTGCAAGTAACCTCTCATGCTCGGATTTCTCCTCGTTCCCGAACTCGGACTACTCTGGAATGTCCTCGACGTCGACCAAGTTCCTCGACGTCGTGTAGAATTCTTCTCCCCTTGGATTGTACTCGAGCTCAGCTATCTTCTGCGCTCGTCGAGTTTCCTCGACATCGACTAAATCTACTCGACATCGAGTAGAACCGGGCTCCTCGAGTGGCTTCTGCTCGACTTCTGGTTTTCGACTCGGATTACTCGACATCGACCAAAGTTGGTCGACATCGACCAGAGTTGGTCGACATCGACCAGACTGTGTCGAGTTGATTTTCTCGTTCTTTGCTCGATTTGTCCTGGTTCCACTGCCCCTTGACCTTGGACTTTCTGTAGTTGACTTTGAGCTTTCCGTCCTTTCTCTGAATTGTTGTACAATTTCTGCGAAATTAAACAGAAACTAGTGTAGACTCCATAATTTGGCAAATAAGTGTAAACTACATAGAATCTGTACTATTTTAACCCAAATGTATGAAATGCATGCAGAAATCGATATAAAAGTAAGTGTAAAACATGGAAATTTAGGCTCACAACATGTCACTTAGACTTAAATTGCATGGAAAATTCCAAAAAGATGGACTATTGATATCAATTGATTGTGAATCATTTGACACTTGCGACTCATGTCTAATGAGAGAAAAATTACAAGGTCACCTTTTACTAGGGTAAGTGAAAAGGCGACTGAGCTCTTGACACTATACATATGGATGTATGTGGGCCTATGAGCACAAAAGCTGGAGGTAGGTATAAATACTTCATAACTTTTACTAATGATTCAAGTAGATACAATTGTATTTACTAAATGAATTAGCATAAAACTGAATCATTTTGAAAAGTTCAAGGTGTTTCGGAATGAAGTTGAAAACTAGCTTGGCAAGAAAATTAAGGCACTACAATCCGATCGTGGTGATAAATATTTGAGTCAAGAGTTTGATAATCATTTAAAGAGTTGTGGGATTTGATTCCCGACTAACTCCGCCCAGAACACCACAAATTAACAGTGTCTCTAAAAGGAGAAATATGACCTTGTTGGACATGGTCTAATGAATGATTATTTTTGTTAATCTTCCAATATCTTTTCGGTGTATACTCTCACAAACATGATGTTCACACTAAACAGGACTCCATCTAAGGCTATAGAAAAGACATCATATGAGTTATGGACTGGAAGAGTTCCAAGTTTGTCTTTTCTCAAGGTTTGGGGATGCGAAGCATATGTAAAACGTTTACTAGCAGATAAGCTCACAACAAAATCCGATAAGTGCTTCTTTGTAGGGTTTATCCTTAAGGAAACAAAAGGGTACTACTTCTACAATCCCACCGAGCACAAAATGTTTTTTGCTAGGGATAGTGTCTTTATGGAAAAGAGTTTGTTTCCAAAAAGTCAAGTGGGAGAAATGTTGATCTCGAAGAAGTTCGAGTGAAGCAACAAACCGAGTAACGTCAAGAAGACATGGATCATTCCATGTCTGAGACTATAGATTTTGAGGACTTAATTCCACAAGAAGAAAGAACTCATAATCATATACCGGAGGTAGAGGAGTTACAAGAACTCACTCCTACTAGTCCACAAATCGTTGTGGTAGAACCTTTACTTGCTCAACCCACACGTAGATTGGATAGGCAAAGATCGTTGAACTATAGATTTGTTGAATTCATTTTGACTACATGTCTGGACATTCTAATGTTAGAAATCAACAAGCCTACTACATACAAGCAAGCCACGATGGGTCCAGACTCCGAAAAATGGCATGGTGCCATGGTGTCCGAAATAGATTGTATGTCTAGAAATCAAGTACGGGGCTTGAGAGATACACCAAAAGGGATAGTACTTACTGGGTGCAAGTGGGTTTACAAACTCAAAAAAGACAAGAATGAAAAGTCGTCGTGATTAGATCTATTCGGATACTTCTAGCAATTGCAAATCATTTATGAGGATGTGTACATGACACATCTTAAAGGTTTTTGAAGATCCACATAATCCTAGGAATGTATGCGAGCATAAGAAGTCCATTTTTGGACTTAAGCAAGCATCAAGGAGTTGAAACCTTCGATTTGATGAAGTGATCAAAGAGTTTGATTTCATCAAATGCGAAGTAAAACCTTGTGTTTACCAGAGTTTAGTGGGAGAAAAGTTGTTTATTCTTGATTTGGTATGTGGATGACATACTACTTATTGAGAATTCAAATGCTTGAGTCTGTAGAAGACTGGCTCAAGAAGCATTTCTCAATGACAGATCTTGGAGAAGCCGAGTACATTTTAGGCATCAAGATCTATAGAGATAGATCCAAGAGACTCATTGGACTAACTCAGGGAACTTATATAGATAAGGATATAGAGAGGTTCAAAATAAAAGATTCCAAAAAGGGATTTTTGCCCATGCAACATGGTCTATATCTAAACAAGAAATAGTGTCCAGTAACACCAGCTGACCTGGATAGAATTAGTCGGATCCCTTATGCATCAGCAATAGGATCCATTATGTATGCCATGATATGTACTCGTCCAGACATTGCATTCGCCTTAAGTGTGTGCAGCAGATACCAATCGAGTCCAGGTGAAGCACACTGGAGTGCAGCTAAGAGCATCCTCAAGTAATTGAGAAGAACTAATGATGATTTCTTGGTGTACGGAGAACATGATGAGTTGATCATGGAAGCATAAATGATGCAAGCTTCCAAACAAATAGAGATGATTCTGATCTCAATCCGGATACATCTTTGTTCTTGTTGGAGGAGGTGAGAACTAGAGGAGCTTAAAGCAATTGATTCTACAATGGAGGTTGAGTACATTGTATCATTGGATGTTGACCAGGAAGTTGTCTGGATAAAGCAGGTCATTGATGAGTTTGGTGTGGTTCCCAAAAGGGTTGAAGTCATTAACATCCATTGTGACAACAATGATGTCATTGCTCATTCCAAAGAACCCGACTCTAATACCAAATCCAAACACATACTCAAGAAGTTTCGCATCATGTGAGACTATGTCTAGTAAGGTGATGTGAAGTTGTGCAAAATACACACGGATGATAACATTGTAGATCCGTTGACTAAATCGTACCCCTTCCCAGACCCAAATATGATAGTCACACTAGGGCTAAGGGACTCAAGTCCATTGATGAATGACTTAGAGTTTTGATGTTTTGATATCTTTTATAGATGATCAAGGCTGTTGAAACATATTTGAATCATGTTTGTTCGAAATAAAGTTTCACTATTATTCAATTATGGTTTATAATTGAATAAAATTTCCTAATAATTTATGATTATCAAATAGGATCGCTGCGAAAGTCGTGGTGGTTGAAATCCTATTAAGTGAAATGATATTATGAATTATGTTTTGTCGTTGTCTGAATCAGTAAATGGGACATAAATGATTTAATATAGACTATTATACAAGTTGATTGATGGCGCTAAGTTTCACGGGCTATAGGGACATGGAGATGTCTAATCAATTGTATAGACAAGTATGGTGGATACTTGTTGGATAGACCTGCCTTAAGATTTTTCAAATAAGTTGGATAATTTAAGGTTAAAATATTATGAGTAGGTTTCTCAGACATGAGTGTAATATCCCTCTCACTTAATGATTGGTAGCCTTTGACACTATCAACCACTGATCCGTCAAAGGCAGTCATAAAGGCAGTGATTGGGGTTGCTAAAATTTGAATGGGAGCTATAGTCACGCAAGATTGGAGAAGTCCTCCTATTCTGGATATGTGGATATCTAAGTAGGAATAGTGTTCTGGCCACTCGAAGAGTAAGAACTATAAAATGCATGGCTATGCTCAAATGGATTAATAAGTAATTATTTGTTTATTTGACAGCTCAAGCTCGGGATCGAGAAATAATTTGAATTGATATGGATAACATGAGATGTTATCATATCGTCAAATTGAAGATTAAGTGACAAAGGAATTGAAATCACACATCCACTTAAGGACAAGTGGGAGATTGAAAGGATTGGTGTCCTTTGATTGATGTGTAAAATACTAATGATATAATAGGATTAAAATTGAGATTTATAATCTGAATAATTTAGGTAATTATAGTAGTTTGCTAGAAGCCAACTATCATTTAAAGATTAAATTATATTTAATATATTGCTATTTTATTCGGGTCCTATAAGGTCATACACAAAAGAGTATTAGGAATTGAATAATTGATTAATGATAATAATAAGTTATTATTGTTGATATAATATCTTTATGGAAAGATATTGTGGATAGAAGATAAAAGATAAATGTGACTTATTAGGAATAAGTGGACCTAGTTTCTACATTATATAAGAAGACATATTGAGAATAAGTCTTAATCAAATTTTTTTGGCATTGTGTCTCTAATCTTCTCCCACCAAAATTGCTAGCCTCCCTAACCCGGTAGTTAATTATGTCACGATGACATTTGATGTTGTTGTTATTTAAATTACGCCAATTTGCATAGATATACAAAAAAAAAACAGCTATGCAAAAATGTCCATGGGGGTAGAAATTGCAACGGGTGGCAAACTGTTAGTTTTGCAAATTCCTCTCATCTGGTAGCAGATCACTTGGCCAAAAAAAAATTAATGCAAAGATTTGTAGAGAGAGATGGTTGAGATGATAGAAATCTGAAAAAAGGGGGACATGTGTCAAATTTGGAGAGGAGGAAGGGATTTCACTTGGCAAAAAAACTAAAAAAGAAGAAGAAATTGTAGTAGAGAGAGGGATGAGATGACACATTCAATGTCAATTGAGCACGTGACATCACATGCATTAAATGCAAAGAGAGCTTTGCACATGTAAAATTCCCGCCCGGGCAAAATGAAGGGAAAATAAGTGGGGATACACATGGAAAAATGGAGGGAAAACAAGTGAAGTTCTAAAAAGAAAACTGATAGAGCATATTTAGTGTTGCATTATAGAGTGCATTTAGCATAGTTTAGTTGTGAATATTGCATATATTTAGCCGCATTTACATAATCAGTTGTTGAGTTAGAAGAGGCGGAATCTACATGATTTTATGGATTATTTCAGGGATAGTAGATTGAAGGAGAAATGAATTGGAGAAGAGCAAAAACAAGCTAAAGAAGAGGTTGAGAAGCTGTGAAGTTACGGAAGAAGGAGCTCGGAAGAATCACTGGCTGCCCCGCCATTTACCTAGCCGCCCCGCGGCGCGAAGAGATATCGAAGGAGTTCGCTGATCGCCGGCCGCCCCGCGGCCCTCACAGAAATACGGCGTTCAATGCTGAACTTTAATTAGGGTTTTTGTTTATTCTTTTGCCGACTTTCTAAAGCTTTATAATACTGCTCTAGTTTATTTCTTCCATTCACCTTATGCACTTTAGAACATTGTTGAGAGTGCCGTTGAGCATGAGCAACTAAACTCTCGAGGTTTCGCCTACGATTTGGATCTTTGATTGTTGAATTGTGAGTTTCTTAATCTAGTTCATATTCCTATTCCAATGTTTTGACTTCTTTGCGCTTAATTGTTTGAATGTGTTTTATTCTTTCTGGCCTGATCAACTAGTTAGGGTAGATTCATTCAATTGCTAGGGTTTTGCAGATTCCTCGTAGAGAATCTTAACCCAAGTGGCAATCATATCCCTTTAGGACTCGTAGGACTAATTGGATGTGTAGGAAGTTGAATACATGTTGAATATCGACTCGTAGCTTGATATTATGTGTACCTAATTCATACTCTTAATGCTATCTCTAGGTTGAATCTTAACCGTGTTAGGGTTATTTAGAAATAAGGGTTGCTAGGACTCGTAGGACTAGTAATCTACCTAAGATCTGGACAAAGACATTGATAGGAAAAGATAATAACTAGAGGCTGAAACAAGGATCAAATTCATCAATCGAAGTGATAAATTGTAGGTGAACCTATTTCTCTCCACTGCATTCTACAATCAATATTTTTTGTTTGCTTGCTTTCGCTTTGATAAAAGGCGGATCTTTTTCACACCAACCCCCCCCCCCCCATATTCTCTATTAGCGATTAGACTTGCACTTGAATTGAATAAATTTCCCTGTGGATCGACCTCTTGCTTACACACTATACTAGTTGTGAGTTTGAGTATTCTTTGGCAAGAACAACGACAGGTTTTCCTCTTATCAAAAACCCAGAAATTTAGTTACTAGTTAGCTAAAGGGAAATCCTAATCATCAACAATATATATATATATACATGCGCAGAGATACATGTGACAATTGCGTACAATATACATCAACGATCATTGATAAGTATGGTTTTTGTTTTCAATTTACAAACATGGATTCTCCCCGTCCTCTAACAAACACTAAGAAGACCATAATATCTTTCTTTCGCAGGGGAGAAAGGGGTGGTCTTACTTACTCTCGTTTGCAATGGTCGGTGGGAACATGGAGGAGGGGGATGGGTGTACAAAGATCGAAATTCCGACAAGGCAATGCTCATAGAGGAGAGCATGTCGTTTGGCAAGCTTCAACATCCTCGTGTCACTCCTCTCTTGGACCTTTGCAACCTCCCACATGACTAGAAGGTCGAACACCTTCACCTTGTCCCTTCAAAAGAAGCTTCTAATGGCGTCTTTAGGATCCTCGTCCTCAAAGTCCTGATTTCTTCCAGCATATTTGAGGTCGGTGACGAGGCAAAATTTCATGATGGAGAACCGGAGGAGTCACCCCTGGAGCTCGTACAATGTCTCACACCAGGCCCGTGCTTTAGGCTGTTCAGGTGGCCCAACGGAACAGGACCCCCAAAATTTTAGGGACCAATATTAATTATATTTGGTATATAGTAAAGGCCTTCCAAAATATCATAATTATATCAAGTAGCGCAGTGGCGTGGCCCTTGGAAGGAAAGCCTTCCATCCCGTGTTCGACTCGCAATTAATGCTCCAATTTTTTTCCCTTTCTAACACCTCTAACACTATTTTTCACACAAAAATAGTGTAAATATATGAATTTACACTATTTTTATGAAAAAAATTAATCAACCCCTTTAAAAGACCTTTAACACTAAATTTTTCACAAATATATTTTTCTAAAAGAAAAAATATATGAATTTAAAATATTTTTATGTAAAAAAGTAATCAAAATATAAGAAGTTATTATCTTATTCCCATGTTTGATAACACATTTTATCTAACACTTTAATGTAAAACTAATTTACAAATAATATAAATCAACAATATTTTTTTAACATAGGGCCCCCGAAAAGGTCGGCACGACCCTGTCTCACACTTCTTCAATGTCTTCGACTGCCTCTTCGGGAAGTAATGGATAATGGCGCAACAGTACGACACATTGGTTTTGATCATTACAATGCCCCTAGCCTGCTATCCTTCAACATTTTCCAATCAGCCGCACCTTGGACGTCGTCCATTCCTTTTAGCAAGCCCATCTTCAAGAAGTGGTTCGACCTCCTTCTGAAATACTTTTCTCGAAGAAGGGCTAATGTCGGCTGCACAAATATCACACAACACGACACGGTTAATAACACCAACACAAAAAATGGGCATAAATCTATCCGAGAAGTGATTACATTTAATACCTTCTTACTCGACGATGTCACGGCGTTTTTTCCTTTCATTTTTCTCATATTATCCTTAATATGTCATACAAGTGTTCACATAATACCTATTTTAGCAATAATCCTTGCTAGTATATACAAATTTCCTACCAGTCAAAATAATTTTTATGACACTACATATAACATTACACTCATGACACAAATACACAAATGCCACGAATACAGAGGTTCACATAGTCATAAGTCCCACAAATACACATGTTCATATAAACTCAAAATGATATCTGACAAAAGTAACGAATGACACAAACAACACAACTACAAAATAGTGTCAACTATTATAAACTTATGTAATACACAAATGACAACCCTACATTACTCTCCAAATGACTTCAAATTCGTGCAGTGTAACATCAACGTTTTCAATCATAACATACTTCAACACATTGAAACAAACTTACAACTATGTACAAGTATTACCCATTCCTAGCATTATATTTTCAAGACAACTAGTCACCAAACACCCCCGATTTCGAAATCCACCAAAAGTTCCAATTTTCCAGACTCATATGCACTCATTTCGTATACCATTCACCTTCCCCTTTACCATATCCAACATCATTCAAAACCCATCTCTCTCCTACTTTCCCAATTCAAAGCTGATAGCATGCATTTAGAGGGTCATAATAGGTTGCATTTAGCTTAGTTATGATGCATATCATTCATGGTTTAAGTATAATTTGCATATTTGCTCTCTATGTTGGTGGAGTCGGAATCTACACACTTTTATTGATTATTTCAGGTAATCGTGGATCCGATGATGAGACAGGAGTTGTTAACGCATTAGATGAGAATGTCTAGTTGATTGAAGAAGCTTATATGAAGATCTCAAGAGGTTCTGAGAAGAAGAAGGGAACCTAAACGAAGAACAAGTCTGCAGAAGTTGTCGCCAGACATACTGAACTTGTTTTGCACTTTTTGGAGGCCTCGGTTGTCCGATTGACAATTATGACCATGCGTTGGAAAGCTCTTTCAAAGAACTACAACTTTACTGTTGACAAGAAGAGCAAATTCGAGGCTGATTTTCCGTGAAGGACCAATGCAGCGGCCACAGCATGTATGCCGCGGCCGCCTCCAGTGAGGATGCAGCGGGCCAATGAAGATGACGTGGCCGCAGCATATGCCACGGCCGCAGCCCGGGTAGTCAGCGACGCCGTTTTGTTTTATAAAACCCTAGTTTTATGTTTTTGGTTTGAGGGCCGACTTGGATTGTTTATAAGGCTGATTTTAGTTATTTTTCTATAACTTCTATTCTATTCCACATTCTATCAGACAATGAGAGAGAGAGAGCGATGTTCGCCATGGGCGACTAAACTCTCTTCGTTCTACTTGCAATTTGAAGCTTTGTTTGGATTGGGTTGTGAGTTTCTGAATCTTGTTTCTTAGTTCCTATATTGAATGTTTCAACTTCTTTGTTCTTGATTGCTTGATTATTTTATTCTATCTAGCCCGCGCAACTAGTTAGAATCAATTCAATTGCTAAGGTTTTGTAGATTCCTAGTTGTGAACCTTAACCTAAGTAGCAAACTTGTTCCTTTAGGGCTGGTAGAACTAATTGAATGAGTAGGAAGTTGGATGAGTTGTTAAATCCCTCTTTAGGGACTGCAAATATCTTAGTTATTCTCTGAACTTAAAGCTATCAATTGGGTTAAATCCTTCTTTAGGGACTGCTTGATTGATAAGGGTTTCTAGGACTGGTTGGACTAGTAACTATATTAGGTTGGGACAAGGGCATTCATAGGAAAACTAAAAGGAGAAGAGGAAGTTACAATATCAATTCTACCAAATAAAGTGGATAGTTGTAGGTAGAGCGATCTTCTCTAAATTGTTTTGCATCAATCTGTTTATAGTTTATTTTGTTTTCTTTCTTATTTCAATCAACCAAAACCCCCCTTTCTACTAATTGATAAATACACATTGCTGAGAAATACTTGATTCTCTGTGAGATCGAACTCTTACTTACTTGCTATACTAGTTTGTAGGTTTGAGTTTTATTTTGATATAGTTTACGCGACTAAAAACCGTCCATCAAATTGGCGTCGTTGCCGGGGAATCAAGTTTATTTTTTTGTTGTGTGTATTTATTAATTTTTGTTTATATATCTAAATTTTTTGTGAACCTATCTTACGGTTCACAACACCCTTGCTACTAACTTTTTCAAGATGTTGAGATTAGCGCAGTTTGAAGGTGAGAACTTTTACCAAAACTTCAGGAGATTGCATGAGTATGTTGACGACCTTGGTTCATGGGGTTATCAATTCAGCATTCGGGATATGATTATGTGCATAATTGATGGGATGAATGTTGAGACACGAGCGCTTTGCTGAGCATCTGAGTAACGGAGGCCTGAAGCGGTTAGGAGGATTGTCGGGATTGTGGGATTTTTTCTGTTATATGGATTACCATGTTGCACAAGAAGAATTGCTCACCACGTCTCCTCAACCAATGGAGAACTCTGTCATATACCTGGAGGATCCATTCCATAGCCTTACACAAATGTTGCAAGAGCAAGCTGAGAGTAGTAAGAACTTGGAGAATCAGATGAACAAACTCATTCAAATTTTAAGTGCAAAAGGTGAGAAGGAAAGGGGCTTAGAAGAAGGAGTTGAAGTCGTAACGAAGGGTGAAAATTCTAAGGGGCGGCAACTGCCGCAGGAGGGCGGCGACCGCTGCACTGCTACTAACGAGCCTCCATCGATGTCTTCTTCTCTTGATTTTGAGAAACCCACCCCACCACCCCTTGAGGCTTTAAAGGAAGCAAGAGTGAAAGATCCTATCGAAGTCATTACACTTAGTTCATTCCCTCATATTCGGTTTCAACATGACAATGACATGCCGAATGAGGAGGAATTGGTTGCAGACAACGATAGTTTCTTAGATGATGGAGGAGATGGTCTAGTGCTTCCTGACTTGGAATCTCATGAGTCGGCGCATGAGGTTTCATGTGTTTTGGTTCCAACTCCATCTGACACATCCATTCTTAGCTCACCCATTGATGAACCAGGTCTAGAGCCATCAGCTGAGGCTCAAGAGGTAATAAAGGTAAGCTTTTGCAATTTTGAAGGTAATGGTGATTATGTTTATCCTTTTGATTGCTATTTTGAGAAGCCACCAGCGGAACTGTGTTGGTGGTATCATATTCCTTCTGCAGAGAGTCATGCTAGACTCTTTGATAGATTGAAAGGGTTCTTGAGTTCCACATTTTATGCTTTCAATTCATTGTGCTATGATGTTCTTTGTAAGATGTGTGCACAGGAATATGATAGGCTACTGAGGGCTTTGACGATGTCTGATTGTTAAGATCTTGAGATTGAGAATAAGTCAGGCCAATGACATTAAAGAAAGGCGCTTCTCGGGAGGCAACCCGAGGTAAGTTTTCTAATTTAGTTATTTCAATTCCTAGTTAGCTAGTATTCATTTCAATAAATTCGGTTTCCCATTAGGCATTAGATAGTTGTTTTTGGTTTGGGATAGACTAAGCTTTCAGGAAAGGCCACCGAAATCCTCAAATCCGACCTATAGAGACCCATCCACCACATTGTGAGTATTTCATTCATCTCTGTCTCTATGTTTTTATGTTTTTGTTATCTTTTATGTTTCATTGAGGACAATGAAAGGTTTAAGTGTGGGGGAGGGATTGCATTGCATATAGATAGAGTTTGCATATCATGTTTATTTATGTTTTCATATTTATTTTTATTCATATATCACATTAAAAAAATCACAAAAATATCATGCATTGCATTTAGGTGTTATTAAAGATACCCCTCTTGGTTTAGTTTGTCCTCTAATTTATTTTTATGATCTCATTGCATAAATCCCATCATTTGATTGAATTGCATGAAAATGATTTTGGAGCATGATTTGAGAATATAATTGAGCAAGTATGATTCATAGTTGAGGTTTAATTGAAATCTAAAAAAAAACATAACCCTTGTGAGTTTGTTTTGGCCTTATAGGGACTTTACATATTATTCCCTTTTGCTTTTATTGTGTGATTATACTCTTCATATGCTTGTTTTTCATGACCGTATTGCACACGTTTGTTGCTTGTGAATTTCAAATGATTGAGGCATGTTTTCTTTATCCGTATTATACCTTATCTACCCTTTGCATTATCCTTTTCTTGAAGCCCATCTGAGCCTTAAAGCCTATTTTTTTTATAGCTCCACAAAAATATATCATAGCCAATGATTAGCCTGACCCCATCCGGGAATTAGGAGGAGAATCGGTGAAAATCTATATGTTGGAGTTGCTTTGAGTGGAGATGATGGATGTATGGTTGTGCATTGCGAGAGGCATAGCTGAAATAAGGCAACCTTTCTTGCATAATAGAGATGACTTATTACTAGGGGCCTAAGGAGGATAAAATTCACTTAGGAGTAAAAGTCTAGTATGCTTGGACCTAGGGAGGATAAAATTCACCTAGGGGCAAAAGTAAGCATAAAAGAAAAGAAAAGAAGTCATCATCCAAATGAAAAAATTGAATGAGATATATAGCTACTGAAATCGAAGAGTGCTTATTGATGTGTATTGGAGTTTATATTATTGGAATGGTTTGCGAAGTATGAAAGTTTTGGTGTTGTTCTAGTTGGTTGTTGTTCCTTTTTCCTGGATTTTTAGCACCACAAGCCTAAATATTTCTCATGCCTTATGTTCCTACCAAAGCCCCATTACAACCCTATAAAAGTCCTCATGATGTTGTTTGCAAGTGATGACACTACAAAAAAAATGAAATTTGCTTCGGCAAAAAGCCGTGGCAAAAGGCCATCCTGGGGTGGCAAAAGGCATCTCGCTTCGGCTAAGCTACGGTAAATGAGGGGGTGGCGAAATGTGGGGTGGCAAAATTTGGTAGCTTCGGCAAACAGCCGTAGCAAGAAACTTAGCGACGCCAAGCTGCCGTAGCTAAATCGTGGGTGGAAAATTAAAAAAAAAAAACCCTGCTTTTTAGCCCAGGTTCTTCATACCCGGGCTAAAAAGTCCAATATTTTTATTAAAAAAAAGTATTTCACACAGCTTACATATATAATAAAATTTAATTAATTATACAAAATTTACATATATAATAAATTTTAATTAATTCTACAAAATTTCCATACAAATGAAGCTGCTCCAAGCTTGCATAGTCATCCAAGATTGTAATTATACAAAATTTACATATATAATAAAATTTAATTAATTCTACAAAATTTACATACAAATGAAGCTGCTCCAAGCTTGCATAGTCATCCAAGCATTGTAATAAGCTAAAACTTTTGTCAACCTAAAACACATCTTGTTATGCATCGGTCTATTACACATTTACATCATAAAATCTGTCTTCACTCTTCAGTACTCAGTTAAATTTATATCTCCTATGTTCACACATGTCCTAGCAAAGCCATTGCCAGGAATAGCCACACCACTCGAAGAAAGCAATTACAAGATGACTGATTCTAATATCCAACGAGACCGTTCTCCAAAAGTCCTTGTAACCAACATAGAGGGATGAAAACAAATTCAGCAAGTGTATAGCAAAGAGCAAAATAATAACAAACAGAAAGTGCTAATAACAAATAGAAACAATTTGCAAGAAGAAGACTGAATCAAGGCAGGCAACAATGCATAACCAAGAAGAAATCTTAAATAGTGTTAGATGGAACTAAAGGCTGAACCTATTTACTGTTATTTCCTAGGAAAGCAAGACCAATGAAACGTGTCATGTGCACATAGCATTGATGTTAGAGTAAGGCTCACAAGCATAGAAACATTCACCAAACACAGTTTTTCAGTCATATGCAGGAGCTGAGCATGCAGGGATGATGATAAACCAAATATATTAACATCAGTGATGTCTTGCTTAGTTTCACAAAATCATATAATATCAAAAAATCAGTACTTGAACTAACTGAAGTGTCTCTCTCTGAGTGGTTGCTTTTTTCTCTGCTTCAATTCGAGCATCTTCAATACTGTTCTTGCTCCATATGCATAAGGACCTACACAAGCACAAGGCATGAGAAACCACTAATAGAGATGAGAGTATCCCCTTCCCTTAATACACACATTTCACATTCAAATTGGTCAATAGAAGGAAAAACCAGACCTGCAACATGGCCTTTTCTTGTTGTTGCTTATCAACCAGTGTTTGCTGAAGATGAGCAAGATCTTCCTCTAATTGCTCAACCTGACCAAATACATTTTCCTTATTTGTTCAGAGAAAAAGATGCTCAGACAAACAGGTGCAAAGTGTAAATGAAAAAGACAATATGCATTACTATACAACATAAATTAGGTAAGAAAAAAGAGAGGTTTTCCTTTCAATAAAACATGCAAAATAGGATTCAAGTGCAAAAATTTCTTGATCGACCTTTTGAAGGGAACATTTTACACCAAACTAAGCACAAGTTTTAGTTGTTTCACATATGCTGATTGCTGAATACTAGCGCATATGCATCATACTATATATATATACATGAATATAGCCTATCAAGTCTGTCATTCATGAGATAAAATTTCACCAGACTACCTTTAACAAACTACCTGGGAAAAAATGTTTTTCTTCAAGCAAATTACACATGTTGATTGCTAATCGTTTTTCTTCAAGCAAATTGCACATTTCTACCTTTAACCAGACTACCTGGAAAAAAATATTTTTATGATATTACCTCATCTGGAGGTTCTAAAACCAATATCATAATTTTTTTAACAAGAAAATAGAGGCTTGCCAAAAAAGAAAGAAGATAAATAACCTATTCCTCTAGATCTTGAATAGAATCTTCTTCAAGATCACCACAACAGTACTTCTTGGAAAGGATGGACCTGCAAGTACAAGGTCAATAATTTTTATTTCTTTCTTGGACATTGGTGTAAATGGTCAATATTAAGACAACAGTACTCTTCACGAACATGATTATAGAAGATCAGTCCAAGTTTATTTGTCTTATTACCATACAACTCCATCAGTGTTTGTGTTGTACAAAAGTGCACCACACGGTTCCCTTCAAATAAAAGTATATCCCACACCCGCAGAACTGGTTACATAAAACCCAATGAATAAATAACATGTCATAGTTATTGCAAAGGAAGTATACAAACAACAAAATCAAAAGCTCTGATATAGTTGAGGCTGAAGAAGCTGAATATCACAATTAAGAATAGAAATAGCTCACCACTTTACCATGGAAAGAAACCAAGGTGATGATATCCAAGTCACCTGCACTCCCAAGTAATCCAGATGATTAATTGCGAGAAATCGATGAATAAGTTAAGAATTTGGATATCATATTTCATAGATCTGCGCTATTATTGTTCAGTGTACAATCAGCTAGGGGAAAAACCCATCCAGTTTAGGAAAGACTTCACATATCACCTCCTCAAAGACAAGCTGATCAACCTTTGTAGACAAAATAGACTGATTAATACTCATAAAGACTAACTAAGAGAGACACTACTTCCAATTCAAATAATATTACATAAGTATCTGCACTGCACATACTTCTACATTTGGTTGTGGTCAAATAAAAAAAAATGGCAATTGCACCACATTGTATACAGAGAAAGATAATTTGACATGGAAATTAGATGCAAGAGATTCAAGCATATCGTATGTATAATATCCATCAAAGTATTCATCAATAACTCCCACCAAAGTCCTAGTGAAGTTCCAAATAAAACTAATAAAAACAGCAGAGGAGGAACAGTTAGAATTGACAACATCAAACACAAGATTCGCATTGTAACATAAAACTTGATTTTTAACATACCAAAAAGCATTTTCTTCCGACATCAAAAGAAGAAATAGTCCAGCAAAGAAATTCATAGTCTAGATACTTTGCAAAGCCAAATCTCAAAACATCAAGACATTGATTAAATCAAAAGGGAAAAACTTACATGAGCATATTATCAGCATAGAAGGAAACTAACATGGCAGGGTTATCCAAAAGCAGATAAAAGTTATGTAGCAGAAATAGGCATTTCTTTTTTTAGCATAGCAACATATGTTCTGACAATGTTATAACTAGACAAGTTGCAATGACACTTTTAGCAAACACACTTGCACAATATTAGTCAAAAAAGGAGTTAAACCCTACAATCACTAACTGTGAATATGAATACACTTACAATACAAGACTCTCACAAAATTTTACTCCAATACTACATGGAACAGAGAGCAAACAAGTAACATGAAGGCAATATTAAGAATTTAAGAAATTAAGCATGGTAACCAGTTTACTTTTTATTGTCATATAAGGTGTTTATGTCGAGCTCAACAAATTAAGCATGGGTTCTCTCTACTTTGCAAGTTTAATGACATCAAACTACACTTTAACTTCTAAAGATTTTCGCTCCCACCAATATATTATTCATTTTACAAGTCTAGTTCGACTAGACTAAACATAAACATTTAATTCAGTTGATAAATCGATCCTAAAAGTCTGATTGAACAGCTATGCAGTTGAATTCACTCCCAATCAGAAATTGCTTGACAAAATAAGTGAAAAAAGTGATTGATTAAACAAAGAGAGTAAAGAAACATGAAAAATTGAAGGATGAAAAACCCTAGAAATGAAGAAAGGTTACCGATTGGAAGCGAAATCGATCCAATCACGGCCTTTTCAGAAGAGAAAGCGACCTTTGACGACGCCTGTGCAGGGGCCCGGCTGAGGGGGTCGAAGGCGAGGCTCTCGGGACCCTGACCTGGTTGAAGAACCGAAACCCTCTCTCCACCGAGGCACTGCTTGTTTTCCTTTGTCCATGTCGAACTTCCTTCAATGAGACGGAGAACCAGAAGGACGATGGATCGAGAGATTGAAGAGTTTGGAGAGCTTCCACTGGTCACCAATGGCTGGCGGACGAAGATGAACAAGGATGAGGAAGGAGGAAGGAGAAAGGAGGAAAGGCGGACGTATCTGAAATAGAGAGGAGATAGACGAAATGAGAAGCGAGTGCCGAGTTAGGGGTTTTCGGATCTGAAAAGGAGCGGAGTGAGGGACGAGGAGATGAGTGGTAGGTTTTACCCTGGGGTTAGGGATTTTCAAATTTATTTATTTTTTAAAAAAAATAGACGGTTTAGCCACGGCAAATCCTTGCCGTTGCTAGAAAGCGTGGCAATGTTTTTGTATTTTTGTACTGTTGCTACGGCAACCCTTGCCGAAGCTAGCATCGGTGGCAAATGGGTATCAATTGCCACGGCAAGCTCTTGCCGAAGCTACCATCAGTGGCAAAAGGTATCTATTGCCACGGCAAGCCCCCTTCCGAAGCTACGTAGCGTGGCGAATTTCATTATTTTTTGTAGTGTGACTTTCATGGTGTATAGAGCATTTTGGATTGAGTTGAGATTTGGATTTAAAGCCTAAACACATGAGAGCTTGAGTGAAAGACATTATCCCAGTGAGGTTTGATTAAATTTGCCTTTACTATTGGATCGCTCATATATTTTCTAGGATATTTGTTCTCTCATTCATGACTCCTATTGCTTGATGTTGCTTTTATAAAATTATAGCATGAAGATCTTATTTGTGGGATGATTTATTCTATATTTGTTTTTCATTGCTTGAGGACAAGCAAAAGCTTAAGTGTGGGGGAGTTTGATAGCATGCATTTAGAGGGTCATAATAGGTTGCATTTAGCTTAGTTATGATGCATATCATGCATGGTTTAAGTATAATTTGCATATTTGCTCTCTATGTTGGTGGAGTCGGAATCTACACACTTTTATTGATTATTTCAGGTAATCGTGGATCCGATGATGAGACAGGAGTTGTTAACGCATTAGATGAGAATGTCTAGTTGATCGAAGAAGCTTACATGAAGATCTCAAGAGGTCCTGAGAAGAAGAAGCGAACCTAAATGAAGAACAAGTCTGCAGAAGTTGTCGCCAGACATGCTGAACTTGTTTTGCACTTTCTGGAGGCCTCGGTTGTCCGATTGACAATTATGACCATGCATTGGAAAGCTCTTTTAGAGAACTACAACTTTCCTGTTGACAAGAAGAGCAAATTCGAGAATGATTTTCCGTGAAAGACCAATGCAGCGGCCGCAGCATGTATGCCGCGGCCGCCGCCAGTGAGGATGCAGCGGGCCAATGAAGATGCCGCGGCTGCAGCACGGGTAGTCAGCGACGCCGTTTTGTTTTATAAAACCCTAGTTTTATGTTTTTGGTTTGAGGGCCGACTTGGATTGTTTATAAGGCTGATTTTAGTTATTTTCTATAACTTCTATTCTATTCCACATTCTGTCAGACAATTAGAGAGAGAGCGATGTTCGCCATGGGTGACTAAACTCTCTTCGTTCTACTTGCAATTTGAAGCTTTGTTTGGATTGAGTTGTGAGTTTCTGAATCTTGTTTCTTATTTCCTATATTGAATGTTTCAACTTCTTTGTTCTTGATTGCTTGATTGTTTTATTCTATCTAGCCCGCGCAACTAGTTAGAATCAATTCAATTGCTAAGGTTTTGTAGATTCCTGGTTGTGAACCTTAACCTAAGTAGCAAACTTGTTCCTTTAGGGCTGGTTGAACTAATTGAATGAGTAGGAAGTTGGATGTGTTGTTAAATCCCTCTTTAGGGACTGCAAATACCTTGGTTAATCTATGAACTTAAAGCTATCAATTGGGTTGAATCCATCTTTAGGGACTGTTTGATTGATAGGGGTTTTTATGACTGGTTGGACTAGTAACTATATTAGGTTGGGACAAGGGCATTCATAGGAAAACTAAAAGGAGAAGAGGAAGTTACAATATCAATTCAACCAAATAAAGTGGATAGTTGTAGGTAGAGCGATCTTCTCTAAATTGTTTTGCATCAATCTGTTTATAGTTTATTTTGTTTTCTTTCTTATTTCAATCAACCAAAACCCCCCTTTCTACTAATTGGTAAATACACATTATTGAGAAATACTTGATTCTCTGTGGGATCAAACTCTTACTTACTTGTTATACTAGTTTGTAGGTTTGAGTTTTATTTTGATACGGTTTACGCGACTAAAAACCATTCATCAGAAGCAAACACAGAAATCACTAAATCTAGACATTCAACCGTTTCTATGATCTAGACGAACGATTTCGCTCGTCCTTAACAAGTTTTCGAAATCCAATTTTCATTCTTTCATGGGGTTTTCATTTTGTTTCTATCTTATTTGGAGCTTCAATTTCATCATCAACTAAGCATCAATGGCTAATCTCCACCCTATCCCCAACTGTCCACCACTATAAGGTTAGGGTTTGTACATTCAAATATTTTCAACCCCATTCACCCCATTCTCCCCGAGGACCCCAAATCGAATTCCATAAATTGAAACCCTAAAATGTCATAAAAGGTTTGGGTTTGTACATCATTTCGCCCAAACCGCCCAACACCCATAAGGTTAGGGTTTGTACGTTATTTCGCCCCATTCTCCCCAAGGATCCGAATTCGACATTCAAGATATTCAACCATCTAAAATACCATTTCAACAAGAGAGAGAGAGAGAGAGAGAGATAATGAGAGCTTACCTTTTGCAGGCGGTTCTTCTTCTTCGATTGTCGTCGTCCCAAAGGCTCTCTCTTCTCTTTCGAATGGCGCACTCGTCATTCTTCTTCTTCTTCATCTTCTTCTTCAATGGTGGTCGACTTTCTCCTCTGTAACTAAACACCCGCCTTTTGAATTTTTAACCCAAAAAAGAGGAGTGTTTTGTAATTATTAGGGTTAACCCGTTACAGCCTTAGTTTTAAATAGCGCAAGGCGCACCAAGGCGTAAAGGGGCCTGTAGCCTAGGCGCAAGGCGCATGGCGAAGGCGCACGCCTTTTGTATAGAGGATGTAGTTTTATCCAACAAGCATTTTAAAGCAAAATTAAGTTGTGGTGTTGCTATTAGGTTGTGGTGTTCCATATTTCCTACCCAAATCTAAAGTTTGGGGTGAAGCCATAATCTGTCGACAGGGAGAAGGAGACAATGAAGAAGTTGAGTGAATAAAAAAAGATAAAGAGAGGACCATGAAGATGGGAGAATAAAATAGTAAACAACTTGGAAGAGAGTTAGAGAGGAGCAATAGAAGTCAATGGAAGAAAGGCATCATACCTCGAGAACAATGGAGAAGAAGGTTCCCCAGTGAAGAGAGCGGGAGTTGACGGATGAGTTAGGACCATTTTCCCTCTAATAAAGTAGGGTTTGTGGAAAATCTGATACTGTAAGTGTTTGGGCTCAAAGGCCCAAAATAAGGCATATTACTAATGGCCCAAATTAAATTAGGGTTAGAACACTTTAAAATTAGCCGTCAGTTTAAAAGCGACAAAAGCATGCGCCATGCGCTTAGGGAAAAGCGCTCGCATTAGTGTGTTATGCCACGCTTTTGGGAATCGCAAGGCTTTTCAGGGTAAAAGCCCCAGCAGTCACACCTACCTGCGCCACGCGCCTAGGCGCGCTTTTTAAAACTAAGGTTACAGCAGGTGGGTTATTCTTGCCAACTACCCACTTTTTTGGTATATTAAATACCATTTTCTCTTTATTAATTGAGCATAAAATCTCGTAAGGGCGTCAAATCCCGCTCGAAAAGGCGTGTGTATTAAATCCCTACCTAGGGTAGGCTAAAATCCCGCTAGGGTTCTCAGTGCTTTTTGTTCAGGTGGTGTGAGGCTTTGCGTTTGATGTGACTAGACTTTCTTCTCCGATTGATGGGGCTCTCGAAGTCGGAGTCGAGACAGGCTGGAGTCGTGATAGTGTGTATCGAGGCATCTCCTTTTCTCGGGAAGAATGTTTCCTTGGAGGTTCGTCTTCACTGCCCACATGTGACTCCTAATGTACCGCTGGCCTACGGTGTTGCTTCAGCGTAATGCTTGGCTTCATCCGTCGTCTACCTCCTCATCTCATTTGGTTTAGTTTCGCTCTTGTAGAGTGCTCTTACTTATATTATGCTTCGAGGTTTAGATATGTCTGACATTGAATTTTTAACTAATAAAAAATAGCTATATGTTATTTTTATATTTCATTTTAAAATGTTGTGTAGTTATATCATATTATAATCATTGTGCATTCCACACGCACACACGTATATATACACTTTTTGGTTGAATTTTGTGTATTACTTTTAGGGCAATGCAGAAAAATACGACATGGTTGCCACGACACGAAACCGCAATAAAACGGTATGAAAAAATATAAAACGATATAGATATGACACGATTATGACATGAAACGGTAAAACACAACAATAAACGTGTCGTGTTCGGATCGAAATATTCCCCTTGTCGGGTATCTGACGCGAAACCTTAATTTTTTTTTAATATTAGTATTGTATTGTGATAGGACAAATAAAATAAAAGTCTCAGAGTAACGTGTATGCGTGATAGCCCAATTGGTTTTAGATGCGCTTGGGTTTGGACCTTTGTAAATGGTTTGCAGTTCGATTCTGGTTTTGGCCTTTTTATTTATTTATTTTGCCTTTCACTTTTGCTTAGCAGATTAGTCGCCCTCTTCTCTCGCTCATAGCTCAGTCGCCTACCCTTCAGCCTCTCTCGCTCAGCAAGCCTCTTGCGCCCTATCGGCCGCCCAAACCAGAAGAACCCTCACCGGCTCACCAGCAGCCTCTTGCTCGCGCTCAAGTCCTTCTTCTTTCTCTACTTTCACCAATTGAAAATCAAAAACTTCCTGTTACCTCTAACCCTAGATTTGCCAATTTTCGATTCCATTCCTTTTAGATCAAGGCCAGGATTCATTTATGGTTCTTCAAGCGTGGATCTTGCCAGAAATTCCGCATATGACAGCGGGATCGTTTAGTTCACGGTGGTGACGGCGGCGGCGGGTCTTAGTGTTAGTGTTTTTGGTTCACGTCGATGTTAGCTTTTTTTGATGAACTTCAGTTCCGACGCCTTTTTTCTTCTTCGAGTTTCTACTTTTGTTCATCCTTTTAATAGGAGTTCTTTTCCTTCCCCCATAGCCTCTATTGAGAGAGAAAATCGAGATTGCAAATAAAATATGAATAAAATAAAGCAAACCGATTCATTTCCCAGCAAATAATGTTCAAGACTCCCTCCCAATGTAGCAAAAGGAAGTCAGGTTCGATCCTCGAGGAAGCTAGTCAGCGGATCTTCAGGTAGCGGGCAAATCTCACGTCGGATTTCGACTGAGGGAATCTACTCGATATCGACTAGTGTTAGTCGATATCGACCAAATCCAGTCGATTTCTGGTTGCTGCAAAGAGTCAGTCGATTTCGACCAGGCACTCGATATCGACCAAATAGCTCGATATCGACCTGTCCTCGATTTCGACCTCACCTATTCCTGTAGAGACAAAAACAAGCAGAAGTCGATATCGACCAGTGCAACTCGATATCGACCAATCAGCACAAGACGTCGACCAACAGTAGGCGAAGTCGAGAAAAACGTAGAAAGGAAATAAAAGCAAAGTTTGCAGATTTCGGAATAAACAACTATAAAAGAGAACTTCCAAGATCGGGGTTTGCAACAACGATGACCAAACATGCATAAGGCAAGATAAAGAGAAATAATCATGCAATCACATCAAAGGACCAAGCTTTCGCCTTTTCCAATAATTAGACAACTCTTTCAAGAAAGCCTAATTGTATCTACCAATTTTATGTTTATAATCCAAGTGGTTAATCTGAATCTCTATTAAATAGGCAATAAACATATAAAAGGCAGTGGATGATCAAAACACAACAAATATCGAATCTTTACCTTAGGCACGCTTGGCTATCATCGGTCTCACCCAGACCCTAGAAGTGGGTGAACTACTCTCTCTTCATCATAGCAAAATACATCAACAATAAAAGGGAAATAACTTGCATTAATAAACTAAACTCTCATGAAAACATCAAAGCTTGATTCAGAATGATGGATGTCGAAATATGGCCTTTTCTCCAGCTGCACCATCCTTAGCTTCTTCATGAGTTTCCTTTAAGCTCCAAAGTGCGTCCGATTCCTGCGAAATTAAACAGAAACTAGTGTAGACTCCATAATTTGTCAAATAAGCATAAACTACATAGATTCTGTAGAATACATAGAATAAGGAGCTGAAATAGATATAAAAACATGGCATAAATCATGGACCTCATCCTCACAGATTGGATTTTTTTTATGAGGAGGAAAACAGATTGGGGTTCCCTATAGCCTCACAAATTTGGGATTTCACTTCGCTTGATCTCCTGTTTTGTGCTCTTTTCTCTCTCGATCAATTCTGGATATAGTTTGTTCTAAGGCATGGATATTTTGTGCGGCAGTTTAGGTTTGGATCTAGGTTTCCTCCCTTGTTATGTTTTGTTTTATTTTAATATTTTGTTCAAAAGAAAAAAAAATGGTTCGTGTCGTGTTACACGGGTATCCAACACGAAACCGTTTCATGTTTTCGTGTCAGATACCCGGTACTTATCGTGTCGTGTTCGGATCGACCTTTTCAGTGTTATCGGTTTTGTGTATCCGACATACCGTGTCGTGTCGTGTCGTGTCGGATACCCGGTTATGCACAACCCTAATTACTTTTTCTCATATTGGTTAGACCCGAAAAAAGAGGTTTTGAAGATTGCAGTTGGTCTTTTATTAGAATAAGTTTTGAAGATTGCATGGGTCTTTTATTAGAAGTGTGGGAAATTCAATTGCAGTTGGTCTTCATTGTGACTTCCCTTTACTAGGCAATTTCATTCTATATCTCTAATGAATCTAATTTTGCATCGTCGATTTCAATTTAACTTCCATGACACTATTTATTTGAACGATTCACAAGCTTTGAGAGATGTCTCATAGAACAAACTTTGGGTTTAGGAATTAAGCATAAAATTTTAAAATTTACCCAAAATTCACCATGTAGTGGCAAAATCATGAGTAAAACAATAAAATAATGATAAGGAGCTCTTCCCCCACCCCATACTTAGAATGTACAGTGTCCCCACTATAAAAATAAAAGAAAACAAGGGTAAAGGAAGGAATTCACCGAATAACTCGTTGAAGGGTCGAAATTATGCTATAGTAGATTGCCAGAAGTCGATATCGACTAATGGTAACTCGATATCGACTACAATTCATCAGATTCCAAGTGTGATCAGCTGGTTGAAATTGGGGGCTTTGGTTGATATTGACCAACTCACTCGATATCGAGTGACCTGGACAAGGACATTATCGACCATACCTGTAAGGATTACCACTTTATTGTTTGCCATGTATAGCTTGGCATCCACAGGCTCTATTAATCCTATCTTCACCTTTTTCCAGATGGATAAGGGCATGATGCTCACGCTTGTACCTAGATCACACAATCCCTCATATCTATTTTGTCCAAATCCCATAGTAATAGAAAACTTACCAGGGTTAGGTATCTTCTCAGGGAAGTCCATCCTTTTGTAGTCGCCGGCGATTTCTGAGATTGATCGCTTGTTGCTAAGGATCTTCTTGAGGAATTTGACATATGCAGGCATCTCCTGAAGAGCTTCTGTAAAAGGAATTGAAACATTTAGTTCCTGAAGCATCTTAACAAAGCGTTTAAACTTACCAGCAGTGGGATCTTTCAGCGCCTTAAAGGGGAAAGGAAGCGTCCTCTTTGGTTTTGGAGTGGAATCAGTTGTCGGAGGCGATGCAGAAGAGTCAATATCGGTTGGAGGCTGCTCGATATCGACAACATGTTGGTCGATATCGGCCTGTTCTTGGTCGATTTTGATTGGCGTGGTCGGTTTTGGGTTTAATGGTGCAGATGGGTCAATATCGACCTGAGGGAGGTCGATATTGACCAGTGCTTGGTCGATTTCAACCTGTTGTCCAGTTCCGTCGTTTGCTTCTCCGACCTCTGGTTCATGCAGTTCGCGGCCGCTCTTCCAGATATCCATCTCCCCAAGTCGTGTAATGAGGCCATGGAGTTGAGTTTGGATGGCGCTTGTAGATTGCTGCTGTTGTGCTTGGTTTCTCCTCATCTCGTCGAGGATCATTTGTAGATCATCCTTCCGCTGGTCCCTTTCTAGATGTCCTGGAGCTCTATATGGTGGGGGGTTCCTAGGGGCGCCTTGGTTCCACTGTGGTTGATGGAACCGCTGGTCCCCCATATAGCGATTGGGACCCCCTGCGTAAGCTACCTCCTCGTGAGTTTCTGCCATCCTGACTTGCTCTGTATGTGGGCACTCTGGAGTGGTGTGTCGCTGTGAGCCACATTCAATGCAGGGTTGGTTGACAGAAAGAAACTTGACTTGCTTGAGGAGCTTGCGATTCTGATCTCTGTAGTACTGCTCCTTGACATCTAGATCAATCTCCTTAGGAGGCTCATAGAGGGACATGGATGGGGCTGCCCTGGCATAGTTGTTGTTGTTTTCGTCGTAGTTCCCAGGAGCCCCATACGTGTTGTTGAAGTTGGTAAGTCGTTCGATCGTTGCCCATGCCTCTGTTGGTGTCTGTGTCAGGTACTCATATTGTGTGTATTGATTGATCCTTTCCGTAGCAGTCAGATCAAGAGAATTGTAGAAAATCTCCTGAATGACGTATGGTGGCTGCCCATGAGTCGGGCAAGATCTAGCAGATCCTTGTATCGATCTCATGCTCGTGCTAGCGGCTCCCTGGGCTTTTGTTTGAAAGTTGTAATCTTTTGTCTGAGGAGCGCTGTCTTGGCGGGAGGAAAGAACTTGTTGAGGAACGCATTCCTAACCTCTTCCCATGTTGTGAGGGATCGTGCAGGGAGACCTTCAAGCCACTTTAGTGCTGGACCTGCAAGAGACCACCGAAAAGCTTTCATTTTTACATATTCAAGAGTAGTGCCTTCAGCAAGAGTTTGGCACATATCAGAAAAAGTAGAAATATGTTCGAGAGGGCATTCATTAAATCTTCCTTGAAAAGCATTATTTTTAATTTCAATAAGGAAAGCAGTGCGAATTTCAATGTTATTAGGAGGGACTAGAATAGCCGATTCAGGCACGGCAACAGTCGGGTGCATGTAATCCTCAGCAGTGGTAGGGTATTGGGCAAACTCAGCCTCTGCCTGCCTCCTTAGTTCAGCTTCCTACTCGGCGCGTGCTCTCTCAGTGGCGAGAGCAGCATTGTTGGTTTCTAGTTCCCTCCGAAGCCTCTCAATCGTCTGGGCTTGTGTTTCTGCGTCCGCCATGATCCTTTTCAATCTGGAGTGTATGTGTATAAGGCGTTCCGGTTCGTCTAAGGCGTCAAACTCAGGTGGTTGACCAAAACGGCACATACAGCTGCAAAACAAAACTTAAAGGAAAACGTGAGATCTAACTACCTAAGGCGCGAATGATTGCTTCCCCGGCAACGGCGCCAATTCGTTGAGAGGGGAAATCGAGACTGCACATAAAATATGAATAAAATAAAGCAAACCGATTCACTTTCCAACAAATAATGTTCAAAACTCCCTCCCGATGTAGCAAAAAGAAGTCAGGTTCGATCCTCGAGGAAGCTGGTCAGCGGATCTTCAGGTAGCGGGAAAATCTCACGTCGGATTTCGACTCAGGGAATCTACTCGATATCAACCAGTGTTAGTCGATATCGACCAAATCCAGTCGATTTCTGGTTGCTGTAGAGAGTCAGTCGATTTCGACCAGGCACTCGATATCGACCAAATAGCTTGATATCGACCTGCCCTCGATTTCGACCTCACTTATTCCTAAAGAGACAAAAACAAGCAGAAGTCGATATCGACCAGTGCAACTCGATATCGACCAATCAGCAGCAGACGTCGACCAACAGTAGTCGAAGTCGAGAAAAACGTAGAAAGGAAATAAAAGCAAAGTTCGTAGATTTTGGAATAAACAACTATAAAAGAGAACTTCCAAGATCGAGGTTTGCAACAACGATAACCAAACATGCATAAGGCAAGATAAAGAGAAATAATCATGCAATCACATCAAAGGACCAAACTTTCGCCTTTTCCAACAATTAGACAACTCTTTCAAGAAAGCCTAATTGTATCTACCAATTTTATGTTTATAATCCAAGTGGTTAACCTGAATCTCTATTAAATAGTCAATAAATATATAAAAGGCAATGGATGATCAAAACACAACAAAGATCAAATCTTTACCTTAGGCACGCTTGGCTATCATCGGTCTCACCCCGACCCTAGAAGTGGGTGGACTACTCGCTCTTCATCATAGCAAAACACATCAACAATAAAAGGGAAATAACTTGCATTAATAAACTAAACAGAGCTTACAACTGATTGGAGACAAATCCGCTCTCGCAGGACAACCACTCTCGGCCTCCACTCTCTCTCTCCTACTCGCTATTTTCTTCTAAGATGGAATGAATAAAAACTAGCCCCATGGGCTTTCTTTATAGGCCTTAATCCTTGCTAGCCAAGGTAAGGAAACTCTATCTTCTATCTAAGGATATAATTCTACTTGGAAAGAAAATAAATCTAAATTAGGTAAACAAGATAAATTCTAAAGGGTAATTAAATGTTCCGGCCTTAAGATAGATAGAAAGATAAAAAGATAAAATATCTAAAGTCTTCATGTTCAAGGAATCTTCTCTTGAAATCTTCAGCTTGGACTCGGAATAGAACTCGGAATTGACCTATGTTCGTCACTGGCAGTTGGTCGATATCGACCATGTTTGGTCGATATCGAGTCATCTTCTCGGCTTCGCTTCTGGCCACTCGATTTTGACTTATGGGAGAAATATCGACTTGTCTTAGGTCGATATCGACCAAGTTTGGTCGAAATCGACCTGTCTCCTCCGTCTTCGTGTCTGGTGGTCCATGTCGAGTCTGCCTGGGATTTTCGACCAAAATCAAGTTGATATCGACCAAGTCTGGTCGAAATCGACCACTCTTCAGTTCTCAGCATTCTACACTGTTCTTGAAACGCACTTTTCCGAGTCCTCGTTTGTCGGATTCTCGCATATGAGTATCCGTTGGAAAGATCTTTTCGAGGGATACAACTCTCATGAAGATATCAAAGCTTGATTCAAAATGATGGATGTCGAAATATGACCTTTTCTCCAGCTGCACCATCCTTAGCTTCTTCATGAGTTTCCTTTAAGCTCCAAAGTGCGTCCGATTCCTGTGAAATTAAACAAAAACTAGTGTAGACTCCATAATTTGGCAAATAAGCATAAACTACATATATTCTGTACTATTCTAACCCAGAATACATAGAATACGGAGCTGAAATAGATATAAAAACATGGCATAAATCATGGACATCAACCTCACAGATTGGATTTTTTTTTGTGAGGAGGAAAACAGATTGGGGTTCCCCATAGCCTCACAAATTTGGGATTTCACTTCGCTCGATTTTGTGCTCTTTTCTCTCTCGGTCGATTCTGGATATAGTTTGTTCTGAGGCATGGATATTTTGTGTGGCGGTTTAGGTTTGGATCTAGGTTTCCTCTCTTGTTATGTTTTGTTTTATTTTAATATTTTGTTCAGAAGAAAAAAAATGGTCTGTGTCGTGTTACACGGGTATCCGACACGAAACCGTTTCGTGTTTTCGTGTCAGACACCCGGTATTTATCGTGTCGTGTTCGGATCGACCTTTTCAATGTTATCGGTTTCGTGTATCCGACATACCGTGTCGTGTTATGTCGTGTCGGATACCCAGTTATGCACAACCCTAATTACTTTCTCATATTGGTTAGACCCAAATAAAGAGGTTTTGAAGATTGTAGTTTGTCTTTTATTAGAAGAAGTTTTGAAGATTGCAGTTGGTCTTTTATTACAAGTGTGGGAAATTCAATTGCTTATTTCTCACTCGAATTAAATATGTTTATATGTTTTTTTCTTATATCTTTTTAATTAATGAGAGAACTTTCATTAAATAAAACTGCTTTGGTGTTAAAGCACATAAATAAACTAGAAAAAGACAGTTGTAAGTTGTAACCGTCTGCCGCCACCCACCCACCTTCCTTCCACCGTCAAGCCATCCCTCACCCACCATCTTGTATCCACCGGCTTGTCTAGAGAGCTTCCACTCTCGATCGCCTCCATCCACCCGCCTTCTTACTTCCTCGGGCAGGTCACCACTACACCACCCATCGTATTCTTGCTTCCACTAACAAGTCGCCAGCCCTCAGCCTTTTTTGACAAGCCTTTGGCCTCTTTTAGGTTGTCGATCTTGTCCGAGCAACCTTCCATTACCCACCTTGGCCCATTGTCGCCCACCTTAACTCGTCGCCCACAATGGCTCACCGTCACCGGCCACCTAGACAAGTGTTCGTCTGCGTGTACACCTCCATACTGGCACCTACGTAGTCCTACGACTCGGTTCTTAGTGCACCCTTTATGTCACCTCTGTAGCGACCTTATGGGTTTAATTTTTTAACCGCTCTCCTGTCTATACTTGTTTATTGTTGTTCATTTTCTCTTCTCATTCTTGTCTTACCTGCCTCTATTTTGGTTTGCCCTTGTGGTAGTCTACTCACGATCTCGATATCTTCGTTGAGGGTTTTAGATGTTTTTGATGGTTTGAATGGGCGATGGTATGCTAGGTTTGAGTTTACAGGTTGGTGTGCTTTGCTGATCTTGTTGAAGTGCAAACTTCATGTGAACGGTGGCTGATTTGCCATGTTCGGAGACGTTGAGGAAATACGATCGACATCTAATGGCTCTGTAGAGTTAATAATCAGAGGTGTTCGCTAGTGATTCCTTTTGGCTGGTCGATTTGTTTGTCATGTTGCATTGTGGTTTATAGTGTAGGATGACTTGTACGTTTCTTTTTGCAATTTATTTTATGTCATTTACTTGGTGTATTTTCCTTGATGTTATTTGTTTCTTTCATTTGCTTCTATATTTTATTTATGTATTTTTCTTTATGTCATTAGTCCATCCACCGATTTGTCCGGTTTGTCGGCATCACTAACACTCTGTTTGTCAAGTGGATATTTTAGGGAATGAAAGGGAATAGAAATTGAGAAAGAGAAGAGAATGAAAAAATTTTCACTTTCCCATCAAATTCCACCATTGTACTGAGTTGTGAAATCCCATCAGATATAGGGCTATTTGAAAAAATAACCCTTTTATCTGGATTGTTTGCAAGCATAACCCAATCCGGATTTTTTTTTGCTGAAATGCAGATATCTGCATGACAGGTGCATCCGGTAGCAGGTCAGGCAGTGGGGTACAGCTGAACTCCATCTCGGTTGCATGTACAATGAGAGATAGAGGGAGGGAGACAACTCTACTCCTAAAAAGCGAAGAACAGTGAGAGAGGAGGAGGGAAAAAGTAGTTGTTACAGTGGCAGAGGACAGAAGAGAGGGACAAAGAGAGAGAGGAAGAGGGAGAGGTGAAATAGCAAAGTGCAGGCTAAGAGGAGAAAGAGATCAGTGAGAGTGTCAGTGAGGGAGAAAAAGATTCTTTCAACTAAATTATAAGTTTTAGAGAAAACCAATTGAAGAAGGAAGGGTCTGGGGGTTTATTTGAAGGATCACGTGTAAGTAGTAAGTTATAACTGGATATCCATATTAGATACACATGTCACAGATTGTATTTCACTGGACATAATTTTAACTATGAAAAACACAGCATAACGATATGCAACCTAATGGAATCGAATGGAGAAGATTTCGGGGAGAAGCAGATTCACAATAATGACATATTGTTTTATGTGTGCCCAATTATAATATTTACCCATATTTGAATCCCATGATTTCGTTATCTCCGGTTGACACCACTATGCTTTACCCATATTGGAATCGAATGGAGAAGAGTGACAGTCAAGAGTGACAGTGAGGGGGCATAAACATACTTATAATTACATGTTAAGTTTAAGAGAAAAAACATCGAAGAAGAAGAAGGTGGGTGGAGGTGAATCCGTAGGCCCACGTGTAATCGCTTAGTTGTAACTGGACACGATAGTAAAAAGACATGAAACAGATAGAAATATATTGGACACATTATCTCAGAGACAGATTCACTTGCATTAATTAAATACAACACAAGAGAAAACATTTAAAAGATAGTAATAGAGAGTAGAAACAAAAAAGACATTGAAATCGAAATTTACGGTAACAAGAAGCGAAATTGTGGTTGCGTGGTGAATCTGTATCCATCCCAATCGAAGTGTGGGCGCATATTGTCGTGAGAGGGAAATCGAGTATGAAATATAATGAAATAGATCAAACCAGATTTAGGCCCACGCAAATAAATACAAGACTCCTCCAATGTAGTAAGAGAAAGTCAGGATCGAATCCACGAGGAAGCGTGTCAGCGGATCCTAGGTAGCTGTAAATCTCATAGAAAAGCAAACAGAAGACAGAAACAAAGGAACAAAGAAAGAAAGACAGAAATAACAAACGAAAGCAAGAAATAAAAGCAAAGACAGAAGCTACTCGATCTCGACAAGCACAGTACTCGAGATCGACTAACAACAGCAGAGACAGAAACTGAAAATCGACGACAGAAACTCGACTCAGACAACACAGTACTCGATCTCGACAAGATGCTACTCGAGATCGACTAGAAATAGTAAAAACAGAAATTGCAGAATCGAAAACAGAAACGAAAACTCAACTCAACGTAGACAAGAACCAACTCGAGATCGACTAAGGTCTACTCGATCTCGACAAGCCTCTCCTCTGTCTCGACTAAAACACAGAAAATATAAATTCCAGATTCGAACACAGATTTCAGAATTTCGACAGAAATAAACTCAATATATGAAAAACTTCCAAAGTCAGGGTATCAACACCACAACGATAACCATGCAAAGTAACACATAAAGGCATAAATGATCATGCTTTCCATCAAAGTAACTTTCGTTACTAACAAATAGGCATATAGAGGCTTTCGCATAAAGCCTAATTGTTACTAACCCTTTTCACATAATTAATCCAAGTTGCATTAAGATCACTTTCGCTTCAATAACACAAACAAGGATCACCTTCAACTCTCGCAAAAGAATCATGCTCATAGGGATAGAAGACGAATTGCATAACAAGATCTGACCTTTACCGCATCACCTTACATGGCCACCGTCGGGCTCACCCCAGCCCCAGAAGTGGGTGGACTACTCGCTCTTCATCATCAAGAAAGACATCAAATAACAAAAGAAACTAACTTGCATTGAATTAAATAAAGAAAGCTTACAACCAACAAGACAAATCCGCTTTCGCCTTTCCACCTTGCTTGCCACAAACTTTCTCTCTCTACTCCTACTTACTTGAATGGAATTGTGTCTGTAATTGAATGAATGAAAAAACCAGCCCCTAGAGCTTTATTTATAACCTTCTATTCCTTGCTAATCATGGATAGAATATATCTATCTATATCTAAAATTATATCTAAAACTTTAAAAGATAAATAAAAGCAATTTAGGAATTAAATCTAAAAGGAAAAGATAAATCTAAAATAGGTAAGATGTCTTCTTGTTGATAGATCTTCTCTTCCAAGGATAGAACTTGATGAAATCTGATAGACTTGGCTTCCTTCGGCCCCAAGGATTCCCAGCTCGACACGGACAGCTCAAGGCGCGTAAAGCGGTTTCAGGACGTGGCTCGTCGATCTCGACTAGGGCTCGTCGATCTCGAGTAGAGATGGTCGTCGACTTAGGCTTCTCGGGTGGCTCTGCTCGACAGGCTCGGACTGGTGCTCCTTGGCTCCTCGATCTCGACTAATTCTCCTCGAGATCGAGTTGGGTGTGGTCGAGGATGTGTGGCCTGGTGTGGTCGAGGACTCCTCCTCGGCATGGACTCGGACAGACGCGGTGCTGGTCCTCGATCTCGACTAGCTGTACTCGAGATCGAGTAGGGTTGGCTCGGCGTCTCGGTCTTCGGCTTCTCGACTTGTCTCAACTTCATCGACTCCGGACATGGCTTTGAGGTGTAGTCGATCTCGACTAGGTGTACTCGAGATCGAGTAGGGTTCCGGGAGTCGGGTTGTCTCTGAATCAGTGTCCTCGATCAGCTCTGCTCGACCAGGTGTGCTCGGACAGCCTTTGTCGAGATCGAGTAAGTGTACTCGAGATCGAGTACAGTTCTCTCAGCTTTCTGCTCTGTTCTTAAAACGCACTTTCCCGAGTCCTCGTTCGTCGGATTGACGCATATGACCATGCGTTGGAAAGCTCTTTCCGAGGGCTACAACTCTCATGAAGACATCAAAGCTTGATTCAGAACGAAGAATGGTGAAAAATGGCCTTTTCTCCAGCTGCACTATTCTTAGCCTCTCCATGCGTTGGAAAATCCGATCTTTGATCGGATTTTCTTTCACTCATTAAATTTTCCATATATTTCAAACAATTCCGCCAAACTCCAATAATGATGACAATAACACAATCACCATATGACATCTCCATAATGTAACATCATTCTCAACATAATCCCCGGATAAGGTAAAGAATGGCAATATTTAGAACATGTGGAGCAATATATGAAATAAGGTATATTATGGCTTTTGTGATGCATAAGCATAGGTATGGCTAGTATATAGCAATATGAGCATATATGGAAATATAAAATCATCCATCCTCTTATCATGCAACATGTCAAAAGCAACTTCAAATTTTACCTCCTTTCATGGTTTTCATAAAAAATATGCACTTCATTGTGACTTCCCTTTTCTAGGCAATCTCATGCTATATCTCTAATGAATCCAATTTTGCATCGTCGAGTTCAATATAAAGCTTCCATGACATTAACCAAAATTTTCAATAGGGGTCATTTTTTCAAATTTTCGGAAAACATGCATGTAAGCACATAAATCAATAATGAATTCCAAAATAGCCATGTAGCAGTTTAAAGAAATAAATTCTAAATAAGCACAAATAATGTCAAATATGGCAATTATGCATGATGTAAGCCCTTCCCCCACCCCATACTTAAACATTACAGTGTCCTCACTGTATAAAAACAAGGGTAAAGAAAGAAACTCACTAGACATGTGTGCAGGGCTTCATAATTTAGAATGAAAGAATCGCCTGGGCCGAGTCTGAATATGGCTTGCTTCTATCCATGGACCTGAAAAGTGCAGAAGACATATACCCATAATAGAAAAACTAAAAGTGTTCAAAACCAAAAACAAACAAAACAATGTCCAAAACTAAATGTCTATGTACAAGCTCTAGATTTTATAGTCGCTAGGCCGACTTTCCATTTATGCTCAAGGTGGCATCTGCAGAGCCCATGTAGCTTGGGCCTCAAAAAGGACTCCATTCTTGTCCATCAGCTGTAATCCTCCAGAATGGATCTTGTTTACCACGAAAGGTCCCATCCTCTTCTTGTTGAATTTGTTAGGGACCAATGATCCTTTGATTTAGAGACATAGAGCTTGTCTCCAACTTCATACTCTTTGGGCTCATCATTGGATATCCTACATAAGCGCACATACCAAGGCTAACCTCTCCCATGTATAGATAGATCTTTAATGGAAATAGGAGAAGAAAGATCCATACCTTGACTTACCTTCGCAGAGACGGAATCGGGGACTACAGTGTTTGGTCGATCTCGAGCAGGGGTACTCGATCTCGACAAGTTTTCAGGTTCTGGTGGCGAGCTGCTCGAGGATGCAGGAGCTGGGGAAGCTTGGTCGATCTCGACTAAGGTGGTCGATCTCGAGTAGGTTTGGCCGTCTGGTGGAGTCAGCGTCGAGGAAGGCGAAGTCGAGGCAGGGAGGTGGTGGTCGATCTCGAGTAGTGTACTCGATCTCGAGGAGGGCTCGGCTTCTGTCTGGCTACTCGACGACGCTTGTGCTGGTGGAGGCTCCTGGTGTTGGTCGAGATCGACTAGAGTCCTCGATGTCGAGGAATCTTGGTCGACTTTGACCCCATACTTGGTTCCTGTCAAGGCATCCGAAAAATAGTTAGTCCATAACGACGTACCTTGGTCTGTGTCGATTGGAATCTCTGTGTCCTCCTTTAGGATTGCCATGATCTCCTCCACCTGGGCTTCCATATCCCTCTTTTCTAGCTCCTCAGGGGTCATATTTCTTACCTTGGGTTCCCCGCAAGTGATGTAGCCAGCTGAGATAGATTTTACCTCTTCCATTGGACCTGTATGCCTTTCAGTTTTATTAAAGGAATACTCAATTACCTCATCGCTGATGTTGAAAGTGAGCACTCCTTTCCTCACGCTTATGTTGGCATCCACCGTCGCCAAGAAGGGTCTTCCTAGCATAATTGGACAAGCAGGGTCTTCTTGCATATCAACAACTAGGAAATCAGCAGGGACAAAGAATTTACCTACTTGTACTGGCACGTTGTCCACCATGCATGTTGGAATGACCACCGTGTTGTTGGCCATGTAAAGTCTAGCATCCACAGGCTCTAGGGCACCTATCTTAATCTTGGACCAAATTGTTAAAGGCATTATACTCACACTAGCTCCAAGATCACATAAGGCATTAATTTTATATGGACCAAATCCAATGGTTATAGCAAACTTACCTGGATCTGGCCTCTTCTCCAGTATGTCCAAATGGCTGCATTCCTCTGTAATCTCAGCCATTGATCGCTTTTTGCTCAGAATCTCCTTCAGGAACTTGACATAGGCTGGCATTTCATTGAGAGCTTCTGTGAAGGGGATTGTGACGTTGAGATCCTGAAGCATCTTGATGAAGCGCTGAAATTTCTTTTCTGCCGGGTCCTTTGGAGATTTTGTGGGGAAAGGCAGCTTCTTTTTCTGATTTGGGGCCAGAACAGATGTCGGAGATGCTGCAGTTTTCTCTCTCTCGGGCTGACCGTCCTCGATGTCGACCACGCCTTTGTCGATCTCGACCAGATTGGGTGATGTTGAGTTGCTGTGCAGTGCAGACGATGGTTTCTGAAGTTTCTCCTCGAGATCGAGTAGGCCCTCCTCGAGATCGACTAGAGTGTTGTCGACGTCGACTTGCTGTTCTTCGTTGTTCTGCTGCTTTCCGACCTCTGGCTCTTGCAGTTGATGGCCGCTTCTGAGTTTTACAACAGCGATGTGTCCAGTTTTCCCCTTTGGATTTGGTTCTGAAGATCCAGGGAGCGATCCTGTCTGTTTGGGGATTCCTGCCGCTAGCTGGCCAATCTGTGTATCAACTGATTTCCGCCATATATCAATCTCCCCAAGCCGAGAGTTGACGCTGGAATCTTAGTGTAGACTGAGTTGAAGGATTGCCTGGTTTCTGTATGATTCCTCCTTATTTCCTCCAAGACAGTCTGTAGATCATCCTTTTTCTGATCCCTTTCTGGATGTCCTGGAGCTCTGTAGGGCGGGGGGTTTCTAGGGGCACCTTGGTTCCATTGTGGTTGCTGAAACCTTTGGTCCCCCATGTAGCGATTGGGACCCCTTGCGTAAGCTACCTCTTCATGGTATTCTGGCAGCCTGCTCTGTGTGTGGGCACTCAGTAGTGGTGTGCCTCTGTGATCCGCATTCAATACAAGGTTGGTTGACAGAAATATACTTTACTTGTTTGAGGAGCTTCTTATTCTGATCTCTGTAGTACTGCTCCCTAACATCTGGATCAATCTCCTTAGGAGGCTCACATAGGGGCATGGACGGTGCTGGCCTGGCGTAGGGGTTCTCCTCATAGTTGACTGGAGTCCCATACTTGTTATCATAATTGGTCAGCTTGTCTAGAGCAGCCCATGCGTCAGGAGGCGGCATTGTCAGATACTCATAGTGAGTATATGTGTTGATTCTGTCCTTTACAGCCAAGTCCAGAGAGTTGAAGAAGATCTCTTGAACTACGCAGGGTTGCTGTCCATGTGTAGGGCATGATCGCAGCAGATCCTTATAGCGTTCCCATGCCTTTGCTAGCGTCTCCCCAGGCTGTTGATTGAAAGATGTGATCTTTTGGCTCAGAAGTGCTATTTTGGCAGGAGGAAAGAACTTATTCAGAAATTCCTGCTTCACCTGAACCCATGTCGTGAGAGATCGTGGTTTCAGCCCTTCCAACCATTTTAGTGCAGGCCCAGCCAAAGACCAACGGAAAGCTTTCATCAGGATGTACTCCAAGGTGGTACCTTCAGAAAGAGTACGACACATGTCAGTAAAGTTGGTAATATGGCGCATATGGCATTCATTAAATCTACCATGAAAAGCATGATTTTTAATTTCAATAAGAAATTGAGTGCGAATTTCATAGTTGTTTTCAGGGATTAGAATGGCCGATTCAGGCACGACGAGAGTCGATTGCATATAATCCTCTGCAGTGGTTGGCTAGAGGGCAAGCTCATCTGCCAGCTGCCTCGCACGTTCAGCTTCTTGTTCCCTTCCTGCTCTCTCAGCGGCGAGAGCAGCATCTCTGGCGGCTAGATCCCTTGTGAGCCTCTCGATCAGCTGTTCCTGTGTCTCCGCAACTGCCATGGCTCTTTGTAGTTTAGCTCTGATGTGTAGAAGGCGCTCTGGTTCGTCTAAGCCGTCAAACTCAGGTGGTTGACCAGAACGGCGCATACACCTGTAAAGTAACTCAAAGAAAAAGTGAGAACTGACTACCTAAGGCGCGAATGATAGCTTCCCCGGCAACGGCACCAATTTGTCGTGAGAGGGAAATCGAGTTAAAATATAATGAAATAGATCAAACCGGATTTAGGCCCACGCAAATAAATACAAGACTCCTCCAATGCAGTAAGAGAAAGTCAGGATCGAATCCACGAGGAAGCGTGTCAGCGGATCCTAGGTAGCTGTAAATCTCACAGAAAAGCAAACAGAAGACAGAAACAAAGGAACAAAGAAAGAAAGACATAAATAACAAACGAAAGCAAGAAATAAAAGCAAAGACAGAAGCTACTCGATCTCGACAAGCACAGTACTCGAGATCGACTAACAACAGCAGAGACAGAAACTGAAAATCGACGACAGAAACTCGACTCAGACAACACAGTACTCGATCTCGACAAGATGCTACTCGAGATCGACTAGAGATAGTAAAAACAGAAATTGCAGAATCGAAAACAGAAACGAAAACTCAACTCGACGTAGACAAGAACCAACTCGAGATCGACTAAGGTCTACTCGATCTCGACAAGCCTCTCCTCTGTCTCGACTAAAACACAGAAAATATAAATTCCAGATTCGAACACAGATTTCAGAATTTCGACAGAAATAAACTCAATATATGAAAAACTTCCAAAGTCAGGGTATCAACACCACAACGATAACCATGCAAAGTAACACATAAAGGCATAAATGATCATGCTTTCCATCAAAGTAACTTTCGTTACTAACAAATAGGCATATAGAGGCTTTCGCATAAACCCTAATTGTTACTAACCCTTTTCACATAATTAATCCAAGTTGCATTAAGATCACTTTCGCTTCAATAACACAAACAAGGATCACCTTCAACTCTCGCAAAAGAATCATGCTCATAGGGATAGAAGACGAATTGCATAACAAGATCTGACCTTTACCGCATCACCTTACATGGCCACCGTCGGGCTCACCCCAGCCCCAGAAGTGGGTGGACTACTCGCTCTTCATCATCAAGAAAGACATCAAATAACAAAAGAAACTAACTTGCATTGAATTAAATAAAGAAAGCTTACAACCAACAAGACAAATCCGCTTTCGCCTTTCCACCTTGCTTGCCACAAACTTTCTCTCTCTACTCCTACTTACTTGAATGGAATTGTGTCTGTAATTGAATGAATGAAAAAACCAGCCCCTAGGGCTTTATTTATAACCTTCTATTCCTTGCTAATCAAGGATAGAATATATCTATCTATATCTAAAATTATATCTAAAACTTTAAAAGATAAATAAAAGCAATTTAGGAATTAAATTTAAAAGGAAAAGATAAATCTAAAATAGGTAAGATGTCTTCTTGTTGATAGATCTTCTCTTCCAAGGATAGAACTTGATGAAATCGGATATACTTGGCTTCCTTCGGCCCCAAGGATTCCCAGCTCGACACGGACAGCTCAAGGCGCGTAACGCGGTTTTAGGACGTGGCTCGTCGATCTCGACTAGGGCTCGTCGATCTCGAGTAGAGATGGTCGTTGACTTAGGCTTCTCGGGTGGCTCTGCTCGACAGGCTCGGACTGGTGCTCCTTGGCTCCTCGATCTCGACTAATTCTCCTCGAGATCGAGTTGGGTGTGGTCGAGGATGTGTGGCCTGGTGTGGTCGAGGACTCCTTCTCGGCATGGACTCGGACAGACGCGGTGCTGGTCCTCGATCTCGACTAGCTGTACTCGAGATCGAGTAGGGTTGGCTCGGCGTCTCCGTCTTCGGCTTCTCGACTTGTCTCAACTTCATCGACTCCGGACATGGCTTTGAGGTGTAGTCGATCTCGACTAGGTGTACTCGAGATGAAGTAGGGTTCCAAGAGTCGGGTTGTCTCTGAATCAGTGTCCTCGATCAGCTCTGCTCGACCAGGTGTGCTCGGACAGCCTTTGTCGAGATCGAGTAAGTGTACTCGAGATCGAGTACAGTTCTCTCAGCTTTCTGCTTTGTTCTTAAAACGCACTTTCCCGAGTCCTCGTTCGTCGGATTGATGCATATGATCATGCGTTGGAAAGCTCTTTCCGAGGGATACAACTCTCATGAAGACATCAAAGCTTGATTCAGAACAAAGAATGGTGAAAAATGGCATTTTCTCCAGCTGCACTATTCTTAGCCTCTCCATGAGTTTCCTTTAAGCTCAAAAGTGCGTCCGATTTCTGCGAAATATAACCAAAACTTGTGTAGACCTTCATATATTGCAAATAAGTGTAAACTACACAGATTCTGTATTATTCTAACCCAAATGCATGAAATGTATGCAGAAAACGATATAAAAGTAATTGTAAAACATGGCGAATTAGGCTCACAACACATATTGCGGGCACGATGATTAGTCGTCTCGTCGCTCGGTGGGAAGTTTACCGTGAAAGTTCGGTCATTCCCATAACCGGACACACGAATGACCCTGCCGGCCCAATACCCATCGTTGTTGCGGCAGTCGACACGGTCTTCGGGCATGTAGACGTCGCACGAAATACGAGGCAGACGGGGACGAATTCGTTAAACCGTGATGATCTCCCTCAGCAGCTCTCTTCTGTTGTTGCGTAGGAGGGTCACATATTCGACCTCTTAGTGGCTAGGGTCCAGTTTGCGTACAAGGGCCGCCTCATAGAACGACCCGAGCATCCCAGCCTCACCGCCGACAATCTCTACTCTTTGATTTCGTCAGTATGGTGGCGACGACATTGGTCCTACATAAATTAACAAAAATAAGGTAGTATAATGATACAAGTAGCACAACTGAAATCTACACGAATGAAGTGATCGACAAACCTCCATCGGTCGATTCGTCAGATGATATAACGATGGGGACAGGTCGGGGTGGGAGGCCAGTTGAGGATGTGCGGTGGTGTGACGAGGATGCCATTTCGTTGAAGGGTTGTTGGAGAGGTTGTTAAATGACAATGGGGATTTAACTTCACCAATTTGTGGGGAGTATGGATTATGAATGGCTATCATGTAAGTGGGGTGTATGGGAAATATCAACATTGTTTAGCATGTGACCGTTGAGAAAAAAAAATAAACAAAAAGCAGAAGACATTAAATTGCAGTGTTTTGTTGTTGTCTAAAATTAACATGGCAATGTTCTGGTGTTTACATGACACGTGTCACTTTTGACATGACATAAATGAAGGGGATTTACTTCTTGTTGTTAGACGATACATGACACCCCTTAAAACCAACTCCCCGGTCAATGATTCCCCACTGGTCATCAAACAGTTTTCTACTGGATATCTTTTCAAGGTGTTTTATTAAACGTTTGACTTTCGTATAAAACTGGGTTTTCCACTCACACTTAATACTCATAAAATGCAAAACCATAGGAAAATATACTCATATTAAATTCAAACCACTAAATACAATTTGAAACCATATGAAGTTCAAAGCAATGAATAAAATTTGACCCAACAAAAAATTCAGAGAGAGACAAAAGGGGGGGGGGATCTTGTAGAGGGTAGAGAAGGACAATTGATAAGACAGGGGAGTGGGAGAGAGAGAGAGAGAGAGAGTGAGAGAGAGAGAGAGCGGGAGTGAGATTAAATTTCCCGCCCTGTCACTTGCGCCAATAGAGAATAAGATGGAGAGAAGGGAGGAGGGGGAGACTATAAACCCATTCAAGCGCTTGACACCTATTGGGGTTAAATGGACAGACACCGACTTCTTGGAGGAAATGAGTAAGTCTTCCTTCCATTTAGGTTATGCGATACGTTTCTCCCTGCAATATGTTCATCTCCCTGTAAAACTGAATGTCCCCCCTCTAACTAATGGAACAGGGGAGAAATCGTCCGTGTGTATCACTGTATTGTTTGACGGATGGTAGAGAGAGATAGAGAGAGAGAGAGAGAGAGGGAGTGAGATTAAATTTTCCACTCTGTCACTTGCGCCAATAGAGAATAAGATGGAGATGAGGGAGGAGGGGGAGAATATAAACCCATTCAAGCGCTTGACACCTATTGGGGTTAAATGGACATACACCTACTTCTTAGAGGAAATGAGTAAGTGTTCCTTCTATTTAGGTTATGCGATACGTTTCTCCCTACAATATGTCCATCTCCCTGTAAAACTGAATGTCCCCCCTCTAACTAATGGAACAGGGGAGAAATCATCTGTGTGTATCACTGTATTGTTTGGCGGATGGTGGGCCTGTGAAGAGGGCATTTGGGTCGTGAAGTGGTCGAGGAGTCAGAAGGCCGTACTAGTAGACGAAAGTATTGACTTTGTCTCCCTGAAGAAACAACTGATGGCCAAGTTTAATTTCGATGGGAGGAGGCATGACGTCGAGCTCACATATGTAAAGCCAAAAAAGGAAGGGTGCAGACCTTTTTCCATTGGGGCTGACGAAGACTTGCATGCCTACAAGTTTGTAAATGATTTTTCCAAAGAACGATCCTGGCCTATCCATCTCCATTTCTCCTTGGTACGCAAGGTTGGCAGAGATTTCACCACTACGGAAGGATCCACAACGACCCATTCAGTCGGGGGTGGCCCACCCTTGACCCAAGAAGATCACCCACAGTTTAAAACGAAACCTCGCTTGGCAGGGGATGAAGAAGTGGATGTTTTGGGAGCACAAGGTGTCGATGGAGAAGGAAAAAGTGTCTAGTTAGAAACCTCCATTGTCCAGTTAGAATATCCACGTGTCCAGTTAGAACCAAGTGATGAGTTGGACAACGCAGTCGCATTTGGACGTGGGAAGCAGGTAAGTTGTGTGAGCAGTGACGTCGAAGATGTAATCAGCCCATGGGATCACGAGGCGGATCGAGCGGTAAGGGAAGTAGAGGAAGCATACCAACGCGGAAAAGGGAAGACCGGAGCGTTTCTGACGACTGTGAAACTTGAACCAACAGAGTGGTCGAGTGTGGCTGGGAAATTGAAGAAGCGTCGCCGCACCTAGTGGTGGCATAGGAACTTCCAGTTACGACGCCTTTCGCAATTAAGTACATAGTTAGCCCATATTGGTTTGACGCCTTTCGCAATGAAGTATGCTGCCTTTTCTACTACTTCGTATGGGGGGTTTGTTCTAGTTTATTCTACGTTGTATGGGTTGGGGGGTTGTTTAACGGAATGTCACCTGACATTACCCACTTTTGACATGACATTATCCGCTTTTGCCATGACATTATCCTCATATTGACATGACATTTATTGAACTTGACATGTCATAAGTACAAACCAAAGAAGACCATAAACTAACAATAACTGCAGATCCAAATGTCTAAAACCAACAAACAACAGTTTAAACTGAAGCAACAACAAGTCTACATAAACCAACAATGTATATAAAATCAATTGGGGAGATTTTTTAAGGATCGGATGGGAGTGTAAGACGTCTATGAAAGATGGAAACACAAAGGGATTGGCGGTACGCCACAATAAATCATCGTCTAGGCCACGAAACTTGGTGTCGCCGGTCGCGAGGAGCTGCAGGTAACGGATGGCGTATGGACCACAGTCGCCCCTACATCACAATAACGAAATATGTTCACCCAACATTTGACAATTTTTTATAAATGAAGTGGAAATAATGAGTTACGATTATTTGTTTTGGGGAATCCCCTTCACCCTTTTGTACGCCAAGGGTTTGGGACTTTGCCGGCCCATTTCACTCGAAGTTCGGGGTAAGTGTTCATTAAAATGGGGAGTGTAAGATCATGAGATTGATTGTAAAGTCCTCCTTGAGGGTTTCATTCATTGATTAAACATATATATAGGTTACAATGGATTTGGGCCTTTTGGCCCACTATACAATATAAAGCACATGTAATCTATCAAACCCCCACAATCGAAAGTGGAGGGTCCCATACAGTGAGACTGGACCAAAAGTCAAGGAACAACTGACGAGGTAAACCCTTGGTGAATATATCAGCGTACTCATAGGAGGACAGGACATGGAGAACACGAACATGTCCAATAGCAACCTTGTCTCGGACGAAGTGGAGATCGAGCTCAATGTGCTTCGTGCGCTGATGCTGGACTGGGTTGCTAGCCAGATAGATGGCAGAGACGTTGTCAGTGTAGACGAGGGTGGCCTTCTGAAGAGGGCACCGGAGCTCAAGAAGGAGATTGCGGAGCCAATAGCACTCGGAGACAACGTTGGCAACACCTCTGTACTTTGCTTTGGCGCTAGAGCGAGACACCACATACTGGATTTCGCGGACCACGACACAAGGGTGCCATTGAGGAAAACTAAGTATCCAGACCTGGAGCGACGGGTGTCAGGACAACCACCCCAATCCGCATCAGTGTAAGCGACAAGGTCATGCCTAGAGGAAGGAGTAATCATGGTACCCAGATCGAGAGTACCGCTGATGTACCTGATGATCCGCTTCAAGGCCTGAAAGTGTGGTTCCCTGGGAGCATGCATGAATAGGCAGATCTGTTGAATGACATAACTGATGTCTGGCCTAGTGAACGTAAGATACTGCAATGCACCGGCGAGGATCCTGTACAACGTCGGATCATCAAACAGAGGACCAGAGTGAGCACTGAGCTTGTTGGAGGTATCTACAGGGGTCACAACTAGCTTGCAGTTACTCATCTTGGCCCGATCAACAGTCTCAGCAACATACTTACTTTGAGAGAGAAATAGCCCAAACGCATGACCCTGCACGGCGACTCCCAAGAAGTAAGACAACAGACCCAGATCTGACATGGCGAACTCGGCACTCAACTGTGAAATAATAGACGTCCGAAGAGCATCAGAAGAGGCAGTGAGGATGATGTCGTCGACATATTGTAACAGAAAGGCCATGTCTGTGCCTCGACGATAGATAAACAAAGACGTATCTGAGCGGCTGCCAATGAAGCCCAAGTGTAACAGATGAGAAGCAAAGCACTGAAACCAAGCCCACGGAGCCTGTTTCAGACCATACAGAGAGCGCTTCAGGAGGCACACATGCTTGGGACGATCAGTATCAGCGAAACCCGGCGGTTGAAACATGTAAATTGTCTCATTCAGATGGCCATGCAGAAAGGCGTTCTTGACAACCAGTTGATGAATGGCCCAATGTTGGGAAAACGCTAAGCTCCACCCCACTCGGATAGTGGCAGGCTTGACCACGGGGCTGAATGTCTCATCACAATCAATACCTGCCTACTGAGATCGACTGTTAACCACCAGACGAGCTTTGTAGCGCTCCAATGTCCCATCGGAGCGGAACTTGTGGCGGAAGAGCCACATGCAGCGAATGACGTCCGTCTCAGGAGGGCGAGGAACTAGAACCCAAGTACCAATCCTTGTAAGGGCCTTGTATTCGTCGAGCATAACCGCTTGCCAATTCGGGTCGAGGAGGGCTGTTTTGTGGGAGGTAGGGTTGGAGGCGGGAGGTGTGTGGGAATCGGCGGGGACGGCAGGAGAAGAGGCGGTGGGCACAGCTGGTTGATGTGTTGCAGCCACAGCATGATGCTGCGGTCGCGGCTGCGGGTGCGGCGGGGGAGGTAGACGGGAGAAGGCGCCCGCTACAAATTGATTGGCATGCTGCGGCCACGGCATCTGATGTGGCGGGAGGGGTGGTCGAAAGTGAGCAGGGAATGGATGGGCGGGGTGATGTGTGGCGTTCATGGAGACGATCTGACGGGGTCTGTAGACACCAGAGACGCTGCAGGTGTACGGTCTGGTGGTAGGAGGAGGGGGTGGCGGTGTGGGCGGTGTATGTGGAGAGGCAGGAGCACCAGTAGAGCTCTAGGGAAGAAGAAAGTGAGAGAAGGAAGACTCTGGCTCAGACTGGGACACAGGAGGTGGGGAAGGGGAGAGAGGAGGAGAGGAAAAAGGGAAGCGAGACTCATCAAAGGTGACATGACGGGACAGAATGAGCTTGTGGGTCTTTACATCAAGGCAAAGGTAACCGCGATGATCAGATGGATAGCCAAGAAAGACACAAGCAGTGGAGCGTGGGTGAAACTTGTGAGGGGAGGTGGATGACTGATTTGGGAAGCACAAGTGCCCAAAGGTACGAAGGTGTTCAGGAGATAGCATGTGGTGGATAAGGCGTGAGGCCAATAGGGAAGGGGAATAGATGCGTGGAAGAGGAGAGAGCGCATCATGTTGGTAATGGTTCTGATGATTCGTTCGGCCTTGCCATTCTGTTGGGAAGTATAGGGGCAAGACAAGCGATAGGAGATCCCATTTGTGTTGAAGAAAGTGTGAAAGTCTTTGTTATCAAATTCACGGCCATTGTCACATTGGAAACATTTGATAGAGGTGTGAAATTGTGTTTTGATGTAAGCATGGAACTTGGCAAAGATAGGAAATACTTGAGACTTAAAATGCAACGGGAAAACCCATAAGTAATGACTATAATCATCCTGAAACAAAAGGTAGTATTTGTGACCCTCCTTGCTAGGCACAGGAGATGTCCAAATATCACTATGAATAATATCAAATGGTGCAAAAGTAGTGTTTAAAGATCGCTGAAAAGGTAGTCTGGCATGTTTGCCTAACTGACAGGAAGAACATAAACTAGAGTGAGGCTCTTTATTACATTTGACAAGACTCTTAGAACGAAGCAAATCTAAAATGGCAGCACTAGGATGACCAAAGCGTGCATGCCACAGACTGGATGATGATGCCGAATGGGCGACAGGACACGACGGGCTGGATGGTGACGACGATGACACAGGATAGAGCTCCCCAGTGCTATTATATCTCAGGCGAGTAACCCCCGTAGTAAGATCCTTCACAGAGAAACCAAACGGATCAAACACAAGAGAAACATTATTCTCAGTGGTGAACCGACGGACAGAGATAAGATTTTTGACAAGTTTGGGGGCAATGAGGACGTTATTGAGGTGTAAAGGGTTGGTTGGGGTTGGTAATGTGGCGTGGCCAATACCCGAAGTAGCAAGGCGACCAGCGTTGCCGACGATAATAGCATGTGCAGAACCCTCCTGACTCCATGTACCAAGCGGAGTCAGGAGGTGTTAGCTGCATAGAGGAGAAGGCGTGATGCACATCAGTCGGAGCGTAGGCCTGATCAGATGAAGACGGGTAGGTCTGGTGACCGGTGGGTCGAGGAGCTGGACCCAACAAGCCCGCCCCCTACTGACTGTTGGGATACGGGGATGGTGGGCGATATGTCGCAGGTGGGTACAAAGCCAAAGGGCATCCAAGGCGGATAGCCGGGGGCGGGATACCAGGAGGGGCGAGATGACTCCGACGAGTGCTGCGGCCGCCGCCCATTGCTGCGGCCGCGGCCGCCGCCTCTCTGCATAGCTTGCTCGTGGTTACGACTCCACTGCGGGGCATATGTCTCGTTAATGTCGCTGGACGAGACCAGGGCGGTTTTGTCCTTGGCGGCGTCGGTGGTCCGACGGTGAAGGCGAGTCTCCTCAAGGATCAGCTGAGACTGGGTCTTCTCAAAGGTGGTGAGAGGTTCCGTCTACTGGATATGGGTAGTAGCAGCATTGTATTCAGAGGGAATGCCCGAAAGTACCTGGAGGACAAGGCGAGTGGCGCTAGGTTTGGAGTCGACGGCGCCCAATTGATCAGACAGGGTTTTGATATGCTGACAGTAGGCGGATATCGATGGGAAAGACGCAAGCTTGCAACTTGAGAATTCGTGCTCAAGGTAGACGGCACGGGTGGACTTGTTGTCCTGAAAGAGATTCTGAAGCTTGGTCCAGGCACCTAAGGCGTTGTCTTTGGGGTCGAGGATGGTTGTCAATAGATCTTTGGAGATGGTGTTGAAGATCCATTGAAGAACGATGGTGTTGAGTTGTGTGAAGAGATCATCGTCCTCAGCGGTGGGACGAACGGCGGAGGAATCGATGTGGTGGAGGACTTATGAGCCTTAGCATGGATCGTGAAGAGGTGAGACCACATGGTGTAGGAACTGGATTCATGGTCAAGGATGATGGGAATGCAGTTTTTGATGTTGGAGATCGTGAGAGCAGAGTGGAAGGGCGGCTTGGTAGCAGTTGTTTCGGCCATTGGGACGAGAGGGAGAGAGGAGAGCCGAGAGGGGGGGAGGGGGGTCGGCGGCAAGGGGAGGCCGAGAGGGGGGGAGGGGGGGGGGTCGGCGGCAAGGGGAGGTCGAGAGGGGAGGAGGCCGACGGCAAGGGGAGGGTGGGTCGGCGGCAAGGGAGGGTTGCCGAGAGGTCTAAGGTGTCGGCGGCGGCTAGGTCGGGGAGGGCAAGGAGGTCGGCGGCTAGAGAAAAGAAATTAGGGTTTTTAGGATCTTAGGATGTGATACCATGTAAGATCATGGGATTGATTCTAAAGTCCTCCTTGAGGGTTTCATTCATTGATTAAACATATATGTAGGTTACAATGGATTTGGACCTTTTAATTTGGCCCACTATACAATATAAAACCCATGTAATCTATTAAGGAGGAGGTGGGTCACCGGCTTCAGGAGGCCCACCATATAGCGCTCTGCGACGTGGCTTATGTCTGGATCGTAGACGTCCAATCTCCACTCCGCGAAATTGATGTCAAGGGTCACCCGGTGCTCGTTCTTCAGATTCCAAGGCGCCAACAACCGGTCGACATCGGCCGAACCCGTCGGAAACATCTACGGCAACTTGCCGTCGAAGTAGTGGGTCAGCGTGTCATCCCCCTTGACGACCTCAAGGTTCCCCTTCGCATCCGCCAATAGCTTGTGCAGCAGATACCCCCAGATGAAATCAAGAACTGCGACGCCTTCGTACTTGTCATCTGCATTGATGTCCCTCCGCAGGATGGCGCAAGCTTGCTCAATATGTTGCACGTAAGGAAAAATCATTTATATGGAAGACCATATCAGGAAGAAGGTGATGTATCGAACCACGATGTGGGAACCTAACCTCAGATGACACCCAGGTGGTCAGTGATTGAAGTGTCCCGAACAACTGCTTCTGCAGTAGGGTGCCTTCTACAGTTGCCCTCTATCTTCCTCTTTTGTAAGCCCGTGAGAGGCAGTTGGACTCGACAGTTTTGAAATTAAACTGTCTTTCTCTCTCACTCTTCCTCTCTATCTCCACATTAACTTCTCCCTTCATCTCTCTCCAAAATCACTTCCCCGTTGCCTCTCTCTCCTCCTTTACTTTCTCTCTCCTCTTTCCTGGTTATTTTCCACCACTTTTGACCGGAACCTTTGCAATTTTTTTTGTGGGAGGTTAACTCTTACAATTGTTGTGGATAGTGTGTTAGGCCAGTAAAGTTGACTTGATCAAGAGTCATTTACTACAATTTCCTCTCAGATATATAGTTATTCAAGTTTAAAATCCATTCCATTCGTCCTAATTATCCCTCTAAACACTCCATTCATTTTTCATTCCCCTATGTTATGTTCCTAAAAATCCCTTCATACAAAAGGAGTTAGGGCTGAAAATCACCCGTGGGTGACCGACTCACCCGACCCACCCGACCCGATTATACGGGTGAAAACCCGAAAAAAAACCGGGTGATGGATGGGTGATGGGTGGGTGAAACGGGTGATGGGTCGGGTGATGGGTGATATGTTTTTCACCCATTACCCGACCCATCACTCGACCCATTACCCGATCCGCTTAATCACCCGCTAACCCACCCGATCATTTAAAAAAAATCCTAGTTTATAAAAAAATATAGCCTAACATAACTACATATTTTTCCTTTTTCTAATTCTATCTTCTCTATTCTCTAATTGTTTTTGTGCAAAAAAAATCTAAAAGAATATAAACTTATTTTGTTTAACCTTATGTCACATCTTTTAAAAAAAATTATTTTATTTGTTTTACATACACTACTAGAATGTTAACAATTTCGCTCATTTCAACGACTTAGTATTTAGTGTGTTAAGACATGATTTAGCCAAATTGTTTTTTCTTTTTTTAACTACGAGTTTAGTTAATGGCTAAAATTCATCTCATTTGATTTCATATTAAATGTAAGATTGTAGAATTGATGTAAAGTCCTCCTTAGGGTTTTCATTCATTGATATAACATATATATATATATATATATATATATATATATATATATATATATATAGGTTACAAAAGTATTGGGCCTTAATGGGCTTTTAGCCCACTATACAATATTAAGACCTATGTAATCTATCAAACCCCCGCAGTCGAAACGGGAGGGGTCCTTACAGTGAGACTGGAACGAAAATCAATGAATAACTGTCGAGGTAAACCCTTGGTGAATATATCAGCGTACTGATAAGAGGACGGGACATGAAGAACGCGGACATGTCCAATGGCAACCTTGTCCCTTACAAAGTGGAGATCAAGCTCAATGTGCTTCGTGCGTTGATGCTGGACTGGGTTGCTAGCCAGGTAGACGGCGAGACGTTGTTCGTATAGACCAGAGTGGCCTTCTGAAGGGGACAACGGAGCTCAAAGAGGAGGTTCCGGAGCCAAGAGCACTCGGACACAACGTTGGCAACACCCCTGTATTCGGCCTCAGCGCTGGAGCGAGATACGACGGACTGACGCTTGGCTGACCATGACATAAGGGTGTCGTTGAGGAAGACGCAGTACCCAGACGTGGAGCGACGTATGTCAGGACAACCACCCCAATCCGCATCAGTGTAAGCAACAAGATCGAGCTTAGAGGAAGGAGTGATCGTGGTGCCGAGCTCAAGAGTGCCGCTGATGTACCGAATGATCCGCTTCAAAGCCTGAAAGTGAGGTTCCCTAGGTGCATGCATGAACAAGCAGACCTGCTGAACGGCGTAACTAATGTCAGGCCTGGTGAAAGTGAGATACTGAAGAGCACCAGCGAGGCTCCTGTACAATGTCGGGTCATCAACCAAAGGACCAGAATGAGCACTGAGCTTGTTGGATGTATCGACAGGGGTGGCGACTGGATTACAGTTGACCATCTTAGCCCGAGCAACAATCTCTGCAGCATACTTACTCTGTGAGAGAAACAGACCTGACGCATGACGCTGAACAGCAACTCCCAAAAAGTAAGACAACTGACCCAGATTAGACATGGCGAATTCCGCACTCAACTGCGAAATAATAGACGTCCGAAGAGCATCAGAAGAGGCGGTGAGAATGATGTCGTCGACATATAGCAACAGGAATGCCAAGTCTGAGCCTCGGCGATAGATAAACAGAGACGAATCGGAACGGTTGCCAGTGAAACCCAAACGGAGCAGATGAGAGGCAAAACGCTGGAACCAAGCCCGCGGAGCCTGTTTCAGACCATACAGAGAGCGCTTGAGGAGACAGACATGCTTCGGACGGTCAGCATCAGCAAACCCCGGCGGCTGAAACATGTAGACCGTCTCATTCAGATGGCCATGAAGAAATGCGTTCTTGATATCTAACTGATGGATGGCCCAGTTGCGCGACAGAGCTAGACTCAGGACCACTCGGATAGTGGCAGGCTTGACCACAGGGCTGAACGTCTCATCACAATCAATACCTGCCTGCTGAGATCTACCGTTCACCACAAGACGGGCCTTATAGCGCTCCAAAGTCCCATCAGATCGGAACTTGTGACGAAAGAGCCACATACAACGAATGACGTTCGCCTCAGGAGGGCGAGGAACAAGAACCCAAGTACCATTCTTCGTAAGAGCCCTGTATTCGTCGAGCATAGCCGCCTGCCAATTCGGGTCTTGGAGGGCTGTTTTGTGGGAGGTGGGAATGGGGGAGAGGGAGGTCTGGGTGGAGGCAGAGGGTGATTGGGTGTCGGGACAGATGGGAGCAAGAGGGGCTAAGCATGGGGATGAGGCGGCGGGCGCAGCAGAGTTGCGGGTAAGGGGTGCAGAGGCGGTGTGGGATGCGGCGGGCGCAGCATACCCTGCGGCGGGCGCCGCAAGTGGGTGATGTGAGACGGGGAGGGATGCGGCAGGCGCAGCATGTGTTGCGGCGGGCGCAGCATATGTTGCGGCGGGCGCCGCCAGTAGGTTATGCGATGCTGGGGGCATGGGCAATTGATAGGCTGCGGGCGCAGCAGTGTGCGGCGCCCACGACATTGGTGTTTGGCGGGGGGTCTGCTTTGCTAGGCCATGAGGTTGGATGGTGGGGCGATGGGTGGTAGTCATGGATACGATCTGACGGGGTCGGAAGACACCGGAGACGCTGCGGATGTGTGGTCTGGTGGTGGGGGGTGGTGGGGGTGGGGGAGGGGGAGACGCAGGAGCACCGGGAGAGCTCTGGGGAAAAAGGAAGTGAGGGAATGGTGACTCAGACTCTGACGGAGACACAGGGGGTGTGGGAGACGCAAAGGGAAATCGCGACTCATCAAAGGTGACATGACGTGAGAGAATGATCTTGTGGGTCTTGATATCGAGGCAAATGTAACCGCGATGATCAGACGGATAGCCTAGGAAGACACATGGAGTGGAGCGCGGGTGAAGCTTGTGCGGGGCTGTGGAGGACTGGTTTGGGAAACACAAGCACCCGAAGGTGCGAAGGTGATCATACCTAGGCTCGGCGTAATAAAGTGTCTGAGCTGGCGAGCGATGGTGTAGGGTAGTGGAAGGGAGAATGTTTAGGAGATAACATGTGGTGGATAAGGCGTGAGGCCAATAGGGAAGGGGAATAGATGCGTGGAAGAGGAGAGAACGCATCATGTTGGTAATGGTTCTGATGATTCTTTCTGCCTTGCCATTCTGCTGAGAAGTATAGGGGCAAGACAAGCGATAGGAGATCCCATTTGCGGCAAAGAAGGAGTGAAAGTCTTTGTTGTCAAATTCACGGCCATTGTCACATTGGAAACATTTGATGGACATGTGAAACTGTGTTTTGATGTAGGTATGGAATCTGACAAAGACAGGAAACACTTGGGACTTGAAATGCAACGGGAAGACCCATAAGTAATGAGTGTAATCATCAAGAAACAAGAGGTAATACTTGTGACCCTCCTTGCTAGGCACAGGAGAGGTCCAAATGTCGTTGTGAATGATATCAAAGGGAGCAAGGGTAGAGGTCAAAGACCGTTGGAACGGCAGTCTGGCATGTTTGCCTAGTTGGCAGGAAGAGCATAAACCAGAGCGTGGGTCTTTAGTACAGGTGACAAGGTTCTGGGAACGGAGGACATCTAGAACGGCAGCGCTGGGATGGCCCAGGCGTGCATGCCACAGGCTGGACGATGATGCCGAGAGGGCAACCGGACACGACTGACTGGACGCAGGAGGTGGTGTGACAGGGTAGAGCTCCCCGGTGCTGTTACATCTCATGCGAGTAACCCCCGTAGTAAGATCGTTCACAGAGAAACCATAGGGATCAAACGTAAGGGAGACGTTGTTGTCAGTAGTGAACCGACGGACAGAGATAAGGTTTTTGACAATCTTTGGGGCAATAAGGACATTGTTGAGATGTAGTGGGTGGGTTGGGGTCTGTAATTTGGTGTGGCCAATTCCCGAAGTAGCAAGACGACCACCATTGCCGACGATAATAGAGTGTGCAGGACCCTTAAAAGAAATAGATGAGAGGTTACCTGAGGAGTTCGTCATGTGGGAGGTGGCACCAGTGTCCATGTACCAAGAAGAGTCTGAAGATGTCGGCTGCATAGAGGAGAGGGCATGATGTTGATGATCGTAGAAGGCCATGGTAAGGATCTCTGGTGGTCAGGGGTGCTGCCGGTGGTGAGCAGCGTGGTCTAGTGACCGGCAGGGAGGAAGGGCTAGAGCAAGAGGGAGGCGGCTATGACGGTTGGGAGAGAGAGATAGGTCGAGGTCGAGCGAGATGGAGAGGAGGCCGGAGAGCGGGACTCGGCGAGAGGAGAAGGGAAGGGAAGATCTGGGCTTGTGGTCGCCGGAGGCAGGCGACGAGGGGGCGAGTCGGAGGAAGAAGACCAGAGAGACGGGAGGATCAATTTAGGGTTCCGTTAGGAAGAAAAAAGGCTGTGATACCATGTAAGATTGTAGAATTGATGTAAAGTCCTCCTTAGGGTTTCCATTCATTGATATAACATATATATAGGTTACAAAAGTATTGGGCCTTAATGGGCTTTTAGCCCACTATACAATATTAAGACCTATGTAATCTATCATTCAACTTTTAATACTAACTTTGTAAGATGAGGATAATTATATAATGTATGAATAAACCTTTTATACAATTAATAAGATTTCCACGTTGACGTGGTTTGTGAAATTATCAATATGATCGATTCCTAAGTATGACCTATGACTCTTTTTCTTTTAATTTACTTCACCCGATTACCCACCCGACCCACCCGATTCACCCGACGAATCGGGTGATGGGTGAAATATTAGACGGATGAGTGATGGATCGGGTGAAATTTTTTTGTGATGGGTCGGGTGGAAAAATGGCTCCACCCATCCATCACCCGATCTGGGAAACCGCGTATGAGAGAATAGAATAGTTTTATACTCCGTATAAACACATAGCAGAGCCGCCCTTGTCCTTTTCAAGGCTCCGTCATCCCTCCGCCCCCGGCAACAGGGGAGTTCCACCCCATTCCTTCACCATCGTCGTCTCCCTCTCGATTCTAAATACGTCTGCGCGCTTCTGGTCGATTTCGCCTTAATCAGGTAATTGGATTTCTGATTATCATGTTTCGTTTCCGTCTTCTATTGCTTCGGTCGTAACTCCTTTAGATTCTTCAACTATTTGTTAGTCTATGGCTTGTAATTTGAGATTCGATTCGTTTTTCTGAAAATTGATTTTGTTTCGCTTGTTTCTTCTCGCATTTAGGGTTTAAGCTCCTCTTTCTTTTCTTTTCTTTTTTCCTTGTTTCTGAGCTGAAAAATTAATTTATTCGGATTGGATTCCTCAGCTGAAAATAGGGTTTGTTTTACCTCGTCTCCTAATGCACTAGGGTGAATAGTTTTTGTTGCTCAAAATGTTTATGTCACTTTTTGATATTATCTGATCAATTATGCCTTCGTGATGACTTAGACTTAGTCAGCCATATACTGATCAGTGGCAATTGAGCGAGCATGTGAAGAAAAATGGGAGGCTGTTGCTGCTGTTCTTCTAGAAGAGCCGACCCAAATAGCACATCAACTTATTATTATGTAAGAAATTTTCCGATAGTCGTATCTGAGCAATGTTTTCCCCAATTTGCTATGTTGTTCTATTTTATCTGAATATGATGGATTCATGGAAAACCCAATGTTATCTGTTCAATATTCCAACTGGAAGTTATGATTGATGACTTTATCGTACATAGTTTATTCATTTCCCTTGGTGATTCAACTCTAAAGTCTCGAGTGCTTCCTGTTTGATACTTTTGATGGTAAGATTCATAAATTGACGATTATGATTGCAGTGCTTGCTCTCCTTTATATAAATTTATCAACTTGTACTTCAGCAGCTTACTTTTATCAGGTCAAGTTATTTTGTATTTAGACCTCTCAACGTTAACACGAATAACTCTAATCAGATGATCGAAAACTTATACTTCAGCAGCTTACCTTTATCAGGTCAAATTATTGTGCATCTAGATCTGTCAGCGTTAACACAGATAACGCTTAAACTAGCCAAAACTTCTTTTCTAGTTCACTTTTTGAACGAGTATTTTAAAGTTTCAAACCTTCTTGCTGCCCCATAATGTGAAATGCTTTTGAGGTTTCTATGTTTAGTGAGAGGATATCAGATGGAATTTGATTGGAGTTACATGATGGCTGAAGACATCAATCTATCAGCCAAAATGAGTACGAGGATTGAAGCTTTGGTGAGAGAGATAAAGAGGTATTCATGGTGTATAATTGTTTCAGGGAGACAATGTGGATAGGATATGATATATTGATATTGCTAGTATTATGAATTGGGGAGCGAACTAAGTAAGTGTATGCTTGTTCCTTGAAGCGTTTTGGTGATTTCGTTGAAGCTGTAGTCCACACTGCAAGTTTTGATTACTTGGGAAATGGGGTTTGATCTGTACAAATAAGCATCAAATGACTTTTAACACTATTATCCCGTCTGGAGACAGGTTTTGAAGCTTCTGGGAACTTGTTTTCAAACAGTTTAGGATAGAGAATATGAGAGGAGAAACAAGTTGTTGTCTGCTTACCTGCACCATACCTCCAAGTAAAATAAATGAAAATCCAAACTGCCTAAAAGTTGGGAGATCTAGAAAGCTTGGTCTTGTTGGATTCCAAGAGCTTCCTCCAACGCTTTCTTCCAAGATGGATCTTTAAAAAGTCTGCTTGAGGGGGATTGTTAGATTATCTATGTTGAAATTATTGCATTTTTTGTGTTAGGTTGTCCTAGCTACTCTTTTAGTGCTTTACTTTAGTTCCTCCCCCTTGGACTAAGTTTGTAAAGATTCAACTCGGAAGAAAGCCTTGAAAGAAGCTCTTGGAATCCAACAAGTCAGATGATGTTCTATTTTATGACTCTTTACAAATGATATTTGGAATTTGTATTTGTTTTCCTGGATTTAAGGCTTTGAAGTGAAACTGAGTTCACCGTGGTATGCCTTTAATCATTGCTGTCATTTTAATTTAGAAAATGATATTTTTAAATGACAGTGTATATGGTTAACGGTTATAACTCATTTTGACATGAGTCTGTCAATATACCTATTGCAGTTCCCTCGGGCATCAGAGGAACAATTGCCTTTGTCGACTCATCATGTTGGTACCGGACTATCTACTGGACTTCTGGTTAACCCTGATCTCGAGACATCTATCCCTGATACTTACAGACCACCTCCTCCTCCGCTTCCCTATGATCTGAATTCGGGAAATCCTCCAACCCCATCTGGTACTACAGAAACAATTAACAAGTCTGATACATCAGTTGAACCTACAAGTGTTCATTCTGTGGGAGAGGAAAGTACCATTGAAATTACAGGAATTCTTGAAAAGGATTTCAAAGAAACCAATAGCAAGAACTCTGGTTTGGAACTTTCTGTATCAATAGATAATGAGTCAGGGCTAAAGAAATCAGGTGAATTGATTGTGTCTGTGGTGGAAGAATGCCCCACGTGTCTTGAAGGTAGCAATCAGTTAGACTTTTGAATTAATCGTTAATCTTTAATTGTTTGTCATCACTTGAACAATGAACTACTCCTTAAAGTCTTTGATTATGAATTTATGAAGTCCCTCCTATTATTTTCTTCTCTACAACCAATAAGCTCACTAATTGGCTTACAATGACCTTTGTTTTGCAGAATATAGTGAAGAAAATCCTAAGATTCTTACAAAATGTGAACATCATTTTCACCTGGCATGTATTCTTGAGTGGATGGAAAGAAGCAATACATGCCCTGTTTGTGATAAGGTCCTTTCTTCTTTTGATGTTCTCTAGCTTGATTTAATTACTTGGGGAGTTGGGGCTACCAATCTCTTTTTACTTCTGTCTGGTTTGGATTCAAAATATGCATATGTAAACAAATGCTCTCTTTTTTTCTGCTACAGGAGATGGAGATCGAAAATATGTTTGATTAGTTTAGTGGAAAGATAAGAGAGATTAATATGATGCTGGAGATGTATTTTGAAATGGTGGTTACCGTGGATTATCAGGATCTTCAACTTCAGATCTGAAGAATGCAGTTTTCTGTAATTTGGTTATTTCAGTTTCTGTTGGGGAGATTCGCATCATCTACAGGGGAGATAACCATCTCAATCTGCTCATATATTCTGAACTAGGAAAGAGATTGCATCAGATTAAAGAATGGATGTGTGGATGGTTACTCGATGTTGCAATCCAATGACATAGCACCGTTATCTTGGTCTCTCTGATGCTATATGAGCTCTTATCAAGGAGTGCTTTTTGTTCTTATTTTTCTTTTTTGAGTCAACTTGTTCGTGACTTCTTGTGAATATTTTTGAGTTCAGTATTCTGCCATGAGTTCATACTCAACAGGGAACCGGTGAAGATTGCATTGTGTATGTAGAAGTCTATGCAGTGTTAAGTCAAGTTCTCCATCACTTTATATTTGCAAGACAAGGAAAGGAAAGAGCAAGATTATAAACAATACAGTACCATTTAGAAGAAGATTCTAGGGTTTTCCCTCTGTTTTCCTACAATATATATATTGAATGATGTGATTTTCTGCTTGTCTGGATACATGGTTACATTTTATCTTTCCTCTGTTTTCATGATGATTGAAGTTTGCCTCTATTATAGGGTGGTTTAGGTAATTATACCTTTATGAAAGTTTAATTAGCTAATTATTATCTAAATTTCATTAATTAGCTAACTTATACCTTATCTTTACACGTGACCACACGTGCACTACCATTCTCCTTCCTCCATCGTTCTCGTGTGATTCCATCTGCAAATCTCTAGATCTGGAATCGCGCGATCGGCGAAGCCATCAACCACTTCCATCATCAAACACGCACTGGAATCATCCAACCTCACTCCCGAGGCTAGCAGCCGTTTGCATCAACCAAACTCAAGTAGGGTCTGGGGGTCAGGATGTACGCACTCTTTCTCCGAATAAATCGAGAGAGTGTTTCCGATAGACCCAAAACAGTAGACATATCAATCCCATGAAAGCATGCTAAACAGTAGACAAAGAGGCACGAAGAAGCATAGAGGAAGGCTGAATAGAAGCAGAAACAATAGGACATAACACCCATCCTAGTACTACTAAACATCAGAAGCCCGAATAGACCTCCTCCAGCGGTCTCTATCCAATGTCAATTCTTCAGACAAGTTGAGCAGATTGAGATCCTGCCGAATAACCTCCATCCAGCTCTTTTTCGGTCTATCTCTACCCCTACAAATAGCTCCAAACTCCAAACTCTCACACCTACGAACAGGCGCCGATACAGGTCTCCGCCGAACGTTCCCAAACCACCGCAATCTGGACTCTTGCAGCTTGTCCACAATACTTGCAACTCCAACCTTGCTCCTAATGTCTTTATTGCTGATTATGTCAAGTCTCGTATGCCCACTCATCCATCGCAACATTCTCATCTCAGTCACTGCCAACTTCTGTTCTTGAGCTTTGGCGACGAGCCATCACTCTGAACCATACAATAAGGTCGGTCTAACAGCCACCTTGTAGAATTTCCCTTTCAGTTTAGTCGGAACTTTCTTATCACATAGCACCCCTGACGCTCTTTTCCATCTCAGCCATCCCGCCTAGACTCTATGCTCAATATCTCTGTTGACACCCTCATTGCTTTGAACGTACGAGCCAAGGTACTTGAAATACTCTTTTCTTGGGACAATATCATCCCCCGATAAAACTGATGTCCCTGGATCCCTGTCATCTCCAAAACGAAACTGAACATACTCAGTTTTGGTCCTACTCATTTTGAAACCCTTAGACTCCAGCACCTCTCTCCAGTTCTCTAGCCTGCGAGCCAAACCCGATCTTGAGTTGTCCACTAGAACAATGTCGTCAGCAAACAACATGCACCAAGGTACCTCTTCTTGGAGTGGAGTAGAAAGAGTATCCAAAACTAGAGTGAAAAGAAACGGACTAAGCGCTGAACCCTGGTGAAGCCCCACTCAAACCTGAAATTTCAACATAAAAATCACTACGGATATCTCAATTTAGAATTTGAATCTCAATTATATAACCTAGGGTTCTGACATATATTGCCTGTTTTTTGCTTTTCGATTTAGTGTAGATCTAACAATATTGATTTTGAGCATGATTCAGTATGGTTGGAAGTGAATTTGGACTATTTTATACTTTCTTTTTTTATCATTCTTCGGAGTATTTGTTGGAATCTCGATTGAGTCACTAGTACAAAAAGGGGGACCAGAGCACGCTTTTTTAATGCATGGGAGCACACTTTTCGTACTGTGCTTATAGTGAGTGCGCTCCCAAACAAGCACACTTACTATTTAACCGTGATCTCATTTTTTAAGCACAGTTTTGTGTTGAAGCGTTCTTAAAATTGCCATACGACCAATTATAAGAATGCTTCAATTGAAGTGTGCTAAAAAAACGTTTTAGCACACTTTTTTTCAAACCGTGCTAAATAATAAGAACGCTTTAAATGAAAAGTGTCCTCTTTCATATTTTTGTAAGCACGCTTTAAATAAAAGGTGTTCTCTTTCATATTTCTCTCAAGACCTCTTGCGCACTGGAACCCAGAGTCGAATCCAAGACCTCTTGCACCCTCATACTGAATTCGTCCACTTTACACTCTTGCCACCCGAGCTACGGAATTTTTTTGTAACATTGTGCATTTACTTTGAAGGTTCGATAATGTATAACAAAGTAGAATAAAGATACTCCAGAAGAGGGGTTGAATAGAGTATACCAACTTTTCGCTGTCAATCTCAAGACTTTTGAAACGCTTGCAAAACCCTTTGAGAGTAAACTCAATTCTTTCGACTGGGAAACCTGAATCACAATAGAGTTATACAATTCGAAACAAGTGCGGAAATATTGGTAAAGCAATAAGTAAAGAACACGACGAATTGTTAACGAGGTTCGGCTACTTAAAGGCTTAGTCCCCGCTTAGGGTTCTTCCACAACCCTAGGATTCAACCGACTTTATTGATTCACAAGACTTAGGATCCTAATAGCTCGCCGAGAAGCCTCTCTCATATACAATTGCAATCTAGTCAACTCACGTTCCCTTGAAGTCCTAGACCAATCTAGAAGAGCCCCACCTCTCTCAGCTATCTAGTACAATCCTCTTACACTTCGTGAATCAATCGCCTAGTGCTCACTTCCTGAGTTATAAACTCTCGAGTATAACAGTTTCTCAGAATATATCCAATAAGCTCATTGTGTAACTCTCAAATGCTTTGAAACAAAAGATACGACTCTTAACACCTAGCAGAGAGTACACGAAGAAGACAGATTGACTTGAGGGCTGAGTGTGCGTTGTAGTTCAATGATGTTTGTGTTCAACACTTGTGTCTATCTTCTCTCTTCTTCATCTCCATTTAATACTCAATCAAATCGGCACCACTTTAAAAGAAGGATCTTTGCCCAACGGCTATTCCAGATCATGGCCAAGAATGGATCTTCGCAATCTTCTAAAGAAGTAAACTGCGAAGCCATAATCTTCCATATTTGATCTCTACGACTTTCAGCTCAAGGAAGGAGATCTCTTCAAATATCTTCGCTGTATGGTTAGTGTAACATATATAGAATAATATTCGGACACCATAATTAGATAATATAAGATAATAAAATACATACAATACAGGTTTTGAATTTCATCAATACAGCTTTAACGTCAAGGCCTTTGACACAAGCTTTGTGTCAAAGCCTTTGAAACCATTTCCGATTTTCATCAAGGGAGTGGAGTTATCATACTTAATCTAATTACTAAAGAAAACTCTAAATATAAAAAAAATTCGAGAACGGTTTATAAAAATAAATGAGGGCGCTTTAAAAGAAAAATGTGTTCCCTCTAGTTAAATTTGGTTTTGGGAAGACACTTTTCTTATAAAACCGTGTTCGTTTTAATTTTTTTAAGCACGCTTTACATGAAAACCGAGTTAATTATTCCTTTAGAAACAAACGAGAACGGTTCTATAGAAAAGCGTGTTGATTTTAGGTAAAGTTGGCTTTGGGAACACACTTGTAAAATGAAACCGTGTTCGTTTTAATTTATTTTAAGCACGCTTCACACAAAAACCGAGCTTAATAGTTTTTAGAAATAAATGAGAATGGTTTTATAGAAAAGCGTGTTCGTTTTAGTTAAATTTGATTTTGGGAACACACTTTGAGAATTAAACCGTGTTCGTTGTAATTTTTTTAAGCACGCTTTACACGAAAATTGGGTTAAATATTTTTTTTACAAGTAAACGAGAACGGTTTATAGCAAAGCGTGTTTGTTTTAGTCAGATCTGGTTTGGGGAACACACTTTCAAAATTAAACCGTGTTCGTTTTAAGTTTTTTTAAGCATGCTTTACACGAAAACCGGTCTAAATATTTTTTTAGAAATAAACGAGAACGGTTTTATGGAAAAGCGTGTTGCTTTTAGTTGAATTTGGGGTTGGGAACACACTTTTAATATAAAACCGCGCTTAAAATAAAAAAAAAAATAAGCACACTTGTAAAAAACCGTACCCAACTTACCGTGCTCCACCCCCATATTTGTACTAGTGAGTTTTTGTTGGGACATGAATTAATTTGTTGTCTCACACATATTTGTTGTTATTTAAGCACATAATTGATAATTGGAATCATGAAATGTATACAATGATGAAATTTGATTCTTTGGAGGAGATCAAAATATTGAACCATGTGTTGTGTAAACAGATGGAAATCAAAATATTGACAGTTTGTTTTGGAGGAGAATGGAAGATGGCAAATGGTTACTGTGAATATGTGGGAGAAAGTGTTTCTAAGATATTTGTAATTGAAAGTAGAATTGAGTTGGAATCACTCAAACGGATGATAAGTGATAAATTTGAAATTTCCTTAGAAACATATGAGCTGAAGTTAAGCCACTTGCATCCTTTACACAAATGGAAGGATCCATTTACACTCACAAAAAATGAAGATCTCAAGGCATTATTGGCTATAAATGATGCACCTCAGGTAGCATGGTCTTTGCCACTATATGTATCTATTAAGAAAAAGATAAATGGGAGTGAAATAACAACAATTGTCCAGCAAACAAGTGTGGGCACAATGTCTAATGAGTATGCTCAAGAGACAAGTGTTGATGACACACTACCTCACACTACTACTGATTTCGCATCAGAATATACAGAGACATACAATGATGGAGATCTAAATGAAGACCTTAGTGATCATGAGAAAGATGAGGTTGATTTCATCAATGTGGGGCATATTTTCAACTCAAAGATTCAGCTAAAGAATGCAGTAGCTAATATGGCAGTGAAAGACAACTTCCAATTTCGAGTGAAGAAATCAACACCTACAACGTACAAGGTGATTTGTATTGATGCTAGCTGCAAATGGACAGTGGTAGCAACTTGTGTCAAGAACTCAAGCTACTTTGAGATCAGAAGAGTAAATGAAGAGTTGTAGCGGACAAGATTAAGATAAGGTATAATTGATGACAATTGTATTAACTACATTAAATCAATTGTATGAATGAAGACGACAATTAGTTTGTGATCAAATATGAGTTTATTACTTAATTTTTCAATATCACTAATGAAGGTATGAAGGTGTCACAAAAGGGCCATTTCCCAATCAGATTCGAAATACAATACAAAAGGAATTTATGCAAGATGTAAGCTACTGGAAGGCACGGAAAGCAATAGGATTGGCACAAAACTTGATAAGAGGAACACCAGAGAAAAATTATGAGTTGCTGCCATCTTACTTGCACATGATACATGCCGTACAACAAGTAAACCTAGGGACATACACTTGCATAGAGATTGATAATTTTAACCGTTTCAAGTAAGCATTCTTCTCATTTGGGGCATCCATTAGAGGATTTAGCATGATGAGAAAGGTACAAATTAAATCATTCTTTTTAATAAAAAAAAGGAGGCTTCTAAAATATATTAAAAACTATAAATTTCATTTTATAGGTTATCATGGTAGATGCTGCTTTCCTACATGGGAAATTCAAATGGATTCTAATTACAGCAACAACGCAAGATGCTGATCGGCATGTATATCCACTTGCATATGGAGTGGCGGACTCAGAAAATGATAATGCGTGGAAGTGGTTCATTCAGAGATTGGTTGTTGTAATTCCAGATTTACATGAGCTTGTATTTGAATCTGATAGGCATGGGAGCATCAACAAGGCTATATAAGCTGTATACAGATCAACAAAACACGTTATCTGCACACGCCACTTGAAAGAGAACATAAAGGCAAGATACAAACATTGTGGGGTCTTTCACTTTGTCACCAAAGCTTCCGAATGCTACACTATCAGGGAATTTGAAGGATACTTCCAAAGCATTTGTGCCATCAACAACGAGACAGGAAATTATCTCAAAGATGCAGGCTTTCAAAAATGTTCGAGGGTGTTAGGAGGAAAATCAAGTATGAAATATAGATTCCAAATTCGACTCCTTGATCTCCGCAAATTAATTACAAGACTTCCTCCCGTTGTAGTAGAAGGTAGTCAGGATCGATTCACGAGGAAGCGTGTCAGCGCCCGCCTTTTCAGTTCCAAATCTCAGCAGATTTCGAACAGAAGAGGACTCGATATCGACCTTACCTAGTCGATATCGACCACTGTCGACAGAAAACAGAAAAAACACAGAGAAAAGCAAAACAGAACACGAAAACCGATTGGTCGATTTCGACCTATGAGACTCGATATCGAGCTAAATTATCGACCAACAGTGACTCAAAATCGACCTATGCAGAAACTTAAAATCGCAACTTTATGAAATAAATCAGTAAACTAAAATACTTCCAAGATCATGGTTTCAACACCACAACGATAACCATGTAAAATAACACATAAAGGCATAAAAGATCATGCTTTTCATTAAATAACTTTCGTTATTAACAAATAGGAATATAGAGGCTTTCGCATAAACCCTAATTGTTACTAACCCATTTTCACATAATTAATCCAAATTGCATTAAGATGACTTTTGCTTCAATAACACAAACAAGGATCACCTTCAACTTTCGCAAAAGAATCATGCTCATAGGGATAGAAGATGAATTGTATCAAAAGATTGTACCTTTACCGCATCACCTCACATGGCTACCGTCGGGCTCACCCTGACCTTAGAAGTTGGGTGACTACTCGCTCTTCATCATCAAGAAAGACATTAATAATAAAAGGGAACTAAATTGCATTAAATAAAACTAAAGAAAGCTTACAACCAATCGAAGCCAAATCCCGCTCTCGCACATCTATACTCCTATCGGCCTTGCTCTCTCTCTCTCTCTCTCTCTCTCTCTCTCTCTATGTAACTCGATATTGTGTGTAATTGTTTTTTAATAAAATCTAGCCCCTAGGTCTTTATTTATAGGCTTCATTCCAAGCTAATCTAGGAAAGAAACTATATATATATATAAATCTATCTATCTAATACTTAAAGATTAAATTTGGGAATAAAAGAAATAAAGCAACAAGAAAACTATATCTAAAGTAGATAAATGCCCTTCCATCTTGATAGAACTTGATAAATCTTCTCTTGAGTAGATAGAATATCTCTTGCTTAATGTGGAAGAAAGCCAGCTCAACACTTGGTCTAGATTCTGCTCGATTTCGGCCATTGTTGGTCACTCGATATCGACCCAATATGGTCGATATTGACCTCGTCTTCTCGGATCTGCTTCCTGACACTCGATCTCAGCTCCAGGAGGATTTTCGACCAGATTTTGACTCGATATCGACCAGTATAGGTCGATATTGACTTGTGCCTTCCTCTTCCAGTTTCTTGGGTCGATTTCTGGCCTCCAGGAGAATGTTTGACCAAAAGCAGGTCGATATCGACCAATTCTGGTTATTAGGGGATTGAGTTTCTACAATGCTGAATTGCTTGTTTTATATGCAGTATATTTGCAGAGGGTATGCGTTAGTTCCATTTGTTGTTGGATCCAAGGATCAGTATAAATTGCAAATGCTCACAACTGCCTTTTGATGTTCCTTCTTCTTGAGACAATGTAAAAGTTTTTCTTTCGGTGCATCTGTTTTCATTAACGTCATCTACCAAGTCATGGGATTCACAATCCCAATTGATCTGGAAATGAGAATAAAATATTTGTCTCATTGGTTATTATCCCCTCGCATGTTTTATAAGTTCATGAAGCATTTCCCCATGAAATGATTGCTACCTGTTTTCTTCAAATAACAATCTTAGGATAGTTAATTGACTTTAGTTACCCTAATTCCTGCTTAGGTTCCATGTTAATTGACATAGGATGTGTGCTTCTTGGTTGATTGATTGTTTTTCAAGATGACTTGCATTTTTGCTTGATCTAATCCACGTTTTGCATTTTCCCTAGAGAGTGTTAACCATCTGATTTGGTCAGTGCAAGTTAGATGTTGGAATCTTCTACTACCAAGAAGCATACTGCAAAATGTGAATTGGAATCAATCATCAAACCACCTCTTGGTGACAGTTATAATATTTGCAATCCAACTGGCTTGATGGAGTTTGTAGATCCTCATTCAGAGCAGCGTAAAGAAGCTGTTGGGTTACTAGGTGGTCTTAGTCTGTACCTCTTTGCTCAAGTCCTGCTGACATCTTCTCATCCCCACAGTATACAAAACCCAACCTAAGGTTCACAGAACTCATTGACTGTGGTAGCATTATTGATAAGTCCTGGGAGAATGGTAAAGATTTCTACCTGGGTAGTGGTCTAAGCAATGACAGCAACGCAAATAGGTTCAACAATGTCGTTTATAAGTCTCGTCAGGCTAATGATGTAAGATGGGAGGCGATATAGGTTGTTCGGTCTCACCATCGAACGCTCGACTTGAAACACTTTAGGTTATTACAGTATACAAAATAGGTTGTGGCACTGTGTATCTACCTGAGCTGATTAGGATGGCCACTTGTTTTGTTCTTTAAAAGGTTTGCACGCACACCAACTGTTATGTAAGTAAACAAACCAAACGAATTCTTTTGTTCCTTGGTACATGCTATATATAAAATTTGGTGTATGATTTATAAGAAATTTATACAAGTAGTTACTGGATAGCGCCCTGCGTCGCAGGGCCACAACACCTAGTATATAACAAAAGAAAGAAGAGGCCCCACAATGTATCTTCTTCTTCCTCCGATTTCAAAAGAAGGATCTCCCGCCCGGCGCGCCATGGCCGCTCGACGTCGCTCGCCGGCCACCGCGCACAGTTGCGCCCTTAGCTCCGCCTCGTCTTGCGTCATCGTCCTGTCCTCGTCTCCCTAGCTCGCTCGTCTCCGCTCGCTCGCTCTCGACGCTAGCTCTCTCTCGCACTCACGGCGCCACACACGGCCTTGCCACTCTCGAGCTCGCCGAAGCTCTCGAGCACACCCGATAGTCCTACACTCAGCTCACGCTCACTCGCGACTAATCTAAGCATCGAAAGGAAGCATGGAATCGAACGAGAATGAAAAGAAGGCTCGGGAGCTCACCGACGTGTTCGCGACTTCGGAGCTCTCGATCGGAGTTCTGGGCGTCGTCGGAGGCTCACGATGGCTCGTCGGAACTGCATCGGGCATGGGTGAGCGTGATAGTGGGGCTTCGGAGGCTCGTCGGCAACTCCGGTGATTCCTGGGCAGACCTGAGTGGCGTTGGGCGGATCCTGCTACTGCTGGTAGCTCTGAGGAGGTGTCTAGGGCTGCCGAGGGTCATTGGGTGGAAGGAAAACGAAGGAGGAAGAGATGGCTTGGTTTGCTTCTTCTCGGCAAAACAGGGGTGAAGTGGGAGCGGGGTTGCGGTGGTGGTGATGGCGATAAACTGGTGGCTGTTGATGGAGGAGATGGTGATGAAGAAGAAAGGAAGGAGCGGCGGCGGTGATGGCGTGAGATGAGGAACAGATGGGAGCGGGAGAGTGAGGATGAGAGTTGGGTGAAGAGGAGGGCGATAGTGATGAGAACCTCGATGATGAGTGACGAAGATGGCGTGAAGGAGAGAGCAGGAGAGGGTGATGGTTGCTGAAATTGATGGGAAGAGGGGTGAGTGATGATGGTGAGGTGACGGGGTGAAATAAGCAGGGGAGGGGTTCAGTATGCAGGGTAAGGTGAGGTGAGGGAGTTGGTGAGGATCAAGTGTGGGAATGGGTAAGGTAAATACCCGGAATTAATCCCGAATACGGGAATTTCGAACTCCGAAATTAGTTTTCGAATGTTAGTTCCCGAATCCCACTTTCTCGATCAATTAGATTTTTAAAACTTAAAAGTATATCGCCATCCGATAATTATTTTGAATTTTTTAGGTAAAAGGACGGAAACCGTTCATCAAATTTTTTATTCTAGTCGGAATCCGCTAAACGAGTTTTAAATTCGACTTAAATTCATTTTTAATCATATTTTTTCCGAAAAATTAGGATTTGAAAATCTGAGCCTTTACACTAGAGAGCTTTCTCTTCCTTGAAGGCCCAACAAAATCAAGAGCTACCCCAGCTAAAGGAGTTTTGGAATGTGTCCTCGCAGATACAAATGAAGGAGATACAACAACTTTGATATTGGTACAAGGGACAACTTGACCCGTAAGGCCAAGAGAGATCAATGTTGGTTGCGTAGATTCAATAGGTTCAGTAGGGTGAGGAGTGGGTATTTTCCCAGATGCTTTGAATGTCAACCACTCGAGATATGCAACAATAACGGAATCATCCTTTCCATTAGGGAATGACATTGAAGGACCATCTAAATATTCCCTAAAAGTAGGGTAAATCGTATGCTACAATGAGAAACAAAAGTGTCACCGGCTCACCGCAAACTAATATAACAAATAACTAAAAAAGCAATCATACATAAGAAACACAATAGAATAAATAATAAGACAAAAACACATACAATAGTCATATTCAAAAATGTAATAAAGATGGAAAAGAAAAAGAACAGAAATTACCCAGCAAATCTTGGAAAATTCACGCAGAATATGACTAGCTCGGACAATCTTACAAGATGGTAAGCTCTTCCATTTCAGAGATGATCTATCACCCGTATCAGTTACAAATTTGCAATGGACAATTGGAGGGATTTTGGGGAAAGCCTCCAACATCCAAACCTAAAATGACAAAAATGAAAAAATCCAAAAAAACACATAAGACAAAATATAAATAGAACAATACAAATACAAAAGACACATAAACACAGAATGATGCAAGTATGATAACCTGGAAAGCTAGGGGGAATCCTAACAAGTTAAAGCCACTCCTTCCCTTTGGGGATTTGTCATCACCAGCTTTAAATGAAGTGGTCTTGATAAGAGTACGAGCACTCCCCGTCAGTTGTTTCTTTGAATGCTTAGACAATTTACGTTTAGATGAACGGTTGACCTTCATCAATGACATAATAGTCTCTACATAAACTAACCTTCCCCAAGAATATTTATTAAATTTGCGCATATCTAAAGCAAGGGAGACAATCTGTTCCCTAACACCCCTCCCCCCACCCCGATGAGGTAACAAAACCCCATCCACTATCAAAACATATGCAATCAGAAGTTTCTTGGGTGATTCCGTTGGTGTTTTGTAAAAAAGAACAAGTAATTCATTAAATGAGATGTTGTCTACACCTAAGACTGACTTCATGGACACAGAAGGGACATTTAGAGGGGAATCAGAGGAACATTTTAACCCTGTAACGACAGCAAACTCAGAAACGGAAAACCTCGCAGGGTGAGAAGATAATTATTTTTCAATCATCAGGAGATAATTCTTTTTCAATGATAAGAATAACATCATTACAGGAATACAAATTGTACTTCCCATAAAGAGTAGTACGATCTTCACGAATATACTCAAACCCTGCATAAAAAACAGAACAACAATAAACTGGGAGTCAGGTAAGGAATCAGAGAAAAGAAGCAAAAATGTACACAAAAATAAACTGAAACATAACAAAGAAAAAAACAAACCGGACAAGGTAACGGATCAGATGCATCACTGGGGGAAGTAAGGAAAGTTGTACAATACATACAACATGACACTGGAATCAGTTACATAAATTAGAAACTAAGAAACATAAATATCATACACATACTTTTACCAAATACTACATCAACAAAAAGGATGTCAAATATAAATAGATGACAACTAAAATAGCATCTAAAATCTAAAGAGGACAAACAAGGGGCTGATATATACAACCAAATGGAATCAACAGACAGAAGAGGAAAAAAAGGAACAAAAATCACTAACCAAATGTGCATGTATACAAGAGGATAGTTGGAATCATACATTGCAAACCAGTCAATGGAATCAAACAAACAAACAAATAACATCAATATAAGCCGAACACAACAATCGCACATTTCCCCCAAATTTCCCCTAATTTCGAAACCCTAAATAAACGAGACAACACAAAATCAAAAATCCACAAACACAGCAAGCAATAGAGTAAACAATAGTGACGAAATCTGATTTTCGGAATCCCATGTCGGCGGGTTCCGGGATCAAGTGGAGCGCGAGCGAGCTCAGACGATCGGGCTTACCTAAGACGCGCGACGAGATTCCGTCGGCGTACCCAAACCTGTGCCGATCCGAGCTAAAGCCATCCGCGTACCACCGTCCTCCTTCGTCTCCATCAACGTGGGTTTTTACCAGCCGAGACTAATCCCGCTTAAAAGGGGGCTCAAAGCTAGGGAATCCGGCCTAAACCGTTACAGATCCCAATTTCCAACCCCTTGAAATGGCCCATTATTTCGATATATATAGACCAAGATGAGCCGCCTTTGCATGAATCTTTGGACAAGTGGCTTGGGTTTTATGACAAGTGTCGGGTTTTAGGACAAGTGTCGGATATGTGATGCCACGTGTCGGTAGGGGTTTTTAGTGGGGTTTTCCACATGTTGGCCGGCTTTATAGTCCGCGGGCGATTAATAGTCCGCGGACGTCTTAGGTCCGTATCTTTTATCATCCGCGGACATCTTAAGTCTGTATCTCCATTTGTATTCGCCCATTCTTCATACTTATAAGGTTCTATTTTTATAGCGGGGAACCTTTTATAATTATATATTCTCATTTACTCGTGATAGTGCAAATATTATTACTTATTTTTTGGTGTTTCGTCACAGCTCCTCGGACCTTAGTTAAGATGAGACTTAGCTAGGGTTCGACTCAAACTAAACAACATATGCATTTCTCCTTCATCTTCTTTGGGAAGAGTACTCAATATATCAAACATTTGGTGTAAAGTTTTAAGTTTGTTTGGTCTGGGCTGTACCCAACACATTAGTGGGTTGCCTACGTATCTCTTGGGAAGAGAATCAAGCCTTTCGTAGTTCGATCAGGAAGCCCTCTGCGGATGAGAGCTCTGGCGTTGAGGGGCCTTAATTTATACTCATTAAGAGTTTATCTCCACGAGCATACCAGCTACGATCGGAGGCCCTCTGTGAGCATAGCTCCAGCATTGAGGGACTTTATCAAGTGTGCTCCGAGAGGCTCAAGCTACGATCGGAGGCCCTCCGCGAGTGATAGCTCCAACATTGAGGGACTTAGTTTATACTCGTTAAGAGTTTATCTCCGCGAGCATACCAGCTACGATCGAAGGCCCTCTCTGAGCATAGCTCCAGCATTGAGGGACTTTATCAAGAGTGCTCCGAGAGGCTCAAGCTACGATCGGAGGCCCTCCGCGAGTGATAGCTCCAGCGTTGAGGGACTTAGTTTATACTCGTTAAGAGTTTATCTCCGCAAGCATACCAGCTACGATCGGAGGCCCTCTCTGAGCATAGCTCCAGCATTGAGGGACTTTATCAAGTGTGCTCCGAGATGCTCAAGCTACGATCGGAGGCCCTCCGCGAGTGATAGCTCCAGCGTTGAGTGACTTAGTTTATACTCGTCAAGAGTTTATCTCCGCGAGCATACCAGCTACGATCGGAGGCCCACTCTGAGCATAGCTCCAGCGTTGAGGGACTTAGTTTATACTCGTTAAGAGTTTATCTCCGCGAGCATACCAGCTACGATCGGAGGCCCTCTCTGAGCATAGCTCCAGCATTGAGGGACTTTATCAAGTGTGCTCCGAGAGGCTCAAGCTACGATCGGAGGCCCTCCGCGAGTGATAGCTCCAACGTTGAGGGACTTAGTTTATACTCGTTAAGAGTTTATCTCCTCGAGCATACCAGCTACGATCGGAGGCCCTCTCTGAGCATAGCTCCAGCACTGAGGGACTTTATCAAGTGTGCCCCGAGAGGCTCAAGCTACGATCGGAGGCCCTCCGCGAGTGATAGCTCCAGCGTTGAGGGACTTAGTTTATACTCGTTAAGAGTTTATCTCCGCGAGCATACCAGCTACGATCGGAGGCCCTCTGTGAGCATAGCTCCAGCATTGAGGGACTTTATCAAGAGTGCTCCGAGAGGCTCAAGCTACGATCGGAGGCCCTCCATGAGTGATAGCTCCAGCGTTAAGGGACTTAATTAAATCTTCGATCTGGGAGGCGAGCTCTACCGGATGCCCGACGCGGAGCAAGATCTCGCGTAATGTGATTCAATAAAATATTCGATCCGGAAGTCAAGCTGTACGACTGGAGGCCCGACGCGGAGCCAAGCTCCAGCGTCCTAGGACTTAATATAAAATATCATCTCCGAGAATGCAGATTCGATCGGAGGCCCGACGAGGAGCCAAGCTCCAGTGTCCTAGGACTTAATATAAAATATCATCTCCGAGAATGCAGATTCGATCGGAGGCCCGACGGGGAGCCAAGCTCCAGCGTCCTAGGACTTAATATAAAATATCATCTCCGAGATTGCAGATTCGATCGGAGGCCCGATGTGGAGGCAAGCTCCAGTGTCCTAGGACTTAATATAAAATATCATCTCCGAGAATGCAGATTCGATCGGAGGCCCGACGCGGAGCCAAGCTCCAGCGTCCTAGGATTTAATATAAAATATCATCTTCGAGAATGCAGATTCGATCGGAGGCCCGACGCGGAGCGAAGTTCCAGCGTCCTAGGACTTAATATAAAATATCATCTCCGAGAATGCAGATTCGATCGGAGGCCCGACGCGGAGCCAAGCTCCAGCGTCCTAGGACTTAACATAAAATATCATCTCTGAGAATGCAGATTCGATCGGAGGCCCGAAGCGGAGCCATGCTCCAGCGTCCTAGGACTTAATATAAAATATCATCTCCGAGAATGCAGATTCGATCGGAGGCCCGAAGCGGAGCCAAGCTCCAGCGTCCTAGGACTTAATATAAAATATCATCTCCGAGAATGCAGATTCGATCGGAGGCCCAATGCGGACCCAAGCTCCAGCGTCCTAGGACTTAATATAAAATATCATCTCCGAGAATGCAGATTCGATCGGAGGCCAGACGCGGAGCCAAGCTCCAGCGTCCAGGGACTTAATATAAAATATCATCTCCGAGAATGCATATTCGATCGGAGGCCCGATGTAGAGCCAAGCTCCAGCGTCCTAGGACATAATATAAAATATCATCTCCGAGAATGCAGATTCGATCGGAGGCCCGACGCGGGGCCAAACTCCAGCGTCCTAGGACTTAATATAAAATATCATCTCCGAGAATGCAGATTCGATCGGAGGCCCGACGCGGAGCCAAACTCCAGCATCCTAGGACTTAATATAAAATATCATCTCCGAGAATGCAGATTCGATCGGAGGCCCGATGCGGAGCCAAGCTCCAGTGTCCTAGGACTTAATATAAAATATCATCTCCTAGAATGCAGATTCGATCGGAGGCCCGACGCGGGGCCAAGCTCCAGCGTCCTAGGACTTAATATAAAATATCATCTCCGAGAATGCAGATTCGATCGGAGGCCCGACGCGGGGCCAAGCTCCAGCGTCCTAGGAATTAATATAAAATATCATCTCCGAGAATGCAGATTCGATCGGAGGCCCGACGCGGAGCCAAGCTCCAGCGTCCTAGGACTTAATATAAAATATCATCTCCGAGAATGCAGATTCGATCGGAGGCCCGATGCGGAGCCAAGCTCCAGCGTCCTAGGATTTAATATAAAATATCATCTCCGAGAATGCAGATTCGATCAGAGGCCCGACGCGGAGCCAAGCTCAAGCGTCCTAGGACTTAATATAAAATATCATCTCCGAGAATGCAGATTCGATCGGAGGCCAGACGCGGAGCCAAGCTCCAGCGTCCTAGAACCTAATATAAAATATCATCTCCGAGAATGCAGATTCGATCGGAGGCCCGAGGCGGAGCCAAGCTCTAGCGTCCTAGGACTTAATATAAAATATCATCTCCGAGAATGCAGATTCGAGCGGAGGCCCGACGCGGGGCCAAGCTCCAGCGTCCTAGGACTTAATATAAAATATCATCTCCGAGAATGCAGATTCGAGCGGAGGCTCGAAGCGGCGCCAAGCTCCAGCGTTCTAGGACTTAATATAAAATATCATCTCCGAGAATGCAGATTCGATCAGAGGCCCGACGCGGAGCCAAGCTCCAGCGTCCTAGGACTTATATAAAATATCATCTCCGAGAATGCAGATTCGATCGGAGGCCCGAAGCGGAGCCAAGCTCCAGCGTCCTAGGACTTAATATAAAATATCATCTCCGAGAATGCAGATTCGATCGGAGGCCCGATGCGGAGCCAAGCTCCAGCGTCCTAGGACTTAATATAAAATATCATCTCCGAGAATGCAGATTCGATCGGAGGCCAGACGCGGAGCCAAGCTCCAGCGTCCTAGGACTTAATATAAAATATCATCTCCGAGAATGCAGATTCGATCGTAGGCCCGACGCGGAGCCAAGCTCCAGCGTCCTAAGACTTAATATAAAATATCATCTCCGAGAATGCATATTCGATCGGAGGCCCGATGCAGAGCCAAGCTCCAGCGTCCTATGACTTAATATAAAATATCATCTCCGAGAATGCAGATTCGATCGGAGGCCCGATGCGGAGCCAAGCTCCAGCGTCCTAGGACTTAATATAAAATATCATCTCCGAGAATGCAGATTCGATCGGAGGCCGGACGCGGAGCCAAGCTCCAGCGTCCTAGAACCTAATATAAAATATCATCTCCGAGAATGCAGATTCGATCGGAGGCCCGAGGCGGAGCCAAGCTCTAGCGTCCTAGGACTTAATATAAAATATCATCTCCGAGAATGCAGATTCGAGCGGAGGCCCGACGCGGGGCCAAGCTCCAGCGTCCTAGGACTTAATATAAAATATCATCTCCGAGAATGCAGATTCGATCAGAGGCTCGAAGCGGAGCCAAGCTCCAGCGTTCTAGGACTTAATATAAAATATCATCTCCGAGAATGCAGATTCGATCAGAGGCCCGACGCGGAGCCAAGCTCCAGCGTCCTAGGACTTATATAAAATATCATCTCCGAGAATGCAGATTCGATCGGAGGCCCGAAGCGGAGCCAAGCTCCAGCGTCCTAGGACTTAATATAAAATATCATCTCCGAGAATGCAGATTCGATCGGAGGCCCGATGCGGAGCCAAGCTCCAGCGTCCTAGGACTTAATATAAAATATCATCTCCGAGAATGCAGATTCGATCGGAGGCCAGACGCGGAGCCAAGCTCCAGCGTCCTAGGACTTAATATAAAATATCATCTCCGAGAATGCAGATTCGATCGTAGGCCCGACGCGGAGCCAAGCTCCAGCGTCCTAAGACTTAATATAAAATATCATCTCCGAGAATGCATATTCGATCGGAGGCCCGATGCAGAGCCAAGCTCCAGCGTCCTATGACTTAATATAAAATATAATCTCCGAGAATGCAGATTCGATAGGAGGCCCGATGCGGAGCCAAGCTCCAGCGTCCTAGGACTTAATATAAAATATCATCTCCGAGAATGCAGATTCGATCGGAGGCCCTACGCGGGGCCAAGCTCCAGCGTGCTAGGACTTAATATAAAATATCATCTCCAAGAATGCAGATTCGATTGGAGGCCCGATGCGGAGCCAAGCTCCAGCATCCTAGGACTTAATATAAAATATCATCTCCGAGAATGCAGATTCGATCGGAGGCCCGAAGCGGAGCCAAGCTCCAGCGTCCTAGGACTTAATATAAAATATCATCTCCGAGAATGCAGATTCGATCAGAGGCCCGATGCGGAGCCAAGCTCCAGCGTCCTATGATTTAATATAAAATATCATCTCCGAGAATGCAGATTCGATCGAAGGCCAGACGCGGAGCCAAGCTCCAGCGTCCTAGGACTTAATATAAAATATCATCTCCGAGAATGCAGATTCGATCAGAGGCCCGACGCGGAGCCAAGCTCCAGCGTCCTAGGACTTAATATAAAATATCATCTCCGAGAATGCAGATTCGATCGGAGGCCCGAAGCGGAGCCAAGCTCCAGCGTCCTAGGACTTAATATAAAATATCATCTCCGAGAATGCAGATTCGATCAGAGGCCCGACGCGGAGCCAAGCTCCAGCGTCCTAGAACTTAATATAAAATATCATCTCCGAGAATGCAGATTCGATCGGAGGCCCGAGGCGGAGCTACGCTCCAGCGTCCTAGGACTTAATATAAAATATCATCTCCGAGAATGCAGATTCGATCGGAGGCCCGAAGTGGAGCCAAGCTCCAGCGTCCTAGGACTTAATATAAAATATCATCTCTGAGAATGCAGATTCGATCTGAGGCCCGACGCGGGGCCAAGCTCCAGCGTCCTAGGACTTAATATAAAATATCATCTCCGAGAATGCAGATTCGATCGGAGGCCCGAAGCGGAGCCATGCTCCAGTGTCCTAGGACTTAATATAAAATATCATCTCCGAGAATGCAGATTCGATCTGAGGCCCGAGGCGGGGCCAAGCTCCACCGTCCTATGACTTAATATAAAATATCATCTTCGAGAATGCAGATTCGATCAGAGGCCCGACGCGGGGCCAAGCTCAAGCGTCCTAGGACTTAATATAAAATATCATCTCCGAGAATGCAGATTCGATCGGAGGCCCGACGCGGGGCCAAGCTCAAGCGTCCTATGACTTAATATAAAATATCATCTCCGAGAATGCAGATTCGATCAGAGGCCCGACGCGGAGCCAAGCTCCAGCATCCTAGGACTTAATATAAAATATCATTTCCGAGAATGCAGATTCGATCGGAGGCCCGATGCGGAGCCAAGCTCCAGCGTCCTATGACTTAATATAAAATATCATCTCCGAGAATGCAGATTCGATCGGAGGCCAGACGCGGAGCCAAGCTCCAGCGTCCTAGGACTTAATATAAAATATCATCTCCGAGAATGCAGATTCGATCAGAGGCCCGACGCGGAGCCAAGCTCCAGCGTCCTAGGACTTAATATAAAATATCATCTCCGAGAATGCAGATTCGATCGGAGGCCCGAAGCGGAGCGAAGCTCCAGTGTCCTAGGACTTAATATAAAATATCATCTCCGAGAATGCAGATTCTATCAGAGGCCCGACGCGGAGCCAAGCTCCAGCGTCCTAGGACTTAATATAAAATATCATCTCCGAGAATGCAGATTCGATCGGAGGCCCGACGCGGAGCCAAGCTCCAGCGTCCTAGAACTTAATATAAAATATCATCTCCGAGAATGCAGATTCGATCGGAGGCCCGAGGCGGAGCCAAGCTCTAGCGTCCTAGGACTTAATATAAATTATCATCTCCGAGAATGCAGATTCGATCGGAGGCCCGACGCGGGGCCAAGCTCCAGCGTCCTAGGACTTAATATAAAATATCATCTCCGAGAATGCAGATTCGATCGGAGGCCCGACGCGGGGCCAAACTCCAGCGTCCTAGGACTTAATATAAAATATCATCTCCGAGAATGCATATTCGATCGGAGGCCCGAAGCGGAGCCAAGCTCCAGCGTCCTAGGACTTAATATAAAATATCATCTCCGAGAATGCAGATTCAATCGGAGGCCCGAGGCCGAGCCAAGCTCTAGCGTCCAAGGACTTAATATAAAATATCATCTCCGAGAATGCAGATTCGATCGGAGGCCCAAAGCGGAGCCAAGCTCCAGCGTCCTAGGACTTAATATAAAATATCATCTCCGAGAATGCAGATTCGATCGGAGGCCCGACGCGGGGCCAAACTCCAGTGTCCTAGCACTTAATATAAAATATCATCTCCGAGAATGCATATTCGATCGGAGGCCCGAAGCGGAGCCAAGCTCCAGCGTCCTAGGACTTAATATAAAATATCATCTCCGAGAATGCAGATTCGATCAGAGGCCCGACGCGGAGCCAAGCTCCAGCGTCCTAGGACTTAATATAAAATATCATCTCCGAGAATGCAGATTCGATCGGAGGCCCGACGCGGAGCCAAGCTCCAGCGTCCTAGGACTTAATATAAAATATCATCTCCGAGAATGCATATTCGATCGGAGGCCCGATGCAGAGCCAAGCTCCAGCGTCCTAGGACTTAATATAAAATATCATCTCCGAGAATGCAGATTCGATCGGAGGCCCGACGCGGGGCCAAACTCCAGCGTCCTAGGACTTAATATAAAATATCATCTCCGAGAATGCAGATTCGATCGGAGGCCCGACGCGGAGCCAAACTCCAGCGTCCTAGGACTTAATATAAAATATCATCTCCGAGAATGCAGATTCGATCGGAGGCCCGATGCGGAGCCAAGCTCCAGCGTCCTAAGACTTAATATAAAATATCATCTCCTAGAATGCAGATTCGATCGGAGGCCCGACGCGGGGCCAAGCTCTAGCGTCCTAGGACTTAATATAAAATATCATCTCTGAGAATGCAGATTCGATCGGAGGCCCGACGCGGAGCCAAGCTCCAGCGTCCTAGAACTTAATATAAAATATCATCTCCGAGAATGCAGATTCGATCGGAGGCCCGACGCGGAGCCAAGCTCCAGCGTCCTAGAAATTAATATATAATATCATCTCCGAGAATGCAGATTCGATCGGAGGCCCAAGGCCGAGCCAAGCTCCAGCGTCCTAGGACTTAATATAAAATATCATCTCCGAGAATGCAAATTCGATCGGATGCCTGATGCGGGGCCAAGCTCCAGCGTCCTAGGACTTAATATAAAATATCATCTCCGAGAATGCAGATTCAATCGGATGCCCGATGTGGAGCCAAGCTCCAGCGTCCTAGGACTTAATATAAAATATCATCTCCGAGAATTCAGATTCGATCGGAGGCTCGAAGCGGAGCCAAGCTCCAGCGTCCTAGGACTTAATATAAAATATCATCTCCGAGAATGCAGATTCGATCGGAGGCCCGACGCGGGGCCAAGATCCAGCATCCTAGGACTTAATATAAAATATCATCTCCGAGAATGCAGATTCGATTGGAGGCCCGACGTGGGGCCAAGCTCCAGCATCCTAGGACTTAATATAAAATATCATCTCCGAGAATGCAGATTCGATCGGAGGCCCGACGCGGGGCCAAACTCCAGTGTCCTAGGACTTAATATAAAATATCATCTCCGAGAATGCAGATTCGATCGGAGGCCCGACGCGGAGCCAAACTCCAGCGTCCTAGGACTTAATATAAAATATCATCTCCGAGAATGCAGATTCGATCGGAGGCCCGATGCGGAGTCAAGCTCCAGCGTCCTAGGACTTAATATAAAATATCATCTCCTAGAATGCAGATTCGATCAGAGGCCCGACGGGGAGCCAAGCTCCAGCGTCCTAGGACTTAATATAAAATATCATCTCCGAGAATGCAGATTCGATCGGAGGCCCGACGCGGAGCCAAGCTCCAGCGTCCTAGGACTTAATATAAAATATCATCTCCGAGAATGCAGATTCGATCGGAGGCCCGACGCGGAGCCAAGCTCCAGCGTCCTAGGACTTAATATAAAATATCATCTCCGAGAATGCATATTCGATCGGAGGCCCGATGCAGAGCCAAGCTCCAGCGTCCTAGGACTTAATATAAAATATCATCTCCGAGAATGCAGATTCGATCGGAGGCCCGACGCGGGGCCAAACTCCAGCGTCCTAGGACTTAATATAAAATATCATCTCCGAGAATGCAGATTCGATCGGAGGACCGACGCGGAGCCAAACTCCAGCGTCCTAGGACTTAATATAAAATATCATCTCCGAGAATACAGATTCGATCGGAGGCCCGATGCGGAGCCAAGCTCCAGCGTCCTAAGACTTAATATAAAATATCATCTCCTAGAATGCAGATTCGATCGGAGGCCCGACGCGGGGCCAAGCTCTAGCGTCCTAGGACTTAATATAAAATATCATCTCTGAGAATGCAGATTCGATCGGAGGCCCGACGCGGAGCCAAGCTCCAGCGTCCTAGAACTTAATATATAATATCATCTCCGAGAATGCAGATTCGATCGGAGGCCCAAGGCCGAGCCAAGCTCCAGCGTCCTAGGACTTAATATAAAATATCATCTCCGAGAATGCAGATTCAATCGGATGCCCGATGTGGAGCCAAGCTCCAGCGTCCTAGGACTTAATATAAAATATCCTCTCCGAGAATTCAGATTCGATCGGAGGCTCGAAGCGGAGCCAAGCTCCAGCGTCCTAGGACTTAATATAAAATATCATCTCCGAGAATGCAGATTCGATCGGAGGCCCGACGCGGGGCCAAGATCCAGCATCCTAGGACTTAATATAAAATATCATCTCCGAGAATGCAGATTCGATCGGAGGCCCGACGTGGGGCCAAGCTCCAGCATCCTAGGACTTAATATAAAATATCATCTCCGAGAATGCATATTCGATCGGAGGCCCGACGCGGGGCCAAACTCCAGCGTCCTAGGACTTAATATAAAATATCATCTCCGAGAATGCAGATTCGATCGGAGGCCCGACGCGGGGCCAAACTCCAGTGTCCTAGGACTTAATATAAAATATCATCTCCGAGAATGCAGATTCGATCGGAGGCCCGACGCGGAGCCAAACTCCAGCGTCCTAGGACTTAATATAAAATATCATCTCCTAGAATGCAGATTCGATCAGAGGCCCGACGCGGAGCCAAGCTCCAGCGTCCTAGGACATAATATAAAATATCATCTCCGAGAATGCAGATTCGATCGGAGGCCCGACGCGGAGCCAAGCTCCAGCGTCCTAGGACTTAATATAAAATATCATCTCCGAGAATGCAGATTCGATCGGAGGCCCGACGCGGAGCCAAGCTCCAGCGTCCTAGGACTTAATATAAAATATCATCTCCGAGAATGCATATTCGATCGGAGGCCCGATGCAGAGCCAAGCTCCAGCGTCCTAGGACTTAATATAAAATATCATCTCCGAGAATGCAGATTCGATCGGAGGCCCGACGCGGGGCCAAACTCCAGCGTCCTAGGACTTAATATAAAATATCATCTCAGAGAATGCAAATTCGATCGGAGGCCCGACGCGGAGCCAAACTCCAGCGTCCTAGGACTTAATATAAAATATCATCTCCGAGAATACAGATTCGATCGGAGGCCCGACGCGGAGCCAAGCTCCAGCGTCCTAGGACTTAACATAAAATATCATCTCCGAGAATGCAGATTCGATCGGAGGCCCGAAGCGGAGCCAAGCTCCAGCGTCCTAGGACTTAATATAAAATATCATCTCCGAGATTGCAGATTCGATCGGAGGCCCGACGCGGAGCCAAGCTCCAGCGTCCTAGGACTTAACATAAAATATCATCTCTGAGAATGCAGATTCGATCGGAGGCCCGAAGCGGAGCCATGCTCCAGCGTCCTTGGACTTAATATAAAATATCATCTCCGAGAATGCAGATTCGATCGGAGGCCCGACGCGGAGCCAAGCTCCAGCGTCCTAGGACTTAATATAAAATATCATCTCCGAGAATGCAGATTCGATCGGAGGCCAGACGCGGAGCCAAGCTCCAGCGTCCAGGGACTTAATATAAAATATCATCTCCGAGAATGCATATTCGATCGGAGGCCCGATGTAGAGCCAAGCTCCAGCGTCCTAGGACATAATATAAAATATCATCTCCGAGAATGCAGATTCGATCGGAGGCCCGACGCGGGGCCAAACTCCAGCGTCCTAGGACTTAATATAAAATATCATCTCCGAGAATGCAGATTCGATCGGAGGCCCGACGCGGGGCCAAACTCCAGCGTCCTAGGACTTAATATAAAATATCATCTCAGAGAATGCAAATTCGATCGGAGGCCCGACGCGGAGCCAAACTCCAGCGTCCTAGGACTTAATATAAAATATCATCTCCGAGAATACAGATTCGATCGGAGGCCCGACGCGGAGCCAAGCTCCAGCGTCCTAGGACTTAATATAAAATATCATCTCCGAGAATGCATATTCGATCGGAGGCCCGATGTAGAGCCAAGCTCCAGCGTCCTAGGACATAATATAAAATATCATCTCCGAGAATGCAGATTCGATCGGAGGCCCGACGCGGGGCCAAACTCCAGCGTCCTAGGACTTAATATAAAATATCATCTCCGAGAATGCATATTCGATCGGAGGCCCGATGCAGAGCCAAGCTCCAGCGTCCTAGGACTTAATATAAAATATCATCTCCGAGAATGCAGATTCGATCGGAGGCCCGACGCGGGGCCAAACTCCAGCGTCCTAGGACTTAATATAAAATATCATCTCAGAGAATGCAAATTCGATCGGAGGCCCGACGCGGAGCCAAACTCCAGCGTCCTAGGACTTAATATAAAATATCATCTCCGAGAATACAGATTCGATCGGAGGCCCGACGCGGAGCCAAGCTCCAGCGTCCTAGGACTTAACATAAAATATCATCTCCGAGAATGCAGATTCGATCGGAGGCCCGAAGCGGAGCCAAGCTCCAGCGTCCTAGGACTTAATATAAAATATCATCTCCGAGAATGCAGATTCGATCGGAGGCCCGACGCGGAGCCAAGCTCCAGCGTCCTAGGACTTAACATAAAATATCATCTCTGAGAATGCAGATTCGATCGGAGGCCCGAAGCGGAGCCATGCTCCAGCGTCCTTGGACTTAATATAAAATATCATCTCCGAGAATGCAGATTCGATCGGAGGCCCGACGCGGAGCCAAGCTCCAGCGTCCTAGGACTTAATATAAAATATCATCTCCGAGAATGCAGATTCGATCGGAGGCCAGACGCGGAGCCAAGCTCCAGCGTCCAGGGACTTAATATAAAATATCATCTCCGAGAATGCATATTCGATCGGAGGCCCGATGTAGAGCCAAGCTCCAGCGTCCTAGGACATAATATAAAATATCATCTCCGAGAATGCAGATTCGATCGGAGGCCCGACGCGGGGCCAAACTCCAGCATCCTAGGACTTAATATAAAATATCATCTCCGAGAATGCAGATTCGATCGGAGGCCCGATGCGGAGCCAAGCTCCAGTGTCCTAGGACTTAATATAAAATATCATCTCCTAGAATGCAGATTCAATCGGAGGCCCGACGCGGGGCCAAGCTCCAGCGTCCTAGGACTTAATATAAAATATCATCTCTTAGAATGCAGATTCGATCGGAGGCCCGACGCTGGGCAAAGCTCAAGCGTCCTAGAACTTAATATAAAATATCATCTCCGAGAATGCAGATTCGATCGGAGGCCCGACGCGGAGCCAAGCTCTAGCGTCCTAGAACTTAATATAAAATATCATCTCCGAGAATGCAGATTCGATCGGAGGCCCGACGCGGAGCCAAGCTCTAGCGTCATAGGACTTAATATAAAATATCATCTCCTAGAATGTAGATTCGATCGGAAGCCCGACACGGAGCCAAGCTCCAGCGTCCTAGAACTTAATATAAAATATCATCTCCGATAATGCAGATTCGATCGGAGGCCCGAGGCGGAGCCAAGAACCAGCGTCCTAGGACTTAATATAAAATATCATCTCCGAGAATGCAGATTCGATCGGAGGCCCGACGCGGGGCCAAGCTCCAGCGTCCTATGACTTAATATAAAATATCATCTCTGAGAATGCAGATTCGATCGGAGGCCCCAAGCGGAGCCAAGCTCCAGCGTCCTAGGACTTAATATAAAATATCATCTCCAAGAATGCAGATTCAATCGGAGGCCCGATGCGGAGCCAAGCTCCAGCGTCCTAGGACTTAATATAAAATATTATCTCCGAGAATGCAGATTCGATCGGAGGCCCGATGCGGAGCCAAGCTCCAGCGTCCTAGGATTTAATATAAAATATCATCTCAAAGAATGCAGATTCGATCAGAGGCCCGACGCGGAGCCAAGCTCCAGCGTCCTAGGACTTAATATAAAATATCATCTCCGAGAATGCAGATTCGATCGGAGGCCCGATGCGGAGCGAAGCTCCAGCGTCCTAGGACTTAATATAAAATATCATCTCCGAGAATGCAGATTCGATCGGAGGCCCGACGCGGAGCCAAGCTCCAGCGTCCTAGGACTTAATATAAAATATCATCTCCGAGAATGCAGATTCGATCGGAGGCCCGACGCGGAGCGAAGCTCCAGCGTAAGGAGACTTAAAATATCATCTCTGAGAATGCAGATTCGATCAGAGCCCCGATGCGGAGCCAAGCTCCAATGTCCAAGGCCTTAATATAAAATATCATCTCCGAGAATGCAGATTCGATCGGAGGCCCGAAGCGGAGCCAAGCTCCAGCGTCCTAGGACTTAATATAAAATATCATCTCCGAGAATGCAGATTCGATCGGAGGCCTGATGCGGACCCAAGCTCCAGCGTCCTAGGACTTAATATAAAATATCATCTCCGAGAATGCAGATTCGATCGGAGGCCAGACGCGGAGCCAAGCTCCAGCGTCCTAGGACTTAATATAAAATATCATCTCCGAGAATGCATATTCGATCGGAAGCCCGATGCAGAGCCAAGCTCCAGCGTCCTAGGACTTAATATAAAATATAATCTCCGAGAATGCAGATTCGATAGGAGGCCCGACGCGGAGCCAAGCTCCAGCGTCCTAGGACTTAATATAAAATATCATCTCCGAGAATGCAGATTCGATCGGAGGCCCGATGCGCAGCCAAGCTCCAGCGTCCTAGGACTTAATATAAAATATCATCTCCGAGAATGCAGATTAGATCGGATGCCCGACGCGGGGCCAAGCTCCAGCGTCCTATGACTTAATATAAAATATCATCTTCGAGAATGCAGATTCGATCAGAGGCCCGACGCGGAGCCAAGCTCCAGCGTCCTAGGACTTAATATAAAATATCATCTCCGAGAATGCAGATTCGATCGGAGGCCCCAAGCGGAGCCAAGCTCCAGCGTCCTAGGACTTAATATAAAATATCATCTCCGAGAATGCAGATTCGATCAGAGGCCCGATGCGGAGCCGAGCTCCAGCGTCCTAGGATTTAATATAAAATATCATCTCCGAGAATGCAGATTCGATCAGATGCCCGACGCGGAGCCAAGCTCCAGCGTCCTAGGACTTAATATAAAATATCATCTCCGAGAATGCAGATTCGATCGGAGGCCCGACGCGGATCCAAGCTCCAGCGTCCTAGAACTTCATATAAAATATCATCTCCGAGATTGCAGATTCGATCGGAGGCCCGACGCGGAGCCAAGCTCCAGCGTAAGGAGACTTAAAATATCATCTCTGAGAATGCAGATTCGATCAGAGCCCCGATGCGGAGCCAAGCTCCAATGTCCAAGGCCTTAATATAAAATATCATCTCCGAGAATGCAGATTCGATCGGAGGCCCGATGCGGAGCCAAGCTCCAGCGTCCTAGGACTTAATATAAAATATCATCTCCGAGAATGTAGATTCGATCAGAGGCCCGAAGCGGAGCCAAGCTCCAGCGTCCTAGGACTTAATATAAAATATCATCTCCGAGAATGCAGATTCGATCGGAGGCCCGACGCGGAGCCAAGCTCCAGCGTCCTAGGACTTAATATAAAATATCATCTCCGAGAATGCATATTCGATCGGAAGCCCGATGCAGAGCCAAGCTCCAGCGTCCTAGGACTTAATATAAAATATCATCTCCGAGAATGCAGATTCGATCGGAGGCCCGATGCGGAGCCAAGATCCAGTGTCCTAGGACTTAATATAAAATATCATCTCCGAGAATGCAGATTCGATCTGAGGCCCGACGCGGAGCCAAGCTCCAGCGTCCTAGGACTTAATATAAAATATAATCTCCGAGAATGCAGATTCGATAGGAGGCCCGACGCGGAGCCAAGCTCCAGCGTCCTAGGACTTAATATAAAATATCATCTCCGAGAATGCAGATTCGATCGGAGGCCCGAGGCGGAGCCAAGCTCCAGCGTCCTAGGACTTAATATAAAATATCATCTCCGAGAATGCAGATTCGATCGGAGGCCCGACGCGGGGCCAAGCTCCAGCGTCCTATGACTTAATATAAAATATCATCTTCGAGAATGCAGATTCGATCAGAGGCCCGACGCGGAGCCAAGCTCCAGCGTCCTAGGACTTAATATAAAATATCATCTCCGAGAATGCAGATTCGATCGGAGGCCCCAAGCGGAGCCAAGCTCCAGCGTCCTAGGACTTAATATAAAATATCATCTCCGAGAATGCAGATTCGATCAGAGGCCCGATGCGGAGCCAAGCTCCAGCGTCCTAGGATTTAATATAAAATATCATCTCTGAGAATGCAGATTCGATCAGATGCCCGACGCGGAGCCAAGCTCCAGCGTCCTAGGACTTAATATAAAATATCATCTCCGAGAATGCAGATTCGATCGGAGGCCCGACGCGGATCCAAGCTCCAGCGTCCTAGAACTTCATATAAAATATCATCTCGGAGAATGCAGATTCGATCGGAGGCCCGAGGCAGAGCCAAGCTCTAGCGTCCTAGGACTTAATATAAAATATCATCTCCGAGAATGCAGATTCGATCGGAGGCCCGACGCGGGGCCAAGCTCCAGAGTCCTAGGACTTAATATAAAATATCATCTCCGAGAATGCAGATTCGATCAGAGGCCCGACGCGGAGCCAAGCTCCAGCGTCCTAGGACTTAATATAAAATATCATCTCCGAGAATGCAGATTCGATCAGAGGCCCGACGCGGAGCCAAGCTCCAGCGTCCTAGAACTTAACATAAAATATCATCTCCGAGAATGCAGATTCGATCGGAGGCCCGAAGCGGAGCCAAGCTCCAGCGTCCTAGGACTTAATATAAAATATCATCTCCGAGAATGCAGATTCGATCGGAGGCCCGATGTGGACCCAAGCTCCAGCGTCCTAGGACTTAATATAAAATATCATCTCCGAGAATGCAGATTCGATCGGAGGCCAGACGCGGAGCCAAGCTCCAGCGTCCTAGGACTTAATATAAAATATCATCTCCGAGAATGCATATTCGATCAGAAGCCCGATGCAGAGCCAAGCTCCAGCGTCCAAGGACTTAATATAAAATATCATCTCCGAGAATGCAGATTCGATCGGAGGCCCGGCGCGGGGCCAAGCTCCAGCGTCCTAGGACTTTATATAAAATATCATCTCCGAGAATGCAGATTCGATCAGAGGCCCGACGCGGAGCCAAGCTCCAGCATCCTAGGACTTAATATAAAATATCATCTCCGAGAATGCAGATTCGATCGGAGGCCCGACGCGGGGCCAAGCTCCAGCGTCCTATGACTTAATATAAAATATCATCTCCGAGAATGTAGATTCGATCAAAGGCCCGAAGCGGAGCCAAGCTCCAGCGTCCTAGGACTTAATATAAAATATCATCTCCGAGAATGCAGATTCGATCAGAGGCCCGACGCGGAGCCAAGCTCCAGCGTCCTAGGACTTAACATAAAATATCATCTCCGAGAATGCAGATTCGATCGGAGGCCCGAAGCGGAGCCAAGCTCCAGCGTCCTAGGACTTAATATAAAATATCATCTCCGAGAATGCAGATTCGATCGGAGGCCCGATGCGAACCCAAGCTCCAGCGTCCTAGGACTTAATATAAAATATCATCTCCGAGAATGAAGGTTCGATCGGAGGCCAGACGCGGAGCCAAGTTCCAGCGTCCTAGGACTTAATATAAAATATCATCTCCGAGAATGCATATTCGATCGGAAGCCCGATGCAGAGCCAAGCTCCAGCGTCCTAGGACTTAATATAAAATATCATCTCCGAGAATGCAGATTCGATCGGAGGCCCGACGCGGAGCCAAACTCCAGCGTCCCAGGACTTAATATAAAATATCATCTCTGATAATGCAGATTCGATCGGAGGCCCGATGCGGAGCCAAGCTCCAGCGTCCTAGGACTTAATATAAAATATCATCTCCTAGAATGCAGATTCGATCGGAGGCCCGACGCGGGGCCAAGCTCCAGCGTCCTAGGACTTAATATAAAATATCATCTCTGAGAATGCAGATTCGATCGGAGGCCCGACGCGGAGCAAAGCTCCAGCCTCCTAGAACTTAATATAAAATATCATCTCCGAGAATGCAGATTCGATCGGAGGCCCGACGCGGAGCCAAGCTCCAGCGTCCTAGAACTTAATATAAAATATCATCTCCGAGAATGCAGATTCGATCGGCGGACCGAGGCCGAGCCAAGCTCCAGCGTCCTAGGACTTAATATAAAATATCATCTCCGAGAATGCAAATTCGATCGGATGCCCGATGCGGTGCCAAGCTCCAGCGTCCTAGGCCTTAATATAAAATATCATCTCCGAGAATGCAGATTCGATCGGAGGCCCGACGCGGAGCCAAGCTCCAGCGTCCTAGAACTTAATATGAAATATCATCTCCGAGAATGCAGATTCGATCGGAGGCCCGAGGCGGAGCCAAGCTCCAGCGTCCTCGGACTTAATATAAAATATTATCTCCGAGAATGCAGATTCAATCGGAGGCCCGAGGCGGAGCCAAGCTCCAGCGTCCTAGGACTTAATATAAAATATCATCTCCGAGAATGCAGATTCGATCGGACGCCCGACGCGGAGCCAAGCTCCAGTGCCCTAGGACTTAATATAAAATATCATCTTCAAGAATGCAGATTCGATCGGAGGCCCGATGCGGAGCCAAGCTCCAGCGTCCTAGGATTTAATATAAAATATCATCTCAAAGAATCCAGATTCGATCGGAGGCCCGATGCGGAACCAAGCTCCAGTGTCCTAGGACTTAATATAAAATATCATCTCCGAGAATGCAGATTCGATCTGAGGCCCGACGCGGAGCCAACTCCAGCGTCCTAGAACTTAATATAAAATATCATCTCCGAGAATGCAGATTCGATCGGAGGCCCGACGCGGAGCCAAGCTCCAGCGTCCTAGGACTTAATATAAAATATCATCTCCGAGAATGCAGATTCGATCGGAGGCCCGACGCGGAGCCAAGCTCCAGCATCCTAGTACTTAATATAAAAAATCATCTCCGAGAATGCAGATTCGATCGGAGGCCCGAGGCGGGGCCAAGCTCCAGCGTCCTATGACTTAATATAAAATATCATCTTCGAGAATGCAGATTCGATCAGAGGCCCGACGCGGAGCGAAGCTCCAACGTCCTAGGACTTAATATAAAATATCATCTCCGAGAATGCAGATTCGATCGGAGGCCCGAGGCGGAGCCAAGCTCCAGCGTCCTAGGACTTAATATAAAATATCATCTCCGAGAATGCAGATTCGATCGGAGGCCCGATGCGGAGCAAAGCTCCAGCGTCCTAGGATTTAATATAAAATATCATCTCCGAGAATGCAGATTCGATCAGAGGCCCGACGCGGAGCCAAGCTCCAGCGTCCTAGGACTTAATATAAAATATCAGCTCCGAGAATGCAGATTCGATCGGAGGCCCGACGCGGAGCCAATCTCCAGCGTCCTAGAACTTACTATAAAATATCATCTCCGAGAATGCAGATTCGATCGGAGGCCCGAGGCGGAGCCAAGCTCTAGCGTCCTAGGACTTAATATAAAATATCATCTCCGAGAATGCAGATTCGATCAGAGGCCCGACGCGGAGCCAAGCTCCAGCGTCCTAGAACTTAATATAAAATATCATCTCCGAGAATGCAGATTCGATCGGAGGCCCGATGCGGACCCAAGCTCCAGCGTCCTAGGACTTAATATAAAATATCATCTCCGAGAATGCAGATTCGATCGGCGGCCAGACGCGGAGCCAAGCTCCAGCGTCCTAGGACTTAATATAAAATATCATCTCCGAGAATGCAGATTCGATCGGAGGCTCGACGCGGAGCCAAGCTCCAGTGTCCTAGGACTTAACATAAAATATCATCTCCGAGAATGCATATTCGATCGGAGGCCCGATGCAGAGCCAAGCTCCAGCGTCCTAGGACTTAATATAAAATATCATCTCCGAGAATGCAGATTCGATCGGAGGCCCGATGCGGACCCAAGCTCCAGCGTCCTAGGACTTAATATAAAATATCATCTCCGAGAATGCAGATTCGATCAGAGGACCGATGCGGACCCAAGCTCCAGCGTCCTAGGACTTAATATAAAATATCATCTCTGAGAATGCAGATTCGATCGGAGGCCCGATGCGGAGGCAAGCTTCAGCGTCGTAGGACTTAATATAAAATATCATCTCCGAGAATGCAGATTCGATCGGAGGCCCGAGGCGGGGCCAAGCTCCAGCGTCCTATGACTTAATATAAAATATCATCTTCGAGAATGGAGATTCGATCAGAGGCCCGACGCGGAGCCAAGCTCCAACGTCCTAGGACTTAATATAAAATATCATCTTCGAGAATGCAGATTCGATCGGAGGCCCGAGGCGGAGCCAAGCTCCAGCGTCCTATGACTTAATATAAAATATCATCTCCGAGAATGCAGATTCGATCGGAGGCCCGACGCGGGGCCAAGCTCCAGCGTCCTATGACTTAATATAAAATATCATCTTCGAGAATGCAGATTCGATCAGAGGCCCGACGCGGAGCCAAGCTCCAGCGTCCTAGGACTTAATATAAAATATCATCTCCGAGAATGCAGATTCGATCGGAGTCCCCAAGCGGAGCCAAGCTCCAGCGTCCTAGGACTTAATATAAAATATCATCTCCGAGAATGCAGATTCGATCAGAGGCCCGATGCGGAGCCAAGCTCCAGCGTCCTAGGATTTAATATAAAATATCATCTCCGAGAATGCAGATTCGATCAGATGCCCGACGCGGAGCCAAGCTCCATCGTCCTAGGACTTAATATAAAATATCATCTCCGAGAATGCAGATTCGATCGGAGGCCCGACGCGGATCCAAGCTCCAGCGTCCTAGAACTTCATATAAAATATCATCTCCGAGAATGCAGATTCGATCGGAGGCCCGAGGCGGAGCCAAGCTCTAGCGTCCTAGGACTTAATATAAAATATCATCTCCGAGAATGCAGATTCGATCGGAGGCCCGACGCGGGGCCAAGCTCCAGCGTCCTAGGACTTAATATAAAATATCATCTCCGAGAATGCAGATTCGATCAGAGGCCCGACGCGGAGCCAAGCTCCAGCGTCCTAGGACTTAATATAAAATATCATCTCCGAGAATGCAGATTCGATCAGAGGCCCGACGCGGAGCCAAGCTCCAGCGTCCTAGAACTTAACATAAAATATCATCTCCGAGAATGCAGATTCGATCGGAGGCCCGAAGCGGAGCCAAGCTCCAGCGTCCTAGGACTTAATATAAAATATCATCTCCGAGAATGCAGATTCGATCGGAGGGCCGATGTGGACCCAAGCTCCAGCGTCCTAGGACTTAATATAAAATATCATCTCCGAGAATGCAGATTCGATCGGAGGCCAGACGCGGAGCCAAGCTCCAGCGTCCTAGGACTTAATATAAAATATCATCACCGAGAATGCATATTCGATCAGAAGCCCGATGCAGAGCCAAGCTCCAGCGTCCTAGGACTTAATATAAAATATCATCTCCGAGAATGCAGATTCGATCGGAGGCCCGGCGCGGGGCCAAGCTCCAGCGTCCTAGGACTTTATATAAAATATCATCTCCGACAATGCAGATTCGATCAGAGGCCCGACGCGGAGCCAAGCTCCAGCATCCTAGGACTTAATATAAAATATCATCTCCGAGAATGCAGATTCGATCGGAGGCCCGACGCGGGGCCAAGCTCCAGCGTCCTATGACTTAATATAAAATATCATCTCCGAGAATGTAGATTCGATCAAAGGCCCGAAGCGGAGCCAAGCTCCAGCGTCCTAGGACTTAATATAAAATATCATCTCCGAGAATGCAGATTCGATCAGAGGCCCGACGCGGAGCCAAGCTCCAGCGTCCTAGGACTTAACATAAAATATCATCTCCGAGAATGCAGATTCGATCGGAGGCCCGAAGCGGAGCCAAGCTCCAGCGTCCTAGGACTTAATATAAAATATCATCTCCGAGAATGCAGATTCGATCGGAGGCACGATGCGAACCCAAGCTCCAGCGTCCTAGGACTTAATATAAAATATCATCTCCGAGAATGAAGATTCGATCGGAGGCCAGACGCGGAGCCAAGCTCCAGCGTCCTAGGACTTAATATAAAATATCATCTCCGAGAATGCATATTCGATCGGAAGCCCGATGCAGAGCCAAGCTCCAGCGTCCTAGGACTTAATATAAAATATCATCTCCGAGAATGCAGATTCGATCGGAGGCCCGACGCGGAGCCAAACTCCAGCGTCCTAGGACTTAATATAAAATATCATCTCTGATAATGCAGATTCGATCGGAGGCCCGATGCGGAGCCAAGCTCCAGCGTCCTAGGACTTAATATAAAATATCATCTCCTAGAATGCAGATTCGATCGGAGGCCCGACGCGGGGCCAAGCTCCAGCGTCCTAGGACTTAATATAAAATATCATCTCTGAGAATGCAGATTCGATCGGAGGCCCGACGCGGAGCCAAGCTCCAGCCTCCTAGAACTTAATATAAAATACCATCTCCGAGAATGCAGATTCGATCGGAGGCCCGACGCGGAGCCAAGCTCCAGCGTCCTAGAACTTAATATAAAATATCATCTCCGAGAATGCAGATTCGATCGGAGGACCGAGGCCGAGCCAAGCTCCAGCGTCCTAGGACTTAATATAAAATATCATCTCCGAGAATGCAGATTCGATCGGAGGCCCGATGCGGACCCAAGCTCCAGCGTCCTAGGACTTAATATAAAATATCATCTCCGAGAATGCAGATTCGATCGGAGGACCGATGCGGACCCAAGCTCCAGCGTCCTAGGACTTAATATAAAATATCATCTCTGAGAATGCAGATTCGATCGGAGGCCCGATGCGGAGGCAAGCTTCAGCGTCCTAGGACTTAATATAAAATATCATCTCCGAGAATGCAGATTCGATCGGAGGCCCGAGGCGGGGCCAAGCTCCAGCGTCCTATGACTTAATATAAAATATCATCTTCGAGAATGCAGATTCGATCAGAGGCCCGACGCGGAGCCAAGCTCCAACGTCCTAGGACTTAATATAAAATATCATCTTCGAGAATGCAGATTCGATCGGAGGCCCGACGCGGAGCCAAGCTCCAGCGTCCTAGAACTTAATATAAAATATCATCTCCGAGAATGCAGATTCGATCGGAGGACCGATGCAGAGCCAAGCTCCAGCGTCCTAGGACTTAATATAAAATATCATCTCCGAGAATGCAGATTCGATCGGAGGCCCGATGCGGACCCAAGCTCCAGCGTCCTAGGACTTAATATAAAATATCATCTCCGAGAATGCAGATTCGATCGGAGGACCGATGCGGAGCCAAGCTCCAGCGTCCTAGGACTTAATATAAAATATCATCTCCGAGAATGCATATTCGATCAGAAGCCCGATGCAGAGCCAAGCTCCAGCGTCCTAGGACTTAATATAAAATATCATCTCCGAGAATGCAGATTCGATCGGAGGCCCGGCGCGGGGCCAAGCTCCAGCGTCCTAGGACTCTATATAAAATATCATCTCCGACAATGCAGATTCGATCAGAGGCCCGACGCGGAGCCAAGCTCCAGCATCCTAGGACTTAATATAAAATATCATCTCCGAGAATGCAGATTCGATCGGAGGCCCGACGCGGGGCCAAGCTCCAGCGTCCTATGACTTAATATAAAATATCATCTCCGAGAATGTAGATTCGATCAAAGGCCCGAAGCGGGGCCAAGCTCCAGCGTCCTAGGACTTAATATAAAATATCATCTCCGAGAATGCAGATTCGATCAGAGGCCCGACGCGGAGCCAAGCTCCAGCGTCCTAGGACTTAACATAAAATATCATCTCCGAGAATGCAGATTCGATCGGAGGCCCGAAGCGGAGCCAAGCTCCAGCGTCCTAGGACTTAATATAAAATATCATCTCCGAGAATGCAGATTCGATCGGAGGCACGATGCGAACCCAAGCTCCAGCGTCCTAGGACTTAATATAAAATATCATCTCCGAGAATGAAGATTCGATCGGAGGCCAGACGCGGAGCCAAGCTCCAGCGTCCTAGGACTTAATATAAAATATCATCTCCGAGAATGCATATTCGATCGGAAGCCCGATGCAGAGCCAAGCTCCAGCGTCCTAGGACTTAATATAAAATATCATCTCCGAGAATGCAGATTCGATCGGAGGCCCGACGCGGAGCCAAACTCCAGCGTCCTAGGACTTAATAAAAAATATCATCTCTGATAATGCAGATTCGATCGGAGGCCCGATGCGGAGCCAAGCTCCAGCGTCCTAGGACTTAATATAAAATATCATCTCCTAGAATGCAGATTCGATCGGAGGCCCGACGCGGGGCCAAGCTCCAGCGTCCTAGGACTTAATATAAAATATCATCTCTGAGAATGCAGATTCGATCGGAGGCCCGACGCGGAGCCAAGCTCCAGCCTCCTAGAACTTAATATAAAATATCATCTCCGAGAATGCAGATTCGATCGGAGGCCCGACGCGGAGCCAAGCTCCAGCGTCCTAGAACTTAATATAAAATATCATCTCCGAGAATGCAGATTCGATCGGAGGACCGAGGCCGAGCCAAGCTCCAGCGTCCTAGGACTTAATATAAAATATCATCTCCGAGAATGCAGATTCGATCGGAGGCCCGATGCGGACCCAAGCTCCAGCGTCCTAGGACTTAATATAAAATATCATCTCCGAGAATGCAGATTCGATCGGAGGACCGATGCGGACCCAAGCTCCAGCGTCCTAGGACTTAATATAAAATATCATCTCTGAGAATGCAGATTCGATCGGAGGCCCGATGCGGAGGCAAGCTTCAGCGTCCTAGGACTTAATATAAAATATCATCTCCGAGAATGCAGATTCGATCGGAGGCCCGAGGCGGGGCCAAGCTCCAGCGTCCTATGACTTAATATAAAATATCATCTTCGAGAATGCAGATTCGATCAGAGGCCCGACGCGGAGCCAAGCTCCAACGTCCTAGGACTTAATATAAAATATCATCTTCGAGAATGCAGATTCGATCGGAGGCCCGACGCGGAGCCAAGCTCCAGCGTCCTAGAACTTAATATAAAATATCATCTCCGAGAATGCAGATTCGATCGGAGGACCGATGCAGAGCCAAGCTCCAGCGTCCTAGGACTTAATATAAAATATCATCTCCGAGAATGCAGATTCGATCGGAGGCCCGATGCGGACCCAAGCTCCAGCGTCCTAGGACTTAATATAAAATATCATCTCCGAGAATGCAGATTCGATCGGAGGACCGATGCGGAGCCAAGCTCCAGCGTCCTAGGACTTAATATAAAATATCATCTCTGAGAATGCAGATTCGATCGGAGGCCCGATGCGGAGGCAAGCTTCAGCGTCCTAGGACTTAATATAAAATATCATCTCCGAGAATGCAGATTCGATCGGAGGCCCGAGGCGGGGCCAAGCTCCAGCGTTCTATGACTTAATATAAAATATCATCTTCGAGAATGCAGATTCGATCAGAGGCCCGACGCGGAGCCAAGCTCCAACGTCCTAGGACTTAATATAAAATATCATCTTCGAGAATGCAGATTCGATCGGAGGCCCGAGGCGGAGCCAAGCTCCAGCGTCCTATGACTTAATATAAAATATCATCTCCGAGAATGCAGATTCGATCGGAGGCCCGACGCGGGGCCAAGCTCCAGCGTCCTATGACTTAATATAAAATATCATCTTCGAGAATGCAGATTCGATCAGAGGCCCGACGCGGAGCCAAGCTCCAGCGTCCTAGGACTTAATATAAAATATCATCTCCGAGAATGCAGATTCGATCGGAGGCCCCAAGCGGAGCCAAGCTCCAGCGTCCTAGGACTTAATATAAAATATCATCTCCGAGAATGCAGATTCGATCAGAGGCCCGATGCGGAGCCAAGCTCCAGCGTCCTAGGATTTAATATAAAATATCATCTCCGAGAATGCAGATTCGATCAGATGCCCGACGCGGAGCCAAGCTCCAGCGTCCTAGGACTTAATATAAAATATCATCTCCGAGAATGCAGATTCGATCGGAGGCCCGACGCGGATCCAAGCTCCAGCGTCCTAGAACTTCATATAAAATATCATCTCCGAGAATGCAGATTCGATCGGAGGCCCGAGGCGGAGCCAAGCTCTAGCGTCCTAGGACTTAATATAAAATATCATCTCCGAGAATGCAGATTCGATCAGAGGCCCGACGCGGAGCCAAGCTCCAGCGTCCTAGAACTTAACATAAAATATCATCTCCGAGAATGCAGATTCGATCGGAGGCCCGAAGCGGAGCCAAGCTCCAGCGTCCTAGGACTTTATATAAAATATCATCTCCGAGAATGCAGATTCGATCAGAGGCCCGACGCGGAGCCAAGCTCCAGCATCCTAGGACTTAATATAAAATATCATCTCCGAGAATGCAGATTCGATCGGAGGCCCGACGCGGGGCCAAGCTCCAGCGTCCTATGACTTAATATAAAATATCATCTCCGAGAATGTAGATTCGATCAAAGGCCCGAAGCGGAGCCAAGCTCCAGCGTCCTAGGACTTAATATAAAATATCATCTCCGAGAATGCAGATTCGATCAGAGGCCCGACGCGGAGCCAAGCTCCAGCGTCCTAGGACTTAACATAAAATATCATCTCCGAGAATGCAGATTCGATCGGAGGCCCGAAGCGGAGCCAAGCTCCAGCGTCCTAGGACTTAATATAAAATATCATCTCCGAGAATGCAGATTCGATCGGAGGCACGATGCGAACCCAAGCTCCAGCGTCCTAGGACTTAATATAAAATATCATCTCCGAGAATGAAGATTCGATCGGAGGCCAGACGCGGAGCCAAGCTCCAGCGTCCTAGGACTTAATATAAAATATCATCTCCGAGAATGCATATTCGATCGGAAGCCCGATGCAGAGCCAAGCTCCAGCGTCCTAGGACTTAATATAAAATATCATCTCCGAGAATGCAGATTCGATCGGAGGCCCGACGCGGAGCCAAACTCCAGCGTCCCAGGACTTAATATAAAATATCATCTCTGATAATGCAGATTCGATCGGAGGCCCGATGCGGCGCCAAGCTCCAGCGTCCTAGGACTTAATATAAAATATCATCTCCTAGAATGCAGATTCGATCGGAGGCCCGACGCGGGGCCAAGCTCCAGCGTCCTAGGACTTAATATAAAATATCATCTCTGAGAATGCAGATTCGATCGGAGGCCCGACGCGGAGCCAAGCTCCAGCCTCCTAGAACTTAATATAAAATATCATCTCCGAGAATGCAGATTCGATCGGAGGCCCGACGCGGAGCCAAGCTCCAGCGTCCTAGAACTTAATATAAAATATCATCTCCGAGAATGCAGATTCGATCGGAGGACCGAGGCCGAGCCAAGCTCCAGCGTCCTAGGACTTAATATAAAATATCATCTCCGAGAATGCAAATTCGATCGGATGCCCGATGCGGTGCCAAGCTCCAGCGTCCTAGGCCTTAATATAAAATATCATCTCCGAGAATGCAGATTCGATCGGAGGCCCGACGCGGAGCCAAGCTCCAGCGTCCTAGAACTTAATATGAAATATCATCTCCGAGAATGCAGATTCGATCGGAGGCCCGAGGCGGAGCCAAGCTCCAGCGTCCTCGGACTTAATATAAAATATCATCTCCGAAAATGCAGATTCAATCGGAGGCCCGAGGCGGAGCCAAGCTCCAGCGTCCTAGGACTTAATATAAAATATCATCTCCGAGAATGCAGATTCGATCGGAGGCCCGACGCGGAGCCAAGCTCCAGTGCCCTAGGACTTAATATAAAATATCATCTTCAAGAATGCAGATTCGATTGGAGGCCCGATGCGGAGCCAAGCTCCAGCGTCCTAGGATTTAATATAAAATATCATCTCAAAGAATCCAGATTCGATCGGAGGCCCGATGCGGAACCAAGCTCCAGTGTCCTAGGACTTAATATAAAATATCATCTCCGAGAATGCAGATTCGATCTGAGGCCCGACGCGGAGCCAACTCCAGCGTCCTAGAACTTAATATAAAATATCATCTCCGAGAATGCAGATTCGATCGGAGGCCCGACGCGGAGCCAAGCTCCAGCGTCCTAGGACTTAATATAAAATATCATCTCCGAGAATGCAGATTCGATTGGAGGCCCGACGCGGAGCCAAGCTCCAGCGTCCTAGAACTTAATATAAAAAATCATCTCCGAGAATGCAGATTCGATCGTGGCCCGAGGCGGGGCCAAGCTCCAGCGTCCTATGACTTAATATAAAATATCATCTTCGAGAATGCAGATTCGATCAGAGGCCCGACGCGGAGCCAAGCTCCAACGTCCTAGGACTTAATATAAAATATCATCTCCGAGAATGCAGATTCGATCTGAGGCCCGACGCGGAGCCAAGCTCCAGCGTCCTAGAACTTAATATAAAATATCATCTCCGAGAATGCAGATTCGATCGGAGGCCCGACGCGGAGCCAAGCTCCAGCGTCCTAGGACTTAATATAAAATATCATCTCCGAGAATGCAGATTTAATCGGAGGCCCGACGCGGAGCCAAGCTCCAGCGTCCTAGAACTTAATATAAAAAATCATCTCCGAGAATGCAGATTCGATCGGAGGCCCGAGGCGGGGCCAAGCTCCAGCGTCCTATGACTTAATATAAAATATCATCTTCGAGAATGCAGATTCGATCAGAGGCCCGACGCGGAGCCAAGCTCCAACGTCCTAGGACTTAATATAAAATATCATCTCCGAGAATGCAGATTCGATCGGAGGCCCGAGGCGGAGCCAAGCTCCAGCGTCCTAGGACTTAATATAAAATATCATCTCCGATAATGCAGATTCGATCGGAGGCCCGATGCGGAGCAAAGCTCCAGCGTCCTAGGATTTAACATAAAATATCATCTCCGAGAATGCAGATTCGATCAAAGGCCCGACGCGGAGCCAAGCTCCAGCGTCCTAGGACTTAATATAAAATATCATCTCCGAGAATGCAGATTCGATCTGAGGCCCGACGCGGAGCCAAGCTCCAGCGTCCTAGAACTTAATATAAAATATCATCTCCGAGAATGCAGATTCGATCGGAGGCCCGACGCGGAGCCAAGCTCCAGCGTCCTAGGACTTAATATAAAATATCATCTCCGAGAATGCAGATTCGATCGGAGGCCCGACGCGGAGCCAAGCTCCAGCGTCCTAGAACTTAATATAAAAAATCATCTCCGAGAATGCAGATTCGATCGGAGGCCCGAGGCGGGGCCAAGCTCCAGCGTCCTATGACTTAATATAAAATATCATCTTCGAGAATGCAGATTCGATCAGAGGCCCGACGCGGAGCCAAGCTCCAACGTCCTAGGACTTAATATAAAATATCATCTCCGAGAATGCAGATTCGATCGGAGGCCCGAGGCGGAGCCAAGCTCCAGCGTCCTAGGACTTAATATAAAATATCATCTCCGAGAATGCAGATTCGATCGGAGGCCCGATGCGGAGCCAAGCTCCAGCGTCCTAGGATTTAATATAAAATATCATCTCCGAGAATGCAGATTCGATCAGAGGCCCGACGCGGAGCCAAGCTCCAGCGTCCTAGGACTTAATATAAAATATCAGCTCCGAGAATGCAGATTCGATCGGAGGCCCGACGCGGAGCCAAGCTCCAGCGTCCTAGAACTTACTATAAAATATCATCTCCGAGAATGCAGATTCGATCGGAGGCCCGAGGCGGAGCCAAGCTCTAGCGTCCTAGGACTTAATATAAAATATCATCTCCGAGAATGCAGATTCGATCGGAGGCCCGACGCGGGGCCAAGCTAGAGCGTCCTAGGACTTAATATAAAATATCATCTCCGAGAATGCAGATTCGATCAGAGGCCCGACGCGGAGCCAAGCTCCAGCGTCCTAGGACTTAATATAAAATATCATCTCCGAGAATGCAGATTCGATCGGAGGCCCGATGCGGACCCAAGCTCCAGCGTCCTAGGACTTAATATAAAATATCATCTCCGAGAATGCAGATTCGATCGGCGGCCAGACGCGGAGCCAAGCTCCAGCGTCCTAGGACTTAATATAAAATATCATCTCCGAGAATGCAGATTCGATCGGAGGCTCGACGCGGAGCCAAGCTCCAGTGTCCTAGGACTTAACATAAAATATCATCTCCGAGAATGCATATTCGATCGGAGGCCCGATGCAGAGCCAAGCTCTAGCGTCCTAGGACTTAATATAAAATATCATCTCCGAGAATGCAGATTCGATCGGAGGCCCGATGCGGACCCAAGCTCCAGCGTCCTAGGACTTAATATAAAATATCATCTCCGAGAATGCAGATTCGATCGGAGGACCGATGCGGACCCAAGCTCCAGCGTCCTAGGACTTAATATAAAATATCATCTCCGAGAATGCAGATTCGATCGGAGGCCCGATGCGGAGGCAAGCTTCAGCGTCCTAGGACTTAATATAAAATATCATCTCCGAGAATGCAGATTCGATCGGAGGCCCGAGGCGGGGCCAAGCTCTAGCGTCCTATGACTTAATATAAAATATCATCTTCGAGAATGCAGATTCGATCAGAGGCCCGACGCGGAGCCAAGCTCCAACGTCCTAGGACTTAATATAAAATATCATCTTCGAGAATGCAGATTCGATCGGAGGCCCGAGGCGGAGCCAAGCTCCAGCGTCCTAGGACTTAATATAAAATATCATCTCCGAGAATGCAGATTCGATCGGAGGCCCGATGCGGAGCCAAGCTCCAGCGTCCTAGGATTTAATATAAAATATCATCTCCGAGAATGCAGATTCGATCAGAGGCCCGACGCGGAGCCAAGCTCCAGCGTCCTAGGACTTAATATAAAATATCATCTCCGAGAATGCAGATTCGATCGGAGGCCCGACGCGGAGCCAAGCTCCAGCGTCCTAGAACTTACTATAAAATATCATCTCCGAGAATGCAGATTCGATTGGACGCCCGAGGCGGAGCCAAGCTCTAGCGTCCTAGGACTTGATATAAAATATCATCTCCGAGAATGCAGATTTGATCGGAGGCCCGACGCGGGGCCAAGCTCCAGCGTCCTAGGACTTAATATAAAATATCATCTCCGAGAATGCAGATTCGATCAGAGGCCCGACGCGGAGCCAAGCTCCAGCGTCCTAGGACTTAATATAAAATATCATCTCCGAGAATGCAGATTCGATCGGAGGCCCGATGCGGACCCAAGCTCCAGCGTCCTAGGACTTAATATAAAATATCATCTCCGAGAATGCAGATTCGATCGGCGGCCAGACGCGGAGCCAAGCTCCAGCGTCCTAGGACTTAATATAAAATATCATCTCCGAGAATGCAGATTCGATCGGAGGCTCGACACGGAGCCAAGCTCCAGCGTCCTAGGACTTAACATAAAATATCATCTCCGAGAATGCATATTCGATCGGAGGCCCGATGCAGAGCCAAGCTCCAGCGTCCTAGGACTTAATATAAAATATCATCTCCGAGAATCCAGATTCGATCGGCGGCCAGACGCGGAGCCAAGCTCCAGCGTCCTAGGACTTAATATAAAATATCATCTCCGAGAATGCAGATTCGATCGGAGGCTCGACGCGGAGCCAAGCTCCAGCGTCCTAGGACTTAACATAAAATATCATCTCCGAGAATGCATATTCGATCGGAGGCCCGATGCAGAGCCAAGCTCCAGCGTCCTAGGACTTAATATAAAATATCATCTCCGAGAATGCAGATTCGATCGGAGGCCCGACACGGGGCCAAACTCCAGCGTCCTAGGACTTAATATAAAATATCATCTCAGAGAATGCAGATTGGATCGGAGGCCCGACGCGGAGCCAAACTCCAGCGTCCTAGGACTTAATATAAAATATCATCTCGGAGAATGCAGATTCGATCGGAGGCCCGACGCGGGGCCAAGCTCCAGCGTCCTAGGACTTAATATAAAATATCATCTCCTGGAATGCAGATTCGATCGGAGGCCCGAGCGGGGCCAAGCTACAGCGTCCTAGGACTTAATATAAAATATCATCTCTGAGAATGCAGATTCGATCGGAGGCCCGACGCGGAGCCAAGCTCCAGCGTCCTAGAACTTAATATAAAATATCATCTCCGAGAATGCAGATTCGATCGGAGGCCCGATGCGGAGCCAGGCTCCAGCGTCCTAGAACTTAATATAAAATATGATCTCCGAGAATGCAGATTCGATCGGAGGCCCGAGGCCGAGCCAAGCTCCAGCGTCCTAGGACTTAAGATAAAATATCATCTCCGAGAATGCAAATTCGATCGGATGCCCGATGCGGGGCCAAGCTCCAGCGTCCTAGGACTTAATATAAAATATCATTTCCGAGAATGCAGATTCGATCGGAGGCCCGACGCGGAGCCAAGCTCCAGCATCTTAGAACTTAATATAAAATATCATCTCCGAGAATGCAGATTCGATCGGAGGCCCGAGGCGGAGCCAAGCTCCAGCGTCCTAGGACTTAATATAAAATATCATCTCCGAGAATGCAGATTCAATCGGAGGCCCGATGCGGAGCCAAGCTCCAGCGTCCTAGGACTTAATATAAAATATCATCTCCGAGAATGCAGATTCGATCAGAGGCCCGACGCGGAGCCAAGCTCCAGCGTCCTAGGACTTAATATAAAATATCATCTCCGAGAATGCAGATTCTATCAGAGGCCCGACGCGGAGCCAAGCTCCAGCGTCCTAGGACTTAACATAAAATATCATCTCCGAGAATGCAGATTCGATCGGAGGCCCGAAGCGGAGCCAAGCTCCAGCGTCCTAGGACTTAATATAAAATATCATCTCCGAGAATGCAGATTCGATCGGAGGCCCGATGCGGACCCAAGCTCCAGCGTCCTAGGACTTAATATAAAATATCATCTCCGAGAATGCAGATTCGATCGGAGGCCCGAAGCGGAGCCAAGCTCCAGCGTCCTAGAACTTACTATAAAATATCATCTCCGAGAATGCAGATTCGATCGGAGGCCCGAGGTGGAGCCAAGCTCTAGCGTCCTAGGACTTAATATAAAATATCATCTCCGAGAATGCAGATTCGATCGGAGGCCCGACGCGGGGCCAAGCTCCAGCGTCCTAGGACTTAATATAAAATATCATCTCCGAGAATGCAGATTCGATCAGAGGCCCGACGCGGAGCCAAGCTCCAGCGTCCTAGGACTTAATATAAAATATCATCTCCGAGAATGCAGATTCTATCAGAGGCCCGACGCGGAGCCAAGCTCCAGCGTCCTAGGACTTAACATAAAATATCATCTCCGACAATGCAGATTCGATCGGAGGCCCGAAGCGGAGCCAAGCTCCAGCGTCCTAGGACTTAATATAAAATAACATCTCCGAGAATGCAGATTCGATCGGAGGCCCGATTCGGACCCAAGCTCCAGCGTCCTAGGACTTAATATAAAATATCATCTCCGAGAATGCAGATTCGATCGGCGGCCAGACGCGGAGCCAAGCTCCAACGTCCTAGGACTTAATATAAAATATCATCTCCGAGAATGCAGATTCGATCGGAGGCCCGACGCGGAGCCAAGCTCCAGCGTCCTAGGACTTAATATAAAATATCATCTCCGAGAATGCATATTCGATCGGAGGCCCGATGCAGAGCCAAGCTCCAGCGTCCTAGGACTTATTATAAAATATCATCTCCGAGAATGCAGATTCGATCGGAGGCCCGACGCGGAGCCAAACTCCAGCATCCTAGGACTTAATATAAAATATCATCTCAGAGAATGCAGATTCGATCGGAGGCCCGACGCGGAGCAAAACTCCAGCGTCCTAGGACTTAATATAAAATATCATCTCCGAGAATGCAGATTCGATCGGAGGCCCGATGCGGAGCCAAGCTCCAGCGTCCTAGGACTTAATATAAAATATCATCTCCTAGAATGCAGATTCGATCGGAGGCCCGACGCGGGGCCAAGCTCCAGCGTCCTAGGACTTAATATAAAATATCATCTCCTAGAATGCAGATTCTATCGGAGGCCCGACGCGGGGCCAAGCTCCAGCGTCCTAGGACTTAATATAAAATATCATCTCTGAGAATGCAGATTCGATCGGAGGCCCGACGCGGAGCCAAGCTCCAGCGTCCTAGAACTTAATATAAAATATCATCTCCGAGAATGCAGATTCGATCGGAGGCCCGACGCGGAGCCAAGCTCCAGCGTCCTAGAACTTAATATAAAATATGATCTCCGAGAATGCAGATTCGATCGGAGGCCCGAGGTCGAGCCAAGCTCCAGCGTCCTAGGACTTAAGATAAAATATCATCTCCGAGAATACAAATTCAATCGGATGCCCGATGCGGGGCCAAGCTCCAGCGTCCTAGGACTTAATATAAAATATCATCTCCGAGAATGCAGATTCAATCGGAGGCCCGATGCGGAGCCAAGCTCCAGCGTCCTAGGACTTAATATAAAATATCATCTCCGAGAGTGCAGATTCGATCAGAGGCCCGACGCGGAGCCAAGCTCCAGCGTCCTAGGACTTAATATAAAATATCATCTCCGAGAATGCAGATTCGATCGGAGGCCCGAAGCGGAGCCAAGCTCCAGCGTCCTAGAACTTACTATAAAATATCATCTCCGAGAATGCAGATTCGATCGGAGGCCCGAGGCGGAGCCAAGCTCTAGCGTCCTAGGACTTAATATAAAATATCATCTCCGAGAATGCAGATTCGATCGGAGGCCCGACGCGGGGCCAAGCTCCAGCGTCCTAGGACTTAATATAAAATATCATCTCCGAGAATGCAGATTCGATCAGAGGCCCGACGCGGAGCCAAGCTCCAGCGTCCTAGGACTTAATATAATATATCATCTCCGAGAATGCAGATTCTATCAGAGGCCCGACGCGGAGCCAAGCTCCAGCGTCCTAGGACTTAACATAAAATATCATCTCCGAGAATGCAGATTCGATCGGAGGCCCGAAGCGGAGCCAAGCTCCAGCGTCCTAGGACTTAATATAAAATATCATCTCCGAGAATGCAGATTCGATCGGAGGCCCGATGCGGACCCAAGCTCCAGCGTCCAAGGACTTAATATAAAATATCATCTCCGAGAATGCAGATTCGATCGGTGGCCAGACGCGGAGCCAAGCTCCAACGTCCTAGGACTTAATATAAAATATCATCTCCGAGAATGCAGATTCGATCGGAGGCCCGACGCGGAGCCAAGCTCCAGCGTCCTAGGACTTAATATAAAATATCATCTCCGAGAATGCATATTCGATCGGAGGCCCGATGCAGAGCCAAGCTCCAGCGTCCTAGGACTTAATATAAAATATCATCTCCGAGAATGCAGATTCGATCGGAGGCCCGACGCGGAGCCAAGCTCCACCGTCCTAGGACTTAATATAAAATATCATCTCTGAGAATGCAGATTCGATCGGAGGCCCGACGCGGAGCCAAGCTCCAGCGTCCTAGAACTTAATATAAAATATCATCTCCGAGAATGCAGATTCGATCGGAGGCCCGACGCGGAGCCATGCTCCAGCGTCCTAGAACTTAATATAAAATATGATCTCCGAGAATGCAGATTCGATCGGAGGCCCGAGGCCGAGCCAAGCTCCAGCGTCCTAGGACTTAAGATAAAATATCATCTCCGAGAATGCAAATTCGATCGGATGCCCGATGCGGGGCCAAGCTCCAGCGTCCTAGGACTTAATATAAAATATCATCTCCGAGAATGCAGATTCGATCGGAGGCCCGACGCGGAGCCAAGCTCCACCGTCCTAGGACTTAATATAAAATATCATCTCTGAGAATGCAGATTCGATCGGAGGCCCGACGCGGGGCCAAGCTCCAGCGTCCTAGGACTTAATATAAAATATCATCTCCTAGAATGCAGATTCTATCGGAGGCCCGACGCGGGGCCAAGCTCCAGCGTCCTAGGACTTAATATAAAATATCATCTCTGAGAATGCAGATTCGATCGGAGGCCCGACGCGGAGCCAAGCTCCAGCGTCCTAGAACTTAATATAAAATATCATCTCCGAGAATGCAGATTCGATCGGAGGCCGACGCGGAGCCAAGCTCCAGCGTCCTAGAACTTAATATAAAATATGATCTCCGAGAATGCAGATTCGATCGGAGGCCCGAGGCCGAGCCAAGCTCCAGCGTCCTAGGACTTAAGATAAAATATCATCTCCGAGAATGCAAATTCAATCGGATGCCCGATGCGGGGCCAAGCTCCAGCGTCCTAGGACTTAATATAAAATATCATCTCCGAGAATGCAGATTCAATCGGAGGCCCGATGCGGAGCCAAGCTCCAGCGTCCTAGGACTTAATATAAAATATCATCTCCGAGAGTGCAGATTCGATCAGAGGCCCGACGCGGAGCCAAGCTCCAGCGTCCTAGGACTTAATATAAAATATCATCTCCGAGAATGCAGATTCGATCGGAGGCCCGAAGCGGAGCCAAGCTCCAGCGTCCTAGAACTTACTATAAAATATCATCTCCGAGAATGCAGATTCGATCGGAGGCCCGAGGCGGAGCCAAGCTCTAGCGTCCTAGGACTTAATATAAAATATCATCTCCGAGAATGCAGATTCGATCGGAGGCCCGACGCGGGGCCAAGCTCCAGCGTCCTAGGACTTAATATAAAATATCATCTCCGAGAATGCAGATTCGATCAGAGGCCCGACGCGGAGCCAAGCTCCAGCGTCCTAGGACTTAATATAATATATCATCTCCGAGAATGCAGATTCTATCAGAGGCCCGACGCGGAGCCAAGCTCCAGCGTCCTAGGACTTAACATAAAATATCATCTCCGAGAATGCAGATTCGATCGGAGGCCCGAAGCGGAGCCAAGCTCCAGCGTCCTAGGACTTAATATAAAATATCATCTCCGAGAATGCAGATTCGATCGGAGGCCCGATGCGGACCCAAGCTCCAGCGTCCAAGGACTTAATATAAAATATCATCTCCGAGAATGCAGATTCGATCGGTGGCCAGACGCGGAGCCAAGCTCCAACGTCCTAGGACTTAATATAAAATATCATCTCCGAGAATGCAGATTCGATCGGAGGCCCGACGCGGAGCCAAGCTCCAGCGTCCTAGGACTTAATATAAAATATCATCTCCGAGAATGCATATTCGATCGGAGGCCCGATGCAGAGCCAAGCTCCAGCGTCCTAGGACTTAATATAAAATATCATCTCCGAGAATGCAGATTCGATCGGAGGCCCGACGCGGAGCCAAGCTCCACCGTCCTAGGACTTAATATAAAATATCATCTCTGAGAATGCAGATTCGATCGGAGGCCCGACGCGGAGCCAAGCTCCAGCGTCCTAGAACTTAATATAAAATATCATCTCCGAGAATGCAGATTCGATCGGAGGCCCGACGCGGAGCCATGCTCCAGCGTCCTAGAACTTAATATAAAATATGATCTCCGAGAATGCAGATTCGATCGGAGGCCCGAGGCCGAGCCAAGCTCCAGCGTCCTAGGACTTAAGATAAAATATCATCTCCGAGAATGCAAATTCGATCGGATGCCCGATGCGGGGCCAAGCTCCAGCGTCCTAGGACTTAATATAAAATATCATCTCCGAGAATGCAGATTCGATCGGAGGCCCGACGCGGAGCCAAGCTCCAGCATCTTAGAACTTAATATAAAATATCATCTCCGAGAATGCAGATTCGATCGGAGGCCCGAGGCGGAGCCAAGCTCCAGCGTCCTAGGACTTAATATAAAATATCATCTCCGAGAATGCAGATTCAATCGGAGGCCCGATGCGGAGCCAAGCTCCAGCGTCCTAGGACTTAATATAAAATATCATCTCCGAGAATGCAGATTCGATCAGAGGCCTGACGCGGAGCCAAGCTCCAGCGTCCTAGGACTTAATATAAAATATCATCTCCGAGAATGCAGATTCGATCGGAGGCCCGAAGCGGAGCCAAGCTCCAGCGTCCTAGAACTTACTATAAAATATCATCTCCGAGAATGCAGATTCGATCGGAGGCCCGAGGCGGAGCCAAGCTCTAGCGTCCTAGGACTTAATATAAAATATCATCTCCGAGAATGCAGATTCGATCGGAGGCCCGACGCGGGGCCAAGCTCCAGCGTCCTAGGACTTAATATAAAATATCATCTCCGAGAATGCAGATTCGATCGGAGGCCCGACGCGGAGCCAAGCTCCAGCGTCCTAGGACTTAATATAAAACATCATCTCCGAGAATGCAGATTCTATCAGAGGCCCGACGCGGAGCCAAGCTCCAGCGTCCTAGGACTTAATATAAAATATCATCTCCGAGAATGCAGATTCGATCGGAGGCCCGACGCGGAGCCAAGCTCCAGCGTCCTAGGACTTAATATAAAATATCATCTCCGAGAATGCAGATTCGATCGGAGGCCCGATGCGGACCCAAGCTCCAGCGTCCTAGGACTTAATATAAAATATCATCTCCGAGAATGCAGATTCGATCGGCGGCCAGACGCGGAGCCAAGCTCCAACGTCCTAGGACTTAATATAAAATATCATCTCCGAGAATGCAGATTCGATCGGAGGCCCGACGCGGAGCCAAGCTCCAGCGTCCTAGGACTTAATATAAAATATCATCTCCGAGAATGCATATTCGATCGAAGGCCCGATGCAGAGCCAAGCTCCAGCGTCCTAGGACTTAATATAAAATATCATCTCCGAGAATGCAGATTCGATCGGAGGCCCGACGCGGAGCCAAACTCCAGCGTCCTAGGACTTAATATAAAATATCATCTCAGAGAATGCAGATTCGATCGGAGGCCCGATGCGGAGCCAAGCTCCAGCGTCCTAAAACTTAATATAAAATATCATCTCCTAGAATGCAGATTCGATCGGAGGCCCGACGCGGGGCCAAGCTCCAGCGTCCTAGGACTTAATATAAAATATCATCTCCGAGAATGCAAATTCGATCGGATGCCCGATGCGGGGCCAAGCTCCAGCGTCCTAGGACTTAATATAAAATATCATCTCCGAGAATGCAGATTCGATCGGAGGCCCGACGCGGAGCCAAGCTCCAGCGTCCTAGAACTTACTATAAAATATCATCTCCGAGAATGCAGATTCGATCGGAGGCCCGAGGCGGAGCCAAGCTCTAGCGTCCTAGGACTTAATATAAAATATCATCTCCGAGAATGCAGATTCGATCGGAGGACCGACGCGGGGCCAAGCTCCAGCGTCCTAGGACTTAACATAAAATATCATCTCCGAGAATGCAGATTCGATCGGAGGCCCGAAGCGGAGCCAAGCTCCAGCGTCCTAGGACTTAATATAAAATATCATCTCCGAGAATGCAGATTCGATCGGAGGCCCGATGCGGACCCAAGCTCCAGCGTCCAAGGACTTAATATAAAATATCATCTCCGAGAATGCAGATTCGATCGGTGGCCAGACGCGGAGCCAAGCTCCAACGTCCTAGGACTTAATATAAAATATCATCTCCGAGAATGCAGATTCGATCGGAGGCCCGACGCGGAGCCAAGCTCCAGCGTCCTAGGACTTAATATAAAATATCATCTCCGAGAATGCATATTCGATCGGAGGCCCGATGCAGAGCCAAGCTCCAGCGTCCTAGGACTTAATATAAAATATCATCTCCGAGAATGCAGATTCGATCGGAGGCCCGACGCGGAGCCAAGCTCCACCGTCCTAGGACTTAATATAAAATATCATCTCTGAGAATGCAGATTCGATCGGAGGCCCGACGCGGAGCCAAGCTCCAGCGTCCTAGAACTTAATATAAAATATCATCTCCGAGAATGCAGATTCGATCGGAGGCCCGACGCGGAGCCATGCTCCAGCGTCCTAGAACTTAATATAAAATATGATCTCCGAGAATGCAGATTCGATCGGAGGCCCGAGGCCGAGCCAAGCTCCAGCGTCCTAGGACTTAAGATAAAATATCATCTCCGAGAATGCAAATTCGATCGGATGCCCGATGCGGGGCCAAGCTCCAGCGTCCTAGGACTTAATATAAAATATCATCTCCGAGAATGCAGATTCGATCGGAGGCCCGACGCGGAGCCAAGCTCCAGCATCTTAGAACTTAATATAAAATATCATCTCCGAGAATGCAGATTCGATCGGAGGCCCGAGGCGGAGCCAAGCTCCAGCGTCCTAGGACTTAATATAAAATATCATCTCCGAGAATGCAGATTCAATCGGAGGCCCGATGCGGAGCCAAGCTCCAGCGTCCTAGGACTTAATATAAAATATCATCTCCGAGAATGCAGATTCGATCAGAGGCCTGACGCGGAGCCAAGCTCCAGCGTCCTAGGACTTAATATAAAATATCATCTCCGAGAATGCAGATTCGATCGGAGGCCCGAAGCGGAGCCAAGCTCCAGCGTCCTAGAACTTACTATAAAATATCATCTCCGAGAATGCAGATTCGATCGGAGGCCCGAGGCGGAGCCAAGCTCTAGCGTCCTAGGACTTAATATAAAATATCATCTCCGAGAATGCAGATTCGATCGGAGGCCCGACGCGGGGCCAAGCTCCAGCGTCCTAGGACTTAATATAAAATATCATCTCCGAGAATGCAGATTCGATCGGAGGCCCGACGCGGAGCCAAGCTCCAGCGTCCTAGGACTTAATATAAAACATCATCTCCGAGAATGCAGATTCTATCAGAGGCCCGACGCGGAGCCAAGCTCCAGCGTCCTAGGACTTAATATAAAATATCATCTCCGAGAATGCAGATTCGATCGGAGGCCCGACGCGGAGCCAAGCTCCAGCGTCCTAGGACTTAATATAAAATATCATCTCCGAGAATGCAGATTCGATCGGAGGCCCGATGCGGACCCAAGCTCCAGCGTCCTAGGACTTAATATAAAATATCATCTCCGAGAATGCAGATTCGATCGGCGGCCAGACGCGGAGCCAAGCTCCAACGTCCTAGGACTTAATATAAAATATCATCTCCGAGAATGCAGATTCGATCGGAGGCCCGACGCGGAGCCAAGCTCCAGCGTCCTAGGACTTAATATAAAATATCATCTCCGAGAATGCATATTCGATCGGAGGCCCGATGCAGAGCCAAGCTCCAGCGTCCTAGGACTTAATATAAAATATCATCTCCGAGAATGCAGATTCGATCGGAGGCCCGACGCGGAGCCAAACTCCAGCGTCCTAGGACTTAATATAAAATATCATCTCAGAGAATGCAGATTCGATCGGAGGCCCGATGCGGAGCCAAGCTCCAGCGTCCTAAGACTTAATATAAAATATCATCTCCTAGAATGCAGATTCGATCGGAGGCCCGACGCGGGGCCAAGCTCCAGCGTCCTAGGACTTAATATAAAATATCATCTCCGAGAATGCAAATTCGATCGGATGCCCGATGCGGGGCCAAGCTCCAGCGTCCTAGGACTTAATATAAAATATCATCTCCGAGAATGCAGATTCGATCGGAGGCCCGACGCGGAGCCAAGCTCCAGCGTCCTAGAACTTACTATAAAATATCATCTCCGAGAATGCAGATTCGATCGGAGGCCCGCGGCGGAGCCAAGCTCCAGCGTCCTAGGACTTAATATAAAATATCATCTCCGAGAATGCAGATTCGATCGGAGGACCGAGGCGGGGCCAAGCTCCAGCGTCCTAGGACTTAATATAAAATATCATCTCCGAGAATGCAGATTCGATTAGAGGCCCGACGCGGAGCCAAGCTCCAGCGTCCTAGGACTTAATATAAAATATCATCTCCGAGAATGCAGATTCGATCAGAGGCTCGACGCGGAGCCAAGCTCCAGCGTCCTAGGACTTAACATAAAATATCATCTCCGAGAATGCAGATTCGATCGGAGGCCCGAAGCGGAGCCAAGCTCCAGCGTCCTAGGACTTAATATAAAATATCATCTCCGAGAATGCAGATTCGATCGGAGGCCCGATGCGGACCCAAGCTCCAGCGTCCTAGGACTTAATATAAAATATCATCTCCGAGAATGCAGATTCGATCGGAGGCCAGACGCGGAGCAAAGCTCCAGCGTCCTAGGACTTAATATAAAATATCATCTCCGAGAATGCAGATTCAATCGGAGGCCCAACGCGGAGCCAAGCTCCAGCGTCCTAGGACTTAATATAAAATATCATCTCCGAGAATGCATATTCGATCGGAGGCCCGATGCAGATCCAAGCTCCAGCGTCCTAGGACTTAATATAAAATATCATCTCCGAGAATGCAGATTCGATCGGAGGCCCGACGCGGGGCCAAACTCCAGCGTCCTAGGACTTAATATAAAATATCATCTCAGAGAATGCAGATTCGATCGGAGGCCCGACGCGGAGCCAAACTCCAGCGTCCTAGGACTTAATATAAAATATCATCTCCGAGAATGCAGATTCGATCGGAGGCCCGATGCGGAGCCAAGCTCCAGCGTCCTAGGACATAATATAAAATATCATCTCCTAGAATGCAGATTCGATCGGAGGCCCGACGCGGGGCCAAGCTCCAGCGTCCTAGGACTTAATATAAAATATCATCTCTGAGAATGCAGATTCGATCGGAGGCCCGACGCGGAGCCAAGCTCCAGCGTCCTAGAACTTAATATAAAATATCATCTCCGAGAATGCAGATTCGATCGGAGGCCCGACGCGGAGCCAAGCTCCAGCGTCCTAGAACTTAATATAAAATATCATCTCCGAGAATGCAGATTCGATCGGAGGCCCGAGGCCGAGCCAAGCTCCAGCGTCCTAGGACTTAATATAAAATATAATCTCCGAGAATGCAAATTCGATCGGATGCCCGATGCGGGTCCAAGCTCCAGCGTCCTAGGACTTAATATAAAATATCATCTCCGAGAATGCAGATTCGATCGGAGGCCCGATGCAGAGCAAAGCTCCAGCGTCCTAGGATTTAATATAAAATATCATCTCAAAGAATGCCGATTCGATCAGAGGCCCGATGCGGAGCCATGCTCCAGTGTCCTAGGCCTTAATATTAAATATCATCTCCGAGAATGCAGATTCGATCGGAGGCCCGATGCGGAGCCAAGTTCCAGCGTCCTAGGACTTAATATAAAATATCATCTCCGAGAATGCAGATTCGATCGGAGGCCCGATGCGGAGCCAAGCTCCAGTGTCCTAGGACATAATATAAAATATCATCTCCGAGAATGCAGATTCGATCTGAGGCCCGACGCGGAGCCAAGCTCCAGCGTCCTAGGACTTAATATAAAATATCATCTCCGAGAATGCAGATTCGATCGGTGGCCCGACGCGGAGCCAAGCTCCAGCGTCCTAGGACTTAATACAAAATATTATCTCTGAGAATGCAGATTCGATCGGAGGCCCGATGCGGAGCCAAGCTCGAGCGTCTTAGGACTTAATATAAAATATCATCTCCTAGAATGCAGATTCGATCGGAGGCCCGACGCAGGGCCAAGCTCCAGCGTCCTAGGACATAATATAAAATATCATCTCCGAGAATGCAGATTCGATCGGAGGCCCGACGCGGAGCCAAGCTCCAGCGTCCTAGGACTTAATATAAAATATCATCTCCGAGAATGCAGATTCGATCGGAGGCCCGAAGCGGAGCCAAGCTCCAGCGTCCTAGGACTAAATATAAAATATCATCTCCGAGAATGCAGATTCGATCGGAGGCCCGACGCGGGGCCAAGCTCCGGCGTCCTAGGACTTAATATAAAATATCATCTCCGAGAATGCAGATTCGATCGGAGGCCCGACGCGGAGCCAAGCTCTAGCGTCCTAGAACTTAATATAAAATATCATCTCCGAGAATGCAGATTCGATCGGAGGCCCGATGCGGGGCCAAGCTCCAGCGTCATATGACTTAATATAAAATATCATCTCCGAGAATGAAGAATCGATCAGAGGCCCGACGCGGAGCCAAGCTCTAGCGTCCAAGGACTTAATATAAAATATTATCTCCGAGAATACAGATTCGATCGGAGGCCGGAAACGGATCCAAGCTCCAGCGTCCTAGGACTTAATATATAATATCATCTCCGAGAATGCAGATTCGATCGGAGGCCCGATGCAGAGCCAAGCTCCAGCGTCCTAGGATTTAATATAAAATATCATCTCCGAGAATTTAGATTCGATCAGAGGCCCGACGCGGAGCCAAGCTCCAGCGTCCTAGGACTTAATATAAAATATCATCTCCGAGAATGCAGATTCGATCGGAGGCCCGATGCGGAGCCAAGCTCCAGTGTCCTAGGACTTAATATATAATATCATCTCCGAGAATGCAGATTCGATCTAAGGCCCGACGCGGAGCCAAGCTCCAGCGTCCTAGGAATTAATATAAAATATCATCTCCGAGAATGCAGATTCGATCGGAGGCCCGACGCGGGGCCAAGCTCCAGCGTCCTAGGACTTAATATAAAATATCATCTCCGAGAATGCAGATTCGATCAGAGGCCCGACGCGGAGCCAAGCTCCAGCGTCCTAGGACTTAATATAAAATATCATCTCCGAGAATGCAGATTCGATCAGAGACCCGACGCGGAGCCAAGCTCCAGCGTCCTAGGACTTAATATAAAATATCATCTCCGAGAATGCAGATTCGATCGGAGGCCCGAAGCGGAGCCAAGCTCCAGCGTCCTAGGACTTAATATAAAATATCATCTCCGAGAATGCAGATTCGATCGGAGGCCCGACGCGGAGCCAAGCTCCAGCGTCTTAGGACTTAATATAAAATATCATCTCCGAGAATGCAGATTCGATCGGAGGCCCGATGCGGAGCCAAGCTCCAGCGTCCTTGGATTTAATATAAAATATCATCTCAAAGAATGCAGATTCGATCAGAGGCCCGACGCGGAGCCAAGCTCCAGCGTCCTAGGACTTAATATAAAATATCATCTCCGAGAATGCAGATTCGATCGGAGGCCCGATGCGGAGCCAAGCTCCAGTGTCCTAGGACTTAATATATAATATCATCTCCGAGAATGCAGATTCGATCTAAGGCCCGACGCGGAGCCAAGCTCCAGCGTCCTAGGAATTAATATAAAATATCATCTCCGAGAATGCAGATTCGATCGGAGGCCCGACGCGGGGCCAAGCTCCAGCGTCCTAGGACTTAATATAAAATATCATCTCCGAGAATGCAGATTCGATCAGAGGCCCGACGCGGAGCCAAGCTCCAGCGTCCTAGGACTTAATATAAAATATCATCTCCGAGAATGCAGATTCGATCAGAGACCCGACGCGGAGCCAAGCTCCAGCGTCCTAGGACTTAATATAAAATATCATCTCCGAGAATGCAGATTCGATCGGAGGCCCGAAGCGGAGCCAAGCTCCAGCGTCCTAGGACTTAATATAAAATATCATCTCCGAGAATGCAGATTCGATCGGAGGCCCGACGCGGAGCCAAGCTCCAGCGTCTTAGGACTTAATATAAAATATCATCTCCGAGAATGCAGATTCGATCGGAGGCCCGATGCGGAGACAAGCTCCAGCGTCCTTGGATTTAATATAAAATATCATCTCAAAGAATGCAGATTCGATCAGAGGCCCGACGCGAAGCCAAGCTCCAGCGTCCTAGGACATAATATAAAATATCATCTCCGAGAATGCAGATTCGATCGGAGGCCCGATGCGGAGCGAAGGTCCAGCGTCCTAGGAGTTAATATAAAATATCATCTCCGAGAATGCAGATTCGATCGGAGGCCCGACGCGGAGCCAAGCTCCAGCGTCCTAGGACTTAATATAAAATATCATCTCCGAGAATGCAGATTCGATCGGAGGCCCGACGCGGAGCCAAGATCCAGCGTCCTAGAACTTAATATAAAATATCATCTCCGAGAATGCAGATTCGATCGGATGCCCGAGGCAGAGCCATGCTCCAGCGTCCTAGGACTTAATATAAAATATCATCTCCGAGAATGCAGATTCAATCGGAGGCCCGATGCGGAGCCAAGCTCTAGCGTCCTAGGACTTAATATAAAATATCATCTCCGAGAATGCAGATTCGATCGGAGGCCCGACGCGGAGCCAAGCTCCAGTGTCCTAGGACTTAATATAAAACATCATCTCCGAGAATGCATATTCGATCGGAGGCCCGATGCAGAGCCAAGCTCCAGCGTCCTAGGACTTAATATAAAATATCATCTCCGAGAATGCAGATTCGATCGGAGGCCCGACGCGGAGCCAAACTCCAGCGTCCTAGGACTTAATATAAAATATCATCTCAGAGAATGCAAATTCGATCGGAGGCCCGATGCGGAGCCAAGCTCCAGCGTCCTAAGACTTAATATAAAATATCATCTCCTAGAATGCAGATTCGATCGGAGGCCCGACGCGGGGCCAAGCTCCAGCGTCCTAGGACTTAATATAAAATATCATCTCCGAGAATGCAAATTCGATCGGATGCCCGATGCGGGGCCAAGCTCCAGCGTCCTAGGACTTAATATAAAATATCATCTCCGAGAATGCAGATTCGATCGGAGGCCCGACGCGGAGCCAAGCTCCAGCGTCCTAGAACTTACTATAAAATATCATCTCCGAGAATGCAGATTCGATCGGAGGCCCGAGGCGGAGCCAAGCTCTAGCGTCCTAGGACTTAATATAAAATATCATCTCCGAGAATGCAGATTCGATCGGAGGCCCGACGCGGGGCCAAGCTCCAGCGTCCTAGGACTTAATATAAAATATCATCTCCGAGAATGCAGATTCGATTAGAGGCCCCACGCGGAGCCAAGCTCGAGCGTCCTAGGACTTAATATAAAATATCATCTCCGAGAATGCAGATTCGATCAGAGGCTCGACGCGGAGCCAAGCTCAAGCGTCCTAGGACTTAACATAAAATATCATCTCCGAGAATGCAGATTCGATCGGAGGCCCGAAGCGGAGCCAAGCTCCAGCGTCCTAGGACTTAATATAAAATATCATCTCCGAGAATGCAGATTCGATCGGAGGCCCGATGCGGACCCAAGCTCCAGCGTCCTAGGACTTAATATAAAATATCATCTCCGAGAATGCAGATTCGATCGGAGGCCAGACGCGGAGCAAAGCTCCAGCGTCCTAGGACTTAATATAAAATATCATCTCCGAGAATGCAGATTCAATCGGAGGCCCGACGCGGAGCCAAGCTCCAGCGTCCTAGGACTTAATATAAAATATCATCTCCGAGAATGCATATTCGATCGGAGGCCCGATGCAGATCCAAGCTCCAGCGTCCTAGGACTTAATATAAAATATCATCTCCGAGAATGCAGATTCGATCGGAGGCCCGACGCGGGGCCAAACTCCAGCGTCCTAGGACTTAATATAAAATATCATCTCAGAGAATGCAGATTCGATCGGAGGCCCGACGCGGAGCCAAACTCCAGCGTCCTAGGACTTAATATAAAATATCATCTCCGAGAATGCAGATTCGATCAGAGGCCCGATGCGGAGCCAAGCTCCAGCGTCCTAGGACATAATATAAAATATCATCTCCTAGAATGCAGATTCGATCGGAGGCCCGACGCGGGGCCAAGCTCCAGCGTCCTAGGACTTAATATAAAATATCATCTCTGAGAATGCAGATTCGATCGGAGGCCCGACGCGGAGCCAAGCTCCAGCGTCCTAGAACTTAATATAAAATATCATCTCCGAGAATGCAGATTCGATCGGAGGCCCGACGCGGAGCCAAGCTCCAGCGTCCTAGAACTTAATATAAAATATCATCTCCGAGAATGCAGATTCGATCGGAGGCCCGAGGCCGAGCCAAGCTCCAGCGTCCTAGGACTTAATATAAAATATCATCTCCGAGAATGCAAATTCGATCGGATGCCCGATGCGGGGCCAAGCTCCAGCGTCCTAGGACTTAATATAAAATATCATCTCCGAGAATGCAGATTCGATCGGAGGCCCGATGCAGAGCCAAGCTCCAGCGTCCTAGGATTTAATATAAAATATCATCTCAAAGAATGCCGATTCGATCAGAGGCCCGATGCGGAGCCAAGCTCCAGTGTCCTAGGCCTTAATATTAAATATCATCTCCGAGAATGCAGATTCGATCGGAGGCCCGATGCGGAGCCAAGCTCCAGCGTCCTAGGACTTAATATAAAATATCATCTCCGAGAATGCAGATTCGATCGGAGGCCCGATGCGGAGCCAAGCTCCAGTGTCCTAGGACATAATATAAAATATCATCTCCGAGAATGCAGATTCGATCTGAGGCCCGACGCGGAGCCAAGCTCCAGCGTCCTAGGACTTAATATAAAATATCATCTCCGAGAATGCAGATTCGATCGGTGGCCCGACGCGGAGCCAAGCTCCAGCGTCCTAGGACTTAATACAAAATATTATCTCTGAGAATGCAGATTCGATCGGAGGCCCGATGCGGAGCCAAGCTCGAGCGTCTTAGGACTTAATATAAAATATCATCTCCTAGAATGCAGATTCGATCGGAGGCCCGACGCAGGGCCAAGCTCCAGCGTCCTAGGACTTAATATAAAATATCATCTCCGAGAATGCAGATTCGATCAGAGGCCCGACGCGGAGCCAAGCTCCAGCGTCCTAGGACTTAATATAAAATATCATCTCCGAGAATGCAGATTCGATCGGAGGCCCGAAGCGGAGCCAAGCTCCAGCGTCCTAGGACTAAATATAAAATATCATCTCCGAGAATGCAGATTCGATCGGAGGCCCGACGCGGGGCCAAGCTCCGGCGTCCTAGGACTTAATATAAAATATCATCTCTGAGAATGCAGATTCGATCGGAGGCCCGACGCGGAGCCAAGCTCTAGCGTCCTAGAACTTAATATAAAATATCATCTCCGAGAATGCAGATTCGATCGGAGGCCCGATGCGGGGCCAAGCTCCAGCGTCATATGACTTAATATAAAATATCATCTCCGAGAATGAAGAATCGATCAGAGGCCCGACGCGGAGCCAAGCTCTAGCGTCCAAGGACTTAATATAAAATATTATCTCCGAGAATACAGATTCGATCGGAGGCCGGAAACGGATCCAAGCTCCAGCGTCCTAGGACTTAATATAAAATATCATCTCCGAGAATGCAGATTCGATCGGAGGCCCGATGCAGAGCCAAGCTCCAGCGTCCTAGGATTTAATATAAAATATCATCTCCGAGAATTTAGATTCGATCAGAGGCCCGACGCGGAGCCAAGCTCCAGCGTCCTAGGACTTAATATAAAATATCATCTCCGAGAATGCAGATTCGATCGGAGGCCCGATGCGGAGCCAAGCTCCAGTGTCCTAGGACTTAATATATAATATCATCTCCGAGAATGCAGATTCGATCTAAGGCCCGACGCGGAGCCAAGCTCCAGCGTCCTAGGACTTAATATAAAATATCATCTCCGAGAATGCAGATTCGATCGGAGGCCCGACGCGGGGCCAAGCTCCAGCGTCCTAGGACTTAATATAAAATATCATCTCCGAGAATGCAGATTCGATCAGAGGCCCGACGCGGAGCCAAGCTCCAGCGTCCTAGGACTTAATATAAAATATCATCTCCGAGAATGCAGATTCGATCAGAGACCCGACGCGGAGCCAAGCTCCAGCGTCCTAGGACTTAATATAAAATATCATCTCCGAGAATGCAGATTCGATCGGAGGCCCGAAGCGGAGCCAAGCTCCAGCGTCCTAGGACTTAATATAAAATATCATCTCCGAGAATGCAGATTCGATCGGAGGCCCGACGCGGAGCCAAGCTCCAGCGTCTTAGGACTTAATATAAAATATCATCTCCGAGAATGCAGATTCGATCGGAGGCCCGATGCGGAGCCAAGCTCCAGCGTCCTTGGATTTAATATAAAATATCATCTCAAAGAATGCAGATTCGATCAGAGGCCCGACGCGGAGCCAAGCTCCAGCGTCCTAGGACATAATATAAAATATCATCTCCGAGAATGCAGATTCGATCGGAGGCCCGATGCGGAGCGAAGCTCCAGCGTCCTAGGAGTTAATATAAAATATCATCTCCGAGAATGCAGATTCGATCGGAGGCCCGACGCGGAGCCAAGCTCCAGCGTCCTAGGACTTAATATAAAATATCATCTCCGAGAATGCAGATTCGATCGGAGGCCCGACGCGGAGCCAGGATCCAGCGTCCTAGAACTTAATATAAAATATCATCTCCGAGAATGCAGATTCGATCGGATGCCCGAGGCGGAGCCAAGCTCCAGCGTCCTAGGACTTAATATAAAATATCATCTCCGAGAATGCAGATTCAATCGGAGGCCCGATGCGGAGCCAAGCTCTAGCGTCCTAGGACTTAATATAAAATATCATCTCCGAGAATGCAGATTCGATCGGAGGCCCGACGCGGAGACAAGCTCCAGCGTCCTAGGACTTAATATAAAATATCATCTCCGAGAATGCAGATTCGATCGGAGGCCCGATGCGGAGCCAAGCTCCAGCGTCCTTGGATTTAATATAAAATATCATCTCAAAGAATGCAGATTCGATCAGAGGCCCGACGCGGAGCCAAGCTCCTGCGTCCTAGGACTTAATATAAACTATCATCTCCGAGAATGCAGATTCGATCGGAGGCCCGATGCGGAACGAAGCTCCAGCGTCCTAGGACTTAATATAAAATATCATCTCCGAGAATGCCGATTCGATCGGAGGCCCGACGCGGAGCCTCGCTCCAGCGTCTTAGGACTTAATATAAAATATCATCTCCGAGAATGCAGATTCGATCGGAGGCCCGACGCGGAGCCAAGCTCCAGCGTAAGGGGACTTAAAATATCATCTCTGAGAATGCAGATTCGATCATAGGCCCGATGCGGAGCCAAGCTCCAGTGTCCTAGGCCTTAATATAAAATATCATCTCCGAGAATGCAGATTCGATCGGAGGCCCGATGCGGAGCCAAGCTCCAGCGTCCTAGGACTTAATATAAAATATCATCTCCGAGAATGCAGATTCGATCGGAGGCCCGATGCCGAGCCAAGCTCTAGTGTCCTAGGACTTAATATAAAATATCATCTCCAAGAATGCAGATTCGATCCGAGGCCCGACGCGGAGCCAAGCTCCAGCGTCCTAGGACTTAATATAAAATATCATCTCCGAGAATGCAGATTCGATCGGAGGCCCGATGCGGAGCCAAGCTCCAGCGTCCTAGGACTTAATACAAAATATCATCTCTGAGAATGCAGATTCGATCGGAGGCCCGATGCGGAGCCAAGCTCTAGCGTCCTAGGACTTAATATAAAATATCATCTCCGAGAATGCAGATTCGATCGGAGGCCCGATGCCTAGCCAAGCTCCAGTGTCCTAGGACTTAATATAAAATATCATCTCCGAGAATGCAGATTCGATCTGAGGCCCGACGCGGAGCCATGCTCCAGCGTCCTAGGACTTAATATAATATATCATCTCCGAGAATGCAGATTCGATCGGAGGCCCGATGCGGAGCCAAGCTCCAGCGTCCTTGGATTTAATATAAAATATCATCTTAAAGAATGCAGATTCGATCAGAGGCCCGACGCGGAGCCAAGCTCCTGCGTCCTAGGACTTAATATAAAATATCATCTCCGAGAATGCAGATTCGATCGGAGGCCCGATGCGGAGCGAAGCTCCAGCGTCCTAGGACTTAATATAAAATATCATCTCCGAGAATGCAGATTCGATCGGAGGCCCGAGGCGGAGCCAAGCTCTAGCGTCTTAGGACTTAATATAAAATATCATCTCCGAGAATGCAGATTCGATCGGAGGCCCGATGCGGAGCCAAGCTCCAGCGTAAGGGGACTTAAAATATCATCTCTGAGAATGCAGATTCTATCAGAGGCCCGATGCGGAGCCAAGCTCCAGCGTCCTAGGCCTTAATATAAAATATCATCTCCGAGAATGCAGATTCGATCGGAGGCCCGATGCGGAGCCAAGCTCCAGCGTCCTAGGACTTAATATAAAATATCATCTCCGAGAATGCAGATTCGATCGGACGCCCGATGCCGAGCCAAGCTCCAGTGTCCTAGGACTTAATATAAAATATCATCTCCGAGAATGCAGATTCGATCTGAGGCCCGACGCGGAGCCAAGCTCCAGCGTCCTAGGACTTAATATAAAATATCATCTCCGAGAATGCAGATTCGATCGGAGGCCCGACACGGAGCCAAGCTCCAGCGTCCTAGGACTTAATACAAAATATCATCTCTGAGAATGCAGATTCGATCGGAGGCCCGATGCGGAGCCAAGTTCCAGCGTCCTAGGACTTAATATAAAATATCATCTCCGAGAATGCAGATTCGATCGGAGGCCTGAAGCGGAGCCAAGCTCCAGCGTCCTAGGACTTAATATAAAATATCATCTCCGAGAATGCAGATTCGATCTGAGGCCCGACGCGGAGCAAAGCTCCAGCGTCCTAGGACTTAATATAAAATATCATCTCCGAGAATGCAGATTCGATCGGAGGCCCGACGCGGAGCCAAGCTCCAGCGTCCTAGGACTTAATACAAAATATCATCTCTGAGAATGCAGATAAGATCGGAGCCCCGATGCGGAGCCAAGCTCGAGCGTCCTAGGACTTAATATAAAATATCATCTCCGAGAATGCAGATTCGATCGGAGGCCCGACGCAGTGCCAAACTCCAGCGTCCTAGGACTTAATATAAAATATCATCTCCGAGAATGCAGATTCGATCAGAGGCCCGACGCGGAGCCAAGCTCCAGCGTCCTAGGACTTAATATAAAATATCATCTCTGAGAATGCAGATTCGATCGGAGGCCCGAAGCGGAGCCAAGCTCCAGCGTCCTAGGACTAAATATAAAATATCATCTCCGAGAATGCAGATTCGATCGGAGGCCCGATGGGGGGCCAGGCTCCGGCGTCCTAGGACTTAATATAAAATATCATCTCCGAGAATGCAGATTCGATCGGAGGCCCGACGCGGAGCCAAGCTCCAGCGTCCTAGAACTTAATGTAAAATATCATCTCCGAGAATGCAGATTCGATCGGAGGCCCGAGGCGGAGCCAAGCTCCAGCGTCCTAGGACTTAATATAAAATATTATCTCCGAGAATGCAGATTTGATCGGAGGCCCGACGCGGGGCCAAGCTCCAGCGTCCTATGACTTAATATAAAATATCATCTCCGAGAATGAAGATTCGATCAGAGGCTCGACGCGGAGCCAAGCTCTAGGGTCCAAGGACTTAATATAAAATATCATCTCCGAGAATGTAGATTCGATCGGAGGCCGGAAACGGAGCCAAGCTCCAGCGTCCTAGGACTTAATATAAAATATCATCTCCGAGAATGCAGATTCGATCCGAGGCCCGATGCGGAGCCAAGCTCCAGCGTCCTAAGATTTAATATAAAATATCATCTCCGAGAATTCAGATTCGATCAGAGGCCCGACGCGGAGCCAAGCTCCAGCGTCCTAAGACTTAATATAAAATATCATCTCCGAGAATGCAGATTCGATCGGAGGCCCGATGCGGAGCCAAGCTCCAGCGTCCTTGGATTTAATATAAAATATCATCTCAAAGAATGCAGATTCGATCAGAGGCCCGACGCGGAGCCAAGCTCCAGCGTCCTAGGACTTAATATAAACTATCATCTCCGAGAATGCAGATTCGATCGGAGGCCCGATGCGGAACGAAGCTCCAGCGTCCTAGGACTTAATATAAAATATCATCTCCGAGAATGCCGATTCGATCGGAGGCCCGACGCGGAGCCTCGCTCCAGCGTCTTAGGACTTAATATAAAATATCATCTCCGAGAATGCAGATTCGATCGGAGGCCCGACGCGGAGCCAAGCTCCAGCGTAAGGGGACTTAAAATATCATCTCTGAGAATGCAGATTCGATCATAGGCCCGATGCGGAGCCAAGCTCCAGTGTCCTAGGCCTTAATATAAAATATCATCTCCGAGAATGCAGATTCGATCGGAGGCCCGATGCGGAGCCAAGCTCCAGCGTCCTAGGACTTAATATAAAATATCATCTCCGAGAATGCAGATTCGATCGGAGGCCCGATGCCGAGCCAAGCTCTAGTGTCCTAGGACTTAATATAAAATATCATCTCCGAGAATGCAGATTCGATCTGAGGCCCGACGCGGAGCCAAGCTCCAGCGTCCTAGGACTTAATATAAAATATCATCTCCGAGAATGCAGATTCGATCGGAGGCCCGATGCGGAGCCAAGCTCCAGCGTCCTAGGACTTAATACAAAATATCATCTCTGAGAATGCAGATTCGATCGGAGGCCCGATGCGGAGCCAAGCTCTAGCGTCCTAGGACTTAATATAAAATATCATCTCCGAGAATGCAGATTCGATCGGAGGCCCGATGCCTAGCCAAGCTCCAGTGTCCTAGGACTTAATATAAAATATCATCTCCGAGAATGCAGATTCGATCTGAGGCCCGACGCGGAGCCAAGCTCCAGCGTCCTAGGACTTAATATAAAATATCATCTCCGAGAATGCAGATTCGATCGGAGGCCCGATGCGGAGCCAAGCTCCAGCGTCCTTGGATTTAATATAAAATATCATCTTGAAGAATGCAGATTCGATCAGAGGCCCGACGCGGAGCCAAGCTCCTGTGTCCTAGGACTTAATATAAAATATCATCTCCGAGAATGCAGATTCGATCGGAGGCCCGATGCGGAGCGAAGCTCCAGCCTCCTAGGACTTAATATAAAATATCATCTCCGAGAATGCAGATTCGATCGGAGGCCCGAGGCGGAGCCAAGCTCTAGCGTCTTAGGACTTAATATAAAATATCATCTCCGAGAATGCAGATTCGATCGGAGGCCCGACGCGGAGCCAAGCTCCAGCGTAGGGGGACTTAAAATATCATCTCTGAGAATGCAGATTCGATCAGAGGCCCGATGCGGAGCCAAGCTCCAGCGTCCTAGGCCTTAATATAAAATATCATCTCCGAGAATGCAGATTCGATCGGAGGCCCGATGCGGAGCCAAGCTCCAGCGTCCTAGGACTTAATATAAAATATCATCTCCGAGAATGCAGATTCGATCGGAGGACAGATGCCGAGCCAAGCTCCAGTGTCCTAGGACTTAATATAAAATATCATCTCCGAGAATGCAGATTCGATCTGAGGCCCGACGCGGAGCCAAGCTCCAGCGTCCTAGGACTTAATATAAAATATCATCTCCGAGAATGCAGATTCGATCGGAGGCCCGACGCGGAGCCAAGCTCCAGCGTCCTAGGACTTAATACAAAATATCATCTCTGAGAATGCAGATTCGATCGGAGGCCCGATGCGGAGCCAAGTTCCAGCGTCCTAGGACTTAATATAAAATATCATCTCCGAGAATGCAGATTCGATCGGAGGCCTGAAGCGGAGCCAAGCTCCAGCGTCCTAGGACTTAATATAAAAAATCATCTCCGAGAATGCAGATTCGATCTGAGGCCCGACGCGGAGCCAAGCTCCAGCGTCCTAGGACTTAATATAAAATATCATCTCCGAGAATGCAGATTCGATCGTAGGCCCGACGCGGAGCCAAGCTCCAGCGTCCTAGGACTTAATACAAAATATCATCTCTGAGAATGCAGATACGATCGGAGCCCCGATGCGGAGCCAAGCTCGAGCGTCCTAGGACTTAATATAAAATATCATCTCCGAGAATGCAGATTCGATCGGAGGCCCGACGCAGTGCCAAGCTCCAGCGTCCTAGGACTTAATATAAAATATCATCTCCGAGAATGCAGATTCGATCAGAGGCCCGACGCGGAGCCAAGCTCCAGCGTCCTAGGACTTAATATAAAATATCATCTCTGAGAATGCAGATTCGATCGGAGGCCCGAAGCGGAGCCAAGCTCCAGCGTCCTAGGACTAAATATAAAATATCATCTACGAGAATGCAGATTCTATCGGAGGCCCGATGCGGGGCCAGGCTCCGGCGTCCTAGGACTTAATATAAAATATCATCTCCGAGAATGCAGATTCGATCAGAGGCCCGACGCGGAGCCAAGCTCCAGCGTCCTAGAACTTAATGTAAAATATCATCTCCGAGAATGCAGATTCGATCGGAGGCCCGAGGCGGAGCCAAGCTCCAGCGTCCTAGGACTTAATATAAAATATCATCTCCGAGAATGCAGATTCGATCGGAGGCCCGACGCGGGGCCAAGCTCCAGCGTCCTATGACTTAATATAAAATATCATCTCCGAGAATGCAGATTCGATCAGAGGCCCGACGCGGAGCCAAGCTCCAGTGTCCTAGGACTTAATATAAAATATCATCTCCGAGAATGCAGATTCGATCGGAGGCCCGAAGCGGAGCCAAGCTCCAGCGTCCTAGGACTTAATATAAAATATCATCTCCGAGAATGCAGATTCGATCGGAGGCCCGATGCGGACCCATGCTCCAGCGTCCTAGGACTTAATATAAAATATCATCTCCGAGAATGCAGATTCGATCGGAGGCCAGACGCGGAGCCAAGCTCCAGCGTCCTAGGACTTAATATAAAATATCATCTCCGAGAATGCAGATTCGATCGGAGTCCCGACGCGGAGCCAAGTTCCAGCGTCCTAGGACTTAATATAAAATATCATCTCCGAGAATGCATATTCGATCGGAGGCCCGATGTACAGCCAAGCTCCAGTGTCCTAGGACTTAATATAAAATATCATCTCCGAGAATGCAGATTCGATCAGAGGCCCGACGCGGGGCCAAACTCCAGCGTCCTAGGACTTAATATAAAATATCATCTCCGAAAATGCAGATTCGATCGGAGGCCCGACGCGGAGCCAAACTCCAGCGTCCTAGGACTTAATATAAAATATTATCTCCGAGAATGCAGATTCGATCGGAGGCCCGATGCGGAGCCAAGCTCCAGCGTCCTAGGACTTAATATAAAATATCATCTCCGAGAATGCAGATTCGATCGGAGGCCCGAGGCGGAGCCAAGCTCTACCGTCCTAGGACTTAATATAAAATATCATCTCCAAGAATGCAGATTCGATCGGAGGCCCGACGCGGCGCCAAGCTCCATCGTCCTAGGACTTAATCTAAAATATCATCTCCGAGAATGCAGATTCGATCAGAGGCCCGACGCGGAGCCAAGCTCCATCGTCTTAGGACTTAATATAAAATATCATCTCCGAGAATGCAGATTCGATCAGAGGCCCGACGCGGAGCCAAGCTCCAGTGTCCTAGGACTTAATGTAAAATATCATCTCCGAGAATGCAGATTCGATCGGAGGCCCGAAGCGGAGCCAAGCTCCAGCGTCCTAGGACTTAATCTAAAATATCATCTCCGAGAATGCAGATTCGATCGGAGGCCCGATGCGGAACCAAGCTCCAGCGTCCTAGGACTTAATATAAAATATCATCTCCGAGAATGCAGATTCGATCGGAGGCCAGACGCGGAGCCAAGCTCCAGCGTCCTAGGACTCAATATAAAATATCATCTCCGAGAATGCAGATTCGATCGGAGGCCCGACGCGGAGCCAAGTTCTAGCGTCCTAGGACTTAATATAAAATATCATCTCCGAGAATTCACATTCGATCGGAGGCCCGACGCGGAGCCAAGTTCTAGCGTCCTAGGACTTAATATAAAATATCATCTCCGAGAATGCATATTCGATCGGAGGCCCGATGTAGAGCCAAGCTCCAGTGTCCTAGGACTTAATATAAAATATCATCTCCGAGAATGCAGATTCGATCAGAGGCCCGACGCGGGGCCAAACTCCAGCGTCCTAGGACTTAATATAAAATATCATCTCCGAAAATGCAGATTCGATCGGAGGCACGACGCGAAGCCAAACTCCAGCGTCCCAGGACTTAATATAAAATATTATCTCCGAGAATGCAGATTCGATCGGAGGCCCGATGCGGAGCCAAGCTCCAGCGTCCTAGGACTTAATATAAAATATCATCTCCGAGAATGCAGATTCGTTCGGAGGCCAGACGCGGAGCCAAGCTCCAGCGTCCTAGGAATTAATATAAAATATCATCTCCGAGAATGCAGATTCGATCGGAGGCCAGACGCGGAGCCAAGGTCCAGCGTCCTAGGACTTAATATAATATATCATCTCCGAGAATGCAGATTCGATCGGAGGCCCAATGCGGAGCCAAGCTCCAGCGTCCTAGGACTTAATATAAAATATCATCTCCGAGAATGCATATTCGATTGGAGGCCCGATGCGGAGCCAAGCTCCAGCGTCCTAGGACTTAATATAAAATATAATCTCCGAGAATGCAGATTCGATAGGAGGCCCGATGCGGAGCAAAGCTCCAGCGTCCTAGGACTTAATATAAAATATCATCTCCGAGAATGCAGATTCGATCGGAGGCCCTACGCGGGGGCAAGCTCCAGCGTGCTAGGACTTAATATAAAATATCATCTCAAAGAATGCAGATTCGATCGGAGGGCCGACGCGGAGCCAAGCTCCAGCGTCCTAGGACTTAATATAAAATATCATCTCCGAGAATGCAGATTCGATCGGAGGCCCGATGCTGAGCCAAGCTCTAGCATCCTAGGACTTAATATAAAATATCATCTCCGAGAATGCAGATTCGATCGGAGGCCCGACGCGGGGCCAAGCTCCAGCGTCCTAGGACTTAATATAAAATATCATCTCCGAGAATGCAGATTCGATCGGAGGCCCGACGCGGAGCCAAGCTCCAGCGTCCTAGGACTTAATATAAAATATCATCTCCGAGAATGTATATTCGATCGGAGGCCCGATGCAGAGCCAAGCTCCAGCGTCCTAGGACTTAATATAAAATATCATCTCCGAGAATGCAGATTCGATCGGAGGCCCTACGCGGGGGCAAGCTCCAACGTTCTAGGACTTAATATAAAATATCATCTCCAAGAATGCAGATTCGATCGGAGGACCGACGCGGAGCCAAGCTCCAGCGTCCAAGGACTTAATATAAAATATAATCTCCGAGAATGCAGATTCGATCGGAGGCCCGATGCGGAGCCAAGCTCCAGCGTCCTAGGACTTAATATAAAATATCATCTCCGAGAATGCAGATTCGATCGGAGGCCCTACGCGGGGGCAAGCTCCAGCGTGCTAGGACTTAATATAAAATATCATCTCCAAGAATGCAGATTCGATCGGAGGGCCGACGCGGAGCCAAGCTCCAGCGTCCTAGGACTTAATATAAAATATAATCTCCGAGAATGCAGATTCGATCGGAGGCCCTAGGCGGGGCCAAGCTCCAGCGTGCTAGGACATAATATAAAATATCATCTCCAAGAATGCAGATTCGATCAGAGGCCCGACGCGGAGCCAAGCTCCAGCGTCCTAGGACTTAATATAAAAAATCATCTCCGAGAATGCAGATTCGATCGAAGGCCCGATGCGGAGCCAAGCTCCAGCATCCTAGGACTTAATATAAAATATCATCTCCGAGATGCAGATTCGATCGGAGGCCCGACGCGGGGCCAAGCTCCAGCGTTCTAGGACTTAATGTAAAATATCATCTCCGAGAATGCAGATTCGATCGGAGGCCCGACGCGGAGCCAAGCTCCAGCGTCCTAGAACTTAATATAAAATATCATCTCTGAGAATGCAGATTCGATCGGAGGCCCGAGGCGGAGCCAAGCTCCAGCATCCTAGGACTTAATATAAAATATCATCTCCGAGAATGCAGATTCTATCGGAGGCCCGAAGCGGGGCCAAGCTCCGGCGTCCTATGACTTAATATAAAATATGAACTCCGAGAATGCAGATTCGATCAGAGGACCGACGCGGAGCCAAGCTCCAGCGTCCTAGGACTTAATATAAAATATCATCTCCGAGAATGCAGATTCGATCAGAGGCCCGACGCGGAGCCAAGCTCCAGCGTCCTAGGATTTAATATAAAATATCATCTCCGAGAATGCAGATTCGATCAGAGGCCCGACGCGGAGCCAAGCTCCAGCGTCCTAGGACTTAATATAAAATATCATCTCCGAGAATGCAGATTCGATCGGAGGCCCGACGCGGGGCCAAGCTCCAGCGTCCTATGACATAATATAAAATATCATCTCCGAGAATGCAGATTCGATCAGAGGCCTGAAGCGGAGCCAAGCTCCAGCGTCCTAGGACTTAATATAAAATATCATCTCCGAGAATGCAGATTCGATCAGAGGCCCGATGCGGAGCCAAGCTCTAGCGTCCTAGGACTTAATATAAAATATCATCTCCGAGAATGCAGATTCGATCAGAGGCCCGACACGGAGCCAAGCTCCAGTGTCCTAGGACTTAATATAAAATATCATCTCCGAGAATGCAGATTCGATCGGAGGCCCGAAGCGGAGCCAAGCTCCAGCGTCCTAGGACTTAATATAAAATATCATCTCCGAGAATGCAGATTCGATCGGAGGCCCGATGCGGACCCAAGCTCCAGCGTCCTAGGACTTAATATAAAATATCATCTCCGAGAATGCAGATTCGATCGGAGGCCAGACGCGGAGCCAAGCTCCAGCGTCCTAGGACTCAATATAAAATATCATCTCCGAGAATGCAGATTCGATCGGAGGCCCGACGCGGAGCCAAGTTCTAGCGTCCTAGGACTTAATATAAAATATCATCTCCGAGAATTCACATTCGATCGGAGGCCCGACGCGGAGCCAAGTTCTAGCGTCCTAGGACTTAATATAAAATATCATCTCCGAGAATGCATATTCGATCGGAGGCCCGATGTAGAGCCAAGCTCCAGTGTCCTAGGACTTAATATAAAATATCATCTCCAAGAATGCAGATTCGATCGGAGGCCCGACGCGGAGCCAAGCTCCAGCGTCCTAGGACTTAATATAAAATATCATCTCCGAGAATGCAGATTCGATCAGAGGCCCGACGCGGAGCCAAGCTCCAGCGTCTTAGGACTTAATATAAAATATCATCTCCGAGAATGCAGATTCGATCAGAGGCCCGACGCGGAGCCAAGCTCCAGCGTCCTAGGACTTAATATAAAATATCATCTCCGAGAATGCAGATTCGATCGGAGGCCCGAAGCGGAGCCAAGCTCCAGCGTCCTAGGACTTAATATAAAATATCATCTCCGAGAATGCAGATTCGATCGGAGGCCCGATGCGGACCCAAGCTCCAGCGTCCTAGGACTTAATATAAAATATCATCTCCGAGAATGCAGATTCGATCGGAGGCCCGACGCGGAGCCAAGTTCCAGCGTCCTTGGACTTAATATAAAATATCATCTCCGAGAATGCAGATTCGATCGGAGGCCCGACGCGGGGGCAAGCTCCAGCGTGCTAGGACTTAATATAAAATATCATCTCCAAGAATACAGATTCGATCGGAGGCCCGACGCGGAGCCAAGCTCCAGCGTCCTAGGACTTAATATAAAATCTAATCTCCGAGAATGCAGATTCGATCGGAGGCCCGATGCGGAGCCAAGCTCCAGCGTCCTAGGACTTAATATAAAATATCATCTCCGAGAATGCAGATTCGATCGGAGGCCCGACGCGGAGCCAAGCTCCAGCGTCCTAGGACTTAATATAAAATATCATCTCCGAGAATGCAGATTCGATCGAAGGCCCGATGCGGAGCCAAGCTCCAGCATCCTAGGACTTAATATAAAATATCATCTCCGAGAATGCAGATTCGATCGAAGGCCCGACGCGGAGCCAAGCTCCAGCGTCCTAGGACTTAATATAAAATATCATCTCCGAGAATGCAGATTCGATCGGAGGCCCGACGCGGAGCCAAGTTCTAGCGTCCTAGGACTTAATATAAAATATCATCTCCGAAATTGCAGATTCGATCGGAAGCCCGACGCGGAGCCAAGTTCTAGCGTCCTAGGACTTAATATAAAATATCATCTCCGAGAATGCAGATTCGATCGGAGGCCCTACGCGGGGGCAAGCTCCAGCGTGCTAGGACTTAATATAGAATATCATCTCCAAGAATGCAGATTCGATCGGAGGCCCGACGCAGAGCCAAGCTCCAGCGTCCTAGGACTTAATATAAAATATAATCTCCGAGAATGCAGATTCGATCGGAGGCCCGATGCGGACCCAAGCTCCAGCGTCCTAGGACTTAATATAAAATATCATCTCCGAGAATGCAGATTCGATCGGAGGCCCGACGCGGAGCCAAGCTCCAGCGTCCTAGGACTTAATATAAAATATCATCTCCGAGAATGCAGATTCGATCGGAGGCTCGACGCGGAGCCAAGTTCTAGCGTCCTAGGACTTAATATAAAATATCATCTCCGAGAATGCAGATTCGATCTGAGACCAGACGCGGAGCCAAGCTCCAGCGTCCTAGGAATTAATATAAAATATCATCTCCGAGAATGCAGATTCGATCGGAGGCCAGACGCGGAGCCAAGCTCCAGCGTCCTAGGACTTAATATAATATATCATCTCCGAGAATGCAGATTCGATCAGAGGCCCGTTGCGGAGACAAGCTCCAGCGTCCTAGGACTTAATATAAAATATCATCTCCGAGAATGCATATTCGATCGGAGGCCCGATGCAGAGCCAAGCTCCAGCGTCCTAGGACTTAATATAAAATATAATCTCCGAGAATGCAGATTCGATCGGAGGCCCGATGCGGAGCCAAGCTCCAGCGTCCTAGGACTTAATATAAAATATCATCTCCGAGAATGCAGATTCGATCGGAGGCCCTACGCGGGGGCAAGCTCCAGCGTGCTAGGACTTAATATAAAATATCATCTCCAAGAATGCAGATTCGATCGGAGGGCCGACGCGGAGCCAAGCTCCAGCGTCCTAGGACATAATATAAAATATCATCTCCGAGAATGCAGATTCGATCAGAGGCCCGACACGGAGCCAAGCTCCAGTGTCCTAGGACTTAATATAAAATATCATCTCCGAGAATGCAGATTCGATCGGAGGCCCGAAGCGGAGCCAAGCTCCAGCGTCCTAGGACGTAATATAAAATATCATCTCCGAGAATGCAGATTCGATCGGAGGCCCGATGCGGACCCAAGCTCCAGCGTCCTAGGACTTAATATAAAATATCATCTCCGAGAATGCAGATTCGATCGGAGGCCAGACGCGGAGCCAAGCTCCAGCGTCCTAGGACTCAATGTAAAATATCATCTCCGAGAATGCAGATTCGATCGGAGGCCCGACGCGGAGCCAAGTTCTAGCGTCCTAGGACTTAATATAAAATATCATCTCCGAGAATGCATATTCGATCGGAGGCCCGATGTAGAGCCAAGCTCCAGTGTCCTAGGACTTAATATAAAATATCATCTCCAAGAATGCAGATTCGATCGGAGGCCCGACGCGGAGCCAAGCTCCAGCGTCCTAGGACTTAATATAAAATATCATCTCCGAGAATGCAGATTCGATCGAAGGCCCGACGCGGAGCCAAGCTCCAGCGTCCTAGGACTTAATATAAAATATCATCTCCGAGAATGCAGATTCGATCGGAGGCCCGACGCGGAGCCAAGTTCTAGCGTCCTAGGACTTAATATAAAATATCATCTCCGAAATTGCAGATTCGATCGGAAGCCCGACGCGGAGCCAAGTTCTAGCGTCCTAGGACTTAATATAAAATATCATCTCCGAGAATGCAGATTCGATCGGAGGCCCTACGCGGGGGCAAGCTCCAGCGTGCTAGGACTTAATATAGAATATCATCTCCAAGAATGCAGATTCGATCGGAGGCCCGACGCAGAGCCAAGCTCCAGCGTCCTAGGACTTAATATAAAATATAATCTCCGAGAATGCAGATTCGATCGGAGGCCCGATGCGGACCCAAGCTCCAGCGTCCTAGGACTTAATATAAAATATCATCTCCGAGAATGCAGATTCGATCGGAGGCCCGACGCGGAGCCAAGCTCCAGCGTCCTAGGACTTAATATAAAATATCATCTCCGAGAATGCAGATTCGATCGGAGGCTCGACGCGGAGCCAAGTTCTAGCGTCCTAGGACTTAATATAAAATATCATCTCCGAGAATGCAGATTCGATCTGAGACCAGACGCGGAGCCAAGCTCCAGCGTCCTAGGAATTAATATAAAATATCATCTCCGAGAATGCAGATTCGATCGGAGGCCCGACGCGGAGCCAAGTTCTAGCGTCCTAGGACTTAATATAAAATATCATCTCCGAGAATTCACATTCGATCGGAGGCCCGACGCGGAGCCAAGTTCTAGCGTCCTAGGACTTAATATAAAATATCATCTCCGAGAATGCATATTCGATCGGAGGCCCGATGTAGAGCCAAGCTCCAGTGTCCTAGGACTTAATATAAAATATCATCTCCAAGAATGCAGATTCGATCGGAGGCCCGACGCGGAGCCAAGCTCCAGCGTCCTAGGACTTAATATAAAATATCATCTCCGAGAATGCAGATTCGATCGAAGGCCCGACGCGGAGCCAAGCTCCAGCGTCCTAGGACTTAATATAAAATATCATCTCCGAGAATGCAGATTCGATCGGAGGCCCGACGCGGAGCCAAGTTCTAGCGTCCTAGGCCTTAATATAAAATATCATCTCCGAAATTGCAGATTCGATCGGAAGCCCGACGCGGAGCCAAGTTCTAGCGTCCTAGGACTTAATATAAAATATCATCTCCGAGAATGCAGATTCGATCGGAGGCCCTACGCGGGGGCAAGCTCCAGCGTGCTAGGACTTAATATAGAATATCATCTCCAAGAATGCAGATTCGATCGGAGGCCCGACGCAGAGCCAAGCTCCAGCGTCCTAGGACTTAATATAAAATATACTCTCCGAGAATGCAGATTCGATCGGAGGCCCGATGCGGACCCAAGCTCCAGCGTCCTAGGACTTAATATAAAATATCATCTCCGAGAATGCAGATTCGATCGGAGGCCCGACGCGGAGCCAAGCTCCAGCGTCCTAGGACTTAATATAAAATATCATCTCCGAGAATGCAGATTCGATCGGAGGCTCGACGCGGAGCCAAGTTCTAGCGTCCTAGGACTTAATATAAAATATCATCTCCGAGAATGCAGATTCGATCTGAGACCAGACGCGGAGCCAAGCTCCAGCGTCCTAGGAATTAATATAAAATATCATCTCCGAGAATGCAGATTCGATCGGAGGCCAGACGCGGAGCCAAGCTCCAGCGTCCTAGGACTTAATATAATATATCATCTCCGAGAATGCAGATTCGATCAGAGGCCCGATGCGGAGCCAAGCTCCAGCGTCCTAGGACTTAATATAAAATATCATCTCCGAGAATGCATATTCGATCGGAGGCCCGATGCAGAGCCAAGCTCCAGCGTCCTAGGACTTAATATAAAATATAATCTCCGAGAATGCAGATTCGATCGGAGGCCCGATGCGGAGCCAAGCTCCAGCGTCCTAGGACTTAATATAAAATATCATCTCCGAGAATGCAGATTCGATCGGAGGCCCTACGCGGGGGCAAGCTCCAGCGTGCTAGGACTTAATATAAAATATCATCTCCAAGAATGCAGATTCGATCGGAGGGCCGACGCGGAGCCAAGCTCCAGCGTCCTAGGACATAATATAAAATATCATCTCCGAGAATGCAGATTCGATCAGAGGCCCGACACGGAGCCAAGCTCCAGTGTCCTAGGACTTAATATAAAATATCATCTCCGAGAATGCAGATTCGATCGGAGGCCCGAAGCGGAGCCAAGCTCCAGCGTCCTAGGACTTAATATAAAATATCATCTCCGAGAATGCAGATTCGATCGGAGGCCCGATGCGGACCCAAGCTCCAGCGTCCTAGGACTTAATATAAAATATCATCTCCGAGAATGCAGATTCGATCGGAGGCCAGACGCGGAGCCAAGCTCCAGCGTCCTAGGACTCAATGTAAAATATCATCTCCGAGAATGCAGATTCGATCGGAGGCCCGACGCGGAGCCAAGTTCTAGCGTCCTAGGACTTAATATAAAATATCATCTCCGAGAATTCACATTCGATCGGAGGCCCGACGCGGAGCCAAGTTCTAGCGTCCTAGGACTTAATATAAAATATCATCTCCGAGAATGCATATTCGATCGGAGGCCCGATGTAGAGCCAAGCTCCAGTGTCCTAGGACTTAATATAAAATATCATCTCCAAGAATGCAGATTCGATCGGAGGGCCGACGCGGAGCCAAGCTCCAGCGTCCTAGGACATAATATAAAATATCATCTCCGAGAATGCAGATTCGATCAGAGGCCCGACACGGAGCCAAGCTCCAGTGTCCTAGGACTTAATATAAAATATCATCTCCGAGAATGCAGATTCGATCGGAGGCCCGAAGCGGAGCCAAGCTCCAGCGTCCTAGGACATAATATAAAATATCATCTCCGAGAATGCAGATTCGATCAGAGGCCCGACACGGAGCCAAGCTCCAGTGTCCTAGGACTTAATATAAAATATCATCTCCGAGAATGCAGATTCGATCGGAGGCCCGAAGCGGAGCCAAGCTCCAGCGTCCTAGGACTTAATATAAAATATCATCTCCGAGAATGCAGATTCGATCGGAGGCCCGATGCGGACCCAAGCTCCAGCGTCCTAGGACTTAATATAAAATATCATCTCCGAGAATGCAGATTCGATCGGAGGCCAGACGCGGAGCCAAGCTCCAGCGTCCTAGGACTCAATGTAAAATATCATCTCCGAGAATGCAGATTCGATCGGAGGCCCGACGCGGAGCCAAGTTCTAGCGTCCTAGGACTTAATATAAAATATCATCTCCGAGAATTCACATTCGATCGGAGGCCCGACGCGGAGCCAAGTTCTAGCGTCCTAGGACTTAATATAAAATATCATCTCCGAGAATGCATATTCGATCGGAGGCCCGATGTAGAGCCAAGCTCCAGTGTCCTAGGACTTAATATAAAATATCATCTCCAAGAATGCAGATTCGATCGGAGGGCCGACGCGGAGCCAAGCTCCAGCGTCCTAGGACATAATATAAAATATCATCTCCGAGAATGCAGATTCGATCAGAGGCCCGACACGGAGCCAAGCTCCAGTGTCCTAGGACTTAATATAAAATATCATCTCCGAGAATGCAGATTCGATCGGAGGCCCGAAGCGGAGCCAAGCTCCAGCGTCCTAGGACGTAATATAAAATATCATCTCCGAGAATGCAGATTCGATCGGAGGCCCGATGCGGACCCAAGCTCCAGCGTCCTAGGACTTAATATAAAATATCATCTCCGAGAATGCAGATTCGATCGGAGGCCAGACGCGGAGCCAAGCTCCAGCGTCCTAGGACTCAATGTAAAATATCATCTCCGAGAATGCAGATTCGATCGGAGGCCCGACGCGGAGCCAAGTTCTAGCGTCCTAGGACTTAATATAAAATATCATCTCCGAGAATTCACATTCGATCGGAGGCCCGACGCGGAGCCAAGTTCTAGCGTCCTAGGACTTAATATAAAATATCATCTCCGAGAATGCATATTCGATCGGAGGCCCGATGTAGAGCCAAGCTCCAGTGTCCTAGGACTTAATATAAAATATCATCTCCAAGAATGCAGATTCGATCGGAGGCCCGACGCGGAGCCAAGCTCCAGCGTCCTAGGACTTAATATAAAATATCATCTCCGAGAATGCAGATTCGATCGAAGGCCCGACGCGGAGCCAAGCTCCAGCGTCCTAGGACTTAATATAAAATATCATCTCCGAGAATGCAGATTCGATCGGAGGCCCGACGCGGAGCCAAGTTCTAGCGTCCTAGGACTTAATATAAAATATCATCTCCGAAATTGCAGATTCGATCGGAAGCCCGACGCGGAGCCAAGTTCTAGCGTCCTAGGACTTAATATAAAATATCATCTCCGAGAATGCAGATTCGATCGGAGGCCCTACGCGGGGGCAAGCTCCAGCGTGCTAGGACTTAATATAGAAAATCATCTCCAAGAATGCAGATTCGATCGGAGGCCCGACGCAGAGCCAAGCTCCAGCGTCCTAGGACTTAATATAAAATATAATCTCCGAGAATGCAGATTCGATCGGAGGCCCGATGCGGACCCAAGCTCCAGCGTCCTAGGACTTAATATAAAATATCATCTCCGAGAATGCAGATTCGATCGGAGGCCCGACGCGGAGCCAAGCTCCAGCGTCCTAGGACTTAATATAAAATATCATCTCCGAGAATGCAGATTCGATCGGAGGCTCGACGCGGAGCCAAGTTCTAGCGTCCTAGGACTTAATATAAAATATCATCTCCGAGAATGCAGATTCGATCTGAGACCAGACGCGGAGCCAAGCTCCAGCGTCCTAGGAATTAATATAAAATATCATCTCCGAGAATGCAGATTCGATCGGAGGCCCGACGCGGAGCCAAGTTCTAGCGTCCTAGGACTTAATATAAAATATCATCTCCGAGAATTCACATTCGATCGGAGGCCCGACGCGGAGCCAAGTTCTAGCGTCCTAGGACTTAATATAAAATATCATCTCCGAGAATGCATATTCGATCGGAGGCCCGATGTAGAGCCAAGCTCCAGTGTCCTAGGACTTAATATAAAATATCATCTCCAAGAATGCAGATTCGATCGGAGGCCCGACGCGGAGCCAAGCTCCAGCGTCCTAGGACTTAATATAAAATATCATCTCCGAGAATGCAGATTCGATCGAAGGCCCGACGCGGAGCCAAGCTCCAGCGTCCTAGGACTTAATATAAAATATCATCTCCGAGAATGCAGATTCGATCGGAGGCCCGACGCGGAGCCAAGTTCTAGCGTCCTAGGACTTAATATAAAATATCATCTCCGAAATTGCAGATTCGATCGGAAGCCCGACGCGGAGCCAAGTTCTAGCGTCCTAGGACTTAATATAAAATATCATCTCCGAGAATGCAGATTCGATCGGAGGCCCTACGCGGGGGCAAGCTCCAGCGTGCTAGGACTTAATATAGAATATCATCTCCAAGAATGCAGATTCGATCGGAGGCCCGACGCAGAGCCAAGCTCCAGCGTCCTAGGACTTAATATAAAATATACTCTCCGAGAATGCAGATTCGATCGGAGGCCCGATGCGGACCCAAGCTCCAGCGTCCTAGGACTTAATATAAAATATCATCTCCGAGAATGCAGATTCGATCGGAGGCCCGACGCGGAGCCAAGCTCCAGCGTCCTAGGACTTAATATAAAATATCATCTCCGAGAATGCAGATTCGATCGGAGGCTCGACGCGGAGCCAAGTTCTAGCGTCCTAGGACTTAATATAAAATATCATCTCCGAGAATGCAGATTCGATCTGAGACCAGACGCGGAGCCAAGCTCCAGCGTCCTAGGAATTAATATAAAATATCATCTCCGAGAATGCAGATTCGATCGGAGGCCAGACGCGGAGCCAAGCTCCAGCGTCCTAGGACTTAATATAATATATCATCTCCGAGAATGCAGATTCGATCAGAGGCCCGATGCGGAGCCAAGCTCCAGCGTCCTAGGACTTAATATAAAATATCATCTCCGAGAATGCATATTCGATCGGAGGCCCGATGCAGAGCCAAGCTCCAGCGTCCTAGGACTTAATATAAAATATAATCTCCGAGAATGCAGATTCGATCGGAGGCCCGATGCGGAGCCAAGCTCCAGCGTCCTAGGACTTAATATAAAATATCATCTCCGAGAATGCAGATTCGATCGGAGGCCCTACGCGGGGGCAAGCTCCAGCGTGCTAGGACTTAATATAAAATATCATCTCCAAGAATGCAGATTCGATCGGAGGGCCGACGCGGAGCCAAGCTCCAGCGTCCTAGGACATAATATAAAATATCATCTCCGAGAATGCAGATTCGATCGGAGGCCCGATGCGGACCCAAGCTCCAGCGTCCTAGGACTTAATATAAAATATCATCTCCGAGAATGCAGATTCGATCGGAGGCCAGACGCGGAGCCAAGCTCCAGCGTCCTAGGACTCAATGTAAAATATCATCTCCGAGAATGCAGATTCGATCGGAGGCCCGACGCGGAGCCAAGTTCTAGCGTCCTAGGACTTAATATAAAATATCATCTCCGAGAATTCACATTCGATCGGAGGCCCGACGCGGAGCCAAGTTCTAGCGTCCTAGGACTTAATATAAAATATCATCTCCGAGAATTCACATTCGATCGGAGGCCCGACGCGGAGCCAAGTTCTAGCGTCCTAGGACTTAATATAAAATATCATCTCCGAGAATGCATATTCGATCGGAGGCCCGATGTAGAGCCAAGCTCCAGTGTCCTAGGACTTAATATAAAATATCATCTCCAAGAATGCAGATTCGATCGGAGGCCCGACGCGGAGCCAAGCTCCAGCGTCCTAGGACTTAATATAAAATATCATCTCCGAGAATGCAGATTCGATCAGAGGCCCGACGCGGAGCCAAGCTCCAGCGTCTTAGGACTTAATATAAAATATCATCTCCGAGAATGCAGATTCGATCAGAGGCCCGACGCGGAGCCAAGCTCCAGCGTCCTAGGACTTAATATAAAATATCATCTCCGAGAATGCAGATTCGATCGGAGGCCCGAAGCGGAGCCAAGCTCCAGCGTCCTAGGACTTAATATAAAATATCATCTCCGAGAATGCAGATTCGATCGGAGGCCCGATGCGGACCAAAGCTCCAGCGTCCTAGGACTTAATATAAAATATCATCTCCGAGAATGCAGATTCGATCGGAGGCCCGACGCGGAGCCAAGTTCCAGCGTCCTTGGACTTAATATAAAATATCATCTCCGAGAATGCAGATTCGATCAGAGGCCCGACGCGGGGGCAAGCTCCAGCGTGCTAGGACTTAATATAAAATATCATCTCAAAGAATGCAGATTCGATCGGAGGCCCGACGCGAAGCCAAGCTCCAGCGTCCTAGGACTTAATATAAAATCTAATCTCCGAGAATGCAGATTCGATCGGAGGCCCGATGCGGAGCCAAGCTCCAGCGTCCTAGGACTTAATATAAAATATCATATCCGAGAATGCAGATTCGATCGGAGGCCCGACGCGGAGCCAAGCTCCAGCGTCCTAGGACTTAATATAAAATATCATCTCCGAGAATGCAGATTCGATCGAAGGCCCGATGCGGAGCCAAGCTCCAGCATCCTAGGACTTAATATAAAATATCATCTCCGAGAATGCAGATTCGATCGAAGGCCCGACGCGGAGCCAAGCTCCAGCGTCCTAGGACTTAATATAAAATATCATCTCCGAGAATGCAGATTCGATCGGAGGCCCGACGCGGAGCCAAGTTCTAGCGTCCTAGGACTTAATATAAAATATCATCTCCGAAATTGCAGATTCGATCGGAAGCCCGACGCGGAGCCAAGTTCTAGCGTCCTAGGACATAATATAAAATATCATCTCCGAGAATGCAGATTCGATCGGAGGCCTTACGCGGGGGCAAGCTCCAGCGTGCTAGGACTTAATATAGAATATCATCTCCAAGAATGCAGATTCGATCGGAGGCCCGACGCAGAGCCAAGCTCCAGCGTCCTAGGACTTAATATAAAATATAATCTCCGAGAATGCAGATTCGATTGGAGGCCCGATGCGGACCCAAGCTCCAGCGTCCTAGGACTTAATATAAAATATCATCTCCGAGAATGCAGATTCGATCGGAGGCCCGACGCGGAGCCAAGCTCCAGCGTCCTAGGACTTAATATAAAATATCATCTCCGAGAATGCAGATTCGATCGGAGGCCCGACGCGGAGCCAAGTTCTAGCGTCCTAGGACTTAATATAAAATATCATCTCCGAGAATGCAGATTCGATCTGAGACCAGACGCGGAGCCAAGCTCCAGCGTCCTAGGAATTAATATAAAATATCATCTCCGAGAATGCAGATTCGATCGGAGGCCAGACGCGGAGCCAAGCTCCAGCGTCCTAGGACTTAATATAATATATCATCTCCGAGAATGCAGATTCGATCAGAGGCCCGATGCGGAGCCAAGCTCCAGCGTCCTAGGATATAATATAAAATATCATCTCCGAGAATGCATATTCGATCGGAGGCCCGATGCAGAGCCAAGCTCCAGCGTCCTAGGACTTAATATAAAATATAATCTCCGAGAATGCAGATTCGATCGGAGGCCCGATGCGGAGCCAAGCTCCAGCGTCCTAGGACTTAATATAAAATATCATCTCCGAGAATGCAGATTCGATCGGAGGCCCTACGCGGGGGCAAGATCCAGCGTGCTAGGACTTAATATAAAATATCATCTCCAAGAATGCAGATTCGATCGGAGGGCCGACGCGGAGCCAAGCTCCAGCGTCCTAGGACATAATATAAAATATCATCTCCGAGAATGCAGATTCGATCGGAGGCCCGATGCGGAGCCAAGCTCTAGCATCCTAGGACTTAATATAAAATATCATCTCCGAGAATGCAGATTCGATCGGAGGCCCGACGCGGGGCCAAGCTCCCGCGTCCTAGGACTTAATATAAAATATCATCTCCGAGAATGCAGATTCGATCGGAGGCCCGACGCGGAGCCTAGCTCCAGCGTCCTAGGACTTAATATAAAATATAATCTCCGAGAATGCAGATTCGATCGGAGGCCCGATGCGGAGCCAAGCTCCAGCGTCCTAGGAATTAATATAAAATATCATCTCCGAGAATGCAGATTCGATCGGAGGCCAGACGCGGAGCCAAGCTCCAGCGTCCTAGGACTTAATATAATATATCATCTCCGAGAATGCAGATTCGATCAGAGGCCCGATGCGGAGCCAAGCTCCAGCGTCCTAGGATATAATATAAAATATCATCTCCGAGAATGCATATTCGATCGGAGGCCCGATGCAGAGCCAAGCTCCAGCGTCCTAGGACTTAATATAAAATATAATCTCCGAGAATGCAGATTCGATCGGAGGCCCGATGCGGAGCCAAGCTCCAGCGTCCTAGGACTTAATATAAAATATCATCTCCGAGAATGCAGATTCGATCGGAGGCCCTACGCGGGGGCAAGATCCAGCGTGCTAGGACTTAATATAAAATATCATCTCCAAGAATGCAGATTCGATCGGAGGGCCGACGCGGAGCCAAGCTCCAGCGTCCTAGGACATAATATAAAATATCATCTCCGAGAATGCAGATTCGATCGGAGGCCCGATGCGGAGCCAAGTTCTAGCATCCTAGGACTTAATATAAAATATCATCTCCGAGAATGCAGATTCGATCGGAGGCCCGACGCGGGGCCAAGCTCCCGCGTCCTAGGACTTAATATAAAATATCATCTCCGAGAATGCAGATTCGATCGGAGGCCCGACGCGGAGCCTAGCTCCAGCGTCCTAGGACTTAATATAAAATATAATCTCCGAGAATGCAGATTCGATCGGAGGCCCGATGCGGAGCCAAGCTCCAGCGTCCTAGGACTTAATATAAAATATAATCTCCGAGAATGCAGATTCGATCGGAGGCCCGATGCGGAGCCAAGCTCCAGCGTCCTAGGACTTAATATAAAATATCATCTCCGAGAATGCAGATTCGATCGGAGGCCCTATGCGGGGGCAAGCTCCAGCGTGCTAGGACTTAATATAAAATATCATCTCCAAGAATGCAGATTCGATCGGAGGCCCGACGCGGAGCCAAGCTCCAGCGTCCTAGGACTTAATATAAAATATCATCTCCGAGAATGCAGATTAGATCGGAGGCCCGACGCGGAGCAAAGCTCCAGCATCCTAGGACTTAATATAAAATATCATCTCCGAGAATGCAGATTCGATCGGAGGCCCGACGCGGAGCCAAGTTCTAGCGTCCTAGGACTTAATATAAAATATCATCTCCGAGAATGCAGATTCGATCGGAGGCCCGACGCGGAGCCAAGTTCTAGCGTCCTAGGACTTAATATAAAATATCATCTCCGAGAATGCAGATTCGATCGGAGGCCCGACGCGGAGCCAAGCTCCAGCGTCCTAGGACTTAATATAAAATATCATCTCCGAGAATGCAGATTCGATCGAAGGCCCGATGCGGAGCCAAGCTCCAGCATCCTAGGACTTAATATAAAATATCATCTCCGAGAATGCAGATTCGATCGGAGGCCCGACGCGGAGCCTAGCTCCAGCGTCCTAGGACTTAATATAAAATATAATCTCCGAGAATGCAGATTCGATCGGAGGCCCGATGCGGAGCCAAGCTCCAGCGTCCTAGGACTTAATATAAAATATAATCTCCGAGAATGCATATTCGATCGGAGGCCCGATGTAGAGCCAAGCTCCAGTGTCCTAGGACTTAATATAAAATATCATCTCCAAGAATGCAGATTCGATCGGAGGCCCGACGCGGAGCCAAGCTCCAGCGTCCTAGGACTTAATATAAAATATAATCTCCGAGAATGCAGATTCGATCGGAGGCCCGACGCGGGGCCAAGCTCCAGCGTCCTAGGACTTAATATAAAATATCATCTCCGAGAATGCAGATTCGATAAGAGGCCCGATGCGGAGCAAAGCTCCAGCGTCTTAGGACTTACTATAAAATATCATCTCCGAGAATGCAGATTCGATCAGAGGCCCGACGCGGAGCCAAGCTCCAGCGTCCTAGGACTTAATATAAAATATCATCTCCGAGAATGCAGATTCGATCGGAGGCCCGAAGCGGAGCCAAGCTCCAGCGTCCTAGGACTTAATATAAAATATCATCTCCGAGAATGCAGATTCGATCGGAGGCCCGATGCGGACCCAAGCTCCAGCGTCCTAGGACTTAATATAAAATATCATCTCCGAGAATGCAGATTCGATCGGAGGCCCGACGCGGAGCCAAGTTCCAGCGTCCTTGGACTTAATATAAAATATCATCTCCGAGAATGCAGATTCGATCGGAGGCCCGACGCGGGGGCAAGCTCCAGCGTGCTAGGACTTAATATAAAATATCATCTCCAAGAATGCAGATTCGATCGGAGGCCCGACGCGGAGCAAAGCTCCAGCGTCCTAGGACTTAATATAAAATATAATCTCCGAGAATGCAGATTCGATCGGAGGCCCGATGCGGAGCCAAGCTCCAGCGTCCTAGGACTTAATATAAAATATCATATCCGGGAATGCAGATTCGATCGGAGGCCCGACGCGGAGCCAAGCTCCAGCGTCCTAGGACTTAATATAAAATATCATCTCCGAGAATGCAGATTCGATCGAAGGCCCGATGCGGAGCCAAGCTCCAGCATCCTAGGACTTAATATAAAATATCATCTCCGAGAATGCAGATTCGATCGAAGGCCCGACGCGGAGCCAAGCTCCAGCGTCCTAGGACTTAATATAAAATATCATCTCCGAGAATGCAGATTCGATCGGAGGCCCGATGCGGAGCCAAGCTCCAGCGTCCTAGGACTTAATATAAAATATAATCTCCGAGAATGCAGATTCGATCGGAGGCCCGATGCGGAGCCAAGCTCCAGCGTCCTAGGACTTAATATAAAATATCATCTCCGAGAATGCAGATTCGATCGGAGGCCCTATGCGGGGGCAAGCTCCAGCGTGCTAGGACTTAATATAAAATATCATCTCCAAGAATGCAGATTCGATCGGAGGCCCGACGCGGAGCCAAGCTCCAGCGTCCTAGGACTTAATATAAAATATCATCTCCGAGAATGCAGATTCGATCGGAGGCCCGACGCGGAGCAAAGCTCCAGCATCCTAGGACTTAATATAAAATATCATCTCCGAGAATGCAGATTCGATCGGAGGCCCGACGCGGAGCCAAGCTCCAGCGTCCTAGGACTTAATATAAAATATCATCTCCGAGAATGCAGATTCGATCGGAGGCCCGACGCGGAGCCAAGTTCTAGCGTCCTAGGACTTAATATAAAATATCATCTCCGAGAATGCAGATTCGATCGGAGGCCCGACGCGGAGCCAAGTTCTAGCGTCCTAGGACTTAATATAAAATATCATCTCCGAGAATGCAGATTCGATCGGAGGCCCGACGCGGAGCCAAGCTCCAGCGTCCTAGGACTTAATATAAAATATCATCTCCGAGAATGCAGATTCGATCGAAGGCCCGATGCGGAGCCAAGCTCCAGCATCCTAGGACTTAATATAAAATATCATCTCCGAGAATGCAGATTCGATCGGAGGCCCGACGCGGAGCCTAGCTCCAGCGTCCTAGGACTTAATATAAAATATAATCTCCGAGAATGCAGATTCGATCGGAGGCCCGATGCGGAGCCAAGCTCCAGCGTCCTAGGACTTAATATAAAATATAATCTCCGAGAATGCATATTCGATCGGAGGCCCGATGTAGAGCCAAGCTCCAGTGTCCTAGGACTTAATATAAAATATGATCTCCGAGAATGCAGATTCGATCAGAGGCCCGACGCGGAGCCAAGCTCCAGCGTCTTAGGACTTACTATAAAATATCATCTCCGAGAATGCAGATTCGATCAGAGGCCCGACGCGGAGCCAAGCTCCAGCGTCCTAGGACTTAATATAAAATATCATCTCCGAGAATGCAGATTCGATCGGAGGCCCGAAGCGGAGCCAAGCTCCAGCGTCCTAGGACTTAATATAAAATATCATCTCCGAGAATGCAGATTCGATCGGAGGCCCGATGCGGACCCAAGCTCCAGCGTCCTAGGACTTAATATAAAATATCATCTCCGAGAATGCAGATTCGATCGGAGGCCCGACGCGGAGCCAAGTTCCAGCGTCCTTGGACTTAATATAAAATATCATCTCCGAGAATGCAGATTCGATCGGAGGCCCGACGCGGGGGCAAGCTCCAGCGTGCTAGGACTTAATATAAAATATCATCTCCAAGAATGCAGATTCGATCGGAGGCCCGACGCGGAGCCAAGCTCCAGCGTCCTAGGACTTAATATAAAATATAATCTCCGAGAATGCAGATTCGATCGGAGGCCCGATGCGGAGCCAAGCTCCAGCGTCCTAGGACTTAATATAAAATATCATCTCCGAGAATGCAGATTCGATCGGAGGCCCGACGCGGAGCCAAGCTCCAGCGTCCTAGGACTTAATATAAAATATCATCTCCGAGAATGCAGATTCGATCGAAGGCCCGATGCGGAGCCAAGCTCCAGCATCCTAGGACTTAATATAAAATATCATCTCCGAGAATGCAGATTCGATCGAAGGCCCGACGCGGAGCCAAGCTCCAGCGTCCTAGGACTTAATATAAAATATCATCTCCGAGAATGCAGATTCGATCGGAGGCCCTACGCGGAGCCAAGTTCTAGCGTCCTAGGACTTAATATAAAATATCATCTCCGAGAATGCAGATTCGATCGGAAGCCCGACGCGGAGCCAAGTTCTAGCGTCCTAGGACTTAATATAAAATATCATCTCCGAGAATGCAGATTCGATCGGAGACCCTACGCGGGGGCAAGCTCCAGCGTGCTAGGACTTAATATAGAATATCATCTCCAAGAATGCAGATTCGATCGGAGGCCCGACGCAGAGCCAAGCTCCAGCGTCCTAGGACTTAATATAAAATATAATCTCCGAGAATGCAGATTTGATCGGAGGCCCGATGCGGAGCCAAGCTCCAGCGTCCTAGGACTTAATATAAAATATCATCTCCGAGAATGCAGATTCGATCGGAGGCCCGACGCGGAGCCAAGCTCCAGCGTCCTAGGACTTAATATAAAATATCATCTCCGAGAATGCAGATTCGATCGGAGGCCCGACGCGGAGCCAAGTTCTAGCGTCCTAGGACTTAATATAAAATATCATCTCCGAGAATGCAGATTCGATCTGAGACCAGACGCGGAGCCAAGCTCCAGCGTCCTAGGAATTAATATAAAATATCATCTCCGAGAATGCAGATTCGATCGGAGGCCAGACGCGGAGCCAAGCTCCAGCGTCCTAGGACTAAATATAATATATCATCTCCGAGAATGCAGATTCGATCAGAGGCCCGATGCGGAGCCAAGCTCCAGCGTCCTAGGACTTAATATAAAATATCATCTCCGAGAATGCATATTCGATCGGAGGCCCGATGCAGAGCCAAGCTCCAGCGTCCTAGGACTTAATATAAAATATAATCTCCGAGAATGCAGATTCGATCGGAGGCCCGATGCGGAGCCAAGCTCCAGCGTCCTAGGACTTAATATAAAATATCATCTCCGAGAATGCAGATTCGATCGGAGGCCCTACGCGGGGGCAAGCTCCAGCGTGCTAGGACTTAATATAAAATATCATCTCCAAGAATGCAGATTCGATCGGAGGGCCGACGCGGAGCCAAGCTCCAGCGTCCTAGGACATAATATAAAATATCATCTCCGAGAATGCAGATTCGATCGGAGGCCCGATGCGGAGCCAAGCTCTAGCATCCTAGGACTTAATATAAAATATCATCTCCGAGAATGCAGATTCGATCGGAGGCCCGACGCGGGGCCAAGCTCCCGCGTCCTAGGACTTAATATAAAATATCATCTCCGAGAATGCAGATTCGATCGGAGGCCCGACGCGGAGCCTAGCTCCAGCGTCCTAGGACTTAATATAAAATATAATCTCCGAGAATGCAGATTCGATCGGAGGCCCGATGCGGAGCCAAGCTCCAGCGTCCTAGGACTTAATATAAAATATAATCTCCGAGAATGCAGATTCGATCGGAGGCCCGATGCGGAGCCAAGCTCCAGCGTCCTAGGACTTAATATAAAATATCATCTCCGAGAATGCAGATTCGATCGGAGGCCCTATGCGGGGGCAAGCTCCAGCGTGCTAGGACTTAATATAAAATATCATCTCCAAGAATGCAGATTCGATCGGAGGCCCGACGCGGAGCCAAGCTCCAGCGTCCTAGGACTTAATATAAAATATCATCTCCGAGAATGCAGATTCGATCGGAGGCCCGACGCGGAGCCAAGCTCCAGCATCCTAGGACTTAATATAAAATATCATCTCCGAGAATGCAGATTCGATCGGAGGCCCGACGCGGAGCCAAGCTCCAGCGTCCTAGGACTTAATATAAAATATCATCTCCGAGAATGCAGATTCGATCGGAGGCCCGACGCGGAGCCAAGTTCTAGCGTCCTAGGACTTAATATAAAATATCATCTCCGAGAATGCAGATTCGATCGGAGGCCCGACGCGGAGCCAAGTTCTAGCGTCCTAGGACTTAATATAAAATATCATCTCCGAGAATGCAGATTCGATCGGAGGCCCGACGCGGAGCCAAGCTCCAGCGTCCTAGGACTTAATATAAAATATCATCTCCGAGAATGCAGATTCGATCGAAGGCCCGATGCGGAGCCAAGCTCCAGCATCCTAGGACTTAATATAAAATATCATCTCCGAGAATGCAGATTCGATCGGAGGCCCGACGCGTAGCCAAGCTCCAGCGTCCTAGGACTTAATATAAAATATCATCTCCGAGAATGCAGATTCGATCGGAGGCCCGACGCGGAGCCAAGTTCTAGCGTCCTAGGACTTAATATAAAATATCATCTCCGAGAATGCAGATTCGATCGGAGGCCCGACGCGGAGCCAAGTTCTAGCGTCCTAGGACTTAATATAAAATATCATCTCCGAGAATGCAGATACGATCGGAGGCCCTACGCGGGGGCAAGCTCCAGCGTGCTAGGACTTAATATAAAATATCATCTCCAAGAATGCAGATTCGATCGGAGGCCCGACGCAGAGCCAAGCTCCAGCGTCCTAGGACTTAATATAAAATATAATCTCCGAGAATGCAGATTCGATCGGAGGCCCGATGCGGAGCCAAGCTCCAGCGTCCTAGGACTTAATATAAAATATCATCTCCGAAAATGCAGATTCGATCGGAGGCCCGACGCGGAGCCAAACTCCAGCGTCCTAGGACTTAATATAAAATATTATCTCCGAGAATGCAGATTCGATCGGAGGCCCGATGCGGATCCAAGCTCCAGCGTCCTAGGACTTAATATAAAATATCATCTCTGAGAATGCAGATTCGATCGGAGGCCAGACGCGGAGCCAAGCTCCAGCGTCCTAGGAATTAATATAAAATATCATCTCCGAGAATGCAGATTCGATCGGAGGCCAGACGCGGAGCCAAGCTCCAGCGTCCTAGGACTTAATATAATATATCATCTGCGAGAATGCAGATTCGATCGAAGGCCCGACGCGGAGCCAAGCTCCAGCGTCCTAGGACTTAATATAAAATATCATCTCCGAGAATGCAGATTCGATCGGAGGCCCGACGCGGAGCCAAGTTCCAGCGTCCTAGGACTTAATATAAAATATCATCTCCGAGAATGCAGAGTCGATCGGAGGCCCGACGCGGAGCCAAGCTCCAGCGTCCTAGGACTTAATATAAAATATCATCTCCGAGAATGCAGATTCGATCGGAGGCCCGACGCGGGGCAAAGCTCCCGCGTCCTAGGACTTAATATAAAATATCATCTCCGAGAATGCAGATTCGATCGGAGGGCCGACGCGGAGCCAAGCTCCAGCGTCCTAGGACTTAATATAAAATATCATCTCCGAGAATGCAGATTCGATCGTAGGCCCGATGCGGAGCCAAGCTCTAGCATCCTAGGACTTAATATAAAATATCATCTCCGAGAATGCAGATTCGATCGGAGGCCCGACGCGGGGCAAAGCTCCCGCGTCCTAGGACTTAATATAAAATATCATCTCCGAGAATGCAGATTCGATCGGAGGCCCGACGCGGAGCCAAGCTCCAGCGTCCTAGGACTTAATATAAAATATCATCTCCGAGAATGTATATTCGATCGGAGGCCCGATGCAGAGCCAAGCTCCAGCGTCCTAGGACTTAATATAAAATATAATCTCCGAGAATGCAGATTCGATCGGAGGCCCGATGCGGAGGCAAGCTCCAATGTCCTAGGACTTAATATAAAATATCATCTCCGAGAATGCAGATTCGATCGGAGGCCCTACGCGGGGGCAAGCTCCAGCGTGCTAGGACTTAATATAAAATATCATCTCCAAGAATGCAGATTCGATCGGAGGCCCGACGCAGAGCCAAGCTCCAGCGTCCTAGGACTTAATATAAAATATAATCTCCGAGAATGGAGATTCGATCGGAGGCCCGATGCGGAGCCAAGCTCCAGCGTCCTAGGACTTAATATAAAATATCATCTCCGAGAATGCAGATTCGATCGGAGGCCCTATGCGGGGGCAAGCTCCAGCGTGCTAGGACTTAATATAAAATATCATCTCCAAGAATGCAGATTCGATCGGAGGCCCGACGCGGAGCCAAGCTCCAGCGTCCTATGACTTAATATAAAAAATAATCTCCGAGAATGCAGATTCGATCGGAGGCCCGATGCGGAGCCAAGCTCCAGCGTCCTAGGACTTAATATAAAATATCATCTCCGAGAATGCAGATTCGATCGAAGGCCCGATGCGGAGCCAAGCTCCAGCTTCCTAGGACTTAATATAAAATATCATCTCCGAGAATGCAGATTCGATCGGAGGCCCGACGCGGGGCCAAGCTCCAGCGCTCTAGGACTTAATGTAAAATATCATCTCCGAGAATGCAGATTCGATCGGAGGCCCGACGCGGAGCCAAGCTCCAGCGTCATAGAACATAATATAAAATATCATCTCTGAGAATGCAGATTCGATCGGAGGCCCGAGGCGGAGCCAAGCTCCAGCGTCCTAGGATTTAATATAAAATATCATCTCCGAGAATGCAGATTCGATCAGAGGCCTGAAGCGGAGCCAAGCTCCAGCGTCCTAGGACTTAATATAAAATATCATCTCCGAGAATGCAGATTCGATCAGAGGCCCGATGCGGAGCCAAGCTCCAGCGTCCTAGGATTTAATATAAAATATCATCTCCGAGAATGCAGATTCGATCGGAGGCCCGACGTGGAGCCAAGCTCCAGCGTCCTAGCACTTAATATAAAATATCATCTCCGAGAATGCAGATTCGATCGGAGGCCCGATGCGGAGCCAAGCTCCAGCGTCCTAGGACTTAATATAAAATATCATCTCTGAGAATGCAGATTCGATCGGAGGCCAGACGCGGAGCCAAGCTCCAGCGTCCTAGGAATTAATATAAAATATCATCTCCGAGAATGCAGATTCGATCGGAGGCCAGACGCGGAGCCAAGCTCCAGCGTCCTAGGACTTAATATAATATATCATCTCCGAGAATGCAGATTCGATCGAAGGCCCGACGCGGAGCCAAGCTCCAGCGTCCTAGGACTTAAAATAAAATATCATCTCCGAGAATGCAGATTCGATCGGAGGCCCGACGCGGAGCCAAGTTCCAGCGTCCTAGGACTTAATATAAAATATCATCTCCGAGAATGCAGATTCGATCGGAGGCCCGACGCGGAGCCAAGCTCCAGCGTCCTAGGACTTAATATAAAATATCATCTCCGAGAATGCAGATTCGATCGGAGGCCCGACGCGGGGCAAAGCTCCCGCGTCCTAGGACTTAATATAAAATATCATCTCCGAGAATGCAGATTCGATCGGAGGGCCGACGCGGAGCCAAGCTCCAGCGTCCTAGGACTTAATATAAAATATCATCTCCGAGAATGCAGATTCGATCGTAGGCCCGATGCGGAGCCAAGCTCTAGCATCCTAGGACTTAATATAAAATATCATCTCCGAGAATGCAGATTCGATCGGAGGCCCGACGCGGGGCAAAGCTCCCGCGTCCTAGGACTTAATATAAAATATCATCTCCGAGAATGCAGATTCGATCGGAGGCCCGACGCGGAGCCAAGCTCCAGCGTCCTAGGACTTAATATAAAATATCATCTCCGAGAATGTATATTCGATCGGAGGCCCGATGCAGAGCCAAGCTCCAGCGTCCTAGGACTTAATATAAAATATAATCTCCGAGAATGCAGATTCGATCGGAGGCCCGATGCGGAGGCAAGCTCCAATGTCCTAGGACTTAATATAAAATATCATCTCCGAGAATGCAGATTCGATCGGAGGCCCTACGCGGGGGCAAGCTCCAGCGTGCTAGGACTTAATATAAAATATCATCTCCAAGAATGCAGATTCGATCGGAGGCCCGACGCAGAGCCAAGCTCCAGCGTCCTAGGACTTAATATAAAATATAATCTCCGAGAATGGAGATTCGATCGGAGGCCCGATGCGGAGCCAAGCTCCAGCGTCCTAGGACTTAATATAAAATATCATCTCCGAGAATGCATATTCGATCGGAGGCCCTATGCGGGGGCAAGCTCCAGCGTGCTAGGACTTAATATAAAATATCATCTCCAAGAATGCAGATTCGATCGGAGGCCCGACGCGGAGCCAAGCTCCAGCGTCCTAGGACTTAATATAAAAAATAATCTCCGAGAATGCAAATTCGATCGGAGGCCCGATGCGGAGCCAAGCTCCAGCGTCCTAGGACTTAATATAAAATATCATCTCCGAGAATGCAGATTCGATCGAAGGCCCGATGCGGAGCCAAGCTCCAGCTTCCTAGGACTTAATATAAAATATCATCTCCGAGAATGCAGATTCGATCGGAGGCCCGAGGCGGGGCCAAGCTCCAGCGTTCTAGGACTTAATGTCAAATATCATCTCCGAGAATGCAGATTCGATCGGAGGCCCGACGCGGAGCCAAGCTCCAGCGTCATAGAACATAATATAAAATATCATCTCTGAGAATGCAGATTCGATCGGAGGCCCGAGGCGGAGCCAAGCTCCAGCGTCCTAGGATTTAATATAAAATATCATCTTCGAGAATGCAGATTCGATCAGAGGCCTGAAGCGGAGCCAAGCTCCAGCGTCCTAGGACTTAATATAAAATATCATCTCCGAGAATGCAGATTCGATCAGAGGCCCGATGCGGAGCCAAGCTCCAGCGTCCTAGGATTTAATATAAAATATCATCTCCGAGAATGCAGATTCGATCGGAGGCCCGACGTGGAGCCAAGCTCCAGCGTCCTAGCACTTAATATAAAATATCATCTCCGAGAATGCAGATTCGATCGGAGGCCCGAGGCGGAGCCAAGCTCTAGCGTCCTAGGACTTAATATAAAATATCATCTCCGAGAATGCAGATTCGATCGGAGGCCCGACGCGGGGCCAAGCTCCAGCGTGCTAGGACTTAATATAAAATATCATCTCCAAGAATGCAGATTCGATCGGAGGCCCGACGCGGAGCCAAGCTCCAGCGTCCTAGGACTTAAAATAAAATATAATCTCCGAGAATGCAGATTCGATCGGAGGCCCGATGCGGAGCCAAGCTCCAGCGTCCTAGGACTTAATATAAAATATCATCTCCGAGAATACAGATTCGATCGGAGGCCCTACGCGGGGGCAAGCTCCAACGTGCTAGGACTTAATATAAAATATCATCTCCAAGAATGCAGATTCGATCGGAGGCCCGACGCGAAGCCAAGCTCCAGCGTCCTAGGACTTAATATAAAATATAATCTCCGAGAATGCAGATTCGATCGGAGGCCCGATGCGGAGCCAAGCTCCAGCGTCCTAGGACTTAATATAAAATATCCTCTCCGAGAATGCAGATTCGATCAGAGGCCCTACGCGGGGCCAAGCTCCAGCGTGCTAGGACTTAATATAAAATATCATCTCCAAGAATGCAGATTCGATCGGAAGCCCGACGCGGAGCCAAGCTCCAGCGTCCTAGGACTTAATATAAAATATCATCTCCGAGAATGCAGATTTGATCGAAGGCCCGATGCGGAGCCAAGCTCCAGCATCCTAGGACTTAATTTAAAATATCATCTCCGACAATGCAGATTCGATCGGAGGCCCGATGCGGGGCCAAGCTCCAGCGTCCTAGGACTTAATATAAAATATCATCTCCGAGAATGCAGATTCGATCGGAGGCCCGACGCGGAGCCAAGCTCCAGCGTCCTAGAACTTAATATAAAATATCATCTCTGAGAATGCAGATTCGATCGGAGGCCCGAGGCGGAGCCAAGCTCCAGCGTCCTAGGACTTAATATAAAATATCATCTCCGAGAATGCAGATTCGATCAGAGGCCCGATGCGGAGCCAAGCTCCAGCGTCCTAGGACTTAATATAAAATATCATCTCCGAGAATGCAGATTCGATCAGAGGCTCGACGCGGAGCCAAGCTCCAGCGTCCTAGGACTTAATATAAAATATCATCTCCGAGAATGCAGATTCGATCAGAGGCCCGACGCGGAGCCAAGCTCGAGCGTCCTAGAACTTAATATAAAATATCATCTCCGAGAATGCAGATTCGATCGGAGGCCCGAGGCGGAGCCAAGCTCCAGCGTCCTAGGATTTAATATAAAATATCATCTCCGAGAATGCAGATTCGATCGGAGGCCCGACGCGGGGCCAAGCTCCAGCGTCCTAGGACTTAATATAAAATATCATCTCCGAGAATGCAGATTCGATCGGAGGCCCGACGCGGAGCCAAGCTCCAGCGTCCTAGGACTTAATATAAAATATCATCTCCGAGAATGTATATTCGATCGGAGGCCCGATGCAGAGCCAAGCTCCAGCGTCCTAGGACTTAATATAAAATATCATCTCCGAGAATGCAGATTCGATCGGAGGCCCGAGGCGGAGCCAAGCTCCAATGTCCTAGGACTTAATATAAAATATCATCTCCGAGAATGCAGATTCGATCGGAGGCCCTACGCGGGGCCAAGCTCCAGCGTGCTAGGACTTAATATAAAATATCATCTCCAAGAATGCAGATTCGATCGGAGGCCCGACGCGGAGCCAAGCTCCAGCGTCCTAGGACTTAAAATAAAATATAATCTCCGAGAATGCAGATTCGATCGGAGGCCCGATGCGGAGCCAAGCTCCAGCGTCCTAGGACTTAATATAAAATATCATCTCCGAGAATACAGATTCGATCGGAGGCCCTACGCGGGGGCAAGCTCCAACGTGCTAGGACTTAATATAAAATATCATCTCCAAGAATGCAGATTCGATCGGAGGCCCGACGCGAAGCCAAGCTCCAGCGTCCTAGGACTTAATATAAAATATAATCTCAGAGAATGCAGATTCGATCGGAGGCCCGATGCGGAGCCAAGCTCCAGCGTCCTAGGACTTAATATAAAATATCCTCTCCGAGAATGAAGATTCGATCAGAGGCCCTACGCGGGGCCAAGCTCCAGCGTGCTAGGACTTAATATAAAATATCATCTCCAAGAATGCAGATTCGATCGGAAGCCCGACGCGGAGCCAAGCTCCAGCGTCCTAGGACTTAATATAAAATATCATCTCCGAGAATGCAGATTTGATCGAAGGCCCGATGCGGAGCCAAGCTCCAGCATCCTAGGACTTAATTTAAAATATCATCTCCGACAATGCAGATTCGATCGGAGGCCCGATGCGGGGCCAAGCTCCAGCGTCCTAGGACTTAATATAAAATATCATCTCCGAGAATGCAGATTCGATCGGAGGCCCGACGCGGAGCCAAGCTCCAGCGTCCTAGAACTTAATATAAAATATCATCTCTGAGAATGCAGATTCGATCGGAGGCCCGAGGCGGAGCCAAGCTCCAGCGTCCTAGGACTTAATATAAAATATCATCTCCGAGAATGCAGATTCGATCAGAGGCTCGACGCGGAGCCAAGCTCCAGCGTCCTAGGACTTAATATAAAATATCATCTCCGAGAATGCAGATTCGATCAGAGGCCCGACGCGGAGCCAAGCTCGAGCGTCCTAGAACTTAATATAAAATATCATCTCCAAGAATGCATATTCGATCGGAGGCCCGACGCAGAGCCAAGCTCCAGCGTCCTAGGACTTAATATAAAATATCATCTCCGAGAATGCAGATTCGATCAGAGGCCCGACGCGGGGCCAAACCCCAGCGTCCTAGGACGTAATATAAAATATCATCTCCGAAAATGCAGATTCGATCGGAGGCCCGACGCGGAGCCAAACTCCAGCGTCCTAGGACTTAATATAAAATATTATCTCCGAGAATGCAGATTCGATCGGAGGCCCGATGCGGAGCCAAGCTCCAGCGTCCTAGAACTTAATATAAAATATCATCTCCTAGAATGCAGATTCGATCGGAGGCCCGACGCGGGGCCAAGCTCCAGCGTCCTAGGACTTAATATAAAATATCATCTCCGAGAATGAAGATTCGATCGGAGGCCCGACGCGGAGCCAAGCTCCAGCGTCCTAGAACTTAATATAAAATATCATCTCCGAGAATGCAGATTCGATCGGAGGCCCGACGCGGAGCCAAGCTCCAGCGTCCTAGAACTTAATATAAAATATCATCTCCGAGAATGCAGATTCGATCGGAGGCCCGAGGCCGAGCCAAGCTCCAGCGTCCTAGGACTTAATATAAAATATCATCTCCGAGAATGCAAATTCGATCGGATGCCCGATGCGGGGCCAAGCTCCAGCGTCATAGGACTTAATATAAAATATCATCTCCGAGAATGCAGATTCGATCGGAGGCCCGACGCGGAGCCAAGCTCCAGCGTCCTAGAACTTAATATAAAATATCATCTCCGAGAATGCAGATTCGATCGGAGGCCCGAGGCCGAGCCAAGCTCCAGCGTCCTAGGACTTAATATAAAATATCATCTCCGAGAATGCAAATTCGATCGGATGCCCGATGCGGGGCCAAGCTCCAGCGTCATAGGACTTAATATAAAATATCATCTCCGAGAATGCAGATTCGATCGGAGGCCCGACGCGGAGCCAAGCTCAAGCGTCCTAGAACTTAATATAAAATATCATCTCCGCGAATGCAGATTCGATCGGAGGCCCGACGCGGATCCATGCTCCAGCATCCTAGGACTTAATATAAAATATCATCTCCGAGAATGCAGATTCAATCGGAGGCCCGATGCGTAGCCAAGCTCCAGCGTCCTAGGACTTAATATAAAATATCATCTCCGCGAATGCAGATTCGATCGGAGGCCCGACGCGGATCCAAGCTCCAGCATCCTAGGACTTAATATAAAATATCATCTCCGAGAATGCAGATTCGATCTGAGGACCGACGCGGAGCCAAGCTCCAGCGTCCTAGGACATAATATAAAATATCATCTCCGAGAATGCAGATTCGATCAGAGGCCCGACGCGGAGCCAAGCTCCAGCGTCCTAGGACTTAATATAAAATATCATCTCTGGGAATGCAGATTCGATCGGAGACCCGATGCGGTGCCAAGCTCGAGCGTCCTAGGACTTAATATAAAATATCATCTCCGAGAATGCAGATTCGATCGGAGGCCCGACGCAGGGCCAAGCTCCAGCGTCCTAGGACTTAATATAAAATATCCTCTCCGAGAATGCAGATTCGATCAGAGGCCCGACGCGGAGCCAAGCTCCAGCGTCCTAGGACTTAATATAAAATATCATCTCTGGGAATGCAGATTCGATCGGAGACCCGATGCGGTGCCAAGCTCGAGCGTCCTAGGACTTAATATAAAATATCATCTCCGAGAATGCAGATTCGATCGGAGGCCCGACGCAGGGCCAAGCTCCAGCGTCCTAGGACTTAATATAAAATATCATCTCCGCGAATGCAGATTCGATCGGAGGCCCGATGCGGAGCCAAGCTCCAGCGTCCAAGGACTTAATATAAAATATCATCTCCGAGAATGCAGATTCGATCGGAGGGCCGATGCGGAGCCAAGCTCCAGCGTCCCAGGACTTAATATAAAATATCATCTCCGAGAATGCAGATTCGATCGGAGGCCCGATGCGGAGCCAAGCTCCAGCGTCCTTGGGCTTATTATAAAATATCATCTCCGAGAATGCAGATTCGATCAAAGACCCGACGCGGAGCCAAGCTCCAGCGTAAGGGGACTTAAAATATCATCTCTGAGAATGCAAATTCGATCAGAGGCCCGATGCGGAGCCAAGCTCCAGTGTCCTAGGACTTAATATAAAATATCATCTCCGAGAATGCATATTCGATCGGAGGCCCGATGCAGAGCCAGGCTCCAGCGTCCTAGGACTTAATATAAAATATCATCTCCGAGAATGCAGATTCGATCGGAGGCCCGATGTGGAGCCAAGCTCCAGTCTCCTAGGACTTAATATAAAATATCATCTCCGAGAATGCAGATTCGATCTGAGGCCCGACGCGGAGCCAGTCTCCAGCGTCCTAGGACTTAATATAAAATATCATCTCCGAGAATGCAGATTCGATCGGAGGACCGACGCAGAGCCAAGCTCCAGCGTCCTAGGACTTAATATAAAATATCAACTCCGAAAATGCAGATTCGATCGGCGGCCCGATGCGGAGCCAAGCTCCAGCGTCCTAGGACTTAATATAAAATATCATCTCCGGGAATGCAGATTCGATCGGAGGCCCGACGCGGGGCCAAGCTCCAGCGTCCTAGGACTTAATATAAAATATCATCTCCGAAAATACAGATTCGATCAGAGGCCCGGTGCGGAGCCAAGCTCCAGCGTCCTAGGACTTAATATAAAATATCATCTCCGAGAATGCAGATTCGATCGGAGGCCCGAAGCGGAGCCAAGCTCCAGCGTCCTAGGACTAAATATAAAATATCATCTCCGAGAATGCAGATTCGATCAGAGGCCCGACGCGGAGCCAAGCACCAGCGTCCTAGGACTTAATATAAAATATCATTTCCGAGAATGCAGATTCGATCGGAGGCGCGACGCGGAGCCAAGCTCCAGCGTCCTAGGACTTAATATAAAATATCATCTCCGAGAATGCAGATTCGATCGGAGGCCCGATGCGGAGCCAAGCTCCAACGTCCTAGGACTTAATATAAAATATCATCTCCGAGAATGCAGATTCGATCGGAGGCCCGACGCGGAGCCAAGCTCCAGCGTCCTAGGTCTTAATATAAAATATCATCTCCGAGAATGCAGATTCGATCGGAGGCCCGACGCGGAGCCAAGCTCTAGTGTAAGGGGACTTAAAATATCATCTCTGAGAATGCAGATTCGATCAGAGGCCCGATGCGGAGCCAAGCTCCAATGTCATAGGACTTAATATAAAATATCATCTCCGAGAATGCAGATATGATCGAAGGCCCGATGCGGAGCCAAGCTCCAGCGTCCTAGGACTTAATATAAAATATCATCTCCGAGAATGCAGATTCGATCGAAGGCCCGACGCGGAGCCAAACTCCAACGTCCTAGAACTTAATATAAAATATCATCTCCGAGAATGCAGATTCGATCGGAGGCCCGTCGCGGAGCCAAGCTCCAGCGTCCTAGGACTTAGTATAAAATATCATCTCTAAGAATGCAGATTCGATCGGAGGCCCGATGCGGAGCCAAGCTCCAGCCTCCTAGGACTTAATATAAAATATCATCTCCGAGAATGCAGGTTCGATCGGAGGCCCGACGCGGAGCCAAGCACCAGCGTCCTAGGACTTAATATAAAATATCATCTCCGAGAATGCAGATTCGATCGGAGACCCGATGCGGAGCCAAGCTCCAGTGTCCTAGGACTTAACATAAAATATCATCTCCGAGAATGCAGATTCGATCTGAGGCCCGACGCGGAGCCAAGCTCCGGCGTCCTAGGACTTAATATAAAATATCATCTCCGAGAATGCAGATTCGATCGGAGGCCCGATGCGGAGCCAAGCTCCAGTGTCCTAGGACTTAATATACAATATCATCTCCGAGAATGCAGATTCGATCAGAGGCCCGACGCGGAGCCAAGCTCCAGCGTCCTAGAACTTAATATAAAATATCATCTTCGAGAATGCAGATTCGATCGGAGGCCCGATGCGGAGCCAAGCTTCAGTGTCCTAGGACTTAACATAAAATATCATCTCCGAGAATGCAGATTCGATCTGAGGCCCGACGCGGAGCCAAGCTCCGGCGTCCTAGGACTTAATATAAAATATCATCTCCGAGAATGCAGATTCGATCAGAGGCCCGATGCGGAGCCAAGCTCCAGTGTCCTAGGACTTAATATACAATATCATCTCCGAGAATGCAGATTCGATCAGAGGCCCGACGCGGAGCCAAGCTCCAGCGTCCTAGAACTTAATATAAAATATCATCTCCGAGAATGCAGATTCGATCGGAGGCCCGATGCGGAGCCAAGCTTCAGTGTCCTAGGACTTAACATAAAATATCATCTCCGAGAATGCAGATTCGATCTGAGGCCCGACGCGGAGCCAAGCTCCGGCGTCCTAGGACTTAATATAAAATATCATCTCCGAGAATGCAGATTCGATCGGAGGCCCGATGCGGAGCCAAGCTCCAGTGTCCTAGGACTTAATATAAAATATCATCTCCGAGAATGCAGATTCGATCTGAGGCCCGATGCGGAGCCAGGCTCCAGCGTCCTAGGACTTAATATAAAATATCATCTCCGAGAATGCAGATTCGATCGGAGGCTCGATGCGGAGCCAAGCTCCAGCGTCCTAGGATTTAATATAAAATATCATCTCCGAGAATGCAGATTCGATCAGAGGCCCGACGCGGAGCCAAGCTCCAGAGTCCTAGGACTTAATATAAAATATAATCTCCGAGAATGCAGATTCGATCGGAGGCCCGATGCGGAGCCAAGCTCCAGCGTCCAAGGACTTAATATAAAATATCATCTCCGAGAATGCAGATTCGATCAAAGACCCGACGCGGAGCCAAGCTCCAGCGTAAGGGGACTTAAAATATCATCTCTGAGAATGCAAATTCGATCAGAGGCCCGATGCGGAGCCAAGCTCCAGTGTCCTAGGACTTAATATAAAATATCATCTCCAAGAATGCAGATTCGATCGGAAGCCCGACGCGGAGCCAAGCTCCAGCGTCCTAGGACTTAATATAAAATATCATCTCCGAGAATGCAGATTTGATCGAAGGCCCGATGCGGAGCCAAGCTCCAGCATCCTAGGACTTAATTTAAAATATCATCTCCGACAATGCAGATTCGATCAGAGGCTCGACGCGGAGCCAAGCTCCAGCGTCCTAGGACTTAATATAAAATATCATCTCCGAGAATGCAGATTCGATCAGAGGCCCGACGCGGAGCCAAGCTCGAGCGTCCTAGAACTTAATATAAAATATCATCTCCAAGAATGCATATTCGATCGGAGGCCCGACGCAGAGCCAAGCTCCAGCGTCCTAGGACTTAATATAAAATATCATCTCCGAGAATGCAGATTCGATCAGAGGCCCGACGCGGGGCCAAACCCCAGCGTCCTAGGACGTAATATAAAATATCATCTCCGAAAATGCAGATTCGATCGGAGGCCCGACGCGGAGCCAAACTCCAGCGTCCTAGGACTTAATATAAAATATTATCTCCGAGAATGCAGATTCGATCGGAGGCCCGATGCGGAGCCAAGCTCCAGCGTCCTAGAACTTAATATAAAATATCATCTCCTAGAATGCAGATTCGATCGGAGGCCCGACGCGGGGCCAAGCTCCAGCGTCCTAGGACTTAATATAAAATATCATCTCCGAGAATGCAGATTCGATCGGAGGCCCGACGCGGAGCCAAGCTCCAGCGTCCTAGAACTTAATATAAAATATCATCTCCGAGAATGCAGATTCGATCGGAGGCCCGTCGCGGAGCCAAGCTCCAGCGTCCTAGGACTTAGTATAAAATATCATCTCTAAGAATGCAGATTCGATCGGAGGCCCGATGCGGAGCCAAGCTCCAGCGTAAGGGGACTTAAAATATCATCTCTGAGAATGCAAATTCGATCAGAGGCCCGATGCGGAGCCAAGCTCCAGTGTCCTAGGACTTAATATAAAATATCATCTCCGAGAATGCATATTCGATCGGAGGCCCGATGCAGAGCCAGGCTCCAGCGTCCTAGGACTTAATATAAAATATCATCTCCGAGAATGCAGATTCGATCGGAGGCCCGATGTGGAGCCAAGCTCCAGTCTCCTAGGACTTAATATAAAATATCATCTCCGAGAATGCAGATTCGATCTGAGGCCCGACGCGGAGCCAGTCTCCAGCGTCCTAGGGCTTATTATAAAATATCATCTCCGAGAATGCAGATTCGATCAAAGACCCGACGCGGAGCCAAGCTCCAGCGTAAGGGGACTTAAAATATCATCTCTGAGAATGCAAATTCGATCAGAGGCCCGATGCGGAGCCAAGCTCCAGTGTCCTAGGACTTAATATAAAATATCATCTCCGAGAATGCATATTCGATCGGAGGCCCGATGCAGAGCCAGGCTCCAGCGTCCTAGGACTTAATATAAAATATCATCTCCGAGAATGCAGATTCGATCGGAGGCCCGATGTGGAGCCAAGCTCCAGTCTCCTAGGACTTAATATAAAATATCATCTCCGAGAATGCAGATTCGATCTGAGGCCCGACGCGGAGCCAGTCTCCAGCGTCCTAGGACTTAATATAAAATATCATCTCCGAGAATGCAGATTCGATCGGAGGCCCGACGCAGAGCCAAGCTCCAGCGTCCTAGGACTTAATATAAAATATCAACTCCGAAAATGCAGATTCGATCGGAGGCCCGATGCGGAGCCAAGCTCCAGCGTCCTGGGACTTAATATAAAATATCATCTCCGGGAATGCAGATTCGATCGGAGGCCCGACGCGGGGCCAAGCTCCAGCGTCCTAGGACTTAATATAAAATATCATCTCCGAGAATACAGATTCGATCAGAGGCCCGGTGCGGAGCCAAGCTCCAGCGTCCTAGGACTTAATATAAAATATCATCTCCGAGAATGCAGATTCGATCGGAGGCCCGATGCGGAGCCAAGCTCCAACGTCCTAGGACTTAATATAAAATATCATCTCCGAGAATGCAGATTCGATCGGAGGCCCGACGCGGAGCCAAGCTCCAGCGTCCTAGGTCTTAATATAAAATATCATCTCCGAGAATGCAGATTCGATCGGAGGCCCGACGCGGAGCCAAGCTCTAGTGTAAGGGGACTTAAAATATCATCTCTGAGAATGCAGATTCGATCAGAGGCCCGATGCGGAGCCAAGCTCCAATGTCATAGGACTTAATATAAAATATCATCTCCGAGAATGCAGATATGATCGAAGGCCCGATGCGGAGCCAAGCTCCAGCGTCCTAGGACTTAATATAAAATATCATCTCCGAGAATGCAGATTCGATCGAAGGCCCGACGCGGAGCCAAACTCCAACGTCCTAGAACTTAATATAAAATATCATCTCCGAGAATGCAGATTCGATCGGAGGCCCGTCGCGGAGCCAAGCTCCAGCGTCCTAGGACTTAGTATAAAATATCATCTCTAAGAATGCAGATTCGATCGGAGGCCCGATGCGGAGCCAAGCTCCAGCCTCCTAGGACTTAATATAAAATATCATCTCCGAGAATGCAGGTTCGATCGGAGGCCCGACGCGGAGCCAAGCACCAGCGTCCTAGGACTTAATATAAAATATCATCTCCGAGAATGCAGATTCGATCGGAGACCCGATGCGGAGCCAAGCTCCAGTGTCCTAGGACTTAACATAAAATATCATCTCCGAGAATGCAGATTCGATCTGAGGCCCGACGCGGAGCCAAGCTCCGGCGTCCTAGGACTTAATATAAAATATCATCTCCGAGAATGCAGATTCGATCGGAGGCCCGATGCGGAGCCAAGCTCCAGTGTCCTAGGACTTAATATACAATATCATCTCCGAGAATGCAGATTCGATCAGAGGCCCGACGCGGAGCCAAGCTCCAGCGTCCTAGAACTTAATATAAAATATCATCTTCGAGAATGCAGATTCGATCGGAGGCCCGATGCGGAGCCAAGCTTCAGTGTCCTAGGACTTAACATAAAATATCATCTCCGAGAATGCAGATTCGATCTGAGGCCCGACGCGGAGCCAAGCTCCGGCGTCCTAGGACTTAATATAAAATATCATCTCCGAGAATGCAGATTCGATCAGAGGCCCGATGCGGAGCCAAGCTCCAGTGTCCTAGGACTTAATATACAATATCATCTCCGAGAATGCAGATTCGATCAGAGGCCCGACGCGGAGCCAAGCTCCAGCGTCCTAGAACTTAATATAAAATATCATCTCCGAGAATGCAGATTCGATCGGAGGCCCGATGCGGAGCCAAGCTTCAGTGTCCTAGGACTTAACATAAAATATCATCTCCGAGAATGCAGATTCGATCTGAGGCCCGACGCGGAGCCAAGCTCCGGCGTCCTAGGACTTAATATAAAATATCATCTCCGAGAATGCAGATTCGATCGGAGGCCCGATGCGGAGCCAAGCTCCAGTGTCCTAGGACTTAATATAAAATATCATCTCCGAGAATGCAGATTCGATCTGAGGCCCGATGCGGAGCCAGGCTCCAGCGTCCTAGGACTTAATATAAAATATCATCTCCGAGAATGCAGATTCGATCGGAGGCTCGATGCGGAGCCAAGCTCCAGCGTCCTAGGATTTAATATAAAATATCATCTCCGAGAATGCAGATTCGATCAGAGGCCCGACGCGGAGCCAAGCTCCAGAGTCCTAGGACTTAATATAAAATATAATCTCCGAGAATGCAGATTCGATCGGAGGCCCGATGCGGAGCCAAGCTCCAGCGTCCAAGGACTTAATATAAAATATCATCTCCGAGAATGCAGATTCGATCAAAGACCCGACGCGGAGCCAAGCTCCAGCGTAAGGGGACTTAAAATATCATCTCTGAGAATGCAAATTCGATCAGAGGCCCGATGCGGAGCCAAGCTCCAGTGTCCTAGGACTTAATATAAAATATCATCTCCAAGAATGCAGATTCGATCGGAAGCCCGACGCGGAGCCAAGCTCCAGCGTCCTAGGACTTAATATAAAATATCATCTCCGAGAATGCAGATTTGATCGAAGGCCCGATGCGGAGCCAAGCTCCAGCATCCTAGGACTTAATTTAAAATATCATCTCCGACAATGCAGATTCGATCGGAGGCCCGATGCGGGGCCAAGCTCCAGCGTCCTAGGACTTAATATAAAATATCATCTCCGAGAATGCAGATTCGATCGGAGGCCCGACGCGGAGCCAAGCTCCAGCGTCCTAGAACATAATATAAAATATCATCTCTGAGAATGCAGATTCGATCGGAGGCCCGAGGCGGAGCCAAGCTCCAGCGTCCTAGGACTTAATATAAAATATCATCTCCGAGAATGCAGATTCGATCAGAGGCTCGACGCGGAGCCAAGCTCCAGCGTCCTAGGACTTAATATAAAATATCATCTCCGAGAATGCAGATTCGATCAGAGGCCCGACGCGGAGCCAAGCTCGAGCGTCCTAGAACTTAATATAAAATATCATCTCCAAGAATGCATATTCGATCGGAGGCCCGACGCAGAGCCAAGCTCCAGCGTCCTAGGACTTAATATAAAATATCATCTCCGAGAATGCAGATTCGATCAGAGGCCCGACGCGGGGCCAAACCCCAGCGTCCTAGGACGTAATATAAAATATCATCTCCGAAAATGCAGATTCGATCGGAGGCCCGACGCGGAGCCAAACTCCAGCGTCCTAGGACTTAATATAAAATATTATCTCCGAGAATGCAGATTCGATCGGAGGCCCGATGCGGAGCCAAGCTCCAGCGTCCTAGAACTTAATATAAAATATCATCTCCTAGAATGCAGATTCGATCGGAGGCCCGACGCGGGGCCAAGCTCCAGCGTCCTAGGACTTAATATAAAATATCATCTCCGAGAATGCAGATTCGATCGGAGGCCCGACGCGGAGCCAAGCTCCAGCGTCCTAGAACTTAATATAAAATATCATCTCCGAGAATGCAGATTCGATCGGAGGCCCGTCGCGGAGCCAAGCTCCAGCGTCCTAGGACTTAGTATAAAATATCATCTCTAAGAATGCAGATTCGATCGGAGGCCCGATGCGGAGCCAAGCTCCAGCGTAAGGGGACTTAAAATATCATCTCTGAGAATGCAAATTCGATCAGAGGCCCGATGCGGAGCCAAGCTCCAGTGTCCTAGGACTTAATATAAAATATCATCTCCGAGAATGCATATTCGATCGGAGGCCCGATGCAGAGCCAGGCTCCAGCGTCCTAGGACTTAATATAAAATATCATCTCCGAGAATGCAGATTCGATCGGAGGCCCGATGTGGAGCCAAGCTCCAGTCTCCTAGGACTTAATATAAAATATCATCTCCGAGAATGCAGATTCGATCTGAGGCCCGACGCGGAGCCAGTCTCCAGCGTCCTAGGGCTTATTATAAAATATCATCTCCGAGAATGCAGATTCGATCAAAGACCCGACGCGGAGCCAAGCTCCAGCGTAAGGGGACTTAAAATATCATCTCTGAGAATGCAAATTCGATCAGAGGCCCGATGCGGAGCCAAGCTCCAGTGTCCTAGGACTTAATATAAAATATCATCTCCGAGAATGCATATTCGATCGGAGGCCCGATGCAGAGCCAGGCTCCAGCGTCCTAGGACTTAATATAAAATATCATCTCCGAGAATGCAGATTCGATCGGAGGCCCGATGTGGAGCCAAGCTCCAGTCTCCTAGGACTTAATATAAAATATCATCTCCGAGAATGCAGATTCGATCTGAGGCCCGACGCGGAGCCAGTCTCCAGCGTCCTAGGACTTAATATAAAATATCATCTCCGAGAATGCAGATTCGATCGGAGGCCCGACGCAGAGCCAAGCTCCAGCGTCCTAGGACTTAATATAAAATATCAACTCCGAAAATGCAGATTCGATCGGAGGCCCGATGCGGAGCCAAGCTCCAGCGTCCTGGGACTTAATATAAAATATCATCTCCGGGAATGCAGATTCGATCGGAGGCCCGACGCGGGGCCAAGCTCCAGCGTCCTAGGACTTAATATAAAATATCATCTCCGAGAATACAGATTCGATCAGAGGCCCGGTGCGGAGCCAAGCTCCAGCGTCCTAGGACTTAATATAAAATATCATCTCCGAGAATGCAGATTCGATCGGAGGCCCGAAGCGGAGCCAAGCTCCAGCGTCCTAGGACTTAATATAAAATATCATCTCCGAGAATGCAGATTCGATCAGAGGCCCGACGCGGAGCCAAGCTCCAGCGTCCTAGGACTTAATATAAAATATCATTTCCGAGAATGCAGATTCGATCGGAGGCCCGACGCGGAGCCAAGCTCCAGCGTCCTAGGACTTAATATAAAATATCATCTCCGAGAATGCAGATTCGATCGGAGGCCCGATGCGGAGCCAAGCTCCAACGTCCTAGGACTTAATATAAAATATCATCTCCGAGAATGCAGATTCGATCGGAGGCCCGACGCGGAGCCAAGCTCCAGCGTCCTAGGTCTTAATATAAAATATCATCTCCGAGAATGCAGATTCGATCGGAGGCCCGACGCGGAGCCAAGCTCTAGTGTAAGGGGACTTAAAATATCATCTCTGAGAATGCAGATTCGATCAGAGGCCCGATGCGGAGCCAAGCTCCAATGTCATAGGACTTAATATAAAATATCATCTCCGAGAATGCAGATATGATCGAAGGCCCGATGCGGAGCCAAGCTCCAGCGTCCTAGGACTTAATATAAAATATCATCTCCGAGAATGCAGATTCGATCGAAGGCCCGACGCGGAGCCAAACTCCAACGTCCTAGAACTTAATATAAAATATCATCTCCGAGAATGCAGATTCGATCGGAGGCCCGTCGCGGAGCCAAGCTCCAGCGTCCTAGGACTTAGTATAAAATATCATCTCTAAGAATGCAGATTCGATCGGAGGCCCGATGCGGAGCCAAGCTCCAGCATCCTAGGACTTAATATAAAATATCATCTCCGAGAATGCAGGTTCGATCGGAGGCCCGACGCGGAGCCAAGCTCCAGCGTCCTAGGTCTTAATATAAAATATCATCTCCGAGAATGCAGATTCGATCGGAGGCCCGACGCGGAGCCAAGCTCTAGTGTAAGGGGACTTAAAATATCATCTCTGAGAATGCAGATTCGATCAGAGGCCCGATGCGGAGCCAAGCTCCAATGTCATAGGACTTAATATAAAATATCATCTCCGAGAATGCAGATATGATCGAAGGCCCGATGCGGAGCCAAGCTCCAGCGTCCTAGGACTTAATATAAAATATCATCTCCGAGAATGCAGATTCGATCGAAGGCCCGACGCGGAGCCAAACTCCAACGTCCTAGAACTTAATATAAAATATCATCTCCGAGAATGCAGATTCGATCGGAGGCCCGTCGCGGAGCCAAGCTCCAGCGTCCTAGGACTTAGTATAAAATATCATCTCTAAGAATGCAGATTCGATCGGAGGCCCGATGCGGAGCCAAGCTCCAGCATCCTAGGACTTAATATAAAATATCATCTCCGAGAATGCAGGTTCGATCGGAGGCCCGACGCGGAGCCAAGCACCAGCGTCCTAGGACTTAATATAAAATATCATCTCCGAGAATGCAGATTCGATCGGAGGCCCGATGCGGAGCCAAGCTCCAGTGTCCTAGGACTTAACATAAAATATCATCTCCGAGAATGCAGATTCGATCTGAGGCCCGACGCGGAGCCAAGCTCCGGCGTCCTAGGACTTAATATAAAATATCATCTCCGAGAATGCAGATTCGATCGGAGGCCCGATGCGGAGCCAAGCTCCAGTGTCCTAGGACTTAATATACAATATCATCTCCGAGAATGCAGATTCGATCAGAGGCCCGACGCGGAGCCAAGCTCCAGCGTCCTAGAACTTAATATAAAATATCATCTCCGAGAATGCAGATTCGATCGGAGGCCCGATGCGGAGCCAAGCTTCAGTGTCCTAGGACTTAACATAAAATATCATCTCCGAGAATGCAGATTCGATCTGAGGCCCGACGCGGAGCCAAGCTCCGGCGTCCTAGGACTTAATATAAAATATCATCTCCGAGAATGCAGATTCGATCAGAGGCCCGACGCGGAGCCAAGCTCCAGCATCCTAGGACTTAATATAAAATATCATCTCCGAGAATGCAGGTTCGATCGGAGGCCCGACGCGGAGCCAAGCTCCAGCGTCCTAGGTCTTAATATAAAATATCATCTCCGAGAATGCAGATTCGATCGGAGGCCCGACGCGGAGCCAAGCTCTAGTGTAAGGGGACTTAAAATATCATCTCTGAGAATGCAGATTCGATCAGAGGCCCGATGCGGAGCCAAGCTCCAATGTCATAGGACTTAATATAAAATATCATCTCCGAGAATGCAGATATGATCGAAGGCCCGATGCGGAGCCAAGCTCCAGCGTCCTAGGACTTAATATAAAATATCATCTCCGAGAATGCAGATTCGATCGGAGGCCCGATGCGGAGCCAAGCTCCAGCGTCCTAGAACTTAATATAAAATATCATCTCCGAGAATGCAGATTCGATCGGAGGCCCGATGCGGAGCCAAGCTCCAGCGTCCTAGGTCTTAATATAAAATATCATCTCCGAGAATGCAGATTCGATCGGAGGCCCGACGCGGAGCCAAGCTCTAGTGTAAGGGGACTTAAAATATCATCTCTGAGAATGCAGATTCGATCAGAGGCCCGATGCGGAGCCAAGCTCCAATGTCATAGGACTTAATATAAAATATCATCTCCGAGAATGCAGATATGATCGAAGGCCCGATGCGGAGCCAAGCTCCAGCGTCCTAGGACTTAATATACAATATCATCTCCGAGAATGCAGATTCGATCAGAGGCCCGACGCGGAGCCAAGCTCCAGCGTCCTAGAACTTAATATAAAATATCATCTCCGAGAATGCAGATTCGATCGGAGGCCCGATGCGGAGCCAAGCTTCAGTGTCCTAGGACTTAACATAAAATATCATCTCCGAGAATGCAGATTCGATCTGAGGCCCGACGCGGAGCCAAGCTCCGGCGTCCTAGGACTTAATATAAAATATCATCTCCGAGAATGCAGATTCGATCAGAGGCCCGATGCGGAGCCAAGCTCCAGTGTCCTAGGACTTAATATACAATATCATCTCCGAGAATGCAGATTCGATCAGAGGCCCGACGCGGAGCCAAGCTCCAGCGTCCTAGAACTTAATATAAAATATCATCTCCGAGAATGCAGATTCGATCGGAGGCCCGATGCGGAGCCAAGCTTCAGTGTCCTAGGACTTAACATAAAATATCATCTCCGAGAATGCAGATTCGATCTGAGGCCCGACGCGGAGCCAAGCTCCGGCGTCCTAGGACTTAATATAAAATATCATCTCCGAGAATGCAGATTCTATCGGAGGCCCGATGCGGAGCCAAGCTCCAGTGTCCTAGGACTTAATATAAAATATCATCTCCGAGAATGCAGATTCGATCTGAGGCCCGATGCGGAGCCAGGCTCCAGCGTCCTAGGACTTAATATAAAATATCATCTCCGAGAATGCAGATTCGATCGGAGGCTCGATGCGGAGCCAAGCTCCAGCGTCCTAGGATTTAATATAAAATATCATCTCCGAGAATGCAGATTCGATCAGAGGCCCGACGCGGAGCCAAGCTCCAGAGTCCTAGGACTTAATATAAAATATAATCTCCGAGAATGCAGATTCGATCGGAGGCCCGATGCGGAGCCAAGCTCCAGCGTCCAAGGACTTAATATAAAATATCATCTCCGAGAATGCAGATTCGATCAAAGACCCGACGCGGAGCCAAGCTCCAGCGTAAGGGGACTTAAAATATCATCTCTGAGAATGCAAATTCGATCAGAGGCCCGATGCGGAGCCAAGCTCCAGGGTCCTAGGACTTAATATAAAATATCATCTCCGAGAATGCATATTCGATCGGAGGCCCGATGCAGAGCCAGGCTCCAGCGTCCTAGGACTTAATATAAAATATCATCTCCGAGAATGCAGATTCGATCGGAGGCCCGATGTGGAGCCAAGCTCCAGTCTCCTAGGACTTAATATAAAATATCATCTCCGAGAATGCAGATTCGATCTGAGGCCCGACGCGGAGCCAGTCTCCAGCGTCCTAGGACTTAATATAAAATATCATCTCCGAGAATGCAGATTCGATCGGAGGCCCGACGCAGAGCCAAGCTCCAGCGTCCTAGGACTTAATATAAAATATCAACTCCGAAAATGCAGATTCGATCGGAGGCCCGATGCGGAGCCAAGCTCCAGCGTCCTAGGACTTAATATAAAATATCATCTCCGGGAATGCAGATTCGATCGGAGGCCCGACGCGGGGCCAAGCTCCAGCGTCCTAGGACTTAATATAAAATATCATCTCCGAGAATACAGATTCGATCAGAGGCCCGGTGCGGAGCCAAGCTCCAGAGTCCTAGGACTTAATATAAAATATAATCTCCGAGAATGCAGATTCGATCGGAGGCCCGATGCGGAGCCAAGCTCCAGCGTCCAAGGACTTAATATAAAATATCATCTCCGAGAATGCAGATTCGATCGGAGGGCCGATGCGGAGCCAAGCTCCAGCGTCCCAGGACTTAATATAAAATATCATCTCCGAGAATGCAGATTCGATCGGAGGCCCGATGCGGAGCCAAGCTCCAGCGTCCTAGGGCTTATTATAAAATATCATCTCCGAGAATGCAGATTCGATCAAAGACCCGACGCGGAGCCAAGCTCCAGCGTAAGGGGACTTAAAATATCATCTCTGAGAATGCAAATTCGATCAGAGGCCCGATGCGGAGCCAAGCTCCAGTGTCCTAGGACTTAATATAAAATATCATCTCCGAGAATGCATATTCGATCGGAGGCCCGATTCAGAGCCAGGCTCCAGCGTCCTAGGACTTAATATAAAATATCATCTCCGAGAATGCAGATTCGATCGGAGGCCCGATGTGGAGCCAAGCTCCAGTCTCCTAGGACTTAATATAAAATATCATCTCCGAGAATGCAGATTCGATTTGAGGCCCGACGCGGAGCCAGTCTCCAGCGTCCTAGGACTTAATATAAAATATCATCTCCGAGAATGCAGATTCGATCGGAGGCCCGACGCAGAGCCAAGCTCCAGCGTCCTAGGACTTAATATAAAATATCAACTCCGAAAATGCAGATTCGATCGGAGGCCCGATGCGGAGCCAAGCTCCAGCGTCCTAGGAGTTAATATAAAATATCATCTCCGGGAATGCAGATTCGATCGGAGGCCCGACGCGGGGCCAAGCTCCAGCGTCCTAGGACTTAATATAAAATATCATCTCCGAGAATACAGATTCGATCAGAGGCCCGGTGCGGAGCCAAGCTCCAGCGTCCTAGGACTTAATATAAAATATCATCTCCGAGAATGCAGATTCGATCGGAGGCCCGAAGCGGAGCCAAGCTCCAGCGTCCTAGGACTTAATATAAAATATCATCTCCGAGAATGCAGATTCGATCAGAGGCCCGACGCGGAGCCAAGCTCCAGCGTCCTAGGACTTAATATAAAATATCATTTCCGAGAATGCAGATTCGATCGGAGGCCCGACGCGGAGCCAAGCTCCAGCGTCCTAGGACTTAATATAAAATATCATCTCCGAGAATGCAGATTCGATCAGAGGCCCGATGCGGAGCCAAGCTCCAACGTCCTAGGACTTAATATAAAATATCGTCTCCGAGAATGCAGATTCGATCGGAGGCCCGACGCGGGGCCAAGCTCTAGCGTCCTAGGACTTAATATAAAATATCATCTCCGGGGCCAAGCTCCCGCGTCCTAGGACTTAATATAAAATATCATCTCCGACAATGCAGATTCGATCAAAGGCCCGACGCGGAGCCAAGCTCGAGCGTCCTAGGACTTAATATAAAATATCATCTCCAAGAATGAAGATTCGATCGAAGGCCCGATGCGGAGCCAAGCTCCAGCGTCCTAGGACTTAATATAAAATATCATCTCCGAGAATGCAGATTCGATCGGAGGCAAGATGCGGGGCCAAGCTCTAGCATCCTAGGACTTAATATAAAATATCATCTCCGAGAATGCAGATTTGATCGGACGCCCGCCGCGGAGCCAAGCTCCAGCGTCCTAGGACTTAATATAAAATATCATTTCCGAGAATGCAGATTTGATCGGAGGCCCGACGCGGGGCCAAGCTCCAGCGTCCTAGGACTTAATATAAAATATCATCTCCGAGAATGCAGATTCGATCGGAGGCCCGACGCGGAGCCAAGCTTTAGCGTCCTAGGACTTAATATAAAATATCATCTCCGAGAATGCAGATTCGATCGGAGGCCCGATGCGGAGCCAAGCTCCAGCGTCCTAGGACTTAATATAAAATATCATCTCTGAGAATGCAGATTCGATCGGAGGCTCGACGCGGAGCCAAGCTCCAGCGTCTTAGGACTTAATATAAAATATCATCTCCGAGAATGCAGATTCGATCGGAGGCCCGACGCGGAGCCAAGCTCCAGCGTAAGGGGACTTAAAATATCATCTCTGAGAATGCAGATTCGATCAGAGGCCCGATGCGGAGCCAAGCTCCAGTGTCCTAGGACTTAATATAAAATATCATCTCCGAGAATGCAGATTCGATCGGAGGCCCGATGCGGAGACAAGCTCCAGCGTCCTAGGACATAATATAAAATATCATCTCCGAGAATGCAGATTCGATCGGAGGCCCGATGCGGAGCCAAGCTCCAGTGTCCTAGGACTTAATATAAAATATCATGTCCAAGAATGCAGATTCGATCTGAGGCCCGACGCGGAGCCAAGCTCCAGCGTCCTAGGAATTAATATAAAATATCATCTCCAAGAATGCAGATTCGATCGAAGGCCCGACGCGGAGCCAAGCTCCAGCGTCCTAGAACTTAATATAAAATATCATCTCCGAGAATGCAGATTCGATCGGAGGCCCGATGCGGAGCCAAGCTCCAGCGTCCTAGGACTTAATATAAAATATCATCTCCGAGAATGCAGATTCGATCGGAGGCCCGATGCGGAGCAAAGCTCCAGCGTCCTAGGACTTAATATAAAATATCATCTCCGAGAATGCAGGTTCGATCGGAGGCCCGACGCGGAGCCAAGCACTAGCGTCCTAGGACTTAATATAAAATATCATCTCCGAGAATGCAGATTCGATCGGAGGCCCGACGCGGAGCCAAGCTCTAGCGTAAGGGGACTTAAAATATCATCTCTGAGAATGCAGATTCGATCAGAGGCACAATGCGAAGCCAAGCTCCAGCGTCCTAGGACTTAATATAAAATATCATCTCCAAGAATGCGGATTCGATCGAAGGCCCGACGCGGGGCCAAGCTCCCGCGTCCTAGGACTTAATATAAAATATCATCTCCGACAATGCAGATTCGATCAGAGGCCCGATGCGGAGCCAAGCTCCAACGTCCTAAGACTTAATATAAAATATCCTCTCCGAGAATGCAGATTCGATCGGAGGCCCGATGCGGAGCCAAGTTCCAGCGTCCAAGGACTTAACATAAAATATCATCTCCGAGAATGCAGATTCGATCAAAGGCCCGACGCGGAGCCAAGCTCCAGCGTCCTAGGACTTAATATAAAATATCATCTCCAAGAATGAAGATTCGATCGAAGGCCCGATGCGGAGCCAAGCTCCAGCGTCCTAGGACTTAATATAAAATATCATCTCCGAGAATGCAGATTCGATCGGAGGCACGATGCGGGGCCAAGCTCTAGCATCCTAGGACTTAATATAAAATATCATCTCCGAGAATGCAGATTTGATCGGACGCCCGCCGCGGAGCCAAGCTCCAGCGTCCTAGGACTTAATATAAAATATCATTTCCGAGAATGCAGATTTGATCGGAGGCCCGACGCGGGGCCAAGCTCCAGCGTCCTAGGACTTAATATAAAATATCATCTCCGAGAATGCAGATTCGATCGGAGGCCCGACGCGGAGCCAAGCTTTAGCGTCCTAGGACTTAATATAAAATATCATCTCCGAGAATGCAGATTCGATCGGAGGCCCGATGCGGAGCCATGCTCCAGCGTCCTAGGACTTAATATAAAATATGATCTCTGAGAATGCAGATTCGATCGGAGGCTCGATGCGGAGCCAAGCTCCAGCGTCTTAGGACTTAATATAAAATATCATCTCCGAGAATGCAGATTCGATAGGAGGCCCGACGCGGAGCCAAGCTCAAGCGTCCTAGAACTTAATATAAAATATCATCTCTGAGAATGCAGATTCGATCGGAGGTCCGACGCGGAGCCAAGCTCCAACGTCCTAGGACTTAATATAAAATATCATCTCCAAGAATGCAGATTCGATCGGAGGCCCGACGCGGAGCCAAGCTCCAGCGTCCTAGGACTTAATATAAAATATCATCTTCGAGAATGCAGATTCGATCGGAGGCCCGACGCGGAGCCAAGCTCCAGCGTAAGGGGACTTAAAATATCATCTCTGAGAATGCAGATTCGATCAGAGGCCCGATGCGGAGCCAAGCTCCAGTGTCCTAGGACTTAATATAAAATATCATCTCCGAGAATGCAGATTCGATCGGAGGCCCGATGCGGAGCCAAGCTCCAGCGTCCTAGGACATAATATAAAATATCATCTCCGAGAATGCAGATTCGATCGGAGGCCCGATGCGGACCCAAGCTCCAGTGTCCTAGGACTTAATATAAAATATCATGTCCAAGAATGCAGATTCGATCTGAGGCCCGACGCGGAGCCAAGCTCCAGCGTCCTAGGACTTAATATAAAATATCATCTCCAAGAATGCAGATTCGATCGAAGGCCCGACGCGGAGCCAAGCTCCAGCGTCCTAGAACTTAATATAAAATATCATCTCCGAGAATGCAGATTCGATCGGAGGCCCGATGCGGAGCCAAGCTCCAGCGTCCTAGGACTTAATATAAAATATCATCTCCGAGAATGCAGATTCGATCGGAGGCCCGATGCGGAGCCATGCTCCAGCGTCCTAGGACTTAATATAAAATATCATCTCCGAGAATGCATATTCGATCGGAGGCCCGATGCGGACCCATGCTCCAGCGTCCTAGGACTTAATATAAAATATCATCTCCGAGAATGCAGATTCGATCAGAGGCGCGACACGGGGCCAATCTCTAGCGTCCTAAGACTTAATATAAAATATCATCTCCGAGAATGCATATTCGATCGGAGGCCCGATGCGGACCCATGCTCCAGCGTCCTAGGACTTAATATAAAATATCATCTCCGAGAATGCAGATTCGATCGGAGGCGCGACACGGGGCCAATCTCTAGCGTCCTAGGACTTAATATAAAATATCATCTCCGAGAATGCAGATTCGATCGGAGGCCCGACGCGGGGCCAAGCTCCAGCGTCCTAGGACTTAATATAAAATATCATCTCCGAGAATGCAGATTCGATCGGAGGCCCGACGCGGAGCCAAGCTTTAGCGTCCTAGGACTTAATATAAAATATCATCTCCGAGAATGCAGATTCGATCGGAGGCCCGATGCGGAGCCAAGCTCCAGCGTCCTAGGACTTAATATAAAATATCATCTCTGAGAATGCAGATTCGATCGGAGGCTCGACGCGGAGCCAAGCTCCAGCGTCTTAGGACTTAATATAAAATATCATCTCCGAGAATGCAGATTCGATCGGAGGCCCGACGCGGAGCCAAGCTCCAGCGTAAGGGGACTTAAAATATCATCTCTGAGAATGCAGATTCGATCAGAGGCCCGATGCGGAGCCAAGCTCCAGTGTCCTAGGACTTAATATAAAATATCATCTCCGAGAATGCAGATTCGATCGGAGGCCCGATGCGGAGCCAAGCTCCAGCGTCCTAGGACATAATATAAAATATCATCTCCGAGAATGCAGATTCGATAGGAGGCCCTATCCGGAGCCAAGCTCCAGTGTCCTAGGACTTAATATAAAATATCATCTCCAAGAATGCAGATTCAATCTGAGGCCCGACGCGGAGCCAAGCTCCAGCGTCCTAGGACTTAATATAAAATATCATCTCCAAGAATGCAGATTCGATCGAAGGCCCGACGCGGAGCCAAGCTCCAGCGTCCTAGAACTTAATATAAAATATCATCTCCGAGAATGCATATTCGATCGGAGGCCCGATGCGGACCCATGCTCCAGCGTCCTAGGACTTAATATAAAATATCATCTCCGAGAATGCAGATTCGATCGGAGGCGCGACACGGGGCCAATCTCTAGCGTCCTAGGACTTAATATAAAATATCATCTCCGAGAATGCAGATTTGATCGGACGCCCGACGCGGAGCCAAGCTCCAGCGTCCTAGGACTTAATATAAAATATCATCTCCGAGAATGCAGATTTGATCGGACGCCCGCCGCGGAGCCAAGCTCCAGCGTCCTAGGACTTAATATAAAATATCATTTCCGAGAATGCAGATTTGATCGGAGGCCCGACGCGGGGCCAAGCTCCAGCGTCCTAGGACTTAATATAAAATATCATCTCCGAGAATGCAGATTCGATCGGAGGCCCGACGCGGAGCCAAGCTTTAGCGTCCTAGGACTTAATATAAAATATCATCTCCGAGAATGCAGATTCGATCGGAGGCCCGATGCGGAGCCAAGCTCCAGCGTCCTAGGACTTAATATAAAATATCATCTCTGAGAATGCAGATTCGATCGGAGGCTCGACGCGGAGCCAAGCTCCAGCGTCTTAGGACTTAATATAAAATATCATCTCCGAGAATGCAGATTCGATCGGAGGCCCGACGCGGAGCCAAGCTCCAGCGTAAGGGGACTTAAAATATCATCTCTGAGAATGCAGATTCGATCAGAGGCCCGATGCGGAGCCAAGCTCCAGTGTCCTAGGACTTAATATAAAATATCATCTCCGAGAATGCAGATTCGATCGGAGGCCCGATGCGGGGCCAATCTCTAGCGTCCTAGGACTTAATATAAAATATCATCTCCGAGAATGCAGATTTGATCGGACGCCCGACGCGAAGCCAAGCTCCAGCGTCCTAGGACTTAATATAAAATATCATCTCCGAGAATGCAGATTTGATCGGACGCCCGCCGCGGAGCCAAGCTCCAGCGTCCTAGGACATAATATAAAATATCATCTCCAAGAATGCAGATTCGATCGAAGGCCCGACGCGGAGCCAAGCTCCAGCGTCCTAGAACTTAATATAAAATATCATCTCCGAGAATGCATATTCGATCGGAGGCCCGATGCGGACCCATGCTCCAGCGTCCTAGGACTTAATATAAAATATCATCTCCGAGAATGCAGATTCGATCGGAGGCGCGACACGGGGCCAATCTCTAGCGTCCTAGGACTTAATATAAAATATCATCTCCGAGAATGCAGATTTGATCGGACGCCCGACGCGGAGCCAAGCTCCAGCGTCCTAGGACTTAATATAAAATATCATCTCCGAGAATGCAGATTTGATCGGACGCCCGCCGCGGAGCCAAGCTCCAGCGTCCTAGGACTTAATATAAAATATCATTTCCGAGAATGCAGATTTGATCGGAGGCCCGACGCGGGGCCAAGCTCCAGCGTCCTAGGACTTAATATAAAATATCATCTCCGAGAATGCAGATTCGATCGGAGGCCCGACGCGGAGCCAAGCTTTAGCGTCCTAGGACTTAATATAAAATATCATCTCCGAGAATGCAGATTCGATCGGAGGCCCGATGCGGAGCCAAGCTCCAGCGTCCTAGGACTTAATATAAAATATCATCTCTGAGAATGCAGATTCGATCGGAGGCTCGACGCGGAGCCAAGCTCCAGCGTCTTAGGACTTAATATAAAATATCATCTCCGAGAATGCAGATTCGATCGGAGGCCCGACGCGGAGCCAAGCTCCAGCGTAAGGGGACTTAAAATATCATCTCTGAGAATGCAGATTCGATCAGAGGCCCGATGCGGAGCCAAGCTCCAGTGTCCTAGGACTTAATATAAAATATCATCTCCGAGAATGCAGATTCGATCGGAGGCCCGATGCGGAGCCAAGCTCCAGCGTCCTAGGACATAATATAAAATATCATCTCCGAGAATGCAGATTCGATAGGAGGCCCGATCCGGAGCCAAGCTCCAGTGTCCTAGGACTTAATATAAAATATCATCTCCAAGAATGCAGATTCGATCTGAGGCCCGACGCGGAGCCAAGCTCCAGCGACCTAGGACTTAATATAAAATATCATCTCCAAGAATGCAGATTCGATCGAAGGCCCGACGCGGAGCCAAGCTCCAGCGTCCTAGAACTTAATATAAAATATCATCTCCGAGAATGCATATTCGATCGGAGGCCCGATGCGGACCCATGCTCCAGCGTCCTAGGACTTAATATAAAATATCATCTCCGAGAATGCAGATTCGATCGGAGGCGCGACGCGGGGCCAATCTCTAGCGTCCTAGGACTTAATATAAAATATCATCTCCGAGAATGCAGATTTGATCGGACGCCCGACGCGAAGCCAAGCTCCAGCATCCTAGGACTTAATATAAAATATCATCTCCGAGAATGCAGATTTGATCGGACGCCCGCCGCGGAGCCAAGCTCCAGCGTCCTAGGACTTAATATAAAATATCATTTCCGAGAATGCAGATTTGCTCGGAGGCCCGACGCGGGGCCAAGCTCCAGCGTCCTAGGACTTAATATAAAATATCATCTCCGAGAATGCAGATTCGATCGGAGGCCCGACGCGGAGCCAAGCTTTAGCGTCCTAGGACTTAATATAAAATATCATCTCTGACAATGCAGATTCGATCGGAGGCTCGACGCGGAGCCAAGCTCCAGCGTCTTAGGACTTAATATAAAATATCATCTCCGAGAATGCAGATTCGATCGGAGGCCCGACGCGGAGCCAAGCTCCAGCGTAAGGGGACTTAAAATATCATCTCTGAGAATGCAGATTCGATCAGAGGCCCGATGCGGAGCCAAGCTCCAGTGTCCTAGGACTTAATATAAAATATCATCTCCGAGAATGCAGATTCGATCGGAGGCCCGATGCGGAGCCAAGCTCCAGCGTCCTAGGACATAATATAAAATATCATCTCCGAGAATGCAGATTCGATCGGAGGCCCGATGCGGAGCCAAGCTCCAGTGTCCTAGGACTTAATATAAAATATCATCTCCGAGAATGCAGAATCGATCTGAGGCCCGATGCGGAGCCAAGCTCCAGCGTCCTAGGACTTAATATAAAATATCATCTCCAAGAATGCAGATTCGATCGAAGGCCCGACGCGGAGCCAAGCTCCAGCGTCCTAGAACTTAATATAAAATATCATCTCCGAGAATGCAGATTCGATCGGAGGCCCGATGCGGAGCCAAGCTCCAGCGTCCTAGGACTTAATATAAAATATCATCTCCGAGAATGCAGATTCGATCGGAGGCCCGATGCGGAGCCAAGCTCCAGCGTCCTAGGACTTAATATAAAATATCATCTCCGAGAATGCAGATTTGATCGGACGCCCGCCGCAGAGCCAAGCTCCAGCGTCCTAGGACTTAATATAAAATATCATTTCCGAGAATGCAGATTCGATCGGAGGCCCGATGCGGAGCCAAGCTCCAGCGTCCTAGGACTTAATATAAAATATCATCTCCGAGAATGCAGATTTGATCCGACGCCCGACGCGGAGCCAAGCTCCAGCGTCCTAGGACTTAATATAAAATATCATCTCCGAGAATGCAGATTTGATCGGACGCCCGCCGCGGAGCCAAGCTCCAGCGTCCTAGGACTTAATATAAAATATCATTTCCGAGAATGCAGATTTGATCGGAGGCCCGACGCGGGGCCAAGCTCCAGCGTCCTAGGACTTAATATAAAATATCATCTCCGAGAATGCAGATTCGATCGGAGGCCCGACGCGGAGCCAAGCTTTAGCGTCCTAGGACTTAATATAAAATATCATCTCCGAGAATGCAGATTCGATCGGAGGCCCGATGCGGAGCCAAGCTCCAGCGTCCTAGGACTTAATATAAAATATCATCTCTGAGAATGCAGATTCGATCGGAGGCTCGACGCGGAGCCAAGCTCCAGCGTCTTAGGACTTAATATAAAATATCATCTCCGAGAATGCAGATTCGATCGGAGGCCCGACGCGGAGCCAAGCTCCAGCGTAAGGGGACTTAAAATATCATCTCTGAGAATGCAGATTCGATCAGAGGCCCGATGCGGAGCCAAGCTCCAGTGTCCTAGGACTGAATATAAAATATCATCTCCGAGAATGCAGATTCGATCGGAGGCCCGATGCGGAGCCAAGCTCCAGCGTCCTAGGACATAATATAAAATATCATCTCCGAGAATGCAGATTCGATAGGAGGCCCTATCCGGAGCCAAGCTCCAGTGTCCTAGGACTTAATATAAAATATCATCTCCAAGAATGCAGATTCGATCTGAGGCCCGACGCGGAGCCAAGCTCCAGCGTCCTAGGACTTAATATAAAATATCATCTCCAAGAATGCAGATTCGATCGAAGGCCCGACGCGGAGCCAAGCTCCAGCGTCCTAGAACTTAATATAAAATATCATCTCCGAGAATGCAGATTCTATCGGAGGCCCGATGCGGAGCCAAGCTCCAGTGTCCTAGGACTTAATATAAAATATCATCTCCGAGAATGCAGATTCGATCGGAGGCGCGACACGGGGCCAATCTCTAGCGTCCTAGGACTTAATATAAAATATCATCTCCGAGAATGCAGATTTGATCGGACGCCCGACGCGGAGCCAAGCTCCAGCGTCCTAGGACTTAATATAAAATATCATCTCCGAGAATGCAGATTTGATCGGACGCCCGCCGCGGAGCCAAGCTCCAGCGTCCTAGGACTTAATATAAAATATCATTTCCGAGAATGCAGATTTGATCGGAGGCCCGACGCGGGGCCAAGCTCCAGCGTCCTAGGACTTAATATAAAATATCATCTCCGAGAATGCAGATTCGATCGGAGGCCCGACGCGGAGCCAAGCTTTAGCGTCCTAGGACTTAATATAAAATATCATCTCCGAGAATGCAGATTCGATCGGAGGCCCGATGCGGAGCCAAGCTCCAGCGTCCTAGGACTTAATATAAAATATCATCTCTGAGAATGCAGATTCGATCGGAGGCTCGACGCGAAGCCAAGCTCCAGCGTCTTAGGACTTAATATAAAATATCATCTCCGAGAATGCAGATTCGATCGGAGGCCCGACGCGGAGCCAAGCTCCAGCGTAAGGGGACTTAAAATATCATCTCTGAGAATGCAGATTCGATCAGAGGCCCGATGCGGAGCCAAGCTCCAGTGTCCTAGGACTTAATATAAAATATCATCTCCGAGAATGCAGATTCGATCGGAGGCCCGATGCGGGGCCAATCTCTAGCGTCCTAGGACTTAATATAAAATATCATCTCCGAGAATGCAGATTTGATCGGACGCCCGACGCGAAGCCAAGCTCCGGCGTCCTAGGACTTAATATAAAATATCATCTCCGAGAATGCAGATTTGATCGGACGCCCGCCGCGGAGCCAAGCTCCAGCGTCCTAGGACATAATATAAAATATTATCTCCAAGAATGCAGATTCGATCGAAGGCCCGACGCGGAGCCAAGCTCCAGCGTCCTAGAACTTAATATAAAATATCATCTCCGAGAATGCATATTCGATCGGAGGCCCGATGCGGACCCATGCTCCAGCGTCCTAGGACTTAATATAAAATATCATCTCCGAGAATGCAGATTCGATCGGAGGCGCGACACGGGGCCAATCTCTAGCGTCCTAGGACTTAATATAAAATATCATCTCCGAGAATGCAGATTTGATCGGACGCCCGACGCGGAGCCAAGCTCCAGCGTCCTAGGACTTAATATAAAATATCATCTCCGAGAATGCAGATTTGATCGGACGCCCGCCGCGGAGCCAAGCTCTAGCGTCTTAGGACTTAATATAAAATATCATTTCCGAGAATGCAGATTTGATCGGAGGCCCGACGCGGGGCCAAGCTCCAGCGTCCTAGGACTTAATATAAAATATCATCTCCGAGAATGCAGATTCGATCGGAGGCCCGACGCGGAGCCAAGCTTTAGCGTCCTAGGACTTAATATAAAATATCATCTCCGAGAATGCAGATTCGATCGGAGGCCCGATGCGGAGCCAAGCTCCAGCGTCCTAGGACTTAATATAAAATATCATCTCTGAGAATGCAGATTCGATCGGAGGCTCGACGCGGAGCCAAGCTCCAGCGTCTTAGGACTTAATATAAAATATCATCTCCGAGAATGCAGATTCGATCGGAGGCCCGACGCGGAGCCAAGCTCCAGCGTAAGGGGACTTAAAATATCATCTCTGAGAATGCAGATTCGATCAGAGGCCCGATGCGGAGCCAAGCTCCAGTGTCCTAGGACTTAATATAAAATATCATCTCCGAGAATGCAGATTCGATTGGAGGCCCGATGCGGAGCCAAGCTCCAGCGTCCTAGGACATAATATAAAATATCATCTCCGAGAATGCAGATTCGATAGGAGGCCCGATCCGGAGCCAAGCTCCAGTGTCCTAGGACTTAATATAAAATATCATCTCCAAGAATGCAGATTCGATCTGAGGCCCGACGCGGAGCCAAGCTCCAGCGTCCTAGGACTTAATATAAAATATCATCTCCAAGAATGCAGATTCGATCGAAGGCCCGACGCGGAGCCAAGCTCCAGCGTCCTAGAACTTAATATAAAATATCATCTCCGAGAATGCATATTCGATCGGAGGCCCGATGCGGACCCATGCTCCAGCGTCCTAGGACTTAATATAAAATATCATCTCCGAGAATGCAGATTCGATCGGAGGCGCGACGCGGGGCCAATCTCTAGCGTCCTAGGACTTAATATAAAATATCATCTCCGAGAATGCAGATTTGATCGGACGCCCGACGCGAAGCCAAGCTCCAGCATCCTAGGACTTAATATAAAATATCATCTCCGAGAATGCAGATTTGATCGGACGCCCGCCGCGGAGCCAAGCTCCAGCGTCCTAGGACTTAATATAAAATATCATTTCCGAGAATGCAGATTTGATCGGAGGCCCGACGCGGGGCCAAGCTCCAGCGTCCTAGGACTTAATATAAAATATCATCTCCGAGAATGCAGATTCGATCGGAGGCCCGACGCGGAGCCAAGCTTTAGCGTCCTAGGACTTAATATAAAATATCATCTCTGAGAATGCAGATTCGATCGGAGGCTCGACGCGGAGCCAAGCTCCAGCGTCTTAGGACTTAATATAAAATATCATCTCCGAGAATGCAGATTCGATCGGAGGCCCGACGCGGAGCCAAGCTCCAGCGTAAGGGGACTTAAAATATCATCTCTGAGAATGCAGATTCGATCAGAGGCCCGATGCGGAGCCAAGCTCCAGTGTCCTAGGACTTAATATAAAATATCATCTCCGAGAATGCAGATTCGATCGGAGGCCCGATGCGGAGCCAAGCTCCAGCGTCCTAGGACATAATATAAAATATCATCTCCGAGAATGCAGATTCGATCGGAGGCCCGATGCGGAGCCAAGCTCCAGTGTCCTAGGACTTAATATAAAATATCATCTCCGAGAATGCAGAATCGATCTGAGGCCCGATGCGGAGCCAAGCTCCAGCGTCCTAGGACTTAATATAAAATATCATCTCCAAGAATGCAGATTCGATCGAAGGCCCGACGCGGAGCCAAGCTCCAGCGTCCTAGAACTTAATATAAAATATCATCTCCGAGAATGCAGATTCGATCGGAGGCCCGATGCGGAGCCAAGCTCCAGCGTCCTAGGACTTAATATAAAATATCATCTCCGAGAATGCAGATTCGATCGGAGGCCCGATGCGGAGCCATGCTCCAGCGTCCTAGGACTTAATATAAAATATCATCTCCGAGAATGCATATTCGATCGGAGGCCCGATGCGGACCCATGCTCCAGCGTCCTAGGACTTAATATAAAATATCATCTCCGAGAATGCAGATTCGATCGGAGGCGCGACGCGGGGCCAATCTCTAGCGTCCTAGGACTTAATATAAAATATCATCTCCGAGAATGCAGATTTGATCGGACGCCCGACGCGGAGCCAAGCTCCAGCGTCCTAGGACTTAATATAAAATATCATCTTCGAGAATGCAGATTTGATCGGAGGCCCGACGCGGGCCAAGCTCCAGCGTCCTAGGACTTAATATAAAATATCATCTCCGAGAATGCAGATTCGATCGGAGGCCCGACGCGAAGCCAAGATCCAGCGTCCTAGGACTTAATATAAAATATCATCTCCGAGAATGCAGATTCGATCGGAGGCCCGATGCGGAGCCAAGCTCCAGTGTCCTAGGACTTAATATAAAATATCATCTCCGAGAATGCAGATTCGATCGGAGGCCCGACGCGGAGCCATGCTCCAGCGTAAAAGGACTTAAAATATCATCTCTGAGAATGCAGATTCGATCAGAGGCCCGATGCGGAGCCAAGCTCCAGTGTCCTAGGACTTAATATAAAATATCATCTCCGAGAATACAGATTCGATCGGAGGCCCGATGCGGAGCCAAGCTCCAGCGTCCTAGGACATAATATAAAATATCATCTCTGAGAATGCAGATTCGATCGGAGGCCCGATGCGGAGCCAAGCTCCAGTGTCCTAGGACTTAATATAAAATATCATCTCCAAGAATGCAGATTCGATCTGAGGCCCGACGCGGAGCCAAGCTCTAGCGTCCTAGGACTTAATATAAAATATCATCTCCAAGAATGCAGATCCGATCGAAGGCCCGACGCGGAGCCAAGCTCCAGCGTCCTAGAACTTAATATAAAATATCATCTCCGAGAATGCAGATTCGAACGGAGGCCCGACGCGGGGCCAAGCTCTAGCGTCCTAGGACTTAATATAAAATATCATCTACGAGAATGCAGATTTTATCGGACGCCCGACGCGGAGCCAAGCTCCAGCGTCCTAGGACTTAATATAAAATATCATCTCCGAGAATGCAGATTCGATCGGAGGCTCGATGCGGAGCCAAGCTCCAGCGTCCTAGGACTTAATATAAAATATCATCTCCGAGAATGCAGATTTGATCGGAGGCCCGATGCGGAGCCAAGCTCCAGCGTCCTAGGACTTAATATAAAATATCATCTCCAAGAATGCAGATTCGATCTTAGGCCCGATGCGGAGCCAAGCTCCAGCGTCCGAGGACTTAATATAAAATATCATCTCCGAGAATGCAGATTCGATCGGAGGCCCGACACGGAGCCAAGCACCAACGTCCTAGGACTTAATATAAAATATCATCTCCGAGAATGCAGATTCGATCGGAGGCCCGACGCGGAGCCAAGCTCCGGCGTAAGGGGACTTAAAATATCATCTCTGGGAATGCAGATTCGATCAGAGGCCCGATGCGAAGCCAAGCTCCAGCGTCCTAGGACATAATATAAAATATCATCTCCAAGAATGCGGATTCGATCGAAGGCCCGACGCGGGGCCAAGCTCCCGCGTCCTAGGACTTAATATAAAATATCATCTCCGAGAATGCAGATTCGATCAGAGCCCCGATTCGGTGCCAAGCTCCAACGTCCTAAGACTTAATATAAAATATCCTCTCCGAGAATGCAGATTCGATCGGAGACCCGATGCGGAGCCAAGTTCCAGCGTCCAAGGACTTAACATAAAATATCATCTCCGAGAATGCAGATTCGATCAAAGGCCCGACGCGGAGCCAAGCTCCAGCGTCCTAGGACTTAATATAAAATATCATCTCCAAGAATGAAGATTCGATCGAAGGCCCGATGCGGAGCCAAGCTCAAGCGTCCTAGAACTAAATAAAAAATATCATCTCCGCGAATGCAGATTCGATCGGAAGCCCGATGCGGAGCCAAGCTGCAGCGTCCTAGGACTTAATATAAAATATCATATCCGAGAATGCAGATTCGATCGGAGGCCCGATGCGGAGCCATGCTCCAGCGTCCTAGGACTTAATATAAAATATCATCTCCGAGAATGCAGATTCGATCGGAGGCCCGATGCGGACCCAAGCTCCAGCGTCCTAGGACTTAATATAAAATATCATCTCCGAGAATGCAGATTCGATGGGAGGCCCGACGCGGGGCCAAGCTCTAGCGTCCTAGGACTTAATATAAAATATCATCTCCGAGAATGCAGATTTGATCGGACGCCCGCCGCGGAGCCAAGCTCCAGCGTCCTAGGACTTAATATAAAATATCATTTCCGAGAATGCAGATTAGATCGGAGGCCCGACGCGGGCCCAAGCTCCAGCGTCCTAGGACTTAATATAAAATATCATCTCCGAGAATGCAGATTCGATCGGAGGCCCGACGCGGAGCAAAGCTCCAGCGTCCTAGGACTTAATATAAAATATCATCTCCGAGAATGCAGATTCGATCGGAGGCCCGATGCGGAGCCAAGCTCCAGTGTCCTAGGACTTAATATAAAATATCATCTCCGAGAATGCAGATTCGATCGGAGGCCCGATGCGGAGCCAAGCTCCAGCGTCCTAGGACATAATATAAAATATCATCTCCGAGAATGCAGATTCGATCGGAGGCCCGATGCGGAGCCAAGCTCCAGTGTCCTAGGACTTAATATAAAATATCATCTCCAAGAATGCAGATTCGATCTGAGGCCCGATGTGGAGCCAAGCTCCAGCGTCCTAGGACTTAATATAAAATATCATCTCCGAGAATGCAGATTCGATCGGAGGCCCGATGAGGAGCCAAGCTCCAGTGTCCTAGGACTTAATATAAAATATCATCTCCGAGAATGCAGATTCGATCGGAGGCCCGATGCGGAGCCAAGCTCCAGCGTCCTAGGACATAATATAAAATATCATCTCCGAGAATGCAGATTCGATCGGAGGCCCGATGCGGAGCCAAGCTCCAGTGTCCTAGGACTTAATATAAAATATCATCTCCAAGAATGCAGATTCGATTTGAGGCCCGATGCGGAGCCAAGCTCCAGCGTCCTAGGAATTAATATAAAATATCATCTCCAAGAATGCAGATTCGATCGAAGGCCCGACGCGGAGCCAAGCTCCAGCGTCCTAGAACTTAATATAAAATATCATCTCCGAGAATGCAGATTCGATCAGAGGCCCGATGCGGAGCCAAGCTCCAGCGTCCTAGGACTGAATATAAAATATCATCTCCGAGAATGCAGATTCGATCGGAGGCCCGATGCGGAGCCATGCTCCAGCGTCCTAGGACATAATATAAAATATCATCTCCGAGAATGCAGATTCGATCGGAGGCCCGATGCGGAGCCAACCTCCAGTGTCCTAGGACTTAATATAAAATATCATCTCCAAGAATGCAGATTCGATCTGAGGCCCGATGCGGAGCCAAGCTCCAACGTCCTAGGACTTAATATAAAATATCATCTCCGAGAATGCAGATTCGATCGGAGGCCCGATACGGAGCCAAGCTCCAGTGTCCTAGGACTTAATATAAAATATCATCTCCGAGAATGCAGATTCGATCGGAGGCCCGATGCGGAGCCAAGCTCCAGCGTCCTAGGACATAATATAAAATATCATCTCCGAGAATGCAGATTCGATCGGAGGCCCGATGCGGAGCCAAGCTCCAGTGTCCTAGGACTTAATATAAAATATCATCTCCAAGAATGCAGATTCGATCTGAGGCCCGATGCGGAGCCAAGCTCCAGCGTCCTAGGACTTAATATAAAATATCATCTCCAAGAATGCAGATTCGATCGAAGGCCCGACGCGGAGCCAAGCTCCAGCGTCCTAGAACTTAATATAAAATATCATCTCCGAGAATGCAGATTCGATCAGAGGCCGGATGCGGAGCCAAGCTCCAGCGTCCTAGGACTTAATATAAAATATCATCTCCGAGAATGCAGATTCGATCGGAGGCCCGATGCGGAGCCATGCTCCAGCGTCCTAGGACTTAATATAAAATACATCTCCGAGAATGCATATTCGATCGGAGGCCCGATGCGGACCCAAACTCCAGCTTCCTAGGACTTAATATAAAATATCATCTCCGAGAATGCAGATTCGATCGGAGGCCCGGCGCGGGGCCAAGCTCTAGCGTCCTAGGACTTAATATAAAATATCATCTTCGAGAATGCAGATTCGATCGGAGTTCCGACGCGGAGCCAAGCTCCAGCGTCCTAGGAGTTAATATAAAATATCATCTCCGAGAATGCAGATTCGATCGGAGGCCCGACGCGGGGCCAAGCTCCCGCGTCTTAGGACTTAATATAAAATATCATCTCCGAGAATGCAGATTCGATCATAGGCCCGACGCGGAGCCAAGCTCCAGCTTCCTAGGCCTTAATATAAAATATCATCTCCGAGAATGCAGATTCGATCGGAGGCCCGATGCGGAGCCAAGCTTCAACGTCCTAGGACTTAATATAAAATATCATCTCCGAGAATGCAGATTCGATCGGAGGCCCGATGCGGAGCCAAACTCCAGCGTTCTAGGACTTAACATAAAATATCATCTCCGAGAATGCAGATTCGATCAAAGGCCCGACGCGGAGCCAAGCTCCAGCGTCCTAGGACTTAATATAAAACATCATCTCCGAGAATGCAGATTCGATCGGAGGCCCGACGCGGAGCCAAGCTCCCGCGTCCTAAGACTTAATATAAAATATCATCTCCGAGAATGCAGATTCGATCGGAGGCCCGACGCGGAGCCAAGCTCCAGCGTCCTAGAACTTGATATAAAATATCATCTCCGAGAATGCAGATTCGATCGGAGGTCCGACGCGGAGCCAAGCTCTAGCGTCCTAGGACTTAGTATAAAATATCATCTCCGAAAATGCAGTTTCGATCGGAGGCTCGATGCGGAGCCAAGCTCAAGCGTCCTAGGACTTAACATAAAATATCATCTCCGAGAATGCAGATTCGATCAAAGGCCCGACGCGGAGCCAAGCTCCAGCGTCCTAGAACTTAAGATAAAATATCATCTCCGAGAATGCAGATTCGATCGGAGGCTCGACGCGGAGCCAAGCTCCAGCGTCCTAGGACTTAATATAAAATATCATCTCCGAGAATGCAGATTCAATCAGAGGCCCGACGCGGAGCCAAGCTCCAGCGTCCTAGGAGTTAATATAAAATATGATCTCCGAGAATGCAGATTCGATCGGAGGTCCGACGCGGAGCCAAGCTCTAGCGTCCTAGGACTTAATATAAAATATCATCTCCGAGAATGCAGATTCGATTGGAGGCCCGACGCGGAGCCAAGCTCCCGCGTCCTAGGACTTTATATAAAATATCATCTCCGAGAATGCAGATTCGATCGGAGGCCCGACGCGGAGCCAAGCTCCAGCGTCCTAGAACTTGATATAATATATCATCTCCGAGAAAGCAGATTCGAGCGGAGGTCCGACGCGGAGCCAAGCTCTAGCGTCCTAGGACTTAATATAAAATATCATCTCCGAGAATGCAGTTTCGATCGGAGGCTCGACGCGGAGCCAAGCTCCAGCGTCCTAGGACTTAATATAAAATATCATCTCCAAGAATGCAGATTCAATCGGAGGCCCGACGCGGAGCCAAGCTCCAGCGTCCTAGAACTTGATATAAAATATCATCTCCGAGAATGCAGATTCGATCGGAGGTCCGACGCGGAGCCAAGCTCTAGCGTCCTAGGACTTAGTATAAAATATCATCTCCGAAAATGCAGTTTCGATCGGAGGCTCGATGCGGAGCCAAGCTCAAGCGTCCTAGGACTTAACATAAAATATCATCTCCGAGAATGCAGATTCGATCAAAGGCCCGACGCGGAGCCAAGCTCTAGCGTCCTAGAACTTAAGATAAAATATCATCTCCGAGAATGCAGATTCGATCGGAGGCTCGACGCGGAGCCAAGCTCCAGCGTCCTAGGACTTAATATAAAATATCATCTCCGAGAATGCAGATTCAATCGGAGGCCCGACGCGGAGCCAAGCTCCAGCGTCCTAGGAGTTAATATAAAATATGATCTCCGAGAATGCAGATTCGATCGGAGGTCCGACGCGGAGCCAAGCTCTAGCGTCCTAGGACTTAGTATAAAATATCATCTCCGAAAATGCAGTTTCGATCGGAGGCTCGATGCGGAGCCAAACTCCAGCGTTCTAGGACTTAACATAAAATATCATCTCCGAGAATGCAGATTCGATCAAAGGCCCGACGCGGAGCCAAGCTCCAGCGTCCTAGGACTTAATATAAAACATCATCTCCGAGAATGCAGATTCGATCGGAGGCCCGACGCGGAGCCAAGCTCCCGCGTCCTAAGACTTAATATAAAATATCATCTCCGAGAATGCAGATTCGATCGGAGGCCCGACGCGGAGCCAAGCTCCAGCGTCCTAGAACTTGATATAAAATATCATCTCCGAGAATGCAGATTCGATCGGAGGTCCGACGCGGAGCCAAGCTCCAGCGTCCTAGGACTTAGTATAAAATATCATCTCCGAGAATGCAGATTCGATCGGAGGCCCGATGCGGAGCCAAGCTCAAGCGTCCTAGGACTTAACATAAAATATCATCTCCGAGAATGCAGATTCGATCAAAGGCCCGACGCGGAGCCAAGCTCCAGCGTCCTAGGAGTTAATATAAAATATGATCTCCGAGAATGCAGATTCGATCGGAGGTCCGACGCGGAGCCAAGCTCTAGCGTCCTAGGACTTAATATAAAATATCATCTCCGAGAATGCAGATTCGATCGGAGGCCCGACGCGGAGCCAAGCTCCCGCGTCCTAGGACTTTATATAAAATATCATCTCCGAGAATGCAGATTCGATCGGAGGCCCGACACGGAGCCAAGCTCCAGCGTCCTAGAACTTGATATAATATATCATCTCCGAGAATGCAGATTCGAGCGGAGGTCCGACGCGGAGCCAAGCTCTAGCGTCCTAGGACTTAATATAAAATATCATCTCCGAGAATGCAGTTTCGATCGGAGGCTCGATGCGGAGCCAAGCTCCAGCGTCCTAGGACTTAACATGAAATATCATCTCCGAGAATGCAGATTCGATCAAAGGCCCGACGCGGAGCCAAGCTCCAGCGTCCTAGGACTTAATATAAAATATCATCTCCGAGAATGCAGATTCGATCGGAGGCCCGACGCGGAGCCAAGCTCTAGCGTCCTAGGACATAATATAAAATATCATCTCCGAGAATGTAGATTCGATCGGAGGCCCGACGCAGAGCCAAGCTCCAGCGTCCTAGAACTTGATATAAAATATCATCTCCGAGAATGCAGATTCGATCGGAGGTCCGACGCGGAGCCAAGCTCTAGCGTCCTAGGACTTAATATAAAATATCATCTCCGAGAATGCAGTTTCGATCGGAGGCTCGACGCGGAGCCAAGCTCCAGCGTCTTAGGACTTAACATAAAATATCATCTCCCAGAATGCAGATTCGATCAAAGGCCCGACGCGGAGCCAAGCTCCAGCGTCCTATGACTTAATATAAAATATCATCTCCGAGAATGCAGATTCGATCGGAGGCCCGACGCGGAGCCAAGCTCCAGCGTCCTAGGACTTAATATAAAATATCATCTCCGAGAATGCAGATTCGATCGGAGGCCCGACGCGGAGCCAAGCTCAAGCGTCCTAGAACTTAATATAAAATATCATCTCTGAGAATGCAGATTCGATCGGAGGCCCGACGCGGAGCCAAGCTCCGACGTCCTAGTACTTAATATAAAATATCATCTCCGAGAATGCAGATTCGATCGGAGGTCCGACGCGGAGCCAAGCTCTAGCGTCCTAGGACTTAATATAAAATATCATCTCCGAGAATGCAGTTTCGATCGAAGGCTCGATGCGGAGCCAAGCTCCAGCGTCCTAGGACTTAACATAAAATATCATCTCCGAGAATGCAGATTCGATCAAAGGCCCGATGCGGAGCCAAGCTCCAGCGTCCTAGGACTTAATATAAAATATCATCTCCGAGAATGCAGATTCGATCGGAGGCCCGACGCGGAGCCAAGCTCCAGCGTCCTAGGACTTAATATAAAATATCATCTCCGAGAATGCAGATTCGATCGGAGGCCCGACGCGGAGCCAAGCTCAAGCGTCCTAGAACTTAATATAAAATATCATCTCTGAGAATGCAGATTCGATCGGAGGTCCGACGCGGAGCCAAGCTCCAACGTCCTAGGACTTAATATAAAATATCATCTCCAAGAATGCAGATTCGATCGGAGGCCCGACGCGGAGCCAAGCTCCAGCGTCCTAGGACTTAATATAAAATATCATCTTCGAGAATGCAGATTCGATCGGAGGCCCGACGCGGAGCCAAGCTCCAGCGTAAGGGGACTTAAAATATCATCTCTGAGTATGCAGATTCGATCAGAGGCCCGACGCGGAGCCATGCTCCAGCTTAAGGGGACTAAATAAAATCTACGATCCGGGAGGCCGGCTCTACGACCGGATGCCCAACGCGGAACAAGATCACGCGTAAGGAGACTAAATAAAATCTATGATCCGGGAGGCCAGCTCTACGACCGGATGCCCGACGCGGAGCAAGATCACGCGTAAGGGGACTAAATAAAATCTACTACCCGGGAGGCCAGCTCTACGACCGGATGCCCGACGCGGAACAAGATCACGCGTAAGGAGACTAAATAAAATCTACGATCCGGGAGGCCAGCTCTACGACCGGATGCCCGACGCGGAGGAAGATCACGCGTAAGGGGGCTAAATAAAATCTACGATCCAGGAGGCCAGCTCTACGACCGGATGCCCGACGCGGTGCAAGATCACGCGTAAGAAGACTAAATAAAATCTACGATCCGGGAGGCCAGCTCTACGACCGGATGCCCGACGCGGATCAAGATCACGCGTAATGGGAATTAATAAAACAAAATATGAACGATATATAGCACAATTATATATATAGATCAATTTGCTCGCGTGCCGATCGAAGCACTTGCTAATCAATTTGCTTGCCTTTGGTTTTGTAAAGAGGATCGCAGACCGCAATCTCGAGCCCTGAAAGCTCTCAAGGGAACACAGAGGGTAACATGTGTACAGAGCTGAGGTAAAAAACACATCAAATTATACACTTTAAATCCAAGATTGAAAACCCATTCCGAACCTGGATTTGTGAGCGGCCGGCGCAACCTTCCGCTTACACTTTTATGCCTATTCGCAGACTAATTTTGTTCATATATGCAAGTTAAATTGGGCATGTTTAGTTAACACTTTCATCCACAGGAAGTAAATAAAGAGAGTGGGGACTCAAATTTTCATTCATGCTCACCCAATTCATTCTAGAGAAACACGTATGTATGCGTATATATAGTATATACTAAAACTCCACCATTCATAATTGCTATATAGCATATAAAATTAACTACCAGCAAATGATAATTTTAATGGTGCCCATCTTGGTGCTTAGGATTTCCATACGCTTAAATGCCCAAGCTTTTATCGGCTATTTCTAAGTACGAATTGTCATGTCTTTGACGTTTATTCTTCAAACATGGCAACAAATCAAATTTCTTCTACACCAACCAACTTTCTTAGCCAGTTCTCGTCACCATGCTTGCTAAACAAAAATTAAATGAACCTGGTTAAGGTAGGGTATGAGAATACTTAACCTTAATGAATCACCCCTTCGGGTGAGAGGTTCCCACAGACGGCGCCAATGACGAAACCTGATTTTCGGAATCCCATGTCGGCGGGTTCCGGGATCAAGTGGAGCGCGAGCGAGCTCAGACGATCGGGCTTACCTGAGACGCGCGATGAGATTCCGTCGGCGTACCCAAACCTGTGCCAATCCGAGCTCAAGCCATCCGCGTACCACCGTCCTCCATCGGCTCCATCAACGTCGGTTTTTACCAACCGAGACTAATCCCGCTTAAAAGGGGGCTCAAAGCTAGGGAATCCGGCCTAAACCATTAGAGATTCCAATTTCCAACCCCTTGAAATGGCCCATTATTTCGATATATATAGACCAAGATGAGCCCCCTTTGCATGAATCTTTGGACAAGTGGCTTGGGTTTTATGACAAGTTTCGGGTTTTAGGACAAGTGTCGGTTGTGTGATGCCACGTGTCGGTAGGGGTTTTTAGTGGGTTTTTCCACATGTTGGCTGGGTTTATAGTCCGCGGGCGGTTAATAGTCCGCGGACGTCTTAGGTCCTTATCTTTTATCATCCGCGGACATCTTATGTCTGTATCTCGATTTGTATTCGCCCATTCTTCATACTTATAAGGTTCTATTTGTATAGCGGGGAACCTTTTATAATTATATATTCTTATTTACTCGTGATAGTGCAAATATGATTACTTATTTTTTGGTGTTTCGTCAAATAGGAAGACAAACAATAAATTAGTACGAAAACAAGATGCAAAATACAAAAAAACATACCAGGAGAAGCAACCATTGGAGCTCACTTCAAAAAACTTCAGAGATCAAAAGATGACACAACAATGGACACTAGAATGGACGAAAACGGAGAATAGAAGGACACAATGGACGGAAGAGGATGGAAGACACAACAAATCTATGAACAAAAGGACAAAGGTGAACAGAGGTGACAAATCGGAATGAATCGCCGGGAAGAAGAAAGAGACGAGCGAGGAGAGAGTGAGACGGCAGAAGCTTACAAGGGGGCTAATTAAAGTTTGGTTAAGGTCCCAACAGCAAATAATAAAATTAATAAGGTCAAATAGCTAATTAAAAGGAAAAAAAGGTACAAAAACACAAAATTTCTCTCTATTATATGATAATTGAGTTAATTTCCTACACAACTAAGCCAACATCCCACTGGGTATTTGTATGAAGTTTTGATATTTGGGTATTCAGTAAAATTTTGATAAGAGGGCTAGTATAGGTATTAAGGTATGTAGTATGTACCATGGTAAGGGGACCAATGCCGAGCGCCAATATATGGATATAGGTCAGACATGGTATGATACCGGCCATCCAAGTATCACAAGCCTGATCTCTTACGTTGGCACCTATGTATCGCAACAATGGGGTGAACTTGTGGTGGGTTGGCAGCGGCTGTGGCTCAGTGGACTGGCTGGCCTAGTAAGAAAGTTCGCCGAAAGTGATTTAGATGTGAAGAAAGGTTGAAACAATCCTATTAATACTTGTGAAATTACAAGAAACACTTGTTAAATGGTTTTTGTTAACAAATCGACACCTATTATCTATTTCTATTAGGATTTTTGTCAAATATATGACATCCAAATATTTTACGCTTTATATTTGAATTAGAATATCAAATAGATTTAGAAATATATTTTACTAGTTTTTAAAAAAAAACTTGATGTATAAATGAACAAAGTCTCCTATTTTATTACTACCTCCGTCTGATAAAACTGAGTACATAGGCTTTTAGAAATTTGCACAAATTTTGGGGGAAATTGGACAAGAGGAGCCATTAGGGAGGTCGATCTCTGTTTGACGACAAAGAAGGGGACAAGAGAAGCTAATAATGCATATTTCATATAGTCATTATAGGTATTGCTTATTGCATTAAGATAGGAGTTTTGCATATGTTTGAGTCTAGTTTCTTAAATTGCTTGTGTGAAATATTCGAGTTCGGAATCTACGCCTTTTTAGTGTTGATTCTACATATTTACTATCTGACCTTGGAGGGATCTTACAAGAGCTTAAGAGAGATATTTTGGAGCATATGGAGGTTGAGGAAGAGGCTAGAGAGGAGAAAAGAAGCATGACATTAAAGACAATCGAGGAAACAGGTAAAATCCTGTCATTGAGATGGCGGCGTACGCCGCCTCATGCACGGCGCCCGTCATGGGCCGGTTTCCAGCGATTGCTATTCCGATCCGTAGATTCTATTTCCTATTATTTTACTATTATATTTCTAGGGTTTTCCCGAATCTATGTGAGATTGTTTTAGGTTTATTTTGGTTGTTTAGCCGTGTGTGTGGGGGGGGGGGTATTGCGTGAGACTATGAACACAATTAGAGAGAGAGAGAGAGAGAGAGAGAGAGAGAGAGAGAGAGAGAGAGAGAGAGAGAGAGAGAGATTTGACCTATGAGTTGCTAAACTCATAGTTTTGTCTGTGATTCGAAGAAATGGTTGTTTAGATTGTGAGGATTGATTCAATTTAGTTATTCATATTCCAATTTATCATATTGCGCTTATTGTTGATATTTGTGTTCATTTCTATGATTGAACACCATGTTAGGAATTGCATTTTAGCTATGAATTCGTTGTTGTGTTTTTTATTGCAAACGAAGGTATGGAACTAGTGATATTTCTTTGTCTTTGTAGTGGATGATGTCAACTGATCTACGTTGGGGATATGTCGATTAGGGTCGATTTAGGGTTATTTCGGTTTGTCTTAATTGCATTGAATTAATATGCCAATTGGTCTAATTACTTGAGTCCTTAATGCTATTTTTAGTGATATTGAATAAGATGATTGTATCCCTGAGGATCTCTCAACTTTAGTCAAGTAGACATATGTTTATGAGTAATTGATAGAACAATCCTAGGACCATGAAATTCAACCATTGTCAGAGAATTACAGGTGGAATATTTTCTCTATCTTATTATCAATTTACTTTGCAATCATAAAGTTGGTTTTTACATCGTGTTTATTTGTCTTATATCATTATTTGGTCATAAGAGTTCTTGGTAAGAGTTATTGAATAGTGACTCTATTGGTTTTGTGTTTGAGTTTGGATTTTATTAATATTTTATTACTATCGTTCTGATATGGAGATTCGTTTCCAGTTGAGGAATCGGAAGTTCGTGGTGACTAAGGATCTCATTGCACAAGCTTTTGGTATTACCAAGACACCTGCTGACGCCTACGGGTATGAGATGGCTGCTCCACATCCTCATGACACTTGGAAAGAGGCTACAAAATAATTCTTTGAGTTGAGTCAACGCCACTACGAATTCATGGTTACTCATCCTGCGTTGAGGCTGTGCTATTTGGTTCTTTGTAGTTCTTTCTTGGGTGTGGAGAATTCTTCCGTGATTACTATATATGAGAGCTTGGAGCTATATTTGTTGCTTGATTCCTGAGGTAGTGCATATTCCTGAATGGGTTCAGCTATTTTTGGGGAGTTGTATGGAGGTGACTAGAGCTACTCATGCGAGGCCTTAGCATCTTATTGTTTTTGAGGTATGGTACCATTGACTTCTCGCCAAGTGAGTGTCTGTCTTGATGATCTGCACTCTTTTGATGGTGAAAAGGTTTACAATATTGCCAACCTGAATTGGCGAGGCATTACTGAGCATATTTAGCGTATGGACGGAGCATGGTGTTTCAAATGGATAGTAGAAGAGACTTTTGAGCATCACCTTTATCTGCCTGCGGAGCTACTATATTGCTACAGGATATCAGATTTTCATATCCGTCACAACAGATTTCCCTTGGATCCGAATGAACATAGTCTTGAGAGGCTATGGCCTGAAGTTGTGGATAAGGCATCTGAGGATGAGCCTGCTAAGAATAAGGAAGAAGAGATAATAGAGAAAGAAGAAGTTTTTGTGGATGACGTCGGTGCAGTCTGTGCTACTTTGGATGATCTCGAGCGTCGATTTGTTGAGTTTGAGGCGAGCACTCCAGATAAGCTCGCTGGCATTGCAGATAAGCTATCTCGTCTTCAGGATGTATTATTGATCACCCTAAAGGGTATCAATCAGCGGTCTGGAACCAAGATCCCGCCTTCACAGTAATTGGTTAGTCATTTGCTTAATTCCTTCAAACCCATTATTTTATTTTTCATTGTTCATTTTTGTATGTTTATGCATTGAGGACAATGCAACATGTAAGTGGTGTGGGGGGGGGGGGGGGGGGGGGAGAAGTGAAGTGAATTCCTTAGTTAGTTTAGTTCATGTTTAATTTTTTGTTTCATGTTTCGATTTTAGTTGTTTTATTATGTTATTTGTTTAAGAAAATGTCAAAAATGGGAAAAAATAGAAAATGTTGAAAAATCAAAAAAATGTTTGGTCTCACGCATTGCATATTGTGTTATCAATGATACCCATCTAATTTGAGTTTGTCCTATTTAACTTTATACGGGCATGATCTTATAAATCTCATGGAATTCTAGAATGATTTGACCCTGCCTTTAAAATTGGTTTTTATGTGAAATATGATTAGGCATAGGTAATTGAGCATGTATGATCTATGTTTGTGAGTATGCTTGATATTCAACAAAAATTTGTCCTCGTGAAATATTTTTGGCCTTATAAGGGATACATCTATATTCCTTTTACTTTTCTTGTGTGATTTACTCTTTCTATGCATTTGTCATTGAGTATTGCCATGGTTATCTTATTTTCAAGACCGATTATATACATGTTCATTGCTTGATAAGTTCAAATGATAGAAGCAATTTTTTAGCCACATTTTATCCCTGTCTACACTATGTTATATCTTGCTTTGAAGTCAATTTGAGCCTTTAGCCTATTTTATTGATTTCTCCACAAAATTATATTATATCTTTTCGTAGCCTATGATGAGTCTTACCCTCATTCTGGGGAAATTGAGATTTTGAGTGGGTTATGGAATCTATTTTAGAGTTAAGGAGAAAGAAGCTAAAGTGTGAGTTTTATGGTTTATGGTTTGAAGAAAATGTAATGTTATGTGCTTATTAGTTCCCTCGTTTTTATGCATTTATTCCTACATGTATTTCGGCTCTATTTGAAAAAAAAACAGTTCGAAAAAAAAATAAAAGAATAAAGAGTCAAGTTTATTTATTTTTTCATAATGAGGAAGAATTGGATTTATGTTGGTTAGAAGTTAGATTGGTTGGGTGTTGTAGAGTGTATGAGTATGTGATGAGAGATGAGATGATGCATAACGAGGAAGAATTGGATTTTTGCATGAGTATGATGATGAGATGATGATGAGATGAGTATGAGTTTATTGATATATTTTGAGATTTGTGTTTATGGAGGATTTTAGGAATCGTTATTATGTTTTGAGATGTTGTGTATATGTGAGTTTGAGTATTATTGAGTTGGTTTGTGTTATGTTGGGACTTGTTGAAATCTTATTTTTCCAGAATTTATAGCACCACATGACCAAATACAATTCCTTTCCCTTATGTTTTTTTTACCAAGCCCCATTACAACCCCGTCGAATTGAATCTTCTATGAAGGTTTCTATTGGGCGAAAGTCCTCTTCATGTCCTTATTTTTGCATTGACGTATCCGGTGGAGATTTTGTGATATAAATGTCAATATTTGAGTTGATGCTTGTATATGGAATTGAGGTGAGTGTATGCTTAAAGCCTAAACACATGAGAGTGAGAGATACACATTATGCTTGGTAAGGTTGATTTTTGAGCATGCAAGCAACTTGATCCCATATATACATGTTATGACGTTTATATGCCTTGATTATATTTGCACTATTTATGATATTGTTTTTTATGAGTAAAATTGTGAAAGAATCTCCTGTGGGATGCATAGATAATGTTTTTGTCTTATGGTTGCTTGAGGACAAGCAAGAGTTAAGTGTGGGGGATTCGATAATGCATATTTCATATAGGCATTATAGGTATTTCTTATTGCATTTAGATAGGAGTTTTGCATATGTTTGAGTCTAGTTTCGTATATTTCTTGTGAAGTATTCGAGTTCGAAATCTACGCCTTTTTAGTGTTTATTCTGCAGAGTTACATTCTGACCTTGGAAGGATCTTACAAGAGCTTAAGAGACATGTTTTGGAGCACATGGAGGCTAAGGAAGAGGCTAGAGAGGAGCAAGGAAGCACGACATTGAAGACAATCGAGGAAAAAGAGGGAATCCCGTCACTGAGATGGCGGCGCCCGCCGCCTCTTGCACGGAACGGCGCCCGCCATGGGCCGGTTTCCAGCGATTGCAATTCCGGATCCAAAGATTCTATTTCCTATTATTTTATTATTATATTTCTAGGGTTTTGCCGATTCTTTGTGAGACTTTATTAGGTTTATTTTGGTTGTTCAGCCGAGTGTTTGTGTGTGTGTGTGTGTGTGTGTGTGTGTGTGTGTGTGTGATTTGGCCTATGAGTTGCTAAACTCATAGTTTCGCATGTTATTCAAAGAAATGGTTGTTTCGATTGTGAAGATTGATTCTACTTAGTTATTCAATTCATATTCTTATTTATCATCTTGTGCTTATTGTTGATATTTGTGTTCCTTTCTATGATTGATTACCATGTTAGGAATTGAATCTTAGCAATGAATTCATTGTTGTGTTTTTGATAGCAAACGAAGGTATTGAAGTAGTGATATTTCTTTGTCTTTGTAGTGGATGCTTTCAATTGATCTATGTTGGGGATATGTCGCTTTTGTTCCGGTTTGTCTTAATTGCATTGAATCAATATACCATTTGGTCTAATTACTTGAGTCTTTAATGCTATTCTTTATTGATATTGAATAAGATGATTGTATCTCTGCGAATATCTCAACTTTAGTCAAGTAGACATATGTTTATGAGTAATTGATAAAACAATCCTAGGACCATGAATCTCAACCATTGTCAGAGAATTATAGGTGAAATATTTTATCTACCTTATTATCAATTTACTTTGCAATCATAAAGTTGGGTACTTTACATCTTGGTTATTTGTCTTAAATCATTGTTTGGTCATAAGAGTTTTTGGTAAGAGTTATTGAGTAGCAAATCGCTTCTCCTTGTGGGTTCGACACCAGACTTAATTGCTATACTAGTAGTTATTTGGTTGATCAAGTGATTGATTTGCTAATCTATTGGTTTTGTGTTTGAGTTTGGATTTTATTACTATTTGGTAAAGGGCGAAAGTGCCAACGACGTTCGTCCCGCATCAGAAGCCATGGTAGTTGGCGTTTCTTTGGTGATGACGACTCCGAGCCTTCTTGATCGGAATCGAAGGTGCTGACATCGGGTCAAAATCGGAGGAAGTCGTCAATGGTGAGTGAAAGTGAGAGTTGGCTCACAAACTCTCCCCATCCATTAGTGATGAGTGTTGAGGGGCGTGTGATGAGTGTTGCCTCACAAACTATCCCCATCAATCAATGAGGAAAAAATCATTTGGGTGGGAAAATTGATGTGGTATCTTGGATCAGCAATAGTCATGCAGCCGGGGTGGATTTTTCTCAATTAATATCGAATGTATCTGGTGGATTCTTGTGCACACTCATTTGTGAGGTGCTCAGTAACAAGCTAATTTCCGTTGTTTGGTGCTCATTTCTAAATGAAGGGGTTGTAAAGCAAGAGGTGGAGTTTTAATTTGTGTTTGGCATTGAAAGGGAAGCTGTACAAGGGGAAGTGGATGCAAAATATGGCAATTATGGCTCCACCAGATCTAGTTGTGGGCGGTTGAATCCCAACAACCACAATCGTACGTGATCGACCGACGGAGTTGACAAGGCGATGATCGATTCCTTTCCAACGATTTCTTACTCAGTTGCCAAAGAGATGAACATGGGCGTCGGGTCGCTGGAGTGCGCCGTGTGTTTGAGCGAATTCTCCGGCGAGGAGCTTCTCCTGCTACTTCCGAGATGCGATCATGTCTTCCAACCCGATTGTATAAGATAAATGGATACAAGTTCCACACATTACAAAGGGGAGATGGAAAAACTACAATGAATAGCGGAGTTTGGGTGAAAGGATCAAACTACACCGATGATGAAGATGATTATTATGATCTTATTGAAGACATAATTCAATTGGAATATCCAGGCACCCATCCAAAGACAGATGTCGTTGGTTTCACCCAAAAAAGGGAATGCGCAATGGAAAAAATGACATTGTATATGTCAATCCTAAACAAATATATTGGACAACTAGTCCATTTATTTTGGCACAACAGGCAATTCAGGTTTATTATGCTCCGTATCCTGGTGCAAGGGGAAATCATGCTGATTGGCAAGTTGTATGTAAAACTAAAGCACGAAGCAATGATTGAACAGAGATGGATTGGCACTGAAGAAGCATATCAACCCGAGGAAATAGTTAATTAATGTGCCAATAATTGATGAAGTAATTATTGAAAATCTACACGATCCTATTGGAGTTGACGAGGATGGTGCAAATACTCAGATACTAGAAGATGAAGATGAAATTATTGGAGCTTCATGTTCAGAAGAAGAAGACACTAACCCAGATGAGAATCATGATGAAGAAATTAACGAAGAAGAAGAAGATTTTTAAAATGCAAGACTATTACCTGTAAGTATTAAATATAGATTTGCTTTCAACCATTGGATATAATTTTAATATTTATAGCTCTAACTTTATCGGAGTTTATTCTTGATAGATTACATATTTAAATATTGTATAGTGTATGCCCCCCCCCCCCCGGCCGCCGCCCTTCTCCCTCTCGCCAGTCCCTGCCGCCTCCCTAACCACTGCCCTTCTCCCCTTTTGCCGCCCCTCTCCCTCTCGGCACTATGGCCGACAACACTAAGCCTCTATTCCACTCCGCCCTCACTATCTCCGGCATCAATAATTGCATCCCCCTACCCGCCTCCTGCCACTTCAGAAGCCCTACCACCACCTACTCGCCTCCTGCCTCCGGTCGCGGTCAGGAGACCTCTCCGCAACAAGGTCGCGCCTGCAGCATGGTCGCGCCCGCAGCATAGGTGGAGTGGTGGCCCTCGCCCTTGGAACGCCGCCCCTAGATGGTCCCCGTTGCCTTCAACCCTCATTGGATGCACTCCGGCTATCCTGCCCCTCGACATGCCAGTCCTCAGGCCTATTTGACATCGTTTGATCAAGGCTATGTTCCGCCTGATGTGCATCACGCCTTCTCCTCTATGTAGCTGACACCTACAGGCTCCTCTTTGTACATGGACAGTCGTGCCACCTCACATATGACGAACTCTTCAGGTACCCTCTCTTCTATCTCCTTTAAATGTCCTGCACACTCTATTATCGTCGGCAATGGTGGTCGCCTCGCTACTTCGGGTATTGGCCACGCCACATTACAGACCCCAACCCACCCTCTACACCTTAACAATGTCCTCATTGCCCCAAAGATTGTCAAAAACCTTATCTTTATCCGTCGGTTCACTACTGACAATAACGTTTCTCTTGCGTTTGATCCATTTGGTTTCTCTGTCAACGATCTTACTACGGGGGTTACTTGCCTGAGATGTAACAGCACCGGGGAGCTCTACCCTGTCACATCGCGATCTACATCTCGTTAGTCGTGTCCAGTCGCTCTCTCAGCATCATCGTCTAGCCTATGGCATGCATGCCTTATGATACGTTTGGGATACCCGATCCTTTGCCTGTGGGCTCAAGATCAAGAACCACGGCGTATATTTGCCTGATCTTGCAATGCTCTTCCAATATCTCCTGATTGAACAATTAAGTAAACTAATTAAAAAAACCAATTATAGCGACGGAAATAAACTAACTAAATTTAAACTAATGAAATAATAGTGGAAAGGGAACAAGGGAATCGAGGGACAGAAAGGTGTGCGCGCTGGGTCTCGGGCACACAGGCGATGTGGCCTCAGGGCATGCAAGCAGGGGCGCGCGGGACTAGGCTTCGCTCGCTGGAAGCGAGAGCAGAGTAAAGAGGATGCGGAGCTACAAAGAGCGAACATGAGAGCGAGAGTGAGAAAGCAAGAACCAGAGACGCGAGAGTGCCTATGCGCGCGGCGCCGTCGAAGTCGCGCTAAAAGGGAGGTAGCTCAGATGCGGACGATGCCAAGGCTGGCTTCCTCTTCTTGTCACGGTTTCTCTAGGGTTTGGGTGATGTGTTTGGATTCGGTATTGATGAACAAGGGCGATGGTGATGATTGAGTTCCGAGTAACTTTAGAACACAAGAGCACGAAGGTGTTTGGGATTGAAATCGAAGAACCCTTAATCCATAAAGGGTTTCTCCAATTCTATTCAATCTAATTAATTCAAAGTACATGTGTATGTTTAAATAGAAAAGCTATGGAAGATCTAACCAATCCTTCATTGTAAAGGAAAGGGTTTTGGATAGATCTAATTTATCTAAAGATAATTAAAACAATCCTAAGATAAGTAATTCCTAAATAAGATGGAATTTAAATAACTTTGTGTACAAGAATTAATCTAGAAGAGATATAATCCTTGTAACTTATTAATTCTACTTACATAAATAACACTAATTAATTAAGCGCATAAACTAACTCGGCCCAACACCTAATGTACTCGACATGGGCCTTATGGGTACTCGACATTGCTTAGCCCACTCGACTTAGTGTGGTCTCGAGTGGCCCATGTGTATGTCGAGCTCTATTGTCTTCATGACGGATGTTGTCGAGTCTGCATGAGCTTTGTTTGTGGACGGAAGCTCATTTCTTGTGTTGGTAGAGTAGCTTTAAGCCAAGTGATCCAGGGTGGCCTGAACCCTTGCCCCATCGTTCCTTGGTAACGGATAAGAAAGGCTTTGGTTGCATCTTGAATCTTTTTGCCCCTTGTACGAGTGATAGGGCCGTCGAATGGAACCTTCATATTGTCCTCAATGTCACCAAGAGTAATCGATAATTGCACTGCATCATTCTCCTCCACTTGACTTCGATTTGTCCTCAAATCGTCATCAGAGTCATCGCCAGGCATGAACAAGGGTAGATCGACGACGTTGAATGTGAATGAACGTTGTACTTATCGGCAAGGAGATCCAGCTTGTATGCATTAGGACCCATCTTCTGAACCACTTTGAATGGTCCATCTCTCCTGGGGTCCAGCTTAGACTTCCGTTGTTGCGAAAACCTTTCCTTTCTGAGATGCAGCCATACCAGATCACCAACGTTGAACTGCACATCCTTGCGATGCTTGTCCTTCAGGGCCTTGTATTGCGCAGTCTTCCTTTCTAGCTGCGCCTTGGTACGCTAATGCAAGCGCTTGATGAAGTCCACTTGCTTAGCTGCATCCATGCTCTCCTTTTCCTTGAGCGGCCGAGGCATCATGTCCACTGGGGTCAGTGGGTTTCGGCCATAAACAACTTCGAAGGGGGTTTGCTTCGTTGCAGAGTGCCTAGACATGTTATATGCAAATTCTACAAATGGTAAGCATTCTTCCCACCTCCGGAGGTTAGTTCGCAGCATGACTCTAAGGAGAGCCCCAAGGGTTCTATTTGTAACCTCAGTTTGGCCATCAGTTTGGGGGTGACAAGAAGTAGAAAATAGCAATTTTGTACCCAACTTAGACCATAAAGTTTTCCAAAAACAGCTTAAGAATTTAGAGTCACGATCAGAAACTATAGATAAAGGCAATCCATATAAGCGAACAACATCTTTAAAGAATAAGTGTGCAACATGAATAGCGTCATCAGTTTTGTGAATTGGAATTAAATGAGCCATTTTTGAAAATATGTCTACAACAACAAAGATAGAATCCTGACCCTTAGAAGTTCTAGGTAATCCTACAATAAAATCCATAGAAACATTTTCCCAGGGTGCATTAACAATAGGCAAAGGTTGATATAGACCATTAGAATTGGCTTTCGATTTAGCTTTAGCACAAGAGACACAACTTTTGACAAATCTTAGCACATAATTAGACATTTTAGGCCAAAAGTAATGTTCCTTAAGTCCAGCCAAGGTTTTTTCAAAACCCCCATGTCCCCTAGACTCATGAATTTCTTGAGTAAGCAATCGTCGAATAGAAGAAGATGGGATACAAAGCTTTCCCATCTTAAACAAATAACCATTATCAAGAAAATATGAATCAACTTCACCTTTGGACACACATTGAGCATATATATGTTGAAAGAAACTATCAGAAGCATACAGTTTCTTTATTAAAGCAAAACCCAAAACATGTGCATCCATATGGTTTAGGAGGACATACGTACGTGATAGCGCGTCTGCTACCATATTATCCTTTCCCTTCTTGTGGTGAACCACATAGGAAAAGGTCTCCAGAAACTCCACCCATCGAGCAAGGCGTCTGCTGAGCACTGCTTGTCCTTTGAGGTACTTCAAAGCTTCATGATCCGAATGAATCACAAACTCCTTAGGCCAGAGGTAGTGCTGCCATGTCTGTAAGCATCTGATAAGCGCGAAGAGATCCTTGTCGTAGGTAGAATGCCCTCTGATGTGCGTCAGTCCAGTGAAACGTCACATCCTTCTTGGTCAGCTCATGGAAGGGGGGCGACAACAGTGCTGAAGTCCTTGACGAAGCATCGATAGAAGTCAGCAAGTCCCAGAAATGAGCGGACATGTGTAGGAGTCTGAGGCTGGGACCACTCCTAAATAGCGCGAACCTTCTCCTCGTCCACCTCTAATCCAGATGCAGACACTACAAAACGAAGGAAAATGGTAGACTCGGATGCAAAAGAACATTTTTTTAAATTGACATATAATTTATCTTTTCTTAGACAATCAAAAACCAATTTTAAATGACTAAGGTGATCATGCAGGGTCTTGCTATAGATTAAAATATCGTCAAAGTATACAAAGACAAATTTTCCTAAGTATCTCCTGAGGACATGGTTCATAAGCCTCATAAAAGTAGAAGGAGCATTTGTTAACCCAAAAGGCATTACTAACCATTCATATAAGCCATACTTAGTTTTAAAAGCCGTTTTCCATTCATCTCCCTCTTTCATCCTAATTTGATGTTATCCACTTCTAAGGTCAATTTTAGAGAAAATACAAGCATCATGAAGTTCATCAAGCATATCATCTAAACGAGGAATAGGGTGACGATACTTAACCGTTATTTGGTTGATTGCACGATAATCAACACACATGCGCCAAGAACCATCCTTCTTTGGAACCAAGATGACAGGCACGGCGCAGGGGGGAGAGGCTTTCTCGCACAAAGCCTTTATCCAGCAGCTCCGTGACTTGGCGTTGCAGCTCCTTTGTTTCCTCAGGACTAGCTCTATAGGCGGCGCGGTTAGGCAAGGCTGCGCCAGGGACAAAGTCAATCTGATGCTCAATCCCTTGAGTAAGCGGTAATCCTTGTGGTAGATCAGCTGGAAGGACATCTAGATAATCCTGTAACATAGCAAAAATAGGTGCAGGAATATGACTCAAATCGACAACATTTAGCAATACCTCTTTCATTACCAAACGGATGTGAGGACGATGTGCATTCCAGGTGATGGTCACTTTTTGTGGTTGAGAGACCAATGAGCGGCGTTCAACAGAGCCCTTGAGCGAAGAAGAAGAGGGCTGAGGTGATGCCGAGTGGGAAGGGGTTGGCGGCAAGGAGGCCGCGGGGGTGGGGCTGGGGGGCCGCGGGCGTGACAGTGATGGCCGCGGGGGCGGTGTGTGCATCTGGTCCTCCCTGGAGCTTCTCCTTCCTCTGGGCCTCCTTCTGGGCATCCTACTAATGTTTCTTGCGAACCTGTTCCTTCAAAACAGCTTGAGGCGAAAGGGGTAGGAGAGTAACTCTCCTCCCATCAAATGTGAAGGCATATGTATTCGCACGACCATCATGAATAACAGAACGATCATATAATCAAGGACGGCCTAGAAAGATATGACTACAATCCATTCGAGCAACATCACATAACACTTTATCATGATAAGATCCAATAGAAAATGAAACTAAACGTTGTTTAGTGACCATTATATTAGATCCATCATCAGTTATGCCATTTAAACCATAGTGAGTAGCTCTAGGAGTAGTAGTTAAATGGATGAAATCCACTACCTTTTCATTGATGAGATTGCAGCAACTCCCATCGTCGATGATGACGCTTAAGTTAGCCTCGCGAACCACACACTTGGTGTGGAAGATGTTCTCCCTTTGATCAGCCATGGGGGACTCCTGAATATGTAGGACCCGCCAATTGACAAGGCAGAGTACGTCATCGAACTCTGTGGTGTTGATTTCTTCATTAGGCTCAAACGGCTGGTCCTCCTCCACTTCGCTTGAAATTACATGGTCCTCGACAGTCTCCTCCTCGTAGTAGTGGTCTCCTAAATCATTGAGTAGGACATTCCTTAACTTTCCGAGGGCATTCGCGAGAGACATGCCTAAAACCACCACAAGTGAAGCAGCGGATGTCTTTTGTGCGCTCCATAGATGGTGTAGCAACCCTTCTAGTTTCAACCTGATAACCCTGTTGAGGTGAGTTGGAAACTCCCTTTTGCTGCATAGAAGGGTTAGTAGTAGATCTAGATTGACCAGAAGAGTTAAAAGGGACAAATCTGCGACCTTGGAAGGTCTGGTCGAATCTTGTCCTCTAGCATAGCTGCTTCTGCTACTACTGCTACTGCTCATACATAAGCTATGTTTTATGACATAAAGTTTTAATATCTCTAATAGAATGAATAGCCAAAGGATTTTTAATAGAGACATTAAGGCCAGGAAGAAATTGGGTACATAAAGCATGTTTAGTAAGATAAACGTTAGCCTGATGAGCGAGTCGTTCAAGCTCGTCTTTGTAATCCATGGGTGAGTGAGCTCCTTGGCGGCAAGAAGCTAGGTGCATCCTCATGGTCTCCGTGTACTCCTCAGGCACATGTCGTTTCTTTAGAAGATAGCGAAGTTGTGGCCAAGTCTCAACAGGTCGCTTGTCCCTGACGACGGCGCATCTCACGAGTGTGGAACCACCAGATACGAGCCTTACCCGTCAAATGTAATATAACAACTTCCAACTTCTCTGTGTCCTCATAGCGTAGATGTTCAAGCAAATAGTCAGTATGATTTTCCCAAACAAGATAAGATTCAGGATCACTGGTTCCATCAAAAGTTTCTAACTTAATCTTAACATCGCGCCTTTGCATAGCTTGTGCATTATCAAATCTAGGATGACCAAAATTAGGAGGAGGTAAATCATCAAAGTTAGGGTCTACCTCTTGGTATGCGTCCTCCAAATGGGGCATGTCGCACAGATCAGCATTGTTGCGGCTGTCATCCCAGTTAGATATGATGAACATCGGATTCGTGTGTTGTTGATGATGCTGGTGTGGCTTGCCCTACTGGTGATGTCGATGGGGAGTGTGCTCCTGGCGATCTTGGTTGCCACTGAAGCCCGCTAGATGATCATTATCATTCTCTCCATTGAAAGGTTTAGGAGTAGCAGACTTAAGCTTAAAATGTAATTGACCAGAAGGAGGTGGTTGACCAGAAGGGGGAGTATTACCTATAGAAGGTTATTACCTGTAGGTGGTGTATTACCTAGAGGAGGTGTGTTAACTAGAGGAGGTGGAGGCGGCTTACTTCCTGAAGGAGGTGTAGATCCAGAAGCCTCCATCTATTTTTGACTCCTCTATTTGCCGAGCAACTGCCTGGGTGATCAGGGTGGAGAAATATGAGCGATCCTCAGAACGTTCCACGGCTCGACGATTTTCAGTCTCTGCCAGCTCCTTTCGCATATCCAGGGTAGAGGCTTGGACGGCAGAGTTGATAATATACTGCATATCAGATGTAGAAAGGCCAGTAGGTGGGGTAGGGGAAGGGTTGGGGTCGCTATCGTTCGCCATGTTCTTACAATATCAGAAGAGCAACAAGTAAACGAAGCAAAGACCAGAAACCAAGTAATGCAAGCCCTAATGATTCCTAAGAGTGATTCAGTTTTAGAAATCAAAGAGGCGAGAAAACAAGGCACTACATTCAAGCAATTCCCCTAGACATAGAATTTTTCAATATTGAAGACAGCAAGTAAGATCAAAATTGCAATTTAAATCAACCACAAGTCGGATATCAAGGATAGCAAGTATAAACAAGCGGCTAATGTGAAAGAAAAAGAATACAATGCGAGGCAATAATAATCGAACAAGATGATGGTATAAGCAATGCAATCACAAGGGTAAGCAAGTGCACACACTCCGTCAACTATTATCTGACGGTTGCAACACGCCGACACGGTTCAGACGGAGAGGGGTGTGACCAAGGCTCCTGTGTCGGTACAGCACAAAATCACACAAAAGAAGGGTTCTTTGTAAAGCTTGAAACCAAATAGATCATCTAACAAGTAGCAAATAAAAGGAAAAAAACAAGATGCCATGAGTTACTAACTCAATCAAAGGTAAAGATGAATGTATGCTTTTTTTTGGAAGCTATCGGCTTTTCTATTTTTTTTTAATAAGATTGTCGCTGTAATGTACTGTTGTATTGCGACAGAAAAATAAAATAAAAAAAAAATAAGCAACGATGATTAGGGTGGCTCAAAATGAACCCGACCCGGAAACCCGACCCGACCCGACCCGAAAAACACGGGGTTGGGGTTGACCCGAGACCCCCACGGGTCGGGTCTCGGGTCGAATTTTAGAAAATCCCGGGTCAACGGGCGAGTCGGGGTCAGACCCGGCGGGTCTCGGGTCTGACCCGGTGACCCGGATTTTTTTTAAAAAAAAAATATATATATATATACATATGGTATATGTATACACCATTGTAGATAACATGTATACTTTGTATATATATGTTAATATGTATATAGTGTGTGTGCATATGTATGTATACAGTATGTACTGCATTTTTTTTTTGATCAGAGCATACACTGCATTTGGAGCATATACACTGCATTTGTATATATATGTTAATATGTATATGCACACTTAAATACTAGATATTATATATATATATATATATATTGTATAGTATATATAAGAAAAATAATAAAATATAAAAAATATTATAAATCTATATGTGTTACGCCTTTGAAAACCGTAAAAAATATCGGAATTTTAAAACTCGGGTTTTCGGGTGAACCCGTCACCCGACCCGGAAAACCCGGAATTACAAATCTCGGGTTCGGGTCGGGTGGCGGGTCGTATTTTTAAAAATCCCGGGCCTTCGGGTTGACCCCCACCCGGAATATTCGGGTCGGGTCGGGTCGGGTCGACCCGGATGAGCCACCCTAACGATGATCTAAAAGTAAGCGAAAATAAGGAAATAAGGTAAATAGGCTAGAAACTGGAAAAATTAAGGTTCTTTAGTGGTGCAAGTTTATATAATGCTTTAATCTAAGAATCACATTCATAGGCATGATATGTAGCAAAAAGGAATAAAAGATCAAAACTTGCAATCAAGAACTCAATATCTTCCAAATTAAAGATCCAAACAAGAAATAACTAAAATAAAGTGCCAATTTTTAGGGTGAATAATAAAGATTTAAATTTTATGCATCGGGAATGGTGAAAAATAAGGCACGAAAATAAATCACTCAATTAAAGAATCAAGAGAGTAAAGAGCTTGCATACACCTAAAATCTGATACCACTTGATACGTTTGGGATACCCAATCCTTTGCATGTAGGCTCAAGATCAAGAACCACGCCGTATATTTGCCTGATCTTGCAATGCTCTTCTAATATCTCCTGGTTGAACAATTAAGTAAACTAATTAACAAATGAATTATAGCGACGGAAATAAACTAACTAAATTTAAACTAATGAAATAGTAGCGGAAAGGAAACAAGGGAAGCGAGGGAGCGAAACGTGTGCGCGCTGGGTCCCGGGCAGGCAGGCGCTGTGGCCTCAGTGCGTGCGAGCAGGGACGCGCGGGACTGGGCTTCGCTCGCTGGAAGTGAGAGCAGAGGAGCGAGGACACGGAGCTAGCTAGAGCAAACACCAGAGCGAGAGTGCGGAAGCAAGAATCGGAGGCGCGAGAGCGCCTGTGCGTGCGGCGCCGTCGAGGCCGCGCTCGCTGGGAGTGAGCTCGGATGCGGACGATGCCAAGGCTGGCTTCCTCTTCTTGTCACGTTTCCCTAGGGTTTTAGTGATGTGTTTGGATTCAGTATTGATGAACAAGGGTGATGGTGATTATTGAGTGCTGAGTAACTTTAGAACACAAGAGCACGAAGGTGTTTGGGATTGAAATCGAAGAACCCTTAATCCATAAAGGGTTTCTCCAATTCTATTCAATCTAATTAATTCAAAGTACATGTGTATGTTTAAATAGAAAAGCTATGGAAGGTCTAACAAATCCTTCCTTGCAAAGGAAAGGGTTTTGGATAGATCTAATTTATCTAAAGATGATTAAAACAATCCTAAGATAAGTAATTCCTAAATAAGGTAGATTTAAATAACTTGGTGTACAAGAATTAATCTAGAAGAGATATAATCCTTGTAACTTATTAATTCTACTTACATAAAATAACACTAATTAATTAAGTGCATAAACTAACTCGGCCCAACACCTAATGTACTCGACATGGGCCTTGTGGGTACTCGACATTGCTTGGCCCACTCGACATAGTGTGGTCTCGAGTGGCCCATGTGTATGTCGAGCTCTATTGTCTTCATTGCGGATGTTGTCGAGTCTGCATGAGCTTTGTTTGAGGACGGAAGCTCATTTCTTATTTTGGTGGAGTAGCTTTAACCCAAGTGATCCAGGGTGGCCTGAACCCTTGCTCCGTCGTTCCTTGGTAACGGACAAGAAGGGCTTTGGTTGCATCTTGAATCTTCTTGCCCCTTGCACGAGTGATAGGGCCATCGAATGGAACCTTCATATTGTCCTCAATGTCACCAAGAGTCGTCGATAATTGCACTGCATCACCTTGGTCATCCCAGTGTTGCCATTTTAGATGTCCTTCGTTCTCAAAGTCTTGTCAACTGTAATAAAGAGCTACGCTCTAGTTTATGTTCTTCCTATTAGTTAGGCAAACATGTAAGACTGCCATTCCAATGGCCTTCGAACTCCACCCTTGCATGTTTTGATATCATTCATAGTGACATTTGTACCTCTCCTGTACCTAGCAAGGATGGTCACAAGTACTACCTTCTATTTCTTGATGATTACACTCATTTTTTTTTATTGATTTTTCCATTGCATTTCAAGTCCCAAGTGTTTTCTATTTTTCTCAAGTTTCATGCTTACATTAAAACACAGTTTATACATCTATCAAATGCTTCAAATGTGACCATGACCGTGAATTTGATAACAAGGACTTTCACTCTTTCTTCACCAGAAATGGCATCTTATATTGGTTGGCATGCCCCTATACATCTCAGCAAAATGGCAAGGCCGAACGAATCATTCGAACAATAATCAACATGATGCGTTCTCTCCTTTTTCACGCATCAATTCCCCTTGCCTATTGGCCTCACGCCTTATCAACGACATGTTATCTACTCAACATCCTCCCTTCTACTACCCTCCAGCATCCCTAGCCAACTCAGGTGTTATATTGCACCCTGCCTAAGTATGATCACCTTCTTACCTTCGAGTGCTTGTGCTTCCCAAACCATTCCTCCACCACTCAACACAAATTTCATCCGCGCTCCACTCCTTGTGTGCTCCTTGGTTATCCGTCTGATCATCGCGGTTACCTTTGTCCCGATCTTCAATGTCATAGGCTTATACTGTCGCGTCATGTTACTTTTGATGAGTCCCGCTTTCCCTTCTCTTCACCTCCTCTCCCCTCTCCCAAACCTAATGTCTCCCCGTCTGAGTCGGAGTCTCCTTTCCCAAACTTCCTCATTGACCAGTGCTCTCCCGATGCTCATGTCTCTCCCCCTCCGCCGCCCAATCCCTCTCCGCCCCCACCACTGCCTCCCATACCTCCCACCAGACCTCACACCCGTAGCATCTCTGGTGTGTTCAGGCCAAGACAGATTGTCTCAATGAAAGCCTCTCATCGGCCCGCTCTCACCCTACCTTAGCCTTGCCATTCCGCCCCCACACCTCCCCAATTGTCGCGACCGCCGCCTACTTCTGCGCCCGCAGCACCCCTCGCCATGACTATGCCGCGACCGCCGCACCTTGTCGTGCCCGCAGCACCTCTCAAACTCGCCTTGCCGCGGCCGCAGCATACAGCTGCGCTCGCAGCCCCACTCGCCCCCACCTTGACCGATTCACCTCTCGCCTCAACCACGGCCTCGCTCTCCTCCATCCTCACCTCCCACAAAATAGCCCTCCTCAACCCGAATTGGCAGGCGGCTATGCTCGACGAATTCAGGGCTCTTACAAGAAATGGCACATGGGTTCTTGTTCCTCGCCCTCCTAAGACGAACGTCATTCGCTGTATGTGGCTCTTCAGACAAAAGTTCAGCTCTGATGGAATGTTACAAAGCTCGTCTTGTGGTCAATGGTCGAGCTCAGCAGGCCGGTATTGATTGTGATGAGACATTCAGCCTCGTGGTCAAGCCTGCCACTATCCGTGTGGTGTCGAGCTTAGCTTTATCGCGACATTGAGCTATTCATCAGCTCGATGTCAAGAATGTCTTTCTGCATGGCCATCTGAATGAGATTGTTTATATGTTTCAGCCGCCAGGGTTCGTTGATTCTGATCGTCCTAAGTCCGTCTGTCTCTTGAAGCGCTCTCTATATCGTCTGAAACAGGCTCCTTGGGCGTTGTTCCAGTGCTTTGCAACTCATCTGCTCCGCTTGGGTTTCTTTGGCAGTCGCTCCAATTCGTCATTCTTTATCTTTCGCTGAGGCATAGACATGGCTTTTCTGTTACTTTACGTCGATGACATCATTCTCACCGCCTCCTCTGATGCCCTCCGGACCTCCATCATTGCCTAGTTGAGCTCTAAGTTCGCCATGTCTGATCTTGGGCCGTTGGCTTATTTCTTGGGGGTCTCCGTGCAGCGTCATGTGTTTGGGTTGTTTCTTTCTCAAAGTAATTATGCTGCAGAATTGTTTCTCGAGCCAAGACGAGCAACTGCAAGCTCAGTGCAAACTCTGGTCCTCTGTTCGATGATCCTACACTTTATCGGAGTCTTGCCGGGGCATTACAATATCTTACGTTCACTCGGCCACACATCAGCTATGTCGTTCAGCAAATCTGCCTGTTTATGCATGCGCCTAGGGAGCCGCACTTTCAGGCCTTGAAGCATATCATACGGTACATCAGTGGTACACTGGATATGGGCACCAAGATCTCCCCTTCCTCTCAGCATGACCTCATCGCCTACACCGATGCGGATTGGGGTGGGTGTCCTGACACACGAAGTTCTACGTCTGGTTACTGTGTCTTCCTCAATGACACCCTTGTGTCCTAGTCGACGAAGCGTCAGTCTGTGGTGTCTCGCTCCAGTGCGGAGGTTGAGTACAGGGGTGTCGCCAACGTTGTCTCTGAGGGCTCCTGGCTGCGTAATCTCCTGCTTGAGCTCCACTGCCCTCTTTAGAAGGCCACCCTGGTCTTCACGGACAACGTGTCTACCGTCTATCTCGCGAGCAACCAGGTCCAACACCAGCGCACCAAGCACATTGAGCTCAATCTCCACTTTGTCCGGGACAAGGTTGCTCTTGCATATGTTCGTGTTCTTCATGTCCTATCCTCTTATCAGTACGCTGGTATCTTCACAAAGGGTTTACCTCGTCAATTGTTTCTCGATTTTCAGTCCAGTCTCACTGTTCGGGAAATTCCACTTTTGACTGCGGGGGTTTGATAGATTACATATTTACATATTGTATAGTGTATGTGCCTATTGGCTCAGGTCCAGTCTTACTCACTCACTTGTAATCTATATATATATTGACATTATAAGGAATGAAACCCTAAAGAGGATTTTATATCAATCATACGTTTCTACCATTCTATTAGAGCTACTAGAATTCTCAGATAAACAAGTGTGCAACTAGTATTTTTTTTAATTATTTTAATAGGAAGAGGTTAAAGATTATCCTTGTTACAAAAATAACATATATAATGTTAATATTAATACGGAGTATTTGAATAAAATAAAATTAGAGAATATCGGCACTATATTATTTGTTAAAAAATTTATCTTCTTTCTTTTTAAAAGATTATAGAAATATTAATTGTTAAGTTCACATTTTATTTGCTTAAGATTTTAAAAGTGAAAATATTATAAGATGTAAAGTAATAATTAAGTATATATAATATGGCGAATAATTTCACCCATGAATATATACGCAAAAATTTCAAGTCGGTCAAGATGATAGGGCGGTCGAGTCCATCTACGCAACAATTTCAGGTCGATTAAGATGATACAACTTTACAGTTGGAGTTGAATCAATAGAGGTGCGAGGATCAAACCCAAACAGAGGAAAAATCTAGAGAAGATGTCTCAATTAAGAAGGAAGAAAATGGTGTTCGAGACAACACCTTAGATGTGGGTATTTGGTCAGACATCATCTCTGAGCAGGGTCGTGCCAAATATTTTGGAGGCCCGGTGCAAAATTAAAATAAAATTTAACCTATTAATTAATTAATCCTAAAGTTTATAGCTATGTGAAATTTTTTTTTATTTGCAAAAAAATATGTGAAAATATTTCTTTAAGAAAAAAGGAAAAAATGTTACTCATGCTATAATATTTATAAATATCATAATAAACTATCTTGATCAAATTTTAGCTTATTTTAATAAAATATTTATAGATAAATAAATTGTTTTAAATATCTTATTAGCATAAACATGCTATAAGAGAAATAAAACATATTGTTCTTGTCTATGTCTTTGTTTATTAATGTTACATATATAAAAGAATCTCTTAATTTCAATTAACATTGTTTTATGGAAGCTATCCGAAAAATATTTATATCTAATAACATGAAAAATATATAAGATGATTACAAAGAAAGAAATGTATAGAAAAAATTTAAAGGGCCCTGTTTATTAATGTTACATATATAATAGAATCTCTTAATTTTATTTAACATTGTTTTATGGAAGCTTTGAAAAATATTTATATCTAATAACATGAAAAATAAATAAGATGATTAGAAAGAAAGAAATGTAAAGAAAAAATTTAAAGGGCCCCACTAAAGATGATTTACGATAACAAAAAAGTAAAAAAATAAAGAAAGAAGGGTGTTAAAAAATTAAAAACTCCACTAAAAAAATACTGTGTGCGAAGAACATCGGGTGGGATCGAACCCGGGATGCCCGGATGTGTGGGAGATGTTTCTTAAGGCTTACCGCTACGCCGACTCAACATTTAGTTAAATTTGGGAAGCAAAATATATACATATAGAAGTTTTATCTTATTGGGCCCCAACAATTTTGGAGGCCCTGTTCCGTAGGCCCACTTGAACATGCCTATGGCACGGACCTGCTCATGAGAATGATGTAGATGCACGCAGTCGGAAAAAGATGATTCCCATTGGTAACAAGCTGCTTCTATATTGATATCTATTTTCAAGTAGTAACTAACCATATAATTAATTAATTTTTGATTGTAGGTTTTACGACAAGACTAGTGTTGAAGATCATTCACCATAATATACATTCTTATTTCACTGATCCATGGCCTTCTGTCTCTAAAGTTCCGGACAGTGTTATAAAATTTTGGTGGGTCAAATTTGAAGTGACTTTCACCATGTAGATTTAATTAATGGGTTTCATTATAGTGTGTTTAATTTTATGTCTAATGCATTTTCATTTTGGTTAACTTGATTGATTGTCTTAAGGTTGTAGTGTTTGTATTTCATATATATATATATATATATATATATATATATATATATATATATATATATATCTTAAACCCTATAATAGTATGAACTTCTAAATGAATAGTACCTCCCACTAATCATTATTTTATTGTTTTTTTTGGATGAAAATACCTATTTTGTCCTTGCAAATTGTATTATAATCTTAGATGTATTATACCCTTTTAGGTAATTTCCATCTTTATTTGTAAAATGTCTTTTTTACCCTCCAAAGTTTGAATTTAAAAATATTAATTTTTTTATTTCAATGTCCTTTTATGTCTTTTCAAAATTATAAAATTTCATATTTAATTAATTTCACCCAACTTTGTGTTTTTTTCTTAAAATACACAAATTACCACTTTAAAGTTTTATTAAATCAATAATACTTTATGTTTTTAATTTAACTACCCAAATTGTAACTTTTAGTTTTATTAACTATAAATATAAAATTTCATTTACATCAATTTCACCCAATTTTATGTTTTTTCTTAAAATACCCAAATCGTAACTTTAAAGTTTTTTCAAATCAACCATATTTTATATTTTTGAATAAATTTTTAAAAGACTACCCTTCTTCACATTTTCTAATTGAAAGACAACATTCTTATTACCTTAATGAAAATTTCAAAATACCATACTTACAGTTTCTTATAATGATTTTTTTTTTACTACTCTATCTATTCATTAAAACATGTCGTCTATCCAATATCCATGCATGCTTTTTTAGAATGATATAAATTATCCAATTTTACCCAATTTTTATCAATTTCATATTTCATCAATTTCTCCCAATTTTATATTTTTTCTTAAAATACCCAAATTGCAACTTTAAAGTTTTCTCAAATCAACCATATTTTATGTTTTCAAATAAAATACCCAAATGATAACTATTAGGTTTTCTTAATCAACACGATTTTAATCAGATAATAATAATAATAATAATAATATTATTATTATTATTATTATTATTATTATTAAGCTTTAATAATGATAATAATAATAACAACAACAACAACAACAAAAACAAAAATATCTTTTTTTTTTAATTGTAATGATTAGGATTTTTGAACTTTATAGTTTTGGATATCTTTTTTCATTTTGATTAATACATTTTTTAAAAGACTACCCTTCTTTACATTTTTTAAATTGAAAGACATCATTCAGATTACCTTAATGAAAATTTCAAATATTATACTTACATGTTCTTATAATGGTACAATTATTATTTTTACTACTCTATCTATTAATTAAAACATGTCGTTTACTATACATACACACTTTTTTAGAATGATATAAATTATACTCGTATAAAATATCAACTTTTTTTACATTTGATTTTATAATTTCATAAGCATGAAGTTGCTAAAAAAATTGTTAAAAAAAAGTTAATATTTTATATAGTTTTTAACAACTAAAAGCATGCATGAATAATAAAACATCAAGTTTTAATTAATGGAATGAGTATTATATATAGCAATTTACGGAAAAAAATAACCCGGGTAGAATTATGTGCACATATGAATATATATTTACATACCTATAAAAAGTAATGTGTACAATTTTATAAGGAAAACAACCAAGTTATAACTATTTGCACATATAAATATTTACATGCATATACAAAGTAATGTGAATAATTTAAATATGATTAAACCGCGCGCGAACGCGCGCGGCATTTGACCTAGTATATATATATATATATATATATATATATATATATATATATATATATATATATATATATATATATATATATATATATATATATATATATATATATATATATATATATATATATATATATATATATATGAAATATTTTGTGTTATCTAATGTTTTTTGGAGCAAATGTAGAAGCATTTTATTGGGATGCATGTGATGGTCCATTGATTAAGGCCAACTGGAGAACCAAATGTAGTGCACATATAAGGAACCAATTTAATGATGCTAGAGATAGATGTTACAAGATGAAATGAGTTAGCCTTGACAATTGGGTTAAACTATGGAAATATTGGAAGACTAATTACATATTCAAACACTCTAGGCTGGTCAATAAGTATAATAGAGCATCCGAAGGTCGGGATGGCACTACGATTTACACAGGTGGATCTAAATCCGTTGCTGAATACGAGAAAGCATTTGTAAATACTTGTCTATATATGTCCCCATTGCTTTATTTTTATTTTTTTTGTAAAGTGTTGTAACCTTTATAATATGCATTCTCTACATGTGCATGCAGGAAGAAAAGAATGGTTGGAAAATGACTACAAACGAGCTTCTTAAGAGAATCTATCAGTGCAAAAGAACTGGAGATTGGACGGGCGAGAGTGCAAAAAACTAGAGATTGGTCAATAAGTATAATAGAGCAAGTAACACATTATGAAAGTCATTTCATCGCGTCATCCACTCCACGAGACCACATCGTTCTCCATAAATCATTCAACCAATTCCGCATGTTCATATACATTATTTCCGCATATACCTCAACAGTTCATCAAAATCATAAGACATATTTTGTGTGATATAAAATCATACTACCTCATCATAATTATCCAACATTTAATCTCTTATAATAGATCACCGCAAATCATGCATGCTATTAGTCACACATATCAAAACATCATGCTAGTCAGTCACCGAGCAAGTCAGATTCTCAAGTTTAGTTCCAAATCTGTTTCAAGCCCGAGTTAGAATCTCGACCCTTGTAATTGTTAGCAAAACTCCTTTTTCAATTATTTATTAAATCATTTTCCAACCTTGAAATTCTTTTCCAAATTCTCTTTTTAAATTGACGAGTCTTAATAATTTATTTTTAAACTCCTAAATCATTATATGTTATAATTTAAAACACCATTTATTAAATACATTTATAAAACATCCCTAAATCTTTTATAAAATAATTCCAACCCATTCTTATTTAATAAAACCAACCCTTTATAAATCTCTCAAAATAATATTTTATCTTTTAAATCCTCATAATATTATATAATAATTTAAATACTGCTAATTAGTTAAATAATTAACGGATAATCCGAACCGAACCAAACCGAACCGAACCAAACCCGCTAATTTATAACCCCAACCGGTTAAATATATAACAAAACAAAGAGGAGGGCCCCACGACAAGTCTTCTTCTTCCTCCAAATTTTCAAGGATCTCCCGCCCGCCTTGTGCTTCCTCGCTCGCGCCTGGAGGTGCCATTGCCACCGCCCGTCCTCGCCGGAGTTCGAGCTCGCCGGAGATCTCTCTTGCTCGCACTCAAGCATCGCTCGCTCCTCGTACTCACGCTCCCCTTTGCCACACTCTCGAGATCGCTGCTCGTCCTTGCTCGCTCACGCTCTCCCGAGCTCGTCGGAGCTCTCGAGCTCACCCGATCATCCCGCACTCAGTCCTCAATCACTCCCGACTAATCTAAACATCGAATGAAGCATGCATGAATTTGAATCGAGGAAAGAAAGGAAGGCTTGGGAGCTCACCGAGGGTTCGCGACTTTGGAGCTCTCGATCGGAGTTCTGGGCGCCGTCGAATGATCGCGATGGCTCGTCGGACCTGCGCCAGACATGGATGAGCGTGATGGTAGGGCTCGAGAGTGGTTTGGATTAGAAACGAAAGAGAACGGCTTACCGAAGTGGCGAAGCGCGCTCAAACAGAGGAAGGAGCTTCGGTGGCGGTTCCGGCGGCTCCTGGGCTGGGTCGGGGTAGCGCTGGACGTCGGTGGAGGTGCAGGCTAGTGTTGCTTCTGCTTTTCTTCAAGAGATAAGGAGGGAAGAGGTGTGGACGTGAGGTGATCGACGGTTCTTGCCTCGGCAAAAACAGAGGAGAAGGAAGCGGATGTGGTGGTGGTTGACGACGGTGGCGGGGAGGCTGATGGCGGCGATGACTGAGGTGGTGTGGTGGTGATAAAGAAGGAGATGAGGCTGAGGAGCTTTTAGTGGTAGTGGTGTTGGAACGAGATTAAGAGCGGGATGGTGTTGGCGTGAGGTGAAGCCTGAAGGTGATGGCGTGAGGTGAAGGTGAAAGTGATGGAGTAGGGGACGAGGTGAAATAGGCAGGGATGGGTTCAGTTTGCAAGGTACCGGGTGAATCTGAAAGGTATGGTGAGGGTGGAGTGTGGATTTGGTTAAACAAATACCCGAAATTAAATTCCGAATACGCGAATTCCGAATCCCAAAATTAGTTCTCGAATGTTAGTTTCCCCGACTCTCGCTTCCTCGATCAATTAGATTTTTTAAATCGACAAGGATATCACCATCCGATAATTATTTTGAATTTTCGAGGTAAAAGGACGGAAATTGTTCGCCAAATTTTACATTCCGGTCAGAATCCGCTAAACGAGTTTTAAAACCGATTTAATTTCATTTTCAATTCTCTTTTTCCAAAAAATTAGGATCTAAAAAGTCCGAGCCTTTACATCATCCACCTCTAAAAACAAGTCTCGTCCCCGAGACTAAAATCATTTTAAAACAGGGGATGAAGTTTGAAATCGGTGAGTTCAAGGATCATGCCATTGATCCCATAAACACCTCATAAGTGCCCCTATGAGGTCCTCACAGTACCATTGTCGTGATCATAATATCCCCAAACAGACTGTAGTAAGAATGTAATATGGGCCCCTACCACACCCTTACTCCGACTCCTTGGCCATATCATAACTCAAATACTTATATCCACTTTGTGGGGCGTTATAATGAAAACTCGAGTCGCTCTAGTTTCTTAAAATTCAAGTTAGTCCTTTTAAACACCATTCAAAATTCTGTAACTCGACGTTAGTCAAGCAATTTTCAAATCTTAGGAGGTGTAATCATTCACCTCTAAGGCTAATCTCATATTTCCTTACTAGGTTCCAAGTCAGAATCAAATCTCATCAATTCGGTTCTATAATCCTAGCAATTCCAATTCAAGGCATCATATATCATAGCAATTGTTCAACATAGCAATCATATCACACATTCATAACCGGGTCAAACTCATGTCACGGATAGTCACATACCATAACATATCTAGCATCATAACGTTCATGGTAGGATTTATCACATCATCTCACAAAAGTTACACACCATGTCAATCAGATAAGCACATCATATCACACAGATAAGCACATCATATCAATCAGGTAAGCACATCGATCATACTCATGCTACTGCCAAGCGTCATCACATTAGAGGCAAACAAGTACTTCTGTACACTAGCATTCCATCGAGTTCAGGGGATAACTATGGTAGTACTAACAGTTCACTATTGTCAACCGCAATACATCGTAGAATCAACATCGTCTATAGCATAGAATTCGCCCTACATTCAGCCCCAAGTAAAGCATACGCTATCACATCCTCAAGAGAACCTGCCTATAACTACCAATCATGACAAGACACGACCACTACCCACTCACATGCAACCTTTCTAGCCTCATAACTACCCGCAATCAAGGTCAATTACCCAAACCACTACTAGGTATTCCAACTCCTATGTCACCAAGCCATCTAAGGGTCAATCCACTTCTATATCCCGATCTCAAGTCCTACCTTCTATTCGACCATTCAAAACTATCTCTCGGAGTTCCCAAATCACAAAATTCCCTCATTCTAACAAACTGAACAACTCGATCTACTACCGAGACTCCATATAGAAACGTCCTTGCCCTAGGGGTCCTCTATGAGTCCCATCGTTACCCTCTAAGAGAAATTCCGAGTCCTCAACTGAACCGCTCTAACGATTGATCTAGACGCTTCTTAACAATCCCGCTTACTATTTCTAGGCTCTCAAGACTCCTCCGGAACATAATCCCCTAAAGAGATATCTCGAGTCACCTTGCTAACCTGATCATACTCCCCGCACCACTAACCACTCTCACTAACCATCCACCTCTAAGAACCCAACTCATACTGATCATCTCACACATGTCACTCTCGACCAACTCTAATGCAGAAATACATCTCGTGCTACTCCCAACCACGAATTACCAAGACCCTCATCACCAGCGCCTATCCTCAAAGACCAGCCACTGATTTTACCTACCCATCCCATTCCAGAACTCACGAAACCTGAACCACTCATGACTCCTCAAGCTGACCTACCCTAGATCCTCTTCCTAAGACTTTCCAAATTTACCTCAAGTTACCACTCGTTAACCACGACCATTGTCCCCAAGGAAGCCTTATGTCACCTTAGCTCGAATTACCCATAACATCGCAACTTGACCAATTCTCCCACGATTTTCCAACCGATAGAACTCCCACAGAACTCCTATGACTTCCTCATCTGAATCTCCCAAGTGCCGCAACTTCACCAATCTTCCAAAACCTTCTTCCTCTAGCGTTCTAAAAGCCTTCTTCCTTGCCTAGCTACCCGTCTTTCCTCAAAGATTCATTTTACACTTCAAATACCTCAATAGCCACAATAATCTCCCCACATCAATCTCGACTCCTTCTTAAATTTCCTCCAACATTGCATCTAGAAATTCTTTCCTCATGAATTCTCCAAGCATTACCAATCCTCCCTAGACAACCCCAATATTCATCACACGCACAACCTAATATGAACAACCTAACATCCAAGACCGATGATTTCCCATGCAATCTTATACTACTCTTCCTTAGCACTTTCTCAACCTCATCCTTTACCGAAATCGCTCCCACTCACAACACACATCACCTAGTCCCAAATTCTACGATTCCTCAAACAATCCTTAATCGATCATCCTCGACATCGTCCACGATTCGCTCATAGACTATCTAGATACCTTCCTTAGCACACCAATCCGTCTCACAACACCTCTCCTCAAGAATCCCCCGATCAACTCCTAGCTCTCCCATCCACCTCTAGGACTATACTAACTACCTCTACCCACACCCAATCTTAAGATCACCCTAATGAAACTAGTCCAGACCTCAGCCAACCACTCCCTTATACTACCCGCACACACTACCTACCTAGACTACCACTTCTCACTAGGACATTTCCCTCGAAGTCTCGCCATACTACTCCACTCCTTACCTAAGACCTGCCTGGAGCTCAACTATACTCACTGACCACTATCTCCGACCAGTCCCAACTCACTCGGCTCTACCCAAGCTAACGCATCCATCCTGCACACCCTCTCGCTCATCTCATGACCAAGAACAAAGACTTCAATCCCTTTACCACTTTCCGATCTAGCTTACCGAAGAATCTCTCGACTCATGCCCAAGAAGAAGAACCACCAGACATATAACCCATAACCTACTCACCAGCAAGTCAGTATACCAAGCACCAAGGCACATCATCATAGACACAAGTTAGTCAGGAAATCATTGCTACCAGTTCAGCACATCCATCATCACACATTCAATTATGTCAAATCTAAGCCTATCACACAACATCAATTCCGATTAGTATAGAAGAATCTGCTATTTGAATTAACAATGCTCTTCCTCGTGTCAGCTGGGAGGAACCTGCTCACGATTGTCATCTTTGAAGCATATTCGTCCTTGTTGCCATCGGTGACGTTGTTCTTGGGGCCTAGGGGTCATGGACCCATCACACTTCCGTTGCGCTGCTCCGGTGCCACTTGGTCGTCAGTCCTTTCTTGCATATCGGCGCTCATCGAAGGATCGTAAGGGTTAGAAGTTACGGAGATAGGAGAGAGACAAGGGCGGACAACACAACTTCCTTAAGAGTTCAGACATGGACTAGGACTAGGGACGATGAGACCAAGGATAAGATCCCAACCCGAGAGTTACAACAATGCCCTTATAATTGTGGCACGCAAACACATAAAAATCAAGAGATATCATCACATTATTTCACACTAGTATGCACCTATCTCAAGGAATATCGATTTATGCATTCATAACATGTTCCTATAATGATCTTTATATGTGCAAAGAACAAGCTAGCAACCTATCATTTCATTCACCAATCATGCTTGACAGACTAAGAACATGTATGGAGAGACTGACATGGGACATATATGGCATAAGTTATGCAAGATCTAGCAAACATCGCAGGATATCATATGCACGACTTATCACTCATTTAGATACACAATTAAGCAAGTCATAATATTACGGAAAGCATGCTAAGATGTACCGTAAAAATCATGCTAAGGGTATGGTCAGTTCATGTAGGGTCGGTATAGCAACTATCTCATCACATACATCCATATTCGCATAGTAAGACTAGGACGTCACATAATCATATGAGGGCCTATAACTGGGAGGTATATGTCTTACATGATACTAGCAATACTCATTTAACATGTATATATTCAATGAGGTCCAATTAGGTTAATCTGACATGCTAAGTCATCTGATTCACATGTTAAACATGCAATGAGAGTTGGCCACACTATCATGGACCTAGTTCATAGGGAGACAGTAATCATGGGAATTCAATACATACGACACATACATCCACTCATAAGTGCAACCATGCAAGGTACCAGGCAAGTCATACTGAATTATACCAATATAGCATGTCATGAAATCACAAGGAGGCTATCATTATAACTTGATAGAATTCTCTAAGGAGAATCACCGAATCACCACCCCGTTTCCCCGTGAGACGCTAGTATGACTTGCTGGACACAAGGACATTCACGCCGTTTCCGAGAGGTGAGGGTAGAACTCGTGTTAGACTCTTGTGGCAGGAAGACGTGTTTGGCCATTACGTGGATCGAAAGGGCTGACTCCATAAGACAACTCACTTCTATATCAAAACGATTTAAATCCTCACCCCCACTAGCATACTCAGGTAACCCTCACATCCGACACGATTTCCGAAGGTAATCAGTTGACCGACCCAAATTTCCCATGGAAGACCCCAACCTCAGGTACGAGACTCGATAGAAGCATCGATAGTGGGATACGAAATAGGACTCAAAACGGGGAGAGCAGATGCTTCTCGACCCTTGCTAAAATGCCTAGATGTTTTTGGTGGGGCGGATGACAGAGTTGGAACCATCGGGGAGTTTGAATTATGTAAGGGCTATTCTGACCAGACAGGAATTTCGATTTACATAAGAACAAGGTTTTCTCCCGCTATCCCATTTGCACGGTTATTCAACACATGATTTAAATCAAGGCATACTGATTAGTTCACTATCCTAAGCACAATAGCACTCAACACGGAAGCAATCAACAAGATTAATATGATCCTCTTCGAGGAGAATCGCCCTCGGGCCCAATTGGATATAATGCATACAATCACAGAGACGATCTATGCCGCCCTTCGAGGGACGACTGACCAGTGGGGCAAGAACCTCACAGCCTCCTAACTCAATACTCCAACATCCGGGGTTTTCCTTGGAGTCTTCTAGGCCCATCTGTAAATAAAAGCTAGTCCTCTGCCTACCGTTCCCCGATTTCTACATCCATAAGGAATGTATATCGCTTTGATTTCTAGATCCAATTAAATTCGTTTTGCCCTTTTGAAAACATTTTCCAAAACCATTTGAAATCATTGGGCGATTTTCAAAACGACTCCAACCTATCGTACTCGGATTGCAAAACCTCAGCTCTGATACCACCTTTGTAACGGTCCGGGATTAGATTTATTTCATTTCAATATGAACAAGAATTTAATTCACTCGAATATAAAAAAAAAATACGGAGCAAGCTGCAACAGGAGCTGAATATGCAACAGCAATCCAAGACTCGTTGAGACGGATTCTGGTCTAGTTGATAGCCTAGTCTTGCCTAGAAAAGTTATCTTAGCCCCCTTTCATAGGTCCTCTTTTTTAGCTTAGCTGTATGCTCATCCAATTGGATTCTCGAGTTACGTTTCGAGGGATGAAACCCCTCGTTGGGATCTTGCGCCCCGAGTACAGGTTGAAGGTTTGAAATCGAAGATGTATAGTTTAAAGCGGGATTTCGTACCCAAATCCGGAAGGTCCGTTGGAGACCCTAGGGTAAACCCATGTACCTGTCCTAAGTCTACAACGCGAAAAATCCTTTATCATGCAAAGGGCATAAGTTCTGAAAACGATACAACGGGCGCCACGGCAGAGCCGGGTCAAAACAGAGTATAAGTAGGGAGAAATCCTAAAAGCATAAATTTGGTGAAGTGAAGGTTCAAAGACTCACTCTCCGCCATATGAATGGACCCCGTCATAACAGCACGAAATCAAGCAGTGAAACGGGTACCTGAAACTATACCACAAAGTCAGGCCAAGAGTCCACCAGCGCGTCCTCTGATCGTGCTGAGGACATATTATATGCCTATACCTAGAATAAAGGATGCCTTCATGCGGTACTGAAATATTAACCACACTATCATGCTCCTAATTCATATACGCATAATATTAAGTAAGGCCTTAACAAAGAATACCAAGTGGTATATCCCTCTTCTACCACCACCTCTCTTCCAGATATGGTGGAGACTGGCCAGTTCGATTCTATAGCATATCGAATCTCATCATCATATCGTGGATCTTGCGAAAATAAAATAATAATGTTGATAATAGTAAAGGTGTTCCAACGACTCGAATGACTCAAGACGAAACCCGATGGAGCTGGGTTGTCCTATGACCCTAGGAAGGACTCTAGGACTCACAGATAATGGCCGTTCTATATTCAAACGCAACCAGAATAAGGATGCTCATTCGTAAGTGCAATTCCTAAGCATGATACTACATGACATGCTTTTATGCATATGCAACACCTACATACTATATGAGACATCAGGCAAGAGGTACTGGTTACTGAGTAAGCCCCGAAGGGCTTACCTGGCTAGCAGATCAGCAACAGCAGAATCCAGCACACAGTAGTCACAATCACAGCGTATCACCTAGTACATAATGGAATATACATAAGTCTACATCCAACTATTAAGCACTCAAGCACACCTCAATCAATAGAGCAAGTAACACATTATGAAAGTCATTTCATCGCATCATCCGATCCACGAGACCACATCGTTCTCCATAAAATATTCAACCAAATCCGCATGTTCATATACATCATTGCCGCATGTACCTCAACAGTTCATCAAAATCATAAGACATATTTTGTGTGATATAAAATCATACTACCTCGTCATAATTATCCAATATTTAATCTCTTATAATAGATCACCGCAAGTCATGCTATTAGTCACACATATCAAAACATCATGCTAGTCAGTCACCGAGCAAGTCAGATTCTCAAGTTTAGTTCCAAATCTGTTTCAAGCCCGAGTTAGAATCTCGACCCTTGTAAGTGTTAGCAAAACTCCTTTTTCGATTATTTATTAAATCATTTTCCAACCATGAAATTCTTTTCCGAATTCTTTTTTTAAATTGACGAGTCTTAATAATTTATTTTTAAACTCCTAAATGATTTTATGTTTTATTTTAAAACACCATTTATTAAATACATTTATAAAACATCCCTAAATCTTTTATAAAATAATTCCAGCCCATTCTTATTTAATAAAACCAACCCTTTATAAATCTCTCAAGATAATGTTTTATCTTTTAAATCCTCATAATATTATATAATAATTTAAATACCGATAATTAGTTAAATAATAAACGAATAACCCGAACCGAACAAAACCGAACCGAATCCGCTAATTTATAACCCCAACCAGTTAAATATACGGAGTATAACAAAACAAAGGGGAGGGCTCCACGACAAGTCTTCTTCTTCCTCCAAATTTTCAAGGATCTCCTGCCCGCCTTGTGCTTCCTCGCTCGCGCCCGGAGGTGCCATGGCCGCCGCCCGTCCTCGCCGGAGATTTCTCTTGCTCGCACTCACACATCGCTGGCTCCTCGTACTTACGCTCGCCTTTTCCTCGCTCTCGAGCTCACCCGATCGTCCCGCACCCAGTCCTCACTCACTCCGGACTAATCTAAACATCGAATTAAGCATGAATTTGAATCGAGGAAAGAAAGGAAGGCTTGGGAGCTCACCAAGGGGTTCACGACTTTGGAGCTCTCGATCGGAGTTCTGGGCATCGTCGAATGATCGCGATGGCTCATCGGACCTGCGCCGGACATGGGTGAGCGTGATGGTAGGGCTCGAGAGTGGTTTGGATTAGAAACGAAAGAGAAAGGCCTACCGAAGTGGTGAAGCGTGCTCGAACAGAGGAAGGAGCTTCGGTGGCGGTTCCGGCGGCTCCTGGGCTGCGTCGGGGTGGCGGTGGACGTCGGTGGAGGTGCAGGCTAGTGTTGCTTTTGCTTTTCTTCAAGAAATAAGGAGGGACGAGGTGTGTACGTGAGGTGATAGACGGTTCTTGCCCTCGACAAAAATAGAGGAGAAGGAAGCGGATGCGGTGGTGGTTGACGACGGTGGCGGGGAGGCTGATGGCGGCGATGACTGAGGTGGTGTGGTGGCGATGAAGAAGGAGATGAGGCTGAGGAGCTTTTAGTGGTGGCGGCGTTGGAACGAGATTAAGAGCGGGATGGTGTTAGCGTGAGGTGAAGCCTGAAGGTGATGGCGTGAGGTGAAGGTGAAAGTGATGGAGTAGGGGACGAGGTGAAATAGGCAGGGATGGGTTCAGTTTGCAGGGTACCGGGTGAATCTGAAAGGTATGGTGAGGGTGGAGTGTGGATTTGGTTAAACAAATACCCGACATTAAATTCTGAATATGCGAATTTCGAATCCCAAAATTAGTTCTCGAATGTTAGTTTACCCGACTCTCGCTTTCTCGATCAATTAGATTTTTAAAATCGACAAGGATATCACCATCCGATAATTATTTTGAATTTTCGAGGTAAAAGGACGGAAATTTTAAAACCGGTTTAATTTCATTTTCAATTCTCTTTTTCCGAAAAATTAGGATCTAAAAATCCGAGCCTTTACCGTTGATACCATAGCCGCTGAAATCTGTTGCAGTCCATGGTGATTAAAAGAGTAGGTAAGGACTCAAGTCCTATAAAAATAAGGAATGGGTAAAAGAAAGAGGAAATTTGGAGATACATTGCCAAGTCGAGTCAGATCCTCATTGGTACTCTTATACTTCAGGTATGCATTTGTTAATTTGGGAGCACTGTTATATTATCTATTTATGTGGACTGCTTTCTAAGGATTTTGCATATGCTTTGTACTCTTTATTGGAAAAAAAATAAAGAGGTTACTGATTTGAGACATAATTCAATCTTAATTTGCAAGAATTATCCCTTATGATTCAGTCTAAATTTCATTATATGTTTCACGCTAGGATTGCACTTTGGGGTTGCTTTTTGCCTCGCTACCTATTTTTGGTGGTATTGCAGGTGTTTTTGAAGGAGTTGTATATGTCCATGGCTACATCGTAAGACAACTCTAATTTATCATTTAGGATTCTTTTCTTCATTGGTCTCATTTGGTTGTTAAATGAACTACTTTAGTGGACCATACTGGCAAATCTAAATATGATTCTAGGCCTCTCTTGAACTTTTAGAAAATAGAGACACACTTATTTTTAAATACACACTTGCATATAAAAAAAATTATACATGTGTTGCTTAAATATTAGAGTATCCTTCTAACACATTCATTGCAACACTATCACACTGATAATGTTCTCTTATGCTTGAGGAGTTTATATTTCCGTTAATTGTTTTGTGTCTTATATTTGTTTGTTGCACTACTAGAAAACTTCAATTATACATTTGTTGTCAACAGATGTCTTTCAAAAAAAATTCCGATCTCTTTGTGCGTGTAGTAAAAGATCAAACTTTCCACATCGGTTTTAAGCAGATGTCTTTTCTTCATTAGAACCCCTCGTTTTTTGTTATGACATATTCACTTGTTGATGCGTATTCATAATTTGTCATTTGAAAACATGTGAAAATGTCCTCCTAAAGCAAAAAAGTGACATATACATCTTTATTGATAAAAATAAGTGATGTCTTAATACAAAATAGACAACAATTTTTTATTGTGTGATCATGTTTATAATCATGTTCGATATATAATTTATGATTTTATATTGTTTTAATTTAACCGACCACATGAAATATAGGCGTAACTGATCTATTTCCATATTATCGACATCACATTTTTTGTTATAACTGATATGTATAACCATATTGACATCTGTTTCAATAGACAGATCTGATGTTAGTTGTATGAATGCACTACTATTTTCATATTTAATCCGATGTGTTATTTTGGGTTAGGCAACACGCTTTTGTCGATAGAACATCGCATTTTGCATGGTCTTCAAAATGGTAGGTCGTTTAATAAAAACATATACATATATACTACCATCATATTGTCACATTTACATAATACGTCGCCGCTATTCATAGCCACAAAATTGGCTAGACACAACATCTCAAAACAAATAAAGCACATCGACGAATATATCTTAGGATCCTAAGAAAAAAAACTTTTTAGCTACGGCTATTTAGATCAGTAATCATCTGGTAGGTGACTTCAATTCAATCCATGTTCAATTACTTGCTTGCATAGAGAAACAATAGAGTAAGCAGAGACAATCTTCCAATCGACGAATTGATTCAGTCTGTTGATGTAAACAGAGACAATCTTCCAGTGAAGATCACCTGCATCAGTAAAATTTGGTAAGAATTACTGGAGTTGGAGACAATAGAGTAAGCACAAAATTGCGAATGCCGGTATAGAGAAAGTTGTGATTTTACCTTTCCTTGTTCGCTTAAGCAACTCGCTACCTCTGTCAAGTAACTCTTTGCTGCATATACCGAGAAAGTTCTCCTCCAGAAGAAGTTCACCGTTGTTGCTACCAGAGAAACCATTACTACCATCGGCACCGCCACTGACCACACCTTTCTCCATTGGGAGAACAGCTGCTATGCTCCAAACATCCTTCAGTACCCTTGATTTTAGTGTTGCTGCCCCGCGCAAAGCTGCAATCGCATTAGCGCAACTCATATCAATCGATGCCACTTTGGGACACACGATTGTAGAATCATACACAAAAAGCAAATTGATCTTTAACATATCATACTACATTTTTTACCTACCAATTAAGAATCAATTAATGCAGAAACTAAACAACAACCATACTCAACAACCACAGTACGGCATATTCAACGGTCACGGGACAAAAGTAACTCGTCGATTTTACTACTTAGACCGACATGTAAGGCACATTTAGTTGGGCACAAATGGTATTACCTGTAGCAGCAACTGCAGTTAACGTCATGATATCACCAGCTGATCGGACGTTGACAGCCGAGCTAAGGACACAAGCCAAGTGCTCGCGCTCAGCACCCATGGCCTCCGCAGCTTTGACACACTGAGCAGCAACTAGTGTTGCAGTAGAGGCCACCGCCATGTCAGTCCTCGCCATCTCCTGGTCCTTACGGGACCTAGAGGAGGCAGCAGTAGCAGCAACTATAGCAGCCACAACGGATGCAACACCAGCAACCAACACAGCGGCGTGAAGCTGAGCATTCTGGGCCCTAGCAACCAACACAGCCTCCCGTGCATGGGACGGGTATAGCCATACTGATTCGTACGGTTGCAGAATTAGTATGGCTATACCCTAACATATCTAATGGGGATTCTGGTGTGCATGGTTACATACGAGTATGTGACTAATATGTGTAGCAGTGTGGGGGTAGCCATGGTGGGAGTGATGAACAACGAATAGGTCAGAGACCAACGGCAATAAACCCAAACATAGATGAAGAATGGGATCACAAGGTCATGAGATGAAAACTAACCTTTGGGTCAATGTTGTCAGGACTGACAGCAGCTAGTGCAGCACCATTTCAGACAATGTTGTCAGGACTGATCTTGAAAACAACCCTTTGCCACCTGGGATTGGCCAAGGATCTGGACTTGATACTATTCATGTGAACAAGTGAAGCAGGCGTCGGTATATATCTGCTCAGATCCATTTCAGACATTTCAGTTCAAAGATGCAAACAACAAGCTCATCTCTCATCATTCAGTAGCATAAGAATTCGGAAACCCAAAGGCAGAAAAGATCAATGAGAAGATGTAAAAGTACATACAGTCATATAGATGCCTTGATATCAAGACAATTATACATTGCATCTAGTATATGGATTTCAAAGCAACAAATTAAAGATTTGTCGGGAAAATGGAACATTCTCCGCCTGTCCGCCATGTTCCAAGGACGGGAGGCTGCCATCAACAAGGGAATATTTATTTTCTAAGAGTGTGCCATATAACAACATAAATAGAACATTGCATATAGTATGGAGACTGTGCGTTTATTAAACCATGGAATACTTAAAAGTTCTTAATTTCATAATTCTTCATGCTTCTACAGTTCTACAACTTCTACACCATACTAAAATGCAAAGAAAATGACCAAACAAGCTTTTACCATGAAAAATGATGCCTATAACAATAGGCAGTCATTATAAAACGCATACCAAACATCGAAGAAAGCTTTTTTCTGAAGAAAAACGTTGTGTTATACATAGTTAATGATCAGAAGTTCGATGCAATAGCAAGATTACCCAATAAGGGTTTATGCCTCTTAAGGTATGGTATATAAAACTATTTCAAGGATAACAAGTCAATAATGAAGTGATATCCTTATATCATGCACTTAAAAGTACACATGGACACTGTATGTACAAAGAAATGTTAAACTACTGTGTACAATTGATAGAAATGTTGTAAAACATTACATAAGCAACAGGAAGCCCTTTGAATTCTTGTGAAATGCTTTGATTACCAAATAGAGCAAGCATTCATTAGAGCAAGCATTCATTGATTGATCTAACTTCCGATCTTCAAATCATGGTTAGCATATATTTCAACATATAGAATTTAAATTACTAGAGGCTTATCATGATAAACAAAGACTGAAATTGGCATTCCATATATTTTGAATTTTCAAACAAACACTAGATATCATCAACAAAAGCAGATTAGGAAGACAATACCTTCTAAGAAGCTGGTTGCTTTCTATGGAGAGTGCCTCAACCTCCTTCAATTGATTGCTTATCCTCTCATCAAGACTCCATGATTTCTCCTCCTACTCGGTTCTCACTGATTTCGCCAGTGATTTGCAGTATGTGTTGAATGCCAGGTAAAAGCTTGCTCCCAATGCCCTATAATAAACACAAAATTAGTGGAATCTCAAAGAAAAAGTTTATATATCTCACAAAGAAACCCTAAATTGAAGCCTTAATCTCAATCATGCAAGAGCAAGTTCAGATTTCAAAATCACAAACCCTAAACAAGTTGAAAGCAACGAAATGGGAAGGAGAGTAAAGCATCTTACCATAAATAACTCGATGAAGCTGAACAAAGTAAAAGGAGAAGGAGAGTAAAGCATCCTACCATAAAGGCAGTCGGTGATGAAGAGGTGGTCCTGATGGCGGTCGGTGATGCGTCTGTTGTTTGGGAGGTTGCGCCGCAGAGAGAGATCGAGTGAGAGAGAGTAAGAGATCGAGAGAGGGAGAGAAAGAAAGAGGGGCGAGAGAGATAGATCTCAGATCTGTGGAGAGAGGAGGAGAAGCCGAGGATGAAAGCCGGAAGAAATAGGAGAGATGGCGGTGGCGGCGGTGTTGGTGGCGACGGCGGGGAGGCAGTTGCGGGTGCGAGTCAGGGCGGCGGCGGGGAGGCAACCACGTATGTCTAGGTTTCAGATCTGTAGAGACATGAGGACAGAAGGATGGCGGCTAGGTTTTATCAGAGGGAAAGAGGAGCTCTCAGATCTGTAGAGACATGAGGAGAAGACGAGGATGAAAGTTAGGAGAAAGAAGAGAGGTGGTGGTAGTGGCGGCGGCGGCGGTGGAGGGCAGTAGTGGCGGCGGTGGTGGTAGGGGGTGGTGGTGACATTCAGGCGAGGTGATCCAGAGAGATTTCGGAGAGAGGGTCAAGAGTTGTTCTCAATCTGTTCAGACAAGTCCGGAAAGGAAATAGCTCCTTTCACTGTGGCCGGGTGTTTAAAAAAATATTCTAAGTATGGGCGGGCATTCAAACTTCAAACACTTACAAAATTTCATCGGTCGCGCGTTTATTTGTTTTTTTAAATTAATAATTTAACATCTGTCAAGAAATTCAACAGTTGTTTTAAGCGTTTTTAACATCACAAATTTATTATCCGATGTAATAGCTTAATTTAACATCGGTTACTTTTTTGACAGACTTAAATCATATGATGTCTAATTGCAGTATTCTAGTAGTGTTGCTTCACATTTCACTTTTGTTCTCTTTTTGAGCTCTTTCGTTAAGCTCTACAAATGGATTTAAAGATGTGATGAATGTGATTTTACCGGTGTAATATGTAAAGGAGAAAAAAGATTAAAAACTGATAGTCTATAAAAAAAAAAAGGTCAAAGCTTAAGAACATAGACACATATCTACATTTGTAAACTCACAAGAAACAAACAAACTTAGGGAACCAAGGAAACCCAATGCCAATCCTCTAAGCCACCGGAAAAAGAAACTTCTTGTGTCCCCAAGCAAATGCCTTACAATTTTCTTAATAGTAATTCTCAATGTTTAGGCCACCTACGGTGACTTTAGTGTACTTTCCGAACAACACACATGGTTATTTACAATATTTTGATTCTAACCACCCCTACACATTATAAATAGGCTTGAAAGGTTCTGGAAGATCCATCTCTTTATGCAGTTTTATCTTTGGTGCATTTATGTGCATATTTCTGGATTTTATGCAACACTTACCTTGCAATTAGATCTTTCTAGAAAAGAATTTATCTAATAAATTATACTTTCGACATTAGAGTATCCTTTGCAAATCCTATATATCCTGTTAGTATGACTTTGTCAGCAAAGCCTGGGATAATATATCTCATAGATCAAAAGTTGTAACTTCTGTAGGCTGATGTTTTTTATCACATTCTTGGCTATCTTATCAATATTGACTCGTACTTGTTTGTCCTGGTCACTATTCCTAATCATATATATATAAGGGAAAACTAATTAAAATACCCCCAGCTTTGGAGATATGGTAAAAATATGTCCTCAACTTTCAAATGTAATAAAAATATCCCGACCTTTGAAGGTAGTGGTAATATATTACAACAAATTTTTTCACGAGTAAAAAATGCTGACAAGGCAGCCTACATGGATTTTTTTATAAGGGTTTTCTTAAACAGTGTCCTTAGGAAATAAAAAATAAAGAGCTGGACCGGGTTCATACCCAACGCATTTTCCTCCCTCATATCTTCTTCCGTGGTCGCCTCTTGAATTGTCTTCCGGGTCTTCCAGGTAGCTCATGGTTTCTCTTCAATGTCAGTCTTCCTCCCTCGTGGTCAACTATCTGGAGTTGTCTCTCTCACATCGTCTTCCCCTTTGATTCGTTCACGAACATGGTTAGGTAAGTTTTTTTCCCTCTTCGTTGTTGTTTTTGTTGTCAGTTTAGTTTTGTTGTTGGCTTGGTGTTAGGAATATTCATGTTGCGTTAATTTGAGGCAATTTTGACCGGATTAGTTGTTTGGTTGAATCAATTTCGTTTTTCGGGTTTAATTTGTTATCGTTTTATTTTTTTCCTAAGAAAACTTTTCAAGAAAACCCAATATTTGTGCTAATTTGTACAAAAGGCTTCCACGTATGTTGTCTTTTAAAAAAAATCCACGTAGGCTACCTTGTTAGCATTTTTGACCCGTGAGAAAACACATGGTAATATATTACCATCACCCTCAAAGATCGGGATATTTTTATTACATTTGAAAGTTGAGGATATATTTTTACCATACCCCCAAAGGCGGGGGTATTTTAATTAGTTTTCCCTATATATAAACTACTCGTTACAATAGCTAAGCTGGATTCTAATAGTTGTAGTTGAATAACTATAGTCTAACGATAAGCTTGGATAGTCTCGAGTTGGGTTCATTTGCTGCCAGAGTGATGATATCAAATACTGAACTCGCTCAACATATGCTTGAACAGTTAAGTAATCAAATATTGCTTGGACTTGTTTTATTGAACCCGTTTGTACACTTAATCTACATGCTGCTTATTTCTTTTTATTTTTGTTGATATTGCATCCTTCATGTTTCAATCGGGGTCTTTCATCCCCCTTCCCCCATATTCTGCAAGTATCTATTTGAAATAAATATATTCAAGAGATTGGATTCTTTTATATATTTTTTTTTTCATTCTTTGGTCACCAACATAGTATATTTGTTAAGTTCTTAGTGAAGCTGACTATCACGGACTTTGCATTTAGCAGTCTGGTCTAGTCATATCAAAAAGTTTATGGAAGTTGATTTTAATTGACTGGGTCTGTTGTTTCAGCTATCTAATATTGTCCATCAATTAAGCGGTTAAGATTTAATTTTTTTGAATTACTACTGCAAGTAGTGCTCAAATGCAACTATTACTAGTGCTTTTGTTCTGAAATCCCAAAATTTTGTTATCTGTGTTTTTCTTATTTGATGTTATGTCTTATGTAGATTGAACCAATACGCAATTTCTTTGTCGATCTCATTCTCGCCGGCATCGGGAAGCTCATTCACGTCCATTTCCTCTGGATCTATGTTGATATTTAACTTCTTGTAAGTATGAAACTGACATATCTATTTTTTTATTGTTTATCTCTAATAAAAGAGGAGCAGCTCATCATTGAGCTAAGTTTTCACATTTGACAGGATCACAGTACATAGATCTTGATAGGTAATAAAATAGATATAGACAGGATATGGTTATCAACATGTCAGGATAAAACTTAAATCATTATCAAAGGAGAAGCTCATTGAACACAAATAGACCTTGGCAGGAAATAAAATAGATATTGACAGGATAGGGTTATCAACATGTCATCAGGATAAAAACCAAAACATTGTCAAAGCCTCGGGTTAAACGTCAACAAGATTGTTGCAAATAATACTATCCATCTGTAGTTGATAGTGTGAGATGTTTGACCATGTTGTACAAGTATAAGAGGAGTGGCTCATCATTGAGCTAAGTTTTCAAATTTGACAAGAAAACACATATAACCTAACAAGAAATATAATAGACCTTGACATGATAAGGTTATCTATCAGAATAAAAACCAAAACATTGTTAAAGTCCGAGGTTCATCATTAACAAGATTGTTGCAAATAATTGATCGAAAAGCACTATCAATCTATATTTGATAGTGTGAGATGCTTGACCATGCACGTTGTATAAGTATAAGAGGAGAGGATCATCAATGAGTTCATTTTTTAGATTTGACATGAAAACACATATAACATGACAGGAAATTCAATAGATCATGACAGGATAGAACTATCAACATGTCAGGATACAAAAACAAAAAGGTGTCAAAGTCGGGGGTTAAACATCGAAAAGATTGTTGTAAATAATGAATCGGAAAACACAAACTATTTATAGTTAATAGTGTGGGATGCTTGATGACGTCTTACAAGTACAAGAGAAGCGGCTCATCAATGAGTTAAGTTTTCAAATTTGACAGTAAAACACAAATAACATGACAGGAAATTCAATAGATCTTGACAAGGTATGGCTATCAACATGTCAGGATACAAACCAAAAAGGTATCAAAGTCAATGGTTAAACGTCGAAAAGATTGTTGCAAAGAATGGATCGGAAAACACTAACCATTTGTAGTTGATAGAGTGGGATGCTTGACAAAGTCGTACAAGAGGTGCTGGTCATCATTGAGCTACGTTTTCACATTTGACAGAAAAACACATTATATGACAACAAATTCAATAGATCTTGACAAGGTATGGCTATCAACATGTTATGATACAAACCAAAAAGGTATCAAAGTTGATGGTTAAATGTCGAAAAGATTGTTGCAAATAATGGATCGGAAAACACTAACCATATGTAGTTGATAGAGTGGGATGCTTCACAAAGTCGTACAAGATATGCAGGTCATCATTGAGCTACATTTTCACTTTTGACAGGAAAACACATATAACTTGACATGAGATTCAACAAATATTGACAGGGAATAGCTATCAACATGTCAAGATACAAAATAAAACGTCCCATACCGAAACTGTCAAAAACTCCTCTTTTACTAGGTTAAATGGTTTCATAAGATATTATCATATCCGAATTTTTCTTTATTTCCAGAAATTCTATTTTTTCCCATTCCCACAATTTATATATCTATATCTATATATAACTTTAAGTTAGAAGACTTTGCGAGGTGGCGATCAGTCCTTGAATTTTGGTAGTTAGGCCAATTGCGTTTTATCTTCCTTCCCCCTTCCTAATTTTTTTTAGAAAGCCCATCCTAATTTTTGTTTTGAGAAATCCCCTTCCTGATTTCATCCTCCAGATCATCGACTCCTAGGGTTCACACTCATCCACCTCTCCTCTGCCTCTCCTCCGCTTCAAGGGTTCCACATACGGCCTCTCCTCTGAGTCCATCTCCTACCGCCTCCGAGCCTATACCGCCTACCCTAATCCGAATCCTTGATGCCTCTCCTTCCGTCCTTGCTTTCTTCCTCCATGTTTTCTCCGGACGATTCAGTCTTCCTGACTCTTCGGACGCTTCAACCTTTCGTCCTCCACGTCTCATATCGGAGGTTCCAGGTTTGTTGCTTATAACACCAGAAATTAATTGTTTTGTTGTTGTTTGTCGAATCCCTAAATTTCGATCAGAAACCCTAGGTTCCTAATCTGTTCGATTATTCGTAGTCCGAATTGTTGATATTTGCAAGCCCATCATTGGCTCCTAGGGTTCACACTCCTCCGCCTCTCCTCCGCCTCAAGGGTTCCACATACCGCCTCTCCTTTGAGTCCATATCCTACCGCTTCCGAGCCTTCACCACCTACCCAGGTTTCTTCCTTATTCAGCGATGTTTCTAGATTACTTTCTTGGTTTTTTTATGTTTGCCCTAGAAATTTTGATTGATTGAACATAATAAATCATATGTTGGATGCAAATGCAAGAGTCATTATTCTTTGGTTGTGCTTGGCTGGGAGGAGGAGCTGAGAAGATTTGATAGGGAAGGATGTGAAATCACGACAATAAATGAATAAAATCCTCCCAAATCTTTCTCAGTTATACATCCTCTTCTAAATTCCTTCAATAGAAACTTCTTTTCCTGGTGTTGTTTGCCCTACATCCATCTCGATCTTCGTACTTCTTATGTGTATGGGTTATATTGCAGTTCTTTACCAGTTACTTTAATTGTCTCTTGAAAATTGTATCTCTACCCTAAGTTAAATTAGTTAGAAAACATAATATCTCTGTTTCCATCTCCCTGAATGCCTTTTCACTGAGTTCATTTTTAGGGTTTGTCTTTGATTTGGCCTTTTGAGTTCGATTTGTGTATAATTATTATCGTGCATTGGGGGAATTTTAACTCCTTTTCTATGAATTTGGTTTTTTTTTTGCAATTCAAATTGGGGAGATGTATGCATATGAGGAACAAGCTGGCAGGTATGTAAAATTGGAAATGCCATGGCTTTCTCATTTGTTGATTGTGGAACTGTTCGATTGCTGATTCCCACTTTCTTGAGCAATAAACTGACAGGTTGCAGCCAGCTTGAGCTGTTGAAAACGAGATGTTTTGGATAAAAGGCTGACATCCTCTGAACAATCTGTAGTTGCACCAAGTTTTCCAGGTTTTATAAACTCTTTTTTTTTAATTTTTTAAAATTCGATGTTGCACTAAGATGCCATATCAAGAGTTTGAGGTTCTAAACTGAAGCATTTGCTGCTCTTCTCTTGCTTAATTAGGCAGGGCTTTTGATGGAGACTCCAACAAGAGACCAGTTAGAAGAACATTCACGGACCATCCTTTTGAAAAATATAGAGACCATGTATGCATGTGGAGGTGAAAATCTCATAATTTGCTTATATGACTTCTCTTTCCTCACTAACAATTTATTTAGAGTTCATAGCTTGGATTTGTGACTTCATTTACCTCTATAATATTTCTCTCTTTCATTTAACTATACTATTTGTTTTTTTACGTATTAGGTATCCCTTCAACACGCTACAAGGTTGACTTCTTTATTATGGACTTTTGTAGTAAATTAATATGATATGAAAAAGCAGGTGATGTATGCAATTCCAATAATGCTACATTGGATTAAACTCTTCAGAGTTTCTGAGGTCACATTCTCCCTTTCTTTCTTTCTCTTTTTCCTTTTTCCCCTTTAACTGTTGTGATGTACCTATTAAAACCTTTCTTTGAGGCCCTATTGGTTCTGATTATGCCTGCTTTCAAGTTGCTTCTCAATTTTGCTATTGCATAGCACACACAAGCTTCTTTGTTCTGATTATACATTATTTCAAGTTGCTTCTCTGTTTTGCTGATGCCGGGAACAGGGAATAGGCACCAAACGAGATCGAGATGATCTGGATTGGGGCACAGCAATCGCCTGGAGAATCCATTCCGAATCCAACTTAAATGGTATGTCAAAATTCTTTCTCTTACTCTTCCATTACTTGAAACCCCTCAGAGATTATAACCTCAAATTTGTACCATTCTTAATGATCCAGACTTTGCCTCGTTCAGAGCACTGTCTAACTTCAAGGAATTGCAGGTATAGGTACTGACTACCTTTGGCATTTTAATATTATTTTTTAGCTGTTTACTACTCCATTGGCAACTATTCACTTATAACAACTTAATTACATCAAAAAGGTTTATGACACTTGATTAAAATGAAAAATATAAAATATCTATTATAAAAAACAAATAAGTTCTGCTATATCACCAAGTGAGCTTTTCATCAAATCCCTAATAACTTTTGTGATCATGCCAAGACCATGAAACCTTACATATTGATGGGAATATGCTTTTAACTAGCACATATCAGAACAATAAGGCCTTCAAGGAAGTAACCATCATAAGACATTCTCGGATTGGTGAATATGCATTTGGTTTTATCACATCAACTGTTACCCTGCAGGTATGTGAACAATTCCCGCGCCATTATAAAAAAACAGTTCTTCACCCAGAGTGTTGTTGATTTGTTCTTCCCTGTTTGCTAGTGGCTAAAAGCCTTTTATTTTGAGGAAGATCCTAATAATATGTGTTTATGCATTTGTGTAACATTCTGAAGCTTTACCATTTATGCCCTTCTTTTCATGAGATTTTAGCTTTAATATAATGCAGGCTAGGTTTGGGGGGAGGGGGGAAGATATAGGATCCAGTTTTATGAGAGATCTCAAACTCATTAGTGAAGTCCAAGCTCCATTTCATGGAATCAGGAGATTATTTTACATAGCATTTTCAGCAGTTGTAGGGATTTCAACCTTCTATACGGTACCTAGGCTATTTCGTGCAGTTGAAGGAGGTAATGGTGCACCTGATCTTTTATAGACAGTGGGATTACAGGTTATATCTCTTGGTAGTATATTTTGTTTATTATTAAAGAATAAAAATATTCCTTTTCATTACTTTAATTTCATAAAATCTCATAAAATGTCTCTATACTCTTAGATTAAAAATATTCCTTTCCTCTTACCCAATTTGCCATTTCCCAATATCCCAATTACCTAAAATCTCATATTTTTTGAAATTCTTTTTTTTTTGTCGTTCAGATTATCTAATATTTCAAGTCTATCCTAATCCTAATACATATCTTAATTTCTGATTTCCTCTTATCCCAATTACCTAAAATCTCAGATTTTTCGAGGATCCTTTTTTTTTCTCCCTTCAGGTTATTTGATTACGGTTATCCTCTCCCCCTATGCTATTATATATACTTACCACTTCCCTCCATCTCCTAGTAAATCAACGACAAATATCAAATTAATTCGTTTATCTTTTATGCAATGGCAGGTTCCATTGTCCAGTTCACAAGCCTTAAGGACATCGATGAGTGCTCTACAATCAAGGTGTTTGTAGCTAGGGTGTTTTCCAAGTCTCAATTTCATGGTGGCAAATTCAGACCACCATTGCAGTTGGTTCTTATTGATGAAATGGTATGCACAACTAACTTCTGATTCCTTTTTTTTGAAGGGGTCTTCCTATTTGTTCTCACATTTAATATTCATATTGTTTTCAATTTATGGGAAACGTAGGGTTATCGAATTGAGGCAAATATCAAGGCAAATTTGGTATGGAAAAGTGTTGCTCATGTGAAGGAGTTTGCCACCATTACAATGTCAAAGTTCAAACTCACCGAAGACACGGGTTCATTGAAGTTTGTCAATCATACGAGGAAAATCATTTTCATTGATGATACCGTCATCAATTTTGCTAGTGATACTCTTCCAATACCCCTCAATGGGTTGGAGTTTAAGGAGTTTAAAGTTGTTTTGTCAAATACCCTATCTGTAGACTGTTTTTTTTAATGAATTACACTTATTTCATCTTTGTCATTACCTACTCCTTCTTAAATATATTATTATATAGCCATTATTGATTACCAATCCCCGATCATATGTGGCCTTACTGCTACCCAACTTCATTCATTTGTAGATGTTATTGGTGAAGTCATTCATTACACTGATATTATCCAGTATGAACATCAAGACAAGTTTGTGACTACTCAGATGGAGCTTAAATTGGAAGATCATAGGTGAGTCATCTGTAGGGTTAATTATACCAATCAAGTTTTTTTCAATTATGAAAATCTAGTTTTTTTTCTGAAATTCTGTTTTTTTATATAAAAAAATTCCGAAAACTATTTTTTTTTATCAATTTCCATAATTCTATTTTTTAGATTTCCAGAAATCCTATTTTTCCCATTTTATAAAAATATATGTTTTTCAATATCCGAAAATCCTATTTTTTCCTATTTCTTAAAATCTGTTTTTTTAATTTCCAAAAATCCTATTTATATATATTTATTTTCATTAAAAAAATGCCTAAACTCACAATAATTTTATTGCAAATATACCCAAATAGGCATCCTTTGCAATTTCGTAGAAATTAGGGTATTTTTGTAACCTTTTTTTTTTTGGTATGGTATATCCGCAAATTCGCCTAGCATCTTTTGGGTAAATATTGTGCATTGTTATTAATTATTATTGAAATAAATATGAATTTCTTTTAGAGAAAATTTGTGCCGAAGGCACAAATTTTCGCCTTAATTGGAGGAGTGTCCTAGTTTTTGTAAAAATTGGTGAAATGTCCATTCATTTTAACCTACGAATAGCACTTGTCAGCACTCCTTTCTCTCCCCACTGCTCTGTAATTCCCAATCGTCTCCCTCACTCAGACGTTTCTATGGCCTCCTCTTCTCCTTCTCGGCGAGCGGTCTCCTCCTTTATCGGCGAGCGGCAGATCTGAGCACCAATTGGAAGCCAGTGAGGCTGAGAAGAGGAGGATTCCTGCCGATGGATCTCGGAATTGAAGAAGAGGAGGTTTCCTCCCGCCTCCATCATCCTCTTGTCACCTCATGAATTCGCAGATGGAGTCGGTCGTCGTTAAGTTCCGATTCAAACAACCCTAGGCAGAGCCATTGAAGCTTCAAGCCGATGCCGACAAGCAAAGCTCCAGTTCTCTTTTTCCCTCTCGAAACAATCTCAATCATAATTGAATCTTAAATATAAAAAATACTGAGTAGAAGCATTCCCATCATGTGGCTTCATGTCAACAGTCTACACACTCGCAATTGTTCATATTTGAGACATGCATCTGGCTTCATGTCAACACTCTACACACTCACAATTTCATGTCAGCAGTGTATGTCAGCAGTCTACATGTTCACAAAGTGTGCTGACATGGTCTTTTCGATTTGAGTCTTTCTTCTTCTGTTTTTTTATTTGAGTTCGAGTAGTTGTTACTCTTTGCAATACAAGATAAAGTTCGTATTTGTGTAGGATCAGATTGCATACTCTTGATTGTTTGTTGTCTAATGGCTCCTTGTTACTCTATTTTCATGTACTTGTATACATGATATTCAAATTTGAAGAGGCATTTCATTTTGTTTGATTAATTCCTAATTCCTAGCATCAAATGTTCTAGTAGCTTCTGCTTATCCTTTATTCTTGTGCATTTAGATCCTGAGAGGGTTCTATGGATTATTGTGCTAACAGTGTCAGCATTAGCGGGTGTCATCAATGTCAGCATTAGCAGTGTCAACAACTTTTGTTTCTACTAAAAACATTAATAGAACTTTTGTTTCGTGTCTCATTCTTTCATTTATGCTTATAAGGCTAAATTAAGTTTATTATTTGGCTTCTAGATTAGCTTTGGAGTTTAGATTGCACAATTGGTTTCTCAAATTGCATTAAAATATCTTATATGGATTAAGTACATGGCATTTAAGCTTTCTTTGGTGGACGTTGAGTGAGCTCGTTCAGTTGCCGATGAAATGCATAACTGAGTGTCTATGCTTTGGGTAATTGGACGTGGATTGACTTTCGAAATGTGGGCTTTGGTTATGTTAAATACATATATAAATGGACTTGTAGAGATGCTGACACGATGTGAATCCTTCAGTTGCTTTATATGATCCCATCAAATCCTTTGAACTACCCTCATGTTCTTTGAATCTTATGATATAGATGTTGACATGTTGTGAATATAGATGCTGACATGCTAACATGTTGTGAATATAGAGGCTAACATACTGTGAATATAGATGTTGACATGCTGATATAGAAACATAGAGCTGATTTGGTTCATTCACAGGCAAAGAACAAATCAAGAAGGAATAGAAGGCACAGAGTCGTTGACGTTGACGCATGTAAAGGATTTTCTAATAGCACCTAGACCTTTTTCTCTTGACATCCAATATCATACTTACAAAGTGAATCCTCTCAGGTTTATTCTTTTGAGATGATTTATAATGTGTGCTAGAAGCTTGCCTTTTTATTTTTCTACGTTTGTATGGGCATCGGAGGCAGCTGATGTGGAAAACAATTCAATTATACCTATGAACAAATGGTTCTTGCCATCTTTTTTGTGATTTATTATCAGTTTGTCTTCGTTGAGTTAGCTATTGTATCTCCGATGTCGGCGTCAGCAGCGTCAGCATCTTGGATGTCGGCGTCAACAATATCAGCGTCAATGCTAACATGAAAAAAGAAGCGTTGACACGAAAAAAAGTATCTTCGACGTCGGTGTCAACAGCGTCGGCAGCATCGATGTCGGTGTCAGCCGACATCTCTGATGTCAGCGTCAGCATCTCCGATGTTGAGGTCAACAACATCAACGTTAGTGTCAGCATCTCCGATGTCCGCGTCAGCCGCATCAGCATTGTTAGTGTCAGTGCTAACACGAAGCCGACATCTCTGATGTCAGCGTCAGCATCTCCGATGTTGACGTCAGCAACATCAACGTCAATGTCACCAGCTCCGATGTCCGCGTCAGCAGCATCAGCATTGTTAGCATCAGTGCTAACACGAAAAAAAGAAGCGTTGACACGAAAAAAAGCATCTTCGACGTCGGCGTCAGCAGCGTCGGCAACATCGATGTCGGCGTCAGCCGACATCTCCGATGTTGACATCAACAACATCAACGTCAGTGTCAGCATCTTCGATGTCGGCGTCAGCAGCGTTAACGACAGTGTTACTGACACGGAAAAAAGCATCTTCGACGTCGGCATCAGCCGACATCAGCGTCAGTATCTCCGATGTTGGTGTCGGCCGACATCAGCGTCATCCAACATGAGCGTCAACATCTCCGATGTCGGCGTCAGCCGACATCACCGTCAGCGTTGACACAGAAAATATTAGTGGTGTTCGCAATGTTAGTGGTGACAGTGTCAGCAGTGTCAGGAATGTCGGTTCAGGAACATCAACGTCGACATTAATGCAATTTTAAAAGCCTCTTAGGTCAATGGTAGAGCGATGTGCTTATGTGCAAATAAGATATATTATACAATTTTAAAATACAAATGTATGTGCATATTCTTTCCATAAGGTTGTTTAAACTTGCATAACATAAAGTTATATTTGCATAACATAATATTATATGTGCACAACATTGGGTTATATTTGCATAAAAGAAAGTGATGATATGTAAAAAAAAAAAAAAAAAAAACTGGACAGGTGGAGGGGCCTAGGGGGCACTGAGGATGGATCTTAGGGGGGCAAAGGGGATGGACACTCCGCCAATTTTTACAAATTTTTGGACACTTCCCTAATTAGAGCAACTTTTTTAGATATTTTTCAAATTGCCCCTTTCTTTTATTTACTTTGATTTATCATTGTATTATATTATCAAAACATTTTAAAATCATTAGAAAGACTACATAAAACCGAAATTGTAGAAATGCTTATTTCATAGATTTAGATAATGTTCCGTAAATGGATTTACATATACAACCTAGATAATTTCATCTATTCGAATGTTAGAATTTTTTGGTATTGTTATACAGAGGCAAGGTTCGCGGGAAATAGCTTATAGGGTTGTATTATGAAATGTGCGTAGTATTGTTCATAGGGCAAGATAAAGCTTGACGAACAGGCGTCGATAGACTGAGCCTATTCTTTTTTGTAGGAAGGGAGTAGATGTCTCTACTACAGCATTTGTAGTAGATGATCTTGTTGTTATAGGGTTTGCTGAAGGTGAGACCGGTGTCGAGGATGTCTTAGGATCTAAGTCAAGGCAGAGAGTAGATGTCACTACGACGACTCAACCAACGGTTGCGAGAGATCATGTCGAAGTGTTAGAGATGTGAATGAGATCAAAGTGTCCCACATCGAAAAGTAAGTTGAACATATCAAGCCCTAGTATATGAGTCGGTGGGCTACTTCTTCTATTGCCAATTGGTTTTAGAATGGAACCTCACTCGGCTTGTGTGCTAGGCTACTAGCGCATGTGCACCTGTGCACACGACCCCTAGTCATCGGTCCGAGTCGGACTTTGATATGGTATCAGAGCGGTTAGCCTAACGGCCCGTGTCGATCCTGGTTTGGGTTACCCAGTTGTCCAAGTCTCAACTAGATGGTCATTCCTAGTTGGACTTGCGGGAGCGTGTTGGAGATGTGAATGAGATCAAAGTGTCCAACATCGGAAAGTAAGTTAAACATATCAAGCCCTAGTATATGAGTCGGTGGGCTACTTCTTCTATTGCCAATTGGTTTTAGAATGGAACCTCACTCGGCTTGTGTGCTAGGCTACTAGCGCATGTGCGCCTGTGCACACGACCCCTAGTCATCGGTCCGAGTCGGACTTTGATACGAAAGTTAGACCCAAAGCATGGAGCGTGTATGACAGATATTTTGGCATCATGTTCTGTAGCAATAAGTTAGATTCGTACGGTGACACTGATCCTATATTTGATGGTGTGTTGTAGTCGACGTGTGAGGGTGAGGTTGGTACTAATCAGGTGGGTAATGGTATTGGAACTAGTGATGTTGGTGGCATAGGGTTGAGACCTTGTTGATGGTTGAGGACTATTTTGTAGAGACCTTTGAGTCTATGCCTCTGGTCGATCAGCCAAGCCTTGTTCATCATAGTGGCGGTCGTCACGGTGTTGAGGTTGATCCTCTTGGTGTTCACGGTGTTCAGGTTGATCTTTTTGGCAGTCATGTAGGGGTGTGCAGAAAAACCTGAAATCGAAAACACGACACGAAAACACGACACGAAAAAACCCGAAACCGAAAAAACACGACACGGACCGAGAAAACACGGCTCTAAACGGTTCGTGTTCGGGTCGAGCAAATCGCCTTGTAAGGTACCAACACAAACCATTTAATTTTTTTATTTTTTTTAAATTTGAGACAGTTTGGTATAATATAAGTAAAGACAGAATCCATAGTTAATAATATGCTCCATTAGTTCAGCTGGTTGAAGGGACGTTGGGTTTCGGAATTCGCCAACTAATCCGAGGTTCGAATCCTGCCTTGCAACCTCAAATCCAATTTGTTTTTCTCTCTCTCTGGTTACATTACATACTCGCTTTTCTTCATTTTATTTTTCAATTTCAGTATTCAGTCTCTTTTTTTTGGTGCGTAAAACCCTAGCTTGTTCCTCTTGTTCCTCCAGATCGAAGAGCCAGCGGCGGCGAGATCTCCATTGGTGATTCAGACTCGCTCTTCTTTCCTTCTCTTTGGGACACCGGACACGGAAAACCCTTGTTTGCTCCTCTAGATAACCCTAGCTTGTTCCTCCAAATCGAAGAGCCAGCGCCGGCGAGATTTCCGTTCGTGCTACAGACTCACCCTTCTTTCCTCCTCTTTGGGACACCGGACATGGAAACTCTTTGTTTGCTCCTCCTGATCTCGACAATGGGTGCTTTAGATCTCCGTTGGTGCTACAGAGAAGCCGATCTCGACAATGGGTGCTACAGATAAGGAGAGAGAGAGGATTTGAAGACATCTCAGGTGAGGTTTTCTCTAGAACGACGCCGAAAAAATCTAGACGCCTCCACAGTTTCTCCCTCCCACGCTTGAAGTGGTTCGTGTCGGGTACCCGGGTATCCGACACGAAACCGAATAGCTTAACCGTGTTGGATACCTGGGTTTAGATGGTTCGTATACGGTTCAGGCAATTTGAGCTAAACGGTTTCAGGTACCCGACACGATTATCCGGTTCGTGTCGGGTACCCGGATATGCATACCCCTATAGTGATGGTGTTCAGGTTGATCCTATTGGCGGTCATGGTGGTGGTAGTCGTGGTGGTGATGGAGATGTTGACACTGATTTTGATACGGAGGATGGACCTTTTTGTGGAGGTCCCCCGGGATAACATCATTGTTGAGAGATTGTGTGATGGATGTTGCATACACGATATGGAGGGGGTACAAGAGAGAGTTGAATAGTGTTTTATGTGTGTGTCAGCGTGGAGCTATGGCACGTTGTCCACATACGTTGTTGGAGAATGATGGCCGAGAGACGTGGTTTCAGCTAGTGCTTTAGAGTGGACTTTAGTCCTTATGAGATTTTTCATGGGATGGGGTCGACCATGTCCTTATCTCTGTATTTATTGAGCATTGGCATCCAGAGACAAACTATTTTTATTTTTTATTTTTTTTTATGGGATGGGGCGGGAATTGTATGATTCCGGGTTAGAATAATCTTCAAACAGCACATTCCGACCACATAAGGGACTCAGTTATCGACCCGGAAGTTGGCTACAATATTCCGACTTCGACATATTCCAACCCACAACTTCAAGATGCTGACCCATAGCTTTGTAAATTTGAAATTTCCGTGATTCCGGGTTGGAATATATGACTACTAGGGTTCGAACTATGTGCGTCAACATCGATCAAATTCTTGGCTCGGTTTCTTTGTGTTCAAAGCCGAATTTGAAAAAATTCTCAACATGAAAGTTTTAGATCTTTGAATCAGCTTTCTAACAAGCTATAAATTGACTCGATCCGAATTTTATGGAGCTGAAATGACTTGTTGAACTGAGATGTCTCCAAACATAAACTATTTAGATCAAACCACCGGCTTGACAATAAGGGATAAGATCTTCCTAACTTGATTCTTAGCACGTGAGACCGCTATAAAAGGTTCTTCAATTTCGACTCCGGTGAAGATGTTAAACTTGGTTTCAACGAACCTTATTACATTGTCATTCCAAATTGACATCGAACAAGCTCCAAATTACCTAAAAATATATAAAATACGAGTATATCACTACTAAAAAAATAGGATTTAGCAACGGATTATTAGCCACGAATGTTAGGCGACGCTATCTTTGTGGCCAATAGCAATGACATTGGTGATGGCTGTTAACAGCCGTGGCTATATTCGTGGCTGGTAGGCTTCCTCGTATGCCACCTCATCAAAGTCGTGGCTAATAGCAACGAGCTTGGTGTCCGTAGCTGATTTCGTGGCTCGGAAGGTGGATTGTCCTCATAAATAGCCACGAACTTAGCCACGACTGTTTGATTCGTGGCTATATTCGAAGCTGATCTGGCCACGACATACTATCCGTAGCAGAATCCGTGGCTATTCAGTATCGAAAATCGTTGAACATTTGCTAAGTGGGCTTGGTCGCAAATGGTTTAGGCGGGCCGGATGAGATTACTATCTCTCTTAAATTTTATGTAGATTGAATATAGTCCATGAATAGGGTATAGAGTGAAATCGGAGGCGGGCCCGTCTTAGAGTCCAATAGCCCAACATTAGTGAAAGCCCAATTAGCCCATAGAATGAAAGGGTATTAATGAGCTCAATTAGCGACGACTGTATTCGTGGCTGAATCCGTGGCTATTACGGATGAGGTCAAACATTAATGTGTTTTGTACTCTACCTAGAGATGGGGTCGACACGTGTCTGTTCCCTTCAATTTTATGGTTGAGGACATTAATGAGGTCAAATGTTTTTTTTTTGTGGGATGGTAGGTTAATTAGTTTAACTTAGTTACATAATATTACATATATATTATATTGTTCCTTTGTAATTTAATTATATGAATAGGTAGTGTAATTAATATTTAAGGATTTGAATTGGTATTTAATTTGAAGAATTTGTAAATGTTTATATGTAAATATAACGTAATTTCAAAATTGGTTGTAATTGATACTTGTATGTTCAATTATTACAATTTTATTCAATACAATGTATGTAATAAAATCTTATTAGAATATTATAAGGTTATGTTTTCAGGGAAACTCATATAAGTGACTAATAAATATTTAATAAAACATTATATCAAGTAATAAATTCTTATTTGAATACTATAAAGGTATGTTTTCAGGAAAACTCATATAAGTGTCTAATAAATACTTAAGAAAACATTATATCAAGTGATAAATTCTTATTCGAATACTATAAGGGTATGTTTTGAGAAAAACTCATATAAGTAACTAATAAATGTTTAATAAGACTTTATATTAACTAATAAATTCTTATTAGAATACTATAATGGTATGTTTTGATGAAAACTCATATAAGTAACTAATAAATGTCTAATAAGACTTTATATTGACTAATAAATTCTTATTAGAATACTAAAAGGGTATGTTTTGAGAAAACTCATATAAGTAACTAATAAATGTTTAATAAAACCTTAAATTGTAAAGGCTCAGATTTTAAAATCCTAATTTTTCAGAAAAAGAAAAATAAAATTCAAAATGAATTTAGAAGCGGAATTTAACGGAAAACTCGCTAACTTGGAATTTTGAACTTTTAAAGCGGATTCCGACCGAAATTTTAAAAATTTCCTTCCCGATTTCATATGTCGAGAATTTTATTATTAAATTCGAATTGAGAATTTTAAATTTTAGTTTGACCGAGTCGGGATAGGATCGAGAGAGCGGGTTACGGATTTACCCTCCGTATATTTTGAAATTTGAGATTTAAGGACTATGTTTCTACCCTCTTGTCTTCCATCCCTATTCAAAGCTGGCACACAATCCCTCACTTCCCCCTTCTTGTCGATTAGCAGCAGCTCACTCAGCATCATTTTCCAGCTCTCCCCTCCCACATTTGGTTAGACTACACCCCTTCCTCCTCTCCTCCACAATCCCTTGTTTCCCCATAGTTGGTAAGGTGTCAATGGCCACAACTCTTATCCGGTTTCTACAGGAGACCTAGCTCCTACCCTCCCTGTTTTGACCGAAGAAAAGCTGCCCCATCTCCCCACATTTCAATTTCAAATAGCACTAGTTCCTCCCTTGCTCTCTGCTTTTCTTCCAAACACCACAGGCCACCTGAGCACACCCCCATTCTCTTTCTCCTCACCTTTGATTTCAAAATCCAAACCCATACACAAACCCACAGATCCAAACACCTCTTTATTCCTCCTCTCTGCCCTTGGGTTTTGCCGAGAGCTCAAGACCCGTTCCTCCACTGCTCAGCTGCAACACCACCCCTCCACCACCTCACCTTCTGATTTCCCGACCACAAGAGCAGCACCAGCAGCAGCCGGTCGAAGCCACTCCTCGAGTCCCCTGCTCGGGAGCCAAACCGAGCCACCTCCCCTGTCGCCGAGCCACCCAACCGCGAGAAACACCACCCCCTTTCTCCTTGGATCCGAGCTCTCCTCCTCCATTGCCGCGCCCGAGCACCTTCACCTTTTCCTCGAAGCAGCACCATCCGACGATTGCCGAGGCCCATCATCGACGAACAAGACGCCCCGGAGTCACCAGCAGGAGCCCGGCGCTTTCTCCCTCTTTCCTTCCCCTGGTCTTCCTCGATATCGGCGGTAAGCGATTCGCCCTCCATCTTCCGACCTAAATTAACGAAAAGACTCATCTTTAAGCTCTAAATTTCCGTCCTAGGCCAAGCAAGAGCACCTCAAGCTCCGACGAGGCCGAATCGTTCCTCCGACGGCGTTTTCCGGCGAGCGTCGAGACCCCCCGGTGAGATTCTTCCTCCTCCATTTTCCTTTCTCTTCCTGGGTCCTTATGTGTGTGTCGGGTAGTCGATGTCGGGTGGTCGTGGTCGGAATCCAGAATTGTCGCCGGCGAGGCCCTCCCCTTCCCCTTCCTTTTCCCAGTTGTGTCGAGCAGTGCGTTTCAAAGAGACGATGAACAGTAACTGTTTTGGTCCGGTTTTGTTTTAAAAACATGGGTCCGGTTCGCGTATTTTAAATAAGAACCGGTCCGGTTTGGGGCAATTTAAGATCAGAATTTGGAATGGGTTGGATTGGGCCTTTTTGGTTTCCAAGTGTAACTGGGCTTTTGTTTTCTTAGGTGTTTTGGGGCTAGATTGTTGTTTTAAAAGAAAATGGGATATTGGACCTATCTTATAAAAAAATAAGCTCGGTTTTGGAGTCTAACAAAATGAAGGGCAGTTTTGGTAATTTAAATAAGGGTCGGATTTTATGAAATAAAAATGGTTAGGATTTTTAAAAGAGTTTGGAAATAATTTATGAAAGTGTTAATAAATAGTATTAAGATATTATAAGATATTATTTTGAAATTAAGATATAAAATGTGATTTTGAGATTAAGATACGGTGATTTAAAAATATGATGACATGACTTGGATTTTAGAAAAAAGAATTTGACGAACATTTTCCAATGTCGAAATTTATAACTATTTGACTCGGATTTCTAAACGGTTTTCGGAAATAACTTGGGAATTATGTGATCGGTGACTAACTAGCATGATGATATAATTGATTGACTGATAGCATGTTTTGTGTGGACTAATGGCCATGTGGACTTATTATTGCGGAATTATTATTGCGAAAATATGAATGTGACTAAATGGAATGATGAGAATATGGTCTCGTGGAATGTGGCAATATGATGAATAGTTGAACTTGATAGAATGATGATTGTGATATGGTTGCTATTCCCGTTGAATGATGTGCTTGAGTGCTTGGATAATTAGGCGTAGACTTATACATATATGTTCTGATGTGTATCTAGGTGATACTTTGTGATTATGAATGATGTATGCCAGATCTTCTATTATGCTGTTCTGCATAGCCAGGTGAGTTCCTATATGAGCTCACTCAGATTCGAAAAGAGATCTCCCTGCTTGTAGCCATGTGCATACTAGGTGCTTGCATTCATAATAAAGCATGTCATGTAGTATCCTGCTAGGATTGCACTCATGATTGAGCATTCGTTTACTCATTGCTTTTGTAAACAGAACGGCCGTTATCTGTGAAGTAACTAGAGTCATTGCTAGGGTTATAGGACGACCTAGTCTCATCGGGTCCCGTCCTGAGTCAATCGAGTCATGAACTTCCTTATATTATGAGATGCATGCGGGCTTTATTGTGGATACGGGTTGGGCATGCATGCCACCCGATTATATGGAATGCATTCACGAGTTGGCCAGTCTCCGCCCTATCGGAAGGGGGTGGAGGTAGGAGAGGGATATACCACTTGGTATTCGGTGCTAAAGCCTTATTATATTTATGTACTTGATCTTAGGACCGTGCTAGTGTGTTAATATTCCGCCTTGCATCTAGAAGCATCTTTATTAGGACTAGCGTGTGTATATGTCTGCTTGTTCGGGATTATATTGCGTAGGGCTTCGATCTAACACCGCCCCGCATACATTTTTTTTAGGTTTGTTTTACAGCATGATTATTCCTTGTTTCCGTGACGTGGGAACTCTCTTGGGCGATCTCAAAGAAATGGTTTAACTCCACTAACATTGTATGTTAAATTTCGATAAATACGCTTATTAATTTGGCTTTAACTCAGCTTTGTGGTGTCACCCTCTTGTATTACACCTTGATTCTACTATTCGCATGACTGTTGGTTTTCCACGCTTAGACTTATGACAGGTACAGGGGAATTCCCCAGGGATTCCAACGATCCCTTCGAATTTTGGGTATGAAATCCCGCTTCAAAATGTTAGGATAGAATTTCAAACCTTCAACCTGTACTCGGGGCGCAAGATCCTAACGAGGGGTTTCATCCCTCGAAACGTAACCCAGGAATCATAATCCCGGGCTGTTACATAAATTAAGTAATAAATTCTTATTATAATACTATAAGGGTACGTTATGTTTTGAGGAAAACTCATATAAGTGACTAATAAATGTCTAATAAGACTTTATATTGACTAATAAATTCTTATTAGAATACTAAAAGGGTATGTTTTGATGAAAACTCATAAAAGTAACTAATAAATGTTTAATAAAACCTTAAATTAAGTAATAAAATCTTATTATAATACTATAAGGGTATGTTTTGAGGAAAATTCATATAAGTACCTAATAAATGTCTAATAAGACTTTATATTGACTATTAAATTCTTATTAGAATACTAAAAGGGTATGTTTTGATGAAAACTCATATAAGTAACTAATAAATCTTTAATAAAGCCTTAAATCAAGTAATAAATTCTTATTATAGTACTATAAGGGTATGTTTTGAGGAAAACTCATATAAGTAACGAATAAATATTTAATAAAACTTAAATTAACTAATAAATTCTTATGAGAATACTATAAGAGTAAGTTTTGAGGAAAATTCATATAAGTAACGAATAAGTGTGGAACAATGATATATAGTAACTAATAAAACCTTATGAAAGTACAATGAGAGTATGTTTTGAGAAAAACTCATATAAGTGACAAGTGAATGTTGAATAAAACCTTATATTAACTAGTAAATTCTTATTAAAATACTATAAGAGTATGTTTCGAGAAAAACTCATACGATTGACTAATAAATGTAGAATGAAACTATATATTAAGTAATAAATTTTTATTAGAATACTATAAGTGTATCTTTTGAGGAAAACTCATATAAGTAACTAATAAGTGTTGAATATAACCTTATATTAAGTAATAAATTCTTATTAGAATACTATGAGGTTATGTTTTGAGGAAAACTCATATAAGTAATGAATAAATGTTTAATAGAACCTTATATTAACTAAAAAATTCTTATTATAATACTAAAAGGGTATGTTTTGAGGAAAACTCATATAAGTACCTAATAAATGTCTAATAAGACTTTATATTGGCTAATGACTAATAAATTCTTATTAGAATACTAAAAGGGTATGTTTTGATGAAAACTCATATAAGTAACTAATAAATGTTTTATTACCAAAAAAAAAGTAACTAATAAATGTTTAATAAAACTTAAATTAACTAATAAATTCTTATTAGAATATTATAAGGGTATGTTTTGAGGAAAACTCATAGAAGTAACTAATAAATGTTGAATAACACCTTATAATAACTAATAAATTCTTATGAAAATACTATGAGAGTATGTTTCAGAAAAAACTCATAAGTAACTAATAAGTGTTGAATAAAACCATATATTAAGTAATAAATTCTTATTAGAATACTATAAGGTTATGTTTTGAGGAAAACTCATATAAGTAACTAATAAGTGTTGAATATAACCTTATATTAAGTAATAAATTCTTATTAGAATACTATAAGGGTATGTTTTGAGGAAAACTCATATAAGTGTCTAATAAATGTTCAATAATACCTTATATTAACTAACAAATTCTTATTAGAATACTATAAGAATATGTTTTGAGGAAAACTCATATAAGTAACGAATAAATGTTTAATTGAACCTTATATTAACTAATAAATTTTTATTAGACTAGTATAAGAGTGTCTTTTGAGGAAAACTCGTATTTGTATCGAATAAAACTCATATAAGTAACGAATAAAATTCTTATTAGACTACTACAAGATTGTCTTTTGAGAAAAATTCTTATTAGACTAGTATAAGTGTTGAATAAAACTTTATATTAAGTAATAAAGTTGTAGAATACTATAAGTGTTGAATAAAACATTATAGTATTCTAATAAATTCTTATGTCCGAGAATACTAAATAACGAATAAGGAACGAAATTAATGTTTAATACAACCTTATATGGACTAAAAAATTCTTATTAGAATACTATAAGAGTATGTGTTGAGGAAAACTCATATAAATAATTAATAAATATTTAATAAAACCTTATATTAACTAAGAAATACTTCGTAAGTTTTTGTATGAATAATATGCAATTATAAACTTTTTTCTATCAATTGTTTTTATACCAAACCCATATATATTAATATTGATATTTTAAAAATTCTAATAAGATACGCGTAATGAACTAGTTTAATGATATTGTCTAAAATCTTATAAAAACATATTGATATCTAATTAAATTTGATAAAAACTTATCTGAAGTTTATATTTTTAAGGATAAATAGCTGTATTGATAGTTTTATTTTCTAGATGTAAATGGTGAAAAAAGAAGCCTTTATCGAATTTTATTTTTAGCGCCTAATTGAATTTGGAGCGGGAAATTTCCCGGGCTTGAATTTGAGAAGCGCTAATGCGCTATAACCCTAATTTCAGTTTTCACATGTCACCACACACCTCTCGCCGCCCCCCTCATCCATTCTTCCAGACCCCTCTTTCTCCTCCAAAATTTCAGATCTCATCTCAGCGCTTCGCCTTCCTGCCTTCCTCCCACACAGAATGACGCCGACAACCTCTTCGCCGGACCGTGCTCATGACGCCGACAACATCTTCGCCGCTGGGAGCGCCGCCTTCTTCCAAGTATTTCTCCGGGAGCGCCGCCTTTGTTGTGAGCCTAATTTGCCATGTTTTACACCTACTTTTATATCGATTTCTGCATACATTGCAGGCATTTGGGTTAGAATAATACAGAATCTGTGTAAGTTATGTTTATTGGCAATATATGGAGGTCTACACAAGTTTTTGTTATATTTGGCAGAAATCGGACGCACTTTGGAGCTTAAAGGAAACTCATGGAGAAGCTAAGAATGGTGCAGCTGGAGAAAAGGCCATTTTTCACCATTCTTCGTTCTGAATCAAGCTTTGATGTCCTCATGAGAGTTATAGCCCTCGGAAAGAGCTTTCCAACGCATGGTCATATGCGTCAATCCGACGAACGAGGACTCGGGAAAGTGCGTTTCAAGAACAGAGCAGAAAGCTGAGAAAACTTTACTCGAGATCGAGTACACTCTACTCGAGATCGACCAAAAGTGCCTGGTCGAGGACGGAGCTGATCGAGAAGCCGAAGACGAGGACAGACAGGGTTTCACCCTACTCGAGATCGAGTAGGCTCTACTCGAGATCGACGAGCCTGGAAGCCGTGTCCGAGCATGTCGAGCAGAGCCACCCGAGAGGACCTAGTCGATGACCCATTCCTACTCGAAGTCGACTAGGGGTCCTCGAGATCGACGAGCGCCAGGAGCCAATTCCGAGTCTGTCGAGGACCAGCTAGCCGAGACGACGAGCCGAGCCAGTCGACCATAATCCTACTCGAGATCGACTAGACTTTTGTCGAGATCGAGTAGACCTCCAGAGCCGCGTTACTCGGTTTGACCAATTCTACTCGACTTGGGGTTTCTTGGGTGCGAAAATTGCCGATTCTATCCAAATTCATCAAGATATATCATGAAGAAAGAGATTTATCCACCTGAAGACATTTAGATATATTTAGATTTAATTTCCTTGTTACTTTTATTTATCCTTAAGCATTTTAGATATAGTTTTAGATATAGATAGAGATTTCTATCCTTGACTAGCAAGGATTAGAAGGCTATAAATAAAGCCCATGGGGGCTGAGTTTTAATTATTCAATTTCACAAGTTAGACAAGTAGTTCCAAGTAGAGATTTAGGAGTTCGAAGGTTTTAGGGTTTTGGCGTTCAACGAGAGTTGGATCGCCGGGATTGTAAAGTCTTTGAATTTAGTTTAATGCAAGTTATTTCCTTTCAATCAATGATGTCTGAGTTTGCGATGAAGCACAAGTAGTCAACCCACTTCTAGGGTTGGGGCGAGCCCGACGATAGCCATGCATAATTGAGGTAAAGATCTAACTTTTATCATGTTTTGAGCATCTCCTATTTGTTTATGTGTTTATTGCCCATCTAATGGAGATCCATGTTAACCACTTGGATTATAAACATAAAATTAGTAGAGACAATTAGGGTTTCTTGAAAGAGTTGTCTAATTGTTGGAAAAGGCGAAAGCTTGTCCTTGATGCAATTCACATGATTTTCTGTTTATCTCTGCCTTATGCATGTTTGGTTATCGTTGTTGCAAACCCCAATCTTGGAAGTCCTTTTTATACAGTTTTAGTTCAAAACCCCAAAGCCTTTGCATTTATTTTCTTTCGTTTTTATCCTCTGTCTACTCGAGATCGAATAGCACTACTCGATCTCGACTACTGATCCTCGACCCAAAGTCGTTGTAGCTTCTCCTGTGCAGGTACTCGAGGAGACAAAGCAAAGTCGACCAAGACCTTACTTGATATCGAGTAGGCCTTGTCGATATCGACGAGCCCCAGTTCCTGTGTCTGCTACTCTGCTCGACTGTTCGATCTTCTGTCGACTACCCTAGTCGAGATCGAGGACCCTGTTGTCGACTTCTGTTCGTGAGATTCCACCGCTGCCTAGGATCCGCTGACACGCTTCCTCGTGGATCGATCCTGACTTCCCGCTGCTACATCAGGAGGAGGTCTTGTAATTATTTGCAAGGGACGGAATCTGGTTTGCCTTAGTTTATTTATATTTTATTGCAATTCTCGATTTCCTCCTAACAACAGCCTTCCAGTCTTTCCTCCCACGGACCGTGTCCATGATGCCGACCTCCCCTTCGCCGACAACCTCTTCGCCTTCCTGACGCCGACAACCTCTTCGCCGCTGGGAGCGCCGCCGGCCCTCTCGACTTCCCAGTGGCATGTTGCTTCGCTCGCTCTCTGAAATGGCAAAAGTAGAGGCTCCGAACCGTGCTCACAACGGCTCCAGTAACTGTGAGAAGGCACCGGTTATGTCCTTCTCCGGGAGTATTTCCGCCGGCTGTGGTGACCTGTGAAGCCAAGGTACTCCCTCACTCTCTCCAAATCTGAGTTCTTTCTGACTCCGTTGAGGTTTTGGTATTGTTCTTCTATAGCTGACAGAGATTTTGGGGATAAATCCTAATTGGGACAGAGAAGCTTATACCTAGAAGCGAATTCTCCCTGCTTGCATTTTTTCATCTGACAAATTTTGGGAATTACAGGAAAGTGACCATGGGAGCAGCCATGGGAGGTGAAGTTTTCTGCGCCCTCTCTCTATCCGGCTTGTCTTTCTCATTTCGGGTTGATATACAATACGAAATCAAAGAGTAAAAAAATTGGGAGTTTTTTTTACTGATTTCTTACTCATGGTTAGACAGTTGTGAACTTTTTTTGTGTGTATGTGTTGAATTTGGTCTAATTGAGGTTGGATCTGGGTTATTTAGAATCGATGCATTGTATATCATTGATGGTTTTGTTTATAAACTTGTTATTTCAAAAAAAAATTATTTACTTGCTATTTATGAAATTTAGTATTTGATTTGTATTTTGTATTTTTGTAATTGAACAGGGCCATTTAATTTCATACTTGTGCAGAAAAAATAGATACTTGCCCTCATTGCAGTTCAATCTCTAGCTCGTTCAGGGTGAAGCATTGGGTGCAAGAACAAGGCAGAAGTGCTCAAGCTAGTGCTTAGATTCTTAAGATGTGTTGGTGTCTTATCTTAGTTAGGTGTAGTATTTCTGGATGTGTATATTATGTGCATGATGTCGTGTTTTGTATTTGGATGCATTAGCTATAACATTATATATATATATATATATGTATATGTATATATATATATACATATACATATATATATATATATATATATATATATATATATATATATATATATATATATATATATTCTCTATTGTATAAATAGTGTTTTCAAATAATCGCAACAACCCGTGTGAATCAGCAAGGACCACCTTGCAAGGCTAAATACTCCTGGGTGACCGATAGCGAAGTAGTACCGTGAGGGAAGGGTGAAAAGAACCCCCATCGGGGAGTGAAATAGAACATGAAACCGTAAGCTCCCAAGCAGTGGGAGGACTCGATTATGCAATAATCAAACTAAAGAATAATACTTGCCTAAAATATATGATCCTCTCTTAAACGGATCCTATCGTGAAGTCACGAATTTAGCCACAACCTTGGCAACGATGCCCACCTTAAAGCAAGAAACAACATTAGCAATGAACTCAGCCACAAAATTAGCCACGACATTTGCGATGACCGTTTCCGACGCTGTTGTCGTCGCCACAGCCACGAAATTCATAAGTCATACCCAGCCACGGAATTAGCCACGACGGTATGAGTTCGTTGCTATTTTTCGTTGCTACATCGGCCCGAATTTAGTCACGAGGCATATGGCTACGGATGACCCGACCGTTGCTGAATCCGTGGCTAAACCGATTAGCCACGGTCATTTGTTGCCAAATTCATTGCTATTTTCCGTTGCTAAATCCTTTTTTTTAGTAGTGTATACATCATATTTTCTTTATTCAATGATGGTTTAAAATCTATCATCTCGAGGTAGCTAGATCAACTTGTTTCTATAAATGTAATTAACTTCTGTTCTTTGACAGTGAAGCTCTAGCTTGTCCCAGCGAATAAGCCCATGGGCCATGGGTATTGCTCCTTCAAGCTTCATTTATATTTTTTTGCAACTAACTTTAGTTAGTTAGATGATTTTTTTTTTTTATAAAAAAAAAGCAGTAACATAATTGTGGTCCCAATCTGATATCACACATTTGTAGAAGCTCGATCGGGTACGTGCCTCATTGATTCCAACAAGCTTGCGGAGTACCACAGACTATTACTTGGCTATCACAACCGTCTTTCAAAATGCAGCTTCCCTAGGATTCGATGAAGATGCCATACTAGTAATTAATGAAAAGATAATTTAGAAAGAATAATTGGTAGGTTGTGGAGGGTTGAACAAAGGCAGAAGATCCAGCTAGAATGGCTGAAATTCAACTACCAGCTAGGTCTCATTCATCAACCCCCTGCAGCCACGTTTCCATTTGGCCCAAATGCGCCACGCTGGGACCGAGCCTGATCGATGGTAGCACTATATATATGAATAGAAGGGTGGGTGTGTAGACGTAGTAATGCAACTCATAGCAATAGCAGGCTTTAAAAAAAGTATTAAATGCTAATAATGGGTCACCAAGTAGGTTATCCCATGGAGCATTCTGTTATGTTAATCTCCTGGGGTGTTATTGTTGCAACAGTTGTTGCTACTGCTGCTTCGAATTCTGATGATCCTCATGCCCTTTTGATGATGAGTGCTAGCAATACTGCCTGGTCAGGCTTGCAAGTTGATGCCATTTACCAGTTTGGAGATTCCCTCTCCGACATCGGGAATGATGTAAGGGAGAATCGCACCGGATCATGTAGCTCTTTTCCTTACGGCGAGACGTACTTTCATTATGCCACCGGCCGTTGTTCTAATGGCCTCCTCCTGGTGGACTATTATGGTAAGTACGTAAACCTACACACATATGTATATGTATATGTATATGTATATGATCTGATCGATTGATGGAGTATATTTACATGAATGCAGCAAAGGCGTTTGGGCTTGACCTTCTGAATCCGTATTTAGAGAAAGGCGGGGACTTTAGGGACGGAGCGGTTTTCTCGGTGGCGGGAGCGACTGCTTTGGACGATGCATTTCTTCAAACCAAGCACTTGAAAACCTCAGTAACAAACAGTTCGCTGTCGGTGCAGGTCGGTTGGTTCAGGGAATATCTCAATACCATCTGCTCTTCTACTACAGGTCCGTCCGTCCATCACATCAAAATCAAAATAAAAAATCAATCCAGATTCCAGGCCATATTAATTACTAGCTAGCTAGCCACACTCTATAATTCTTCGATCTCATTTATTTATTTATTTTTATTAAATTGCAGAGTGTAGAAAGAAGCTTAAACGAGCCGTGCTTTTTATGGAAGTAATAGGAGGTAATGACTACCACATGGTCTTTGATTCAACCGGCAGCATGCCCTTCCAAGCTGCATACGGGTTGCTTCCCGATGTTATTCAGGCCATCACACAAGCAATCCATGTCAGACCTGCCTCCATCTTTATTTCTTTCCATTGTTTTATTCTCTATATTAATTACTTTATTCTATCTATATATATTATTAAATTTGAAACAATTTCGCCACGTGTCGTCATTTTATGCCAAGTTATTTTAGGTAAGTATATTTCCATAATAATCTAATTAATTAGGGTAAATCAATTAACCTATTTATTATTTACCATATATCTCAATCTATCTATAATTGGATATATATACATAGACCCATTAAATTTTATTAATTTATCTATATACACATAAAAAAAAATAAAAAATAAAGAATTTGGTTTATATACATCAAAATTTAATGATCTTATTAAATTATCTAAAATATGATTTTCGTTTAATGATTGAAGATTAAAGTTTTCATTTAACATATATTTTATATTTTCTAACCAAGGGGTTTGAATTAATAAATAACGATACCTATATGTAATTTTTTATATACTATATTAAATTAAAACCACGAGAACATATTTTATAAATTCTCTCTTTCATCTAATAGATTTTTCGTAAAATTATCTTTAGTTAAATCTTTTATATAATATTATAGTGATGATATTTTTTTTTCTTTCTAATAAGATTATTTTAAAATATCTATATCTATACACTTCTTTAAGCGAGAATCATTTTTAATGAGTTGTTATCATTACATCTAATTGTAGTTTTTTTAAGAGGGATTTTGTTCAAATGGACCTTTAAACATATTTGGTTAGCTAGATAGGCCCATTAATTGTTTTTTTAGCATGTTAAGCCTTCTTAAACGGTCAATGGTCAACCCATTTTGATGCCAACTTTTTTTTTTTAGTGATGCCAACTTTTTTTTTTTAGTGATGCCATATTTTACCGTTTTGATGTCAAAATTTTATGGTGACAATTTTATATAATTGATGGCATAAGAGCTTAAAACGTGGAATCAAAATATTGTCACCTTATTGTCACTTTTCTAATGAAATGATTGGATGACTCTTTTTTAATGCCACTTTTTTAAAACATTGATGACATTTTTTGTGATGTCATATTTTACCGTTTTGATGCCAAAATTTTATTACATTTTATTTTCACTCTGATGCCACTTTTCTAATTAAATTATTGGATGACACTTTTTTAAAACTTTGATGACATTTTTTGTTTACTCTAATGTCACGTTGACCATTGATGCCATTTTGAAAAATTTGTATCACATTAAAGAAAAAAATGTCATCAAAAATACTACTTTTGAAAAAATATCATCAAAAATATGGCATCACGGTAAAAAAAATATTATCAAAAAATTGACATAAAAAAAAAGTGGCATCAGTCGTTAACAGTAAAAAAAATGGCATCAATGATCAACGTGACATTACTGTAAACAAAAAATGTCATCAAGGTTTAAAAAAAGTGACATCCAATCATTTCATTAGAAAAGTGGCATCAAAGTGAAAATAAAATATAGTAAAATTTTGGCATCAAAACGGTAAAATATGGCATCACTAAAAAAAAAAAAAAGAAAAGTTGGCATCAAAATGGGTTGGTCAACGTTGACCGGTCAACGGTCAACGTTGACCGGTCAATGGTCAAACGTTGACCGGTCAATGGTCAAACGTTGACCGGTCAATGGTCAAACGGTTGACCATTGACCAACCCATCCTATTGGGAAGGGGTCTAGGGCAAAACTAATTAAATTGATTTAGGGGCTAAGTGACTAATTGAATATTCAAAAAAGGCCCTCTACCAAAATCACCCTTTTTTTAATTTACATGGGTATCCGGGGCTACTAGCAATTAGCACACGATTGATCTCATGGGCCCTGAAGTTATCAACTGGGTAAACCCTCCAGTGGCCACTCGGGGCGGGATTCGAATTGGGGAGCTTTGGGTACTTTCCGTGGGTCCTTTCCGTGGGTCCTTTCCAGCTGAACCAACCCGAAGTAGTTTACATTATAATTGCAGTTTTTTCAACCAATAAAACTATACATTTTTAATTTCATACTAACTTTTATTAATATTTTACAATATTAATTTGTTATATTATTATGATTTAAAAAATAAACCGCGCAATGGCGCGGGAACTATACTAGTTAATTATTATACACATATACACAAACACAAAGAAAGTTTGATAAAGTAACAAAGGGCGATCTTCAATTCCGGTGTAGATTAGATTTTGAACCAAACAAGCATTTGGGTTATAGAAACTTTTCAAAAAATATATCAACTATATAGATTATAGTGTTTTATATATACATATAGAGACAGATCCATGAATTAGAGTTAAAGGGGGTTAAATTTATTATAATTAAAACTTACAATTGTTCATTTTTTTAAAATAAAATATACACGTGCATAATGAGTCTTATTCTTCAAATATACGTAAAAAATAAGATTTTTTTTCGAAATAGTAGTTTCCTGAACTGATCGATCCATATATCCAACCGCATCATCAATAAAAGATATATTTAAGATTAGAGATTTAATTTCTTACATAGACTATTAGATGGATAAGCTCTAGTTCATGCCTCTTTAAATTTAGAAATAAGAAATAAATATTTTAATTTAACTAGATTTTAAAGTTTTAACCGAATTAACTTGATTAAGTTATAGATTAGGATGTTACTATTATTACTTAATAAATTTCAAAATTTTAGGGGAGCCTTAATGTATCTTACATCAATTAGTGACGGAGCTAGAAATTTTTCGAAGAGGGGGCAGAATCATGTGAGGTTTCATTTTAGACTAAAATAATAGAGTATCACGTACTTTTTATTCGTTTACTTAGAAAAAAAAAATCTTTTTATTACGATAATAATTACACCACTTTATAATAAAACATGTGAATATTAAGACAATATTGTTTTTTCTAATTTAGAATATTGGGACAATATTGCTTTTCTGTTAAAAGAACAAAAAAAAATGGATGAATAAGTGAAATAGCTGAAGAAAAAAAGCTAACAAAATAAGAATAGTAAAAATAATATAATAAATATTGAATTTCAAAATAATTGTACTGTTGTTCACAAAAATAAGTGAGTAATATAACACACACGGGCGCGCACACACCTTTTATTTTCATAGTTATTAGTATTGAGCCTTTTAAGGATATATATATGATATCTGGGCTAATTTTTGTTTATTCTAATACTGATCTTATTTTAATTATAATGTACGTACAAGGATATGGTCATATGGTAATCGATTTGGGTTTATATACGCGTACAGGACTTGATCGCCCTAGGTGCTATTAATATTGTAGTCCCAGCATTGGTTCCTTTCGGTTGTATGCCAGGCTATCTTGCCACATATAAATCGACAGACAGAGATATGTACAATGAGATCGGGTGCCTCATTGATTTCAACAAGCTTGCTGAGTACCATAACGAACAGTTGTACAAATCAGTCCAACAACTTCAAGTCATATATCCCAATGCCAATCTTATTTACGCAGACTATTACTTGGCTATTACAACCGTCCTTCAAAATGCAGCTTCCCTAGGATTCGACCAAGACGCTATTCTGACCACATGCTGTGGGAATGGGAACAATCCTTACAATTATAATTGGAGTGAATTTTGTGGGACGATTGGAGTGCCAGTCTCAGTCTGTCCAAACCCAGATGAAAGAGTTAGTTGGGATGGTATGCACTTTACTCAGTTGGTGTACAAGTATGTTTCTGCTTGGATGCTCAAACAAACTATCATCCCTCGTTTACTCCACAACGATATGTCTTTGTCGTTCTAATTAGTACATCTTTGCACGAAGAGATCCATATATCTCAGGCTTCTTCAGCCTTGCTTCTAGAGCAAATAATTCAGCACAATAACAACATATATGTGATGTTGATTCCTAGCATCGCACTATGTACTATATATATATATATTATCATTTTCATGTACTAGCCTGAACCTCAATTTAAAAAAAAAAAATTACAACCAATAATGTTTGTTATTTTCTTTTTTCACAATGTTGTGTTGAAATAAATTATGGAAATAAAGGTGTTAAAAGGCCGGTAAAGAGGCAAAAAAAGAGTCAACTTTGAACCATACAACCTCTGAGGATCAAAATGGCGCTCCGATGAAAACCGGTAAAAATCTGTGAGGACCGACATTTTAGCCCGATTTACTTACTTTATAGTCCGGTTCTGAATAGAACCGATCTATAAAGTCATAAATTTTAGCCCGGTTCTGAATAAAACCGAGCTATAAAGTCACTGTGGAATTTTAAAACATGAGTTTTTTACCACAATTTTAGGTTTGACCGAACTATAAAGTCATGTGTTATTTCAAAACTGGAGTTTTTAGCACGGTTTTTAGGTTGAACCGAGTTGTAAAGTCATCGTGTGATTGAGTTCTTTTTTTTTACAGTAGGCAAACATTCGGAGCTATTACAAAGAAAGTAAACGCGCTCCTGGATCATCCTGACGGATGATATGGTACAAAGTTCCCTATTAAAAGGGATTGTAGATCTATCACTAATGATGCCTCTAGTGGCTATATAATCTGCAACTTTTTTCGCTTCTCTGTAGATGTGATTGAATTCAACCTTTTCGAAATCCGCTCATGATCTTGATTTCTTCTGTTTGTCGCATAATCTCCCATCTGCTGTCTCTTCCTGTAGATAGAATTCTCATCAGCTCTTGGTTGTCTCCTTCTACAACAATCTTGTTCAAGCCTAATCTTCGAGCTACCTTCATCCCTATAAGAATTGCTGCTGCTTCAGTTTGAATAATCGTACCTTGATCTACTTCTTAGTAGAAGATCTCAGTTACATGGCCCATAGAATCACGAATGATTCCTCCCACCTGGCTAATGCCGGTGGGTTTGACAGAACCATCTACGTTAATTTTGTAGATGGCACCTGTTGCTGGTCTAGTCCATTTAGATCTAAACCTTTTTTTCCCTCTTATTGATATCTTTATTAATACTCATGGGATTTGTTTCTCTCCAATCTTGGATATTATTATTAATTCGCTTAATCATGTTACCAAATGTGTCAGGGCTTGTATGTTTAAAGATTAATTTGTTTCTAGTTTCCCATATCATTTCCCAAATAACCACTAGATCTTCAAAAAACTGGTTTACCTGCTTGATTTGAGGGAAAAGACTCTGGATGAGAGGCTTATTCCAGAGCTTTTGAGGGGTAAAGAGATTGTTGACTTTCATGTTCGGGTCATTGTTACCCATGAAGGTTTGGAGATTTGTATTGGGTACCCAAGGGTCATTCCAAATATTTATGAGGTCACCGTCTCCTATAACCCAAAGAAGGTCTTTCTCGAATTTTTCTCTAAGAGATAATAGTCTGCCAAATTGCCAAGAGGTGGCTTGATTTGGTTTGTCCCTGATGTTGCTATTACGAAAATATTTTTCTTTGATGACACTAACCCAAATATTATCTTCATTAGTATAAAGTCTCCAAAGTAATTTAAACTGGAGGTTTATCTTTAGGTCTTCGGCTTTTCTAATACCCAATCCACCTTGGGCTTTACTCTTACAAATGTTATCCCAACTTACTAGAGGGGTATATCTCTCCGAGTGAAGTTTATTCCAGAAGAAATTTTTGTTTATTTGGTCTATTTGATTAAGAATTCCTTTAGGGAGCAAAAAATTTTGCATCAAATAATTAGTTTTGGAACTCAGGTTGGCTTGAATTAAGATGGCTCTGCCTGCTTGAGACAGATTTGAGGCTTTCCATTTTGACAGTTGCTTTTTCAGATTTTGGATAGCTTCCTCAAAAACCGAGTTTTTAATTCGGCCGTTGAGCATCGGAATACCTAGATATTTTTAAGAGTACTCGAGATTGGAATTCCCATACTCTGAGCAAGGTCTCTTGCTAGGTTTTGGTTCACATTCTTAGAGCATTGGAGAGAACTTTTACTATAATTAATAGTGAGACCCGAGAGGTTGGAGAAGTTGTTTATCATATTCTGAATGGTATTTAGACTAGTATGCACAGCTTTGGCAAAAATAATCGTGTCATCTGCAAAAGTAAGGAAAGGTATAGGGTTACCGTTTTTGGTGAGTTTGATTCCGATTAACGCATCCTCTTGCAAAGCTTCCTTGTGCATTTCTCTCGCTAGGCCTTCCAATACTAACACAAAGATGTAGGGTGCAAGTGGGTCTCCTTGACGAATTCCCCTGTTAGGCTTAAACTGTTTACCTGGACAATTGTTAACTAGAGTTAAGAAGGAGGATGTTGTAAGACACGTCATAACCCAGTTGATCCAAAAAGGATGGAAATCAAACTTATGAAGAACCGCTTTGATGTAGCTCCAGTTGATTTTATCGTAGGCTTTTTCCATGTCGAGTTTTAATGCCATCCAACGTAGGATGGAAAGCTTCCTTGTGCATTTCTCTCACTAGGCCTTCCAATACTAACACAAAGATGTAGGGTGCAAGTGGGTCTCCTTGACGAATTCCCCTGTTAGGCTTAAACTGTTTACCTGGACAATTGTTAACTAGAGTTAAGAAGGAGGATGTTGTAAGACACGTCATAACCCAGTTGATCCATAAAGGACGGAATTCAAACTTATGAAGAACCGCTTTGATGTAGCTCCAGTTGATTTTATCGTAGGCTTTTTCCATGTCGAGTTTTAATGCCATCCAACCAGATCTTCCTTTTCTCTTATGGAAGCTATGGAATATTTCATGAGCTATTAAGGTATTATCCTAAATTGATCTACCTTCTACAAATCCTCCTTGAAAAGGGTTGATGAGCTTGGGGAGAATAGGTTTAAGCCTGTTTGCCAGAATTTTTTTGATTACTTTGTAAATGGTGTTACATAAACTGATCGGCCTGTAGTGGTTGATTGTGGTAGGGTTCTCAGTTTTGGGAATTAGAGTAATAAATGTTTTGTTTATCTCTGACAATAAATGTCCTGAGTGGAAGAATGCTTTGACTGCTTTACAACAAGAGGGTCCTACTATATGCCAGTATTTTTTATAAAATTCTGGAGGAAAACCATCCGGGCCAGGGGATTTATCTTCTGCCATTTCAAATATAGTAGTTTTGATTTCAGCTGTAGTCGGTTGAGAGATTAGGTTTCGGTTTTCCTCTGACGTTATTTGAGGCTGAATGTTCCAAACATCCCCTGGGTTAACTTGATATTGATGGGAACCTATAAATCATTCCGATAGCTCATTTGTGATATGATCAGAGATGGTGTCATTGTCATAAATGATATTGCCCTGTTTTGTTGTAAAGGATTTAATTGGTCTTTTTGACCTTTTAACTCTAGCTGTTATTTGAAACTATTTTGTGTTCCTGTCTGAAAATTGAAGATGGTTTGATTTGGCCCTTTGTTTCCAGAACTTATGGTTGCATTCTATGAGTCTGTATCTCTTGAGTTCTAATATCGCTAACTTTTCTTCATCTTGTTTATTGATGTTACCCCAAGGTAAACGATTTTGCAAATTCATAATTTGGCTCTCGACTTGAGTAAGTTGTCTAGCGGTATTACTGGTTTGAGATTTACACTAGTTTTTGGTATTTCGTTTGAGCAGTTTCTGTTTCTGTATTAGTTTAAAGCTTTGGGATCCATTAAAATTATTACGCCAAACTTGTCGAACCATAGATTCATATATAGGATTTGTCGTCCATGCCATTTCAAATCTAAATGGAGAGCCTTTAGTAGGATTTAGAGATCCTATTTCTAAAGAGATTGGGCAGTGGTCAGAATCAAAGAAGGAATGATGTTTCGTATGAATCTTTGGCAACCAATTGAAGATTTGTTGACTTGCCAGAATTCTATCCAAACGTTCATATGTATTGTTAAAGTTTGATTTGTTTTTTCTCCAAGTAAAGGGAGAACCAGTGTAGGGAACAGTTTGGAGATCAAGTTCATACTTGACAAATTGTAATCGTCTAAATCTAGATATGGATGGAGTAGCACCCCGTATTTTTTCTGTATTGTTTTCTATATCGCTTAAATCACCTATAATGAGAACTGGAAGAGAGTGTATGTGGATTATCGAAAAAATTTCTTCCCAAAAAGGGGTTTTTTCTGATTCAACAGATGGAGCATAGACAAACAGTAAAGCAAAATCATGCTTGTCCACCGTTGTTTTGATCATGAGAAATCTGTCAAATTGTTCCAGAACTGTACTTAAGTCTTCAAATTTTGATTTGTAGAGAAAATAAATGCCACCTTTGTGACCCTTAGCACTGATGCTGAAAGCTTTGTGAAACCCCGAGGCTTTGATCATCTGATTTGTCGGAGCTTCAGAAGCTTTAGTTTCAGTAAGCATAAGGGCATCAAGTTGATTTGTAGCTCTAAGATGGTTTATTTCTTGCCAAAAGAGAGGCCTTCTAGAACCTCTAACATTCTAGTATGCGACTTTAATCATAAAAAATTACATTTAAGAAGAGCTTTTAGCATATTACAGTGTAAGATGGTGCAAGATTCAACATTATATCGTTTAAGATCTACACTTGGAGAGTTGTTGTTTTTGTTTAACCATTCATAAAGTTTGAAATAGATCCAAGCTTCCCTCACGTAAATCTTGCTGGTTTGAAGGTGCTGGTGCCAGCTTCTTTGATCAGTTTTAGACCACCAGTAGGTTTGAGACCTGCATTGAAATTTAAGTGTATGTCTTACAGTTGCTGCTAGGAGTTTTGTTGAAACTTTTGTTTGTAAAGGTTTGGTAATGAGGTTTATGCAGCATGCCGCCACCAAGTCCCTAACGAGACCGGTGTGGCAATGCTTGAAGTTTGTCTCATAAGATTTTTTAGAAAGTTTGAGAGTAAGTTTGAGATAAAGTTTGTTTATGAAGGGTTGGTTCGGCCTTCCACCACACAGAGTAGGGAAACTCTGATGGGGAAACAACAAGTGTTGGAGGATAGAGTTATGATGGGCATCTTACCATATCCGCTAAAACAGTCAGCCAGCATCAAACTTGATGCTTCAATAACCTTGAACCTGCAAAGAAACAAAAATGTAGCCATCAAGGTTTGAACCTTCATCGTGTGATTGAGTTCTTAACCATGCAAATTATCCAACTCTCACATATAAAAATAAACTAAGGCTCTTTATTGCAATAATATTTCTTTTTCCTTTTTCTTTATTTTTTCAATTCTTTTTCTTTTTCTTTTTTTTTTCCTTTTGCTATTTTTTATTTTCTTTAGATCCATCTATGAAGTACAAAATGTGAGGATATAAAGCACATAATTAACATTATATCTTTAACTTGAAACTTTTCAACATTTTGCATAAGCTAATGAAAATATTTGGCCCAAAGGCCTTTTAGAATAGCCCATTTAGAAATTGTCCTAGGGTTTTGGCTTTGCTAGCAATTGTTAAAAAAACTTTCATAATACCAATTGTACCCCTGTTCTAATTTAATACCCTTCTCTCCTTCCTCTTGTTCCACTCTGTGTCTAACCCAAATCGAGTCCTCGTTAGTTTCATCAAGATCTGAGAAATTGAGGTTTGTGTTTCGAATTGGACTAAACGAATATGTGAACTCTTAATGGATCTGAGAAATTGAGGATTTTCTCCTCCAGCTCGGAAGCAAGTTGATCTGACTCTCCATGGTTGCCACTGAAGCCCTCGGCGGAGAGTGGTGAACGAGGCGGCGATACGAGTCGATGCGGTCTGCTCCTACTGAAAGCTCTCATCCTTCCCGAAGTCCTCTTCCAATGCGGAATCTGGTGGGGAAAAGGTCGACAGGAAGGCAGGGAAGGCAGCGGATGAGGGGCGGGGAGATGTCGAATGTGGTGGTCATAATGGCAGGGCAGTTGAAGGTCACCTTCATTGCGACGCCGACCGCCAGCAGGACATCCTCCATGGCATGAATTGAAGATGGAAAAGATAAAAAAGAGGGGAATCGGAATTTGATTAAATTGGAATTTGATTAAACTGGAATCACTGTATCAAGTTTGGAATTGAAGATGTACAGGGGTCATTTGGTGTTTCTCTCCTCTGAACTAAATGGGTTGATTATTCAACTTAAATAAGAATTTCAAATTTAATATTACAAGTAGCGTTTTTATTTCATCAAGTATGATTGAGTGCTCCCAATAGGTCATTGATGGCCTTTTATGTAAAATGGTCTTTTATGTATAATGGTGGTGACACAGTGACCACTGATAAGGGTGGTAACAACGATAAGGGTGGTGATAGTGCCCACTAATAAGGGTAGTGACAGTGATAAGGGTGGTGACAACAATAAAGGTGGTGACAGTGCCCATTGAAAAGGGTAGTGACAACGATAAGGATGGTGACAACAGTGGTTACATTTTTTTTATTGTGGTGACACTACTAATAACACTTTCTTTGTCATAGGTTTTCACTTTGGTGACATTAGTGGTTTGACTTCTCATTAGCCCCTATAAGGTTTGTGTTTCGCTTGTCATAGGGTTTTCCTTTGGTTACAGTGTCTATGACTCTGTTTTTATAGTGATGACAATGTCTATGACCTTGTTTTTATAGTGATGACAACGTGTCAACATCTACAACACTCTTACCCATTCATATATTAAATTAAATGAGAACTGTCACCACATGTATTTTGGCTTCTTATTAACCCCTATTGGGTTTGTGCTTACCTTGTCCTAGGGTTTTCCTTTGGTTATAATGTCTATAACCCTATAGGGTTTGTGTATCCCTTGTGCTCAATGTTCCAAAAAACACTTGGCGGATGCTCAGCAACTAGATAGGGTCAAGGGTCTAGGCGGATTGAGCGGGGTCTAGGCGGATTTACTATTTTGAGATGTATTTTTAATCCTAGGCCATATTCAATACGTATATGAAATAATAAAGTTTAATTCATAACATATATAAACAAATAAGCTTTAATTAATAGTCTAGGCGTTAACAACGGGAGTTAGGTCGTGAGTTAGATGACTATATGAGTGAGGGATCAAGAGTAAAAGAGAGTATAGAGGTTGAAAACTAAGAGAGAGATCGACATGTGGGGGTTTTAAGAGTTAAAACCTCAAAATGGTTTTTTTCACTAACTCGCCAAACCCGCAAGTCCGCCAAGACCTTACGAGTGACCTTCAAGGGCCTAGGCGGCTAAACTCAAAGGTGGGGGGCCTTCGAGGGTCTAGGCGGGGTCTAGGCGGAGGCCCAGACCTTTTTTTAGAACAGTGCTTGTGCTAGGGTTTTCCTTTGGTTACGGTGTCTATGACCTTGTTTTTATTTTGGTTACAACTTCTATGACCCTCTTACCCATTCATATATTGGAGGAGAACTATCCAACAGATGTATTTTGGCTTTTCATTAGCCCCTTTAGGGTTTGTGTTTTCCTTGTCCTGGGGTTTTCCTTTGATTACAGTGTCTATTACCATATTTTTTTAGTGGTGACAGTATCTATGACCCTATTTTTATTTTGGTTAAAGCGTCTATAGGGTTTTCCTTTGATTACAATGTCTATAACCTTTTTTTCATAGTGGTGACAGTGTCTATGACCCTATTTTTCTTTTGGTTACAACGTATATAGGGTTTTCCTTTGATTACATTGTCTATGACCTTTTTTTCATAGTGGTGACAATGTCTATGACCCGATTTTTATAGTGGTGACAATGTCTATTATCCTATTTTCATAGTGGTGACAGTGTCTATGACTCTCTTACCCATTCATATATTGAATGAGAGTTGTCCACCTACTGTCTTTTGGCTTCTCATTAGCCTCTTTAGGGTTTGTACTTACCTTGTCCTAGGGTTTTCCATTTGGTGACAACCATTTCTCTTAGCAACGTATTGTACTTAACATTTTAGGGTTTAGGGCCTTGCCCCTAAACCGTAAAGACTTAGCCCTAAACCATATTATACATCACATGCTCTTTTGGTTTCTCATTAGCCCATTTAGGGTTTGTGCTTCCCTAATCATAGGGTTTTCCTTTTGGTTACAAGTGTATATGACCTTATTTTAATAGTGGTTACAATGTTTTTGTCCCTTTTTTTATAGTGATTACAGGGTCTATGACCCTGTTTTAACAGTGGTTACAGTGTCTATGTCCATCTTACCCTTTCATATATTAGAGGAGAACTGTCACCACATGAATATCGGCTTCTCATTAGCCCCTATAGGATTTGTGTTTCCCTTGTCCTTGGGTTTTCCTTTGATTACAGTGTCTATGGCCGTTTTTTCATACTGGTGACAGTGCCTATAACCCTGTTATTATTTTGATTACAACATCGATAGGGTTTTCCTTTGATTATAGTGTCTATGACCCCTTTTTCATAGTGGTGACAATGTCTATAACCCTGTTTTTATTTTGGTTACAGCGTCTATAGGGTTTTTCTTTGATTACAATGTTTATGATCCTTTTTTCATAGTGGTGACAGTGTCTATAACCCTGTTTTAATAGTGGTGACAGCGTCTATGACTCTCTTACCCATTAATATATTAGAGAAGAACTGTCACCACATGTATTTTGGCCTCTATATGGTTTGTGTTTCCCTTGTCCTAGGGTTTTCCTTTGGTTACAGTGTCTATGACCCTGTTTTTATAGTGGTGACAGTGTCTATGATCCTGTTTTAATAGTGGTTACAATGTCTATGACCCTGTATTTATAGTGGTGACAATCGTAGTTACATTTTTAATTTTTTTTATTGTGGTGACACTACTAATAACATTTTCCCTTGTCTTAAGGTTTTTTTAATTGATTAAATATTATGATGATAGATGTCATGGAAAAAATTGTAAAAAAAAGTTTTCAACCGAAAAAAAAAAAGTTGGGCTTCATATCTTCTTATATCCAAATTTTCATGCAAACTTTCTCCTACATGTTGCTTTTATCCAATTTGAAACTTTGACCATCTTTGTCTTTTTCTCCATTTCTCCCTTTCTCATCTTCCTTCTAACTATTGCACATGTCTCTCCCTTCATAATTTGACCAAAACATACAAAAATGTGCAGCAAATTGATCTCTTCTTGTCCGTTGTTAATGTGATAAAAAAAACCACAGGATGACGAAAATAGACACCCAAATCTCCTGGAATTACAACATTGCCACCCTTCGATCTTCAACTCCCAAAGCACAGATCCAGATCTCCTCTCTCTTTGATTGCAAAACTCAGGACTGACGCGTAGGAGATTGATCAACCTTTCAGACTGACGCGTAGCTAATTTTGGTGGAAGTGGAAACAATCAAAAGAAATGATACTTTCAACGGAGTCGTGAATCGATTTCTATGTTTAATGGCTCGGTTGGGAGTTTTTTTTCCTCGTGAAATTCGGAAATGAATTTCCCAGATGGGATGAATTTGGTGATGCTTCCATTTGTATTTCATGATTCAAGTGTCAACAGAGTCATTTGTAGAAACCTTGGCAAATGGATTTTGATCGGAGGAGTAAGATGGTGTGCAGGGGCTGTGAAGGGGGTGGTGGTGCGAGGAACCGCCGAGCAGGGAGGCAGAAGATGGGAGATGATGTGCAACGAGGAGGAGGAAGATGGTGTGCAACGAGGAGACGGGAGGTGGGAGATGGTGTGCTACGAGGTTCTCGATCCGCCATAGATGCTCCGGCTCTGCTTTTTCTCCAGATCTGTTTTAATTTGGGGAAGGGAGAGGAATAAGTGCAGGGGTAAAAATGTCAATTTGGGACATTTCCCTAATTTCACATCAAATGTCCTAGGTGTTAATTTTTGCCTAAAATATGGACACATCCCAAAAAACCCCTAAGCTAATACTCCCTCTGTTAATTAAAATTTGTCGTTTACTATTCACGCACGCTTTTTTAGAATGATAAAAACTATATAAAATATTAACTTTTTTTTACATTTGTTTTTATAAATTCATACTTAATAGTAATAAGTATGATATTATTTAAAAAAATTATCAAAAAAGTTAATATTTTATATATTTTTAACACCTAAAAAAGCGTGCGTGAATAGTAAAACGTCAAGTTTTAATTAACAGAGGGAGTAGCTTTTTCTTTCTCTCCAAATCATAACCATAACCAACTCTAATCCTAACTCCGGAGGGTCAGGGTCATTATCGGTTAAGGATATTATATATTTTGTAGAGCTTTCAAAGAAAAGGGCTAAAGGTTCAAACTGGCTTCAGACGTATAAGATAGGGTAGATATGAATAAATATGGCTAAAAAGATGCCTCAATCATATGAATCTTATAAGTAATGAATATGTATTATGATCGGTCTCGATAATAAATAACCATGTCAATACTCAGAGATTAATGCATAAAAAGAGTAAATCACAAAATAAAAGCAAGGGAAATAAATGTAATATCCCTATAAGGCCAAAAATTCTCACTATGACAAGTTTTTATTTTGATTTCAATCATGCCTAGGAACTTAGATCATACATGCTTAGTTATGTCTACTTAATATGTTACACTTGAAAACCAAATTTTTGTGACAAAGGCTAATCAATCCAAACAAGTTATGAAATTTAAATGATTAAAATAAAATTGAGAACTAACTAAGATAGATGGATATTTGTATAATGACACAATTTTATGCAAAAATGCATGATATTTTTAGTATTTTTGACATTTTCTAATTTTTTTCTTTGATTTTCTTAATAATGATATGCAAAAATAATTCAAATATGCTCTATATGCATACAAAAACTAAAATAAAATCTAGACTTAATATAAACTCTCTCCCCTACACTTTTTTTTAATTAGGCAAAAACGGGCGAAGTCCCAACATGGGACGCCATCCTAATCATCCCTACGAATGATGTTACAGAATTCCCTATTAAAAGGGAGATTAGAAATAGTAAAAATGTCAGTAGACTTAGCTATAAAATCTGCAACTGCATTTGCTTCTCTGAAACAATGTTTGAACTCGATAGACTCAAACTTCGACTTCGTTCTTCTGATGAATTCCACCTGCCGTAGAATTTCCCATCTTGTTTTAGAGCTATCACTAAGACTTCTGATGACTTCTAAACAGTCTCCTTCAATTACGATTCTTCTTAGACCTTTTGCTAGAGCTAATTCGACACCTGCGCAAAAAGCAACAGCTTCTGTTTGAATGACTGAACCGCTAGTAATCTGTTGTTGAAAAATATCCAAAACACGTCCTGCACTATCCCTAAGGATCTCTCCCACCTGACAGAAGCCAGTGGGCCTGGTCTAGCCATCTACATTGATTTTGTAGATGGCCCTTTGCGGCTTTTTCCAGCCAACATTTCTCTTGTTTCTCCTCCGGTTGAGAGCATTCTCTATTTCCTGTTTCGTGGACATCTGCCACTCTTTACATTGAATAAATGACATATAGGCTATCTGAGAGGACGATTTCAGATTCTTGTTCTTAAAAATCATATTATTTCTAGTTTCCCATATATTCTGCCATACATGGCAAAGATGTTCAAAATTGTCTGGATTGGGTTTAGATTGGATGAACTGTTGAGTTGTCATTTGGTCATCCCCATGTAATATTAGAGATTTACCTGTTAGTTGTTCGTAGTCTGCCATGATTTGTCTAGAGAGTGGACAGTGCAAGAATAAGTGACTGGCATCCTCTATGTTATCGTTACAGAAGACACAATCCATTGGGACTCTGATAAAATATCGGTTAAGCCTCTCCTTGGTAGCTACAACATCCTGTAAGATTTTCCAAACTAGATTCTTCACTCGCGGGGGAATGTTAAGTTTCCAGATCCAAACGTTTCCCGTGGAGTTAGTAATGTGGCTCGGTTGCAGATGTTTACAAGAGTTAGTAGTGAAACGACCATCCGGGTTGAGTTTCCATATTAATTGATCAAGAGGGTTCCAGCAAGGTATGTTAATCTTGGTAATCTGTGTAACTATATTTTCCGGGAATAGACTTTCCAGGAGCCGCAAGTCCCACTGTTTGTCTCGAGTCATAAGTTGGTGAACCCGAAGGTTTGGATCATGCTGAGCCTGAAAAGCTTCTAGTTCTACATTTGGCACCTATGGGTCTTTCCAAACCTTTATAGTCTCCCCATTTCCTATTATCCATAATAGGCCTTTCTTGAATTGTGTTCTGAGTTGTAGTAGTCTACCAAATTGCCAAGAGGGGTGGGTTGGGTTTACCTCAAAGATGTCTTCATGTTGCATATATTTTTCCTTGATGACTTTCACCCAGATGTTATCCGGGGACGTAATGAGCTTCCATAGCAGCTTCATTTGGAGGCTGGTGTTAATGTCTTCAGCAAGCCGGATACATAGGCCATCTTGATCCTTAGGTTGACAAATCCTTTCCCAGCTAATGAGGGGGGTGTAACGTTCAGACTCTAGCTTGTTCCAAAAGAAGTTTTTATTAATTTTGTCGATTTGGTGAAGCACCCCTTTAGGGAGGAGGAAATTTTGCATAAGGTAATTTGTTACTCTCTCCCCTACACTTAAAATTTTCATTTTCCTCAATGAATGAACATAAAGAAACAACAAAATAAGAATAAGAATAAGGATAAAATTAAAAAGAAAATAAAATAAAAGACTTAATGAGAGAATATGGGTGACTAACCGCTTCATTGTTCTTTAAGCTCTAGGGTCCTAAAGAATTCAACCCGGCTATTAATTACTCGAGATAACTCCTTAAAAGCCACGATGTGCTGCTTATTATGGTGAAGATATTCTTGATGAAAGTACTTACAATAATTGGGCTACCCTTTCAACCGGTTGTGGGTAATAAAAAAAAATCTAAAAAAGGATGGCATGTGCAGAGGAGGGAGAGGGGGTGAAAGGAGTTGCATTAAATGCATTAAATACATATTTATATATTTATATATTCGAAAGCCTTATCTAAAATCCCGAAAGGGGTGGCAAAATTCCTGAAAGGGTTTGGTAAATATCCCGAAAGGGTTGGATCAAAATACCCGAATGGGTTTGACTAAATTCCGCAAGGGCTTGACTATATTCTTATAGGTGAAATATTATTGGCGTTTTGTTCGAGCAGCTTAAGGCTCTGCTTTCGATGTTTCTAGGAGATTTTCTGATTGGTTGGGGTGCGTGGAGTATGGAGTCGGGACTGGCTGGGGTCGAGGTGGTGCGTTCAAGGCGGCTCCGTATCCGGAATTGAGTTTCCTTGGAGTTCGTCTACACTACCCACAGGAGTTAGAGTCCTTATGTACCGCTGGTCCACGGTGCCACTGTTTAGTGGTGCTTGGCTTCGTTATTCGGCGGCTTCCTTAGCTTTCTTGGGAGTTGATCTTCTTTGATCATCTTGTTGTAGAGTTTATTTATGCTTGTTTCATTTCGCGGTCTGTATTTTTATATTTTTAGGTTGTATGTTTGACGGTTCGCTTGTCGGCCTCTAGATGAGTCAGGCTTGTCTGACCTTCGAATTTTTACGTTATCAAAAAAAATTAAATGCAAGTCATGATGCATTTAATGTAAAGGGTTAAAAAATGGAGGGAGATATGTGACTTGATTGATGGGTTTAAGGAGGGACTATAAAGGAATTAAAGATAGCTCATTAGTACAACACAAGTTTGGGAAGGGGGGATTTGGAAGGTCTGGCATTGACGTTGTGATGCGGGACCATCTTCTACACCTCCGGACACGCCTATCATCCTTGGAGATGGACCGATGACTTCAACGAGACTCCTTCTTGTTCGTGAGTCATGCTTTGTTCTCAAGCTCGGTGCAACTTCAAGAGACACCATTGAAGACCTATATGTGTATAGGACTTCAGGAGGCCGATTCTCCTTAGTCATAGAAGGGCCGAAATATTCTAAGTGTTGGAACCTTGTTTTATTGCTATTTTTAGTATTATTTTTACTTGAGTTATTTTAGGAAATTTTAGGGGTTATTTTAATTATTTCTTTTAATTATTATTTTTATTAGAAATCAGCCTTGTTAGGGTTATAAGAACCGATTTCCACCATTGTAAAAAACAAGTGAATTCTTATGCAAGTTTTCTCTTTTGTGTTAAACACATTGAGTGCAAAGTCAATCGATTCGAAGCGTTGCTCATCGATTGCACCATTGGTATAGATCTCAGCTTGGTTTGCCTTGTGTTTATCAACCTCGCAAGAGCTTGGTAATGGTGGTATCCACGAACCCCCTCCTTGTGCCTCCAAGTTGTCCGCTTGGTTGTGTAAGGTTGTAGAGGCGGGTTATATAGTCACTGGTGTTGGTTCCTACCCTCTGTGGAGGCCTGGGGTCTTCATCTTGTTCTATATAGATCGACTCGGTCCATCTATCGGTCTTTTACATTGTTTGTCGAGTCTCTCAATTCATCAAGATCGAGTCTTTGTCCTTTGTTTCTAGTCGGCGTCGAGTTCATCAAGTCTTAGTCGAGTCTTGCGTCTTTCTTTGGTTCTTGCTGCGTTTCTTGGTCTTTCTTGGCGAGTTCTTGATTGTTCTAGCAAGGATAATGTGGTTGCTGATGCTTTATCTAGGAGACATGTTTTATTGACCACTTTGGATTCTAGAGTCTTAGGCTTTGTTTACATTAAGGAATTATATAAAGATGATAAAGACTTTGGAGAGATATTCCGGAACTGCCTAGATAAGGGTCCTACCGACAAATTTTATATCTTTGATGGATTCTTGTTTAGGATTGATCAAGTGTGTATTCCTAGGTGTTCTCTTCGATTATTACTTGTGACTGAATCCCATAGTGGAGGTTTAATGGGTAATTTTGGGAGAGATAAGACTTATCATACACTTAGGACACATTTCTATTGGCCACATATGCTTAGGGGTGTAGAACATTGCCTTAAGAGATGTATTGATTGTTTAAAGGCCAAATCTAAGCTTATGCCCCATGGACTATACACGCCACTACGCACACCCTCAGCCTCTTGGGAAGACATTTCTATGGATTTTATAGTTGGGTTGCCTAGAACTAAGAAGGGGAGAGATTCTATATTTGTGGTAGTGGATAGATTCTCTAAGATAGCTCATTTCATTGCATGTCATAAAACCGATGATACTACTAATGTTGCAAATTTGTTCTTTAGAGAGGTAGTTCGGTTGCATGGTGTGCCTAAAACAATTGTTAGTGATAGAGATGTTAAGTTCTTAAGTCATTTTTTGCGAACCTTATGGAGCAAATTGGGCACTAGATTATTGTTTTCTACTTCTAGCCACCCCCAAACTGATGGCCAAACTGAGGTGACTAATCGAACCTTAACCACTGTCCTTAGATCCATTATTAGGAGAATTGGAAGCTTTGGGAAGAAGTATTACCTCATGTGGAGTTTGCTTATAATAGGAGATCAGGAGTCCCTGTAGGCGATGAAGACGATCCTCCAAGGAAATATCCGGAATAAGGAGTCGCCTCGATGCACACCGCCTCGACCCCAGCCAGACCCGACACCGGACGCCAGAGCCCCATCACAGACTAGGACCGCCAAGAACCTCTGAAAACGCTGCCATAAACCCCAATGTAAGACGCACCAAATACCCTTTCGGGATTCAACAAGTCCCTTTCGGGAATTTAAAAAATCCTAGGATTTATTTATATTAAGAAATTATTAACTTATTTTGAATTACCAATATCCTTCGGGCCAACTTTGGGCCCAAGACAAAGCCTTGGGCCCAAAGGAAACATATAGGCCCGAAACCACCCCACCTGGCCACAAACGGGCCCAAATCAAGCACGAAGCCAGAAGGCAAAGAAAGGACTGGATGAACAGCCCTAACCAGCTAAGGAGCAGAAAGAAGGAACGACGGTGACCAGGCTGCAGCGAGGCCGACGACGAAGGATGCCACAGATTGAACAGGGCCGCACGAGGGCAGGCCAGGTGGTCACGCCGAGGGGGACCCTGACCAAGGATCATCGTCAACAGCAGGCATGCCTGAGCACCGTAGCCGAGGCTATAAGGTAGCCGGAGAGCACCCACCAATCTTGGACAAGCCAAGGAGGAGCGCCAACAGAGCGAGAGATAAGCTTGCCGAAGAAGGGCGCGGGTGCAGCCGAAGACCAGAGCGGCTAGGTTGATGCACAAGCGCGAGGGCAAGAGGCTTGAATTCGATTTCGGCAGGCCGCGTAGGCACAAGTGAGAGAGAAGGAGTTATCTTGCTCAAATTACTCAAGGGGGAAGATGAAAGAAGGATGATGAATCCAATTTCATCGGAACCCCCAAATTAATTTTGGTTTTTGCATAAATAGGGAGAAATGATTTTTCGATTAGGGTTTTATGATTTTGAACTTCAGGAGCCACCCACCAAACAAACCTTGGCGACCACAGTGGGGCGAAAGAGCCCGGAGCCAGAACAAACGGCCGAGGTCGGACTCTAAGCCAGAACCACGCCGGAAGATGACTCCCGACTAGCGGAAAGCGTACAAGACCCCAGAGGGGTGTATATGGGCTCCCGAAGGAGATTTAGGACTCCCGAAGGAGGTGTAGAGTTCCCTCAAAGGAGAGGGTGTTTTGAGCCGAAGGTTGTCAGTGTTGTTGTACCACCAGGCCGGAGATGGAGGACGATGGTTGCTGGCTGGCGGCGAGGGTTTTTTTGGAGAGCCTCAAAAGAGAGCTCCATGTTCTTTATCTTTTTTTCTCTTCATATCGGTGAATTTTTACTTAAGTTATTTTAGGAAACTTTAGGGGTTATTTTAATTATTTCTTTTAATTATTATTTTTATTAGAAATCAGCCTTGTTAGGGTTATAAGAACCGATTTCCACCATTGTAAAGAACACGTCAATTCTTATGCAAGTTTTCTCTTTTGTGTGAAACACATTGAGTGCAAAGTCAACCGATTCGAAGCGTTGCTCATCGATTGCACCATTGGTATAGATCTCAGCTTGGTTTGCCTTGTGTTTATCAACCTCGCAAGAGCTTGGTAATCCTGGTATCCACGAGCCCCCTCCTTGTGCCTCCAAGTTGTCCGCTTGGTTATGTAGGGTTGTAGAGGCGGGTTATATAGTAATTGGTGTTGGTTCCTACCCTCTACAGAGGCCTGTGGTCTTCATCTTGTTCTATATAGATCGACTCAGTCCATCTATCGGTCTTTTACATTGTTTGTCGAGTCTTTCAATTCATCAAGATCGAGTCTTTGTCTTTTGTTTCTAGTCGGCATCGAGTTCATCAAGTCTTAGTCGAGTCTTGCGTCTTTCTTTGGTTCTTGCTGCGTTTCTTGGTCTTTCTTGGCGAGTTCTTGATTGTTCTTGCTTGCTGAGTCTTGATTGTCGAAGATCGGGTCATCCTACGGCTTACCCCGCATCACGTTGGTTTGAGAAGGACATACAACCCAGTACCTCGGTTGCATGCCACCCAAAAAGAAATATACGACACCGACTGAATACTTCGTGCCATACGAAGGGGACCACGTGCCAACTTCAAACAATGTATAGTAACCAAAATGTGTAAGTATGTTTGTCGTATTCGTTTTACAGCCATGACAACCCCCTATCCTCTTCATATCTCGAACTCATATAGTGATAAGATCATCGTCTTCTCTTATTTTCGCAGGGGAGAAAGGGTTGGTCTTTGCCACTCTCGTATCCGACGGGCGGTGGGAATGTGGACGACGAAAATGGGTGTTCAAAGGGAAAAATTTCTACAAAGACATGGTGATAGAGGAGATCTTGCAGTTTGGGATGGTGAGGAGCATGATCATGGAGAAGACCATATTTTTCTCTTTCTTTCACAGAGGAGAAAGGGTTGGAGAACATAACTCACCCGTGTTCCAGATAAGATATTTTATATGCCACCAACAAGTAAATTCATGCCATCAAAATAAAGTTTTATGCCAATGACGTTTTGAAGCCTACGAATCGCTAAGAAATTCATAAAGTCCATGAGCCAAACAAGCAAAGCTACGAGTCCTAATACCAACAAAAGTTGTACAACAGAGTCCTAAAAAAAGCGAGCAAAGTCCACGACGAAATCAAACAAAGTCCATGGTAACAAAGTGTCAAGATGTCCAACAACAAGCAAATCGATCACCTTTGGCTCATGACTCGGATTGGGATGCTTTCAAGTTCTTCATGAACTGGAAGTGATCAATCTATTGAACATTGACGAGCAGCTTTGAGAATAACGAGTCTGTCCTGAAAAATGTCACGCCTGGCATGGAAAAACAAGAATCTGACACAGATTTTCTTGTTATTGGCACGATACAACCTAGCACGGATATTCTTCTTAATGCTCTCCCTCTCTCCTCTCTCTCATGCATTCCTCTATCTCATGCATTTAATGTCCCATCTCTCTTTTCCCCCTCTCCTCTACAGCACAATTATTGCTCTCTTTTTCTCTCCTTTTGTTACTTGGGTGGGTGGACAATTTTTCAAACCGGCTATTTTTGCAATTTTGTGGGTTCAATTGCTATTCCTGTAAATTTCTTTGGGGAGGTTACATTTGCAAGTCCGTTTTTTTTTTTATATATATTTACTATCACTCCTTGTAAGATATAAGGTTGATAATTAGTATACATATTATAATAAGATTTTATTGTTCAATAAATAATTAATTAATAATGACATCTTACCGTATAATGACTAAAATAATCAATCTTAACGACTAAAGATAAAAATAATTTCAAGGTACAAATTTATAAAATAACTCATGGTAAAATGATAGATTTTGTAATAGCTTAGGATATGAATTAACACATAGGATAAAATAGATAATGTCATTGTATAAAGTAACTTAAAAATATTGGATTATCAAAAAAAAAAAAAAACTCATGTTAGATTGCATCAAAAACAGATGTGAATTTGCATCAACAACATATAAGTGAACTATATATATCAAAGGGCTGGCACGATACGATACCATGGTAAATTTTCGATTACCACGTACCGTACCGATACCATTCGGTATGGGATTTTCTGTACCACGTACCAACCGACTAGTTTCGGTTACCGAAACTATTGGTACCGAAACTATCGGTTACCGAATGTCGGTATCGTGGTAACCGAATACACTATTTTCATGCCTAAATTTGCATTTTATACACTGTGGTACCATCGGTACCGACGGTACCAATGGTACCAATATTTATTTTTTTTAAAAAAAATAAATATATATTCGGTACCATGGTACCGACGGTACCGAATGTAGTCTACAACCCTACGCAATATTTAATTTTTTGTAAAAATTAAATAAATATATATTCGGTACCGACGGTATTTGGGTTGCCCATACCGTGTACCGTACCGACTAGCATTGGTACCGAGATTTCGGTTACCGATTCAGTCGGTTACCGACTTTTTGGTACCAATATCCGGTTGGTACGGTTGGTAATCGGTTGGTATGGTAATTTTCCTACCACTACCCAACCCTAATATCAAAGGAAACTTTAAATCTTTAATTTAGTATATTATATAGAATATAGATAAGTTATAGATATGGATATAGATAAATATTATAACAACTTATTTAAAAATATTATTTGAAGCATTTTTGTAGTTGGTTTCCCTCGTTTTCGAAGCCCTCCTCTGCGTTTGGTCTCTAGCAAAAAAACCCTAATTTCCCTATTTGAGACCTCCAATACCTCAAAATTAAACCACAATTCCTCTCCAATTTAGCATTTCTTCTCTCGTTTTCGCTTCATCTCTGTTGCCCGGTATCCAATTTTTCATTCTCGAATCAAATCGAATCAAGTTTATGGGTCACGGCTCTGATCTTTTCCGAGAAAAGTACGATTTTGAACCGATTTCATGACCGAATTGACTTCGGTAAGCAAGGTAAAAGAAGTACCAGGAATTCGAAGAATCAAAATTTTAAAAAATAATTCGCTCGTCTACACTCATTCTCACCACTCTCTGGTTTTTCTCTGCTCGGAAGCACTATCGAGCCTGAGTGATTTTCGTAACGATCGCAGAAGTCAGGTGAAGTCCTCGGTTAGCTCATGACTTTTCCTTTGTTGGTACTATATGTGATCCTATACAAGATTCCTAGTTGTTGTATCCATGTATAGATTTGTCTGCAATTGTTTTTTCATTGTCAGAAGCTCTCCGGGTGTTATCATGCTTTGGTCCCAATTCAATTTTTCTGTTTTCATGTGTCTGATTTTTGAAATTTAGAGGAGGGGGAAGCTTGGAGTGGTGAGGATTCATGGCTGGTTGGTTGAAGTCGAGAGACTCGAATGGTTGGAATTGTGATGAGAAATGCAAGGAAAAATGTAACTGTGGGGCTGGTTCTGTGAATCCGAAGTCTATTACAGAGGGAAATGATGACGATGATGCGATGCCGAGTCGGTTGTTTGATCAAGTTGTGCTAGTGCTATTAAGAAGGCTATATTCTAAGAATGCAGTTAGAGCCATCCCAGTGTTATTAGGAGGCGGACGATCAGTAGATTTGTTCAGTCTGTTCTATTTGGTGAGGCAGAAAGGTGGGTTTAATTCCGTTTCAAGGGGACATTTGTGGGGTTTTGTTGCAAAAAAGGTGGATTTAGATTCCAGGTTTTCTGCATCACTCAGAATGGCATACTTCAGCTATTTGGGTGACTTGGATCAGTGGTTGGATAGTAAAGGGAAAGTTTGGGATTTGATGAAAATGAGTCATGAATATGACAGGAATTTGGAGTTGTTGTCAATTGAGTTGAAGAAAAGATTCAGTGCATTATATGTGCATGATGCTAAGCATGTAAATCTAGACAGGGAAATATCAGATGGATGTGACAAGATTTGTAATACTAATAGTAATAGCATTCGCATTGATGAGGCTAGTGTAGCCACTTTTGACAATGATGAAAAAATAGTAGAAGGTGATAGAAATCTTGGGGGTCCAGGTTCTTTAGAGAGAGACTCTAAGCTCAAAAGAAAGCGTGGAGGATGGAAAGAAATGCTGAGCTGGTTAAACAGAACCGCAAAGAACCCATATCATTTATCGAATGGGAGAATACCAAATGGTTCTAAGTGGAAAGAAAATGGCAGAAAGGAATATTGGTCATTGGTCCTATTCGCACGAGAAGCAATGTTAAAGAGGAAATATCTTACTTCAAATAATGATGGATGTTGCCCACAAAAGGTACATAATCTGGTCTTTATTTGAAGCTTTTTGTTCTTTGCCTAACAAATGAAGGAACTCATTTTTTATGGAACTCTTGGCTATACTATCTTCATAGGTTCTTCTGTTGACCTATTTTCTCCATAGCAGTTGTTTTTTAGCCATTATCTATTAGTTCAACCCGAAGCTGTCTCCTTTTAACAGTTCTACGCATCCACTAGTCTCTTTAGACTTTATATAAGAAAATTTTGCCTAAAGTTTTTCCTTTCATCAATATTGCCTATAGTTGAAGGCCTTGAAGCACTTGCTTGCATTACTATGTATAAATTCTTGTTTAGTGTGCTCTATTGAAGTTAGAGATATTGTATTCCTTGTGGTTTTGAGGTTACCATATAAGATCTACTCAATGGTGTATCCTTTAAGAGGCTAGAGAAGGCTATTGCTCCCGGGGCGGAGAAGTTTTGCTAGTATATATATTGCTCTTGTTTAGAGCTTCGATTTGATATATAACTAGTGTAAGTTCCGTTTTGGGCACGGGAATAAGTTAACAAAATTAATATGAATTATAATATAATTAAATCAATTTGTGGGTAAATAGATTTCAATAAAAACAAAAGTAACGAAAATATAAATAATTTCTTCTTTAAAATATATATATAGGGGCCAATTATCGTGTATCATAGCTCTTATCGTGTACACAGGCCTTATCGTGTACATAGAAATTATTCATCTATTTGTTCATGATTATTTGTCCGTTCTCACATGATTATTCGTCTATAATTATGTAATTATTCGTTAGTGTAAAAAATTGTACATTTTATTCTAACGAGTAATCGCCCCAATACCACCGAATAATTTTATTCCATTGAATAAACTACAAATACAACGAATGATCAGAAGTTACTTTTAATCTCATTCGTTGATCTTTTTAATTCAGTTGCTCTTGTTAACATGATGCACAATAAGAGTGGTGTACATTTGATCTATTGTGTGGGTATATATATATAATTGTGACTATCAAATACAAATAATTTAATAATTGAATTTTGAATTAAAAAAAAGTGTCAATTACTCTTTCTAGTAATTAATTTGTGGAAGATTTATCAATAACTGTAGTTATATTATACATTCTAATAGATAAATCAATGAATAACATCAATTTAATATAACAGGATATAAAAGATTGATTAATTGTCTTGCTAATATTTTAATTGAACAAAATCTATATCTATTATATATATATATTTCCCGCGAAATATTTTTTAATTAGATAGAAATTACCAAAATAATATATATATATATATATTATATTTAATCAAATAAAATATATATAGATAGAATGTGACCTATGATGACTTTCCACAAATTATGCCAACACATTATTTTAATAATATTTATTGGTGGGATAAAATTTTCCCCAAAACAACCGCAAGTCGCCACGTAGGACACTATGAATTAGTTTTAGTATAAGAACATAAATAACTTGCAATTCGACACTAAGTAAAAAGTTAATACCGACGCAAACCTCTTCACACACCATTCTGTCACCTAAGACTCCCTTTCTGTCACATAAGACTCCTGACGCGGCTCTCCATTTCTGCCAACCCACTTGAATCCGATGCTTGACATCCATGTCTACACCTCCATCGCTCTGCATCAGAGACCCTAGATACTTGAAACTGTCTTTCTTCGAAACTGGGTCCTAGCCCATGCTGATACTCTCGTCTCCTTCTTCTTCGCCTAGCCCGAAAACCACGTACTCCGTCTTCGTCCTGCTCAATCGGAAGCCCTTCTCCTCAAGCTTATCCCTCCATAGCTCTAGTTTGCTGTTAACCCCTGCTCTCGTCTCGTCTACCAGGACACCATCATCCGCAAAAAGCATGCACCACGGGATCCCACCCTGGATACTACTTGACACCACATCCATGACTACTGTAAAGAGAAACGAGCTCAAAGCCGAGCCTTGGTGAAAGCCCACTTGAACCACAAAGTATTCAGGGTCCCCACTTGAACCGCAAAGCCCACTTGAAAATTAAACACAGATTAATTATTTGAAATAGTTTTTAATAAATCACAATGTTTTTATATTTTACTTAACTTAATATTTCAATAAAATAATTCAGCCCAAAAGCTTCGAACCAAGATGTTATATTACTTAATTCAACCATTAGATAAGAAATTATGCAGGTTTAATTTTTTTTTATATCTTGTTACACGCTATTGTATGCTAAGAGAAAAACAAATTACATATTGAATCTTTAGGTTTCAAATAGTGTCTTTTAAGACAAAAATAATGTCATTATAGATTAAAATGACATCGTTTTATTTGTTTAAAGAGAAAAAATATACAACAATTAATGGCATAATTTTGAACTAAAATGTTGTGGTTTTGAACTAAAACACCGTGTCATTGTTTTAAGCTAAAAAAATGTTGTTATGAACTAAAATATCATTGTTTAAACTAAATATCATAGTTTTGATATGCTAAACTAAATAAAAAATCTATCGAAGAGGACTGAAAAATTTGTATAAAATTATGCACCCATTCGCTAAGTTTATGGCTCTATTACTCGTTCCAACCAAAAGTTTTCCAATGATAATTTCTTGGCCAGGTCCTCCAAGAAAAAGTTTGAGGAACTGCCACCGGATAGACTCAACCTTCCTTTGTATACCTTTTTTTTGGTTTCTTGCTGAACCTCCTTTAAATAACCTTTTTTGGTTTCTTTCCTCTGTATACTTTCTTTTGCTTTTCGTGACAACCTACTTCGATTTTCTATCAGCATGTTGATGATGATATGGATAAATATAAATGCCAACTGCCATGCTGCTGGTGCTCGTGATCTTTTTTCTTGGTTCTTACAATTTTAGCTTTGGCCTTTGGGGATCAACTGATTTCTTAATATTGTAACTAAATCTTGCATAAGTACCTAATTAAGATAAAAAAAATAAGTTATGTGGAGCCCTAGGTTTTATTTATTGTTGGCTTTGTACTCTATCCATGCTTTAACTTCAAGAGTTGACTGCAGAGGGGTATCTTGGAGTAATCCTTACCAATTTTGAGGCTTCACATGCCAATTAATGTTTTTTGGAACTAGTTCTTTGAGAAAGCCTTTGCCAAAATAAGTCCTGTAATTATTGGTACCTTCAAATAGCGATTTTAGGCATTGTAATGCCTCCTGTACTCCAGGTTCTCAAATTGTATACACCCAACTTTCATGTCCATGTTGGTACAAGTTTTGGTTGCTTCATTTAGCCATGCATAATCCCAGTCTAATTGCAAGCATGACATTTTTGTGATGGTTCTTTATGGAATTGTGGTTGTTCATCTATGATTTTTGCTTTTTTTTTTAAAAAATTGTTCTCAACTTCCCAGAAGATTGAAATAAAAAAAAATAACTCTAGCAACTTCTTCTTTGACATAATATCTCCCAGGACAAAATAAATGGCTCCGCTCTCAGAATTTATCTGAATTAGTGGAACTCTTTTGAGGCTAGTTCTTAGTTATAAGGGTGAAAAGGGTTCAGAATTCTGTTTCTATTTCGGTTTTTCACTTTGATGATAAATTGTTTCCATTTTTGTTTAGCTAAATTTTTAAATTTAAACTGTTAAATCAAGGGCTTCTTCTAGATGTGCTACTCAAAGTAGGTCTCACATTTTCTCAAAGCTTTACAAATGGCACATTAACCTTTTGTTTGAGTACTCGGTGTGACTGGTAACCGTAGTTCCAAATTTTGCAGAAGCAGAAGATTCATCCCTCCATTTATGATGATCCTGTTTCCAGCCAGCTGCCTGGCATCAGGTTCAGCAAGAGGGTTCCTGCCTTGGCAAAAAGTCCCAACTGCCCCTGTTGTATTTCATCCTTAACCAAAGAAAGCGGAGCAAAAAACCATTCCAAGGCGGCTCATCTGGAAAATGAGCATGAAGATGAAGAAGAGAAGGCTCCTGATCCAGCGGCTCCGTCTTTGACTGAACCAACGGATGGATCGTCTCTGGATGAATCCTCTTCAGATGAACAACCATTTAAAAGTCATGTCAATGTAGGGCCTCAATTTCAAGCTGAAATCCCTTCTTGGACAGTAGGGGTGTCACCAAGCGATTATAACTGGTTAGGAACCAGAGTTTGGGCACCGGACAACTGGAAACAAAATACTTCCCAAATTAAACAATCGATGTTGGGAAAGGGTAGACCTGACATCTGTGATTGCCCTTATCCTAGTTCAGTGGAATGTGTTAGGTTGCATACTGCAGAGAACAGACTGAAGTTAAAAAATGAGCTGGGACGAGCATTCTACCAATGGAAATTTGATCGAATGGGTGAGTTGGTTTCACTTTCTTGGACTCCACAAGAGGAAGCGGAGTTCAAGTCAGTCATGACTGCCAACCCACTGTCCACGGGTAAGTCTTCTTTTCCAAAGAAGACAAAGCAGGAATTGGTTGACTATTACTTCAATGTTTTCCTCCAGCGCAAACGAAGCTACCAGAACCGGGTGACTCCTAATAACATTGACAGTGATGATGAATTATCAGAATTTGGGTCTGTTGGTGGATTTTATGGTCATGCAGCCATCACCACATCAGGATTGAACCCTGGGAGCTGCGCCCAAAATGAGGAGTGCTTGGATGTCAACGTATGTGGAGGTGAGGTATAGCTAACCCCGGTTTCTTTCTCTATTTGCCCAATGGCCTCTAGTGCTGAAATATTCTGTCGGCAATTTTTACATTCATTGAGGGTCAGTTGTACAAGGGTAGTTTACGGACTTTGATTGCTTGGGTTTTCAGGGAACTCTCCCTTGAAAGACCATGTAAGAGGGGCATGGTGAGCTTCCTCCATTTTAAAATGCTGAAGTTTTGAACAACAGGGTTTTCCTTTAATCAATTGGAGTTCTCTTCGCGTGGGAAACTTTGATATCCTTCAACATTACAGACTTTAATCCATCTATGGTTTCCTGAAGAAATCCTCGGCATTGTTTGCCGAATTACTTTATTTTTATTCGTGACAATGAACCTCACTAAGCCCTTTTTTCCCATTCTCAATGCTATTGTACCATAATCTCACTCCCCCTCCCTGCACACGGATAGCAATGGGATTGATTGAAATTCTTGAACCTTGTAGGTCGACCTTTTAAATATCACCTAATCTGAAAATCCCACTTGGTCTGATTAAAAATTTTCAGGCATGAAAACCGGGGGTTTTTGTTGGGAACTTGAAAATTAAATGGGTAGCTTTCTACACCATATATCACTTTTTCGGCCAAATTATGGTTCTGCTATGTGGTTTCCTGCTTTTGACCCTTATACCACTACCATCACCCATGTGTTGGGAAAAAAACGCTCAACTTTCCCGAAAATCAGAATAATGAGAATGACAATGATAGACAACACTCACAAGATCTTTCTAATTTGCCGCAAAACTTTAATAGAATGATAACGTGATTACAACTAAATTACTTAACACCCACACCCAAATCTACACTCTGTAATTTTACGCAGAAAATTCTCCCAAAAGCTTCTCTCTGTTTAATGCTTTAAACTAAGCTTTTCTCTCTGTGTTTTTGGATTGGATATCTAACAAATGAAATCCTATGGGTTTATATAGGTTTACAAGATTTGAAATGGATGGTGGAACTCTCAAACACCTCTCATTGTAATTGCCCCTTTTACACAACCTAATAAAAGAATGGTTGTTACTTTTATTAAAACTAAAATTAGAATTTGCTATTTCTTCAACAATCTCTCAATTGAAGACTGATTTCAATCTGTCTTCACACACATGGTCTTGTCACTCCTGCAGGCCAACTGAAGTTGAATACAACTTCAATTTGTCAATAGTCACCGTCTTTGTTAACATGTCCACTGGATTCTTACTGCCTTGGATCTTCTCCAGTTTCAATACATCATCTTCCAACAACGATTTGATGAAATGGTATCGAAGTCCAATGTGCTTGGTTCTAGAATGAAATGCCGAATTCTTTGCCAAGTGTATTGCACTCTGACTGTCACTGTACAACACATTATTCTCTTGTACGAATCCTAGCTCTGTTAACAAGCCTTGAAGCCATATCATCTCTTTACTAGCTTCAGTCACTGCTACATACTCAGCCTATGTAGTCGATAGAGCAACAACCTTTTGCAATTGTGACATCCAACTAACAGCTGTATTTCCGACAGTGAATATGTAACCGATTGTGCTCTTCCGGTGATCGACTTTGCCTCCAAAGTCAGCATCTACATAACCTCGTACTTTTAATTCACCCTTACTAAAGTACAAACATTTTTCTGTCGTTCCTTGTAGATACCTTAGAATCCATTTCACTGCTTCCCAGTTAACTTTCCCGGGATTTGACATAAACCTACTGTCAGCTCCCACTGCTTGTCCAATATCTGGTATTGTACAGACCATTGCATACATCAAACTCCCGATGCCGAGACATAAGGAATCTTAGCCATGAGAGCTCTTTCTTCTTTTGTTTTAGGAGATTGATCCTTGGATAAGCGAAAATGGTTAGCCTAGGGTGTCCCAACTGGTTTGGCATTGCCCATGTTGAACCTTTGCAAGACACGTTTGATGTACTCTGACTGAGACAACTGCAATGTCCCTTTCTGCCTATCTCTTGTAATTTGTATTCCAAGAATCTTCTTTGCTGGACCCAAGTCCTTCATGTCAAACTCTTTTGATAACTGGTGCTTCAACCTTTTGATATCATTCATGTCAGTACCCGCTACCAACATATCATCAACATATAAGAGTAAAATGATATAACTAGACTGATATCTTTTGAAGTAACAACAGTGGTCGGCGTTACACTTCTGGAAACCTTCCTTGTGCATGAAACCATCAAACTTTTTATACCACTGTCTCGGAGCTTGTTTAAGGCCATACAAGCTCTTCTTGAGTCTGCACACCATCTTCTCTTTTCCCTTTTCTGAGAAACCTTCTGGTTGATGCATGTATATCTCCTCATCTAAGTCTCCGTGAAGAAATGCAGTCTTCACATCTAATTGTTCAAGATGGAGATCTTCAGCGGCAACAGTACTCAACACTGATCTAATAGTAGTATGCTTCACAACGGGGGCAAAAATCTTTGTGTAGTCAACACCTTCTTTTTGCTGAAAGCCTTTGACAACTAGTCGAGCTTTGTACCTCTTAGAGCCATCATGCTCATCTTTCACCCGGTACAACCATCTGTTGTGAAGAGCCTTCTTCCCTATGGGCAACTCAGCAAGTTCCCACGTTTGGTTAGAAATCAAAGATTGCATCTCATCTTTCATTGCAAGCTCCCACTGGCTTGCTTTACTCCTCTAACAAGCTTCATCATAACATTCGGGCTCCCCTCCATCAGTCAACAATAAATAATTCATATATCTCCTGTTAGGCACTTGTGGCCGAGAAGACCTTCTCAATACAGGAGTTGGAGTAGAAGGTAGTGTCATGTTAGACTCTTGTGCACTACTTTCTCCAACATGCTCCTCTGACTGAGGATTTATTGCATGCGATCGGTTCTGTCATAGAACAATCTGGAAGATAATCTGCATCTGCAAATACTGGGCCATTCTGCTTTGAATTAATGGCGTCACTTTTTCTCAAGTCCTTATAATGACTGACTCATTGAAAATCACATCTCTGCTACGGATCACCTTCTTCTTTTCATCATCCCAAATGCGATAGCCAAACTCATCCTCGCCATAGCCGATGAAAGTGCATTTCTTAGATTTCGGATCAAGCTTATTCCTGCCATGATCAACCTTCTGGTTGATGCATGTATATCTCCTCATCTAAGTCTCCGTGAAGAAATGCAATCTTCACATCTAATTGTTCAAGATGGAGATCTTCAGCGGCAACAGTACTCAACACTGATCTAATAGTAGTATGCTTCACAACGGGGGCAAAAATCTTTGTGTAGTCAACACCTTCTTTTTGCTGAAAGCCTTTGACAACTAGTCGAGCTTTGTACCTCTTAGAGCCATCATGCTCATTTTTCACCCGGTACAACCATCTGTTGTGAAGAGCCTTCTTCCCTATGGGCAACTCAGCAAGTTCCCACGTTTGGTTAGAAATCAAAGATTGCATCTCATCTTTCATTGCAAGCTCCCACTGGCTTGCTTTACTCCTCTAACAAGCTTCATCATAACATTCGGGCTTCCCTCCATCAGTCAACAATAAATAATTCATATATCTCCTGTTAGGCACTTGTGGCCGAGAAGACCTTCTCAATACAGGAGTTGGAGTAGAAGGTAGTGTCGTGTTAGACTCTTGTGCACTACTTTCTCCAACGTGCTCCTCTGACTGAGGATTTATTGCATGCGATCGGTTCTGTCATAGAACAATCTGGAAGATAATCTGCATCTACAAATACTGGGCCATTCTGCTTTGAATTAATGGCGTCACTTTTTGTCAAGTTCTTATAATGACTGACTCATTGAAAATCACATCTCTGCTACGGATCACCTTCTTCTTTTCATCATCCCAAATGCGATAGCCAAACTCATCCTCGCCATAGCCGATGAAAGTGCATTTCTTAGATTTCGGATCAAGCTTATTCCTGCCATGATCACTAATATGCACATATGCTACGCAACCAAAAACTTTCAAGTGAGAAAGTTTTATGTCTTTACCGCTCCATACCTCTTCTGGTATTTGGTAATCTAACGGAACCAAGGGACCTTGATTGATCAGGTAACATGCCGTATTGACTGCTTCTGCCCAGAACTGCTTCGGTAGACCTGATTGTATACGAATGCTTCTGGCTTTTTCCGTCAATGTTCGGTTCATACGCTCAGCTACACCGTTTTGCTGAGGTGTACCTCGAACCGTTCTCTCCATTCGGATCCCATGCTCATAACAAAAGCTTTTGAACACGGTGTCTACATACTCGCCACCATTGTCGATTCTAAGCCTTTAACTTTCACACCTGTCTCATTTTCAACCATAGCTTTCCATCTTTTGAAAGCCTCAAAAACTTCAGATTTATGTTTCAGAAAGTACACCCATACTTTCCGAGAGTAATCATCGATGAAAGTCACAAAATAGTGCTTTCCGCCAATGGATGCTGTAGTGGTTGGCCCCCAAACATCGGAGTGGACAAGCTCTAGCCGATTCTTCTTTGGAGATCTGCCATTTCAACTTAGCGTAAATCTGGAAGCTTTCCCTTTGAATGCATGAGTTTCATCCCTTTCTCACTCATGTGGCCAAGTCTCTGGTGCCACATTTTGGAATCTTTGTTGCCTGATGCAACTGCGATTGAGCAACGTGCCCCTACTGTCATGTAAAGAGTACCGCTCTTCTTTCCATGAACTATTGTCATTTCACCCTTTGAAATCTTCCATTTATCACCATTGAAAATTGTATCGTAGCCTTCATCTGCCAACTACCCTACTGATATCAAGTTCTTTCTTAGATCAGGAATGTGTCGAACGTCTTTTAGCTCCCAGACAAAGCCATTCAACTTAATCTTCACATGACCTTTACCGATAATGGTACAAGGTTGATCATCACCAAGATATACATTTCCAAGGTTCCCCGGGAGATAGCTCTCAAAGAGCTCTTTCTTCGAAGTAGCATGAAATGATGCTCCAGAATCTAACACCCAAGATTCGTCCTTTCTCTCCAAGGAACATATCAATGCATCATCTCCTCTAGAATTAAGGCTAACATTTGCCTCCACCTTCGTCTCTTGTTTTTGTGGAGCGCTTTTGCATTGATTTTTATAGTGTCCGGTATTCCCACAATTCCAACACTCGATGGTCTTCGAGCTAGAGGAACTATTGGTATTCCTTGACCTCGACCTCTTGTCCTTTGGTTTTGCTTGATTGTTCGATCTTCCGTGTCCATTTCCTCTGGTTGAATTTCTCCCTCTTGACTCTGTACGTAAAACTGAAGAGGTTGATGATTCACCCGACCCTCGCCGTCGGATCTCTTCACTGAGCACCAGATCACGAAAATCATCGAACTTTAACTTATTGCTTCCCGTTGAGCTACTCACAGCCGTGACAGTAGCATTCCAGCTATCTGGAAGAGAAGACAAAAGTATCAAGGCTCTCACTTCCTCATCAAATTCAATCCCAAATGAACTCAACTGGGTTGTGACTGTGTTGAGTTCATTGAGATGTTGAGCTACCGATGCACCTTCTGTCATCCACAAATTGAATAATCGCCTCATCAAATGAACTTTGTTAGAGGCAGATGGCTTCTCGTACATATTAGAAAGGGCTGTCATAAGACCTGTCATGGTTGTTTCCTTTGCTATGTTGAAGGCAACATTGCGTGATAACGTCAGTCGGACAACTCCAAGGGCTTGTCGATCAAGAAGATTCCAATCTTCATCCTTCATGCCCTCTGGCTTCTTTTCTGACAGAGGTTGATAAAGATTTTTCTGGTACAAATAATCTTCGATTTGCATCTTCCAAAATCCGAAATCTGCACCATCGAACTTGTCTAGTTTCACCTTTCTATCTTCCGCGGCCATTGCTCCCACTCAAATCTGACTTTATGTGGATTGTTTATAACCAAAGCTCTGATACCAATTATTGGGGAAAAACGCTCAACTTTCTCGAAAATCAAAATAATGAGAATGACAATGATAGACAACACACACAAGATGTGACAAAGCATGTGACAAAATCTACTCATAAAGGGAGGTTTATGCAAAAACGATTCATGTGACAAAGCATTAATAATCAAGAGGACTTCAATTAAGCTCAAAAAGGAGTAGATTGGTAAAAGGCTAAAGGTGGGCGATTTTTGGCAATGTGGTGCTAATGATCCGGGAAAATGGAGTATTTCCAAACTTTCATACCACATTCCTTCTTCATAAGATTCATCACCTTTCATATTGCTTTTATCAATAATAATGCTTTTACCTCTCTAACCTCAGCACTGCCTTTTCGCAAGTCGCAAACATGGGTGTCATGAATGGCCCCGGATACTTAGTGCTTTGGACTCCTCACCTGTGTCCCATCTCACTGAACTATTATCTCAGCAAGCAGGGTCGATCTTTGATCGGATTTTTTCTCACTCATTAAATTTTCCATATACTTCAAACATTCTTTCCAAACTCCAAATAATGATAACAACACAAACACCATATAACATCTCCATAATGTAACATCATTCTCAACATAATCCCCGGATAGGAAATAAGGTAAAGAATGGCAATATTTAGATCATGTGGAACAGTAATTGAAATAAGGAATATTATGGCTTTTGTGTAATGCATAAGCATAGGTAAGGTTAGGAATATAAACATATGAGCATTATATGGAAATATAAAGTCATCCATCCTCTTATCATGCAACATGTTAAAAGCAACATCAAATTTACCTCCTTTCATGGTTTTCAATAAAAATATGCACTTCATTGTGACTTCCCTTTACTAGGCAATTTCATCCTATATCTCTAATGAATCCAATTTTGCATCGTCGAGTTCAATAAAGCTTCCATGACACTATTCTTTAAATAATTCACAAGCTTTGGGAGATGTCTCATAGAACTTTGAGTTTTGCAATTAAACACAAAAATTTAAAAATTTACTCAAAATTCACCATGTTTAACCAAAAGCAAGAATAAAACATATAATAATGATAATGAGCTCTTCCCCCACCCCATACTTCAAATATACAGTGTCCCCACTGTATAGAATTAATATAAAACAAAGGTAAAGGTAGGAGCTCACCGAATAATGCGTCGAGGAGGCAAAAACAGGGGCTGTCGAGTAACAGGTTGGTCAAAGTCGGGGAATTTGGTCAATATCGACCAACTTACTCAATATCGAGTAAGGTTGGTCAAAATCGACTCTCTTCTTTTCCTCCTCCCCTTGTCGATTTCTACCTCAGGAGTCGATATCGACTACGATAAGTCGATATCGACCAGGTTGGTCGACTCCAGTTTCTTTCGACCTGCAAATTGGTTAGTTTTTTCCCGAAGACAGGATTCCACATGAAGAATTCAGAAACAAAAACAAAGTCAAAACCAACAGTTTCAAAGTCCAAATATTTAAAAAGTTTTATATACATGCTCTAGATTTTAGAGTCGCTAGGCCGACTTCTCCGCTTGTGCTTTAAGTGCAGTCAATGTGGGCCCCCCTTGTGCTTGGCCCTTCTCCTAGATCATCTATGTCCTGATTGTAGTATGCAAGCTCAGCTGATAGGTGGTTGCTTGCATAATATCCCTTTTCTTCCTTCCTTTTCTTTCCAGCTCTCATCCTTCGCAGATTTGCTCGCCACGGGGCCTTACCTCCCCTTAAATTATTTATAATTTTCTTAATGGACTGAGGAGGAGTAAAACTCATACCTGAACTTACCTTTTCGGGCCCAAAACAGAAATCTTTAGGCTTAGGGTTGGTCGATGTCGAGTAATACTGGTCGACGTCGAGTACAGGGACCCCATACTTAGGCTCTTAGCAAGTCTGGTGCTCAGCAGGGGAAGTCGATGTCGAGAAAGCTTGGTCGACATCGAGGTGTTTGGTCGACATCAAGGAAGACAAGTCGATGTCAAGTTGCCTTCTGGTGTTTTCCCCTGTTGTTTGCTCGATCCCGTGGTTGCTGATGCTCTTTACCTCCAACCATGGAACTTCCTCCTTTGTAGGGCCAAAAGAGAAATCTAAGACCTCATCGCCTATTGTGAAGGTGAGCAATCACTTTTTGACACTAATCTTGGCGTCTGCAGTAGCTAAGAAAGGTCTACCGAGAATAATAGGGCAAGTAGGATCTTCCGCACAATCTATGACAAGGAAATCAGCGGGAATAAAGAACTTACCAACCTGGACAGGGACATTATCAACCATACCTGTAGGGATGACCACTGTATTGTTTGCCATGTATAGCTTGGCATCCACAGGCTCTAAAGACCCTATTTTCACCTTTTGCCAAATTGATAGGGGCTTGATACTCACGCTTGCTCCTAAATCACAAAAAGCCTCATATTTATATTGTCTAAATCCCACAGTAACAGAAAACTTACCTAGGTTAGGTCTCTTCTCAGGGAAGTGTATCATTTTGCATTCGCTGGCGATTTCTGAGATAGATCGCTTGTTGCTAAGGATCTCCTTGAGGAATTTGACATAAGCAGGCATCTCTTGAAGAGCTTCTGTAAAAGGAATTGAGACATTCAGTTCTTGAAGCATATTAACAAAACATTTAAACCTACCTGCAGTGGGATCTTTTAGCGCCTTGGAAGGGAAAGACAGTGTATTTTTCTGCTTCAGAGCCAAAACAGATGTCGGAGGTGCTGCAGAGTTCTCGATGTCGACTTGCTTCTCCTCGATGTCGACTTGATTTTCCTCGACATCGACTACTGTAGTCGACTTTGAGTTGGAGTGTTGTGCAGACGAATCTTGGCCAGGCTGGTTCTCGACATCGAGGTGTTTCTGGTCGACATCGACCAAATTTCGGTTGACATCGAGTTGTTTTTGGTCGATGTCGAGTTGCTTCTCTGCTTTGTCCTGCTGCTTTCCGACCTCTAGCTCGCGTAGTTGGTGCCCGCTCCTGAGCTTTATAGCTGCGACGTGTCCGGTCTTCCCCTTGGGATTTGGTTTTGTTTGCCCAGGGAGTTGCCCGTCTGGTCGTGGAATTTGCGCCGCGAATTGACCCATCTGGGTCTCTATGTTTCTCTTCCAAATATCCAGCTCTCCAAATCTTGTATTGATGTTCTGGAGCTGATTATTGATGGCGCTTGTAGACTGCTGCTGTTGTGCTTGATTTTTCCTCATCTCGTCGAGGATCATCTGTAGATCATTTTTCCGCTGATCTCTTTCTGGGTGTCCAGGAGCTCTGTATGGCGGGGGGTTCCTAGGCGCACCTTGGTTCTATTGTGGTTGCTAAAACCTTTGGTCCCCCATATAGCGATTGGGACCCCCTGCATAAGCTACCTCTTCATGGGTTTCTGCCATCCTGACTTGCTTTGTGTGTGGGCACTCAGTAGTGGTGTGCCGCTGTGATCCGCATTCGATGCAGGGCTAGTTGACTGAAAGATACTTGACTTGCTTGAGGAGCTTGCGATTCTGATCTCTGTAGTACTGCTCCCTGACATCTGGGTCAATCTCCTTAGAAGGCTCATAGAGGGGCATGGATGGGGCTGGCCTGGCATAGACATTCTCATCATAGTTTATTGGAGTCTCATACTTGTTGTCGTAGTTGGTCAGCTTGTCGAGGGTAGCCCATGCGTCAGCTGACGGCATTGTCAGATACTCACAATGGGTATATGTGTTGATCCTATCCTTAGTGGCCAGGTCAAGAGAATTGAAGAAGATCTCCTGAACGATGTAGGGTGGCTGTCCATGTGTAGGGCAGGATCGTAGTAGATCCTTATATCGTTCCCATGCTTTTGCTAGCGGCTCTCCAGGCTTCTGTTTGAAAGCTGTAATCTTTTGGCGGAGGAGTGCTGTCTTGGTAGGAGGAAAGAATTTGTTGAGAAATTCCTGCCTTACTTGAGCCCATGTTGTCAAGGATCGTGGAGGGAGACCTTCAAGCCACTTCAATGTTGGGCTAGCCAGAGACCAACGAAAAGCCTTCATCATGACATATTCCAAAGTGGTACCTTTAGCAAGAGTACGACACATATTAGAAAAATTGGTAATATGTTGAAGAGGACATTCATTAAATCTACCATAGAAAGCATTATTTTTAATTTCAATAAGGAAAGCAGTGCGAATTTCATAGTTATTCTCAGGGATTAGAATGACCGATTCATGCATGTCGAGAGTCGGGTGCATATAATCCTCTGCAGTAGTAGGGTATTGGGCAAGCTCAGCTTCCACCTCCCTCCTTCGCTCTGTTTCCTGTGTAGTGCGTGCTCTCTCAGCGGCGAGAGCAGTATCCTTGGCTTCTAACTCAGCTCGAAGCCTCTCTATCAGCTGGGCTTGTGTTTCTACGGCCGCCATTGCTCTCTTTAGTCTAGAGTGGATGTGTATAAGGCGTTCCGGATTGTCTAAGCTGTCAAAGTCAGGTGGTTGACCAGAACGGCGCATACACCTGAAAAGTAACTCAAGGCAAACGTGAGATCTAACTACCTAAGGCGCGAATGATTGCTTCCCCGGCAACGGCGCCAATTTGTTGTAAGGAGAGAATCGAGAATGCAAATAAAATACGAATAGAGTAAAGCAAACCGATTGGATCCCAACAAATAATATTCAAGACTCCTTCCCGATGTAACAAGAGAAAGTCAGGTTCGATCCTCGAGGAAGCTGGTCAGCGGATCCTAGGCAACGGAGGAATCTCATGGGCAGAAGTCAACCACAGATTACCCGACCTCGACTAGGGTTAGTCGATAGAAGGTCAGGCAAGTCGGAACAAAGCAGGTGGCAGCTACTGGTTTTTGTCGATATCGAGAAGATTTACTCGATATCGAGGTAATTCGTCGACGTCGAGGAATGTTTTGTCGAGATCGAGTACCTGCAGAAACCACAAGCTACGGCGATCTTTGTTGATCGAAAGTGAGAAGTCGATGTCGACCAGTTTGGTCGAAATCGAGGAAGACAGAAAGTACAAAACAAATTAAAATAAAGAACAAGACTTTGCGAAATTCGAAATAAACTATGTGAAAGAGAACTTCCAAGATTGGGGTTTGCAACAATGATAACCAAACATGCATAAGGCAAGATAAAGAAATAATCATGCAATCGCATCGAAGGATTAAGCTTTCGCCTTTTCCAACAATTAGACAACTCTTTCAGGAAACCCTAATTGTATCTACCGATTTTATGTTTACAATCCAAGTTGTTAGCATGGATCTCCATTGAATGGGTAATAAACACATAACGGTTAGTAGATGCTCAAAACACGACAAAGATCAAATCTTTACCTCAAACTTGCATGGCTATCGTCGGGCTCACCCCAACCCTAGAAGTAGGTGGACTACTCACGCTTCATTGCCATCGCAGACATCATTGATTGAAAAGAAATAACTTGCATTAACTAAATTCAAAGTCTTTACAATCCCGGCATTCACACTTTCGTTAGAATGCTAAAACCCTAAAACCTTTGAACTCCTAAACTCTATGTGGAACTACTTCTCTGAAATTGAATGAATAGAAAATCAGCCCCAAGGGCTTTATTTATAGGGCTTAATCCTTGCTAATCAAGGAAATCAATCTATATCTACTTTCTAAAGATAAAATTAAATAAAGATAAAGCATTAAATCTAAAGGGAAATATCTAAATATCTCTTGACATAAGTGAATAATCTTCTCTCCTTGGATAAATCTTTGATAGAACTTGATAGATTCGGACCTCTTTGCATCCAAACAATCCAGCCCAACTTCGGACAGGCCCAACAGCGTCACGGCCCAGAGATCTTTTGGTCGATATCGAGGAATTTCCTCGACATCGAGGAATGTTGTCGTCGATCTCGGCTTTCTTCGTCTTCTCGAGTAGCCTCTTCTCGGATCTGACTCGGACAAGTGTTTCTGGTTTGGTCGATATCGAGGAATTTCTTCGACATCGAGTAAAAATGTCACTCGAGTTGTCTTCTTCTCTCAGCTTCTCGATCTGGCATTCCTCGAGCAGGCTTGGCTTCGCATTTTTGTCGATATCGAGGAATTCTCCTCGATGTCGAGTAAAACTCAGCTTCCGTCTTCTCTTCTTGGTTTTGTCCCGGGATGGCTCCAAATTCTATAATATTAAACCAAAACTTATGTAGACCTCTATTTCTTGCAAATAAGCATATATTACATAAATTCAACATATTCCCAGCCCGAAATATGCAAAGTATATAGAATAAGGAGCTAAAATGTGCATAAAAACATGGCTATTTTAGTGGACATCAATACCCACTTCATCAACACCCCCGATCCTGACGACGACCGGACCACTGTTGGTTCCAATTCCAAACCTAAAGCGTCTAGCTCCAAGACTAGCCTAAAACCTTATATGGTCGGTATTGGGGGTGTTGTGGTCTCCTTTCTGGTTGTCACTGATTCTCCTACAGCCCCTGGGTCGTGGCTGATTCTGGTTCTGCTCTTGTTGAGCTAGGTATTACCATTCACCATGAGGATGTCAAGCGGCCTCTTTCTAATGATGCATATTTGGGATGGGTCGCCAGCCCAGTGGTTGCTTCGATGGTGTTTGTCTCTGATATGGATGGATGTTCTCTTGGGATGGTGCAGGGTCCTATGGAGGTTGATGCTACTTCACCTAACTCGGTGCTAGTGTTAATTGTGGAGATTGGTAGTGATGTCACTGCTCATGCTAAAGAGGGCTTGGTTAGGGCCAGCTCAGAGGATTCTTATCAACCTGTGAACTCGATCAACTCTTCCCACTCCGGAATTCGCATGTATGGTTCTCTTCAGATCACCACCCCAGCTACGTCAACCGAGCAAGGCAAGCGCCGTGGAGCAAAGTTGTTGGAGGATTCGACATCCTCTTAGCTGAAGAAGCATAGGGAAGCAAATATGGTTGCAGATTGGATTGCGCATCTGGCTTACTGTATCCCTGCCGACGAAGTTTTGCATGCCAATGAAGAACTGTGTGTTCTCATCCGTAAGGACACTCTAGGATTGGGTTAGATCGTCTGTGGTATCCTAACCTAAATCATTCCTTGTATTCAAATAAAAAAATAGACTGTGATTCAAGAGGCGTAGGGCATTTATATGTAAAATATTGTGCACATCTTGAGTCACAACTCAAGATAGACAGGGTGTGGTGTATATATATGTGACTCAAGACGGACAGGGTGTGGTGTATATAGTAAAATAAGTGGGTACAAATAACAACATCCCCATTGACCTAAACTTGAAGTTACACGGCCTGAACCTGACCCAATCAACACAATTCACTGTCCACCTATAGGGATTCATTAACACAAAAATTGGGTGTGAGAGGTGTTTTCATTCTCAAACTTACTCAGGGGGGTAGAAGTTGCACTAAAGATGATAAAGCGAGAAGGGAAGAAGGAAACATTGACATCTCAACGAGGGTATGATGCGTGATTATTCCGTAAAACCACCCGACCGTGTTGTAGGTCCGATCTTACACACGTTCTTAAATGATTCTCAATGTTGAAACTCCTCCTTCGATGTTCTTCTTTAGCCCGGATTTCTTCCGCCTATTTCCTTCGATGTTCTTCTTTAGCCTTTTGATGGAGTTCATCCCTTGCCAAACTACAAGCATCAATCTCAGCCATGTGACGAACTCGGTACTCTTCCCATTGAAGTTCTTCCTCAATCTTCCTTGGATGTTGATGCCAAAGTTGATGTCTTTTTGACTTTTTGTTAACGTTCAAGTTGTTGTTGTTGCTAAGCTCATCATTGCAACTCGCGTTGGTGATATTGTTGTTCAGCTTGTTGCAATGCAAAGAACTCATCCAACGAATTAGGATCATCATCCCAATCCCCATAGAAATCCCAAGGCATTGAATCAAAGCATTAGTAAACTCAAGAATAAAACAAAAGCGAAGAACATAGCACCATCTTTAGCTTTGATGTCACTTGATGCGTGATGATTCCATAGAACCACAAGGTCGTGTTGTAGGTTCGATCTTACACACGTTCTTCAATGATTCTTAATATATGTTGAAACTCCTCCTTGGTGATGAATTATGATTAAGATTGCGGAAGCAAAGGCGTCGACTTGACATAAACAAAGTTTTGACCTAGAATTAAGGTCTTCCGACCCGGAACAGGAGGGTTCCGACCTGGAATGATGAGTCTACAATAGTCGGTAGGGTTTAAGTTGTTGGAGGATGATTTATTGGAGATAGAAGATAGTATAAGAGTTAGGGTTCACAAATATTTTGGGATTGAGATCGAAGAACCCTTAGTCGAGGGTTTCTCCAATATTTTCAATCTATTATTCAATGATTTGCATAAGCGCATAACTAGACAATGTAAAACCCTAATTTCTGAATAGATAATAAGCTCAAGAAAGGGAATCAAACATAACAAACATAAATCGAAGCAATAAGTGCAAATGTGTATATAGAGGCAATTCTTGTCATCATGCGAATGATCTTCCTCCAAAAACCCAGACGTGGACCGATGAGCTATGACGAAGCCCCACCTCAAATAGCAAAGCACGCTCCTCCACGTGGAACTGTTTCCTACCACAAATGTCATTCGCGCAAGAATCATACAAGGGAGGCTCTTTATCGTTAGAGCTGTGGACGAGATCGATGTTACAGATCTCTCAAAGCTGGAAAGCCATGAAAGAACAAGACACGTGGCACATATGCCCACACAACACATGGTTTTTATTTTTTAGGTCCCAACCACATGGCACTCGTAGATTACCAAGTGTTCAAACCAATTTGTACAACTCATGTACTATAAAGCGTGAAATCAAACTCTTGGAGAGGACTTTTGGAAGAGGAATCATGATTAAGGAAGAAAGAAAGAAGAGACCTCAATAGTCAAAGCATGTGGCATCGCACTAGAACGATTAAAACATCATCTCCGCAGAGAACCATAAGGCATCTGCGTCCCAACTTAGTTAAAAGTCACGTGATTGGATCTCGGAGAAGAATACAGTTCCATTTAACTCATCCTCCCTCCATAAGAAGAAAGTCGGTGCATTACGGTGTACCACGTCCTAAAAAGAAAACTGATACATAGTTATGCGCATAGTAGATAAGAGCATATCTTTGAAGTGGTTGCGCACTGGTCGATCCCAACATATATATATATATATATATATATATATATATATATATATATATATATATATATATATATATATATATATATATATATATATATAGGGGAAGGATCATTTGTAAACAGTGCTTATGATGCAATTTATGAACAAATACGAGCCTTAGGATTGTGTGAAATGGAGAGTGAGAATTTAATCCTTATTTCTGATTTATTTTAATTAAAAAACGTGGGACCTGCCCCATTATCCAACCACTCTCATTGAACCATGCGCGTGTTTGTCAAAAAATGGAGGGTTTTCTTCTTCTTTTTTAATTAATGTGAAAAAAATTAAAAACCTCCTAGGAGGGAGATGGAAGGGGTGGGAATGGGTTTCGTCCCCATATTACCCCTATATAGAGGAGGCGTTCTCCGTACTCTGAAGGCCTTCCATGGAAGCTTCTGTTTGAGAAGCGCGAGCTTTCTCACTTCTCTCTCTTTGAGTCTCATCTGCCTGCATTTTTCGGAGAATGACGGTCTTCTGCCACGCCGGAGCCGGCGGCGGATTTCTCGCCGGGAAACAGGTGTTTCCTGTCAACTATGAGGCTGAGGCTTCTTAGAGGTTGTTGGACGCCCTGAGCTCCAGAGATCTTAGATCGGCCTTGGATGTCGTCGGTGATCCATTGATTGACGTCAATTTCTTCGGAGCGGTATGTCTGAAGCTGCGCAAGGCGGAATTGATTTCGAGGGATTACTTGCTGATCGAAGTTCGCATGGAGTATGAAGCCAAAGATTGAAGCTAGAGATTAGCGGATAATCAAATGCTCACATGAGGTTCAACCCGTGAGAGCAAGGAGGATGGAAATCGGGATAGGCGGCAATGATGGAGCTCGGCAAAGAGCCGGCGACGATGGAGCTGGGCTGCTTCCGCTTCGACAACAAAGACCGTCGACTCGAGTCCTCGACGGTGACTGGGCTGCTTGGGCGGGGAGTGGCGCTCGCCGGCGACGACGGGAGGAAGCAGTCGAGCAGGCGAAGTTCGAATCCGAAAGCAGGCCGATGGACAGACGGGCGAACAGAGGCCAAAGGGAGCACTGGATCAGGCGAAATCCGAATGCTTGATTTTCAGGTTTCAGCAAAACAACGTCGTATTGAATTTTTTTTTTGACACTGAAGAAGATGGGTTTGGGGTGAGGGGCATTTGGGAGGGGCATCACCGTCCTTTCACGGGGAATAGTTGGGACGATTGAGTCTTTTTTAGTAACTCCATCCCCAAAAGCATTAAAACACAATCAAACACGAACGAGATTAGGTGGCAATCGGGCGGGTCGGGTCGGGTTTGGGTTCGGTTAGTCGGGTTTCAGGTCACTCGGGTTTCGGGTAATGTCTAATAATTTGGTTAATCGGTTAGGTCGGGTTCGGGTTTCGTTTGTATCGGGTTTCGGTTGTCTCGAGTTTTCATTATTTCAATATTCATTTTAAAAAATTTACTAGATTGTAGCTTAAAGTTCGGGCTATTTCGGGTTTCGGTTATAACGGGTTCGGGTCTTAATGGGTTTCGGGTTAGTCGGGTTCGGTTCATTCGGATTTCGGGTCCAAAATGGATGGGTTGTGTCGGTGTTCAGAATAATCGGTTTCGAGTCGACCGGGTCGGATTTTCGGGTTCGGGTCGGATTTTGCCAGCTCTAGAGAAGAGATCCAACCATTCCACCCTGAGATTTCATCTCCATCTCTTTCACCCAAAAATTCATCCCCATCCACCTACTCTCACCTCGTTGCCAAACACGGTCAGCCATTTTGTTACGGGGGCACACCGGACTCTCGCTTTGTATCCAAAAAAAAAAAAAAAAATCAGCCCTCTCCTCAGCTGTCGGTATTGGTTAACCAGCTTCTCTACTCTACTCCCTCGGCGACCCAGGTTAGTCTGATTGAGACTATTTATTTGCTTGTGTGCTGTTAATTGATCCAACTTCTACTTCGTATCTCTATCTTCTTGCTGGGTTTCTCTACCTAATTCATTCCGCAATTTGTAGTTGGAGACAGTTTAATCGCTTGAATTGTTGAAAAAACTTCGAAGATTTTATCATTCTAGCACAATGGGATCTCACCCGTGTCGGGTATGCAATGAAGCAGCTTCCAAGTACAAGTGCCCCTCGTGTCTCGTTCCTTAGTAAGCTTATTCTAAACCTCGGCTACGTTAATCTCTCTACTTTCAACAGTTTTTCTTGCGGGTTCAATTTTTTAATTTAGTTTCTCTTCAATCCCCCCGCAGTTGTTCCCATATCTGCTACAGAAAACATAAAGGTATCTGTTCTAGGGTTTCCAATGTTCACTGTTGAACTTGTGTATAAATTAATCCTCTTTCAAAAACACTTCTTTAATTTTGGTGTTTTTGTTGCTTCCTTAATTTTGGCTTGAGCCCACTAGGCATAACTGATAAAGTGATTATCTGATTTGTACAGAAGTTCCTTGCACAAAACCAGTATCTTCTGACAATGAAACAAGTAAGAGCTTATTTATGACCAAGGTTTTGATTGAGGCAATGTGCTGATTGCTAATAATATACTTATTTCTGCAAATGAGATACTTCTAGTGCACATGAAGCTAGTTGGTTGTGTTTGCTATTAGTTTTCATTTTTTTTCGTACAGATAATTACATCGTTTATTGTTTAATGGCAGAAAAAAGTGCCCTTCAATGCAAATGCTAAGCGTATCAAGTTCATACATTTTTTAATTTTGGTGTTTTCTTTGCCTCATTAATTTTATGTTTGAGTATAATAGACAACCAATAAAGTGGGTATCTGATTTCTGCAGAAGCTCCTTGCACTAAACCAGTATCTTCTATCAATGAAACAAGTAAGAAGTGATTTATGATTTAGGGTTTTAGCTTGATGAAATGTTCTAATTGCTAATAACGTACTTATTTGTGCAAATAAGGTACTTGTTTATACTGCAATGTATGTTGCACCAAAACTTGTGTTTGTTATTAGTTCCCATATAGATAAAAGGCATTAGTGATGGTCTTGTAATGGGATAAAAAAAATGCCCTTGAATGTGAATGTGCAGCTTATTAAGTTCATTATTTTTGTCATTTTGATGCTTTATTTGCCTCCCTAATCTATGTTTGAGCATACTAGAAAGAGCTGATTAAGCGATAAAACATAAATCTGATTTCTGCAGAAGTTCCTTGCACAGAAGCAGTATCTTCTGACAATAAAACAAGTAAATGCCCTTGAATGTGAATGTGCAGCTTATTAAGTTCATTATGTTTGTCATTTTGATGCTTTATTTGCCTCCCTAATCTATGTTTGAGCATACTAGAAAGAGTTGATTAAGTGATAAAACATAAATCTGATTGCACAGAAGCAGTATCTTCTGACAATAAAACAAGTAAGAGCTGATTTATGATTTAGGGTTTGCTTGGTGTAATGTGCTGATTGCTAATAACATACTTAATTGTGCAAATAAGATACTTACAGTGCACACTATGCTGCGCCTAACGGGGCTAATTGTTTGTGTTTACTATTAGTTTTCATATAATTAAATTACATCCGTTAGTGTCCTTTAATGCGATTGTGCAGTTCATACCTTTCTTTTTCTAGTCAAGAAGTCGTTACAATAAATTTCATTGTGCTCTTCTAGGCATAGTACATTAGTGATATAAGGATGCCAATGGGAGGATTTTTTTATAGCTTCAACTTCATTGATATCTTTGTGTTATGTCTATTGAACTCTATCAGCAGCTATTCATGTTCTACTGGAACTTGAAGAAAAACCCTTCTATGTTGATGAACTAAATGAAGCTCTGGATGAGTCTCAGCTCAAGGCCATAGGTATATGCAAGAGACATTTGTGAATAGTGCAAGAATTCTATATATTCTAAGAGTCAGACAATAATGTCTGTTAATCTCATGGTGTTTCCGCATATGTTTATTTACTGCCTCCAGCTTCTTGTAGCGAAATCAGAGATGCTTTGAAGAATGATGATTTTCGGAAACTTATTAGCACAATAGACAGTTCAGACAACGCGGAGGAAGTAATCACCCTGCATTTTGCTCTTTGAAAACAAGTCATCGCTTGTGTTTTTCCATTGAATTTTGATGCAATAGAAATACTGTTTGTAGGAATTCGAGAAGGCCATGGGGCTGGATGTCTTCAGAATATTTACTGACAAGGTAAACCTGTTACCACATCCCTGTAGGCATCAGTTGACCTACATTCGGGCTATTAATCCCACAGTACACATGCTTCTTAGTTCTTTAGGTGTTTTTAACTTTTAAGAGTGCATTTTCAATGTGATTATTTCAGGTCTTATCTTCTGCGAATCAATAGTTAAGTGTCAGCTATGAAGCAGAAAGATGTTTATCAGCATTGCACCCAAAACAGCAGGAATATTATGGTGCTTCATAGTAATGAAACGAGGCATCATTCAGTTTGGAGTATGAATCAAGGGAAAGGAGTATTGCTGGTGCAATTTCATAGGAGCCTTTATGGGAAAGGGAGAAGTTTTCCTCTGCCACAGTTGGGGTAATTGGCATGAACATTGTTTAATTCAGTTGTTTGACAGCCTTTTCAAATGACAGTCCATGTAACTCTTTTTTTGTACAACAAGATATGGGTGTTATATCAAATACTTGCCTATTATCTGCATTTACCGTCTTCTTTGCAGCAAGTTATTTTCCATGTGATTTCCTTTAACATATTGTGTCAAATGAACCCTTATCAACTTTTGTAGTATGACATTGCTAGTCAGCAAATATTAGGATATTATGTATATTCTGACTGGAAGTGCTTGCCGGGGTCCAAATGGTGCATTTGGTTGTGCAGTACATAGATGCTTGTAATAATATATTACTCTGGAGTAGCCAATCTTATTTCTTCTTTGTACTGCAAGTCTAATGGTGAAGAATGGGTCGGGTTTGGTTGCTGGTTGTAAAGTATAATTGGGGAGAGTGACTGTCCTTGTCTGGGACGTAAAAACAAGTGATCGACATATCACTATCAGTCACTCCCAACACACACTAACATCATGTATCATGTAAACATCGCTCGATCTCTTTTATGAAATAAATTGCACATCATGTATCATGTAAACATGTATCCTATTTATTCAATTATGAAATGGTACATCTCCGGATCTCGGGAGGTAATTCATATAGTAAGGTACTTGCACCCTTTACAACATGGAGAGGATAATAAATCATGGACTTGATTATGGCATCAGGCAAAGACTTGGTGGTACTGTATCCTCCATCCACCGCCAGGTTCTGCCATGTTACATACTTGGCCTCATCGATTGCCAAGTACAATGTCGCGTCCGTGATATCCTCGGGTTGCAGCACCTCCGCGACTTCCACCTCCGGGACATACTTGGCCTTGTCTGATTCGAACCCTAATTCCGTGATTAGAAGCTCTATTCAATATTTTCGGTTACCTCCACAGGAGCCCTGTGAAATTTTAGTTGTGGACGAACTGTTTTAATGGGTAGCCTCTCATATAACAACTCACGTTGAACTCCCAATGTTGATCTAAACGGTTGCATAATACCGCTTTCATTCATGGGAAAAAACAAGCCCTTTGGATGGTCACATCAACGTTGCCGAGGCTCAGTATCCATAGTGATCATCTCTGATTGTGTTTCTAATCGCTTGGACATGCCAGAACATGAATGGATCCACCTTATTTCGACCCCAATTTAACCATCCAAAGACATCACATTATGCAGCTTGATTTACTGTCTCTTGCACGATGTCGAAATGTTCTTTCTTCCTCTCTCTCAAAATTTGCCCCGAATTCCTCATACCGCAATGGATTAGTCCTACCTGGGGTTCTCTTTCCCTGATGTCTCTCCTTCAAACGGACACTTTCAAATGCAGGAGAGAAGAGGTCAAAGTTACACACACATCATTGGAGTCTACGTGTGCAGAAGACTTGTCGCGCGGTAAGGAGTCATTGTCTTCTTCATCTTATGTCAAATCCTTACAAAATGGGTGGATTTCTGCTGCTTATTATCTCAAGTATCAAACCCCAACTAAACTGAGAAACGCATGTAACTAATTAATAGCCTAATTTTGTAGCAATGAAAATTTTGCAGATCGATCTAAAATAGAAGAAATATATATAACAGAAGCTATACACATACAAAGTTTGACTCAAGATGATTTCTTTACAACTGTAGGCAAAGAAGACCAAACTGCAACTCAGAGGACATGGAAGATTTAAACAGAAGCACTCAAACATCTCTATGAATCGAAAAAAAAAGAGGAAACAATTGAATCAGTTAAAAAGATTGATATAAACTGCAGGGAACCTTGTTGCTTCATAGAACATTGATTAGAAAAACAAAACCAATTGAATCAAACAGATTGATACAAATAGCCAGAGAGCGAGGGAGCTATTGATAAAATAAACAGTATCAACTGAATCAAAAAAATCTAAATTGTACTTGAGAGCAATCGGATGAAAGAGAATCGAGATGGTGAGCATCGAAGGCGAAAGAGGAGCGATCTACACTAACGGAGGTGGGAGAGAGGAGGCTAAAGTTGGATTCGGTAGTGTAGATGACAGTGGCTCCGCCATTTATGAAGCTTCTTCGCCTCTCACGATTCATTCAGAGGAGGTCAGATTGTTAATGGAAAGTGTAAAAACAGTCGATCGAGCATTTTGAAGGGTGAGGAAGAATCAAATTCTATTGGGAGAGGTGAAGAATTTAATTTTAGCGTTCTTAAACCCTCCTCTAAATTTATAGATTTTTTTTCCCTCTCTCATGGTTCTCTAATTTAGTGAAAGGTTTGCAGATCTACTGGGGCTTCTAAATTTTTAACTTTTCTCTATTTTGCAGGTTCTCTTAGAGATGCTCTAAGACTACCTAAAATGACTATACAGAATATGCATTATCAGAATTCTTCCACTTTGGTAGAATCCTAAAACAGATCAACCACATTTTTGGACATTTTTATCACATTGATCCCAAAATGTGACAACCCGACAACTATAAACCATTTCGGACCAAGAAGCCTATGTTCCATGATTTACAAAGCTATATAACCAAGATCATTGCAAAAAGGATGAAACCAATTCTAATGAAAATTATTGACCCCCGACCTCCAAGAGGCCTTTGTATTTGATAGGGATATCTAGGACAACGTCCTAATAGCCCATGAAAATTTTCACTCATTCAAAAGTAGACGTGAAAAAGAAGGTTGGATTGCCGTCAAACTAGATATAGAAAAGGCATATGATAGTGTGGAAGAAGACTTCCTATTCAAAGTTTTAGAAAAATTCGGCTTATGCCAAAAAAATCTGGAGATGGATCAAGTAATGCATCAAGGTTGTTTCCTTCTTAGTCTTGGTTGAAGATGAACCCACTAACCCTTTCATACTAGGGAAAATTAATTAAAATACCCCCACCTTTGAGGGTATGGTAAAAACATATCCTCAACTTTTAAATGTAATAAAAATATCCCGACCTTTGAGGGTACTAATAATATATTACCTAGAGTTTTCTCACGGGTCAAAAATGCTTACAAGATGGCATGCGTGGATCTTTTTTAACAAGTCAGCCTGCGTGGAAACTTTTTTTTTACAAATTAGCACTGAAATTGGGTTTTCTTGAACGGTTTCTTTAGGAGAAAAATAAACCGACAACAAAATTAAACCTTTAAAAATGAAATTGATTCAACCAAACAACTAATCGGATCAAAATTGCCTCAAATGAACACAACACGACTATTCCTAACACCAAACCGACAACAAAACTTACTCAGCCAAATCCGTGAACGAATCAAAGTAGAAGAAGATATGAGAGAGACGGCTCAAGATAAGCGACCGCAAGGGAAGAAGGCGTTGGGTATGAGCTCGGTCCAATACTTTATTTTTTTCCTAAGGAAACCGTTCAAGAAAACCTTTCTCAAAAAAAAATTCCACGTAAGCTGCCTTGACAGTATTTTTGACCGGTGAGAAAACTCATGGTAATATATTACCACTATCCTCAAAGGTAGGGATATTTTTATTACATTTGAAAGTTGAGGATATATTTTTACCATACCCCCAAAAGTGGGGGTATTTTAATTAGTTTCCCTTCATACTAAGGAGAGGCCTCAGACAATGAGACCCGCTCTCACCTTATATTTTCATCCTATGAGCAGAAATTCTAGAAACTCCAAACCACTTGTAACCAGACAGACAAATCTATTGGATTCAAAATATCTAAATCGGGAATCAAAATCCCCTTTCTCTCATTTTTGGATGATATGATAATATTCACAAAGACAAACCAAGACTCGTGTAGTCTGGCGAAGAATATTATTGACGACTATTGTGCTATATCAGGACAAAAGGTCAATTTCTATAAATCAGCCTTTCAAACCACCTAGAAAGTCTCAAACAATAAAAAATAATTGATACAAAGTATAATCCATATAAATAACCAGATAACACTTGATAAATACCTCGGATGACCCATCATCAATGATCGAGTCAAAAACCCACATTTGAAGAGACATTATGCAAAACGTACTAGACAACAACTTAAGAAATGGAAAGCTAACTCTCTATCACAAGAGGGAAGAGTAACACTAATAAAATCTGATCTGGCAGTTAAGCCAAATTACATTATGCAAAATTTTATGCTCCCAACCAAAATCCATAAAGAATTCAACCAAATAAACAAATGTTTCTTTTTGAACAAAGCACAATTTTTTTCACACCTTATTGGTTGGGACAAGGTCTGCAAGCACAAACGATTAGGATGAATAAGAATACATAAAACAAAATATATGAACAATGCACTATAAATGAAATTACTATGGGAAATCTTAGCAGAACCATGCAACTCCTGGGTCCAATTGATTAACGAAAAATATCTTAAAGGAACCCCCCTCCTTGAATACCAAAGAAAAGATAATGCATCATAGCAATGAGCCAAACTAATGGAACTGAAAGAAATTTTTTGCAAAGGACTAAAATGGAATAGGAAATGATAAGACAATCAATTTTCGAAAGGATCTCTAGCTAGACGAAAAATCACTAAAGGGTAGACAACATCACAATCAATGAAAATGACAAAGAAAAAAAAAACAAGAGATGGAATATTGATGAACTAACCAATATCCTCTTGATGGATGTGGTTAACAAGATCAAGAACATCTACATACCAGACACGACATAGAAGAAAGAGTTGATGTCCGCATTTTTATTCTAATTTTACATCATGTTTTCATTCCATTTGAGTCATTTTGTTAGCTTTTGTGTTGGAAAAGTGTGTCGTTTGTGTTAGTTTTCGTATTTTGTGAGATATGGATGTCTACACAAGCTTTGGTGGTGTTTTGTAGGTTTTGAAGCTAAAAAGAGGCAATTCTAGAGCTTAAGGAAGAGTGAAGCAGGATGGAAAAAGGGCACAAAAATATTGGCAATCGAACTAGTAAAGATGGAGAAGAAATGTGCAACAGAGCCTCGGCGTCGACCTTTGCCCCCTCGACGCCGATACCCAGCGAATTCCAGTAACACTGTTTTTGAACAGACCCTCGGCGTCGACACCTAGACCCTCGACGCCGATACCCTGCGCACCGAGAGAACTTTCAGCGGGCTGATTTTAATTGTTTGTTTGGCTTTTTAATTAGGATTTTCATCTAAGTTCCTTTTAGGATCTTTTTAGTTAGATAGAGTTGGGATATTTTATCCTTCCTTAGATAGATTATATTATTTTCCTAAGATAAAATCTCTTTTCCTTGGAGGTTAAGTCTTAATTTCTATCTTTAAATAAAGTCAACTAGAGGCTAATTAAGAGATCATCTCTGTCACGGCTGAATTACAGTGGAAGAACATACGTTTGGAGTTTTTTTTGTTGAAGAATATTGACGTTAATTTAAGGTTTGGTTTTATGCAATTTAAGATTATGAATTCTTCCATTGTTTTTGTGTTTTTCTTTGCAATGAGTGAGTAGTTCCCCCTTGTTCTAGGGTTGGGGTGAACCCAACAATAAGCATGTGTGTGAATGAATGAATCTATACATATGTGATGTTTTTATCTATTTCTATCCATGTGCTTAACCCTTTGATGAAAGTTTAAGGGAATTCATTGTTGCAATTGAATTGAAAGAGGAGACTGTTAACATTGATAGTAATTAGGGATCTTTGACGAAAGTAAAAGGGATCTAATTAAGAAAAGGTAGAAACAAATAGGTTTTAAGTGATCATCTTTATTATCTATTTGTTGAGTATGCGAAAGCTATCTCTTTAAGATAAAAGCATGATTTCTCATATGATTCATTGATTTATACATGTGTTTGTTGTTGTGGTAAGCCCTAATCTTGGAAGTTCCTTCTCATATATTGCATTCGTGTTAGTTACTTGTTACTTGAGCCTAATTAAGTGTGTTTTGCCCTACTTTACAACCGCTACTTGTGCCCTTATTTCCTCTATTTTCGACCATAAAAACAACTAGGATAGAACCGCTGACATACTACTTTTGATCGACCTTGATTTCCACTATACTATAGAGGGATTCGAGCATAAATTTATTTGATTAGAGTGAGCATAGGCATCGATCTCCCCTCACGCACGTCAAATTGGCGCCGTTGCCGAGGAGTAATCAATCGTGCCTAGACTAGTTGTTTTAGGGTTGGGAATAGCCCATCCCCATCTTTCTTTTTAATTTCGTTTTCTTTGTTTTTGTTTGAAGGTTTATGCAAAGTGACCATCCTCTATACGACCCATTCACTGAGCCCGAACGTGTTCTACACCAACGTCTAAAGGAAAATCTTAGGCAAAAGATGGAGGATTTTGAGGCTCTTCGCACGGAGGTAGAAAGGCTTCGCCAGGAGAATCAAGAGGCTGCGCAGCGGGAAGTCGCTGCCAATCTAGCTCGGCAAAGAGAGATCGATGCCGCTAGGATAGCAAGGGAGGAGGCCGAAAATCTTAAGGAAGAGTTGGAGAGAATTCCAACCAATGCTCGTCAATACATGCACCCTACGCTGCGGCCTGCGGGTGTCGGAGTCGGCCATCGTTCTCCCCAATATCAACTTTGAGATCAAGACTAGCTTCCTCACGATGGTGAAGCGGTCTCCTTTCGAAGGGAAACCCAACGAGTGCCCTATGGAGCACATGAAGGAGTTGAAGGAGATGTGTGATACCATAGCCGATGAAGCCAACTTGGAGTATGTTAGCTTGAAGGCTTTTTGCTGGTCCTTAGTAGGGAAAGCCCTTCATTGGCTCGAAAGCTTGCCGCCGCAATCCATCAACACCTGTGAGGAGCTTCATGATCTATTCATGAGCAAGTTCTTTCCACCTATGAAGACGACGGAGCTGCGCAAAAAGATTACATTCTTCAAGCAATTAAGGAATGAAACTCTCGCCGAAACTTGGGAGAGGTTCAAGGAGTTGATTCGCCAATGCCCAACTCATGGGCAACCACCTTATGTGTTGCAAGAGATCTTCTTCAATGGCATCAACTCGGCTACTAAGGATCGGATCAACATCCACACATCCTATAGATACATTGAGATGCTTCCTCAAGAGGCATGGGATGCACTTGACAAGCTTACAGAGTTTGACACTACTTATAGGACCCCTGTGAACACTGATGTGAGGCCCTCTTCATCGATGCCACTTTATCAACCTTCCGATGAGATTGACCCTGATGTGCGGCAATAATTTATGGAGGACGAGATTAGAAAATTGAAGAAACAAGTGAGGTTTCTCTCCAACAGCAAACCGTGCATAGAGTGTGGGTCCACTTCCCACATTACAACCGCTTGCCCACATGTCGAACAAGTGCAATCCGCTGAATCATATGGAGGAGAAAACTGCATGAGAGGTCCTTATAGGGGCAAAGGCAATTACTACCAAAGGAATGATGGGCACTCCAATTAGGGTAACCATCCTTCTCAACATGATCAACGACCCCCATATAGACCTCCAGGCCATGTGGATCATGAGCAACCTAGAGATGATATGAGATCTATTTTGGAGGAGCTAAGGAAAGGCCAAGCTGAGGCCAAGGCGGATGCTAGGCAGTTCAGTTTAGAGATCAATACGTAGCTGCGAGGCATGAATACAAGGTTCGGGGACATTGATATTTGGTGGAAGAACGTTGAGACCCAATTGGGTCAATTGGTGGCTCAAATTCCAAAGCCAAGTGGCTAACTACCCGGCCAGAATGAAGCCAACCCCAAATCCCAACATATCGCAGCCATTCAAACAAAGAGTAGGAAGGTTCTACCGGAAAGGGAAGCCAAGGAGAAAAGAGAAAAAATCGGCCAGCCTAACACAGACCTCGGCGCCGACCCCTCTACCCTCGGCGCCGACACCCTGACGGCAAACAAAACTACTGCAGAACCTTCTGTAAGCACACAGACCCTCGACGCCGATACCCTTGACCTCGGCGCCGACACCTCTGAGAAAGCTCCTGAACAGACCCTCGACGCCGACCCCTCTACCCTCGGCGCCGATACCTCTGCAGACCAATCCACACCTATACCCGACGTGTTGACCACTCCAAATGCCAAACCCAAGCTCCCTTATCCCTCAAGAGCTCTCAAGGATCCCATCGAAGGGAAGTTTAGGAGATTTGTGAAGATTCTCCAAGGCTTAAATGTGACTATCCCCTTCACCGACGCACTTCGAGAGATGCCAGCCTATGTGAAGTTCTTAAAGGAAATATTGAGCAACAAGAGGTCTTTAGCGGATATTGCGGAGGAATGCAACAAGATGGACTTCCTCGAAAATAAGGTTGATCTCGGAAAGTTTGCCATCTCAATTGGGCTTGGAAATCATCGTTTTAAGGCCTTGTGTGACTTGGGAGCTAGTGTAAGTCTTATGCCACTCTCCATATGGTCTAAAATTAACATGGGACCATTAGTACCCGTCAACATGCGACTCTATATGGCGGATAACTCATCGGTGGAACCTACTGGCGTCATGGACGACGTACTGGTAAGGGTAAGTAAGTTCTATGTTCCCACCGATTTCATAGTACTTGATATGCCTATAGATCCCGTCGTGCCCATTATTCTAGGGCACCCTTTCTTATCCACGGCGGATGCGGTTATTAATGTGAGGAAATGATGCCGCTCAATTATCGATGACTCCTGGTGACATTGAGGACAACATGAAGGTTCCATTTGATGGCCCTGTCACTCGTTCAAGGGCCAAGAAGATTCAAAATGCAACCAAGGCCTTTCTTGTCCGTCACCATGGAACTTTAGAGCAAGGGTTCAGGCCACCCTGGATCACTTGGCTCAAGGTTACACCGCCAGCACAAGAAGTGAGCTTGCGTCCACACTCGGAGCTCATGAAGACTCGGCTACACCCGCCTTGATCAAGACATGGCCGAATGGGCCTTAGCCGAGTGGGCTTAATGGATGGGCGGAGTTCCATGTTATTCATTAGTTTGTTATTTTATGCAAATTAGATAAATAAGGTGGAAATTAATTATATCTCTTCTAGATATAATACTTGGCCACCAAGTTATTATATTTCTATCTTCTTAGGATTTATTTATCTTTAAGTTATTTCATTTATCTTAGATAGAATTAATCTATCCAAACCCCTTTCCTTTGCAAGGAAGGATTGGTTAGATCTCTTAGAAACTTTACTATAAATTCATGTTACACCCTTTGAATTTAATCAGATTGAAATAGAATTGAAGAAACCCTTTATGGATTAAGGGTTCTTCGATTATCAATCCCAAAGCTCTTGTGTTCTTAAGACTTTCGGCAATCACAAAACATCACCTCACCTTGATCCTATTCAGCAACCCTAAAACCCAGCCCTAACCTGTTCTCGTCGAGATCGAGGAAAACAAGCACAGGCCTGCTCGACCTAGACCAACAGCGCCTCCGAGGACCCTGCGCTTGGCGGCACTCGCGACCAGCACCGCTCCCAGCGAGCGCGGACGCCCAGGCGCCCTCGCTCCCGCGCTCTCGCTCTCGCTAGCCTCGCACCTGCTCGCCTTCGCTCCCGCGTTCTCTCTCGCCAGCACGCCCGCTCCAGCGAGTGCCCCTGTCCCCGCGAGTCCGGATCCGCGCACACCCTGAGTCGAGAAGCCTGTGTGCCAGCGACGCCGCGCGCCCAGTCCCTCGCTTTCTCTCTTTTTGTCGCTATTTCCCTGTTTAAAGTTGCTGAATTTTCTAAGTATAATTCTGTCGCTAAATCAGAATTCTAATCACTTGTTTGAATTGTTCCAAATCAGGAGATATCAAAGAGCATTGCAAGATCGGAGCAAATATACGGCGTGGTTCTTGATCTGAAGCCCACAGGCGAAGGATCGGGTATCCCAAACGTATCAAGTGGTATCGGATTTCAGGTTAATGCAAGTTCTTTACTCTCTTGATTTCTATTTGAGTGATTTATTTTTCGTGCCTTATTTTTCACCATAGCCGCTGCATAAAAGTTAAATCTTTGTTATTCACCCATAAAAATTGGCACTTTATTTTTGTTATTCTTTTTTGGATCTTTAATTTGGAAGATATTGAGTTCTTGACTGCAAGTTGTGATCTTTTATTCCTAGTTGCTACATATCATGCCTATGACTGTGATTCTTGGATTAAAGCATTATATAAACTTGCAACACTAAAGAACCCTACTTTTTCCAGTTTATAGCCAATTTTCCCTATTTTCTTTATTTTTGCTTACTTTTAGATCATCGTAGCTTTTATTTTTATTTTTTGCTCTTTCTTTTTCGGTTGCTACTCCATATTACAGCAACTTTTTCCCTTATAAAAAAAAAAAAAAAACAGAAAAACCGAGAGCATATATTCCAAAAAAAAAAAAAAAAGAGAGAACATTCCTTCCTTACATTGTTGAGTTAGTAACTCTTCCTTGTTAGTTCTTTGATTGCTACATGTTAGATGATCTAAACGGTTTTAAGCATTACAAAAGAACCCTACTTGTGTGATTTTGTGCTGTGCCGACACTGGAGCCTTGGTCACACCCCTTTTTCTCTGAACCGTGTTGCAACCGTCAGATAATAGTTGACGGAGTGTGTGCACTTGATTGCCCTTGTGATTGCTATTGTCGATTATTACACATTCATATTATTCAAGCATCACATTGTAGTTCTTTTTCTATACACATTCAGCCGCTTGTTTATACTTGCTATCCTTGATATCCGACTTTGTGGCTGATTTAATTTGCAATTTGGATTATTACTTGTTGTCTTCAATATTGCAAAATTCTGTGTCCAGGGGAATTGCTTGAATATTGTGCCTTGTTTTCTCGCTCTTTGATTTCTAAAACTTGAATCACTCTTAGGAATCACTAGAGCTTGCATTACTTGGTTTCTGGTCTTTGCTTCGTTTACTTGTTGCTCTTCTGATATTGTAGGAACATGACAAACGATAGCGACCCCAACCCTTCCCCTACCCCACCTGCTGGCATTTCTGCTGAGGCTATGCAGTTTATTATTGACTCTGCTGTCCAAAAGTCTACTCTGGTGACGCGACAGGAACTAGCAGAGGCTGAAAATCATTGAGCTATCGAACGCAAAGAGGACCTCCTACGGTTATCTGACATCATCAAACAGGCAGTTGCTCAGCAATGGGAGGAGTCCAAACGGGCGGAGGCTTCTGGATCTACACCTCCTTCTGGAGGAAAACCGCCTCCACCACCCCCGGATACTACACCACCTTCGGGTACTGTGCCCCCTACAGGTAATCAGCAACCTGCAGGTAACACCTTTTATTCGACTCACCCTCCTCCTTCTGGTCAATTACATTATCAGCTGAAATCTGCTACTACTAATCCTTTCCCTGGAGAGCATGACAACGATCCTTTAGCGGGCTTCAATGGCCACCAGGATCGCCCTGAGCACCATCACCCACGGCAGCAGCAGGGCCGACCCCATCAGCGTCCACAGCAGCCGTTCTATACTCGTGCTAATTGGGATGATAGCCATAGCAATCATGATCTGAATGAGACACCACATTTGGAGGATGCTTACCATCAGGTAAATCCTAACTTTGATGATTTACCCCCTCCTAATTTTGGTCATCCTAGATTTGATAATGCTCAAGCTATTCAGAGACGAGATGTTAAGCTTAAATTAGAAACTTTTGATGGTAATACTGATCCTGAAGCTTATCTTGTCTGGGAAAATCATACTGACTATCTGCTTGAACATTTACGCTATGAGGAAACGGAGAAATTGGAAGTTGTTATATTGCATTTAGTAGGGAAAGCTCGCAACTGGTGGTTCCGCACTCGTGAGATGCGCCGCCGTCAGGACAAGCAACCTGTTGAAACTTGGCCACAACTTCGCTATCTCCTAAAGAAGAGACATGTGCCTGAGGAATACACGGAGTCCATGAGGATGCAGCTCGCCTCCTGCCGACAAGGAACTCGCTCTCCGAATGATTTCAGGGATGAACTTGAACGACTCTCCCATCAGGCTAATGTTTATCTTACTGAACGTGCTTTGTGTACTCAATTTCTTGCTGGTCTTAATATTTCTATTAAAAATCCTTTAGATATTCATTCCATTAGAGATATTAACACTTTGACTCATAAAGCACAACTTCTGTATGAGCAACAACAGCAGCAACTTCGGCAACAACGGAGCAGATTCGATTAGACCTCCCAAGGTCGCAGGTTTGTTCCCGTTAACCCTTCTGGTCCATCTAAGCCTTCTACTTCTAACCCTTCTATGCAGCAAAAGGGAGTTTCCAACTCACCTCAACAGGGTTATCAGGTTGAAACTAGAAGAGTTGCTGCCCCTTCTACAAATCGCAACAAAGATATCCGTTGCTTCACTTGTGGCGGTTCTGAGCATGTCTCTCGCAATTGCCCCCAGAAACGGAAGGTTCTTCTCAATGATTTGGGAGACCATTACTATGAGGATGAGACTGCTGAGGACCTGGTAGTTTCGAGTGAAGTGGAGGAGGACCAGTCGACTGAGCCTATTGAGGAGATCGATACTTCACAGTACGACAACGTGCTTTGCATTATCAATCGACGGGTCCTGCACATTCAGGAATCTCCCATGGCTGATCAAAGGGAGAACATATTCCACGCACGATGCTTGGTTCGTGAGGCTACCTTAACCCTTATCATCGACGGTGGGAGTTGCTGCAATCTCATCAGTGAAAAGGTAGTAAATTTCCTCCATTTACCTACTACTCCTAGAGCTACTCACTATGGTTTAAATGGCATTACTGATGATGGTTCTGATATATTGGTCACCAAACAATGTTTAGTTTCCCTGTCAATTGGAACATATCATGATAAAATATTATGTGATGTTGCTCGCATGGATTGTAGTCATATATTGTTAGGGCGTCCTTAGTTATATGATCGTAATGTCCTTCATGATGGTCGTGCAAATACATATGGTTTCACCTATGACGGGAGGAGAGTTACTCTCCTACCGTTATCGCCACAAATTATTCTGAAGGACCAGGTGCGCAAGCAGCAACAAAGGAACGCCGAAAGAGAAGCTGAAAGATTGGAGAAGCTCAAAGGGAGCTCGGCTGCACCAACCGCACCCGCGGCCCCAGCAGCAGCGCCCGCGGCCCCAGCAGCAGCCCCCGCCGCCGCCCCTGCAGCCCCCTTGCCGATTTTTCCTCCCCTTCCGACGTCGACTAAGCCCCCTTCTGCTTCAATTAAGGGCTCTGTGGAACGTCGATCATTGGTCTCTCAACCTCAGAAAGGGACCATCACCTGGAATGCTCATCGACCTCACATTCTTCTAGTTATGAAACAGGTATTACTTAATGTTGAATTGAGTCATATTCCTGCACCTATTGCTGCTCTTCTGCAGGATTACTTGGATGTGCTTCCAGCTGAACTTCCCCAAGGCTTGCCTCCTATTAGAGGTATTGAGCACCAGATTGACTTCGTGCCTGGAGCAGCCTTGCCTAATCGCGCCGCCTATAGAGCTAGTCCTGAGGAAACAAAGGAGCTACAACGCCAAGTCACGGAGTTGATGGATAAAGGCTTTGTTCGAGAAAGCCTGTCTCCCCGTGTCGTGCCTGTCATTTTGGTTCCAAAGAAGGATGGCTCCTGGCGCATGTGTGTTGATTGCCGTGCAATCAACCAAATAACGGTTAAGTATCGCCACCCTATTCCTCGTTTAGATGATATGCTTAATGAACTTCATGGTGCTGCTATTTTTTCTAAAATTGACCTTAGAAGTGGATATCATCAAATTAGGATGAAACAGGGTGATGAATGGAAAACGGCTTTTAAAACTAAGTATGGCTTATATGAATGGTTAGTAATGCCTTTTGGTTTGACAAATGCCCCTTCTACATTTATGAGGCTTATGAACCATGTGCTTAGAAGACACTTAGGAAAATTTGTCGTTGTCTATTTTGACGATATCTTAATCTACAGTAAGAATATGCATGATCATTTAAGTCACTTAAAATTGGTTTTTGATTGTCTAAGAAAGGAGAAATTATATGCCAATTTAAAGAAGTGTTCTTTTGCATCCGAGTCTACCATTTTTCTTGGTTTTGTAGTGACTGCATCTGGATTAAAGGTGGATGAGGAGAAGATTCGTGCTATTCAGGAGTGGGCTAGGCCGACTACACCCACCCATGTCCGCTCATTCTTGGGCCTTGCTGGCTTCTATCGACGTTTTGTCAAGGACTTCAGCTTGATTGCCGCCCCCCTACATGAGCTGACAAAGAAGGATGTGACATTTCGCTGGTCTGACTCACATCAAAAGGCTTTCGACGCTCTCAAGGATCGCCTGACACACGCCCCAGTGCTGCAGTTACCTGACTTTGCTCAACCTTTTGAGCTCGAGTGTGACGCTTCTGGCACTGGTATTGGAGGGGTCTTGCTGCAGAACAAGCGTCCGATCGCCTACTTCAGCGAAAAGTTGGGCACCGCTGAGCTCAACTATTCTACCTACGACAAGGAGCTATTTGCATTGGTTCGCTGCTTGCAGACTTGGCAACATTATCTCTGGCCTAAGGAGTTTGTGATTCATTCGGATCATGAAGCTCTTAAGTACCTCAAAGGACAAGCAGTGCTCAGCAGGCGACTTGCTCGATGGGTGGAATTCATAGAGACCTTTTCCTATGTGGTTCACCACAAAAAGGGAAAGGATAATGTGGTAGCTGACGCGCTATCACGAAGGTATGTCCTCTTAAACCATATGGATGCACATGTTTTGGGTTTTGCATTAATAAAGGAACTGTATGCTTCTGATAGTTTCTTTAAAACTATATATGCTCACTGTGTGTCCAAAGGTGAAGTAGATTCATTTTTTGTTGATAATGGGTATTTGTTCAAGATGGGCAAGCTTTGTATCCCATCTTCTTCTATTCGCCGATTGTTAACCCATGAAATACATGAATCTAGGGGACATGGGGGTTTCGAAAAAACACTAGCTGGACTAAAGGAACATTACTTTTGGCCTAAAATGTCTAATTATGTGCTGAGATTTGTCAAAAGTTGTGTTACATGTGCTAAAGCCAAATCGAAATCCAATGCTAATGGTCTATACCAACCTTTGCCAATTGCTAATGCACCCTGGGAAGATGTTTCTATGGATTTTACTGTAGGATTGCCTAGAACTTCTAAGGGTCATGATTCCATATTTGTTGTTGTAGACAGATTTTCCAAAATGGCTCACTTTATACCTTGTCATAAAACTGATGATGCTATTCATGTTGCTCATTTGTTCTTCAAAGATGTTGTTCGCTTACATGGATTGCCATTGTCTATAGTTTCTGACCGTGATCCTAAATTCTTAAGCTCTTTTTGGAAAACTTTATGGTCTAAATTGGGTACAAAATTGCTATTTTCTACTTCTTGTCACCCACAAACTGATGGCCAAACTGAGGTCACAAATAGAACTCTTGGGGCTCTCCTTAGAGTCATGCTTCGAACTAACCTGCGGAGATGGGAAGACTGTCTACCATTTGTAGAGTTTGCATATAACAGGTCTAGGCACTCTGCAACAAAGATGACCCCCTTCGAGGTAGTTTATGGCCGAAATCCATTAACTCCAGTGGACATGATGCCTCGGCCATATAAGGACAAGGAGAGCGTGGATGCAGCTAAGCAAGTGGACTTCATCAGAAGCTTGCATGAGCGTACCAAGGCGCAGCTGGAGAGGAAGACTGCGCAATACAAGGCCGCGAAGGACAAGCATCGCAAGGATGTGCAGTTCAATGTTGGTGATCTGGTATGGCTGCATCTCAGGAAGGAAAGGTTTCCGCAACAACGGAAATCTAAGCTGGACCCCAGGGGAGATGGACCATTCAGAGTGGTTCAGAAGATGGGTCCTAATGCATACAAGCTGGATCTCCCTGCCGATAAATACAGCGTCCATTCTACATTCAACGTCGCCGACCTTTCCTTGTTCGTGCCTGACGATGACTCTGACGACGATTTGAGGACAAATCGAAGTCAAGTGGAGGAGAATGATGCCGCTCAATTATCGATGACTCCTGTTGACATTGCGGACAACATGAAGGTTCCATTTGATGGCCCTGTCACTCGTTCAAGGGCCAAGAAGATTCAAAATGCAACCAAGGCCTTTCTTGTCCGTCACCATGGAACTTTAGAGCAAGGGTTCAGGCCACCCTGGATCACTTGGCTCAAGGTTACACCGCCAGCACAAGAAGTGAGCTTGCGTCCACACTCGGAGCTCATGAAGACTCGGCTACACCCGCCTTGATCAAGACATGGCCGAATGGGCCTTAGCCGAGTGGGCTTAATGGATGGGCCGAGTTCCATGTTATTCATTAGTTTGTTATTTTATGCAAATTAGATAAATAAGGTGGAAATTAATTATATCTCTTCTAGATATAATACTTGGCCACCAAGTTATTATATTTCTATCTTCTTAGGATTTATTTATCTTTAAGTTATTTCATTTATCTTAGATAGAATTAATCTATCCAAAACCCTTTCCTTTGCAAGGAAGGATTGGTTAGATCTCTTAGAAACTTTACTATAAATTCATGTTACACCCTTTGAATTTAATCAGATTGAAATAGAATTGAAGAAACCCTTTATGGATTAAGGGTTCTTCGATTATCAATCCCAAAGCTCTTGTGTTCTTAAGACTTTCGGCAATCACAAAACATCACCTCACCTTGATCCTATTCGGCAACCCTAAAACCCAGCCCTAACCTGTTCTCGTCGAGATCGAGGAAAACAAGCACAGGCCTGCTCGACCTAGACCAACAACGCCTCCGAGGACCCTGCGCTTGGCGGCACTCACGACCAGCACCGCTCCCAGCGAGCGCGGACGCCCAGGCGCCCTCGCTCCCGCGCTCTGGCTCTCACTAGCCTCGCACCTGCTCGCCTTCGCTCCCGCGTTCTCTCTCGCCAGCACGCCCGCTCCAGCGAGTGCCCCTGTCCCCGCGAGTCCGGATCCGCGCACACCCTGAGGCGAGAAGCCTGTGTGCCAGCGACGCCGCACGCCCAGTCCCTCGCTTTCTCTCTTTCTGTCGCTATTTCCCTGTTTAAAGTTGCTGAATTTTCTAAGTATAATTCTGTCGCTAAATCAGAATTCTAATCACTTGTTTGAATTGTTCCAAATCAGGAGATATCAAAGAGCATTGCAAGATCGGAGCAAATATACGGCGTGGTTCTTGATCTGAAGCCCACAAGCGAAGGATCGGGTATCCCAAACGTATCAGGAAAAGTCTCCTAACTTTCAAAATTGGGGATGAGTTTGTTGAATTTCAATTTGACCCCAATCTAAGGGAGGTAAGAAAAACGGAGGTCAAGATGGTTTACACGGATATGGAGAGGACCTTGACTCATGAGGAGTCCATTCGCATAACACTCACCGATGAATAGGAGAGCATCATTGAGGAGCTTTTGGCCAACCTTCAAGAGGATGAAAGCGATGAAAGTTAGAAAGACCTAATTAAGAAAAGGTATAATCAAATAAGTCTCTTATCCGAAAGTGATTTGATTTGTTTGATTGAGATAAAAGCATGATTCCTTATATGATTCATTGATTTATATATGTGTTTATGGTTGTGGTAAACCCTAATCTTGGAAGTTCTTTCTCATATACTACATTCGTGTTATTTGCTTGCTACTTGAGCCGATTTGCGTGAATTTACCACCATTTACAGCCGCTACTTGTGCCATTTATTCCCCTATTTTCGACCATAAAAACAACTAGGATAGAACCGCTAACATACTCCCTTGGATCGATCTTGATTTCCACTATACTATAGAGGGATTCGAGCATAAATTTATTTGATTGGAGTGAGCATATGCATCGATTTCCCCTTACGCACGTCAAGAGTATACCGAAAACCAAGTAAAAACGGATGGTTTAGTACAACAAGTGCGCTAGCGTACATCACAAGGCAAAGTACAGATGAAACCAGCAATATGGCATGGATGTGGAACCTAGACACACTTTCAAAAGTTAAAAACTCTATTTGGAAGCTTGCACTAGACGGAATCCCAACTAAGACCAGACTAGCAAACAAAGGCATTCATGTTCCTCTAACTTGCTCATTGTGTAATTGGACGGATGAAAGCCCAACCCATCTCTTTACTGAATGCAACCACACACTACAACTCATTCATAGAATAGACCCGAACATCGATGCTAGAAACACATTGATAAAAAAGCATCGTTTATAAAATATTCAACAAACTCAATCTCGAGCAAAAAAGAAGACTAGCGATAACATGGTGGTACTTATGGATACGCAGGAATCAAAAAATATTTGGAAAACTAAATACAACATCCATACAAAATATGGAGAAGTATACCAATCAACAACTACGTAATTAGGAAACATCTAAGTTGACCTTTGAAGACGAGCTCCAATATCACCAGAAAATACAAACAAATGAGCCAAGAAGATGAAGAAATTTGATGGAGCAAACCAGTTGATGGATCGTTTAAAATTAATTTTGATGGATCCAAACTGCCTTCGGGTGAGGCATCTACTTGCTTCATTAATAGGGACCACCGCTAGTCAATCATCGATTATGGTGGTTTCAAATGTGGGCACATTTTCGCTTTAGCACCTGAGGCTCTTTCCCTCATAGGAGACATTGCCAAGGAAAAAGAGCTTGATCTTTCTAGAATACTGATTGAAGGCGACGACATGACCGTTATCAACTGCTTGCGAAGACTATGAAGCTGCCCGTGGGAGATCGAGATGTTGGTTTCCGACACCCTGTTCATCCTCTAACATTTTAAAAGGGTGCAATTCGACCACGTCTTCCGGGAGATCAACTCCACCATCGACAGGATGGTGCAACTCCTCCACACGATATTTATGCAGGACCTCCTCGCCAATTCGGCTTTGCGCGTCCTCATTCGAAATGATGCCATTGTGTGATGGTCCAACTCCAACATACCTGACCCCCCGCCCCCCAAATCTTTACCTTATAAAAAAACAAGTATATCTCTCGTTCGGCAAAACATGTTTACTATTAATGCACAATTTTTTTGAATGATAAAAACTATATAAAATATATAGTTTTTATTAACATTTTTTATAATGGCATATGTAATTATAAAAAATATTAATAAAAAATTTAATGTTTTATACATACATTATGAGTATAAAAAAATGTGCATGAATAGTAAACAAAACATCGAAAGAAGGTATTATAAATTTAAAATAAATAAATTTATATCTTTTTATATTTTAAAACTTTGAATTATAAAAAATATCTTTTTGTATTTCCAAAGTCCACAAGTTCTAGCTAGAAAATGAAGATTGATTAAAGGCCTACTAGAGTGAGTCCCATGTTTAAGACACAAGTATTTGTTTAAAATTTTGAGTTACATTCTAAATTTTCAATGTAAGTATTTTTGAAAGTCAAGTGGTAGAGAAATGTTAAAAAATGCACAAAAGAATTCGATAATGTATGGAAATGATGGAATTATACAAACAAAAATAATTGCTTGTTGGTAAATTTATTTATAATTCTTTAATCAAACAATTTCTCAATAATACAAGAGTGAAGTACCAACCCAATGTAAAACGACAACAGATTATAGGTTTTTATAATATGTGCTTATGAACATATAATTAGGATATAAAAATGAAGAAAAATCGTAGGTTTGTATTATGCATAAACTCTAAGGGCTAATGCACTTAAAATAAAAGTAAAGACATTTATTTGTTTTAAAAAAATATAGGAAGGTTAATCATAAACTCCACTGACTATAATGACTATAAATATAAGAGGGTTAATCATAGAATTCTAAATATATAAGGTTTATTAATAAAATTCTAATTTTTTTTTATTTTTAAAAATATTTTTTATTTATAATATTATAAATTGGAAACAAATTATAGAAAAAGGTATATCATAAAGTTTTATTCCTTAATTATATCATTTATTTTATTTTTTATTAATTAAATAAATAGCTTAATAGTGGGAATAGTGGTCTGGGGTGTAATTAAGAGAAGGTTATTAGAGATGTTAAGGAGTTGCACCAAAAAGAGATGTTAAGGAGTTTAGATCGCCTACAACATTATATGTGACACTATGCCTTACACTAAATTATTTGGGTTATAAATTCATGTTAAAAAATTCTGAAAATTATTTTTATATATTAAACAACTATTAGCATACGTTAATTTTGTTTTTTTGATGAAAATCATGTTTCAATTTTTTAAGAAAATTATATTGTATAATAATCGATCTTTAATTTATATAAAAATTGAAACCATGATTTTAACTTATTTTTTTTTACAAACATATATTAATAGTTATTTAAAACTTAAAAATAATTTTTCAAACATATATCAATAGTTATTTAAAACTTAAAAATAATTTTTAGATGTCATGTGGTGCCAAGTGAGTGTTAAATGACAAAGAATGGAAGTAAGAGATGATGAGACGTTCAGATTCTAACATGTGTAGCCGTATCGTAATATGTATCGGAGCCCGGTAAACGATCTAGACTGTCTATAGACGCTATGCATATTTAAATTACAGATTTGGACATCCCAAAGTCCCAACCCAACGCTCAGTTTTACCTTGAATGCTTCATTCCTAAACTTTGGTCTTACCAGACAAAGCAAGGCAGAAACGCAAACACACCTCCTCCCAAAAATCTTTACAACAGTCCCAAATTCAATTTGTGTCTCCCATTTGATTCGGCTGGATCCAATCAAGGTCCGCTCTTCCTGATTTCCTCTCTCTATTCTCCATCTGTATTTTTCATTTCTTTCTTATCCATATTCGAATTCAAGCTTCGGGTCCGACCAGATCGATCTACTCCCCTTCGCTGATTATCAGCTGGATCCATACATAGATATCGGGAGGAGAAAATGCATAGTCGACCGTCCAATCAACGGCTGGCCGCCGGTGCTACTTTGCCTTTCGGATCTCGCCTCTCCACTCTCATGCTCGCGATGTTCGCTACTATGGCTTCTCTATACGTCGCTGGCCGGTATTCTTTTATTCATCTATCTGTTTGTGATCGCCGTCGTTTTTTCTGTTTTAGTTTTACTGCGATTAGGTCTTGAGATTGTTTGGTGTGGATTTTAGGAATTAAATGAATCTTCAATTTTGAGATCTGTTGAAAGGATTGCTTGCTTGTTTGAACTTCTTAGGTTATGGCAGGACGCACAGAATCGAGTTTATTTGATCGAGGAGCTTGATAAGCGGACTGGCCAGGTATGTGGCGAACTCTTTGAGTGTATCACATTTCACCTTTTTGTTCTTTTAGCTTGTTAATTATGATTTGATGAATCAAGCTGGCTATATTTTATGGGATCATTGTTTAGGCTTATTAAGTTCTAGTCACATTTCATATTATCCAGATTAGAGTAGGCGTAAGTTACATGTCAGATCTTATATGAAGTGCTGTGTTTGATATTGCAACTTTTGTTAAAGGTCTTGAACCCCATACAAAACTGTTTGTTAGTTTGATGCTTACTTACTGTTGTTGAAATTGAGTATGTCTTTCTAAAAGGTGTTCTTTGTTGATTGGTGTATGGTAAGTTGTTTTAAGGAGCTGTGTTTAAAAAAGCTCAAGGCGATCCAAGGTGATGGATATACCTATAGCTTGGCAAAGGCACTCGCTTTTTAATTTACAACTTTCACATATTAGTCATTGGAGATCAATAAAATCAAGTTCAAGGCTATAAAAGATGTCATGATGAAATAAAACCAATTAATCCTTAATAATTCCTTGGCAGGACAAGGGGATACATCTGGAATAAATTTGCAAGTATTTTTAGGTTAAAAATCAGCTATCAAATTGTTCTTATCTTACCGTAAAAGCTAAATTATATAGATTCCTTAGCTTATTTGTTGGATTTTTATAACTCTTTTCTGTTCAAGGATTTATTGTGATATATTTAATATATAGTAATCATTTTATGTATTTTTCATGTGTAGTTAATGCTTAGGTGGCTATAAATGGCATAGCATCAGTTCTTGACATTCTCATACTAAACAAATCTCCTGCGAATTTACTGTATTTTATGGGAGATTCAGACTTCTTGGATTTCAACATTATGCTTTGAACTTGATTTTTTCAAGTACATCTATCTAACAGTTATCTCGTATCTGTTTTTCCTAGAAGAAAAAAAAGAATTCTTCAGGAGCAGAGAATGAAGATTCTTTATATTCTTAAGGCTAACAGTTCATTTCCTGAATGATTGGTCATTGTATTTGCAAAGAATATGTCTTATTCGTCTCGTTCTCTCCCTGGAAGGTTAATTGAAAGTTTCCTCTTTCTAGGGTAAATCTGCTATATCTGTCGAGGATACATTGAAAGTCATAGCCTGCAGGCAAGTTAGTTCTGTTTGGTCTTTGAAAGGATTCATTACAATAAGAAAAAAGGGAAATATGAAAATTGCTTAATGCTGAAGATCATTTGATTTTCCAGGGAACAACAAAAGAAGTTGTCAGCCCTTCAGATGGAGCTAACAGAGGCTAAAAAGGATGGTTTTGTTTCTAAGTACTCAATAGTCAATGATGGTGCTCCTCAGAAAAAGCTTTTAGGTGTTGTAGGAATCATCACAACTTTTGGTCACCGGAAGAACAGAGATGCCATTCGTAAAGCATGGATGCCAACTGGTAAAACTAGTAACCTATCCCGATGTTGTTCTCTCTTTTGAGTTTTTGTTGTTTAGGAGATAAGCATTCTATTCGTACCCATGTCAAAATATAAAAGAAGAAGAATAGGAGGACTAGTGCAGTTGTACACGACGTCAGCACTATGGATTTGCAATTTTATTGGACTCAGTTTGCTTCAAATTCTCCTTTCTCTAAGTGCTTATCCAGTTATCCATTGGAACTGTGCAGGTGCAGCTTTGAAGAAGTTGGAGACGGAGAAAGGCATTGTTGTAAGATTTATTATTGGAAGAAGGTCTCTATTTTATTATACTGAGTTCTAAGAATGCTTCATTAAATAAGTATTTTTTTTCCAGTTTATGTAGTGAGCATCTGATTTCTTGCAGTGCAAATGCTGGTGACAGTTTGGACAGGGAGGTTGATATTGAGAGCAGACAGAATGATGACTTCATAATTCTCGTATGTTAGATTTTTGAGGTTTTGAAATCATATCTAGTTGTCTGATTCTAAATTATATTTGAAACAGCTGCATTTTGTAACAGTTAATTCCATTGAAATATTTGAACATTCTTAGTTTCTTTGCCTCCTGATTTTTCATGACAACAATGATGAAAAGCTAGAGAGCTGGAACATCATACTTATCATGTTGTTTCATGTATATATCTTCAGGATAATCATGTGGAATCACCTGAAGAGAATCCAAAGAAATCAAAACTGTTTTTGGCTCATGCAGCAGAAACTTGGAAAGCTGAGTTTTATGTCAAGGTCAATGATGATGTTTATGTTAATCTAGGTACATAACCCCAATTGATTCTAATTTTGAAAATAGTAGTTTCATCTATGTTATGTGTCTTATTGATAATAATAATAATAATATAATAATAATAATAATAATAATAATAATAATAATAATAATAATAATAATAATAATAATAATAATAATAATAATAATAATAATAATAATAATACTGCAATACCTTTTATTTGTTACGATTCAGTTTCTCACCAAATGTAATAACCTTTTGTGATCTTTTCCAATGGGTTGTATAGGCAGTGTAGTGTGAAAGTTGATAACATATTTTCCAGTTTCTTTCAACACTAGCTCTATGTGAGCAACTAGATGTTTTAAACTGAATGCTATAGCATAAAAGATGATATATTCTTTTTAAAAAAAAAAGAATAACAAGAATATGATACGATACAAATCCTTTCCAATAGGGAAAACTTTGAAGTTTGAACTATAAGAGTATGGTCATTATATCCTGTACTGTTAGTTGTTTTACAATAGGAGGTAGGGTTAGATACACTGCCTTATGGTTGGAAGATTTGGATGCTGCTTATTACCTGTCTTTTAAGATATTACTGCAATGTTTTTGAGAACATGCTGTTCTACTTTGGTTATACAGATGGCTTGGGTGCAATTCTATCTGCTAATATAGATACTCCTCGTGTTTATATTGGGTGTATGAAATCAGGAGAAGTTTTCTCTGAGCCGTGAGTGCAGTCTGACTCTCTGCTTTGAAACAAGTTCTCATGTATTGTGATTATACTGTCAGGCTATCACCTAATCTGTTTATCTTATATTTATTGTTCTGCAGAACTCACAAATGGTATGAACCAGATTGGTGGAAATTCGGTGATGGAAAATCGTGAGTAACACTGGATTTGTTTAATTTCAATGTCTGACGTATACCTGTGTATTGAAAGCCAAAAATGACACAACTGACGCTATAGCAATCTATTGTCTCATTCTATTTGCTAAGAAGACGGAGTCAGGGAGCTATCAGGGAAAAAAACAATATGAATGAACATGTTTCAATTTCGTTAACATGTAAAGAAATTTATCCAGAAAGAGATGTTTTTGATGCTACAACTTGGTATCACATATCTTTTGTACAAGCAATGCTACTTTGCAAAGTTCGAAGAACTTTTAGTATATTTATTAACTGCAAAATACATTCTTGCAGTCGAATTTTGCGTGACTGTTTAGCTAAATTTCCTGTCAGTTCAGTTTTATAATCACAGCTGATTGCAATTGAATAATGTACTGAATAACTGTTTTGCTATTTTGTGTAGATATTTTCGCCATGCATCAGGTGAGATCTTTGTCATATCTCAAGATTTGGCCCAATTTATATCAATAAACAGGTTAACTCCTTAACACCCCCCAAAAACCCTCTTCAGGGCAGAACTTTTGCCCATAGCTTGACCATCTGTTTGGACAACAATGCAGAGCCCTACTTCGCGCTTATGCACATGATGATGTGAGCGTTGGTTCATGGTTCATTGGCATTGATGTGAAGCATGTGAATGAAGGAAAACTTTGCTGTTCTTCTTGGTCTTCAGGTGTGTTTCTTTGCCTGCCCCTTGTTTTTTGGTTGTCCATGCATTCATAGATTGCTTGCATATGTTTTTATTTTGGAAAAATATGCATATCGATTTACAAAGTAAACTAGCTGCTTCTTTCTGGTTTTTATATCATTTCATAGGCATAATTTTCATGTTAGTGACTAAACAACTCCTTTTTAGGACAAAAGAAAGAGGATGAAGATTCCTTGTTGCATTCCTTGATAACAAGACCCCTTATTGCATTTTTCTTTTACAGCGATAACATCCTGACTAAAAGTGATTTAGTGAATTCTTTGATGTTCTCAGGGGCGGTTTGTGCAGCTGTGTGATTACTTGTGTGAGCAATCTGCATCTGTACAAACAGTAGAAACGACCTTTTTTGCGCAATTGACTTGGAAATTCTTGGCTGTCTTTGCCAACTTAGAAAAACTCGCCCCAGCGTATTCTGCAAGCTTGGTTTCACTACCTCAAGTATCGAAATTAGATCATTAATTCATTGTAGATGAGCACAATTTTTCAGTGGATTGAGCGGATTCTTATAGAAGGATCAGATTCTTGACTACAAATGGAGAGTAAGTATGTCGAATCACATGGAGAGGCTTTTGCTAGTATTCCCCATTGTATAGCAATTTGGCCCCTTGTTTGCACAATGTGCTGGATTGTTAGTACTCAAAATTGATGTAATTCTTTTTATAGAAAGAGATACGATCGATTTCTTGAACCTTTTGATTCCCTTTGTTATTATTACTTGAAGCATTAGCTTATACCCCGGAGTAGCTACTATACTTAATTTCTATTTTTTAAGGGTGTCACTGACCACTGTATACACCGCAAATCCGGATTAAGGATTTGCATGTCCTTAAGGACGTGCTTGTACGTTGTTAAGGACGTGCAAGTCTGGGACTGTGCACGTCCACTAGCAAAGACTTGCACGTCCTTAAGGACGTGCAATACTTGCACGTTGTTAAGGACGTGCATACCCTAGTTAGGGTTTCGCGTTTAAGGTTTAGGGTTTAGGGTTTAGGGTTTAGGTTTTCCGACGGTTTTGTAATGTTAATTGATAAAATTGAAGTGTTTAGCTAGTGGAGTTAAAGGATTTAGGGTCAAATTAAATAGAAAGCAATAATTGTTAAGGTCTTCATTCGGATAATATGCGAATAACGTTACAAGGAACGGAAAAAAAGTTTACATCCATAATTTTAATAAAGTTGTGGAATACAATCTAGGAAAATTGTAAAGGGCGACCGGACTCGACACGCAAGGCTCGAAATCTCTCAATCTGAGCTTGAAACGGAGCATCTCATCCTTCCACGCTCGGATGATGATGTTCGACCCATTCTGGCGGAGGCGGCGGAAGAGGAGCGTTAGGACGCAACCAGATCTATGAGAACAGAAAATTAGAGTTAGAGTATTGACATATATATGAAAAGCATGAATAGGGAATAAAAAAAGACGTTTGAAGTCGTACCGCGGCAAAATGGTCTTGGTTTCCGATGCAGGCTACACCAAGGGTTGCTGATTGAGGGTTGTTAGCAGGTGTCGGCGAGGTCATGGGGAGACATGTGAACAGATGATGTCAAGCTAGGACGACGAGAGGAATCTGATATACCGTAGCAAATACTAAACCCATAATGGGTAGCTCTATCCACCGTCTCCTATCACCATGCACAGCTCCCGCCCATCTCTGGTAGTCGACGAACTGCTGGAATGGGTAACCTCCCGTATAACAACCGGCGTACAGATCGGCGTGATCCTCCAAGTGATTGCATAGTAACGTTTTGAGTTCCGGGAAAGCAGTCTCGCCGATCGGTGATGTCAAAGTCGCCAAAGCACGGTAGCCACAATGACCATCTCCAACAGTGTCCCTCACCGTCTCAATATGACCGAGCATGAAGGGATCAACGTTGTTTCGACCCCAGTTGAACCCTCCGAACACATCATCACGTCCACGTCGAGCTGAGGTCGCTTGTGGACGATGTCGAGCAGCATTTCGAGCAGCACGCGCTTCTTCTCTCTCAAACCTTTCCCTTACCTCCTCGTATGGCAACGGGTTGGTTCTGTAGGCATTCCTCGACCCCCGAGGCCTCCCCTTCCTTCGGACGCTTGCTGATGAGGGTGGGTGCAGCTCATCCTCGCATACATCGTTGGAAGCCGTGTATGAAGATGACAGCTCATACGGTAGTGGGGTGTCGTCGATGTCAGTCCATGACAAATCCATCCAGAACGGGTGGATGTCCTAGGCGGGTATCGGAGTACCGGAGTTGACGTATGCCTGAATCTCATGGACACAAGGGATCCCGTAACAAACCCTCCAATGTCGGTCCGTGCATACCGGAGGAACCTTTTGGTTCACGACGTCCTGCCACATCTTGTACAGATAATCGAAGCACTTTTTGGAGATTAAAGTCTTTACCTCATCGAAAAGGTTGACTTTATACGCCGATGTTGGCCATTTGAAGCGGTCGATCTCCAAAGCAGTTTGCAGCTCATGCAGTTGATAATCGTTGACTCTATGGATTGCATCGATCACGATGCGAAAGTCACCAGTCGATGAGTGAAGTGCCTCCTTCAGAACCTTGTGTTGACCCTCAACTCTGTACACATTGAAGTGCATACCACTAAATATTCGATATTATATCATATTGTAATGGGGGATATGAAGTAAGGTTGTACCTGTTTGTCGTACGGGTGCCGAGATGGAAGATATTATCTACATAGCATCGTACGCTGCTCCTGCTGTATGGAAGCCAAACCGACTCTAAATACGCCACCACACCTGGGAATGGGTGCCATGCAGCGTGTAGTGCCCGACGACGTCGGTTGAATGATTCCTCCGACCTCGATTCGAACAGCCCCCAACAGTTGCCCTTAAAGATGCCAGCGTGGTTTAAATTCTTCGTGATGTTTAGAGCAGCTTCCTCGCATCTTCTCGTCACGTGTAACCAGCAAAGGAGATGCTGGACGTCGGGGAAGACAACATTCAGCGCCGCCAAGAGACCTAGCTCCCGATCAGTCATGATAGCTTGAGGCTGAACCGTCCCAAGCAAGATCTGAAGCTGTCGCAACACCCAGGCGTATGTGTCTTCGTTCTCTTGCGACATGAAGGCATAGGCGATGCAGTAAGTATTGCCTGAGGGTGTGAACCCGACCACCTCGCACAATGGAATCCCATATCTGCAAGTGTAAATATGTTACATATAAAATACTTCATAATTGGCTATATGTGCAATAATGTAATTGTAATTAAGTAACTTACGCATTTGTTTTGTACGTGCTGTCCATTACGATGACGTAATGGAACCTTCGGAGACGGCGTATCCCGTCGGGATGCGCCAGGAAGAGGTCACTCAAGACGTTGTCGTCATCCGGATGTCGTCTGAAGTCGTAGTAGTACCCTCTTTCCCGCATATGGTGCAAGGTATCCTGGGTCATCGTCCGACTACCTCTTTCTTCGGCGATCATCATGGTGAGCGTGTTGGTAAGGCTCTTCCTTGACGTGACGCTGGTCTCATCCAATTGCCTCAATCCGTACCCAATGGATTTTGGAGGAGTGCCAATTTCCTTCATCCACCTCGCCATCTTCTTTTCCCCCTCTGTCATCTGTCCGGCGATGGCGTGACCCTTCAAGCTCGTGGAAAGCCCGTGGTTATGAACACCGTGGGTTACCGTCATAACCCAGTGACCCAGCGGAGCTTCGTGTCCGTGTAGAGAGAATGGACAACCGTTTATCTTCGACTGCGTGCTCCGGAGCTTCCTCCCGCGTGGTCGGTACTCCCCAAACTGCTCGCAAGCAAGGAGAACCCCGCCTGGACGATTCGACGCCCCCGTCCAAGACCGCTTGATTACTAAAATCATGCAGTGTCTCCGACCCAAGTCCTTGAAATGCGTAACCATTTCGTCACGGTCATACCAAACCCTTGGGTCCGAGAACTCAGACGTAAAGTCTCGAAACTTATTAACATTATTGGAAATATGAACAAAACGGAATGAATACGAAATATATTCACTATACGAAACCTATCCGTACCTGGGATACTTGGAGACGAGGATTGCTTTGCGGCTCGGCCATAACGATTCTAACGGTGAAAGAATATATCGAAACAAGTCGGACTTTGTTTTGGAGTGCGGAATCAAGCTGTCCTCCTTCGCTTCAAATAGGCACTGTTGCGTTAATGGTAAGCAGAACCCTAGCACGTCCTTAAAGACGTGCTAGGGTTTAGGGTTTGGCTAGGGTTTTAGGGTTTGGCTAGGTTAGGGCTAGGGTTTAGGAAACAACACGTGGTCAACGACGTGCTGCACGTCGTTGACCACGTGCTGCACGTCGTTGACCACGTGCTGCACGTCGTTGACCACGTGCTGCACGTCGTTGACCACGTGCTGCACGTCGTTGACCACGTGCTGCTCGTCGTTGACCACGTGCTGCACGTCCTTAAGGACATGCTATTTCCTAAACCCTAGCCAAACCCTAAAACCCTAATACCGAAACAAGTCGGACTTTGTTTAAGGTAGTTGTATCAAGTATGAGGATATGGTACTCGCAAATAAGCATACTTCGACAAGCTGTTTCCGTGCTCCTTCACAAATCCTGAGGGAAGTTTCTAACCATAATATGCAGGAAAACATTATAAACAACATATGACTCGGAAGAAATGAGAGAAGTCTACTCGAGATATAAATATACTGATAGATACAAACTCCATAACATAAAAGTATAATATAAAGATAAATGTACATCACTGTCCAGGTGGGTTGCTGACAGCCTCATGCAGAATACCCGTCACCTCGTCTAGTAGCTGCTCAATGCGAGGGTCGGTAGCCAGGGCACTCAAATAGCCCTGTACCTCATGAAAGCGGGCCGCCAACGCCGGAGGGATGACTGGAGGCTGAGGGAGGTCAACCCATGGATCCATGCCGATCGGGTGGACGGGCGCCGGCGGGTCCGGATGGGGTGGCGTGGTCGGCAGCACGTACGGCCGGCTCTGCGACGCGTACCAAGCCATGTAATCTGCAGTGACACCGGCCTGGCAATCCTCGTTGGTGCGCCTGTGCTCGGCCAGCCTGTAGAAGCGACCCTCGTCCTGCAGATCCTGCCACTTGTTGTCGTTGTGGGCAAACACGGCGATGTACTTCGCGTTCTTCAAGGTGGTGTCGCGGGCGACCTGAACCGGCGCGATGACTGGCCGCGGGATCCCCTGGACCCGTCCGAACTGCCGGAGGCACCTATCGGGCATATACGGCTCCTCCTCCCCGTAGAAGGTGATGGTGCCCCGATAGGTGGATTGACGGTACTGGCCGTCGAAGTGCAGATCATGCCCAAAGGGCATCCACTCAACCTATAATTAAAAAAATCAGACGTAATTCACAGTTAAGAATTATAAGTGATATAGATAGAGTCTCGAATACATACATCAGCGACGGTAAGACGGTCCACCTCGTCCCGCAGCTCCCGGACCTTCTTCAGCTTCGCGTCGTCCTTCATGCACTGTGGCGCCTTCGGACCGATGAACTTCGCGTAGAAGCGAGGGTCATCCTTCCTAGCCGGATCGCTGGATAAATCACCTCGGAAGCGAGGGAAGTACGCCCATATCCAAGCCTTCACACAAAAAAGTATGTCGTTAGAATATAATTTAAATATTTGTAAACTAAAACTCTAATTCAACGGTCTCGTACCTGTAGGATCGGCGTGCAGCTGTCTATACCCTTCGCACCTGCGCGGGTAGCCTCTCCTAGGCCCCTGTACAGACATGCGAGGGCACCTGCAGCCCATGCATGGGTGGCCGTACGCGGGATGTCCCAAATAAGGCCGAATATCCTCCATGGGATCCGGCTCTGCGACTTGTCCACAAACAAAGTCGCGGCGAGAGTGATGGCCATGTACCCTCTGTGCAGAAACAGACGCTGTGCAGGGTCATCCTCGGGCTGCCCCCCTCCCACATATGCGTGCGCAGCCGAATCTGCTCAGGATCAGCCGTGTCCTCTGGGTCATCGGCGGGGGCGGGGTCGACGAGCGGCCCATGTCTCTGCTGCCACAGGCCAGTCAACAAAGTCATTGGAGGGCCGCCAGCATGTCTGTATGACTTCAGGGTCTGCTCGGTGAGCTGGTAGTACTCCGCGATGGTGGGGATCAAAGCGCCCGTGGGCAGATGTGACCTGTAAGGCTGGCCATCAATCGAAAGTCCCATCAGGCAGGCAACATCGTGGAGCGTGATGGTCATCTCGCCCCATGGAAAGTGGAAGGAGCTGGTCTCCGGGTGCCAATGCTCCAAAAAGGCTGTGCAGGTAAACTCGTCGACACACTGCTAGTGGAGGGACCTCAGCTGGGGGATGCCGGATTGGATCAGATCCTGCACCCAGGTCCCCGGGCCCTCAAATATGTAGCGCTCGAAAGGCAGCAGGTGAGTCGCCCGGTGGTGGAACTTCAGCAGCGGCAGCTCCACAGTAGGATCTCTCCACACCTGATACGCGCGGTGATGCCTGTAAGACACAAGCAGCGCTCCCGGCGGCAATAAAGGGTCGACCTGCACAGCCGGTGCGGCAGCCTGCGCAGGGATGGGCTCGGGCTCTACCTGTGGGCCCCCTGGCCCTCAGCTTGCCCATCCTGACCGTCGTTAGCCTCCTCAACGACGTCAGGGATCACATCATCTGTAGAGCCCAAGGAGATCGCCGTTGGTGTGGGGGAGTTCGAAGGCCCGAGCTCGTGGGTGCCGGATGTAGAAGCCTCTGGCACGGCTGAAGTAGAAGCCTCCGGCACGGCTGAAGTAGAAGTCTTCGGAACGGCTGAAGTAGATGCCTCCGGGATGGTGGGTGGAACACGAGTAGGCGGTCTACCCATGTCGGCCCGTCGCCCAACGACTACGTCGGTAATGCAGCTACTCAGAACATCACCGGTCTCCAAGGAAGGCTGCAGCCCCATCGTCGCATCGCCAGAAGGATCCCAAGCTGGCAGACCCTTCCAGAAGCTGTTGTGCTCATCGGCCATGGGGGTCCCCATCGACAGCTGCAAGCGCTCTGCAGACGCAAGTAGATCGTCGATTGTGGCTGTCTGATCGGGGGGTGCCGTTTCCTCCTGTACCTTGCTGACCGCTGCCCGGTCGCCGAACCTAATAGGCCGAAGGGTACCATCCCCCCTCATGAGCCTCCCTGCCTGTTATTATGATCCAGTTGAATATTAATGTCTTTTCAGTATATTTTAATGTTATTGTAATGTCTTTTGATATATTTTAATATATTTTCATATGTTTTAATGTCTTTTATTATATTTTAATGTTAATTAAATATGTTTTAATGTGTTAATGTCTTTTCATGACCTTGACTGTTTTTTATTGTCTTTCAATATTAATTTATTTTTATATATTTTTATATATTTTAATATCTTTTAATATATTTTAATGTTAATTAAATACTTTTGAAGTATTACAAATATATTTTAATATTTTTATTGTATTTCAATATTAATTTATTTTTATGTATTTGAATATATTTTAATATATTCAAATATATTTTAATGTTAATTAAATACTTTTGAAGTATTGTAATATATTTTAATGTTTTTTATTGTCTTTCAATTGTAATTTTTTTCTATGTATTGAATATATACTATCTATTATATTCTATCAAATTAAAACTATATTCTTTTCTATCAAACTATATACTATAAAAAAACATTATAATATATAAATAAATCAAACAAAATATTATCAATTATATTCTATCAAACAGTATATATTATCAATCATATTCTATGAACTTTTATTATAAAACTATATTATAATCTATCAAATTATATTTTAAAACTATAAAAATAAATCAAACAAAATAAGTAATTCAAATAACATACCGGTGGAGTCGGGATCGGAGACACCTCAATCGTCCGACGCTTCCGCGACGGTAATAACGTATCCTCCGCCTCCGCCACTGCTCCGCCTCCATCGCCGCCGCCAGACGCTGCCCCACCACCACCACCCTCCTCCGCCAACGCCGCCAGCAGCACCGTCTCCTCAGCCACCGGCTCCACCGCCACCGCCTCCCCCGATGCTCCACCCCCACCACCACCCTCCACCTCCATCGCCGTCGCACCACCACCACCCTCCGTCGCCGCCAGCAGATCCGCCTCCATGGCCGCCACCGCCGCCTCGAGCTCTCTCTCTCTTTCTGTCTCCATCTCTCTACTGCGTTTCTCTCTCTCTCTCTCGGTCTCTCTCTCTCTCTCTCGGTCTCACTCTCTCTCCGGCGATCGCTCTCTCTCTCGATTTCTCTGTGGGAAGACGAAGACGAAGACGAATGAAGACGAAGAGGCATGTCCTCTTCGTATTTAGAAGACGGGCTTGCACGTCCTCAGGGACGTGCAAGCACGTTTTTTAAAAAAAAATAAAAACGTGCTTGCACGTCCGGGCTCGGGTGGCTCTCACCCCACTTGCACGTCCTTAAGGGCGTAGGGATTTGCGGTGTATATAGCCGAAATGATTTTTTAATTATAATTATTATTGTGCTTTTACGATTATGTATCAACGTTCTTGACCTTATTAGAAAGTAGTGTGGTAGATTATTTCGTAGACAGATTGCAGATTATCTTTACTTGAAAAATGTCAATTTCCTCGGTTTGGATTGTATATGTACGACGATGACAACAACAATCTCAGTACACTTGGATTATAAAGAACGTGCCAGTGCATTTTCTCCCTTTTTGCTTGTTCATGTTCTTCGTCCTCCTTTCAACCTGGTTCGACTTTCGTTACTGTTTTCTCTTGAGGGCTTTTGGTTGGCTTTCTTTTCGGTGTTTCAGGGCTTCTTTTTCACATGTGAAGGGTTTTCTTGTGGGGATTTGCTTGCTTCTTCGCTTCTCATGTCTTCTGTTTTGACCGTCCTCTTTGTTTTAATTCTTGGTTGATCTTCTTTTTTTTGGTCGGAAGGCGAGAGCCGAGCTCTCAATATATTAAAGACGGAGCATAAAATCCGGGCTACAAAGAAACTAAACAGGGAGTATCCCTTCCCCTAATGTTCTCATTTATGTGTAAAGACAAATCAAGAGGGGGAACAACAAGAACATGACACCCAAACGGAAAGGAAATAGTATACGAAGCAAGGGAGTCAGCGATCGAATTCGCTGACACCCAAACCGGATTTCCAAGTCACGAGCTAAGAAGCTCTGACACTGACGCACCAGGCTAGAAAGAGGATGAGAGGTTGCGACTCCCTTCAAAACAAGGTCAGTGATCAGCTTGGAATCCGCTTCAACGACGAGACGACCTTCTTGTACCCTCTTTCCCAGGCTAACCGGAGCCCATCCAGCATGCCCCACAGCTCGGCAACCGAGACAGTGCAGCTGCCAAGACGTCGGACATACCCTGCCATCCATCGACCCTCCTCATCTCGAATAACACCACCCGAGACGGCCTCACCATCACTTGAAACCGACCCATAGGAGTTGACTTTCACCCATTCCACCGGCGGTTTCTCCCAGCGAACCTCAATCTTCCACCTCTCCTTGTTGTTACCGGTGCTGCAGCTACCCCTCTAGGCCACCTCGTACTCCTTGGCCTTAATCTTGATGAATTGCGTTTGGGCCACTCGACACTCCCTATTATTGAAGACGCGATCGTTACGCCACCGCCAAATCCACCAAAGAGCCATTGCGAACACGTTTGGCCAGTCCAACCCATCCATATAAGCCACTCCCGTGAGCAAGTTAGCCCGAATCCAGGCAGCAAATGGCTCGTCAAAAGAACCCGCTAATGCTGCTGGTTGACCCAAGTCCTCCCAGAGACCATCGATCTTGACGCAACCTCGAAACAGATGGACGAGCGACTCCGGCTGGTCAGGGCATGCCCCACAACACGGGTCGGACGCGAGATGACAACGACACCTCTCCTCGTTCGCCAGGATTGCCCCTCGGATAACTAACCACATGAAGCACCGTATCCTCTCGGGCACCATCAACCCCCATACCTTCTTGAAGACACTGGTGTCATTAAACTACACACCGCGCGTCCCCCGGATGATCTCATAAGCCAACTTGATGGAGTAGGTTCTGTTAGGCGTGGCACTCCAACACAACCTATCCTCCCCATCATCGGTATCGCCTACCCCTACCACAACAAGCTTCAATAGAATTTCGGTTGGGAGAAAGGGATGCAAGGCTTCCCAGTCCCACCCCTGATGTTCCAACCAATAGGATCGAACTGTCCGGGCCATCAACCCAACATCCAGTGACGCCCTCACCACCTCACGCAAAGGGTACTCCACAATCCAAGAGTCTGGCAAAAAACAGACCAAAGTGTGTCGTCCCCAATAATCCACCGCACTCCCGAAGCAACGACGGCACTGGAGCACCTAAGCATGCTTGACAAGATATGGGAGGTGCCGGAGACCCCACTCGACTCCGTCCAAGTGGGGGTGGGTGGTCTACGCAATATCACCGGGGTCAGATTCACATTGTCCCATGCGCCTTTGATCACCTCTTGAAATTGGGGGTGGGTGGTCCAGGCCGCTTGAAAGCGAAACAACCACCTCCCCTTAGACACTCTCCTCGCGGGACTGAGTTCAAGAAGCACGGGACAATGATCCAAGCCAAGCTTCGGTAAGTGCCTCACCGTCGCTTCCGGCCATTCCAACCTCCCGGTTAAACTCATGAACACCCTGTCAATCCTGCTTGCTTGATGTGTGGTCGGAGTTCTTCCTCTGCTCCAAGTAAACGTTGGACCAGAATACCCTAAATCGACCAAGCTCGCATTGTCAGTCCACTCGCAGAACCTCTCCGAATTCGGTGAAGGACTCCCATTGTCCATACTCATCTCCCAACTATGTAACACACAATTGAATTCCCCACCGATGATCAACGGCCCCGAGATGTTCCTCGTAGCACCTTCGATATCAACCCAAAATTGCCTTCGACCACTTTCATTAGGATGGGCGTAGGCCATCACTAGTGTCACACTACGGACACCCAGCTTGACCTCGGCAACAATGAACCTCTCGTGCGTCTGGATGACGGTAAGATTAACCTTATCGCCCTTCCAAAGAAGCCACACACCCCCACGAAAATCCGAAGCCTCCACGATCACCCGCTCTTGGTTGATCTTCTGGTTGGTCGGTTCTTCTGCTTTGGCTTTTGGATTGGTTGCTCCTTTGATCTTCTTGTTGCCTTTTTTGTTTTTTCTTGAGATTTTCTTGAGGGCTTTGCAATTTTTGCATTCCGGTGTTGCATTTCTTCCATCGGTTTGTGCTGTTTTTATTTGTTGGGTTCTGTGTTGATGTTCCAGTTTCGTCTCTCTAGTGTTACTCTGTTGTTAGGGTTTTCTAGGGGGTCAATTACACTAACGATCCCTAAAGTTTGCAATATTTTCCTTATTAGTTCCTAAACTTTAAGTATTTTCAATTAGATCCCTAAATTATTTAGAAAAAATACCCATGATTGCACCATTAGTTGTTAGGGTTCTCTGTTGATTGCACCATTAGCCCTTTCATAAAAAAACTACCCATGAATTAGAAAAATATAGGAAATCCCCCAACTTTGAGATTTTTAGTTTTGAGGTATCACTCTTACCCCCTATCTAATATTTCAAAAAGACTAAATTGACTCGTAAGAAAACGAAGAAATTAAAAAAATGGCCCATAAATAGGGGTGATATACGAGCCGAACGAGCCGAGCTTGGCATGTTCAAGCTTGGCTCGATGGGGAAACGAGCCGAGCCGAGCTCGAGCCTAAATTTTATACGAGCTTTTTTGAACGCTCAAGCTCGGCTCGCGAGCCCAATCACAAGCTCGGCTTGTTAAGCTCGGCCAAACTGAACGAACGAGCCTAAGCTCGTTCGAGCTCGTCGTCCAAGCTCGTTCGTTCGGCTCGTTCAGCTCGTTTGAGCTGTTCGTTTGCAAAGGCAACCTGTGCAATACTAATAACACAATAAAAGCAACTTGTCTTATAATAAAAGTATAACACAAGTTTAAAATACATGTATTTTTTATACGCCATAACCAAAAGTAACAAATACAAATATTGTTCAAAATACATGAAACCAAATAAATTCGAAATAAAACAGGAGGATCCGAGAATAGTCGTCAAATGTGCTTCAGGGAGTTCATGCTTTAGTAATCAGCTCCTGCATATGTGTACATAGAATTGGAATTAATATATATGAGCAAATTTATCTACATACTAGAACACACAAAAAAAGGTAACCAATTCAGCAAACAAATTGCTGGATGCAGGAAGAAAGGAGCACTTTGTACTAAAAACATATATGTGACAACAAGATGTATCCAGTAGCAACTTCATGAGTGTGACAAATCTTATCATTGATCTCCTTCATTCATTTTGACTCTTAACTTTCCTTTAAAGTACGTGTATTTTTGCAATTGTACTAAAACCATAGACAAAACAGAGCTAACTAATTGATAACTATACCAAGGGAACTCATCTAGCTTAACTGCAATTCACAATTACAATTTACCAGTTACACAACTTGTCAAGCTTAGAGAACACATATGTGATGCCAACAACACAAAATTGGCAGACATTAACTGAAGATAAACAAGCCAAAGTTCAAAACAGGATCAATTCAAACACGCAATGGTTAGCCAATTTGTATGCTTATCAATATATCATCATACTTGCACTACTGCTATGAACATTTGAACAAACAACAGAAACTTGAGAAGCAAATCAAAAAGAGGTAAACCTACAAACTTGAGATTCAGCTTCTTCAAAATATGTCTCCGAATTCAGCTTCTCATGTGAACAAAAAATGAGATTCAAAATTGACAAAAAAAACTAATAATGTCTCCGAATTCAGCTTCTCCTGTGAACAAATCTGAGATTCAAAATTGACACAAAAACTAATAAACCTACAAACTTAGTTTTTGCATCAAGAGAAAACCAAGCAGGAGAAATCTTTCTAAACCTAACAATCGAAGAATCGAAGATGAGTTGCATACCCTAAACAAGCTCAATAGCGAAGGAACCTGGATGGTTGGATGAAAGCGACGACGAGGGTCAAGGGCAAGACCGACCGTTCTCAGATCTGCGAGAGAGAGGCTAGACTCGGTCGAGGCACGAGAGAGAGAGATATGGGAGAGAGAGTGAAAGTTTCTTACCTAATGGAGACTCAATAGAGATCTCTGGATTGATTGTGGAAGAGCCAGGCAAGGGTTGAGGACAAGCCAGCGGGCAGCGGCCCTTGGCCCCTCCTCAGATCTCCGAGAGAGAGGGGAAATCAGAAATGAGTTCCGTGGAAGACGAAGGAGACGACGCCCCCTCTCAGATCGAGCGAAGGGAGGATGAGCGAGAGCCTTGAACGAACAGCGCCGCCTGACTGCCTGAGCGAGAGCATCCTTGAATCGAACAGCGCCGCCTGAGCCCTGAGGAAAGGAAGGACGAGCGAGAGCCTCCTTGAACGAACCAAAAGCACAGGCCACAGGAGATTGGGAGAAAGAAGAGAGGCGGCCGACTGAAAAGCCCTTTCTACGCCTAAAACCTCCTACCGCATAACCCTAGTGGCATTTTCGTAAGTTCCTATATCGAGCTTCCGAGCTCGGCTCGGGCTCGGCTCGAGCTCGGTACGAGCCTAAAACAATGCTCAAGCTCGGCTTGTTTCATCTCTTTGAACGAGCTCGAGTCGAGCTTTTTCGAGCCGAGCTCGAGCCGAGCTCGAGCTGTTCGGCTCAAGTAACACCCCTGCCCATAAATAATGAAGTATACAAAACTGCCAAAAATTAGTCAAATAAGAAAAACACTAAACCCTTTCAATGTTAGCAATGGTTAAATTAGTTGAATAAGAGAATAAAGAAATTACAAAAAAAAACACTCCTACCTACATTTTTTTTACTGACCCATAACTAGAAATATATATATACATATACATTTTTTTACTGACCAATAGCAACGACCCGACGCCAAAAGAACGAAAAAAAACAGGGCAAAGAGGGAAGATCAAACATCCAACGAAAATTTGTGTGCAGAACTACGTAGAGCGTCTGGGGAGGTCAAATTATTACGATTACAATTTGGATTTTCGAAAACCTCGCGGAGTTTATTCAGCCCTTTCGAGATTTTAGTCAGAACCTTAACAGGATTGTGTACAAAAGGTTTGAATATTAATTTTGTTTTGTAAAATAGATTTTTCAATCCCTTTCGAGATTTTTGAAACCCTTCCGGAATTTGTACAATAGCTATTTCGAGATTTTGATCGATAATTTGTGTATTTAGTATGATGTATATGCCGAATTGAAGCTCGAATTTTTATTTAATAACAAAAATATGAAAATTACCAAACCCAATATCGGACCCGATCCAATAACCGGCCACCGGCGGATGGAGTTTTGGCTGCAACTGTGTTTATTTCAACTCTTACAGATTCCCCAGCCCCTCAATCCCCTGTCAACGTCTCCTCCCAAATCCGCCATTAAAGCAGCTGTTATCCACCTCTTCACATGACCGCAATCATCCCTCTCTCTCCTTTCTTTACATCGGATTCCATCATTTTACCACTCACATTCTACTTTCACTCCAATGAATTCATTTTTAACTAACTCTTCCCCTATCACATCTCACTCTCTCTCACTTCTACACGCCGCCGCCATTGTAGCTTTGACTCGCAAGCTTCCCTCCCTGCCGAACTCGGCAAGTTTGGAGCGCTGACTCGCAATCCAAACGAGCTCTTCGAGGTCCTTTAATGGCCCAGATCTGATTAGGAGTGCTGAAATTAAATTATCGATGTGTCGTGTTTGGTAGCGAGGAAACACACTTCTCTAGGTAAACGAATCTATGCTCGTGGTTTTTTATATTGTTTCATTTTCGTTTTTTCTTCTTGTTTCTTCCTCTTCTTCTTCTACTTTCATCTCGATTTGAACACATTCGTTGAATAATCAATCCGAATTTCGAATTAAAGAAAGTGTAGGCTTAGCTTTTGTGTTTTTATGTTTTTTTTTCCCCCGAATTTTCTGCTTTTTTGACGAGCTCGCCCACTCTTAGCTCAAGAAAAGCAAATATTCCAGAAGAAACAACTGCGCTTTCCCACAAAGGGAAAATAAATCATTCAATTCAAATTGATAATCGGCTTTCTCTGTCTCTTTCTCTTTTGGCAGGTCCTTTATAATCGCGCGCAAATTTTCAATCTTAGAAATCTCGGTGTTTTAATGGCGGAGTCCCACTAGTTGACATTCGTTAGGGTTTCTTTGAGATCAGTAGCCACGGTGGAGTAAGTGATAGAGAAGATGAGGTTTTACACTCTCTCTCTTGTGCTGTTATGGTTTTCTCTGATTAGTTTGCAATTGCAAGCAAATCCAGAGCCAGTCGGAGACAAGGAAGCATTGCTCGATTTCAGAAACCAAATGCCGCATCTCCATGGCCTCAATTGGGGAGATGGCACTTCCGTTTGCACGAATTGGACGGGCGTCATTTGCAACGCGGAGAAATCTCGCGTTATCGCCGTCCGATTGCCTGCCGTCGGTTTCAACGGCCAGATTCCGGCGAACACGCTCGGCCGGCTCACGGCATTGCAGATTCTTAGCCTCAGATCCAACAATATCCATGGCCCTTTCCCTTCCGATTTAGCCAATCTCAAAAACCTCTCCATGCTTTACCTCCAGTTTAATAACTTTTCTGGCCCATTGCCGGCTGATTTCTCCGCCTGGAAGAACCTTTCAGTCGTTGACTTATCCAACAATGGATTTAATGGGAGTATCCCAAACTCTATGTCAAATTTGACCCAGCTTGTCTATTTGAAACTAGCTAACAACTCTCTATCAGGCGAGATTCCTGATTTTGATTGGCCCAGTTTGCAACAGCTGGATTTGTCATACAACAATTTCAGCGGATTAGTTCCAAAATCCCTGCAGAGATTTCCTAGTGCTGCGTTCCTGGGCAATCCTCTTGTGTTTCCTGAAGCTTCGCCTAGTTTGCTTGCTCATCCGCCAATGTCTCAACCTGACAGCAAGGCTGAGGGAGGTGGGAGGCTAGGGAAGAAGTGGTTGGTAGTGATTGTAGTTAGTGTCTGTGTTCTTGGGGTTGTGGCAATTGTGTTTGTCCTTATTGCTATTTGCACGAGGAAGAAACACGAAGATGGGTTTACAGGCAAGTTCCCCAAGGGTGATATGTCACCTGGGAGGGCGATTTCGGGTGGCCAGGATGCCAATAATAGGTTGGTGTTCTTTGAAGGATGCAATTATGCATTTGATTTGGAGGATTTGCTGAGGGCGTCTGCTGAGGTTTTGGGGAAGGGGACATTTGGTATGTCCTATAAGGCGATTTTGGAGGATGCAAATGTTGTGGTGGTCAAGAGATTGAAGGATGTGAGTGCCGGGAAGAGAGAGTTTGAACAGCAAATGGAGGTGATTGGAAGCATTAGGCATGAAAATGTGGTCGCTCTTAGGGCTTATTACTACTCAAAAGATGAGAAGCTGATGGTAAATGATCACTGCAGTCAGGGGAGTGTTTCAACCCTTTTACATGGTATGCTGATCCTGTTTTCTTCCTATTTCTGTTATAATAAGCTAAATTTTGAGCCTGTCTTGCTTTTATCTGTCATGGTAATATGTAAATGTTCCGATTTCTGGTTGATCAATGGTGTTGTTTGTTTGGCCACAGCACCTGATATGATTTCTAGTTGATCAAGAATGCTTGTTTTTGAAATATTTTGCTATCTTGGAATTAAAGATCTCTTTTAATTTGAAAGCTTGTTTAATTAGAAATTGATATTTTATATGCAAAAGCAGTGTTCTTAGAATTTTAGTTGTCACTTTTATTTTCTTTGAGAAAAGACAAGTTGCCTTGCTTAGACTGAGTGATTATATACTTTCGAAATCTTTCATATTTTTTTGATTGGGTTCATGGAGATTTTACCCAGGAATGATTTATGAAACTTGAATTCTGAGTAGGTAACTGTGATGTTTCCAAATGTTATTTTTCTCTTTCAAGCTTTGCCATGTTTTACCCTCAGCAACATTTCTATTTTACAGGTAATAGAGGGGAGGACAGAATCCCCCTGGACTGGGAAAGCCGTTTGAGGATAGTTATCGGAGCAGCCAGAGGCATAGCTCACATCCATGAAGCCAACAATGGGAAGCTCGTACATGGAAACATCCGCTCTTCAAACATCTTCCTTGACTCCAACCGCTATGGTTCTGTCTCCGATTTTGGATTGGCCACAATAATGAGCCCCATTGCCCCGCCCATCTCACGCGCTGCTGGCTACCGAGCACCTGAGGTAACAGACACAAGGAAATCAACCCACTCTTCCGATGTCTACAGCTTTGGGGTGTTTCTCTTGGAGCTTCTCACCGGCAAGTCCCCTGTGCACTCAACTGGAGGGGATGAACTCGTCCACCTCGTGAGGTGGGTCCACTCGGTGGTGCGAGAAGAGTGGACAGGCGAAGTTTTCGACCTGGAGATGATGAGGTATCCCCACGTAGAGGAGGAGATGGTGGAGATGTTGCAGATTGCGATGTCTTGTGTGGTCAGGCTAGCCGATCAGAGGCCGAAGATGCCGGACGTGGTGAAGATGGTGGAGAACGTTCGTCGAATTAACGGCTAACCTCTCAGCAATGGGATGAAATCGGTCCAGGATTCAGAAGAATAGGGTAGCATCTAGGATGAGTGCGTTTTACTGTCAGTGAGCATCTCTCTCACTCTCACTTCCTGATCTTTCTCTTTTTCGAAGTGTTTTTTTTTGTTTTGTTTGGTTGGTTAGTTTTTGTTTTATCTCTGTTTCATGGTAAGTTGGAATGTTTGTACGTTTTATTTCACATCCGATTAGTGAACTATCTTGTATGTTTGGCTCCCATTTGGAGTTTATTTGCATTTTCAAGAGCAACAAAATTATTTATAGCTAGCAGCTGATCAAAAAAATATATATTTATAACAATTTTAACTTATTCAACACTTCCACTAGGTTTTTTTACATACAGAAAAGCCAATGTAGATTGTTTCCAAGAGGATTGTATAGAAATTCTATAACATGCTTAATCCCTGAACAGGTAAATATATAGATAGGGGATGTTGTGAGCCTAATTAGCCATGTCTTTATGCATACTTTAGTTCCATATTCTTTACATTTTGCATATTTCAGGTTGGGAATATGTCGAATTTATGTAGTATATGCTTAATTGTCAGAAATGGAGATCTACATAAGTTTCTGTTTAATATCGCAGAATATGGAATCATTTCGGAAGAAAACCAAGGAGCGAGAATCAGAACACAAGGCCACTCGATATTGACTAAGCTTAGTCGATCTCGACAAGACTTGCCTAGGCACCAGCCATCATCGAGGAGCCTGAGTCGAGAAACAAAAGACGAAGAACCCGAACCCTACTCGACATCGAGTACAGCTACTCGAGGTCGACAAAGAGGAGGAGCCAGGACCCAGACTCGAGGAGAAAGCTACCCGACCTGACCAGGAGGCCGGCAACCCTACTCGACCTCGACGAGACCTTGTCGAGATCGACAAGCCTCCCAGTGCCTGCCCGAGTCCATGCCGAGGAGAAGCTGCTCGACCAGAGAAGACCACACCCTAGTCGATCTCGAGGAACTCTAGTCGAGATCGACGAGCCCTGAGTCCAGATCCGAGCCTATCGAGTAGAGCCACCCGAGAAGATCCAGTCGACATAGCCAGTCTACTCGATGTCGACGAGAGCTACTCGACATCGACGAGCACCAGGAGCCATGTCCGAGTCTGTCGAGTACCAGCTAGCCGAGACGACGAAGCCGAGCCAGTCCACTCGAGATCGACAAGACCCTGGTCGAGATCGAGTAGACCTCCAGAGCCGCGTTACCCGGTTCGACGAATCCTACTCGACTTGAGATTGCTTGGGCGCGAAGATTGCTGACTCTATCCGAAAATCTATCAAGATCTACCATGAAGAAGAGAGTTCTATCCATTGAAGACCTTTTAGATATAATTCCTATTTTTGGATTTAATTATGTTATGTCTTTTATTTATCTTTAAAGTCTTAGATATAGTTTTAGATATAGATATAGATATTCTATCCTTGAGTAGCAAGGATTAGAAGGCTATAAATAAAGCCCTAGGGGCTGGTTTTTCATTCATTCCAAGACAGACACAATTCAATTTGGGAGAGAAGTAGTAGGAGAGAGAGAGAGAGTGAGTGGCCAAGAGGAGTTTTGTGAAGCGAGAGCGGAATTGACTTCCTTTGGTTGTAAGCTCTATTTTATTTTATTAATGCAAGTTTATTTCCTTTTATTATTGATGTCTTTAATTATGATGAAGCGCGAGTAGTCTACCCACTTCTAGGGTTGGGGCGAGCCCGACGATAGCCATGCGTGTTTGAGGTAAAAGATCCGACCTTTATCATGTTTTGAGCATCTCCTACTTGTTTATGTGTTTATTGCCCATCTAATGGAGATCCATGTTAACCACTTGGATTATAAACATAAAATCAGTAGAGACAATTAGGGTTTCTTGAAAGAGTTGTCTAATTGTTGGAAAAGGCGAAAGCTTGTCCGTTGATGCAATTCACATGATTATCTGTTTATTTCTACCTTATGCATGCTTGGTTATTGTCGTTGCAAACCCCAATCTTGGAAGTTCTTTCACATTAAGTTTAGTTCGAAACACAAGGCAATTGTTTTTACTTTCTTTTATTTCGTTTTACTCCCTGCCCTCGTCGATCTCGACCAGCCCCTGGTCGACCTCGACTACTGATCTTCGACCTAGAGTCGCCGTAGCTTACTTGTGCAGGAATCGACGAAAGACCAACTCGATTTCGACACACCGTACTCGATCTCGAGTAGACCCCAGTCGAGATCGACCACCCTTTGCCGAGCTGCTGCGCTGTGTTCGACTGTCCGATCTTCTGTCGACTACCCTAGTCGAGATCGAGGACCCTGTTGTCGACTTCTGTCCGTGAGATTCCTCCGCTACCTAGGATCCGCTGACACGCTTCCTCGTGGATCGATCCTGGCTTCCCGCTGCTACATCAGGAGGAGGTCTTGTAATTATTTGCGTGGGCAGAATCTGGTTTGATTTATTTTGTTATATTTCATACTCGATTTCCTCCTATCATCAAATTGGCGCCGTTTCCGGGGAAGCTATCATTCGCGCCTTAGGTAGTTAAATCTCACGTTTCTCCTGAGTTAATTTGCAGGTGTATGCGCCGTTCTGGTCAACCACCTGAGTTTGACACCTTAGATGATCCGGAACGTGTCCTACACATCCATTCTAAACTGAAAAGAGCCATGGCGGCCGTAGAAACACAGGAGCAGCTGATACAGAGGCTTACAAGGGAACTGGCCGCAAAAGAAGCTGTTATCGCCGCTGAGAAAGCAGCAAGGGAACAGGCAGAAGCTAAGCTTGTGTTGCGTAGATGGGAACATTACGCTAAATCGCCCAAATCAACAATGACAAGTTGGTTCGACAATGTCCCCTTCTATGAGCCAGTCAACATCGACTACCTGGACTCGACATATACACATTCTGGAGGAACTGATCCAGAAACACTAGTCGAAATCATCTGCACCACAGAAACCCAGGTATGTCCTTCCTCTATTTCACTATCTATCTTTGAAGAATCTTTGGAAGGATCCCAAGAAAAAGAAGAGCCACCAACGCAAAATCCGGACGTCGTTGCCCATGGTGCTTCAAAGTCACTTTTGCCTTATAAGGTGAAGGCTATCCGCAATGATTTTGAGCAACCGATGTTTGTGTTCAAGTATGGGGTCCTAGCAAAGTGGCATGCTGCTCCGCATGATGAGGTGGAAATATCTCTTCCCACTCCACCGTTTTGCTGTGGTGGAGACGCGCAAACAAGTCAACCAATGGAACGGAAGAGGTATGATGATGAGGTATGCAAATTTCCTTTATATATTCCTTTATGCATGCCAGCTGGAGCCCAGGAAGATGGATGGGTGGAGCCATGGAGCGTCCACTCGGGGAGGTTTAAGTTTCTTCAAATGATGCCCCCGGATGACATCCCACGCTTCCCATCACCGGAGGAACCACTAGATCCACCTATACCTCCGGACAAAGATGAGCCAGGCTAATGCTTAATGGAGAAAGTCGGCCTAGCGACTATAAAATCTAGAGCTTGTAAATAGACATTTATTTTTGGGACTTTTGGACATTGTTGCTTTTGTTTGTTTTTGATTTTGAACTTTTTAGTTTTTGGTTTTTGTTTTTGTTTTTGGTTTTAGGTCTTTTTGAATACTTCATGTGGATAGTCTTGTTCTTTTGGGCAATCTAACACTTTTAGGTCGGCAAGAATATAAGGATCGCGAAAGGTGGAAAGAAGAAGTCCCTCAAAAACAGTCAGAATCGACGAAGGCCAAGTCGACGACGGCAAGGAGGAGAAGCCCAGAAGTTACTCGACCTCGAGTAGACGTACTCGACATCGACAAAGCCCAGATGCTCCTCGACTTCAGAAAACCACCAGACGCAGACGAAGCTACTCGATATCGAGTAAGGAGTACTCGATATCGACAAGAACACTTACTCGACCTACCCAGTTTCGCCTTCCTCGATGTGTTATCCTGTGAGTTCCTTCCTTTACTCTTATTTTTATACAGTGAGGACACTGTAAATTTTAAGTATGGGGTGGGGGAAGGGCTTACTTTTTGCATATTTGATCATATTTGACATTATTTGTGCAGTATTTCTTGAATTGCGTATACATGGCTATTTTGGAATTCATTATTGATTTATGGGCTTATATGCATGTTTTCCAAAGTTTGAAAAATGACCCCCCCATTGAAAAAATGACCCCCCCATTGAAAAATTTTGAAATAATGTCATGGAAGCTTATATTGAACTCAACGATGCAAAATTAGATTCATTAGAGATATAGCATGAAATTGCCTAGTAAAGGGAAGTCACAATGAAGTGCATATTTTCTTGAAAACCATGAAAGGAGGTAAATTTGATATTGCTTTTGACATGTTGCATGATAAGATGATGGAGGACTTTATATTTTCCATATTATGCTCATATGTTATATCCTAGCCATACCTATGCTTATGCATTTCACAAAAGCCATAATATGCCTTATTTCATATATTGCTCCACATGTTCTAAATATTTGCCATTCTTTACCTTATCCGGGGATTATGTTGAGAATGATGTTACATTATGGAGATTATCATATGGTGTTTGTGTTGTGATTGTTATCATTATTTGGAGTTTGGCGGAATTGTTTGAAATATATGGAAAATTTAATGAGTGAAAGAAAATCCGATCAAAGATCGACCCTGCTCTCTGAGATAATAGTTTGGAGAGATGGGACATATTGTGAGGAGTCCAAAGCACTAAGTATTCGGGGCCATTCATGACACCCATGTTTGCGACTCGCGAGAAGGCAGTGCTGAGGTTAGAGAGGTAAAAGCATTATTTTTGATAAAAGCATTATGAAAGGTGATGAATCTAATGAGAAAGAATGTGGTATGAAAGTTTGGAAATACTCCATTTCCCCGGATCAAAAAGCACCACATTGCCAAAAATTGCCCACCTTTAGCCTTTTACCAATCTACTCCTGATTTGAGCTTAAATTAAAGTCCTCTTGATTATTAATGCTTTGTCACTTATGAATGTTTTTGCATAACCCTCCTTTTATGAGTAGATGTTGCTTTTATATATTTGCACATGCATGAATTTGTGACACTAGTACCTTTTCGAGGATGGTAATTGATTGCAAGGGATATATGAGAATGAATCTGATATGTTGAGAGTTTTGATTTCTTCCCCTGAATGACAAATAAAAGTATTGCTTGAGGACAAGCAAGCTTAAGTATGGGGTGTTTGTTGTGAGCCTAATTAGCCATGTCTTTATGCATACTTTAGTTCCATATTCTTTACATTTTGCATATTTCGGGTTAGGAATATGTCGAATTTATGTAGTATATGCTTAATTGTCAGAAATGGAGATCTACATAAGTTTCTGTTTAATATCGCAGAATATGGAATCATTTCGGAAGAAAACCAAGGAGCGAGAATCAGAACACAAGGCCACTTGATATTGACTAAGCTTAGTCGATCTCGACAAGACTTGCCTAGGCACCAGCCATCATCGAGGAGCCTGAGTCTAGAAACAAAAGACGAAGAACCCGAACCCTACTCGACATCGAGTACAGCTACTCGAGGTCGACAAAGAGGAGGAGCCAGGACCCAGACTCGAGGAGAAAGCTACCCGACCCGACCAGGAGGCCGGCAACCCTACTCGACCTCGACGAGACCTTGTCGAGATCGACAAGCCTCCTAGTGCCTGCCCGAGTCCATGCCGAGGAGAAGCTGCTCGACCAGAGAAGACCACACCCTAGTCGATCTCGAGGAACTCTAGTCGAGATCGACGAGCCCTGAGTCCAGATCCGAGCCTGTCGAGTAGAGCCACCCGAGAAGATCCAGTCGACATAGCCAGTCTACTCGATGTCGACGAGAGCTACTCGACATCGACGAGCACCAGGAGCCATGTCCGAGTCTGTCGAGCACCAGCTAGCCGAGACGACGAAGCCGAGCCAGTCCACTCGAGATCGACAAGACCCTGGTCGAGATCGAGTAGACCTCCAGAGCCGCGTTACCCGGTTCGACGAATCCTACTCGACTTGAGATTGCTTGGGCGCGAAGATTGCTGACTCTATCCGAAAATCTATCAAGATCTACCATGAAGAAGAGAGTTCTATCCATTGAAGACCTTTTAGATATAATTCCTATTTTTGGATTTAATTATGTTATGTCTTTTATTTATCTTTAAAGTCTTAGATATAGTTTTAGATATAGATATAGATATTCTATCCTTGAGTAGCAAGGATTAGAAGGCTATAAATAAAGCCCTAGGGGCTGGTTTTTCATTCATTCCAAGACAGAAACAATTCAATTTGGGAGAGAAGTAGTAGGAGAGAGAGAGAGTGAGTGGCCAAGAGGAGTTTTGTGAAGCGAGAGCGGAATTGACTTCCTTTGGTTGTAAGCTCTATTTTATTTTATTAATGCAAGTTTATTTCCTTTTATTATTGATGTCTTTAATTATGATGAAGCGCGAGTAGTCTACCCACTTCTAGGGTTGGGGCGAGCCCGACGATAGCCATGCGTGTTTGAGGTAAAAGATCCGACCTTTATCATGTTTTGAGCATCTCCTACTTGTTTATGTGTTTATTGCCCATCTAATGGAGATCCATGTTAACCACTTGGATTATAAACATAAAATCAGTAGAGACAATTAGGGTTTCTTGAAAGAGTTGTCTAATTGTTGGAAAAGGCGAAAGCTTGTCCGTTGATGCAATTCACATGATTATCTGTTTATTTCTACCTTATGCATGCTTGGTTATTGTCGTTGCAAACCCCAATCTTGGAAGTTCTTTCACATTAAGTTTAGTTCGAAACACAAGGCAATTGTTTTTACTTTCTTTTATTTCGTTTTACTCCCTGCCCTCGTCGATCTCGACCAGCCCCTGGTCGACCTCGACTACTGATCTTCGACCTAGAGTCGCCGTAGCTTACTTGTGCAGGAATCGACGAAAGACCAACTCGATTTCGACACACCGTACTCGATCTCGAGTAGACCCCAGTCGAGATCGACCACCCTTTGCCGAGCTGCTGCGCTGTGTTCGACTGTCCGATCTTCTGTCGACTACCCTAGTCGAGATCGAGGACCCTGTTGTCGACTTCTGTCCGTGAGATTCCTCCGCTACCTAGGATCCGCTGACACGCTTCCTCGTGGATCGATCCTGACTTCCCGCTGCTACATCAGGAGGAGGTCTTGTAATTATTTGCGTGGGCAGAATCTGGTTTGATTTATTTTGTTATATTTCATACTCGATTTCCTCCTATCAACAGGCGATAAAGTCAAAAGTAACATGAAATAAGATTATACAAAGGGTCTACGAAAAAAGAGATGATACTACCCACAACCTTCCTACCCAAGGTACATACGCCAACATATCACCATACTCGGCACAGTCGAATCACAAAATGACATAAGGCAATCGTATGGTCAAATCCATAATGCTTCCACGTCCCAATCCATACCAGGATTTAAGCTGATTTTCAAGTGTAGCTTGCCGATATGGGGATGTGGAAAATTGAAGAATCAACACCTTTTCTGACTAAGAGCGTGTTTGGCAACGGGATAGGGTAGGTGGATGAGGATGAATTTTTGGAGGTGGAAGGGATGGGGATGGATTTTTGGGGTGGAAGGGGTGGAGATTTGAAGTCATCTCGTTCGTGTTTGGTGGAGCTTAAAAGTATTTGGGGATGGAGACACCCAAAAAGTCATAATTGCCCCCACTAATTGACATAAAATGACCAAAATATCCCTCCCAAATACCCCTCATACCCAATTCATCTTCTTGAATCGTCTCTCAGTCGTCTCTCAGAACAATCAAAAGAGTAGTATACGATAATCAACAGATGATTGAACTTCCGCAAGCAGATAATTGAACTTCCGCAAGCAGAACACCCCAATTCTCACACAGTCGCGACTTATACAGTCTCTTAGCAACTGTTGTTGTTGTTGTTGTTGTCACACATCGGCGGGGAAGGCGGACGATGGCCAAGGAGGACGATGGCCAAGGAGGAGTCGAACATCGGCGGGCAAGGTGGATGCCGACGACGGTAGACGGCAGTGGTGGGAGATTGTAAGTAGAACACTGGAGGATTTTGGAACCAAAGGGCAATTTTGGGTGTTTCACATCCCCATCCCCTCCCACCTCCTTTTTCCAAGGTGGAGAAAAATCCTCAATTTTTGGTGTTCCATTCTCATCCCCATTTCCTCCATCTTGTTGCCAAACACCATGGCACGGTTTCCAAAATCACATCCCCATCTCCTCCATCTACTCTCACCCCCTTGCCAAACACGTCCTAAGAAGTCTGCAAATTAATCTTTTTATCGGAACTAGTGGTAAATTTTGAGACCACCTACATGCACGTCGTAAGCCCTTGCGCTTTCCAAGGTATTCTCCACGTTTTTTCCTTTTTTAAACGGAAAAAATTTGGCATAGTGGGAGATCCCATTCAGGCAAGAGCATCCCGAAGGATGAGATTAGCCAGTTCAGGGTCGTGTGAGAACAACCCTGAAAAAGCATGACCAAGATCAGACACAGAACCAAGATTACAATCTTGGAGAGGTTGAATTTACATATAATTTTATGTTTTTGCCTATATCTATATTTAAATCAGCGATAAAATTACTTATCAAATATCCGCCACTGCTCTGAAACACCACAAGAACACACCCCCGCCTTCGCCGTTGATCAGGAACGCCACCACACACCACCGTTTCCGACTCTTCGACTCCAACGATTGAGATTGAAGAACACCTTTGCCGCCGATTGTGATTGAAGAATGAATCGGCTCCAAATATGGGTGCAAAGAAGAACGCCTAGATTTTAGGGTTATATTGATTCTTCTCACGCGCTCCACGCTCAACCGAATGGGATTGAAATTAATTTTTTAATTTTTTTTTAAAATCACTCAAGACACCTGGCATCATCTTATCCCATCATTTAATATAGATCAAAGGCCTAGATTTGTGCACAAGGTACACCCTAAGGGGTGTGCACAAATGATTCATACTCTATGTGTGTGTGTGTGTATCACAATGTTATATGTCTCCTACCTTACAAAAAGATAAATGATGAAATTAATCTATGGGAAAAAATAGAGTGGAAGCTACTATGTGAGTGTGTGATGGAAAATGGGGACCACCGCTTTTGGGTGTGATGGAAAGTGGACTACCAAAAGGCAAAAAATAGAAGGGATTGAGAGTGAGGGGGTTTGAACCCAGGTCTGATTTAAAGATCTTTTACCTTTCTAACAACTGAGCTAAACTAATATGAAGGTTCGATAATGTAAAACTAAGTAAAGTAAAGATACTCTAGAAGGGGGGTTGAATAGAGTATGCCGGTTTTTCGCAGATAGTCTCAAGACTTTTGAAGCTCGTGCCAAAACCCTTTGAGATTAGACTTAGTCTTTTCTCTGAAAACCTGAATCACAAAGTTAGACAATTCGAACCAAGTGCGGAAATAAGGTAAAGCAGAAAGTAAAGGACTCGATGAATTGTTTACGAGGTTCCGCACGAACTTGGCCTACGTCCCCGCCTAGGGTTCTTCCACAACCTTAGGATTCAACCGGCTTTTATTGATTCACACGACTTAGGATCCTAGTAGCTCACCGAGAAGCCTCTCTCCTATACAATTGCAATCTAGTCAACTCACGTTCCCTTGGAGTCCTAGACCAATCTAGAAGAGCCCCACATCTCTATGCTATCTAGTACAATCCTCTTACACTTAGTGAATCAATCGCCTAGTGTTCACTTCCTGAGTTACAAACTCTCGAGTATAACACTATAACAAAATATATCCTATAAGCTCACTGTGTAACTCTCAAATGCTTTGAAATGAAATAATAGACTCTTATACTATCCACAATGGTTAGGTGTGTAAATGTGCACATTTACACAAGATGTGTATTTTTGCACACGACTTTTTAGCATTTTACTCCATTGGTTAAAGTGTGTATTTTTTGCACACATCTCTTTTAATAACCAAGTAATCAATATTTATCTTCACATTTTAATTGTGAATAATATCCATTAAAAATTAAATATGTATTTTGTATTATAAATTTTTATTACGCACATTTTGATATAAAAAAATATAATTTTCACCACAATTTGAAACATCAAAATTTTCAATATTGTTCACAAAATTGGATGGTTACTTCTTAAAAAATGTATATCCTTAATCTAACTTGATTTTTTTTGTTAGATTTAAACTTCATTATTTAAATGGACTTCTTAATCTACGTGACTTTTTAAAGGAAATTTATTAGATTAATTTAATTTATATTAAATCAAATTTAGTTATAAAAAAAATGATAAAAAAGTTATTTATGAGACCTTGCATTCTCTCTTCTCATTGGATAACACCTTTATCTACTTTCTCAAAAAGTGGAAAAGTTTTTGCACATAGGGGGGATTGAGTGCTCAAATATACACACTTCATGCTCAAATGTACACATTTGAACACCCATAAAACAACCATTGGAGCTCAAAATTGTGTAAAATATACACATTTACACAATTGCACATCACCATTGGAGTTAGTCTTAAGGACCAGCAGAGAGCACACGAAGAAGACAGATCTCGCTTGAAGGCGTGAGTGTATGAAAGCTTGTGTTCAACAGATGTGTGGATGTCTTCTTCTTCCTTTTCTTTTTATTGAAACAAATCGGCGCCTAAGGATCTTCACCAACGGCTAGAGAGGATCATGGCTTGAGTTGGATCTTCTATCTTTGGAAACTTCGGAGGCCATGATCTTCCGATTTGAATCTTCTCAAATTACAACATAAGGAAGGAAATAATATTCGAAAATACTTTATGAAAGGTTAGCGTATATATAATGATATAATGGAAGCATATAATAGCATAAAATAATATTCAAACATAATATCATATAGAACAGGTTTTGTGTTTCATCAACACTGCTAAAGCTTCAAGACCTTTGACACAAACAGACTGTCAAGGCCTTTGAAACTTATTCCGATTTTTATCAAGGGAGGGAGTTATCAATCTCCCCCTTGATGAAAGACAAAACCTGTGCATCCCTACAACTTAGTCAAACATATATAATATAAGTAAAATCGGACTAAGTACCTGCATGAGTTAGACAAATGTTGGATCAAAGTTTTAAAGCATGAAAATATCCAACCAAAACAAAACAAGGTCTTCTAAGACCTTCATAGCAGTTTAAAAAGTTTAAAGTCTAAACCGCAGCAGATCATCTCCCCCTTTTTGTCTTTCAACAAAGGGAGGAGGTAAAACAGTCACCAAAAGTTTTGAAACAGTTTCCAAAAACCAGCAATGTTTCAGATTTAGGGTTAGGGTAGGGTAGGGTAAGGCTAAGCTTCATCGTCCGGAGCATCATCAGTGAGCAGCGACCTCAGATCTTGCAACAGCTTGGTTACCCCGCTCATCTCCGTCATAAACTCCTTCTGAAGCTCCTTGATATCCAGGCGAACTTCCTCCAAGCCCAACTCCAGGTTGTCCATGCGTTCATCAACGGCTGAGGCAGTGGGAAGAGCTTTTGAAGGAGAGGCAAGACTCCAAGTCCCTTGGGGGGAATGAGTGATGCCAATCTTTTCAAGGGTCTTGGAGTCGAACTTACCCATATGACGCTGTTGTTCTTCATTTTTGAAATTGATTCCAGAAGCTTTGAAGATATGGGTCAAAAGGGTGGCGAAGGGGAGGGAAGTTCCTTTCCTGGCTTTTCTAGTGCAAGCCATGGATTCTAAAATGGTGTTGGCCAGATCAAGATCAAGGCCATTGAGGATTCGGTAAAGTAGGACCATGGCATTATCGGTAAGGAGCGAGCCAGAGTTAAGACGACGTAAGAGGCAACGCACAATGATGTTAAAAATAATATTTGCCTCTAGGGTAAGGGATGAGTGGGTAAGCTGCTTTGAAGTGCTGTTAGATGCTTCGGGTAGGAGATATTTGGATCGGGCAAGGGCTAGGCACTGTTCTTTTGAGGGGTTCTTGGGAGAGGGTGGACACGGTCTAGGTAGGCCAAGGAAATCAACAAAGTCAATGGAGTTGAAAGAGATTCTAACCCTATTGACGATGGATTTCAAAGACCAACCGTCGACATTGCTTTTGGCTTTTAGGTTTATGTAGAACAGGCGAGTGAGTTGGGGATAATAGACGGTTTCAAGATTGAGTAGGGTCCAGGATGGGGATTTTTTAAGGAGAGCAATTCATGGTAAATTCAAAGCTTCAAAGAACGCAATATCCAAAAAATCCGAACAGCAGATCCTACGAGTTCGAAACTCATCTACCCACTTTCCAGCCGTTTCAGCATTTTCAAACCATGAAGAGGGTAAGAATTGGTTTACCTGGATGTAGGCAGGTGGATCGGCGTTCTTCCTACGTGCTTGTGTTGGAGCAGTCCTCTTGACAGGCACCTCAAGGCTTCTGAGGGTGCCCTTCTTGGTACACTTGGGAGAGGGAGGCTTGACAGCTGCTGGGGCTTTCCGCTTCTTTGGAGACGGGGAGGAGGAGAAGGAAAAGGGGAGGCAACAGGTTCTGGCTCCTCTTCCTCCTCGTCCTCAGACCCCGAGTCCTCGGCGGACCCTGCGTCGTCTCCATCAGCATCCTCGTCCTCACCAGATTCGTCTTGCTCCTCGTCCTCTTCCTCAGGCTCCTTTTCAGAAGGAATCTCCTTGAGAGCCTTTGCCTCGGCTTCTTTCCGGATTCTCTCAGCCTCCTCCTCGTTCGATTTCCTTGCCAGCTCGGCCTCTTCCTCGACCTTTTTCTTCCTTAAAGCTTCTTCTTCGGCTTCCTTGGCAACATCCCGTTCCAGAATAGCGTCGAGATCCTCCTCTTCTTCTTCCTCATCCACCTCCTCGGCGATGACCTTCTTTTTCCCTTTCTGCTTCGCACTGAGAGGCTTCTTAGCAGAGCGTTTTTGAGAGCTCTTGGTTACTGTAGTCGTGCTCTCAGCGATGGTGCTCTGGACAACAGCAGGGACGATGGCTTGAGGAGTGGGTTCAGGTGTAGGAGAAGTAGCAGTGACCTGACGTCCCTTGGGGGTGGCGCCAAGTCTTTTGGGTGTGGAAGCTTTCTTTGATTTGGGAGCCATGGAGGTAATCGGCTAGGGTTTTTTTGAACAGTTTGGAAGGTTGAAGAAAGAGAATTTGGAAGGGTTTGGATAAGTCTGAATTGGTTAGGGAGTCGGGTACAGATTTGGGTTTAAGTAGAGTGAGGTGATGGAGTTGATTGGACGGGTTTAGAGTTCCAAGGATAGTAATCATAACATTGCCAATTTGAAAAAAAATCCAATTCAAAATTCAAATTTTTTTCTTAACCATTTTAAAAAAGGAGGGAAATATCCGAAATTATTTTGTTCCAAAAATATCTCAACGGATAAAAATATGTGACAAATAGAATTTTAAAATCCGTTAAAAATATACTTGATCAAATATCTAAAAAGATATTAACCAAATATATGTGATCCGATATCTGTAATCTACCATTCAGTTCACAAACCTTGACATAATTCTCAAAGGTCTTGACACTGAGTAGAATTTATCTTTCGCAAAGGGAAAGCTCCCCCTACGAAAGTGCATCCTTGTTAAGCATCCCAATTTCTCGTCTAATGAAGGTGAACTTGTCCTCTGCCAAAGGCTTACTAAAAATGTCAGCCCATTGATAATCAGTTGAAATAAACGAAATGGACACATCACCTTTTTCAACATGGTCTCTAATGAAATGATGCTTTACATCAATATGTTTGGTTCTTGAATGCTGAACATGATTCTTTGTAATGGAGATGGCACTTGTATTGTCACACTTAATGGGAATGCCTTTGAGGTTGATGCCAAGATCTCGCATTTGTTGAGCTATCCAAAGGATTTGGGAGCAGCATGCTCCAACTGCTATGTATTCGGCTTCTACAGTGGATAGGGCAACTGAGTTTTGTTTCTTAGAATGCCAACTGATCAAGGATGCTCCTAAGAATTGGCAACATCCTGATGTGCTCTTCCTATCCACCTTATAGCCTGCAAAATCTGCATCAGAATACCCGATTAGTGTAAAATCTTTTTGCTTTGGGTACCATAAGCCAAGCTCCTTAGTGCCATTGAGATATCGAAAGATCCTCTTCACAGCCACGAGGTGAGATTCTTTAGGATCAGCTTGAAACCTAGCACACATGCAAGCACTAAACATGATGTCAGGTCTACTAGCTGTGAGATATAGTAAAGATCCAATCATCCCTCGATACTCCTTTTGATTGACACTCTTTCCAGTCTTGTCTTGATCTAGAGATAAAGTTGAACTCATGGGTGTCTTGGCTGCTTTGGATTGATCCATCTTGAACATCTTCAAAAGATCCTTAGTGTACTTGCTTTGGTTGACAAAGATCCCTTTCTTGGATTGATGAACTTGTAATCCCAAAAAGAAGTTGAGTTCTCCCATCAAGCTCATCTCAAATTCGCTGCACATGATGTCAGAAAATTCCTTGCACAAAGATGTGTTAGTAGCACCAAATAATATATCATCAACATAAATTTGAATAACCAAAATATCCTTTCCTTTGGTCTTGATAAAAAGAGTCTTTTCGATCAACCCCCTTTTAAAATCATTTTCTAAAAGATATTTTGACAAGCGTTCATACCAAGCTCTTGGGGCTTGTTTCAAACCATAAAGCGCTTTGTCTAGTTTATAAACATGATTGGGAAATTCTGAACTTTCAAAACCTGGGGGTTGAGCCACATAAACTTCTTCCTCTAAGAAACCATTAAGAAAAGCACACTGACATCCATTTGATATAACTTTATGCTCATAAAAGATGCAAATGCTAATAAAATGCGAATGGCTTCAAGCCTGGCTACGGGAGCAAACGTCTCCTCGTAGTCAATACCTTCCTCTTGATTGTAGCCTTGAGCAACAAGCCTTGCCTTGTTCCTCACGATCTTACCATTCTCATCAAGCTTGTTTCGAAATACCCATCGTGTTCCAATGACTGATTGATGCTTTGGCCTAGGCTTCAAGGTCCAGACTTTGTTCCTTTCAAATTCGTTAAGCTCGCTTTGCATCGCAATGATCCAATCTGGCTCTTGAAGGGCCTCATTTACCTTCTTTGGTTTAATAAGAGAAACAAACGCGTGAAAAGCACAAAGATTTTTAAGTTTAGAACGAGTTTGAACACTAGAAGTAGGGTCAGAAATGATATCCTTTAATGAGTGTGATGAGGAGTATTTGAATTTTCTTTTGCTAGTCTCAGCTCTTTAATTCGTCACACTAGTAGGATTGATTTGAGGTACATCTGACTCCGTGGATCTGTTAGGTTCAGTTACAGCAGTTTCTGACGTTTCAACACTGTTGGATTGGACACCAAGGGCTATGGACGAATCTTCAACACCTTGGGGCAATTCTTCAGTGTTAAGAATCTGTTCCTACATGTTCCTCTTCTCTGTGTTCTTGGTAGCAGCATCATCACCTTCCTCGTTCTCTGCATGGATATTAAGATCTATATCTGCAACACTTTCACTCAAAGAACCGTCATTGCATTCATCAAATATAACATGTATACTTTCTTCAACTAACTGGGTCCTTTTATTGAAGATTCTATAAGCTTTGCTACTTGTGGAGTAGCCAAGAAATATACCTTCATCACTACGCGCATCAAATTTCCCAAGGTTATCTTTTCCATTGTTATGAACAAAACAAGTACAGCCAAAGGGTTTAAAATAAGATATAAGTGGTTTGCGGCCTTTGAAAAGTTCATAAGGAGTTTTCTTTAAGATAGAACGAATAAGACAACGATTCAAAATATAGTTAGATGTGTTAACAGCTTCATCCCAATGGGTTTTAGGTAATGCATTTTCTAAAAGCATAGTCCTGGCCATATCCTCTAAGGTGCGGTTCTTTCATTCCACAACCCCGTTTTGTTGAGGTGTCCTAGGAGCAGAAAAGTTATTGGAGATGTCATATTTAGCACAAAACAAATCAAACTGAAGTTGATCAAACTCCATACCATGGTCACTTCGAATTGACACTATGGACTCGTTTCTTAAAGTTTGCAACTCCTTACAAAGTTTTGAAAACTCAAATAAGGCCTCTGATTTTTCTTTTAAAAATGCAACCCAAATATATCTAGAAAAATCATCAACAACAACAAGCATGTACTTTTTACCATTGGGAGATTTGACTCGCATAGGACCACATAAATCCATATGTAAAAGTTCAAGGGGTCTAGAAGAACTTACAACCTTTTTGGGTTTGAAAGAGCTACGTGTTTGTTTACCTCGTGTGCATGCTTTGCATATCTCAATACCTTTGAAGTCCATCTCAGGTAGCCCTCTTACAAACCCTTTGGACACAAGCTTCTGTAGTGTATGTGGACTCACATTACCGAGTCTCCTGTGCCAGAGCTTTGGATCGTCCGTCAAAGCCTTTAGACAGGTTAAGCTTCCTTGTGCCACTTGATCAGCATTCACAGCGTATATATTGTTGTAACGATATGCAGTTAGTATAACTTCACATGTATCTTCTCTGCACACTAGACATCTTTTCTTGTTAAATCTAACATCATTGCCACTATCACATAATTGAGAAACACTAAGCAAATTATACTTTAAACCATTCATAAGATAGACATTTTTAATACTATGGTTGGAATCACTCCCAACACTACCAATACCAACGATGTCACATTTTCCTTTGTCACCAAGAGTGATTGTTCTTGTGGATTGCTCCTTTAGATCATGAAAGAGAGAACTCTTCCCACTCATATGCCTCGAGCATCCATTATCAATAATCCATTTTTGCTCCTTCACCTTGGTGATCTCCTGCAAAACAAACATCAACCTTTGTGGCTACACCAATAAGCAAATTTTGATCCATTATTTCGATAAACCATACTCCCTCTGTTCCGTAATAGATGGGCTTTTGCTTTTTTGACACGCTTTTTAAAGAGCGAAAAACTCTATAAAATATTATTTTTTTAATTAAAATTTTTATACTATTTGATACTTATTACTAATAAGTATCTAATTATATTAAAAAAATTAATTACAAAATAATATTTCATAGAGTTTTTCGCTCATTAAAAAGCGTGCTGAAAAGTAAAAGACCATGTATTTTGGAACGGAGGGAGTATTTGGTAAAATAGTGCCTTTTGGGACCCAAACTTGTGTTATCCGTTCTTTTCTCAAATGAACAGGAAATGTATTGCGAATGATATATGGATCCTTTCTTCTATAGGGGCAAGTCTCTTTTACATGTCCCTTTCTAGCACAGCGGTGACATATAGGAGAGGTTCTGCTTCCTTTTGCCTTTACAAAGGTGGTAATGTGCTGCTTCTTTAAAAACCTTGGATTGTAACCAATACCACTTTTGTTTAGAGAACTTTGTTGCTCACCCAACATCCTATCAAGAGTGCCTTTGGATTTGGTAAAACTTATGAGGGCTGTCTGTTGGTCTTGAATCTTATTATTCAGGGAGATCTTCTCGTTCTCTAAGTCATGATGTTCACTTCTCAGAGACAAGAGATCTTGCTTGAGTTCAGATTTCTCTGAATCAAGAGTCTTGACTTTAATGTCAAGACCTGAATAAGAAGCTTTAAGACTTTTGACCCTCATAGACAGATCCTCAATAGTTCTTTCCTGGTCCACAGTTCTCTTAATAAGAATGTTAGTCTGGGCAATAAGTTTTTCTTCATTGGCAATCATATTAGAAAAGAATTCCGATAATACCTCTTTTGGACTTGCCATAAGTTCTCTTATAGTTACCTCAAGCTTCTCATCGTGGGGTTCATCTCCTGAGGCCATAAGACAAACATTGGCCTTCTCATCATCGGAGTCAGGGTCAGAATCACTCCAAGTTGCCACCATGGCTTTCTTTTTCCATCTATCAACCTTCTTGGACTGGCTCTTCGTCTTTTGAGGGCAGTCTTTCACAAGATGATCTGTTTCACCACATTCAAAACAAGACAAAGGTTTAGTCTTCTTATCATATTTGTTGTATTGAGGCTTACCTCGAAATTTAGAAGACTCTGATCCATCCTTGTTGTTGAATTGTTTCTTCATCTTGAGGATACGAGCAAGGCCTCTTGTGATAAGAGCAAAGGGATCATCCTCATTGTCATCCTCATCTTCGGAATCAGATCCATCTTTGGGCTCATCCTTCTTAGACTTGAGCGCCAAGTTTTTAGTGCTTGCTGGAAGTTCTCCATCGTCTTCATTAAGGATCATCTCATGCGTGATCAGTTTCCCAAGTAGGTCATCAAGGGGTAAAGTGGTGAGGTCCTGTGCTTCCTCTATGGCTGTTACTTTAGGACCCCATTTTTCTTTTGGGAGGCACCTCAGTATCTTCCTCACTTTCTCAACGTTTGTAAAGCTATTGCCGAGGGAGTCAAGGTTGTTGGTGATTTCTGTAAATCGTGTGAACATGGCTTTGATTGACTCATCAGACTTCATTTTAAAAAGCTCATACTTTCGAAGGAAGATACTGATCTTGGTATCCTTCACTTGGCTGGTTCCTTCATAGGTGACCACCAGCTTGTCCCAAATCTCTTTAGCTGACCTACAAGATGAAATACGGTTAAACTCATCAGTGCTAAGACCACAATAAAGTAAGTTAATAGCCCTGTAGTTTTTGGAGACGAGTTCAAGATCCGCTTGGATGTATTCAGACTCCTTCTTTGCGACTTTGGTTCCATTTGGTCCGTCTTTCTCTGGAATCTTCGGACCATTCTCTATAATGTTCCAAAGTTCCAGATCTTGATCTATAATGAACATCTTCATCAATGATCTCCAGTGGACAAAGTTGTTTCCTACAAAGAGTGTTGGTCTACTGGTAGACCTTCCCTGTGCAAATCCTCCGCTTGCTTCACCAGACATGATCGAAAACTCACAAGATTGTTAGATCAAAAGCAGTGAGTAAAGCTCTGATACCAATTGAAGGTTCGATAATGTAAAACTAAGTAAAGTAAAGATACTCTAGAAGGGGGGTTGAATAGAGTATGCCGGTTTTTCGCAGATAGTCTCAAGACTTTTGAAGCTCGTGCCAAAACCCTTTGAGATTAGACTTAGTCTTTTCTCTGAAAACCTGAATCACAAAGTTAGACAATTCGAACCAAGTGCGGAAATAAGGTAAAGCAGAAAGTAAAGGACTCGATGAATTGTTTACGAGGTTCGGCACGAACTTGGCCTACGTCCCCGCCTAGGGTTCTTCCACAACCCTAGGATTCAACCGGTTTTTTTTGATTCACAAGACTTAGGATCCTAGTAGCTCACCGAGAAGCCTCTCTCCTATACAATTGCAATCTAGTCAACTCACATTCCCTTGGAGTCCTAGACCAATCTAGAAGAGCCCCATCTCTCTATGCTATATAGTACAATCCTCTTACACTTAGTGAATCAATCGCCTAGTGTTCACTTCCTGAGTTACAAACTCTCGAGTATAACACTATAACAAAATATATCCTATAAGCTCATTGTGTAACTCTCAAATGCTTTGAAATGAAATAACAGACTCTTATGGACCAGCAGAGAGCACACGAAGAAGACAGATCTCGCTTGAAGGCTTGAGTGTATGAAAGCTTGTGTTCAACAGATGTGTGGCTGTCTTCTTCTTCCTTTTCTTTTTATTGAAACAAATCGGCGCCTAAGGATCTTCACCAACGGCTAGAGAGGATCATGGCTTGAGCTGGATCTTCTATCTTTGGAAACTTCGGAGGCCATGATCTTCCGATTTGAATCTTCTCAAATTACAACATAAGGAAGGAAATAATATTCGAAAATACTTTCTGAAAGGTTAGTGTATATATAATGATATAATGGAAGCATATAATAGCATAAAATAATATTCAAACATAATATTATATAGAACAGGTTTTGTGTTTCATCAACACTGCTAAAGCTTCAAGACATTTGACACAAACAGACTGTCAAGGCCTTTGAAACTTATTCCGATTTTCATCAAGGGAGGGAGTTATCACAATATGTCCATAAGCATACCTATATTATACATATTATTGGTAAAATGGGGTGGGATGTAGCACACACCAGCCCACCTCTAGTTCCGTCCCTGACCAAGATGCGTCAGACGGTTGGCAACCATATTAGCATCCCTGTAAATGTGATAGATCGAGGATGAGACAAAACGACGTAGAGAGAGGACAAGATCAGAAATGATCATTTTGACTTCTCTAGGGGGAGACTAGAGTCTTTTTAGACTATTAATAATAGAGAGGTTGTCCCCTTCAATTAGGAGGTGAGAAACGTCCCAATCCAAGGCAGCATGGATACCAATCCAAAGTGCAAACCTCGAGCAGATGGGTTGCCTCAAGTGATCCCGGATAATGAAACCAAAAGTACATATGTTTGAAGTGGAGAAAGCTCCGTCAAAATTTAGCTTATAATAGTTTGGGGGTGGTTTGGTCTATTTGGTAGCGGGTGGTTTGTTTTTTGGGTTATTGTTGGAATGTTGGTTGGTGCTTTCATCTGTCTGAGTTTTGGCTTTGTTCCAGATATATATTTTTTCGTTAGTATAAGAAGCTATGGTTCTGGGGTCAGGCTTAATATTGTCAAACAAAGCTTCGTTTCTAAAAAACCAGACACACCACCAAATAGTAGCGAGTTTGGGGAACTAGTGTTTCCCTAAGTCCTTCCTTATAGTGTTTAACATATCATAGATGTTTTGTGATTGAAATTGAATTCTTTGGAGTTTAGCCGATGTATTGCGATCGATAATATGTGCGGTTTCTATGGTGACCGGATAATCTAGATGTAGGTAGGGCAAATCTTTGAAACAAGAATCGCATAGATGGTAGTTTGTTGAAACGCCCAAACCACGATTGGCGAGCTTTACCGACGTCGGGATTCCATTTTTTATAGACGCCAGAGGAAACCCTTAATTTTAAAGAGAAACTCTAGCTGCCAAATCCAATTTAGTTTTGATCGGGAATGTTGTTTAGCAGAGTGAAGCATGTCAATGGTTTACTTGGTGTAGAAAACCAACCATTCTTACTCCATTTCCAAGCCTATCCTAATTTATGTTTTGTGGGATTGGTATGAGGGAGTTGGTGTTGATGATATTTTCGTCTAATTGGTCTTTCAGTTCCTCATTACTCAGTGTCATAGGTTTTGTTGGTTTGGATGAAGTGATCGATTGTGGTAGAAAGATTTATATTGGAGATATCCTTATTGTTGTATGAGACAATTAATCATCCTAGTTAGACATATAAATTAGATTGGGGTGCAAGTCAATTTATCAATAACAAGTTTTATCTATATATGGTTTTATATATAGAAGTTTATTATAGATGGTTTTATCGATCTATAATAAGTTCTAGATAAGATAGGTTTTATCTATATCTAGGTATATCTATAGGAGGTTCTACCTGTAGAGGTTTCTCAATTATAAATAGAGGGAGTAGGGTTGAATTATAGTGTGCCCGTGTATCCATCAAAGCATCACAATAATAAGAAACCGTAGCTGCAGAGATGTTTTTTTCTCTGTAGGGTGTTCTGCGCGGTTCGTGCCTGAACACGGAAATCTTTAGTGTCCTATTGTTCAATCTTATTCTCTTTAATGGTATTCACTCGTGGAAATTCACAACAATTGGTATCAGAGCAAGGTTAGACGAAGACATCCGGTGCGAAATTCAAGGTTTCACGTTTCGATGACATTGGAGATTTCAGTCTTTGGCAACGAAGAGTGAAGGATCTGCTAACTCAACAGAGAATGTTAAAGGTAATGAAAGAGACAAAACTTGATTCATTGAAAGATGATGAATGGGAGAAGATACAAGAGAAGGCATCGTTGGGTATTCGACTTTGTCAAATGTATAAAGTGGCATACCACATCATTGACATAGAGTCTATGAAGGAGATTCGGGTTCAATCAGAGAAGAGGTATATGTCAAAGTCTTTGTCCAAGAAGTTGTATCTACTACAAAGGTTGTTAAGATGGAAGATGGTAGAGGGTACCGGACTGGTGAAGCATGCCACCAGGAAGAAGTTCAAGGAGCGCTACTTGGACTTGCTCAACATCACTTGATGATATTCGAGTGAGGGGCCCCAGAGAGTGGAGCACTGAAGGACTTGGAGCAGACAAGGTCCTAAGTTGTCTCTGTTTGTTGTTATAGATAGATTATTTGTCTAGGTGGAGATTGTTGTATGAGACAATTAATCATCCTAGGTAAATAGATAAATTGGATTGAGGCCCAAGTCAATTTATCTATAGCAAGTTTTATCGATATCTGGTTCTATATATATAAGGTTTATTATAGATGGTTTTATCTATAATAGGTTTTAGATAAGATAGGTTTTATCTATATCTAGGTATATCTATAAGAGGTTCTACCTATAAGGGTTTCTCGCTTATAAATAGAGGGTGTAGGGTTGAATTATAGTATGCTCGTGTATCCATCAAAGCATCGCAATAATAAGAAACCCTAGTTGCAAAGAGTTTTTTTCTCTGTAGGGTGTTATGCGGTTCTTACCAGAACACGGAAATCCTTTGTCTCCTATTGTTCAGTCTCATTCTCTTTAACAATATTCACTCACGGAAATTCCCACACTTAGAGAGTTCAACTAGAGGGACCTATTCACACCATAAGTCATTCCAGAAGTTAATGGATTCACCATTACCAATGGACCATCTGATGCCATTTTTGAAAGTTGGGATGAGGTTTGATAGCTTAGTCCATTGTGGGGAGGAGCTATCTTTTCTCTTATATTGTAGAATGTGTTGATTTTTTAGATATTTCTATTTGATAATCGTGACCCAGGGGTTAGAGGGTTCTTCTAAGATCTTCCACATGAGTTTGAGTTGAAGAGCGGTGTTCATATCTTCCGAGTTGCGGAGGCCCAGACCGCCAATAAGTTTGGACTTGCAGACCTCAAACCAGTCGATTAGAGGTTTATGCCTAGGTCTTTTGTTCCAAAGAAAATTTCTGTTAATTTTGTTGAGTTCAACGTGAATGGATATGGGTAGCATGAAACATTGCATTAAATGCTGCAAGAGTTGATTTAATCAATGTACATTCTCCTTGTTGAGTGAGGGTGTTAGTCTTTCATTTGCCAAGTTGTGATTTAGTGGAGTCAATGATATATTTGAATGTGTCCTTAGAGAGACACGCCCACAGATAATGGATGTGGGTATTCTCCACGTTTCTTTCATACTCCCTCCATCTCAAGATATAAGCAGTTTTGACTTTTATAACATGTTTGTTAAGAAGCTAAAAACTATATAAAATATTAATTTTTAAAATAAGTATTATACTTATTATTAATAGATATAATATTATTTAAAAAATTATTTAAAAAGTTAATATTTTATACGGAGTACATTTTTTATCTAATTAAAAACGTGTCAAAAAGTCAAACAACCTATATTTTAAGACGGAGAGAGTAGCGTTTATGATTGTCAGAGTGTCTTAAACCGATAAATATGTATGAAATGATGTAACCACTAACCATGTTAAAAATACACTGAATTACGGGTCTCGTGGAAAAACAAAAAATATGAACTATCCTAAAATATTCCTTGTCCAGTGTGTCAACTATATTCATATTCATCTAACGACTAGTCCCAACTTCTCATCCATCCCTCCCTTACCCATTTCTATTCTATGCCAGACGCGTTCTTCAAATGACTTGCACTTACTATTCTAAGCACCATAATTTCATTGTCTAAAGACCATATATTGTATCCTTTTCCTGGATAACTGTTTATGAAGCATGACAATGTACGGGATAAAAATCCAAAATTTAAGTGCATAATTCATCGCGTGTGTGTACCTGATAAACATAAAAATTCCACTAAATAATCCCCATATTACAGTTCAATGACATCTTCAAAGCGCTCAATTCAAATAAATAAATTGCTAAGGAGGGATAAGCACCATAATGTCATTGTCTCAAGACCATATATTGTATTCCTTCCCTGGATAACCTTTTTCTGAATAACATAGGCGTTCATATTAGGAAAGCTTGAAACAAATGCATTTGTTTCAAACTCTAGAGAAGAAAGCGATCATAATAGGCAAACTAGAAACAAAAGTACATCAGCGAAATATCATAAATCTAAAGCATGACAATGTGCGGAATAAAAAACCAAAGTTTAAGTGCATAATTTATCAAGAATAAACCTCGACATACCTACTACATGGACCTAGTCACTGTAACCCTGAAATTCTTCCTCGATTTCTTCATCGAAGAAGTTCTCTGTCAAGTCCTCTTCCTCATCTTCCAACTTCTGATCACCATCCAACATGCCTTGAATGTCCTCCTATTATGCCAAAACACCTGACCACATCTTCCATACTTCCTCATTTTCCTATTTTCCCCCTTCCTTGTAGCTTTCTCTAATGGCCCCTTTAGTTGATGTCCTTTGTTCTTCGCTTGTGGTGGGGGTTGAATGTCAATTTTAGTCGGGGACTTGACACCAACATACTTCTCAACAAACATCTCTTTGGTCGATGCAATTCCATCCGAATCGGACAACTTTTGAAGGTATTGTGCTTTTTTTCTCCAGCAAAATTGCCTTCAGACCTTTAACGAGTTCAGTATCATCCCCCGCAAGGCCAACTGTTGAGTATATGTTGCCCAATAACCTGTCCACAAAAACCTTCTTAGCCTCCATGACAGCACATTATTTGATGACTGCTTATCGACATAAACATTCGACGCCATCCTTGCTTCCTTTATCCACCTTCCCTTGACCATGATGTTAGGTATGGCCTTGACACCCATATATTTGTAGGTTGAAAATATATGTTTGCAAGGTATACCAATCCTATAGAGAGTGTTGCAAGCACAAGTTGTAATCTGGGTGTTTGAATCGTATGTCACCTGGAATTGGTCACTATCTTCTTCCTAACGACATGTACTTTTCTGGAACCCTCAAATATCTCGTTCGTGAGATTGCATATGGTTAGTGCATCAACAATCTCTTCCAGGACTTTTGCAAACACCTTCAGAGTGTACACAGATGCTGCATGGCATTTAATAGGTAGGCGCGTCTTATACTTTGGAGTGGTTGTGGCATTTTCCATGTCTAGCTTCGCTTGTGTGTGACGTTGTGCATCCATTGCGCTATCAAAATGCATCATTAACTCAACAAGGGTGAAGTGGCGACTAGAATATCGGCCAAAGAAACTATTGGCTGATTCAGAAATTGATGTTGTCCTAATCAAACCACCCATATCAAGTTACTCATGTGCTTATTCATGAGATTAAGCTAATTGTTATCTTTCAGGCCGAACTCGGCCACCATCTCCTTCCACATTTCCTCAAGATTTTCCACAGTTATATAATAGCCCCAAACAACCTTGTTAAGTTTCCTTCGGAATTCTTTAATATGACATACATCATGTGGCACCTAAAATATAGTAACATAATTAATAAATACGCAAATCAAATATGAATTACCTAAACCACCAAAGGAAAAGGCGCAGTGTTAAACGAATAGTGATCATCCATCATATTATATTAACATTATTCGGTAAAATACTGACGATTATTCGTTGCAATATTCTAATTTCAGCAATGGAGTGCGAATCCAGAAAAATCATTCCAAGCAAATCTATGCTTTCAATTTAAAGTGGGAAAAACATTTTACCTTCTTCGAGACTTTCATCATAATGTGCCACATGCAAAAACGATGTTGTATATTTGGGAAGACCTCTAGGATGGCCTCCTTCATCGCAGGATTTTGATCAGTGACAAGTACAATCGGATCCTTTCCCATTGTGTTCTGAAAGTTCTAAAACAACCACATGTATAACTTCTTGTCCTCATTCAACAACAACTCGGCTTCAAAAGTGGCTGCTTTACGGTTGTTATCCAATCCAGTAAGTGGTCCAAAAACCATACTATAGATGTTAGTAAAATTGAATAAACATATTTAGATAGGATAATATCATTGCATACGAAATACATCATGAAAGTGGTTAAGTCGTCCATTTTGAGGGACAGAAAAAATTACATATTTCACCGAATAATTTCACGTATTAAGGTTATTGTCAAGACTTAAACCTACATATAACACTGAATAATAATATTTGTAGATATGTAGTAACTTTCTGTTGGACTTAAAATATACCAATTCTGAAGAATAATAATGTATTAATTGACTTAAAACGTACTTGTTGGTTCTGTAGGTTGAGTCAAATGACATAACATCGCCAAATGCCGCATAATTTGCCCGAGCAATGGGATCACACAATAATAATCTAACCAGCTGGTTGTTGTCATCAACAATATAATCAAAATCGAATGTCGATGATCCCTTTCTCTTCATCATAAACCTGTCAAGGACCATCTGTGCATCAGCCCCAGAAATATATGTCATTATATCACGCTTGAAGTTCTTTATATCTTGCAGTGATGGCCTTCCATGGTTAGAACCTTGTAGACATTCCTTCATTAGCCGGTGGGTCACTACTGGACCTAACGACGCCATAGAAAATAGACCTATTAATTAACAAGGATATGACATCATAAATAGACCACCCAACGCAAAAGACATCTGACCCTCTACCAGATTCATCGCGAGTAGAATGCTTGGTCAGACGCCAACTCGACACCCTAAGTTTCCTCAGCCTAATAGATGCACGATTAAATGTAAGCATGCGTGGAATCCACAACATGGCCCACAAGTACCTCGTGGCTCTTCAGGACCCAAACAACCAGCTCGCTGGTTAAGCACCTCTCCTCTAACGATGCCACGTGTAATGCCTAGTTCCCTAGCGTGAGGGCATGCATTACACGTGTCCCCTGTCAAACCACGAGGTTGCTAGCAAGCTGATCGCTTGGCCTCCTTATAAATACCCCCATCCAATCCCCAAGAAGGGTATCACAATCAAGAGAGAAGAAGAAGAGCTTTGAAGATCTCCATGACCTAAAGCCCCCGGAGTTGAGTTCTTAAGGTCTTTGATCGGATAAGAACGTTCTTGGAATGAGAACATCATCTAACTTCCTCTAGAGGACGATGATTGAACAGTAGATAATCTCCTCGTGAGCCGCACGCATCACCCCCATCGCTTGGATCAATAAGTATATAATCCGGTCACCACCCTCCTTGACTAAGGCTTGTAGGTATTTTAAGACATTTTGTCGTCATGATGAGGTAATAAGTATAGGTGAAATTCCCTGATCGCGTCATTCGCGCCGTCTGTGGGAACCTTTCACGACGAGAGGTTCCGCGTATCTGTACGCCCTTTTACATTACACTTTTCTTATTGTTATTATTCATTATGTTCTTCATTTTTTGCCATTAAATCCTGTTTACACTAATGAACATGCCCGATTGTTTAATTTTAATACTAATATATCTTGCAGGAATCATGAATTTCACATTGTTCGACGAAGAGTTTGGAAACCAACACTATGATGTCGAAGAAATTGGCGGCCTCAACCTCAAACATCCCCTCAACTAAGAAGCTCGCCACCACGATGACGAAAACATCCCTCAACAACCTCTTTGGGACACGGCTCAGCCTCTTTCGTTTGCCCCCTATGGAATGTGGGGTAGTTACCCCCCGTACCAATTCTTCGCGGGAATTAGCCATAGAATCCATATTTTGGCCAGCAAACGAACGGGATGCCCTTCCGTCGCGATCCCCATGTCCGCTATAAAAAATAGGGTCCCGTGCATACAACGGTCAACCACTTCCCTAACCCTGTTGACGACCCTCTTAACCCCGGTCTACAACGAAAGGAGAACATAGACAAGACAGTCTGCGACTACAACATTAGGGACGTGTCATCGGGCTCTAATTCCCCTAGGGCGCCTGACCACCCCCCCCCCCCACCGCGTAAAGGCGAGCCTACTTTCCCATCTGCCTTTTATAAACAGATACGTGAGGCACCTGTTCCTCAGAGATGGAGGGATGTGTCCATCGCCAAATACAATGGAGCACTGATCCTAATGATCACCTCAACCAGTTTACAACGTCGATGGGAATAAATGAAGACAGTGATGCTATGTTCTACCGCTCGTTTTCATCCGCATTAAGCGGAGTAGCTCTCACATGGTTCACCAATCTGGCACGGTCGTCCATCAACGACTTCGTGCAATTATCAAGCACGTTTGTCGCCCATTTTGGTAGTGCCCTTACAAGAAAAAGGGCCATGCTGGACCTCAATTCCATTAAACAGGGATCGTCATAATCTTTGGGAAGCTTCTTTAGTAGGTTTTAAGATCTGCCTATTCCGAAAGGAGCCCGAGAGTTATGACGATCTGCGGAAGCTCGTCACAAAGCAAATCCACGCTATGGAGGCTGCAAATTCGAGTTCGTGACCCATCGAGGCTAAGTCTTCTTTTTACCACAAGGTCCCCAATAAATACCGAGGGAAGGGAGGGTTCAAGAATCAGCAACGCTATAACCCCCCTTGGCAATACCCCATCGCCCCACCAAAACCTCCCCAGCAAGAAGTGCAATACAACCCGCGGACAGGACCAAGCCCGCACGATGCCCCAACAAATGTAATGATGGCTCATCCCGACCATATTTCGCCCCTTTTTATGGGATCCCACCAGCCCTCCCCTAAAAGGAAGTGCCCTTGCAGATATGTGCCCCTCAAGTGAATCCCAGCTAGCCCGTCGCGACGCCATAGCAATACAACCCTCCTGTGATCCATCATCGACAATATAAACCGCCTAATGCCCCACCTCAGCCTTACAATCCCCAATATGCAGCTAGGGGAAGAGAAAGAGGGACTTACCCCCAGGGTAGGGGAGGAAGAAATAGGAACAGAGGAGGAGGGTACCGACCTCCACCAAAGGAAGCAAGGAATGCCCCTGAAGCAAGGTCTTCGTCAAACCGACCTGAACGTTCCAATAGGGATTATCGGAGACCCCCCTCCCCGGACGGATGCATCAACACCATCGCGGGAGGACCTAATTCATCTGGCACCAGTAAAAAGGAGAGAAAAAACTATGAAATAGAAGCCAGACATCCCCCATCTGAAGCCAACATCAAACAAGCATCCGCTGCACACGTGGTACTAATTTTTTCTGTTTCTGACGGTCGCAACCTCAGAATGCCACATTCGGATCATATGGTCATTCATGTGCAGCTAGGTACCAAAACGGTCAAGCGAGTAATGGTAGACACCAGTTCATCAGTAGACGTCCTCTATTGGGACGCCTTTGAGCAACTTGGCATTGCGGAAAGTGCTTTGCATCGCTACTCCGGAACGCTAGTCTCTTTCTCAGGAGATGAGACTAGCGTTAGGGATGGCTCCGAATAGAAGAACTCACATGATCGAGTTCACGGTGGTCCGACTACCATTCATTTACAACGTTATCATAGGTCGGGTGAGTCTCTTCAAATTCCAAGTAGTATGCTCTATCTATCATTTTAGCATCAAATTCCCATGCGCTGATGGAAAGGTAGGCGAAGCTCGAAGGGAACAAGCGGAAAGAAGAGTATGTTTTTTGGCTTCACTGAAAAAAGGACACGGTCGAGTGTCCGCGATTGAAAAAACTGGTCAGGGGTCATTGAAAATAGAAGAAGCTGACAAAGATGACCAAGAGGCCATGCCCGAAAAGCAACAAGCGGAACTGGAAGTGAGACTCGGAAAAGCGGTGGAAAAATAGTTGAAGAAAGGGTCGCCTTTTTCCCATTCCCAAACAAAACTGAAGCCCTTTACAACGACCACAACTTGGCAGGCCTGACTTTAGATAGTATTAAGCAGATAATAAAGGGATCGCGAGATGTCTTCGCATGGTCACCCCAAGACTTAAGGGGTTTGCCTAGAGAGATTTCGGAGCACTCGTTGAGACTCAACCGCTATGCAAAGGTAGTATGCCAAAGGAAAAAAGAAAATGGCCGCCGAGAAATCGAAAGCAACCAAACTGGAGGTAAACAAGCTTTTACATGCCGGATTCATCCGCGAAATCAACGACTCAACATGGTTATCCAATGTGGTACTGGTAAAGAAGAGCAATGGAAAATGGAGAATGTGCGTGGATTTCAAAGATCTGAACAAAGCTTGCCCCAAAGACAGTTACCCTTTACCTTATATCGACGAACTGGTAGACACTACTGTGGGGCACACCACCCTAAGTAACCTCGATGCATACTCAGGCTACAATCAGATCAAGATGAGTCCCCACGATGAAAAAAGCACCACCTACATCACCAACCAAGGAACCTTTTGCTATAAGGTCATGCCCTTTGGGCTCAAGAATGTCGGCGCTACCTTCCAACGAATGATCGAGAAAGTCTTCAAGCCTCAAATTGGGAGGAACATCGCAGTTTACGTCGATGACATCGTGATTAAAAGCATCACCAAAGAAAGCCACGACAATGACCTCCAGGAAACCATCGACACTCTAAGGAGAAATAGCGTTTGCCTGAATCCAGAAAAATGTGTGTTCGGGGTGGATTCTGGGAAATTCTTGGGTTTCATGATAAGTCATCGTGGAATAGACGTCAATCCTTCAAAAGTTCAAACGATACTCAACACGCCCCCCCCCCCAAGACAATTGAACGACATCCAGAAATTAAATGGATCTGTCAACTATTTGAGTAGGTTCTGCTCGCGATTAGCTGAACACTCCTTGCCTTTCTTCAAGCAGCTGAAAAAGAAAGGGATGGTTGAGTGGACCTCCGCCATGGATAAAGCTTTCAAAAGTATGAAGGAGTACCTAGCAACACTGCTCACCCTTCATTACCCACGTGAGCATGAAACTTTGCAACTATATCTCACGGTAGGGTCAGCCACCATCAGTACAGTACTCACCAGGGAATCCAAGTTTCCCATCTATTTTTCCAGCAGGGTCCTACAATCGGCCGAATTCAGATATACCCTCATAGAAAAAATGGCGTTATCGGTAGTCTTCACCACACGGAGACTAAGGCCTTATTTCCAGGCCCATACCATCGAGGTATTGTCTGACCTGCCCCTGCATCAAATCCTCCACCCGCCATCCCTTTCAAGAAGGATGGTAAAATGGGCAATAGAGCTTTCGGAATTTAACATTTACTTTAAACCTAGAAAATCTCGTCTAGCTCAGGCTCTGATCGATTTTGTTGTCGAAGCAGTTTTTACAGATTTCCAAGATCGCAAGGGAGTATATTGGGTTATCAATGTGGATGGCTCGGTATCGGCAGGGGGATGTGGGGCAGGAGTCACGATCACAAGTCCTAGTGTCTGGTAACTGGTCTGTCTTTCCAACTACTGTTCGAGGCTACTAACAACGAAGCCGAGTATGAAGCCTTGATCACGGGCATTGAAAAAGCACTAATCAGTGGGGTTCGACATGTTCAAATTCTTACAAACTCAGAAGTAGTTGCTCTGCAAGGCAAGGGAGAATATGAAGCAAAGATAAGAATGCTGCCTGAATATCTAGCTCGCGTGCAAACCCTCACAGCGGCCTTCGGGAAATGTTCTATTTCAGCTATCCCTCGCGAGAAAAGCGAACGTGTTGATATTTTGGCTAGAATTGGAGCTACACTACCCCCAGGATTGGGAGATCGCGTGGTGATTGAGCAAAAGCATGCAAGAGGGACCCACAAGGGGGTTTTCAGAATATCTAACCTCGGAGACTAGCGAATACCTTTTTTGGAATACATAACTAAAGGCGCATTGATGAGCGAATTGCAGGATAGCCAGAGCATCAAAAGACGAGCAGCTCGTTTTCGAGTCAGGCATGGCCGCCTATACAAAAGAGGTTTTAACCTCGCAGATCTCCTATGTGTATTAAACCAAGAGGGTCTTGATCTTGTCCGCGGGCTTCACGCAGGTATGTGTGACACTCACCAAGGATGGAGCTGTGGCATCTAAGATCACACGTCTAGGATACTACTAGCCCTCTCTCAGAGCCGATGTTGAAATGATTATTCACATATGTGACCCCTGCCAAAGACACGCGCCGCTCAATCATCGCCCTCCTCATCCTTTGAAATGCATATCGGCATCTTGTCCTTTCACGACACGGGGAATGGATATTTTGGGTCCTTTCCTAATAGCACCGGGACAACTACGCTTCATCATTGTAATAGTGGATTACTTTACAAAGGGGGTAAAAGCCGAAGCAATGGCCACCATCACAGAAGAAAATGTACGCAAATTCCTCTGGAAAAATATGATTTATCAATTTGGAGTCCCACGAGCTATCATCATCGACCACGGTCCCCAGTTTGACTGCGAGAGCATCCGCGATTTCTGCGTCGGACTCTGCATCGATCTCAGATTCTCATCGGTGGCTTACCCACAATCCAACGGACAAGCCGAAACCACGAATCGCCAGATTCTGAATGCCTTCAAGAAGAGACTAGGGACAACAAAAGAGGAGTGGGCCGAAACCCTACTGAAGGTTCGATAATGTAAAACTAAGTAAAGTAAAGATACTCTAGAAGGGGGGGTTGAATAGAGTATGCCGATTTTTCACAGATTCTCAAGACTTTTGAAGCTCGTGCAAAATCCTTTGAGATTAGACTTAGTCTTCTCTCTGAAAACCTGAATCACAGAGTTAAACAGTTCGAACCAAGTGCGGAAATAAGGTAAAGCAGTAAATAAAGGACTCGATGAATTGTTTACGAGGTTCGGCACGAACTTGGCCTACGTCCCCGCCTAGGGTTCTTGCACAACCCTGGGATTCAACCGGCTTTTATTGATTCACGAGACTTAGGATCCTAGTAGCTCACCGAGAAGCCTCTCTCCTATACAATTGTAATCTAGTCAACTCACGTTCCCTTGGAGTCCTAGACCAATCTAGAAGAGCCCCACCTCTCTATGCTATCTAGTACAATCCTCTTACACTTAGTGAATCAATCGTCTAGTGTTCACTTCCTGAGTTACAAACTCTCAAGTATAACACTATAACAAAATATATCTTATAATCTCACTGTGTAACTCTCAAATGCTTTGAAATGAAATAACAGACTCTTAAGGACTAGCAGAGAGCACACGAAGAAGACAGATTTCTCTTTGAAGGCTTGAGTGTATGAAAGCTTGTGTTCAACGAATCACTTTGTCTTCTTTTCTTCCTTTTCTTTATAGAGAACAGATCGGCGCCACAAATCTTCACCAACGGCTAAGAGAGGATCAGGGCTTGAGCGCAATCTTCTATCTTTGGAAACTTCGGAAGCCATGATCACGATTTGATCTTTCTCAGGTTTGAACGCTTAAGGAAGGATATACAATTTAAAAAGCTTCCTGAAAGGTTAGTGAATATATAATTATATATTGGAAGCATATAATAACATATAATAATATTCGAGCATAATAATATAGAGAACATGTTTTGTGTTTCATCAACACTGCTAAAGCTTTAAGACCTTTGACAGAAACAGACTGTCAAAGCCTTTGAAACTTATTCCGAATTTCATCAAGGGAGTGGAGTTATCAGTCTCCCCCTTGATGAAAGACAAAACCTGTGCATCCCTGCAACTTAGTCAAATAGATATAATATAAGTAAAATCGGACTAAGTACCTGCATGGGTTAGACGAATGTTGGATCATAATTTTAAAGCATGAAAAATATCCAACTGAAAACAAAACAAGGTCTTCCAAGACCTTCATAGCAGTTTTAAAAAGTTTTTAAAATCTAAACCACAACAGATCATCTCCCCCCTTTTTGTCTTTCAACAAAGGGAGGAGGGTAAGGCAAAACAGTTACCAACAGTTTTGAAACAGTTTCCAAAAACAAGCAATGTTTCAAGTTTGGGATAAGGATGGGGTAGGGTAAGGCTAAGCTTCATCGTCCGGAGCATCATTAGTGAGCAGCGACCTCAGATCTTGCAACAGCTTGGTTACCCCGCTCATCTCCGTCATAACCTCCTTGTGCAGCTCCTTGATATCCAGGCGAACTTCCTCCAAGCCCAACTCCAGGTTGTCTATGCGCTCATCAATGGCTGAGGCAGTGGGAAGAGCTTTTGAAGGAGAGGCAAGACTCCAAGTCCCTTGGGGGGACCGAGTGATGCCAATCTTTTCAAGGCTCTTGGAGTCGAACTTACCCATATGACGCTGTTGTTCTTCATTTTTGAAATTGATTCCAGAAGCTTTGAAGATATGGGTCAAAAGGGTGGCAAAGGGGAGGGGAGTTCCTTTCCTGGCTTTTCTAGTGTGAGCCATGGATCCTAAAATGGTGTTGGTCAGATCAAGATTAAGGCCATTTAGGATTCGATAAAGTAGGACCATGGCATTGTCGGTCAGGAGAGAGCCGGAGTTTAGACGGGGTAAGAGGCAACGCACAATGATGTTAAAGATAATTTTTGCCTCTAGGGTAATGGATGAGTGGGTTAGCTGTTTTGAGGTGCTGGTGGATGCTTCGGGTAAGAGGTATTTGGATCGGGCGAGGGCTAGGCACTGTTCTTTTGTGGGGTTCTCGGGAGAGGGTGGACAAGGTCTAGGTAGGCCAAGGAAATCAGCAAAGTCAATGGAGTTGAAAGAGATTCTAACCCCTTTGACGATGGATTCCAAAGACCAACCGTCGACATTGTTTTTGGCTTTTAGGTTTATGTAGAACAGGCGGGTAAGTTGGGGATAGTAGATAGATTCAAGGTTGAGTAGGGTCCAGGCTGGGGATTTTTTAAGGAGAGCAATGCATGGTAAATTCAAAGCTTCAAAGACCGCAATATCCAAAAAATCAGAACAGCAGATCCTACGAGTTCGGAACTCATCTACCCACTTTCCAGCCGTTTCAGCATTTTCAAACCATAAAGAGGGTAAGGATTGGTTTACCTGGATGTAGACAGGTGGATCAGCATTCTTCCTTCGAGCTTGTGTTGGAGCAGTCCTCTTGGCAGGCGCCTCAAGGCCTCTGAGGGTACCCTTCTTGGTACGCTTTGGAGATGGAGGCTTGACAGCTGCTGGGGCTTTCTGCTTCTTTGGAGACGGGGTTTGGGTTTTAAATAGGAGAGATTTGAGTAATGGGACGGGTTTTAGGGTTCCAATGTATGTAATGATAACATTGCCAAAAAATCTCAATTCAAAATTCAAATCAACCCATTAAAATAGGAGGGAAAGAATCCGAAATATTTTGTTCCAAAAATAAAATATCTCAACGGATGGAAATAAAATGTAACATAGAGAATTTTGAAATCCGATGAAAAAATATACTTGATCAAACATCTAAAGAGATATTAACCAAATATATGATCTGATATCTGTATTCCACCAGTTAATTCACAAACCTTGATATAGATCACAAAGGTCTTGACACTGGGTAGAATTTATCTTTCGTAAAGGGAAAGCTCCCCCTACGAAAGTGCATCCTTGTTAAGCATCCCAATCTCACGTCTAATGAAGGTGAACCTGTCCTCTGCCAATGGCTTAGTAAAAATGTCAGCCCATTGATAATCAGTTGAATTAAAAGAAATTGAGACATCACCTTTTTCAACATGGTCTCTAATGAAAGGATGCCTTACATCAATATGTTTGGTCCTTGAATGCTGAACATGATTCTTTGTAATGGAGATGGCACTTGTATTGTCACACTTAATGGGAATGCCTTTGAGGTTGATGCCAAGATCTCGCATTTGTTGAGCTATCCAAAGGATTTGAGAACAGCATGCTCCAACTGCTATGTATTCGGCTTCTGCAGTGGATAGGGCAACTGAGTTTTGTTTCATAGAATGCCAACTGATCAAAGATGCTCCTAAGAATTGGCAACATCCTGATTTGCTCTTCCTACCCACCTTATAGCCTGCAAAATCTGCATCAGAATACCCGATTAATGTGAAATCCTTTTGCTTTGGGTACCATAGTCCAAGCTCCTTAGTGCCATTGAGATATCGAAAGATCCTCTTCACAACCCCAAGGTGAGATTCTTTAGGATCAGCTTGAAACCTAGCACACATGCAAACACTAAACATGATGTCAGGTCTACTAGCTGTAAGATATAGTAAGGATCCAATCATTCCTCGATACTTCTTTTGATTGACACTCTTCCCAGTCTTGTCTTGATCTAGAGATAATGTTGAGCTCATGGGTGTCTTGGCTGCTTTGGACTGATCCATCTTGAATTTCTTCATGAGATCCTTAGTGTACTTGCTTTGGTTGATAAAGATCCTTTTCTTGGATTGATGAACTTGTAATCCCAAAAAGAAGTTGAGTTCACCCATCAAGCTCATCTCAAATTCGCTGCACATGATGTCAGAAGATTCCTTGCACAAAGATGTGTTAGTAGCACTAAATAATATATCATCAACATAGATTAGAATAACCAAAATGTCATTTCCTTTGGTCTTGATAAAAAGAGTCTTGTCGATCAACCCCATTTTAAAATCATTTTCTAAAAGATATTTTGACAAGCGCTCATTCCAAGCTCTTGGGGCTTGTTTCAAACCATAAAGCACTTTGTCTAGTTTATAAACATGATTGGGAAATTCTGAACTTTCAAAACCTGGAGGTTGAGCCACATATACATCTTCCTCAAAGAAACCATTAAGAAAAGCACACTTGACATCCATTTGATATAACTTTATGCCCATGAAAGAAGCAAATGCTAATAATATACGAATAGCTTCAAGCCTGGCTAAGGGAGAAAAGGTCTCCTCGTAGTCAATACCTTCCTCTTGATTGTAGCCTTGAGCAACAAGCCTTGCCTTGTTCCTCAGGATCTTACCATTCTCATCTAGCTTGTTTCGAAATACCCATCGTGTTCCAATGACTGATTGATGCTTTGGCCTAGGCTTCAAGGTCCAGACTTTGTTCCTTTCAAATTCGTTAAGCTCACTTTGCATAGCAATGATCCAATCTGGCTCTTGAAGGGCCTCATCTACCATCTTGGGTTCTATAAGAGAGACAAATGCGTGAAAAGCACAAAGATCTTTAAGTTTAGAACGAGTTTGAACACTAGAAGTAGGGTCAGAAATGATATCCTTTAATGAGTGTGATGAGGAGTATTTGAATTTTCTTTTGCTAGTCTCAGCTCCTTGATTCGTCACACCAGCAGGATTGATTTGAGGTACATCTGTTAGGTTCAGTTATAGCAGTTTCTGACGTGTCAACACTGTTGGATTGGACACCAAGGGCTTTGGACAAATCTTCAACACCTTGGGCCAATTCTTCAGTGTTGAGAATTTGTTCCTGCATGTTCCTCTTCTCTGTGTTCTTTTTAGCAGCATCATCACCTTCCTCGTTCTCTGCATGGATGTTAAGATCTATATCTGCAACACTTTCACTCAAAGAACCGTCATTGCATTCATCAAATATAACATGTATACTTTCTTCAACTAACTGGGTCTTTTATTGAAGATTCTATAAGCTTTGCTACTTGTGGAGTAGCCAAGAAATATACCTTCATCACTACGCGCATCAAATTTCCCAAGGTTATCTTTTCCATTGTTATGAACAAAACAAGTACAGCCAAAGGGTTTAAAATAAGATATAAGTGATTTGCGGCCTTTGAAAAGTTCATAAGGAGTTTTCTTTAAGATGGAACGAATAAGACAACGATTCAAAATATAGTTAGCTGTGTAAACAGCTTTAGCCGAATAGGTTTTAGGTAATGCATTTTTTAAAAGCATAATCCTGGCCATATCCTCTAGGGTGCGGTTCTTTCGTTCCACAACCCCATTTTTTTAAAAGCATAGTCCTAGGAGCATAGTCATGAAAGAGAGAACTCTTCCCACTCATATGCCTCGAGCATCCAATATCAATAATCCATTTTTGCTCCTTCACCTTGGTGATCTCTTGCAAAACAAACATCAACCTTTGTGGTTAGACCAATAAGCAAATTTGGATCCATTATTGGGATAAACCATATTTGGTAAAATGGTGCCTTTTGGGACCCAAACTTGTGTTATCCGTTCTTTTCTCAAATGAACAGGAAATGTATTGCGAATGATATATGAATGCTTTCTCCTATAGGGGCAGGTCTCTTTTACATGTCCCTTTCGAGCACAATGGTGACATATAGGAGAGGTTCTGCTTCTTTTTTCCTTTACGATGGTGGTAATGTGCTGCTTCTTTAAAAACCTTGGATTGTAACCAATACCACTTTTGTTTAGAGAACTTTGTTGCTCACCCAACATCCTATCAAGAGTGCCTTTGGATTTGGTAAAACTTTTGAGGGTTGTCTGGTGGTCTTGAATCATATTATTGAGGGAGATCTTCTCATTCTCTAAGTCATGATGTTCACTTCTCAGAGACGAGAGATCTTGCTTGAGTTCAGATTTCTCTGAGTCAAGAGTCTTGACTTTAATGTCAAGACCTGAATAAGAAGCTTCAAGACTTTTGACCCTCATAGACAGATCCTCAATAGTTCTTTCTTGGTCCACAGTTTTCTTAATAAGAGTGTTAGTTTGGGCAATAAGTTTCTCTTCATTGGCAATCATATTGGAAAGGAATTCCGATAATACCTCTTTTGGACTTGTCATAAGTTCTCTTACAGTTACCTCAAGCTTCTCATCGTGGGATTCATCTCCTGAGGCCATAAGACAAACATTGGCCTTCTCATCATCGGAGTCAGAGTCAGAATCACTCCAGGTTTCCGCCATGGCTTTCTTTTTCCATTTATCACCCTTCTTAGACTGGCTCTTCGTCTTTTGAGGGCAATCCTTCACAAGATGATCTGTTTCACCACATTCAAAACAAGACAAAGGTTTAGTCTTCTTATCATATTTGTTGTATTGAGACTTACCTCGAAATTTAGAAGACTATGATCCATCCTTGTTGTTGAATTTTTTCTTCATTTTGAGGATTCGAGCAAGGCCTCTTGTGATAAGAGCAAAAGGATCATCCTCATCGTCATCCTCATCTTCGGAATTAGATCCATCTTTAGGTTCATCCTTCCTAGACTTGAGTGCCAAGTTCTTGGTGCTTGTTGGAAGTTCTCCATCGTCTTCATTAAGGATCATCTCGTGAGTGATCAGCTTGCCAAGCAAGTCATCAAGGGGCAGAGTGGTGAGGTCCTGTGCTTCCTCTATGGCTGTTACTTTAGGACCACATTTTTCTTTTGGGAGGCACCTCAATATCTTCCTCACTTTCTCAACGTTCGTAAAGCTCTTGCCAAGAGAGTCAAGGTTGTTGGTGATTTCCGTGAATCGAGTGAACATGGCCTTGATAGACTCATCATACTTCATTTTGAAAAGCTTGTACTTTCGAAGGTAGATACTGATCTTGGTGTCTTTAACTTGGCTTGTTCCTTCATAGGTAACGACCAGCTTATCCCAAATCTCTTTAGCTGACCTACAAGATGAAATACGGTTAAACTCATCAGTGCTAAGACCACAATAAAGTAAGTTGATAGCCCTGTAGTTTTTGGAGACGAGTTCAAGATCTACTTGGATGTATTCAGACTCCTTCTTTGCGACTTTGGTTCCATTTGGTCCGTCTTTCTCTGGAATCTTCGGGCCATTCTCTATAATGTTCCAAAGTTCCAGATCTTGATCTATAATGAACATCTTCATCAATGATCTACAGTGGACAAAGTTGTTTCCTACAAAGAGTGGTGGTCTGCTGGTAGACCTTCCCTGTGCAAATCCTCCGCTTGCTTCACCAGACATGATCGAAAACTCACAAGATTGTTAGATCAAAAGTAGTGAGTAAAACTCTGAAACCAATTGAAGGTTCAATAATGTAAAACTAAGTAAAGTAAAGATACTCTAGAAGGGGGGGGGGGTTGAATAGAGTATGCCGGTTTTTCACAGATTCTCAAGACTTTTGAAGCTCGTGCAAAATCCTTTGAGATTAGACTTATTCTTCTCTCTGAAAACCTGAATCACAGAGTTAAACAGTTCGAACCAAGTGCGGAAATAAGGTAAAGCAGTAAATAAAGGACTCGATGAATTGTTTACGAGGTTTGGCACGAACTTGGCCTACGTCCCCGCCTAGGGTTCTTCCACAACCCTAGGATTCAACCGGCTTTTATTGATTCACAAGACTTAGGATCCTAGTAGCTCACCGAGAAGCCTCTCTCCTATACAATTGCAATCTAGTCAACTCACGTTCCCTTGGAGTCCTAGACCAATCTAGAAGAGCCCCACCTCTCTATGCTATCTAGTACAATCCTCTTACACTTAGTGAATCAATCGTCTAGTGTCCACTTCTTGAGTTACAAACTCTCGAGTATAAAACTATAACAAAATATATCATATAAGCTCACTATGTAACTCTCAAATGCTTTCAAATGAAATAACAGACTCTTAAGGACTAGCAGAGAGCACACGAAGAAGACAGATTTCTCTTTGAAGGCTTGAGTGTATGAAAGCTTGTGTTCAACGAATCACTTTGTCTTCTTTTCTTCCTTTTCTTTATAGAGAACAGATCGGCGCCACGAATCTTCACCAACGGCTAAGAGAGGATCAGGGCTTGAGCGCAATCTTCTATCTTTGGAAACTTCGGAAGCCATGATCACGATTTGATCTTTCTCAGCTTTGAACGCTTAAGGAAGGATATACAATTTAAAAAGCTTCCTGAAAGGTTAGTGAATATATAATAATATATTGGAAGCATATAATAACATATAATAATATTCGAACATAATAATATAGAGAACAGGTTTTGTGTTTCATCAACACTGCTAAAGCTTCAAGGCCTTTGACAGAAACAGACTGTCAAAGCCTTTGAAACTTATTCCGATTTTCATCAAGGGAGTGGAGTTATTACCTACCACTGGTATTATGGTCATACAGGACCTCGGCCAAGAGTCCAACTGGGGAAATGCCATTCGCAATGACCTTTGGAGTCAACGCGGTTATCCCAGTAGAACTATTGGTCGCATCGGCCAGAATTGTTCTCTTCAACAAAGACACCAACGACGAAGCCCTTGAATTAGAGCTCCACCTGCGAGCAGAAAGAAGTGACAAAGCCGGTCTCAAAGCAAATGAATACCAGCGTCGACTGGATGAGGGGTAAAACAAGGGTGTTTTCCTACGCCCAATTCAAAAAGGTGATATGGTCCTTCGACAAGCAGCAACGAGGGGAAAACTTGAACCCAAATGGGAAGGTCCTTACATCATCCACAAGGAAGTAGGCAGAGGTTCTTTCTAACTCCAAAATTCAAAGGGTGCAATCCTCGCGAAGTCATGGAACGCCAGAAATCTCAAAGCTTATTTTGCGTAAAGATTAGGAATATTGGAAACTTGGCGACTTAAATTTTCAGTGTATAGGGGTCGCCAGAATTCCTGATTGGGTACCCTCTCCATATATATAAATGAAAGTTCCAAACCCAAAAATAAGTATTGCTACGCATAAATTTAGCAATCGCGTGTCTTTCGAACACGGATGTGCAAATAAGCCTCAAAGGAGAATAAATTTAGCAATCGCGTCTCTTTCAAACACGGATGTGCAAATAAGCATCCAAGGAGAATAAATTTAGTAATCGCGTGTCTTTCGAACACGGATGTGCAAATAAGCCTCTACGGAGAATAAATTTAGCAATCGCATGTCCTTCGAACACGGATGTTCAAATAAGCCTGCAAGGATAATAAATTTAGCAATCGCGTGTCTTTCGAACACGAATGTGCAAATAAGCCTTTACGGAGAATAAATTTAGGAATCGTGTGTCTTTCGAACACGGATGTGCAAATAAGCCTCCAAGGAGAATAAATTTAGAAATCGCGTGTCTTTCGAACACGGATGTGCAAACAAGCCTTTACGGAGAATAAATTTAGCAATCGCGTGTCTTTCAAACACGGATGTGCAAACAAGCCTCTACGGAGAATAAATTTAGCAATCGCGTGTCATTCAAACAAGGATGTGCAAACAAGCCTCTACGGAGAATAAATTTAGCAATCGCGTGTCTTTCGAACACGGATGTGCAAATAAGCCTCCAAGGAGAATAAATTTAGAAAACGCGTGTCATTCGAACACGGATGTGCAAATAAGCCTCTACGGAGAATAAATTTAGCAATCGGTGTGTCTTTCGAACACGGATGTGCAAATAAGCCTCCAAGGAGAATAAATTTAGCAATCGCGTGTCTTTCGAACATGGATGTGCAAATAAGCCTCTACGGAGAATAAATTTAGCAATCGCGTGTCCTTCGAACACGGATGTGCAAATAAGCCATCAAGGAGAATAAATTTAGCAATAGCGTGTCTTTCGAACACGAATGTGCAAATGAGCCTCCAAGGAGAATAAATTTAGCAATCGCGTGTCTTTCGAACATGGATGTGCAAACAAGCCTATACGGAGAATAAATTTAGCAATCGCATGTCTTTCGAACACGGATGTGCAAACAAGCCTCTACGAAGAATAAATTTAGCAATCGCGTGTCTTTTGAACACGGATGTGCAATTAATCCTCTACGGAGAATAAATTTAGCAACCGCGTGTCTTTCGAACACGGATGTGCAAACAAGCCTCCAAGGAAACAATCGCGTGTCTTTCAAACACGGAAATACAATAAAAGCGATGTATTCCACGTCCACTCTTTCTTGTTCAGAATCTGGATTTGTTTTATCAGTGCCTTGAATTATTTAACAATCGTGATTGTATGAAAACTAGCATACTAGGGTAAGCCACGCCAGCTATCTCAATATGCGCTCTACCAGGCTCGGCAAAAATAAATCCAGTAAATCACATGTTTCTCTCAAACACTTGTGCGCAAACAAGTCTCAAAAATAAACACAACATGATCATTATATTACATCCAAAACAAGATACAACAAGATACAACAACGATTAATAGAATAAAGTTCATACAACGACAGTCGAATAACACAAAGACCTCACGAACTCATTCATCCGTTTCCAGAACCATTATCGTATAGCGATTGCTCCTTTCATATTTAAAAATGATCAGAGAAACCCCAACGCGGAGCTCGCTATCTTCGACGAACGCACGCCAACCTTCAGTCAAGAAATAACGACCATGATTGTCACGAAATACCCTCACGCGAAACTCTCGACGAACGCACGCCAACCTTCAGTCAAGAAATAACGACCATGATTGTCACGAAATACCCTCACGCGAAACTCCGGTAATGGCTGCGAGTATTCAAAACAAAGTTTTATTAAGAGAAACTCGGGATAGCAAGACATATATTAAAAATCGGGAGATTTACCAAGATTTCAAGCCTCTCCTCGGAATCGATGTAACGGAAAAAATCGCGACGACTAGGATTGGGGGAGCTCATCCTTCCCCTTCAGGTCAGAATAACATAAAAGGATGATTGAGACGGATAACCCTCGGTGCTATTGTATATATCAATGAATAAAACCAATCCAAATATGAAACAGACATCAACACAACAAACAAAAAACCACGTCAACCCAGAAATTACCAGAACAAGTTGCATGACAAGCAGATGGCAAAGATATCAGAAGCACACCTCTGCTACCCTAACAGCACGTGTCGCGTCAGAGAACGGTCACATCCCTGCCAGAAACGAACAAAAAACACGAATATCGAAAGTATTATACAGTATTATTAAACACAACGACCATTACACAGGGCCTAGCGAAGGTATTACACAGTATTGATTATAAAATTAAGGTCAAATAAAAAGTGCGAGGCGAGAACATCTACCCAATTACATACTCATCGCGATCTGATGCCTCTATTCATCTTCAAGAACAAGAATCTCAAAGAGATTCCCTCGCGTGTTTAAAAAATACCATCAATGCTCTAACACGAACATCATTATTAATCGCGAACCTGCCCCAACCCTCAGTCAGCCACCGGCGATTGAAGCTATCCTTGGAAACCCCAACACGGAAGTCTTGCCCAGTTGAGGAAACCAAAGGAACGTGGTCGGATACAACATGGCCGTACATCCTTTCAAAAGCACAGGGGAGAGGCTGTGAGAAACAAAACATCATTCCATAAAGATTCGAAACCGAACAACTGTAAAATGCACTAGACATTGAAGTCTTACAAAATGATGGAGCCGTTCCTCTACATCAATACAGCGGTAAAAATATCTCATCTCAGAATTAGGCGATGCCATCTCTTTTTCTACCAAACAAAGGTAATAAACAATCAGAGAGAAGTAGGTGAATGGTTTGCTGCAGATCTCACTTCTTTATATATCCAAAATAAAGTTGTAAAGACCACAAGAACTGCAAACAACATTTATTACACGCGCCAAAAGAGGAAGGGGGACTGAATCGGGATTTTCCTAGATATCCTGCATGAGACACACATGGAAAAAATCCATTCAAGATCTGACCAATTCATCTGTACATGTCAAATCCGGAAACAGTCATTCATCACGAGAAACTTCGAATCAACCCTTTCTACACCACTATAAAAAGATATCTTGTCACTACACAAACCATCACCTACAAGCAACAAAATGACGACCAACACAACAACCCCAAATTCAAACAACTCTCTCATCTTTGATATTTACTTGGTAGGCGAGGAGCAATACATACGCATGATGCTACCGTATTGCTTCGACGAACATTTCAAACCCCAAAACCCAGAACAAATCTTTTTATCCACTCACATCTCGAAGGATTTCCCAGTTCAAATCATGGGAGGCACTTACGGTTCCCATTGGGTGGCACGAGGATGGAGAGATTTCGTCGAGACTCACGACCTCGAGCTAGAGACATAAATAGTTTTCACCCATCTAGGCGAAGCAAGGTTTGAAGTTCACTTTTTGGACAAGCAGGGCTATAACATCGAAGAAGAAATAGATGCCGCTGGATACGATGGTCCAGAAGGAAATGAATTCTAATTTATCTTCGTCAATAGATAGCTAGGTAGAAACTTTATGTCAAATGCAATGAAATGTAATGCGAACTATCAATGACAAGCCCCGATTCTCCATTACGATTAAGTTTCGGCAAAAATTTCCTTAGTGTCAAGGGCGTGAGAGATCGTTTTTCATTTTTTTACAGGTTTCTCCATCGCGTCTAATACGCTGGAGATTACCTATTTTTCTGATCAATCTCCTTAGTGTCAAGAAAGCTGGAGATTGTTCATAATTTTACAGGTTTATCCATCGCGTCTAATACGCTGAGATTACCTGTTTTTCTGATCAATCTCCTTAGTGTCATGAACGCTGGAGATTGTTCATAAATGTTACAGGTTTCTCCCTCACGTCAAATACGCTGGAAATTACCTAAATTTCTGTTCAATCTTCTTAGTGTTAAGAACGCTAGAGATTGTTCATAATTTTACATGCTTCTCCATCGCTTCAAATAAGATGGAGATTACCTATATAGGCTATATTTCTCATCAATCTCATTCGTATGAAAGACACTAGAGATTGTTTTTGATTTTACAGGTTTCTCCCTCGCGTCGAATACGCTAGAGATTAACTTAAGTTTCTGTTCAATCTCCTTAGTGTCAAGAACGCTGGAGATTGTTCATAATTTTACAAGCTTCTCCATCGCTTCGAATAAGATGGAGATTACCTATATTTCTCATCAATCTCCTTCGTATGAAAGACGCTGGAGACTGTTTTTGATTTTACAGGTTTCTCCCTCGTGTCGAATACGCTGGAGATTACCTATTTTGCCGATCAATCTCCTTAGTGTCAAGGACGCTGGAGATTGTTTATAATTTTGCAGAAATCTCCCTCGCGCCGAATACGCTGGAGATTACCTATTTTTCTCATCAATCTCCTTTGTATGAAAGACGCTTGAGATTGTTTTTTAATTTTACAAGTTTCTCCCTCGCGTCAAATACGCCGGAGATTACCTATTTTACCGATAAATCTCCCTAGTATCAAGAACGCGGAAGATTGTTTTCAATTTTATAGATCCAACCATCTCACCAAACACACTGGAAATTACCCATGCAAAACATAATCGCGCTGGATTATTTATTACACATCACATCAAAAACACACAACACTTATCTCGATTCTTAAAAGTCAACATCCCCTACTTTTCCGTTCAACACCGCACGGAAAAATCAACATCATCGTTCTGATCAGGACCGTGATTTACGGAAACAACATCAAAATAAGAGTGCCCTTCGTACTCAAAGATCAGGCGTGTTCCCATCTGAAGTTCATTACTAATGACAAACTCAGGCCTCCCTGATGTGAACTAGTAATTGTTAAGACCCCAAGACTCCACCCTCACCACAAATTCCTTGTCTGCTCGTGTCCATAGTTGCAAGAGGCCAAGGGTCTCGTCACCATAATCACGATACACATGCGGCAAAGGCTGTAACAACAGGAAGCACTTTTGAAAGGATCAACTTCTAAGGAAAAACGGGACTATTCAATAAAAACTCATCAGCTTGTACAAGTGTCCCTCCACCGCTATATGTCGGGTAAAACCTCTTACGCGAGGAATGGTTGTACCCAGGATATCAACAGGCAATGTAGACGTCATTATTAACAACAAATCACACCAACAAAGCACAAGAGTGCTTTCCCCTTTGTGGTGAAGGACGGGAGACAAACAACAAATTCCACCGCAAAGACGACTTATCCACTCCACGAGGTTGGTAAAGATCAACAATTACAACAAAAACCGTCGGATAAGTACGTCCCATATTCAAAACACCAACAAACGGACAAGCAAACCCAACACACCTAGCGACCCGGAAAACTAGCTTGCGACACACACCTTCTACCTTAAGGACACCTCAAGCTACCTCGAAAAAAAAAATACTTATCTCCACAGGCGACAACCTAGTATAAATAAATCCCAACTCCATAACATTTTTCTACCTAAAAATAAAATGCCAAGTTTTGACATGGTTTTTGGCGAAGTTTCTCCACCTACCTTTATCACAAATACTATGCTTTTCCCAAATCCCAAGTTCATCAGAATAATTCTCAGAGAAAGCTACATGCATAGGCTTCCCTTACCTTACATCTGTGTAGAATTCGGGGACGACATACTGAACCAAATCATCCTATGTTCCCCCTCGGACCAGGAATTCCTAGTCCCAATTGAAAGAGATGAGGGGGATTGGTTCTCTCTATCAGAGGGATGACGATCTTTCGCGACGGCTCCACTGATCGCTCCACCTCCGATCGCTCCGGCTCTCCTGCTGCTGGCGGATCCTCCTCACTGGCTCTGATCGACATCATCCCGTCTACCAAATGTGCACCAAGCAAGGCTACGAGGCGTTCAACTGTTTCCAATGCCTCAATCTCTTCAACTTCCCGGCGACTCACCGCCTTGCTCAGGAGGCTCTTGCTCGGTATGAGCACTCTAACAATGCAGCTTATTCTACTGCCTCTCAATCGGAGATCGTTGATCCATGGATCATTGACTCAGGGGCAAGCAACCATACAACTGCTGACATGAATACCTTTCGGTCGCACTCCTCCTACAATGGCAACGATAATCTAGTTGTCGGAAACGGTATGTCTCTTCCCATTACTCATTTAGGGAATTCTATTCTCCCTATTTTGCATGCTTTCAAATCCCTCAAACTAAATAACATTTTATTTGTCCCCAAACTTGCTAGAAATCTATTAAGTGTCTCTCAAATTTGTCGGGATAACAATGTCTATGTTGAGTTTCATGCTAGCTCTTGTGCCATCAAGAACCTGCAGGGGTAGACACTTCTAAGCGAAACTGTTGAAAATGGTCTCTATTGCCTTCCCCGTCACCCTAAGCCCTTGAGTCGTCTATCTGTCTTTCTTGGTGAGCGTGCTTCTACTAACTGTTGGCACCACCGGCTTGCTCATCCTCATGAGCCAATCATTCGTCGCTTACTTTCGAGTCATTGTCTTCTTGTTTCCTCACATAAATTGACTTATGTTTTCTCGTCTTGTCAACTAGGCAAGAGTCATCGCCTACCTTTACCAAGTCATCCTTCCTTCGCTGCCAGTCAATTTGATCTCGTTCATTTGGACGTGTGGGGTCCTTCCCCTGTCTCTTCCTTGTCTAGAAATAAATATTATGTTACCTTTATCGATGATTGTACCAAGTTTACTTGGTTCTAATTTTTATCTAATAAAGCTCAAGTTTATTATAATTTTCAATTGTTCACGAAAATGGTTCAAACACAATTCTCCACATTAATCAAAGCCTTTCAAACTAATTGGGGTGGTGAGTATCGCAATGTGTCCACTTATCTCGAATCACTTGGGATATGTCATCGTGTGTCTTGTCCTTACACACCCGAACAAAATGGCACCTCTGAGCGTAGGAATCGCTCTATCATTGGAAAGGGACTTGCCCTCTTGGGCCATGCTCATTTACCAAAGCAATTCTAGGAGTATGCTTTCCATACTTCGATCTATTTGTCCAACAGAACAATCACACCCATTCTTAATTCCAAGTCACCTTTCGAAACCCTTTACAAAAAAGGTGCATGACTATGGATTCTTGAAGTCATTCAGGTGCTTGTGCTACCCTTTCTTGCATCCTTATGCTCACTCTAAACTTGAATTTCGGTCTCTTCTATGCATCTTCTTGGGATATAGCACCAAACACAAAGGGTATGTTTGCTTTCACTCACCAATCAAGCGGCTTTATATGTCTCGTTACGTTGTATTTAACGAGTCCACCTTCCCACCCTCATCAATAGATAGCTAGGTTGTTGTCTCACCACCTGAGGATGCGGGCAACAGATGTCGTGGGCGCAGCTACGCTCACCGCTCCTACCCCGATCACTCCGGTCCCCTTCGCTAGCCAACCACCTCTTCTGCCGCCACCCCTGCATCCACAGCAACCTCGCTGCTCCCAACATCAATTCAACAGCTTTCCCTCTCCCTCCCCCATTACCCACTTCGAGTCCTAGCTCCTTCGAGTCCTCATCCTCCACTTCTTGTATGTCATCTCCTTTGTCACAACCCTCAATTTACACTAATGTTGGCTCTAGCTCGCTTATGAGTACTCTCGACAACCCATCTTCCACCGCATCCCTCACCCTCCATCGTCACCATCTCCTGCACCGGCTACCCCTACTTGGTTTCGCCCTTTCGACACCTCCATTCATCCAATGGCCACTCGGGCCCAAATCAACAATCTCAAACCCAAAGCCGATACTGTCACAAAGTACCCTCTTCCTCTAGCTCTCCTTGCTCAACCCGAACCCCGTTTTTTCACCAAGCCTCAAAAAGCCCTCAATGGTAGCATTCTATGCAGTCTGAATATGATGGCTTGATGACTAATGAGACCCGAGACTTGGTTCCCAAGCCTACTAATGCTAACATTATTGGTTGCAAGTGGGTTTACAGGGTCAAGACCAAGGCTGACGGGTCCGTTGATAGATACAAGACCCATCTTATAGCTAAAGGTTTTAATTAGGAAGCCGGTGTTGACTACTTTGACACATTCAGTCCGGTTATCAAGCCTACCACCATTCGCCTTCTCTTGAGCTTAGCTATTACTAATGACTGTCCTATGAGACAGGTTGATATTAACAATGTATTCCTCAATGACGATCTAGCTAAAACGGTATATACGGAGCAACCACGAGGCTTCCAGGCCTTAGGCAAGCCCTCTCATGTCTGTCATCTCCGTAAAGCCTTATATAGCCTCAAACAAGCTCCACGAGCATGGTTCCACAAGCTACGTGCAGCTCTTCTTCACCATGGTTTCTCTAGCTGCCTCTCTGATTTGTCTGTGTTCATTAAGAAGACATGTACTCATGTGGTGTATGTTCTTGTGTACGTTAATGTATGATCATCACTGGCTCGCATGCTCCTTTCATTGATGCCTTTGTCTCCAGTCTTCACCATGCCTTCTCTCTCAAGGATCTTGGCAACTCTACATTACTTTATTGGCATACAGGTCACACGCTCCGTTGATGGTCTTCACTTGAGTAAGCAGAAGTACATTGCTGACATTCTAGATCGGTGTGCCATGACTAGAGTTGGGCCAATTGCTTCCCAAGCTGAACTCGGATGTCGGCGTCACTGGGATGGTGATCCTTTCTCTATCCCTATCTCTATCGGCACATTATCGGTGCATTGCAATATGTTACTCGTCAGTTATCAAACAGTGTTTGTCAGTTTATGCATCAACCCACAAATGCTCACTAGTCAGTTATATGAAGGGCACCCTCTACGATGGTCTCCACCTTCAGCGTCTTCATGATCAACATCTTGTTGCCATCTCAAATGTCGGCTGGGCATCTGACTCGGATGACTGTCTCTCCTAGCATGGCTTCGCCATATACTTTGGGGGCAACCTTATCAGTTGGTCATCTCGGAAACAGAAGATTATTGCCTGCTCTAGCATTGAGACTGAGTATCGTGCCATTGCCTTCACTGCCGCTGAACTTATCTGGCTTCAACACCTTCTCAAGAAGATGGCCATCTCCATACCCCGCGCTTCGATTCTCTTTTGTGACAACTTGAGTGTCACAACCACCTTTCTCTTGGCTAATCCAGTCTTTCAGCAGCGATCGAAGCACATTAAGATCGACTATCATTTTATTCGAGAACTAGGAGTGGAAATGGGTCGGGTGATGAGGGGTGGACCCATTTTTTCACCCGACCCGTCACAAAAAAATTTCACCCGACCCATAACCCACCCGTTTAATGTTTCACCCATCACCCGACCCATCGGGTGAATCGGGTGGGTCGGGTGGTTAATCGGGTGAAGGAATTAAAAAAGAAGAAGTCACAAGACATACCAAAAATCATTTATATTCAATAATTTTATAAACCATGTCAACGTATGAATCTTACTAAATTAATAAAATACTTATTCATACATTATATCCCTATCCTTAACTTACAAAATTAGTATTAGAAGTTTGATAACAAACTGAATGAGATGGATTTAACTCGGTTACTAGACTCAATATAAAAAAATTGTATAGAAAAACTATGTCTTTAGAAAATAGATTTATGCGTCATTTCTTTAATATCTTGATTGGTCATTTCTTTAATATCTTAATTTGCATTAAGAGGATTATTGTTACGAGTCTCATGACAAATTGGGAAAATATGATTCGGTTAATCAGATATTAATACAGTAAATGCTAACAAAGTCGTTGGAAAGAGCCAAATTGTGTACACTCTATCGGTATATGCAAAACAAATAAAAGAAATTTTATTATTTTAAAAAGACATGGAGTTAAATAATGCAAGTTTTTGTAGACCTTTTTAACGAGAACACTTGAAAAATGGAGAAAGTAGAGGTAGAAAAGGAGAAATATGTTAGTCATGTTAAATTATACGTAGTATTATTGATATAGTAGCCTCTTTATTTTTATATTAATCGGGTGGGCTAACGGGTGGTTAAGCGGGTCGGGTAATGGGTCGGGTGATGGGTCGGGTAATGGGTGGAAAATATATCACCCATCACCCGACCCATCACCCATTTCACCCAACCCATCACCCATCCGTCACCCGGATTTTTTCGGGTTTTCACCCTAATAATCGGGTCGGGTGGGTCGGGTGAGTCGGTCACCCACGGGTGATTTCCAGCCCTATCGAGAACAAGTGGCTGAGCGTGCGCTTGTTGTTGGTCATGTTCGCTCGCTTGACCAGGGTTGCTGATATCTTCACCAAGGCTCTTGGTACCTCTCGATTTCATAACTTGCGGTCCAAGGTGAATGTTTTTATATTTATCCTTTCCTTTCGTTTGTTAAGATTTTATTCTGGAGTGATTTCGTTCGCTCGGACACTACGAAAGAAGCCTATTCGTCGGCGACTTTATTAATTCAATTTAATTGTTATCTTGCTTCCCAAAAAAAAAGCTCACCTCCCTCTCCCCGGGATACCCCTACCTCTCCTTTTCATCTTATAAAAGCTCACCTTCCCCTCCCCGGGACACCCCTCCCCTTTCCAAAGGGAAAACTCACAGCTCTCTCCGACTCCGAGTAGCGCAGGAGGATTCCGGTCTCTTCTCTCTCCTTTGCTCACCCTTTTTTTTCCCTTTCTTGACAAACCGTGTTGATCTGCTGCGTCTCTGCTTGATGGGATTTCGTTTTCTTCATTTTTAATCTCGAATTGATTGGATTTAGTCCCCCCGAATTTCTAGGGTTTCTTCCATGGCGTCTAAGCGGATCTTGAAGGAATTGAAGGACCTCCAGAAGGATCCTCCTACCTCTTGTAGTGCGGGTGAATTTTCTTCCTCTTCTCTGACTTGCCGATCTTCTTTCATATTTGATTTCTGCTGTTTTTTTTTGGTTTCATATCGGCTCGAATTGGAGCGATCTCGTATTCTCTCTGGTGGTTTGTTTGTTTGCGATTCTCCTTTTCTAGAAATGTTCATTAAGCATTATAGAGTAGGATTTTGTTCGGGGCGTGGGTATCATCACTTAGGATGGATCTAGTTCTAGGATCTGTTAACTTGGCTTCCATTTATGAGCTTGTACCATGATCTTGATCCTTTTCATGGTGGCTAGATGAATGTGGTCTGATCACAACTTCAAATTATTCTCTTCAACCTCTCTGTCTTTCCTGTCTTGCATTGAAAGCTTAAAAATGCGCTTTTTCCATGTGAAATCAGTCCTGCATAATTGAGTATGAATATTTCAGGTTGCTGCTGGCTAGATATGTTTCAACTAATCAATGGATTGAAAGGTCACCAGGAAGAAGCAAAAACTGGTTTTAGTTAAACATAAAAGACAAGTCGAATTCTGAGGTGTAGTTTTGGTATTAAGTAGATTGTTGGAGCTGACTTAATTCTACAATGAAATAAAATTTATCATCTTTTGAAGTGGATAATGGTGCTATCTAGTTTGAACTTACCTTATACGGAAGCAAAGCACGTGGAGGGTGAGAGGAACTGGATGTTTGATGTTTGGCTTGTGCTTTTTTGTGCACAAAATATTTAGCGTGCTATCTATCTCAAACTAATTAAACTTCCCATAGCTAGTGTTTGGCGCATTGTATTAAAAAGGCAGAGGAGACAGAAGGCGAACCCGTTGCTTAAGCGAACTTCAAAAGAAAAGGCGATGGCTTTTTCATAAAACATCTAAGCGAACTCAAATTTAATCTATAAAACCCATCCTTGATGTAATAAAACCAGATTGAAAACATGTTATTACAAATTATTATAATTTATATGTAAGTCTAAAGCATAGGAGATTAAAGAATTGAAAGAAATTAGCAGCAACTCAACTGAAAGGAAGAAGGGCAGAGAAAGGAGGGAGAGAAGTAGAGTGAAGAAAGGGAGGATTGGAAGCGTGAAGAACAGATGGTAAACGTTTATTAAGAAAGAAAGTTGCTAAAATCTTCAGAAAATTCAGTTAAATATTATCCAAAAAAAAAAGATATGGAGATATTGTATTCAAATTCAGCTCAGATGTCGTGTATCATGATTTACAAAAATCGCTAGTAGCTTTTTGGCGCCTGGGGCTTAAGCTCCTCCACGTGCACTTTGGTTGTGCCTTTCCAACCTTGATGCACCTTGCCCAAGGTAGGCCCTTCCCCTGCTGAATTTGGCCTAAACTAGCTTAAGCAAGCCTGGGCTAGGCTTTTTTAAACACTGGTTTGGCATGGGGAAGTTCAAAAAGAGCATGGGGTTGGAATATGGAATAGGTTTAGAATAACATTCCTATGACTGGTATTTGGCAAAGGGACTTGAGGAGAAGAGTGAAGAGAGAGATGGGGAATTTTAGGGCTTATTCCATAATCCAACCCCATATAACTTGGTGGGTAAAGGATTGAGTTATTTCTGTATTCCTAACCTTATTCCTTATTCCTATTTGTTCATACCAAATGGGCCTGAGCTGGTTCAATTGCGCTAATGCGTGGGTGGTGACGATTATGACTTACGAGGGTATCTGCATGTGTGATTGGGCTTTTTTTCTATTTTTCATCTTTTGGTCTTTCCAATAATTCATGTATTTGTTTCTTACGTTGCGACTTCATCTTTTTATCCTTTTCATGATGATTTTGATGTGTATGATTTTGGTAAGAGCTGGGAGCTATTCATTTTTTTTTTGCCTGTGATGTTTATGTATGTTTTAAGTGTTATACTAACTCTATATCTAAGTTTTGATGATGATATTTTCCATGGTGCTAAGATCTCCTACCATCTAAAATTCATGGATAAGTTTCATAATGTTAATTTATTATTGTTTAATCAATGATTCTTTTTTCAATATGATATTGTTTTAGGCCCTGTTGCTGAAGACATGTTCCATTGGCAGGCAACAATTATGGGCCCTCCTGACAGTCCTTATACGGGAGGAGTGTTTCTAGTGACTATTCACTTCCCTCCTGACTATCCATTCAAACCACCAAAGGTTACAGAGCACCTTTTTTTGGCCTCCCACTTCCAAGGGATTGCATCTTGAGTTATGTTGTGCTTCTTAAATTATCCATGATTCTCAAATCCTTCAACTTGTGATGGCAATAGTTTGAGCTGCGGTTATGATATTTCTGTTTATATATTTCTAAATTGTCCTACATTCTATGCTGGAGGATATGTTGTCAAATTGAGATGCTTGAAAGAGATACTGATCCCTCATTTCTTTATTTTTGCAATACTTGTGCATGGCCGTGGTTTAGTGAACATATACCTACCTTTGTATCCTTTGCTACTCCTTTTACAATATTTGTAAGAAAGGCATTCTTCTAACAACATTGATGTTTCCAGGACTTACTGCAAAATAACATTGATAGTCCTTGTACATATCTAATGAATTGGTTAAGGGAAGCCTTAATTTGAATATTTTGGACGACCTCAACAAAAAGTCCATATAAAATGATGCAACATCTTCACTCTTCAGCTTATAACCAGATTTACTTGTATTGCTTTATGCAGGTTGCATTCAGGACCAAAGTTTTCCACCCTAATATTAACAGCAACGGCAGCATTTGTCTTGACATTTTAAAGGAGCAGTGGAGCCCTGCACTTACCATTTCCAAGGTGATTATCTTGCCATGACATCTAATTATGTATTGACATTGTCAATTATGATCAAATAAGATAAACCACACTTGAGCGATTTATTTTCAAGCCTCTCTTAGTATCTTGTCATGGCCATCAAACTGATGATTGTGTTTTTACCTAAATGCTCCATTTGTCTCCAGACTCTTTCAACTCAAGACACCTTTTCTGAATTTTGACTTGTTGCAACTCATCCCTTAAAACTTTATATATTGGTTCAGTTAAATCCACTTGCACTCTCATTAGCAAACCTACAAAATTTTGAAGACAAATACAGGCCTTATTTATGTTTTACAATGTGCAACCTCATTTTTTTTTAAAGACCTGCACCTTGTTTTTTTAATAAAAAGGACATAACTATTTTTTTCTTCCTTTTTTCCACAACCAAATGATAAATATTCGGATTGTTTCTTAAATTTTGGTTAAAAAATGTTTATAAAATTTGTAAAGGATGTTTAGATTATTATTTGAACTATATAGCTTAAAAGCATGATCATAATTTGCTAAAACATTAATTGTTGTATGTTAGTGTTATTGAACTACTTTCTTAACCTTGTAATAAAGGTAAAATGGATATAGATGTTGAATTGCTAACAAAATATATAATTTTAATGGTAAGGGGTGGTAATGTGCAGTTTACAAACCTAGAGTCTATCAAAAAATAACTTCTGATTTATAAATATGAATTGACGTCCTCTGTATTCACTTGCAGGTGTTGCTCTCAATCTGCTCCTTGTTGACAGACCCCAACCCTGATGATCCTTTGGTGCCGGAAATTGCCCACATGTATAAGACCGACAGGGCCAAGTACGAGGCAACTGCAAGGAGCTGGACTCAGAAGTATGCTATGGGTTAGTCTTATGATGCTGCTGAGGGGTTTTTCTCTGTATGGATTCTGACCAGAATGGAAGTACCTGAAACTATGCTCTTACATTGAATGCAACTGTTTTATGCTGTATGGGATAAGCTTTCAACCCATCTTTAGTCGCTTTGTCTACTAAGCGTGCCTGTTCAATCTCCTAGCAGTTTGCTGTTTCTTCCGACAAGCCTGTTCTATGGTGTGATGATAACATATTAGTAAATGTGTGGCTGGTGTTGCATAGCATTCCTTAACTAGCTTACGCTAACGTGCTCATAGTTATAGCTGTTTTAGTATTAGTAGCTGATTAGTTGTATAGTGGTGACATGACTAATTAGTTACATGATGAAAAAACACGATAAAAAATAAGGTAAGGTGAACTTGTTATTTCAAGCAAGCTCTGTCAAATCCGCATCGCCTAGCCCATGGTTCGTGTAGGCCTCATGACATGTCCTCGTCGAGTGATTCATGCATTTTCGGGGCAAGGATATTTCTACAAGAATCGATGTTTACCTCCGATCGACATCTGCGTTGAGGCTTGAGGGAACCCAGAAAGCTCCCTATTGCAAACTTTTAGTTGTGCGTGCTTTAGAAAACGTGTGAATTTCGTCCAATTCACACTCAAATCTCCATGGAAAGAGCTTTGTAGTTTGTACGAAGAAGAAGAAATCAATAAAAGTTTGTTACTAGGTTTCTTGGTATGTTTGCTCTGTTTCATTCATTTATAAGCATACAAAATCATGCCTTATATAGCTACTATGTATTTTGTCACAAACTATTTTGCCCTTTTATATTTTTCCAACCAAGCCGAGAGGATATTTTCATGTGAACCAAGAATGTCATAAAAATAGCCTATTTAAGTTTTTTGGACAACGCTATTTGAAATTGACAATTGATGAAAGGAACCTATAACAACAACAACAATCCAGGTACATTCCACTTCTAGCAGGGCCTATGGGGGTCAAATAGTATATACCCCTTTCGCGATCAGTTCGAGAGGGTGTTTCCATATGACCAAAATGAGGGGGACTGCAACGAGAGCATGACCTCCACACCTCCATAGATGCAAATGGGCATTTGAATTTGGGCCAAACAACCTATTGGACTTTTTGGGCCTTCACTATTTTAAAATTTACGGTTGCTAGAAAAAGAAACCTATAACAACAGCAACAGCAACAGCAATATTGATACATTTCGCTTCTAGTAGTGTATGTGGGGTCAAGTAGTACATACTCTTTTCGTAGAATTTAGAGAGGGATAAAACCCTAATAGATTGGTGGAGAAACCCTCGTATTAGAGAAGGTAAAACTCACATCTACAATGTTATTATTGAACCCTTTATATAGGGTGTTACTAATATTTGGGGTGATAATTGATATCAAAATTATATATAAAAAAACCAATGTGTATTGGGTCAACAAACATCCTTTAATATTAAGAAACCGATGTTTTAGTGTCTTTAGACGTCATTTATTATATAATATTTCCTCATTGATTGAATTTTTTGCTATGAAAAACATTACTCAATAAAAGCTCAACATTTCTCGTTATTTCTCTTACAATAAAGACTTTTATTCAATCGAACTCATAATAACAAAATTGATATTTCTTTGCTAACTAATACCTTTAATGACATATCTTGAATTTTTTCTCTCTAAATATTCAGAGAAAAATAAAAATTTATGAAAAAATTCGCACCTTGAAAATATTCACAAAACTATTAAAAATTTACAGATAGGTCAGAGAAACACGGTCTCAGACCGCGATTCATTCAGAATAAGTGAAATTTGAAAGCAAGAAAAAAACACACGAAAGAAACGCGGTTTTAAACCGAATTTTATAATTAATTTTGGATAAAACGCGATTTCAAGCCGCGTTTATTTCGTTTTATTTTTTAATTAAAAAGTATATTTAAAAAAAAACAGAATGACACACAAGTTAAAACCGCGTTTCATTTGTCACCAACGCCATGTTGCTCTCAAGTCTCAGATCGACAAACCCTAATCGTCAGTGGCGGAGGCTTCGAGATCGGCAACCCCAATCTTAGATCGTCGGAGCCATGCCATGGTCGTCGAAGACCTCGTTAGCGGTGGAAGCTTTGAGGTCGGCAACCCCCAATCTCAAATCAAAGAGGAAGATTCGAGCTAGGCCACCTAGATCGAAGTGGAGGTTCGTCATCGAGGGAGGAGGTCGGGGATAGTAGCTTCGTCATTGCCTCTACCATTTTCAACGGAGCTTCTTCGAAAAGGAGCTTCGAGATCAGCAACCCTCAATCTCAACGGAGCTTCGTCGTCGCCTCCGCCATTGTCAACGGAGCTTCGTCGATGCCTCCACCCAAGTGCTTCTCTCCCCTTCGTAGGCCATAGTGGTGGAGCTTTCTGGTGGAGCGGTCGAGGGAGCAGGTCGGGGAGGAGGGCCAAGCCTCCGATTTCTAGTAGGGAGGCGGTCGGCTGGAGGAGGGCCGGACTGGAGAGCAGCAGGGCGTGGGCGAGGGCTTACAAATGAAACGCAGGTTAAAGCCGTGTTTCATTCATTTTTTTTAAATATACTTTTTAATTAAAAATAAAGCGTATTAAATGCGTTTTGAAACTGCGTTTTACCCAAAATTAATTATAAAACGCGGTTTCAAAAGCCGCGTTTCTTTCGTGTGTTTTTTCCACCTCTGGATTTCACTTATTATGAATGAAACGCTGTCTGAGATCGTGTTTCTCTGACCTTCCTGCAAATTTTAAATATTTTTGTAAATATTTCGAAGGTGCGAATTTTTCCATAAATTTTTATTTTTCTCTAAATATTTTGAAAAAAAAAAATCCACATGTCTTTTCTTGTTTAGCATACAATTTTATCAATGAAGTCCATTTTTTCGTACTAAACAATTAGGGCTTCTATATAACTCTCACCAAATATACGTATATTGACAAATTTGAAAAAAAAATTCCTCGTTGATTGTTTTTTTTTTTTTACAACAAAACATTACTCAATAAAAGCTTAATATTTGTCTATATTACTCTTACGTTTTAGGCTATTATTCCCAACAACTAATAATTACGAAATTGATATTTCCTTGCCAACTACGGAGTAATATATTTAATGACGTAATCTTGTTTACTTAAAATATGGTTTTAGAGCAAGCCCAACAACTCCTCTAAAAATTCTTTAAAATAGAGGAAAAAAATATCAAAATCTCTAAAAAATTTACACTTCAACTCCAACAGCTTCTCTATTTTACAAATTTCTCCATTTATTACATACTACATATACTCTCTATTTAACACAATTTCTAATTTAGTTATCCTTAAACTTTATGCAAATTGTGAAATAATTTCATACAACTAGATGAACATGAATTTTAAGTTAGGATTTTAAAAAACGTAAATGATTTTAATTGAAATATGAAGTTTATTACTTAAGCTTAACATAACTTAAAATGTCAACTATAGTATAAGTTTAACATTTACATATAACATGAGTTTTAACATAACTTAAAACTAACGTGTTTAAATTAAATATCGAGTTAATTGTAGCAAAATATTCAATTCAATTTAATTTAATTATAACAAATACTCCTAACTTAATTTTTGTATAAATATAACAAATTTGTCCAATTGTTGATGAATTACAATGAATTTACATTGGTATTGAGGAGAATTAAATTTTAGAGTTTTTGCCATCTTCCTCTAAATTTAGAGATTTTTTCTCTCTTTCCTAAGGTTTCTCTCTTTTTTTTTTTTTGGTTTAATTCCTAAGGTTTCTCTATTTTAGAGATAAGTATAAAGGAGTTGTTGGACCTAAAAAACTCATATTTTCTTTAAAATTTCCAACTTTCTCTATTTTACAAGAGTTGTTGGGGTTGCTCTTAGTGATGAAGCCTATTGTTTGTCGCTGTAAAAATTTGGCGAGTTCTAATATAATTCCCACCAAATATATAATGACAAATTTAAAATTTTCTTGTTTGATTTTTTTTTTTTGCGACAAATACACTACTCAGTAAAAGTTCAACATTTATTGTTATTGCTCTTACTTTTTAGACTATTATTATTCACACCAACTAAAATTGACAAAATTAATATTTCCTTGCTAACTAATATCTTTAGTGATGAAATCTTTTCTCGTTAAACACACATTCAGCGACAAAGTCCATTCTTCACCATTGTAAAAAATTCGTCGGTTTTGTATGATTTTAGCCAAACCTAAAACGACAAATTTGGGAATTCCTTGTTGATTGTACGTATTTTTTAGATGAAAGTATAATTGAATAAAAACTCTAACATTTCTCATTATTGCTTTTATGTTTTAGGCGACCACATTAGGGTCAAAATTAGTGATGAAGAGAAATTTTTTTCATTGAATGTTGCCTTTATCGAATGTTGAGAACTTGTATATTTTCCTAAGTGTTTTATACCATTTAATATGTATGTATTGTATGTATTTTATAAGTGTAACATGATTAGATGTTATGGGTTTAAGAGTACAGAACCAAGCTTGAGAGTTAGCTAAATAGGACTGGATTAAATTGAGCCTAAACCGGGTTTGATCTCCTAACCGGTTTAATTGCCAAGACTTGGGCTCTAGGCCCATAAAGCTCAAGACGTCGGCCTAGCCCTTGAAGCCTATTGCTTGGACGCCTGAGGAAACTCTCAGACTTGAAACGCTGCGTTGGCTCTTAGGGTTTCTCTATAAAAGTAGAGACTCCTCAGCTGGCCCATGTTGTCTGCTGCTTCTACTGTTCCTAGCTCTAGAGAGAGAGAGAGAGAGAGAGAGAGAGAGAGAGGGTGATTAGGGTTAGGGTTTGCTATTCAAGCTCTTCCCACTTTTGGCCGGTGAAGCTCTTCTTCTCCAGCGACTTCCAGCGTTGCTTGAAGGTCGAGAGTTCCTCTAGCGACCATCGACTACTCGGTGTTTGGTTTCTGTTCTCGGATCTGAGTCTGTATCCTCAGATATGATATTGTAGGGAGAAGTTCTTCTTCTTCTTGCTTGGTTTTGTGTTTTCATTTTTTTTGGTTTTTCATTTAGATGTTTACTTTGTACTTTCGGTTTTGCCCAATCTGTATTTTCTCCCTTGTTTGATATATATTTGATTAGGGCTGACTCTTGAGGCCTCGAGGACGTTGGATCGCGGATCCGAACCTCGTAAACAAATCTTGTGTTCTTCTTCCTTATCCTTTATCTTTAATTTGTTCTTGTTTTGTTCTTTCCAAAACCAAAATGGGTATTAGAGCGTGTGTTTTGTTACTAGCGCTTGGGTGTCCTTTTCTCAACCTTTTTGAGTCTTGATTGATCTCAGAGAGCGGAAACTGGCGTAGGAAGCAAGTGGGCCTAAATAGGGTGTATCGCTTGGTGTCATTCCCCTCTACGCGACGTAACAAGATTTTCTCTTTGTTTTTCAATTGGTTTTTTCTCTTGCATGTTATTGATTCTTTGAAAAACTTTGCTTCCGTCTTTGTTTTTGTGTTAAAACGATTTACCGCTTTAAATTCTTTATAATTCTTGCTAGTATCTTGCAAATATGTTTGATTTTGTTCGTTTGAAACCTTTCAATGACACTACTGACTTTGCTATGTGGCAGGTAAAAATGAAAGCTATACTTATGAATGAAAAGTGTTGGCTTGCAGTCACGAACAAGTTTCCATATGGAACTGATAAATAAAAGATCACGGAGACTGATCTTCAGGCTCACAGTGAGATTATGCTTCATCTCTCAAATGAAGTAGCACGACCAGTGTTCTAAATATCGGATATATCGGCCGATATATCGGCGATATATCGGGGATATTTAGAATCCGATACGATATCGGCATATCGGGTGAAAATATCGGGTCAATGCCGATATATCGGGTCAATATCGGTGATATATCGGGGATATTTAGAATTGCCAACTTTTGTAAGGCAACTTTAGCCTTTATGACCCGATATATCGGGTTAATATCGGCGATATATCGGGGATATTTAGAATCGCCAACTTATATAAGGTAACTTTAGCCTTTATGAATGAAGTTGTTTTTATTTTGTGAAGTTTATTTAGTAATTTTGTATTTTAAATATTCATTTTTCTTGTGTATGTTTACATTTTGAAGTATTAATATAATATTTATAATAGAAATTAATAAAATCGATAAATCCGATATATCCCGATATATCTCCGATATATCCCCGATATATCATTTTTACTCCTAACTGATACGACCCCGATACCCGATATTTAGAACCTTGAGCACGACATGTATTGGGTTATACATTAGCTAAGGAACTGTGGGATTCCCTAGAAGGTTTATATTTGGTAAATTCTCTCCCATCTCATGTGAACAATGCTTGCACTTTGGCTGTCAATGCAATCTTGATCATTTTCTGATTATAACTCAAGATTTGCAACGCTGTGGTGATAAACTTGATGAAACTCAGCTTTGTGTGCTTCTGTTGAATTCTCTACCTAGCCAATTTGATACTTTTAAGGATGTTGTTTAGTATGGTAAACTCTGCTTTGGTTAAGAAAGATATCATTGAATATGTGATTCAGAAAAATGAGTCCTTAAAGGTTTTTAAAACTGATAATGGTTCTAAATCTGAGCCTAAGACTGAAGCCAAGGATGAAGTCCTTACGGCTAAGTCCAAAGCTAAGGATAATAGGAGCAATAACAACAGGAAAAAAGATAAGCAAGGGTAGTCCAAATCTGACAATGGTTTTAAAAAGACTAATGGCTTTGATAAATCTAATATGGAGTGTAATTATTGTTCTAAAACTGGCCATTTTGAAAAAGACTGCTATAAAAAGAAAAGAGATGAGGAAAAGGTTGCCAAACAACATGTTGTGTCTGTTGTGTTTCACACCCACCCCTATTATACTCATGAAGTTCTTGCCTTACTTGTGAATGATGCATCTGATTGTTGGATACTTGACTCTGGATATACTATGCATGCTACTCATAATAAATCTTGGTTTTCTTATTTGAAATTGCTTGACGGTGGTGATGTTATGCTTGGTGACCGTTCTGTGTTAAAAATCAAAGGCATTGGTTTTATGGCTATGAAAATGCATGATGGTGTGATTAGGGTCATTATAGATGTTAGATGGGTTCCACAACTTAGAAGGAATCTCACGTTTGAAAGTACCTTGGAATCCCTGGACTGTGATATCAATAGCAGTCAAGGGATAAGGACTATCTCGAGGGATGGAAAGGTTCTGATTAAGTGTATTAAGAAGAATGACCTCTATGAGGTCCAAGCCACCCCTGAGATGAATTTCTCCTCTACATTAATTACCTAGCTCTGAGGCTTATATGTCTTTACCCGAGTCTGTTACATGACATAATAGACTAGGACATATAGGACATAAGAGTTTACATTATCTGTATAAGCATGGAATTTTAAATTCCAAATCGCTACCATTAATTTGTGTCATAATTTATTGATGGGTAAATAAACTAGGAAGAGTTTTAATAAGTCTTCTTATATTGCTAACCAACCTTTTGAGTATGTCCATTCAGATCTATGGGGTTGTGCACAGGTTGAATCCTCTTAGGGCAAAAAGTATTTCATGTCCTTGATTGACCACTACAACAAGAAAGTTTGGGTTTATTTGCTGAAGGCAAAAGATGAAGCCTTTGAAGTGTTCAAACATTGTATAACAAGTGTCCATATCGAAACTGGTCTCTTTGTCAAGTGCTGAAGACAAAAGATGAAGCCTTTTAGAGAAGGCAAGGTGCATATTGATCTCTACTGGGATGAGACATTCTTTGTGGGGTGAAGTTGTTATTACAACTGCTCACCTCATAAATAGAACTCCATCCTTTGCTATTGGTTTTAAAACTCCTTTTGAAATGTGGTATAATAAGAAACCCGACTTGAGCTATCTTAGACCTTTTGGTTGTGTTGCTTATTCTGAAAAGAGTGATGGTAAACTCAATCCTAGGTCTCAGAAATGTGTTTTGTTAGGATACCTTGAAGGTGTTATAGGTTATAAACTTCTTATTGTTCAACCTGGAGCTTATAAACCTATGATTAATAGAGATGTTGTTTTTGTTGAGGAAGAATTTCATTTTAAAAATGTATTCACTCCTTCTGTTGAGAAAACCTTGCAGGTGCCCACAAGATCATCTGCAACCCACTTCTATGTGCCAGATGGTCAAGCTGATGAGGAAGGCAATGCTCTTGATGGGGATGCTCAAGGATTTCCAGGGGATTCCTCTTGCACTGATGTTGATGACGTGCAACCTCCCAAATTGGGTGCGACCAGTGTTCTAAATATCGGATATATCGGCCGATATATCGTCGATATATCGGGGATATTTAGAATCTGATACGATATCGGCATATCGGGTGAAAATATCGGTCAACGTGATATATCGGGTCAATATCGGCGATATATCGGGTCAACGCCGATATATCGGGTCAATATCGGCGATATATCGGGTCAACGCCGATATATCGGGTCAATATCGGTGATATATCGGGGATATTTAGAATTGCCAACTTTTATAAGGCAACTTTAGCCTTTATGACTCGATATATCGGGTCAATATCGGCGATATATCGGGATATTTAGAATTGCCAACTTTGATAAGGTAATTTTAGCCTTTATGAATGAAGTTGTTTTTATTTTATGAAGTTTATTTGGTTATTTTGATTTTAAATATTAAATTTTCATGTGTATTTTTACATTTTAAAGTATAAATATAATATTTATAATTAAAAATTGATAACTCCCTCCCTTGATGAAAATCGGAAGAAAGTTTCAAAGACCTTGACAGGATGTCTGTGTCAAAGGTCTTCGAGCTTTAACAGTTGATGAAATCCAAAACCTGTTTTATATGTCCGAATATTATTTAGTATTATTATATACTTCCTTTATATTATATATATGTGTAGCTAATATTTCAGGAAGTATTTTCGAATTATTTCCTTCCTTGTGATGCGTGTTGAGAAGATTCAAATCGGAAAGATCGTGGCTTCAAAAGTTTCCAAGTTTAGAAGATCTTGAAGATGGCCATGATCTAGACTAGCCGTTGGAGAAGATTCCTGGCGCCGATTTATCTCAATATATATAAGGAAGATGAAGACAGAAGATATAAGGGTCGAACACAAGCTTTCATTCATTCAAGCAAGATCTGTCTTCCAAGTGTACTCTCTGCTAGCGCTCAAGAGTTTGTTGTTTCATTTCAAAGCGTTTGAGAGTTACCTGTGAGCTTATAGGATATATTCATTTATAGTGTTACTCGAGAGTTTGTAACTCGGGAAGTTGCACTAGGCTATTGATTTGTGAGAGTAAGAGGATTGTACTAGATAGTTGAGAGAGGTGGGGCTCTTCTAGATTGGTCTAGGACTCCAAGGGAACGTGAGTTGACTAGATTGCAATTGTATAGGAGAGAGGCTTCTCGGTGAGCTATTAGGATCCTAAGCTAAGCAAATCAATAAAGCCTTTTGAATCCTAGGGTTGTGGAAGAACCCTAGGCGGGGACGTAGGCCAAGTTCGTGCCGAACCTCGTAAACAATTACTCGTGTCCTTTATCTATTGCTTTGCCTTATTTCCGCACTTGGTTCGATTGTCTAACTTTGTGATTCAGGTTTAATCTCAAAGGGTTTTATACGAGCTCTAAAAGTCTTGAGACTTTCTGCGAAAAACGGGCATACTCTATTCAACCCCCCTTCTAGAGTATTTCTATATTACTCTGTTTTACATTATCGAACCTTCAATTGGTATCAGAGCTTTACTCACTGTTTTTTATCTAACAATCTTGTGAGTTTTCGATCATGTCTGGTGAAGCAAGCGGAGGATTTGTACAGGGAAGGTCCACGAGCAGACCACCACTCTTTGTAGGAAACAACTTTGTCCACTGGAGATCCTTGATGAAGATGTTTATTATAGATCAAGATCTGGAACTTTGGAACATTATAGAGAATGGTCCGAAGATTCCAGAGAAAGACGGACCAAATGGAACCAAAGTCGCAAAGAAGGAGTCTGAATACATCCAAGTAGATCTTGAACTCGTCTCCAAAAACTACAGGGCTATTAACTTACTTTATTGTGGTCTTAGCACTGATGAGTTTAACCATATTTCATCTTGTAGGTCAGCTAAAGAGATTTGGGACAAACTGGTCGTCACCTATGAAGGAACGAGCCAAGTGAAAGACACCAAGATCAGCATCTTCCTTCGAAAGTATGAGCTTTTCAAAATGAAGTCTGATGAGTCAATCAAGGCCATGTTCACACGATTCACAGAAATCACCAACAACCTTGACTCTTTCGGCAAGAGCTTTACCAACGTTGAGAAAGTGAGGAAGATACTGAGGTGCCTCCCAAAAGAGAAATGGGGTCCAAAAGTAACAGCTATAGAGGAAGCACAGGACCTCACCACTCTACCCCTTGATGACCTTCTTGGGAAGCTGATCACGCATGAGATGATCCTTAATGAAGACGATGGAGAACTTCCATCTAGCACTAAGAACTTGGCACTCAAGTCTAAAAAGGATGAGCCTAAAGATGGATCTGATTCCGAAGATGAGGATGACGATGAGGATGATCCTTTTGCTCTTATCACAAGAGGCCTTGCTCGAATTCTCAAAATGAAGAAGCAATTCAACAACAAGGATGGATCAGAGTCTTCAAAATTTCGAGGTAAGCCTCAATACAACAAGCATGAAAAGAAGACTAAACCGTTGTCTTGTTTTGAATGTGGTGAAACAGATCATCTTATGAAGGACTGCCCTCAAAAGACAAAGAGCCAGTCCAAGAAGGGTGACAAATGGAAAAAGAAAGCCATGGTGGCAACTTGGAGCGATTCTGACTCTGACTCCGATGATGAGAAGGCCAATATTTGTCTTATGGCTTCAGAAGAAGAATCCCACGATGAAAAGCTTGAAGCTACTGTAAGAGAACTTATGGCAAGTCCAAAAGAGGTATTATCGGAATTCCTTTCCAATATGATTGCCAATGAAGAGAAACTTATTGCCCATGCTAACATTCTTATTAAGAGAACTGTGTACCAGAAAAAAACTATTGAGGATCTGTCTATGAGGGTCAAAGGTCTTGAAGCTTCTTATTCAGGTCTTGACATTAAAGTCAAGACGCTTGACTCAGAGAAATCTGAACTTAAGCAAGATCTCTCCTCTCTAAGAAATGAGCATCATGACTTAGAGAAGGAGAAGATCTCCCTGAATAATAAGATTCAAGACCAACAGACAGCCCTCATAAGTTTTACTAAATCCAAAGGCACTCTTGATAGGATGTTGGGTGAGCAACAAAGTTCTCTAAACAAAAGTGGTATTGGTTACAATCCAAGGTTTTTAAAGAAACAACACATTACCACTTTTGTGAAGGCAAAAGGAAGCAGAACCTCTCCTATATGTCACCACTGTGCTAGAAAGAGACATGTAAAAGAGACCGGCCCTTATAGAAAAAAGGATCCATATATTATTCGCAATACATTTCCTGTTCATTTGAGAAAAGAACGGATAACACAAGTTTGGGTTCCAAAAGGCACTATTTTACCAAACATGGTTTACCCCAACAATGGATCCAAATTTGCTTATTGGTCTAGCCACAAAGGTTGATGTTTGTCTTGCAGGAGAACACCAAGGTGAAGGAACATAAATGGATCATTGATAATGGGTGCTCGAGGCATATGAGTGGAAAGAGTTCTCTCTTCCATGATCTAAAGGAGCAATCCACGGGAACAATCACTCTTGGTGACAAAGGAAAATGTGACATCATTGGTATTGGTAGTGTTGGAAGTGATTCCAGCCATAGTATTAAGAATGTCTATCTTGTTGATGGTTTAAAGTATAATTTGCTTAGCGTTTCTCAATTATGTGATAGTGGCAACAATGTCAGATTTAACAAGAAAAGATGTCTAGTGTGCAGAGAAGATACAGGTGAAGTTATATTGACCACATATCGTTACAACAATATATACGCTGTAAATGCTGATCAAGTGGCACAAGGAAGCTTAACCTGTCTAAAGGCTTTGACGGACGATCCAAAGCTCTGGCACAGGAGACTAGGTCATGTGAGTCCACATACACTACAGAAGCTTGTGTCCAAAGGGCTTGTAAGAGGGCTACCTGAGATGGACTTCAAAGGTATTGATATGTGCAATGCATGCACACGAGGTAAACAAACAGGTAGCTCCTTTAAACCCAAAAAGGTTGTAAGTTCTTCTAGACCCCTTGAACTTTTACAAATGGATTTATGTGGTCCTATGTGAGTCAAATCTCCCAATGGTAAAAAGTACATGCTAGTTGTTGTTGATGATTTTTCTAGATATACTTGGGTTGCATTTTTAAAAGAAAAATCAGAGGCCTTATTTGAGTTTTCAAAACTTTGTAAGGAGTTGCAAACTTTAAGAAATGAGCCCATAGTGTCAATTCGGAGTGATCATGGTAGGGAGTTTGATCAACTTCAGTTTGTTTTGTTTTGTGCTAAATATGGCATCTCCCATAACTTTTCTGCTCCTAGGACACCTCAACAAAACGGGATTGTGGAACGCAAGAACCGCATCTTAGAGGATATGGCCAGGACTATACTTTTAGAAAATGCATTACCTAAAACCTATTGGGCTGAAGCTTTTAACACAACTAACTACATTTTGAATCGTTGTCTTATTCGTTCTATCTTAAAGAAAAGTCCTTATGAACTTTTCAAACGCCGCAAACCACTTATATCTTATTTTAAACCCTTTGACTGTACTTGTTTTGTTCATAACAATGGAAAAGATAACCTTGGGAAATTTGATGCGCGTAGTGATGAAGGTATATTTCTTGGCTACTCCACGAGTAGCAAAGCTTATAGAATCTTCAATAAAAGGACCCAGTTAGTTGAAGAAAGTATACATGTTATTTTTTATGAATGCAATGATGGTGCTTTGAGTGAAAATGTTGCAGATATAGATCTTAACATCCATGCAGAGAACGAGGACGGTGATGATGCTGCTACCAAGAACACAGAGAAGAGGAACATGCAGGAACAGATTCTTAACACTGAAGAATTGGCCCAAGGTGTTGAAGATTCGTCCAAAGCCCTTGGTGTCCAATCCAACAGTGTTGAGACGTCAGAAACTGCTATAACTGAACCTAACAAGACCACGGAGTCAGATGTACCACAAGTCAATCCTACTGGTGTGACGAATCAAGGAGCTGAGACAAGCAAAAGGAAATTCAAATGCTCCTCATCACACTCATTAAAGGATATCATTTCTGACCCTACTTCTAGTGTTCAAACTCGTTCTAAACTTAAAGATCTTTGTGCTTTTCACGCGTTTGTCTCTCTTATTGAACCAAAGAAGGTAGATGAGGCACTTCAAGAGCCAGACTGGATCATTGCCATGCAAAGTGAGCTTAACGAATTTGAAAGGAACAAAGTCTGGACCCTGAAGCCTAGGCCAAAGCATCAATCAGTCATTGGAACACGATGGGTATTTCGAAACAAGCTAGATGAGAATGGTAAGATCGTGAGGAACAAGGCAAGACTTGTTGCTCAAGGCTACAATCAAGAGGAAGGTATTGACTACGAGGAGACCTTTGCTCCCGTAGCCAGGCTTGAAGCCATTCGCATTTTATTAGCATTTGCATCTTTTATGAGCATAAAGTTATATCAAATGGATGTCAAGTGTGCTTTTCTTAATGGTTTCTTAGAGGAAGAAGTTTATGTGGCTCAACCCCCAGGATTTGAAAGTCTGGAATTTCCCAATCACGTTTATAAACTTGACAAAGCGCTTTATGGTTTGAAACAAGCCCCAAGAGCTTGGTACGAGCGCTTGTCAAAATATCTTTTAGAAAATGATTTTAAAAGGGGGTTGATTGACAAGACTCTTTTTATCAAGACCAAAGGAAAGGACATTTTGGTTATTCAAATCTATGTTGATGATATATTATTTGGTGCTAATAACACATCTTTGTGCAAGGAATTTTCTGACATCATGTGCAACGAATTTGAGATGAGCTTGATGGGTGAACTCAACTTCTTTTTGGGATTACAAGTTCATCAATCCAAGAAAGGGATCTTTGTCAACCAAAGCAAGTACACTAAGGATCTCTTGAAGAAGTTCAAGATGGATCAATCCAAAGCAACCAAGACTCCCATGAGCTCAACATTATCTCTAGATCAAGACAAGACTGGGAAAAGTGTCAATCAAAAGGAGTATAGAGGAATGATTGGATCTTTATTATATCTCACGGCTAGCAGACCTGACATCATGTTTAGTGTTTGCATGTGTGCTAGGTTCAAGCTGATCCTAAAGAATCTCACCTCGTGGCTGTGAAGAGGATCTTTCGATATCTCAATGGCACTAAGGAGCTTGGACTATGGTACCCAAAGCAAAAGGATTTCACATTAATTGGATATTCTGATGCAGATTTTGCAGGGTATAAGGTGGATAGGAAGAGGCGAAGAGCACATCAGGATGTTGCCAATTCTTAGGAGCATCTTTGATAAGTTGGCACTCAAAGAAACAAAACTCAGTTGCTCTATCCACTGCAGAAGCCGAATACATTGCAGCTGGAGCCTGTTGCTCCCAAATCCTTTGGATAACTCAACAAATGCGAGATCTTGGCATCAACCTCAAAGGCATTCCCATTAAGTGTGACAATACAAGTGCCATCTCCATCACTAAAAATCCTGTTCTGCATTCAAGGACCAAACATATTGATGTAAGGCATCATTTCTTTAGAGACCATGTTGAAAAAGGTGATGTGTCCATTTCATTTATTTCAACTGATTATCAATGGGCTGACATTTTTACTAAGCCTTTGGCAGAGGACAGGTTCACCTTCATAAGGCGAGAGATAGGGATGCTTAACAAGGATGCACTTTCGTAGGGGGAGCACTCCCTTTACGAAAGATAAAATCTACTTTGTGTCAAGACCTTTGAGAATTATGTCAAGGTTTGTGAACTAATTGGTAGATCACATATATCGAATCACATATTTTTGGTTAATATCTTTCTAGATATTTAATCAATCTTATTTTTATCGGATTTCAAAATTGCCTATTTATGTTATATTTTCTTTCCGTTGAGATATTTTTATTTTTGGAACTAAATATTTCGGTTATTCAGTCCGATTTCAATGGTACAATTTGAATTTTAAATTGGAAACTTTTTCAAATTTTGGCAATGTTATGATTACCCCCCATTGGAACTCTAAACCCGTCCCATCACTCAATCATCCTTTCTCTCTACTTAAACCCAATCCTGTACCCGATTACATCACAAACTCAGAACTTATCCAAACCCTTTCACCTTCTCCTTCTTCAACCTCTCAACCTGTTCTAAGAAAACCCTAGCCGATTTCTTCCATGGCACCCAAAACAAAGAAAGCTTCCACACCCAAAAGACTTGGCGCCACCCCCAAGGGACGTCAGGTCACTGCCACCTCTCCCACACCTGAACCCACTCCTCAAGCCATTGTCCCAACTGTTGTCCAGAGCATCATTGCTGAAAGCACGGCCACTATTACCAAGGGCTCTCAAAAGCGCTCTGCTAAGAAGCCCCTCAGTGCGAAACAGAAAGGGAAAAAGAAGATCTCAGCTGAGGAGGTGGACGAGGAAGAGGAGGAAGATGATCTCGACGCTATTCTGGAAAGAGATGCTGCCAAGGAAGGCGAAGAGGAAGCCTTGAGGAAGAAAAAGGCCGAGGAGGAGGCCGAGCTTGCAAGGAAACTTACCGAGGAAGAAGCTGAGAGGATTCGGAAGGAAGCCGAAGCCGAGGAGGTTCCATCTGAAGAGGAGCCTGAGGAAGAGGATGAAGAGCAAGACGGATCTGGAGAAGACGAGGAAGCTGAAGGAGATGAAGCGGGGTCCGGTGAGGACTCGGGGTCTGAGGAAGAGGAGGAAGAATCTCCCTCTCCTTCTCCTCCTCCCCCGTCTCCAAAGAAGCGGAAAGCCCCCACTGCTGTCAAGCCTCCATCTCCCAAGCGCACCAGGAAGGGCACCCTCAGAAGCCTTGAGGCGCCTGTCAAGAAAGCCGCTCCAACGATTGCTCGCAGGAAGAATGCTGATCCACCTGCCTATATCCAGGTAAACCAATCCTTGCCCTCCTCTTGGTTTGAAAATGCTGAGACTGCTGGTAAGTGGGTAGATGAGTTTTGAACTCGTAGGATTTGCTGTTCTGATTTCTTGGATATTGAGTTCTTCGAAGCTTTGAAGCTACCTTGCATTGATCTTCTCAAAAAATCCCCAGCCTGGACCCTTCTCAATCTTGAAACCGTTTACTACCCCCAGCTTACCCGCCTGTTCTACATAAACCTAAAAGCCAAACACGACGCCAATGGTTGGTCTTTGGAATCTGTTGTCAAAGGGGTTAAAATCTCCTTCAACTCCAATGACTTTGCAGATTTCCTTGGCCTACCTAGCCCTTGTCCACCCTCTGAAGTACACCCCTCAAAAGAGAACTGCATCATCCTTGCCCGAGCCAAGTACCTCCTACCCGAAGCATCTAACAGCACCTCAAAGCAACTCACCCACTCATCTCTTACCCTTGAGGCAAAAATCATATTTAACATCATTGTTCGATGCCTCTTACCCCGTCTTAACTCTGGCTCGCTCCTTACTGACAATCCCATGGTCCTCCTTTACCGCATCTTCAATGGCCTTGATCTTGATCTGTCCAACACTATTTTAGGATCCATGGCTCACACAAGAAAAGCCAGGAAAGGAACCCCCCTCCCCTTTGCCACCCTTTTGACCCCACTCCTCAAAGCTTCTGGAATTGATTTCAAAAATGAAGAACAGCAGCGTCATATGGGTAAGTTCGACTCCAAGAGCCTTGAAAAGATTGGCATCACTCGGTCTCCCCAAGGGACCTTGAGTCTTGCCGCTCCTTCAAAAGTTCTTCCCACTGCTTCAGCCATTGATGAACGCATGGACAACCTGGAGTTGGGCTTGGAGGAAGTTCGCCTGGATATCAAGGAGCTGCACAAGGAGGTTATGACGGAGATGAGCGGGATAATCAAGATGCTGCAAGGTCTGTGGACGAGGCTCACTGATGATGCTCCGGATGACAAAGCCTAAACCCTACCCTACCCTATCCCATCCCTGAAATCTAATACATTGCTGGTTTTTTTTTTTGGAAACTTTTTCAAAACTTTTGGTGACTGGTTTACCTCCTCCCTTTGTTGAAAGACAAAAAGGGGGAGATGATCTGTTGTTGTTTAGACTTGAAAACCTTTCTGCTTGAAGGTCTTGGAAGACCTTGGTTTTTGATTTTTGGTTTTCGGTTGGATGGCCTTTTCATGCTTTAAAAATTTTTTGATCCAACATTTGTCTAACCCATGCAGGTACTTAGTCCGATTTCACTTATATTATTTATGCTTGACTAAGTTGCAGGGATGCACAGGTTTTGTCTTTCATCAAGGGGGAGATTGATAACTCCCTCCATTGATGAAAATCGGAAGAAAGTTTCAAAGACCTTGACAGGATGTCTGTGTCAAAGGTCTTGGAGCTTTAACAGTTGATGAAATCCAAAACCTGTTTTATATGTCCGAATATTATTTAGTATTATTATATACTTCCTTTATATTATATATATGTGTAGCTAATCTTTCAGGAAGTATTTTTGAATTATTTCCTTCCTTGTGATGCGTGTTGAGAAGATTCAAATCGGAAAGATCGTGGCTTCAAAAGTTTCCAAGTTTAGAAGATCTTGAAGATGGCCATGATCTAGACTAGCCATTGGAGAAGATTCCTGGCGCCGATTTATCTTAATATATAGAAGGAAGATGAAGACAGAAGATATAAGGATCGAACACAAGCTTTCATTCATTCAAGCAAGATCTGTCTTCCAAGTGTACTCTCTGCTAGCGCTCAAGAGTTTGTTGTTTCATTTCAAAGCGTTTGAGAGTTACCTGTGAGCTTATAGGATATATTCATTTATAGTGTTACTCGAGAGTTTGTAACTCGGGAAGTTGCACTAGGCTATTGATTTGTGAGAGTAAGAGGACTGTACTAGATAGCTGAGAGAGGTGGGGCTTTTCTAGATTGGTCTAGGACTCCAAGGGAACGTGAGTTGACTAGATTGCAATTGTATAGGAGAGAGGCTTCTAGGTGAGCTATTAGGATCCTAAGCTAAGCAAATCAATAAAGCCTTTTGAATCCTAGGGTTGTGGAAGAACCCTAGGCGGGGACGTAGGCCAAGTTCGTGTCGAACCTCGTAAACAATTACTCGTGTCCTTTATCTATTGCTTTACCTTATTTCCGCACTTGGTTCGATTGTCTAACTTTGTGATTTAGGTTTAATCTCAAAGAGTTTTATACGAGCTCCAAAAGTCTTGAGACTTTCTGCGAAAAACGGGCATACTCTATTCAACCCCCCTTCTAGAGTATTTCTATATTACTCTATTTTACATTATCGAACCTTCAAAAATTATCGAAATTGATAAATCCGATATATCCCGATATATCTCTGATATATCCCCGATATATCATTTTTATTCTTAACCGATACGACCCCGATACCCGATATTTAGAAACTTGGGTGCGACAACTCGAGATGAACCTTCTGAAGATGATTATGAGAATTAATGAAGTTGGTGATGATTCTATCTCTACTAGTTATAATGCTCCCCCCCCCCCCCCCCACCCAAATCCTAGTCTTTAGAACATTTTAATGTGTATGTCTGATGTGCATGTTGCTGGCTCTTCTAGCATTTCATCTCATGAAAGGCATGACTTAACAACATGGTTGTTAACCAGAGATAGATCTCCTAGAACTAAAATTCCAAATAAAAGGTTCATCAATAACATTGTTGAGTTTGCCTGTGTTGTTTCTGGTGTGGTTAATAGCTTTACCCATGAGAATTATGAGTAAGCTTTGAGATGTGCCCACTCTGCTGACTGGCAAAGGGCAATGTTTGAGGAAATTGAGTCCATGAGGGCCACCAAAGACTTGGACTCTTGTGAAGAAACTTGAGACTGCCAGGTTCATTGACAGTAAGTGAGTGTTCAAACTTTAAGAAGGTAACTCTAAGAGTGATCCCCCAATGTACAAAGCTACGCTTGTAGCCAAGGGGTTGACTGAAAGAGAATGTGAGGATTACAATGAGATTTTTGCACTTGTTGTGAAATATAAAACTCTGAGATTGTTACTTGCCATGACAGATGTTTATGACTTTTTTGAGTTAGAGCAAATGCATGTGAAAACGGCCTTCTTGCATGGGAACTTAAATGAGACTATATATATGAGACAACCAAAAGGTTTTGTTGATAAATCAAAATCTGACTTTGCATGTTTGCTTAAGAAGTCCATTTATGGTCTTAAACAATCTCCGAGGCAATGAAATATTAAGTTTGACACTTGTTTGAGGAGACAATTGGGTTTAAAGAGGAGTAAATTTGATATATACTTGCTTGTATTTTAAGAAACCCAATTCTGGTTTTGTGCTTTATGTTCTCTTATATGTTGATGATATTCTTTTGATTTCTAAATCATCTATTGATGTTGTCATTATTAAGAAGGAACTTGCAAAGTATTTTGATTTGAAGGATCTTGGCCCAGCCAAGAAGATACATGGAATTAAGATTGAGAGGGACAAAAAAAAAAGGGACTTCCTTCACTTAGGTGAAGGAGGCTGAAGGATCTAGCAGGAAGAAAGGTCGAGGACGGACCCGATGACTAATCCACAACCTAGGCATGGTTTGCCTGGAGCGGACTTAGAAAAATATAGGGGGCAATTGTTGAGAAATGTATATTTTCTTAAGTGTTTTAATTTATACCATTTAGTATGTATGTATTGTATAAGTGTAACATGATTATATGTTATGGGTTTAAGAGTAGAGAACCAAGCTTGGGAGTAGCTAAACCGGATTGGATTGAATTGAGCCTAAACCGGGTTTGATCTCCTATCCGGTTTAGTTGCCAAGACTTGGGTTGTCGGCCCTTAAAGCTCAAGATGTCGACCCAACCTTTTGAATCTTATTGCTTGGATGTCCGAGGGAACTCTCGGACTTGAAACATGCGTTGGCTCTTAAGGGCCGACACGTGTTGTCTGATGCTTCTACTGTTCCTAGCTCCAGAGAGAGAGAGAGAGAGAGAGAGAGAGACTGAGATGACGATTATGATTAGGGTTTGCTATTTAAGCTCTTTCCACTTCCGGCCGGTGACTTCTAGCGTTGCTTGAAGGTCAAGAGTTCCTCTAGCGACTAGCGACTACTCGGTGTTTGGGTTCTGTTCTCATATCTGAGTCTGTATCCATTGATCTGAGAGTATATTGAGAAGTTCTTCTTCTTCTTGCTTTCGTGTTTTCGTTTTTTTGGTTTTCACTTAGATCTTTACTTGTACTTTCGGCTTTGCCCAATCTGTATTTTTCTCCCTTGCTTGATAGTGGATTATGACTTACTCTTGAGGCCCCGGGGACTTAGGATCGTAGATCTGAATCTCCTAAACAAATATCGTGTTCTTCTTCCTTATCCTCTATCTATTGTTCTTGTTTTGTTTTTACCGAAATCAAAACGATTACGATCTTGCTTTTTATCGAGGAATATAGGTTTCTCGCTATCCATAAAAAATGAAAAAAGTTTCTCGCTAAAGCTCATACACAATTTAAGAGAAATAATTGTATTCATTGCGAAAGACTAAATTTAATAAAGAAAATAGATTTATCGCCAAAACTTTGGTAGTTAAGTAAGACATTTTGTTGTAGTAGATTTGGCAAACACAAGTAGGCCAATGGTGCACGTTGTTTTCAATGAGTTGACACATGAATAACTACACTAATGTGGCTTGCACCTGTTTTGAAGGGTACGTACTTTGTATTGATGTGGTAAGTGGAGTACGTTCACTCCGACCCTCTTAACCAGAGATATGGAACATGTAAAGTATCCTTAAAACATGTGAGAAGAGGGTGTTGAAAATTTGAAAAGATTGAATCTGAACAGAAGTAGGTTAAGGGGGGGTACTGAAATTCATTCATTCATTCATGTAGACTATGTAGTACGTACTGATGGATGTACATGAATCTGTAATGAGTCCTCCATAAATAAGCAATAATGAGAGTGTAAAAGTGTGTAAAGGGGAGGGAGACCAGATGGGGCACTGAATTAAATGCGTGGTAGACATCCACATGGAGTTGTTCCCCCCCATTCAACCTTTGCTTGTTGTCCAAAATCACCTTCCCTCCACTCCACTCCTTTCATGATCTGAGTTCCCACACCCAATCCCCCATTCCCCATTTCCATCCTCTCTTTGAGCTGTCATATCACTCCCACCGGATTCAGTTCCCGCTTCACACCTTTTTAATTAGGTAGTTTCAACTTTCAATCTATAAGGTGTTTTAATTTGCATATTAACCATATCTAAATTATGCCTGGTTTTGGTATGATTATTTTGGTCGCTTTGCCAGTTTCAATTTACCCTGCTACTGATCAATTTTAACCTTGAAGCTTTAACATTTATTAGATGGCTTTATAAAAGATGAGATAATATAAAATTTCTCATCTCATAGCAATAATCACTACAAGCGCTGACAAAAGAGCAAGCTATGGTGAGGTTTTTTTTTGGGGGGTTCAATTGGAGAGCTAATATATGTCTTATATTATTAATTAGGTACTTTATGTAGTAGGAGTAACCAAAGACTTTTTACAATTACTTGTCAAATCTTTTAACAGAAAAGGTAAAATAAAAAGATATGAACGAACTAGATTGACCAACAGACACATTGGCTAGCTTATCTGTCTCCTTATTTGTCGTACGGGAGACATGGTTCAATACTGTGCTAATGCAACTGGCCTGAACTAGTAATTTCTGGCAGCCTACAACTAAGAGTGCACATACGGCAATTGCAAGTTAAGCAATTGGACTGAATGTAACACCATTGGAATTTGTGATGTATGTTAATTAGGTATAACGTACTCTAAACTAGTACTTTCAAGGAATATATATAACTCAACACACATTTATATCACACCATGCAACTTATATATTGTCTACAAGGAATATCCTATCAAACAATGCAACCATGCATAAAAGAAGATCACCATTAACCTTTAAACATGAAAAGTGTAAATCATATGGATGCATGATGGAATCCACTTGCTTTTGTTAAAGAGAAGTGTGTGTATATATATAATCACTCAGGAAACCCATAGTAATTAGCTAGAGATGCATGCATGGCCAATGGCAGAACTGGGGTGTTCAAGAGTGCTACAACACCCCTAACCGGAAAAAAAAAACTTTTTTTTTTCAAATATTTAATATTTTAAGATAAATATAAGATCTTTAAACGATATTTAAAGCATAAGTATTGTCTAGCTCAAGTGATAAAAGGAAGAAGGAGAATCAAAAAGGTGTTGGTGTAAATCCCAATTTCTTCACCTTTTATTTGTTTTATTATATATATTACTAGTATAGATCACGTCCCGTGTACGGGGAATGCGTTAATCTAACTATAAATTATTTTTTCCTCTAAAAAATAATATAAATATAAATAAAATTAGTTCGACGGGTTATATATAATCTAAATATCTTTTAATTAGATTCTCTCAAAATATAAAAAAAAAATCACATTTATAAGGAACTACGTAAAATTTTTTTTTTCTAATCTATGGTTAATTAAATCTCATGTAATTTAATTAGATAGTTGATTTTTAAAAATATTTTAATATTCTTTTTTATTAAATATGTAGTATATACTTATTACATTAGTTTACTAAAATATATATGTACGGATGGATTGTGGCTACATATATGGCTATATAATATTTTAAATATTTATTTTTTCCTCAAAAAATAATATAGATAGATATAAAATAACAATTATTAAATGATTGATTTTGATATGAATAATTCTTTCCATCAAAAAATAATCTAAATATAAATAAAATATCACCTATCAATTATTGAATTTTTTTTCGAAATATTCATAATTAATTAAATAATTACGTAAATATTCAATGTTTGAAACTAATTACAGAAATATTCATTTTTTGCAGGTGGGACAGAAAAACGCGGGGCCAGACCGCGTTTTATGTATACAGCATGAGAGAGAATTGGCGCCCTGGAGGAAGTTTGAAATTTACAAAAGAAACGCGGTCTGGGACCGCGTTTCTCTTTTAAAATATAAGAAAATTAAAGAAAATAATACAGAAATCTATCTGGCACTAGAAACGCGGTCCCAGACCGCGTTTCTTGTGTTGGATGGGGACCCACTCGTCAGCTGTTGCTGACGCGGATGGGACAAATAGAGAAACGCGGTCCCAGACCGCGTTTCTCTTTTCAGTAAAAAAAAAAAACTGGTCAAAGGGGCATTGATTGTGGTGGTTGAACATTTAAACATAAAACGCGGTGGGGATCCGCGTTTTTGTTTAATAACCCTAAAAAACCGAAACCGCCTCTCTCTGCACTTCATCTTCTTCGTCTCTCTTCGTCCGCGACCACCTCTGTCCCTCTCCATCCCTCTCGCCATCGACCACCTCTCTTTTTTGTCTAATCCCCCTCCATCTTGACAGGTATTTCGCATCCCCTCCATCTTATTGCAGATTCGAGGTTAGTTTTTTTTTTTTTTTTTTCGGTTTTTTCTTGATAGATTAGGATATATGAGATGTTAATTCGAGTTTAGGGTTTTGTCTTTATGTAAATGCCTTGATAGTTGTGTGGTTGTGACAATAATTCGAATTTAGTGTGATTTCTCTATTAATTTGTATGTGGTTTGAAGAAATATGGATTAGGAGATGAGAGGTAGGGGTTAAAAAATGGGTTGGTAGTTGAATGTTTGTGGATATTGATTAATTAGCGATTATTATAGATCCGAAATCTTATGATAGTTGTAGATCCTAAATTGTGGGATAATTGCATGTTGAAACAATTACATTGTATGAATATTAGTTATATGTTATGTGGGATGAAATAAAAAGGGAGTATATTTGAAGTGACATGAAAGAATTAGATTGTATGAATATGGAAAAGATTAGGAAGTTTTGATTGAGAACATAATAAAATAATTGTATAATAATAGATTCTATATAAGAATTTGTTTTATAAAATAGTAGAATTTCATTAAGTTAAATATATATAGAGGAGAAAACGATGTAAATAATCGAATTTGATTGTTAAGTGAGTGTAGGTTAAATAATTTTGAAATGCATGATAAAAAAAATAGATTCAGTATGTAATTTATTTGTGATTCTGAACAAATTAAGTTCTTTGATTAGGGAGGCGAAAATGGCAATGCAAGTGAATCCCGGCCCGCTGGTGAATGAGGTTCTCCATAGACAACATCTTCACAGGTCAACTGATGTGTGGAATCGGGAGGAATATGTGAGTATTGTTTTCATGACGTATACAATTACATGAAACGTTATAAATAGATCAGATGCTTATGCTTGTGAGTTTAATATTTGTAGACGAATGGTGTGATCCAACATAGACTGCACTTGCGTAAGTTTGGGCGAGATCTAGTTCCAGACCATAGAGTCATGCAGTACATAAAGTCGACGGGGTTCGAATGCATCTACAAGCTTGGTTCCCAGTTTCAGTTAGACAACGAGCTAATAACGGCGCTCATAGAAAGATGGAGACCTGAGACCCACACCTTCCACTTCAATGTTGGGGAGGCCACTATCACGCTCCAAGATGTTTCAGTTATATTGGGGTTACGTGTTGATGCATGGTCTGGCAGTTACTGGATCTGCATGCTACGATTGGCCAACTCTCGCTGAAACATTGCTCGGGCAAAGACCCCCTCCAAATCAGATTAGGGGTTCGTCTGTGAAGGTGGCTTGGCTTCGACAACTACTATTAGTGCCCTTACCAGAAGATGCGGCGGAACATGCAGTGCAGTGCCAGGCTAGGGCGTACATTCTACTACTACTTGGAGGTGTCCTGTTCTCTGATAACAGTGGCGGTCAGGTGCAGTTACTGTACCTCCCACTGCTAATGGATTTGGAGGTTGCTAGCCAGTACAGCTGGGGCAGTGCAACACTGGCCTTCCTCTATCGACAACTTTGTAGAGCTTCAGAACGAGAGAAAGTTGAGATCGTAGGTCCCGTCATCTTATTGCAGGTATGACAACCGCTTCATTGTATGTTTTTTCTAATTATATAACTTGTTACTTAATTAACTTCACAACGACACCAGCTGTGGGCATGGGAGCGCATACCCATTGGACGACCACGCTGCATTGTCCCACTCGGTGAAGGTGAGGAACAAAATGCAGTTCGAAGGGCGAGAAGGCGAGAAGCTAGGAAGAAGACATGCTATGCTACCGAGCCTCCTCCATTTAGCTCTCGATTTGTAGATGGGGAGGACTCTTTAGCTTTGAGATGGCTTAATTGCTCATACTCCTACAATACTACCACGAAGACGTTGATGTACTACCGCGATGCATTCGATCGCCAAACTTCTGATCAGGTTAGTTAGTTTCTTTATTACTTTCCATCATCGTTTATGTTAGAATGACCAACAATCTTAAGGAAAGTGACATGCATTACTTTACAATCCAGTTTGTGTGGGAACCCTACTCCAGCGACGTGTTAGCTCACCTTGCACCCATTTGTAAGGAAGGTGAGAATATCTGACAATCTACCACACCTCTCATATGCTTCGAGATTGTAGAGGAGCACCACCCAGAGCGTGTTTGCTGCCAGTTTGGGGATGTGCAGGTGGTCCCCCCAGCACTACCATATGATGAGGTGTTGCACAAGATGGATCGAAGGGGAAAACCCCAGCACAACTGGACCGAAGTCCATGCAAAGTGGATCCAGTTGTGGAATGATCGAGAAAACTCTGTTCAGGCCGTAGCTGAGGTGGACGATGAGGACGAGGCTATTGCACAATATATGGCTTGGTACATACGTATCACAAGACGCCTCATTAGCCCACCTGCCAGTGCGCCGACGGGGGTTTATCAAGCAGTTGCTCCTGACTACCATATGATGGTGAGCTACACAACCAATCTTCACATATTTCACTTATTGAATGAAGTTAGACAACATCTCTCTACATATTCGACTTGTTAAATTAATTTGACTTGCTTTTCAGGGGAACTTTGTTATGGATGCCAGTGCTCGAGCTACCCAAACTGCAGAAGAGTCGCATAATTTCTACGACGCACATCAATACAACTCGATGATGGGAAAGCTGGATGAATATTGCAACTACATTCCATCGCAGGGAGCACAACTTCTAAGTCAAGTGACCTACAACCCCTCTCAAACACAACTTCTGACTGGACCCAGAGTGCAGCGACCCCCTCAACCAGAAATGCCACCAACAGGTTATGGAGTGTCCTCACAGCCAGAGATGCAGACACCGTCATCCATTTTCACTCTCCACGATGGCAAATGCCAGAGGGAAAATCTGATCATCTGCATCCATTCCCATTGCAATTAACACAACATGCTTGTACTTTCCATACAGATGGGTGCCATCGATCGATATCAAAGGACGACAGTGTGCAAAGCCAGCAATGGATGGTGCAAAAGCCCAGAATACACGACCAAATATCTTCTCATGTGGATTTGGGGAATCCATATGGCACCATTCAACCACTGTTCCCGGGTTTGTAGCTTGTAGCGCAGCCATGAACCTTGGCAACTCCGTGTACGACTCCTCCCAATCACCATAGATCTCTGCAATAGCTTTCTGCTTTGCCCTCCAGGCTTTCATGTACGAGACAGAAATCCCATACCTTGTAGTCAGATGCGAGAGAATAGTACTTGGTTTCGTGTCTTGATCCTTGCGAAGAAACCCAAGAATCTCACCTCTAATGAAACTGGAGGTGATGTTACGATTATCCAACTGCAAAACCTCTCCAACACAATTGGATGCATGAGGCCTACTATATTTGACGACCATCCACATATCAACAGTTCGATCAACATGACGAGCAGATAGTCGCCATGTGCATCCACAACTGTCCTTCCTGTCACAAACAACTGTGTACCATTCTGGACTCGCCTTCTTCGTCCTGTATGGCTTACTCATACGCACAGAATACTCGGTCAAATCACATTTCAGCTCCTCCAGCGAGTTGAACATCTGTCCCCGAAAAAACTGTCTTCCGTCATCTAATGGGACGTGTAAATTTAACCCTGGCCATGGAGTTGCTGTCATTGGATCAGCTTCAACTATATTCCAGTTCGGATTAGAGGCCTCTCCCCTAATCGCAGCCTCCCTAGTAGCATCATCGTCCTCTTCAGAATTATCCAAGTCATCTTCATGATCAACACCAAGACCATCCACATAGATCTCACTCAGTTGTTCAAACCCTTGTTGAGGTATGTTGCTATGCTCATTCATCCTATATTTTTATTAACAATAAGTTAGTTAATCAACAAATATTAACTTCAAAATCCTACAAGTTCAACAACTTATTCATAATAATAATGACAAGTTCATATAAATCAATATAATCCTCCAATAACCATAAAATTATTATACTCTTTAGCATATAATCTTACATCTTACTTACTATAAAGATTCAAAATACATCATACTCGCAATAATAACTACATAATCCTGCGATTTTTTTATTAAGAAATCAAAACACATAATCACTCCAAAGCACAAGCATGATAGACTAGATATTAAAGATTTCAAACATATTAATCATTCAATTTAGATCGAAAATAAATCTAATAAGAGAGTGAAACTAACCTTAATGAAATCTTCAGACAACAAGGTGAAAGTATTACCTAACCTTAATGAAATCTTCAACCGACACTATTTTGAGAGTTTCATGCGAGAGAAGCGAGCAAAGAGGAAGAGATGATGAATAGAAATGGAGGAAGTTCCGAGTGTGTGATGTATATACCAAAAAACGCGGACTGCCTCCGCGCTTTTATGTTAGATTCCCCTAACCTAGTAGGGGGAATCGTAGTAGAGACCTATGGACCAGAAAAACGCGGTCTAGCCCCGCGTTTTATTTGGAATTGCCCTAAAAGAACCTTTGACCAGTTTTTTTTTTTACTGAAAAGAGAAACGCGGTCCCAGACCGCGTTTCTCTATTTGTCCCATCCGCGTCAGCAACAGCTGACGAGTGGGTCCCCATCCAACACAAGAAACGCGGTCTGGGACCGCGTTTCTAGCGCCAGATAGATTTCTGTATTATTTTCTTTAATTTTCTTATATTTTAAAAGAGAAACGCGGTCTGGGACCGCGTTTCTTTTGTAAATTTCAAACTTTCTCCAGGGCGCCAATTCTCTCTCATGCTGTCTACATAAAACGCGGTCTGGCTCCGCGTTTTTCTGTCCCACCTGCAAAAAATGAATATTTCTGTAATTAGTTTCAAACATTGAATATTTACGTAATTATTTAATTAATTATGAATATTTCGAAAAAAAATTCTCAATTATTACACATTTATCTATTAATATTTTTGGTAAGTATGACTATGAAAATTAGTTTTATTAATTATTTTTATTATTACTAATATTACGTTTAATTATATTGATATAGTTTTTTCCTTATATAATATTTACTCTTTTATAAGATATTCCATCTATCCAATTATATGTGTTAATGGTAAAATAAAATAATTATTTTTATTAGATTTCCTTTTTGACGGGAGAAAGTTCTGCGAGGCGCGCTCACGCGCTGCCACGTAGGCAAATTCACTCACATGCCGCCACGTAGGCACCAATGCATAGATTATTCCTCACAATTAGTTCAACTGAAACTGTTATATTTAAATTGTACATATATTTAGCGTTTTCTTTCAATACTGCTTTGAAAGTATTTCTTCTTGATTTTTTTTTCTATATTTTTGTTTCTCTAAACTATTTAAATAAAAAAATTATCACAAATAGAAAATAATTTAGTGTTTTTATCAATATATATTTTTTAAAAATCTTCTTAATAGGTATACATACAAAATTATTTCACGAAATTTTTTTAGCACCCCGATTGAAATCCCGACTCCGCCACTTTGCATGACACCCCAACAATATTAATTAACGACACGTTAAGCAATCTTAAATGTACTTACGAGTTAAAATGATTCCAAATGCCCACATATTAAGCTAGCTAGAGTAAAAGAGTTAGAAGTTTTATCCTTGATTACACACTTAGTTCAAGCAGCATTACATCAATACACATTACCAAGTTGTTTAGGAGAAAATATAACTTATAAGGTATATCGTATGTGGTGGTTATGATCGATATTCGACAGAACTCTAACAAACGAATAATATCGATCAACAAACAAACAAGCAGATTATCAACACCATAAACGTACATATGCATAGACATGAACTTTGCAACCTGCGCGTCGAGTCGATCTCGCAGTCTAGCTTCTGTTCTTGCACTTCTCCATGGCTCTTGGTGCTATCAAAACGCAAACGCTTAGTACTATACACATTAAAAAAAGAAAAAGAAAAAGAAGAGGAGTTAATAAGTATAATTAAATCCATCAATGGAGTTAGGCATGTTAATTAAGTACTACGTATGTTACATGTTAAAAGGTACTCAAGCCTAACAAGTTGTGTTAATTAGTTGGTTCAAACCATGTTATTCGTTGGATATACAAAACTTTAGGGGTTTTGCCAGTTGTATTTACATCGCCGAAAAGGGATTATATGGAATTTTTTATTTTAAAAAGGGAATAAAATCATAACCCTCGATTTGAAAAAAAGATACTGATGGAACCCATCAAACTATAGGAAAAATTACAGAAAATCACCCCTTAAATATGAGTGTTTTCATTTAACCAGCCTCTAAATTCAAAATTATAGAAAACCACCCTTTCAATGGTGTTTACTTACAACTCACCACCCTTTATTTGTTTTTGTTAATTTATTATTAAATATATTATATTTTAATATTTTAAACTTAAATTTGATTATAAATATAGTCAAATTTTGAATTTAAGGGTTTGATTATATTTTAGGGATAATTTTATTTATTTTTAAAAAACAATAATAAATATAGGCTGCAATTATTATCTTAATAATTATATTTAAGTTATATGATTAATCGATAATCTAATTTTTTAAACTTTAGGGAAATTTAAAGAAAAAAGTTATTCAATAACAAATAAAATGGATCAAACTCATATTTTTAGTTGAAAATTATTAATTATTAATTATTTTTTAAAAATAAATAAAATGATCACTAAAATATAATCGAGCCTTTAAATTCAAAATTTGAATATATTTATAATTAAATTTGAGTTTAAAGATATTAAAATAGTAATATATTTAATGATAGATTAAAGAAAATAAGGGGTGGTGAGTTGTAAATAAAGATTATTTAAAAGGTAGTTTTCTATAATTTTAAATTTAAGGGGTGGTTAAGTGAAAATAGTCATATTTAAAGGGTGGTTTTCTATAAATTTCCCTTTATATGTAAGTCCACCCAAACAGAACAGCATCGGCAATATGTGCACCTTGGGCCCACCTGTCGACTGATCGATCATTTTAATAAAAATACAGTAACTAATTACTGCCATCAATATGAAAAAATAATCCAAACCGATGGATATATATTTGTTATAGATCACCCTCCTGACAACTTTGACTAGATATGCAATAAATCCTTTGTTGTTAGAAGATCGACACATACATATGCATGCCTTTAAAGGTAAGCAATATATGTATACGTTCTTATCATACATTAGGTAAATTAATTAATCTTTCATCTACAAATATATATAGGTAGGTAGATATATACGTTCAGATCAATCATATATGCATATAATATATATACACAGTTGATTTTAAAAGTAACGATCGAGTACGTTCGATAGATAGATGGATTGATACTAACCAAGTCCGATGGCCTCCTTCCCCTTCATGATGCGCAACCTCTTGCATGATTCGACGAACATCCTGTCAAGCCCAAAGACATAGATATATATAGATGGATGAGCTCAATAATATATGCATATATAGATATATAGACAATCGATATGATTAATGCGCGCAGTGAAGGACACATCTAGTGTAGGTGTAGAAAGACATTGGGAAATCGAACAACTTACTCCCATGGAACATCTCCGACAAGCATCCAGTCCCCATCCTTGTCCTCATATGAAGGAACGTAGTCGGAGCTGTTGAGAAGATCCATCAACTTGCTCTCGTTCATGAAATCAATCATCCCATCCGATTCATACTTTCCTAATTCAAATTAATTAAGCATCAATCACCGTACATGACTGACTAAATGGAATCATATCAAATCATACATACCATTACCACATGACACATTCACACACACATATATATATATATATATATTTGAATAATATGGATCGATGATAGACAGGCTATATCTTACCGATGGTGAAGGAGCTGAACATCTTGGCCAAGGCATGAGACAGATGTTGATAGCTTTGGTAGATGTTCAAGTCCACCTTTCTAAGATAAGGTGCACCATCCATGCTAACCTTCACCAGCCTTCCTCCATTCCCCTTTTCACTAGTCTCTTCCTCCTTGGCCTTGCTGCTGCCCTTTTGGACGGTCAGGATGTTCTTTCGGAACGATCTCACCGGTGGCCATCCCACTACTTGTGTCCTACGTACGTACATGTTTTCATTTCATTCTTCACACTTCTATATTCCGACCATCTATACATATATACCCTTCTTCCTTTAATTGCTTTTAATACTTTCATTTCTTTTTGAAAATGAAAAAAATAAATATTTCTTCATGTCAATATTCAATAGCTATCCCTCTACCAATAATTTAATCGATATTGTCCGAGGACTCTTGCTTTCGTGCATATGTTATATATATACCTTCACATACATTATAATATATGACATTTAATGTAAAATTTGCTTAGAATTTAAGATTAATTTCTCCTATATATGTATAATATAATTTTGGTTCTAAAAGAGGAGAAAATAAAATATATAAAAAAAAATTGAAGAAGAAATTAATTAGTTTGATTGTTTACTTGGATGGAGGCTTAACAGAATCAGCAGTAACCTCCTTAGGCAAGCTTTTGTTAGCTCCCTTTGAGATTCCTGAGAGGTTGAGCTTGAGATCATCTGCGGCCTCGGTCTCGGAGAAGCCTCTCTTGCCACCAGCAGCCTTGGCGGCTGCCGCCACCTCAGGACCACCGCAGCCACCCCCAGGGAGGCCCAGGCAAAGCTCAGTCTCGTCGCCTCTGCGGACACTCAGCACCATGGGCATGTTTACTGTTGTTCCCATTTCATATATGCAAACCTTTTTTTTTTTTTTTGCCTTCAAATCTCTCCTTTTGTTATCTCTTTCAAGCCTTTCTCTCTCTACCTTTGTTTGTGGTGGGTTATTTATTATTTCTTCTTTTTGTATGAGTGTCAAATAATTAATACAATTTGGGACGTGTTTCAATATACCTGTAGGTTGTGCTTCTTCTTTGGTGTTGCCTAGAGTCATGATAAAATCCGGTTGATTGGTCAGGTTCGGATTTCTTTATGCATAGCTAATTTTCGAGTCGATTTTGTAATTTTATGTCACATGTTAATAATTAAAATATTCAGAACCATATCATTAATTTGCTATACACATTTTTTTTCAATATCAAAAATTCTATAAAATATCATCTTTTTAGTTATTTTTTTAATTTTGTACTTGTCATTCGAAATTATTAAAAAAATTAATTAAAAAGTATGTATTTTGTACTACATTCTTTTAGAAATAGATTTTTTTTTTTTTTGAACTGGTAAATATATATAAGATGGGTGTAACCAAGTTACAAAAACACGCAGACCATACAATGGGTCCCGTGGAAAAATACATGTGCGGTATACCTCTCAAAAGTCTCTCCCAGAAGACAACACCCCAAAAAATTGCCTATCACCATCCTATACTCTATACATCAAACCTCCAACTCTAGCTAAACCAGTAGCCTCCTCACCCAGGTTTTCTCCAACCTGGACTTGCATTTGCATTTGATCGATATCCTATTCTTGCAAGCTTTGATAATCTCCATAGCACACTCTGTCGGGCGACACTGTTCCCCCATAAAGATCGACCTGTTACGAGCCCTCCAAGTCATGTAGACAAGCGCACACAACACTAGCAGCTTGCCCTGAAACAAGGCCCCTTTTCTGGTCTCTTCTGGCTCTCCTTCAAACCATTGTAGCCACTCATGGAGAGTGCAGAACCTCACTCCCACGCCTAGCCAATTGAACACCCTGTTCTGTATTTCCTTCACCACTCTGCAACCAAACCAAAGGTGATCTTCAGTTTCTTCCTCTTCCTTGCAAAGTGCACACCAAGCGGCATCAGGTCCCATCCAGTGCTTAATGATGCGCCCAGTTTGAAGCCTCTTCCTTGCTGCAAGCCAAGTGATGAAGGACCATTTCTACACCCTCGTGGTTGATGAGCACGAGGGTGTAGAAATAGATTTCGTTTGACTTTTTGACACGTTTTTCAAGGAACTAAAAACTATTATAAAATATTAACTTTTTGAATAATTTTTTTTAAGAATATGATATTTATTATTAATAAGTATTTATATTATATTAAAAAATTACAAAAAATGATATTTTATATAATTTTTAGCTCCTTAAAACACGTGTAAAAAAATCAAACGATATCTATTTATAACGAAGGTAGTATCATTTTGTATTGATTAAAAAAATGTGCCTCTCTTTATCAAAATGGAGGTAGTATAAGTTTAGAATTCCAATCCAAATATATATATTATTACTATTCTTATGACCCGTGACCTCGGCAAAAAATGGATCTACAAGGGGGCCCTGCACGGTGTATGTTTTAGTATATCATTAACTAGTGTAGATCCCGTCCCGTGTACGGAGAATGTGTTAATCTAAATATAAATTATTTTTGCCCTCAAAAAATATTATAGATAGATATAAAATAACAATTATTAAATGATTGATCGATTTTGATATGAATAATTATTTCCACCAAAAAATAATCTAAATCTAAATAAAATAGCACCTATCAAATATTACATATTTATCTATTAATATTTTTGGTAAGTATGACTATGAAAATTAGTTTTATTAATTATTTTTATTATTATTACTACTACGTTTAATTATATTGATATAGTTTTTTCCTTATATAATATTCACTCTTTTATAAGATATTTCATCTACCCAATATATATATGTGTTAATGGTAAAATAAAATAATTATTTTTTATTAGATTTCCTTTTTGACGGGAGAAAGCTTTGCGAGACGCACTCACGCGTGGCGGCACGTAGGCAGATTCACTCACGCGCCACCATGCAGGCACCAATGCATCAGTTTTAGTATATGTATATAGATGTATTATTATTTTTATTATTAATTTATGAAGGTTAAAAATAGTTTACTTAAAATCGTTATATGAAAGTTTACCATTATCATAAATTAAATTAAGGTTAAATTTAGTTTAAAACCGGCTTTATTAGAAGACATATATTTATATCTTATTAAAACCGATCAATCTAACAATAACAACAACAACAACAACAACAACAACAACAACAACAACACAGTAAATCACGCGATTAAGCGGGGTCTGGGGGCACTCATACCCTGACCAGGTCGAGAGAGTGTTTCCGAAAGACCCATAACAACACGGAACAAGGACCACAAGACTGCAGAAGGTAGAAGTACAGTAAAGAAGCTAAAAAGGAGGCACAGACAAAAGGACATAATAACAGAGCCTAAAATACTAAACATCGGCATCTCGTATACACCTCCTCCAATGGTCCCTATCTAAAACCATATCTTCCGAAAGATTCAGAAGATTTAGGTCATGGCAGATGACCTCCATCCAGCTCTTCTTAGGTCTACCTCTCCCCCTGCGGCTAACTCCAAGATCCAAGTTCTCACATCTACGAACTGTAGCCGATAGAGGCCTCCTACGAACGTGTCCAAACTTTCGTAGTCTAGACTCCCTCAGTTTGTCCACAATGCACGCAACACCAACCTTGCTCCTAATGTCAACATTTCTGATTCTGTCAAGTTTCGTTTGCCCACTCATCCAACGTAGCATCCTCATCTCAGCTACTGCTACCTTCCGTTCTTGAGCTTTCATAATAGGCCAGCACTCAGAGGCATACAGAAGGGTTGGTCTATCCACCACCTTATAGAACTTCCCTTTCAGTTTAGCTGGGATTTTCTTGTCACATAGCTTTGCCAATGCTCTTCTCCTTAGCCACCCCGCCTATATTCGATGCTTAATATCTCTATCAATACCCCCATTGCTTTGGACGAACGATCCTAAGTATTTGAAATACTCTCTTCTGGGGACTAGAACATCCCCCAAATAAACCTCGGACTCCGGTTATCTGCCCTCTGCAAAACAGAACTGGACATATTCAATCTTAGTTTTACTCAATCTGAAACCCTGAGACTCCATCACCCCTCTCCATTTTTCAAGCCTACGCTCCAAACCTTATCGAGTGTTGTCCACAAGAACAATGTCGTCTACAAACAACATACACCACGGAACCTCTTTTTGCAGCGGAGCGGAAAGGGAATCCATGACAAGAGTGAACAAAAGCGAACTGAGAGTTGAACCCTGATGAAGCCCCACTCGGATATGGAAGAACTCTGAATCACCACTCGTCGTTCTGACACTAGTCAAAGAATCATCATACATATCTCTGATCACCCTGATATATGTTCCCGACACTCCCTTATTTGCCAAGCATCTCCATAACAGCGCCCTCAGAATTTTGTCATAAGCCTTTTCTATATCAATGAAGGCCATATGCATATTTTTCTTCCTGTCCCTGTGCAACTCGATCAAACACATTAGCACGTGAATAGCTTCAACTGCTGATCTACCAGGCATGAACCTAAATTGGTTTTCAGACACCTGCACCAAACTCCTGAGTCTCACCTCGACCACTCTCTCCCATAATTTCATCGTGTGGCTCAAAAGCTTGATTTCTCTGTAGTTATTGCAACACTGAACATCACCCTTGTTCTTGTAGACTGGGACCAACTTACTATGTCTCCCGTCCGCTGGCATCTTAGCTGAATCGAGGATAGCATTGAAAAGAGATGTTAGCCATACCAAATATTTGGCCCCCAGCCATTTCCACACATCCCCCGGAATATCATCTGGACCAAAAGCTCTATGGTTCTTAGACCTACAAAAAGCTCCCTTAACCTCTTCTATTGATATGCACCTGTAGAAGCCGTAGTCGATACGTTCTGGAAGACTGGAACTCTGATATGAAGTCTTGAAATCCTCGTTGAGCAATTCTGAGAAGTACCTCTGCCATCTTCCCTTAATTTGCTGATCATCAACCAACACTAGTTTGATAGCATGCATTTAGGTAGGCATAACAGGTTGCATTTAGCTTAGTTACGATGCATATTATGCATGATTTAAGTAGAATTTGCATATTTGTTCTCTACGTTGGTGGAGTCGGAATCTACACGTTTTTATTGATTATTTTAGGTAATGGTGGATCCGAGGAGGAGACATGAGAGTTGATAACGCATTGGATGAAAATGTCTAGTTGATCGAAGAAGCTTACATGAAGATCGCAAGGGGTCCTGAGAAGAAGAAGCGAGCCTAAACGAAGAACAAGTCTGCAGAAGTTGTCGCCAGACATGCTGAACTTATTTTTCACTTTTTGGAGGCCTCGGTTATCTGATCAACTATTATGACCATCCGTTGGAAAGCTCTTTCAGAGAGCTACAACTTTGTTGTTGACGTCGAGAGCTGATTCAAAGTAGAATTTTTGTAAAAGACCATTGCAGCGGGCGCAGCACATATGCCGCGGCCGCAGCACATCAATTTGCCGCGGCCGCCGCATTTGCCCAGAGCGCCGCGTTTCATTTAATTAAAACCCTAGTTTTGCTAGTTTGTTTAGTGGCCGACTTGGACTCATTATAAGGCCGATTTATGTTAGTTTTTTAGTGACTTTTATTCTATTCTACGTTCTATCAGACAATTAGAGAGAGAGCGATGTTCGCCATGAGCGACTAAACTCTCTTCGTTCTACTTGCAATTTGAAGCTTTATTTAGATCGATTGTGAGTTTCTGAATCTTGTTCCTAAATTCCTTGATTGAATGCTTCAACTTCTTTGTGCTTGATTGTTTATTGTTTTGTTCTATCTTGTCTGGCCAACTAGTTTGATCAATTCAATTGCTAGGGTTTTGTAGATTCCTGATTGCGAACCTTAACCCAAGTAGCAAACTTATCCCTTTAGGGCTGATTGAACTAATTGGATGGGTAGGAAGTTGGATGTGTTGTTAAATCCCTCTTTAGGGACTGCAAATACCTTGGCTAATCTCTGAACTTAAAGCTATCAATTGGGTTAAATCCTTCTTTAGGGACTGTTCGATTGATAAGGGTTTCTAGGACTGATTGGACTAGTAACTATATTAGGTCGGGACAAGGGCATTCATAGGAAGACTAAAAGGACAAGAGAAAGTTATAATATCAATTCAACCAAATAAAGTGGATAGTTGTAGGTAGATCGATCTTCTCTAAATTGTTTTTGCATCAATCTGTTTATAGTTTATTTTGTTTTCTTTCTTGTTTCAATCACCCAAAAACCCCCCTTTCACTAATTGGTAAATACAAATTGCTGAGAAATACTTGATTATCTGTGGGATCGACCTCTTGCTTACTTGCTATACTAGTTTGTAGGTTTGAGTTTTATTTTGATATGGTTTATGCGACTAAAAATCGTCCATCACTTGCCCTCCCTCATCCTTGACGCATATCACACTGTCAATATCTCCGCTCAACCTCTCTCTGTGACGAGGAAGGCGAAAGATAACCCGTTCCCCTCCCTTCTCGTCCAAAGCCTTGTACAAGCTCTCGAAGGCTTTATCCTTAGCCTTTGAGAATATGATAAAAAATTAGTTTCTAATCCATGACCTAGTTAGTTTCTCTCCTAATTCATCCGTCTCCCTCCTTCTAGACGCCAAGCAGACAAAGAAGGGAAGTGGGGGTTGATCTTCGATTGCATATCCGGAAGAGGAGAAGAAGATGGCGGGCTCACTACATTGACATCCCGAATATGGCAGAGATGATGACAGATCGATGATGAGATCAATGAAGATATGAGGCGAAGACAAGATTGTTGTGCAGATTTGAGGCGAAGACGATGGCATCTTTTGTTCGCTTGAAGTTTTAGTTTGTTGGCAAACTCCTCCACTACCTCGGGCTCGCTGTTTCAGATCTGGTTCTCTCCATAACCATACCGTTCTTGGTGAAGGAGACGAAAACTGGAAGGAGGCGGAAGTCCTCTCCATAACCATACCCTTTCTCGGAAGTGTTGGACTTCACCCCCATTTAGGTCAAAGTTGGAGACGGAGAAATTCGTCATGAACACTGCTTTTGTACAATATCTTACCTTAGTTGTTACCCATATCTTATTTGTTAAGATTAAATATTATATGTAAAGATTCTCTATTAGGATAAAATTATATGTGTAAATGTAATACGGTATATATACTCAAGGAGATCAATGAAATTCATCATCTTTTACCCTTCAAAATCTGTTCATAGTATCAGGTTTATTCAAGATCCTCTAAAAACCCTATCTTTGCTACCTACCGTGGGTTTCCATGACCGCTCTTCCCATAACCCTCATGCCTTCCTATCCCTACTACCTTCATCCTTCCGATCACCCGGGTCTCTCTATTTGCCCGGTGATTCTCAAAGGAGACAATTACCAAGAATGGACCATTGCTATGAAAAACGCCTTCTCTGCTAAGCGCAAAGATGGTTTCATTGATGGTTCAATTACTCACCTGCTGCAGCCTCTGCCGATCATTAGTACTGGCGAACAGTTAACGCCATGCTCATCGGATGGATCACCTAATCTATTGAGCCTTCTCTACGCTCTACTGTCATCTATTTCTCCATTGTCAAAGAGCTCTGGGATGATCTATCTCAGCGCCTCTCCATTGGCAATGGTCCTTACATTCTTCAAATGCGATCTGAAATTGCTCGTTGTCGATAAGATGGCCAGTCCATTGCCACCTACTATAGGTGTCTTGATAAGATATGGAAGGAACTTGACATTCATCTTGCTCCTCGGGTGTGTACTTGCGGCAATCATGTCAAAGAACGTGATGAAGAACGGACGCATCAATTCCTGATGGGTCTTGATGATCTTGGTTATGGTACTCTTCGATCCACTATTATGGCTCAAGACACTCTTCCCAGCCTCAACAAAATGTACTCCCTCGTTGTGCAAGAGGAACGCATGCTCTTAATGCACACCAGTCCTCAGGTATCGTCAACAAGTACTCCCTCGCCAATCCTCAGGTATCGTCAACAAGTAATCTCTTTTATATGTTCACTGCAATAAATCAGGGCATGATAGCTCGTCATTTTTCAAAATTATTGGCTACCCGAATTGGTGGAATAATGGTCGAGGAGCGGCTGATCCCGTCACTGGTGCTCCTCCGCCTCGAACTAAACCTTCTGCAGCCCTAATTCGGGCACTGGAAAGGGTTAGGGCAAGACGACTTCTGCTGCTGTCAACGCTGACTTCGCCCTCTCCCCCTCATCTGCTAGCTCTCAACACATCACCGCTTCTGTTCACGATGGTATTACGATCTCCAATGAACAGTGGGATCGTATGTTGGATATGTTTCAGAATTCAATACCAAATCTAGGAGTGACACTTTAGCAGGTACTATTTCTCATCCTTGGATTCTTAATAGTGGCGCTTCAATCCACATGACCGGTGATCGTCGGTTGCTTCGGGATGTTCATACTATTGATGACTGTACAATCAAGTATCCCGATGGCTCTATTGCTTCTGCAAACCAGGCTGGCTCGATTACCCTTTGTGTGTCTTTTGAAGTTACTGCACTATTTGTTCCAGGGCTTACTTGTCATTTATTAAGCTTTGGATGATTAACTAAGGATTTGCGATGTGTGGCTACATGAACTGATAAGCTTTGTGTGATACAAGATCGCACTACGAGGACGCTGATTGGAGCCGGTGATGTTCGAAATAGGATCTACTAGTTGTGTTGGGCTCCACCAACCCAGCTGCTTGTTACTCATGGTCTTGTGTGTCATGCTACACAAGTCGAGCCATCCCTCTTATGGCATCAACGTCTCGGGCATCCATCTTTTTCATTACTTTCTTCCCTTCCAAACACTAGTAGTAATTCATTTCTTGTTAGTTTCTCGAATGCGTCAGCACCTTTTGATTTAATTGATTGCGATATTTGGGGCCATTATCGTGTGCCATCCTCTTCTGGTGCTTCTTATTTTTTAACTATAGTCGATGATCGACTTCTCTAGAGCTACTTGGGTCTATCTCAAGACTCATAAATCGAAAGTCTCTAGACTCCTCAAACAGTTTTGTAGCCTTACTGTTACTCAATTTCACAAAACGATTAAGTGTGTTCCTAGTGAGAATGGATTTATATTTCTTGCTTTGCGCTCTTTCTTTGCAGATCATGGCATATTGTTCGAGTCCTCCTGTATTGCCACACCTCAACAAAATGGTCCGGTAGAGCGCAAACATCGCCACATTCTTAATGTGGCTCGAACATTAATGTTTCAAGGCAAATTACCCATTAAGTTGTGGGGGGAGTGCACTCTTACGACTTGTTTCCTCATCAATCGCACCCCCTCTTCGATTCTTAAAGGTAAAACCCCCTATAAGTGTCTCTTTAACAAACCACCTGACTACACCCATCTTTGTGTCTTTGGGTATCTTTGTTACGCCTCAATACCTCATTCATTCCCTGCTCTACAAATTCCCCCCTGCAACAAGAGATGTCTTTTTCTTGGGTATCCGTTTGGTCAAAAAGGTTGGCGCCTCTACGATCTTGATACTCAGCACATATTTGTCTCTCGTGATGTCTCTTTTTATGAGGACGTCTTTCCATATCCTCAAGCCACGCCTCAAATCTCGGCACCTCCCATATACCCCTACCCCGCTACCCATAACACACCATCCCTACCTCAAGAGCCTTCCGAAACTGAGCTTGCACCTCCACAGCCTCCATCTCCGCCTCTTCCTCGCATGACCACTCGCACCCACACACCCTCGGTGTTACTATGGGATTATGTATGTCGCGCCATACTATCCGCAAGGTTGATCCTATTTTGACCTCTCCATCTTCAGTCACGTTGTCAAGTACGCCTTATCCCTTATCTAATTATGTTGATTCACATGCTTTTACTCTCTCCATAATAGCTTCCTGGCTTCTATTAGTGCACATCTGGAACCGGTGACATTTCGCAAAGCTTTTCGTCATCAGCATTGGCGGGATGTTATGCGTTCTGAAATAGACGCTCTTCATCGCAATGATACCTGAGAGATCACTAATTTCCCTCTTCACAAGAAGGCTATTGGTTGTAAGTGGGTTTTTAGAGTCAAGTATAACTCGGATGGTAGCGTCGAGCGTCACAAACCTTGCCTTGTGGCCCTTGGAAATAGGCAGATTGAGGGCACTGACTACTCTGAAACTTTTGCTCCGGTTGCTAAATTGGTGTCTGTTAAGGTTGTTCTTAGAGTTGCCTCTATTGAGGATTGGGAACTTCATCAGATGGACATCCACAACGCATTCCTTCATGGTGATCTCAATAAGGAGGACTATATGTCTTTGCCAACAGGTTTTTCTACTACTGGTAGTCGCAAGGTCCGTCGGCTCAGAAAGTCGCTCTATGGCTCCAAACCAGCAGCATTTCCTATGGAGCAAAACCATAAACTTGCTTTTGACACTAGCCCTCTTCATCCGCAGCCGGATAGATATTGTCAGATCATTGGTCGTCTCATCTACTTGACAATCACCAGACCGGACCTGTGTTATTCAGTTCATGTTTTAGCTCAGTTTATGCAGTAACCTCGTCGGGCTCATTTGACGGCTGCCTTGTGAGTCTTATATTATCTTAAGGACAAGTCAAGTTAGGCCATCTTCCTCTCTCGTCATAGTGATCTTCGCTTGCTTTCCTATTGTGATTCAGACTACGACACTTGTCCCCCACCCGTCGTTCACTCACTGATTACATCATCCAACTAGGTAAATCTCAGGTCTCATGGAAAACAAAGAAACAGACGATAGTGTCACGCTCTTCTGTTGAAGCTGAATACCGTTCCATGGAAACGACTTCTTGTGAGCTGGTCTGGCTCAAAGCGCTTTTGCGTTCTCTTGGCATCATACATCGTAGTCCTATGAGATTATGGTATGACAATCAATCAGTGATTCACATTGCCAGTAATCCTATCTTTCATGAGCGCACAAAGCATATTGAAGTCAATTGTCACCTTGTTCGTGATCATGTTCAATATAGCAACATTGCTCTATTTCATGTTCGCTCCTCCAATCAACTCGTGGACATCTTCACCAAAGCTCTCGGACAACAACAATTTCATTTTCTCTTGGACATGTTGGGCATTCATCAATACCATGCTCCAACTTTAGGGGGAGTTTTGTGGAATATCTTACCTTAGTTGTTACCCATATCTTCTTTGTTAAGATAAAAGATTATATATATGTAAAGATTCTCTATTAGGATAGAATTATATATGCAAATATAATATATATACTCAAGGAGATCAATGAAACTCATCATCTTTTACCCTTCAAAATCTTTTCAACTGTCGCTGTTCTATTCAGAGGATAACGAAGAAGATGATAGATTAGTTGTCGATTAGAGTTAATTAAGAAACCAACCTAAATTTCTCAAAAATTGTGGATTGGCTTGTATTTTCAAAATAATCGCGGATGGGCATGTACTTTCAAGAATCGTGTGCATGTGCTACTATGGAATTCAAGGTATTATTTCTACTAGATGGATGGGTGTTGATAATCTTTTGTTGTTTTGAAAAGTGGTGTTGACAGTGCTGACATTGCTGTGTTGGTTTACTTTGATGATGATGTTTTTACTTGGATAAGTGTGCTAACAATTTTAGATCAGATGATGTTTTTACTTTGATGATGTATGTATTTTTATTAGGTGTCCTACTTGTTCTTCTCTAGATTTTCTATAGTGTTGATATGTTAAATTTTTTTATTGCCATAAGAGATGCTGAGATGCTGAATTTTCTTCACTTTAGCCAAGATAAAGAGATTGATGCATGTTGAGATGCTGAATTTTTTTTGGTCATGAAAGATGCTGAATTTTTTTTAATAGTAAAAATATCAGCAGTCTCAACAACCCGTTGTCAGCATAAAAATTTCGATGAAGTTAGAACCTCAGCAGTCCGTTCTCTCAATTTTTAATGATATGATTTTTTTAGATATGGTTTAAATGGTATAAAATAGGAATATTTTCATTACAACTTAGCAAAGATAAGTTGGTATCAGTGGCAGAAAGTTTCAGGGGCGAGTGAGGGTCATGGCCACCATGGTAATTTTTTTTTCATAATATGTGTGTGTGTATATATATATTACAGTTACTAGGATTATGGATTTCCTTTCAGAGTTTCGATGCTACCACATATTCACATATTGCTATTTTAATCTTTTTTTTTTAATTATTAGATTGCTGTTTTATTCATTCAATAGCCACTTTGGCTAGTTTTTTTTTTAAAAAAAAGTTAGATTTCTTTTTTTTTTATAACTTTTTTAGAACATTTAGATTTCCTCACCTTAAGATTTTATTTAGTTGTCAAAAACCTCAAGAAACGGGGGGCTGTGTCGAGCGATCGTTGCAGCTGCTGCGGAGCTCCGGAGGATGAGATACATGTTTTGTTTCAGTGTTAGAAAGCACGGACAATTTGGGCTTTGACGCTAAGCATATATAAGAAATTGCGACCGGCGTACAGGGGATGTTTTGGAGGCCTTTGGGTGTGTGCTAGAGAAGGGCAACATCGAGGTGGTTCAAAGATGAGGCACACCTAGCTTAGAGGCAATCTGGATGGCAAGGAACAGGAGGACGTTCGAGGCGATCGAAGTGCCTCCAGAAGAGCTGGTTAGACAGGTAGCACAAAGGGTGGAGGAGTTCAATAGGTGCGTTGATATTGGCCCACATAGGAGTTCTGATTTGGTGCCGGTGACTGTAAAGTGGGCAAAACCGCCAGCCGGATTCACAAAACTCAATACCGATGCAGCCTCATTTTCAGCATCCACTGCTGCAGCAGCAGTGGATGCTGAAAAGGGGTGCGGTATTGGATGTGTCGCTCGGAATGAAACGGGTGAGGTGATGTTTGCTGCTGTGTAAGGAAGACGCAGTCGTCATAAAACGTTGAGCTGGTGGAGGCGGAGGGACAGGCATGGGCTCTTTAACTTAGTCTACAGAGGGGGCTGGCAAATATTTAGGTTGAATGTGACAATGCAACACTGGTGACTAGCTTTGCTGCAGAAGAATGAGTTTCCAAGAGAAGAGATGGGTCAGCAAATACCAGAGGATACATAAGCTAGCTGCTTCCTTTTCCGAGTGTCGATGGAGTCAAATACGACGACAAGCGAATCGGGCGGTAGACTTCTTGGCAAAGATCCGACCAGTAGAGCATGTTTTAATTTCAAATTTTAACATGATTCCTTTTGAACTCATATTGTTGTTATGAAATTATGCAAATTAATATTAATTGATTGCGGTTTTGCTATGAAAAAAATGGTTGAAAAAAAAAGGTTTTTTATTTTTAACTTCCATATTTTTAATATTTCAACCACTTAATAACATATCTCTTAATTGAAAAGAATGCATATCTCCTAAATCCTAATTCAAACCCTAATTTATAGGGTGGAATACTAGAATATCTCAAAAATCCTAATTCAAAATGAAGAGGATGAAAACCATTGATTCATTCTTCAAAAGAAAACAAGAAGAAACATCTACAAATCCTCCAATAGAAGTCAACGCTACTGCTACTGCTTCTCCACTAAGGTTTCTTATTAACACTACCTTTTTCGAACATCCTGTCAATCATCCAAGAACTGATCTAGAAGTTGTAGCACCAGAGAATCCAACATTTGAGTGTACTTAATTGCTGAGCAGCAACAACCTCAACTCAATGTCGATGGCAAAAATATAAAAAGGGATCCCGGTAAACGTCCATATATGTGGGATTATCCGGTCAACAAGATCGATGAGATTAGTCGTGCTTATTTGAATTTCGGACCTTATCAAATTCATCTTGAAAGTTTTCCAATGTCAGATTCAGGAAAGAACCGAGTTCGTTGATTTCAAGCGTTATGTTACACAAAGTTTTCTTCATGGCTTTAATATTCCCCCTTTACCGATGCAACATATATATTGTTTACCTTGCTATTTGTTCACAATGAAGCCAATTCAACGGCATGGGTGGGATGCATTATGTTTGAAAGGATTTCGAAATTGGAAGAAGGTGAATGATGGGAAAAGATGCGCATTTTTAAATCATATCAGGGATGATCCCTGCTCACCTCGTAATGTGGTCGTGCAAGCTTGTGATGAATTGTTAAAGCAATCAAGACATATCGACAAAGTGATCTACGCGCAAACACGGTAGCAGACTTTAAATAATCATATGCGAGTGAAAGCTTCTATTGATGTTGTTCGTTACCTAGCAAGACATCGATGTGCTTTTCGAGGCCACGATGAAACTTTGGAGTAAAAAAATCCAGATAATTTCCTTGAGTTTGACAAACTTTTGGCTGCATGAAGATCTAAGCAGCTTAAATGAAGATCTAAAGAGGGTCTGAGGAGAAGAAGAGAGCCTAAACGGAGAAGGAATCTGCAGAAGTTGTCGCTAGACATGCTGAACTTGTTTTACACTTTTTGGAGGCCTCGATTGTCCGATTGACTTATGACCATGCGTTGAAAAGTTCTTTCCGATAGCTACCACTTTCATGTACACGACAAGAGCTGATTCGATCGGAATTTTTCAGAAATGACAGATGCAGCAACCGCCGCATTAGAAGCAGTAGTCGCCGCATGTTTGCCACATAAAAGGGTTGCAGCGATCGCCACATTCCTGCAGCTGCCACAGCGACGCGTTTATTTAGCAACAACTTATTCCATTCAAAACCTTATTTTATCTAATTTATTTTGGCCGACTGGTTGACACGAATTAGAGAGGGCTTAGACCTAGGTTTTCATTCATTCGTTAGATTAGGATTCGAGACAATTTGGTTTATATTAAGAGCGATGTTCACCATGGGCGACTAAACTCTCTTCGTTCTATCTACGATTTGAAGCCTTGTTTGGATTGAGTTTTGAGTTTCTGAATCTTGTTCCTTATTTCTTATATTGAATTTTTCGACTTCTTTGGCTTTATTGTTGATTGTTTTATTCTATCTTTGTCTGATCAATTTGTTAGAATCAATTCAATTGCTAGGAATTTGTAGATTCCTGATTGTGAACTTTAACCCAAGTAGCGAACTTATTCCTTTATGGCTGGTTGAACTAATTGGATGGGTAGAAAGTTGGATGTGTTGTTAAATCCCTTTTTAGGGACTGCAAATACCTTGGTTAATATCTGAATTGAAAGGAATCGATTGGGTTAAATCCTTCTCTATGGGACTGTTCATGAGAAAAGGGTCTGTAGGGCTGGTTGGACTAGAAACTATATTAGGTCGGAACAAGGACATCGATAGGAAGACTAAAAGGATAAGAGGAAGTTATAATATCAACTTGACCAAATAAAGTGGATAGTTGTAGGTAGAGCGATCTTCTCTAAATTATTTTGCATCAAATTTATTTTTAGTTTATTTTGTTTTCTTTCTATTTCAATAAACCAAAACCCTCATTTCACTAATTGATCGATCAATATAAATTATATCGAAATACTTGATTCTATGTGGGTTCGACCTTTTATTTACTTGTTATATATACTAGTTTGTAGATTTGAGTTATACTTTGACGAGAAACACAACGATTTCCTCCCGTCACCGGTCAACGGTCAACGTTGGGAACCGTTAACCAATCGACGGTCAAACAATTGTCCAATATTAACTATTAATACTCTATCAGAGAAGGGTATATTTAGCAGAATCACCTTGTTATGATGAAAGTGTATCCGTATTATACGAGGTGGCTAAAACACATGTGATTGTAGAAATGATTTCGTTCTCTCCTTTTAAACGATATTTTACTACATTTAATCATGTTAATTTGTATTTAACCGGATTTTATATGATTCAAGTCAATCTGATAATGAAGATCACATCCAATCCAATTGAGGAATAATCTCTTCTTCTTTTTTTGCACCAAAAAAAAATCAATTTTTTTTATTTGCATGAATTTAAATGATTTGGGTTTACTATTTAACTAGTTCAGTACCCGTACCCTATACGGTGTATGTGAAATAATTATGTATTTAATATCTCTAATATTACGTGGTTCGTAAGTTGAATAAGGGTAAGTTTATAGGTGGATCATGGATGTATAGTTGGAAACTCTTACATTTGAAAATATTGATAACATAAAGACTAAATAGGTAGTATAAGGTGAACAACTTTGAATAATAAAACAATAATAAGCGTATGTGTTGCTGAAAATGTCAATAAAGAAATCACGTTAGAATTTCGATTGCATTTTCTTAAAGTTCGATTGTCTTTTCCAGAATTTCGACAACGTTTTCCCAAACTAAAATTCTCTAATGTTTCCGAGCTACCTTCTTCAACATAATCTCCCTATGAAAATTTAAGAGATATTAATAAGTAGATTGCATAGTGTATAAAACTATCCATATGAATTTAGTGCAATATTTACCTTATCTTTACCACGTAAACTTTTTTTTTTTACAATAACTGCACATACAAATAAAAAAGAAGATCCAGGGTAGCTATACAGATGCCAATATTTAAGCACATACAGAAATAGAAATTTAGACCATCTTATACTCTAATGACACATAAAAGAAACAAAATAACATACCTTGTAAACACACATAAAAGAAAACAAAATAACATATCTAGTAAACAATCAACACATTCTTTCGAAAAATTTACCAAGGAAATCATAAACAAAGTCGTAAATTACCTGCAAGAACAACACCGAAAAGAAGGGAGAAGACGTCAACACCAAAAAGAAGGGAGAAGACGTCAATGCTTGTGAAATAACATTAACAATCTAAAGTATATATATGTCAAAATCTAAAAATCTATCCATAATTACATATGTATAAAATCCAAATATATATCTCATAAAGATATCAATACTAGGAAAATTTTATTTCTTTATCCACAAAAGTGATAGGTCTTCCATAAAAAATTGTGATTAAAATCTTTCAAAATTATATTCATATCTAAAAAATTGAAAAAAATATATTAACAAAAATTCTTATTAAAATCTTCCAGCCAACTTGATTTTAGAGAAAAAAAACAACTTTATCTTGAATTTTTTTTCAAAATATTCATACAAAAATAAATAATTACGAAAATATTAACTGTTTTAAACATTTTACAAAAATATTCATTTTTTGCAGAGCCGTCAGAAAAACGCGGTTTCAGACCGCGTTTTATGGATAATATGTGAAATTCAATTGGCGCCCGGGAGGAGGTTTAAAGAAACGCGGTCTGAAACCGCGTTTCTTTACATAATATTATTTAAAAACTAAAAAATATATTTTAATTTTTTTTATATCAAACACGCGGTTTAGAACCGCGTGTTTGCTTCATCCCCCTCCTTCCTACTTCCTTCAACAGCTTTCTTGCCCTTCTCCCCGCCCGTCGGTGATGTCCACAGCTACCTACTCTCCTCCCCGACCTCCCTCTCTCCCTCGTCTTGCACCGATTTGGAATGAAATTCGGTCGAAGAAATTAGGGGTTATTGTCGATGCAGGCGGCGAGAATCGAGAGCGAGGTCAGATGCGATTCCGATCGAGAGCAAAGTGGGTGGTCACAAATGAAAGGAGCTCGTCGGAGGTCGAGACCGAGAGCAAGGTCGGAGGCCGATTTGAAATGGAATCCGGTCGAAGAAATTGGGGGTTGTTGTCGATCCAGGCGGCGAGAATCCAGAGCGAGGTGCTGAGATGGTTGTCGATGCAAGACGAGGGCGAGAGGGAGGGTAGGTGGCTTTCAACGTCGTCGGTGGGCGGCGAGAGGGAGGGTAGCTGTGGAAGGAAGGGCAAGAAAAGGTGTGGAAGGGATGAAATATATAAAAAATTTAAAATATATCTTTTAGTTTTGAAATAATATTATGTGAACAAACGCGGTTTCAGACCGCGTTTCTTTGGCAATATTCAAACCTCCTCCCGGGCACCAATCGAATTTCACATATTACCCATAAAAGCGGTCTGAAACCGCGTTTTTCTGACGGCTCGGCAAAAAATGAATATTTTTATAAAATGTTTAAAACAGTGAATATTTTCATAATTATTTATTTTTTTATGAATATTTTGAAAAAAAAAATATGCATATAAGTCTTTACCCCATGAATATGAATTTCTACTTCGTCATCATTATGGTATTATAATTTGATTTACGAATATGTATATATATCTTTAAAACTTGATTTTTTAAAAAAAAATATACGTGTATATGAGATTCATGATATAATTTGAACAACATGCATTATGGCATTAGAATTGATTTCGAAATCTCGATATAAAGTTGGGAGTGTAATTATCAATAGATAAAAAATTTGGTAAAATCTTATCATTAATATATATAAATTGAGTAAAATCTTATCTTAAACATGAATTTATTTTAATATCTTTTATGTTCACCTATTATCACTATCTTTTTCATCGATTAATAACATGACATCAATTAATATATTTTAATCAAAATTTTCCAAAATATATATTCATAAAAAATTGTGATTAAAATCTTCCAAAATTATATACATATCTACAAAATTTGGTAATATAACAATTATTTCGAATTCCAAAATTATATCCGTGTCTATAAAATTTGGTAATATAACAATTATTTCAAATTCTAAAATTATATTCATGTCTATAAAATTTGGTAATATAATAATTATTTCAAAAAAATTGTGATAGGTTCATACGACTGCGATTAAGGAGAGAGCGCCATGTGTCACAGTCGACTTCTCCTTTATTATATACTAGTGTAAATCCCGTCCCGTGTACGGGAAATGCGTTAATCTAACTATAAATTATTTTTTCCTCCAAAAAATAATATAAATATAAATAAAATTAGTTCGACAGGTTATATATAATCTAGATATCTTTTAATTAGATTCTCACAAAATATAAATAGAATTCACATTTATAAGGTACTACGTAAAAGTTTTTTTTTTCTAATCTATGGTTAATTAAATCTCATGTAATTTAATTAGATAGTTGATTGTTAAAAATATTTTAATATTCTTGTTTATTAAATATGTAGTATATATTTATTATATTAGTTTACTAAAATATCTATGTACGGATGGATTGTGGCTACATATATGGCTATATAATGTTTTAATTATTTATTTTGTCCTCAAAAAATAATATAGATAGATATAAAATAACAATTGTTAAATGATTGATTTTGATATAAATAATTCTTTCCATCAAAAAATTATCTAAATATAAATAAAATAGCACCTATCAAATATTACATATTTATATAGGGCGGTTTTGCAAAATAGCCACGAAAATGGGCTAATTTTGCAAAATATCCGCGTTTTGGGACATTTTTGCATAATGGACGCAATAAAAGGTTCCGGCGTACCTCGAAACCCGATTTTCTCTCTCCTCCAGTTCTGCATCTCCGGCCGCTCCGTCTTTCTCTCCCGACCTGTTCGCCGGAAATTGCTAGGTTTGCGACAGATTACCATTCCGACGTCAACGAAGCTATAGATTTTGAAGTGTAATCTAAAGAATCGGGTAAGTAAATTTAGTAGAATTTTAAGTCGATTAGAATTTGCGTCAAAAACGCAAATTTGCGCCGAAGGCGCAAATTTAACTAGAAATTTTGGATTACTTCTTTAGTATTGAGATTGCTCCTTCAGATTTTGTTTATCTATGCTTCAATTTTGCAATTACTTCTTCAATTTTGCGATTACTGCTTAAATTTGCGCCGAAGGCGCAAATTTCTTAGAATTTTTGGGTTTGAGATTACTACTTGAGTTTTGCGATTACTGCAACATTCTGTGTTTGCGCTTTCGGCGCAAATAACTGCTTCAGTTCTGTCATTTACAGCTTTAGTTTTGCGATTATTGCTTCAATTTGCGCTCACGGATTGGAATCGTGTAATTACAAGTGTAGATTACATCAAATTTGTGTTTATCTATGCTTATAACTGGCTATAACAGTATGTAAATATAGTTGAACAAAATTATTACTGTTATTGAATGCATCAAAATTTGTACCTTTTGCGAAAAATTTGATTCATTTTTTATGCTTATATATGTTATAACAGTATTGAAATCTATCATTATACATACAGTAGAATCAAAATTTGCGCCTTTGGCGCAAATTTTGTTGTTCATGTCATCATTACACTTGAATTTCCACTCTTTATTGATGTATTGATTCCTTATTAGACTTTGATTGCTAATGTCATCACTAGTTTCCCTTATTCAACATTGATTAAGCCATGTCATGACTGCAATAGAGTCATAATAAAATTGCAGTCAGTATTGGAATCTATGATTATACATACAGTAGAATCAAAATTTGCGCCTTTGGCGCAAATTTTGTTGTTCATGTCATCATTACACTTGAATCTGCACTCTTTGTTGATGTATTGATTCCTTATTAAACTTTGATTGCTAATGTCATCACTAGTTTCCCTTATTCAACATCGATTAAGCCATGCCATCACTGTAATATAGTCATAATAAAGTTGCACAGTATTGAAATCTATGATTATATATACAGTAGAATCAAAATTTCCGCCCTTGGCGCAAATTACTCTTGAATCTGCACTCTTTATTGATGTATTGATTCCTTATTAGACTTTGATTGCTAATGTCATCACTAGTTTCCCTTATTCAACATCGATTAAGCCATGTCATCACTGTAATACAGTAATAATAAAGTTGAACAGTGTTGAAATCTATGATTATATATACAGTAGAATCAAAATTTTCGCCTTTGGCGCAAATTTTGTTGTTCATGTCATCATTACACTTGAATCTGCACTCTTTATTGATGTATTGATTCCTTATTAGACTTTGATTGCTAATGTCATCACTAGTTTCCCTTATTCAACATTGATTAAGCCATGTCATCACTGTAATACAGTCATAATAAAGTTGCACAGTATTGAAATCTATGATTATATATACAGTAGAATCAAAATTTCCGCCCTTGGCGCAAATTTTTTAGTTCATGTCATCATTACACTTGAATCTGCACTCTTTATTGATGTATTGATTCCTTATTAGACTTTAATTGCTAATGTCATTACTAGTTTCCCTTATTCAACATTGATTAAGCCATGTCATCACTGTAATAGAGTGATAATAAAGTTGCATTATACTCACTTAATGAGATTGTGTTTCTTATTACTTAAATGTATTTATCCTCTTAAATTAATACTCTGCAGATTACAATGGCAACCTATATTATTACGGTTGTATGTGGTGGGAAATGGTTGTTTACTGATTCATGTACAACCTTTGTTGGAGACACTACTTCAAAGGTGTTTATGATTGACGAGACAATAACTTTACAGGGGTTAACTGAGAAAATTCGAAACAGATTCAATATAGATAGTGGATTGGAATTGAAATTCAATCATTTACACCCTTTTAAACTGTTAAGAGCTCCACTTCTTGTTGAATGTGATGCTGATTTGAAAGAGTTCTTAAGGTTGTCCGACCTAGAGAATGTTAAATTTGCTGTGGAGTTTTGTGTCAGCATTATATCAAATAGTGAAGAAGTTGAAGATCAACAGGCATCCTCAGCTAAGAGTTTGCAGTTGGTGGCATGCAATCCAACTATAAACAATATTGTTACAGGCGAAAATGACATGACATTGATCGGTGACACAAGGCTGAAAGGTGTATTGTTGGAAGATGTTGGAGATGACATGAATTCTCTAAACAGTGACACTGCAAGTGATGAAGATTCAGCAGATGATATATGGAGAGCATTCTATTCTACAGCACACAGAAGAGAAACTACACTAGAAGATTGGGATGCTGATAGCTCTCCTGTGTCTAGTGTGAATCTCAATTCAAAAAACTTGATTTGCGTAGGCAAAAGCTTTGCATCAAGGAAAGCAGTTAAGCATGCTTTAGAGATGTTGTCAATAACTGAGATATTTGGATTTCGCGTGGTAAAAGCAGATACAAAGTATTATAGAGTGCATTGTGTAGATCTTGACTGCAAATGGAAAGTGCATGTCAAAACTTTTGGTCCAACTTGGCATGAGGTGATAGTGTATGTGGAAATGCACACCTGCACATGGGATTTCAGGACAAAACACTGCAAACAGCCTTCATCTTCTGTGATTGCAAGTATGATCGAATCAAGGTGAGAACTTTTTTAAAGAGATAGTATTTATATTTTAACTTCCTTTCTAATATATGATTTGTTCTAATTTGACTGTAATTACACAGTGTTGACGTTGGATACAGACCAGCACAGATAAAGGATAAAATGAGAACAGAAAAAAAGATGCAAATTAGCTACTGGAGAGCATGGAAGTCATCAAAAATAGCTCATGAAATGGTTAAGGGGACACCAGAATCAAATTATGCAGATTTACCATCATTTTGCCATATGCTCGTGGAGAGAAACAATGGGACTATAGCTTTTATTTCAAAAGACAAAGAAGATAGATTTCAGTACTTCTTTTTGTCATTTGGACAGTGCATCAGAGCATTCCCACTCTTAAAGAAGGTATGTCTTAAACAGTGTCAGCGCAAATTCTGTTGTCATCGATTTCCTTAATTTTGATAACATAAGTAATTTTATTTGTTTATATATCAGGTTGTTGTTGTTGATGGAACATTCCTAACTGGCAAATACAGAGGGACGTTGCTTGGAGCAGTTGCACAAGATGCAAATAGACAAATCTTTCCACTTGCTTTTGGTATTGTTGACTCCGAAAACAACAGCTCCTGGGAATGGTTTATGTATCAGCTGCTGCAGGTTGTGCCTCCTTCAAATGACTTAGTGTTTGTCTCTGATAGACATGCTAGCATTTCAAGGGCTCTCTCTTTAGCTTACCCAACAGCTACACATTGCATATGTATGTGGCACTTGAAACAAAACATCAAAGCAACGTTCAAGAAAAAAGAGCTGGGGAAAATGTTTAAAAAAGCAGCAGAGAGTTACACTATCCAAGAGTTCAACAACCACCTTGCACAAATCGAAGCAAACTGTCCAAAGCTATTAGAATATCTGGTGTCGGCAGGTTTTGATAAATGGGCCAGAGCACATTCAAGGTGTGATAGATACAACATGATGACATCCAACAATGCTGAGAGTTTGAACTCTGTTTTCAAAGGAAAAAAGGATTATCCCATTGTGGCACTTGTAGAGTTTGCTAGGGAAAAGCTCACATCATGGTTCCTGGACATGAGAGAAAAAGCACTGGCAAATCAAGACAGACTAACTCCGGAGATCCTTAAGTTGATAAGAGAATCACAAGCGCAAGTTGGGGTATGCAGAGTAGAAAAGATGAATGAATCCCAATTTGAGATCAGTGGTCAAGGAGCTGTAGCTATAGTTGATTTATCAGCGAGGACATGTACGTGCAGAGTATTTGATGTCGAGAAAATACCTTGTGTACATGCTCTAGCAGCAATAACACACATAAAAGCAAATGTGTCTGATTTTGTTGCAAAATTTTACAGCAATGACGCTTGGCATATGACATATGCAGAGACAATATATCCAGTGTTGGATGAAGATGAAGGAAACATCCCTGATGTGGTCAAATCTATCAACTGTTACCCCCCAGTAGTAAGAAAAAGAGCAGGAAGACCACCTACAAATAGAAAGCTTTCATTGGGAGAGTACAAGAGGAGGATGAAGCATTCAAGATAAGGCTGTCAGCGAAAATTCTGTCATCAGTATTATATAAGAATAATGTTAGTAGAAAATACAGTTTATAAATTTGTAAATGACATTTCTTTTTGAAAATTAACATTGATTCAATAATATAGAATAAATTTTGAAATTTTAACATGTACTAATACAAATTTTTACCATGCTGAGCAAGTTTTCCCCATTTGTAGTATATTGTGCAATTTGATTCTATCGATGAGAAAAAATAAGATAATGTTGAGCAACAACCTATTAAGCAACTATGAAGCTAAAATTAAATAAAACAAACATTTCGTTGCAAAACAAAGTATTGTTGAGCAATATATAATCAATCGTTGAGCAAAAATAAGTTGATGCTGAGCAAGTTTCCCCATTTGTAGTATGTTGTGCAATATAATTCTATTGATGAGCAAAAAATAAGAGGATGTTGAGCAACAACCTATTAAGCAACTATGAAGCCATAATTAGATAAAACAAACGTTTTGTTCCAAACAAAGGATTGTTGTGCAATATATGTTGTATCGTTGAGCAAAAATAAAGTGATGTTGAGCAAGTTTTTCCCATTTGTAATATGTTGTGCAGTTTTATTCAATTGATGAGCAGAAATAAGAGCATGTTGAGCAATAATCTATAAAGCAACTTTGAAAACATAATTAGATAAAAATTAGATGTCATTGCAAACAAAGTGTTGTTGTGCAATATATGTACTATCGTTGAGCAAAAATAAAGTGATGTTGAGCAAGTTTTCCCCATTTGTAATATGTTGTGCAATTTTATTCTCTTGATGAGCAGAAATAAGAGCATGCTGAGCAATAATATATAAATCAACTTTGAAAACATAATTAGATAAAAAATTAGATGTCATCGCAAACAAAGTGTTGTTGTGCAATATATGAACTATCGTTGAGCAAAAATAAAGTGATGTTGAGTAAGTTTTCAAAAGGCATAATATGTTGTGCACTTTTATTCCATTGATGAGCAAAAATAATACAATGTTGAGCAATAATCTATTAAGAAATTATGAAAGCATGAATAGATAAAAATAAGATGTCGTTTCAAACAAAGTGTTGTTGTGCAACATATGTACTATTGTTGAGCAAAAATAAAGTGATGTTGAGCAAGTTTTCCAAATGCATAATATGTTGTGCACTTTTATTCCATTGATGAGCAAAAATAATACAATGTTGAGCAATAATCTATTAAGCCACTATGACAACGTAAAATATACAAAAATAAGATGTTTTTTACAAGAGTCAAGCGTTGTACAAATCTAAACTATTGTTGATCAAGAATAATACGATGTTGAGCAAATCTAAGGTATGGAATTATATGAAAAATAATAACAAATAAATAAAGTCTCACAAAATTCCCAATTTATTGGCAAACAAAAAAAAAAGAAAATGAAAACGATTTTCCTAAAAAAAATATAAAATCCAAATATGTGTGAAACGCTTTTCAGGTTCGAGAAGTTTTTCATCACCTTCTTTTGGTTTCTTCCTCGAGCTAAATCTACTCTGTCCATTTCTCTGCGAGATTGCCTGAGGCTTGATTGTAGGCTTGTAAGAAGGAGAGCTATCATATACATAGAGATGTCTTCAGATCCGAAAGGTTTGATTTCGTGTTTTCTGTGTATTAAAGTTCAGATTAGAACGAGTACGGTTTAGGGCTTAGTTTTACACGAAAATTAGGAAAAATCGCACTTATTCAGGCGAATTTAATGTTTATAATCAACCAGTTTTTCAGCCTTATGAGATCTACCATTGTTATTTCAATTTCGTTCGCATAATAAATTGAATTTAATGTTATTAATCTAGAGGCTGAATTTGGGAATTTGATAATTTGGGAATTTGAGAATTTGTTCGGCATAAAATACAGTCTCTCAAAGTGTCATATCTTCAATTATATTTGTAGAAATTGATTGTAAGTGTTCATTCTATAGGTAAACGTCCGCAGAGTGTAAGTGATTCACCTGTTTTAGACAGCCAAAATAGAAATTCGAAGAGATCAAAACGATCTAGAGTTAAACCTCCAGTAGTTGATTTGTCTAGAGATTCACCTCCCTTCAAGGATGGACTGTCTGTTGATACTGAGACTGGTAAATCCTTGGAAGTAGTGGAGGGTTGTAGATCACTTGAATCCAAAGATTCGCAACCCCTTGTAAGAAAAAACAGTAAGAGAGAAGTGCACCCTGGGATTGATCTTCGTGTTAGTACTGTTGCTGTGGAGACCATTGAAATTGCAAGGCTGGAAACCCATTCACCTACTGAGACAGTTGTTGAACATGTAAACCCAACTGTGCATATCATACCATCTGATGAGCAAACAGATACCACAGACATACAACCTATTGCTGAAAATAGGCAGCTGGTTGTGAGGAGTGAGAGAAACACTAGACAAAAAAATCTCCCATCATTGAAATCACGGTCAAGCCCACGCTTGCTGGTGTCATCCTTGAAAAAATTGAATGCCAAGCAAAGGAAAATGATTGAGGATATTGGCTTTGGATTTTTGTTCAACTTGGAGATTGTTACCCTACCACTACTTCTTTCTTATTGGTTAGTGGATCAGTTTGACCCTAACAAGTGTTGCTTGGTGTTGGCTAATGGAGGTGAACTTGAAATTGCAGAAATAGACGTGCATATCACAATGGGATTCCCAATGGGGAAAGTTTTAGTTGGAAGAAAATCAGCTAAAGAGAATTTCAATCTTGTGCAAGAGTGGAAAACCACATTTGATGTCCAGGACAATATAACAGCAGCTATGGTTATGGAAAAATTGATAGCTGACACTGATTGTAGTGATCAATTCCTTCTGAACTTTATCGTTATACTAGACTCTATCTTGGTTGATACACTAGGAAATGGACATGCCAACCATAGTTTGATAAGAGTAGTTCCTGAATTGGGTGATCTGAAAGACCTAAATTGGTGTGCTATTGTGTTGGAAAGTTTGGTCGATGCAAAGAGAAGTTGGGAAAAGAACAAGAATGGCCATTTCAGAGGGCCTCTATTATTCTTGGTTGTAAGTATTTTTTTCAAACCTTCGCTCTGACGTTAACTTAATTTATTTACCATGTCAGTAGTACAAACGTCACCCCCATACTTTTATATACATGTCTATAGTATTCTTTATGTCAGCATTCCCTGCTCTATCGTAATACTCATATATATTTATCCCCTTGGTGTGCCAGTTGTTTTACATGGATAGGGTGAAATTGTTCACAAGCACAGCACTAAGAAGAATGACTCGTTCTTTCCCGGTTTTCATTGGCATAAATTACAAAATCTTGCGCCAACGAGAAACTGATGATATAAGTACTGGAGGCTTTTGGATGTGGCTTAGTCCAGGCTCGCCAAGTTGTTCCTCAACATCAAGACGTACCATCTACAGCTTGTCCACAACCTACTGCACAAACCGATGAAGGCACCAGTCACCTTGGTGATCCAGAAAAAGAGACACCCCCAGTTGAGGTTTGTATGAATTATTTCAACCAATTCAATGTAATATTAGTACAGTATAGCAATGTTTTGGTATTTACTGATCACTTTTTTATTCTTATTTTTTATGTGATGTTATCTTCTAGAGTTGGATAAAGTTGTTTGTTCAAAAGACTTCTGCACTTGCGTCTGCTATTTCTGATTTTGCTGAGTGGTCTACGAAAGTCCCGATTGAACTACAACATGATGACAAGGTGAAAAGGCTTCTACAGGGAGCAAACCAGCTTTTAGGGGTGGAAAATGTCATTTCTGAGGCACCTACGGCTACAGATGCTGCTGACATGTCAAATATGAATGACTCTGTAAGCCCATATTTTACCGAATCACAAGAGAAATTCTGGGCAGATCCTGTTTTATTGGATTGCATTACTCAAATTGAAATGGCATATCAGAACAAGCAAAAAATGAAATCAAATATCAAAGTGGACGGGGAATTTTCCTTTGATATATTTCTAGATGACCCTGCTTTTAAGAAAAATGAAGGGACATCATTGAACTCATTGGTTGAAATGAAGAATGCTAATGAAGCAGCCCAAGCTCCCCCAGACAGCCATGGACAGTCTCCAATACAACAGCATGGTGAAGCTACTTCTACTCCCCTACCCACTCCATTTAAAGCTGATACTCCACCAGTGAACACTTTGGGAGATACAATAAAATGCATTCCCCCTGCTGCCTTGCCACCAAGAAGGTCGCCGCGGATCAACATAGTTGATGGGAATGCTGCAGACCAAGTTAATAACATGAAGAGAGAAGAAGCTACAAGGAGAGCACATAAACCTTCTGCATCTTTGAGAAGCCCATATTACTCGCGTGTTGTTGACATTACAGATCCTATCTCTGAAATTGAGCGCACTGTTTCAGCATATTTGGCAATGAAAACACCACACAGCAGGTAGGTTCATTTTAAACTTAATCTTCTTAAAGAATGTTCAGTTACAAAGTAAAACGTTATTTTCATATAATCCATCTTCAAAATGATTGACATTGCAGGGAAATTTTGTTTAAGCACAAGTCTGTTGAAATTGTTAGAACAGACATGGCTACGCTTGAGGATGAAACCCACTTGTCTAGTGTAGTTATTGGTGCATGGACAGCTATCCTCAACCACAAGGAACAGTATAAAAGTGCTCAATCACCAGCAAGGCTTTTTGTCAATATCAACAAAACTGTAATATTCTTACAATTTTAACTTTCAATTACATTCCATTGTTAGCCGTTATTACAATTCGTCTGTTTTTTTGCTAATTTCTATTCTTCAACCAGTTTAATGTAGAGAGTGTATCAGTACGAGCTTGTGATGAACAGTTCAAGAGGTTTAACGTGCACATGGATACTGTATTGTCATCGTCACCACACCTTTCTTTGAAGGATATAGACATGGTACTACCTTGCAATTAAATAAATAAAGTTCAGAAGACCAACCACTAATGTTTATTTGTTTTTTGTTATGTTGATTAGATTGTATATGCGGTTGAACGAACAGCAGACTATGTCATGGTTGTCTTTAACTTTAAAAACAAAATGGTCCAAATTGTTGATGTTACACCATCTTCCAGTGATCCAATTTGCCCCTTCACATCGCCCTTTGAATGTTTGGTAAGTTTTACTACTGATATCTAATATTTCTTTCCTTGTCTTAATTTCATTTAAATATCAACTCATTTTATAATTAAAATTACATGAATTCTAATTCAATTGATGCAGAGGGATATGCTGATCGCTTATCTAACAGAGAAGGGGCTCCTAGCAAAGGCTGAAATAGTGTCAGATGCAACAACATTAAAAGTCCACATCACATGGGCTGGAGAGGAGAAAGTTCAATATTCTGGGGTATGCCTCATGCGCCACATGGAGACCTTCTTTGGGACAGAGAGAGGGTACAAGTGTGGACTGGAAAAAGGCAATTTCAAGAATATTTCAAAGCTAGGTGTGAAGTATCTGACAGATATAGTATGTTCAGAGTTAAATGAAGTGAACGCAGATGTTGTGAAGGCAGCAAAAACCCATGCAAGAATGACATCAAAAGGAATTCAGGGGCAGAGACTGAATCTTGGTTGAACAACCACAACACAATTTGATGTTTTATTTTCAAACTTTGAAATGAATTTTGGTGTAGACAGTTATATACGCTACTTCTGGAAATTTTTCTTGTACCAATTAAGACAGTTGTTGTCAGTGGGGTCAGTTTTCTCGTACGGGTTAAGATGTTTGTTGTCCATGTGGTTTTTTGATGGATAGAATTTGTCAAAATGCATACAACTATAACTGCTGCTAAACAGTTGTGTTTGTTCTTCAATGTGTCAGCACAATTATCTGCGCTTGAAATCAAGTGGTCTATGTTATACAAACAGTTGATTTAGTAATATGCATTCGTCTGTTGTGCAATTATAAACTATTGTTTAGCAAAAATAAGATGATGTTGAGCAAATTAGCAGTAACATGAAAACTTAGTTAAACAGTGTCATCACTACTTTTACCAAAACAATCAACAAACTAATCAAATGTGTCATCACTACTTTATAGTTTGAAATATGAGGAAGGAAATTACAAAATAATTATATGATTATTATGATATTAATATGTTGCATCATATCATTATGATGGAACACATATAAACTAAAATAACAAAAAAATAAAATATACATTCAACATATAAATGAGTACCAATGTTATTACGTATTAATATAGTAGAACTACAGTCCTAAGAAGTCTTCAATCTTCTTCCTCCTTTCCATTTCTGCATCTAAAACCTCTTTCACACACCCCATTAGATTGTCCTTTGCGTCTTCAAACAACTGTCTTTGATTGCCCAGTTCTCTTTCCATCTATATAAAAGATAAAAGACAAGACTCAATCACAGTATGGAAAAAAAATTTATGGATAAAACTTCGAATATCACCTTTGATAATGCTTCACCATCTTCATCTTTGGCTGCAAGCCGAACGTGATGTTCAGCTACTATTATGGATCTTTGGTATTCCTCGTATAATGTGTAATGAACGACAACAGCCTCCAACAACTCGGCCCTGCGGGCCTCTTTGTTTGTCTCGCAAGCTTCATCAACTAGATTCATGTGATAACCAGGGTAAACAACACTATCCAGCACATCCATCAATTGATGGAAACTCGTGCAAAACCCGACAGTGTTACCATAGTTCATCTTTTTAGAGAAGGATGTGTTTCTGTTAAAACCAGTTTTCAAGCGCCAATAGGTAACAAAGAATGATGAATGGATATATATAGGCAACAAGTAGACAGTTTTCATGTTGTAACAGTTATTTGGGATAGTTTATTTCAGAGTAACTATAAAAAAAAAACTGTCAAAACTGTAAAACTAAAAACTGAAAACGGATTACAGTTATTTGAGTTACAGTTATCTCGTGTCAGCACTACATTTGGTCTTATCCACATAGTGTCATCACAAAAAGTTCAAAAAACAGAAACCAGCCAAAATTATAGGAATAGTTTCACAAATAGATCAAACTACTATAACCAACAATGTAAATAATGTGACAAAAGACTTTGAACACTTGCCAATTAGGCCAACAGCATACACTTGAAAATAACAAAAAGAATACGAGCACAAAGTCACAATTAAATGTACCTAATATCAGTGTCAGCGCTGCTTTGGGAGTTACCTTAATAATGTCAAACACATAAGCTTCAATATCAGAAAATGTCAAGCCATAAACTTCAATGGCAGAAACCACCAATATGATGAACTAGTGTCACACCAAATGTCCTACTTAAATATCAAAGATTACTATAATTTGAATAGAAATCAGAAAGAAATGTGATCAAGGACAAATTTCATTCATAAAACATATTTTCGGTTACATCAGTACCAAGCAAAATTACATACTGCACTTATATCATATACACCTAGAATTCTGCTCGGCAAAGAGGACAGTTGTTTTGAACTAAAAGCCAAGATCGTAAACAATTTGGATGAAAGTGATGTTGGCATGGCGTTTGAAGAACAGGATCTGACTCCAACATTGGAAGCAGGCAAATTGTACATTCTTCATCATCAAGATCAAGGTGATATATCTCCCTTAATCCGTCAACATCCATAGGCTCTGGAGGTGCTGGATGATCTGCTTGGTCAACCTCCATATGAATGTCATCGTTTATGTCTGACTCATAGCTCGAATCAGACGAAGAGTCGTCATAAAAATGTACATTGATGGTGATGTTGGGGCAAAGGCCATACTCAACAAGATCAGCATCAGAGTCAAACCAACTTCTAGTGTAATCCATTAGAAGCCGATTGGCTACCTGGGTTCTAACCTCAACTGTTACTCCTGCATCCTGTAGCACTTCGTTGGAGCGGGCTAGACTCATAGGCATACCATTCCAAGTAGACGTGTGATAGAATGTGAAGGGAATGCTGTCAGAGTGGATGGACACAACAAGTAGACCTGGTCCATACCAGTATGACTCAGATGCAGATATTTCAACCTCATAAGTACCAACGACGTAGTCGTAGTCTAGTTCAGTATAGGTTGGGAATGCCATTGAAGGATAGAAAACCTACACATACAAAATCAAAATATACTCATACATTAGACATTGACTTAAAAATAAAACATTACATCAATATTAATAAGAAATAAACATTTGAGAAAGACAAAGGAGTAAAAATGCCTGAAAAACTGGAAAAACCCTAACTGATGACTTTTAATGACAGTAAGAATCACATAACACCCACGGAATATAATGCAATAGTAAATAAGCAAGACAAACACCAATATATAAACATTAATAGACTAAAAAGCAAGGGGAAGTTCAACGAAAATCGGAGATTACAACAATAAAAAATTGCTGAAGCAGTTCATCAAAATAACAGATAACGTTTTTTTTTAAAGGAAGAAAACAGAAATGAGTACATACCACAACATGAATCGCACCTTGAAAGCAAGAAATCTGGATGAGAACGAGAGAGGATGAAGATGAACAAGAAGAAGAAGATGAAGCGACTTGGAGACAATCTGAACAACGTTTAAGCACAGTATAAATAAGCGGGAAATGGGTCGGGCATCTCTAAACGAAGCCCAACAGTTATGTTGAAGGCAATATCAACAATTTAAACATTTGTGCAAAATTAATGTGTTGATAAGCAAAAATAAGATCATGTTCAGCAAATTTCCACCAATAGCCGGTGTTGTGAAATTTAAATCTGATGATGAGCAAAAATAATAACATGATGCAAAAAACAAAATTATTGGAAAATTTTAAAATTATATTGACAAAAAATATAATCATTATGATAACATTTTTACCATAAACTACTGTTGTGCAACTATAAACTACTGTTGAGCAAAAATAAGTTGATGTTAAGCAAAATTACACCAATCACCCCCCCCCCCCCCCCCCATATTGTGCAACTTTATTCTATCATTGAAAAAATTAAGACCACGTTGTGTAACACTATAGTAAGAAACTATAAAATTAGGTTGACAAGTAAAATTGAATCATAATGGACAAAATTTCACAAGTCTCAATTGTGGTGCAAAAATATTATATTGTTGAGCAAGTTTATCTTACACAACATACACTCACAAAACCATAGAATATAAGACTGGTATCACCACTAGTTGTAGCTAATACACGTCTGGTGGCAATACTATGTGCATTAAACACCTATGGCAACCACATACACTTTGAAATTACTATATACAAGTGTAGTGTTACCACTATTTGTAACTAGTATCAGTGTCAGCACTACTTTGGGTCTAAAACACCTAGTGTCAACAATATCAAATTCAAATATCAAAAACGATCAAACTGGTGACACCACAAATTCAAACTAATATAACCTACAATGTCAACAATAATATGGTCATTAAACATCTCTTTCACCCCTATACACTTAATAATAAAAAAATACAACACTCGTGTCATCACTACTTGTAATATAATATGAGTGACACCAATACTTTGCGTCTCAAACACATAGTGCCCATCACATAGACTATAAAATGAAAAAAATATAAATACATACACTTCAGAAATTATAGAATACAAGACTTGAATAACAGGGGGGGATGGGGGGAACCAGTGTCATCACTAATTGTAACTGATATCACTGTCAGCACTAATTGGGACACCAAACACCTAGTGTCACCACACACACTGCAACATCAAAAAATACAAGTATGGTGTCGCCATTACTTTAAACTAATCAAACAATAAATGTTAACAATACTTTGGGCATGAAAAACCTCTTTACAAAATATACACTTCAACAAGAACAAAAACTAAGCCACTGTCACCACCCGTAATATACAAGCATATTCATCAACGATCAGGTGGGATTTCTTCCTAAAATAAAAGACAGTATCAAACACAACCAAATTTAACAGTGCATTAATTTCATTAATATTATACATTTCCAAACACCAGTTAGGGCAAATAGTTACAAAAGCCAGTTGGTATGATTACAATGGAAATCATATACAAAAAGGTGCCAGATACCAACTTCCATTCATACCATACATTCCATTAGCTTAACTACCACAAAATAGGTGCACCTACAATGTCTTTTCCAAGCAAATATACATTACAAATATGCCTAAAAGGGTGATCGACATAGTGGACAAATGGGTTGATACGACGCCCACTCTATAAGACACCCTATGTGGAAGGTATGATCACACAGTGTCCGAAGGCTCGGCGTTGATGGCAGCATCGGATCAAGACATATAGAGCACTGGTCCACTTCCGCTGGGGGATCCACATGCTCTGGAGAAGCTGGGGGATCCACATGCTCTGGAGAAGCTGGGGGGTCCACATCCTCTTCTTCATGGATGCTCATCTCAGATTGAGAGCTTGAATCAGAGCTCATGTCATCTTCAGATTCTTCAGTATAAAGTACATTAATAACGAGATCAGGGCAGAGCCCATATTCAACGAACTCAGCATCGCCTGAAAACCACCTGTGTGTATAATCCATTAGCATCAAGTTGGCTACTTGAGTTCGAACAACTACAGTGACCCCTGCTTCATGTAACAGTTGATCACACTGTTCATAAGTCAGTGGCAACCCATTCCACTCAGTGAAATAGTCCAGGTACAGCTCAGGGATCCTTTCAGAATTGATAGACACGTACACAGTGCTATGTCCATAAACAGGTGTCTGCCATGGTGTGATTACCACTTCAAAAGACCCAACAGTGTAATGGTAACCCATTTGAACTTCAATTGGAAGTGCCATCTAACGATACAAAACATACACGACACAAAATAAATATACACTCATATAAATTGGTGAAATCAAAACCCTAACCGACAGAAAGAGGATGAAAAAATCATCTAAAAATTAGGAAAAAACAAAAGAACCCTTGCTGGAAAAATGTAAAAACAATAACCGATTTTATAAGGTTTACAGGAAATCGAAAGGGAGAGAAATAGTTGAGAAAGGATGCACCTTTTGGAAGAAGACTTCGGAAAGAGGAGGAGCTTGTGGAGGAAGACGAAAGGACTTCGAGAGAGTGTAAGGATGAAGAGAATGGAGAGGGTTTGAATGACGTTGGACTTCTGAAGAAGCGAGGAAGAACACCGCTTTAAATAAAATTACCGACTTGGGCCAACTCCTTTCATCAGTTAATGGGCCACAATCTCATTTCTTGAGGTTTAAAATAAATCAACAACCAATTTGATACAAATCCTATTGTTGTGCAAAATTTAACCTAGTGTTCAGCAAAAATAATATCATGTTGAGCAAATTTCCACAAATCGACCATGGTGTACAATTTAATTTTAATTATGGCCAAATAAAGGACAACATAATGAGATAAATATGTTTGAAAAATCAAATATTATATTAAATAAAAATAATATCATATTGGGAACAAATTCACATAGATCAATTGTTGTGCAAAGTTTAACCTATTGTTCAACGAAAATATGATCATGTTGAGCAAATTTTCAATAATCGACCATTGTAGGCAATTTCATTCTAACGATGACCAAAAAAAAAGGCAGCATTGTAAAAAAATATATATTTAAAGATTCAAATTTTATATTAAGCAAAAATGAGATGTTATTGGGCACAAATTCACAAATATTAATTGTTTTGCAAAATTTAACCTGTTGTTCAGCAGAAATATGATCATGTTGAGCAAATTTTCACCAATCGACCACGGTATGAAATTTAATTCGAACAATGACCAAAAACAAGACAGCAATGTAAGAAAATATATATTTAAAAAGTATAAAATTATATTAACGAAAAATAGGATCATAATGAGCAAGAATTCACAAAGATCAAATTGTGTGCAAAATTTAACCAAATGTTCAGCAAAATACAACAACAGACTCAACGCTGCTTGAAACTAACATCAGTGTCACCACTATTTTCGTACTTACGCAGCTAGTGTCAGCCCATAATGTTCTCTTATATATCTTGAGCACTAAACTTGTCAGATTACATCCAAATTCCCCACTTACACGACAACAACCTATCTAACTACTTTGGTTCTTTAAAATTTAAAACTCCAAGTTTCTTTGATCAGATCTGCACACATGAGTTCTCTGAAACGAAAGATCTTTTCGTTGTTGAAATTTTTAACGTCTCCCCCAAATACAGAAGCTTCAATCGCTTTTAATGTAAACACACCGCATGAAGCCCTGTAGAGAAAGAAAGAAACAATGTAATGTAAGGACATAAATAACAAGTATCTAAACGTAACCAAAGAACAAAACAAGATAACAAATACATACCCAGTAGAATCATGCATTAACCCAGGAACCATGTATAGCCGGAAAGGAGAGGAATCGAAGTTTTCAAATAGCCCAGCCTTTGCTAAATGAATTGGGAGCCAAATAGCAAACGGTTGCAATTGTTCTTCAAGAACACCTTCCCTAACAGCAAGAACATTGCAATCGAACACATTGATGACCCTATCCTCAATTTTAATCTCCAACGCCACCCAGTGCTTGTTTATAACATTGAAAATTGTGTAAATTTTCTTTACCGATGCCCATGGCTTCCCATATTCAGCAGGGCACGTACCGACAAAATAATCCTCAGTGCTGGATTCAAGATCTATGTCTATCCCATAACATGAAGCATAGTCGGGAAGGTACTTCAGATAAAACAGCCAATCAAGAACAAGAACATCTCGATACTTGACGGGGTCCTCATGAATGCGCTTCCTAATGTGAATCAAACCTGCTTCTAGATGCTAAACAAAGTAATAAAAAGGTGAGTTCAACAATCAAATAATACAATAAAAAGTAATCCACAAATATATATATAAATATATAATGTAGAAATACAACCAGTTATTACCTGACAATCAAACCACATATTCTTCAATAAAATACACTGGAAAAACTTTCTATCAACCCTTGAGGTTGGACCAACAACGGAAAAATTCCTGCCAAAGAGTACACAGCATAAGATGTTGTAACTAATACAATAACAACAACATTTCATACAAAATACTAAACATAAAATTAAACCATACCTTTGCTTTTTTGCGAGTTCATAAATAAATTCATGATCTTCTGAGCTGATCAGTGATTTCTTAGGGGCATGTTTTGGCATCCTCACTTTCTTCACTTCCACAACTGGACCATACAAGAATGTACTGTTTGATGGGATAAGTTTGGAAGCCTTTAGTTGGTCCACTTCGATTTGGATTGCAGGATCCTTGCCGAACGAATCCCAATCAACGCCTGCACCCTTGTCGTCCTCATTGTCAGACAGACAAATGTACTTTTCCAGGGATGGGTCAACCGTAACTCCAGCAACTTTACCACCAACGCCTTCTTCACCTTCACACTTAGTAGATTGAGGCACTTCAACTGAACTTGCTGGAATCCCAACCTCATCCCCAAAAACCTTAAAATCAGTGTCAGCAACAACAGGTGGAGACTCCTTACCCACTCCTGGAACCTCAATACTTAATGAAGGCAAAGACACGGGCACAACTTCACCAGAAGCGGGAGATGATTTGAACATTAACTCCTCATCAGGGAAAGACTGCTGAAGATCAGACACAACATCATTCAAAATTTTGTTCACATCTTCAACAACAGCCTTCGCAGGTGTGGCCTGGGGTTCACCGCCACTGACACGTTCATCATCGCCTCTCACAAGAGTGTCGTCGGGCTTGCCAGGAAAGTGCTTATCATCAGACTTCACGGGTGTGTCCTGGGGCTTACCAGACCTGACATGTTCAGCAGCAACTATTGCAGGAGAGCTTGCAGACTTACGAGCAATGTGCTTATCACAAGCCTTCACAGGTGTGTAGTGACACTTAGCACCACTAACACTTTCGTCATCAACTTTTGCAAAAGTGTCCTTAACATCAGGCTTGACAGGGTTTGACTGCAACCTCTCAATCAAAGCTTCATAATTAGCAACCCTAACCTCAAGCTCATCGTACCTCTTCGCCATCTCACCAAACACTTGAAGGCTACCATTCAATTCAACAATCTTTGTTTCAATTGCATCTACCCTTGCAGACAACAGATGCATAATCTTAGGGACCTCTTCAAGCTTCGCAATCCTGCTATAAATCTCCTTCACCCAGGCAGGATCAGATGGGAGAGAAGAAGCAAAAGCATCACCATGGGATTCAGGAGGCAACTCACAAGTTGGATCATTGTTAGCATCCATTTCAGGAGAAACATCTTCAATATCAACCACTTTCTCTGATGACACTGCTATTTTGTCAGCTTCATCACTTGAAATGCGAACATATTCATTTTCACAAGCAGCAGATGTTTGCCCCAACACAGACTGCCCACCAACAGAATTATGTGCTTCAACACTCCCCAGAGGTGACCTCTGAACAGAAGGGGTCGGCACATCACCCTCTCCATCACTGCCAGCAGAAGGTGTCTCAACTCCTTCAACGGTGTCACCACAATCAATGCCATCTGCAAGGTCGGCCAAAACATATAGCCTCGCAGTTTGACAAGCATCCAATTTATCGGATTTAGGGGAATGGGTGTCAGAGTGCAAAACATCAACCTTGTCTTCGCAGACAGGAACTTCACCGCAAGATTTGGAAGTATGGGTGTCAGCAGTAAAATCTTCACCCTTGTCATCACCAACACTGACTTCACACCCAGGTGTAGAGACTGCAACATGAATATCTACAGGCTTCACTGCATGTGCACCCTCGGTATCAACAACAGGAACTGGAGGAATAATAAAAGACTTGTCAACATTACTATCATATAATGGCCTACAGCTACTTACACCACCGTTCTTCTTCATCTTATACCTCCGCTGAAAGACAATATTCAGCGGGACATCATCTTCTAACAGGTCACATGAATCAGTACCTAACCGACATCGCTTGGGAGGTGAAGCAACCACATCAACCTTCTTGTGCAAATCTGTGTCAGCAGTAACTCTCTTAACCGCCTGAGAAGGACTAACTCTAGCACCTGTCCTCACTGCTGAAGCCTTCTGTCGAGGCGTCTTTACATCACTCTTGACAGATTTTTTACGGTCTAGAGCAATGAATGGATTGAATAGAACACGACTTGCAGAACGACCCCTCCTCAGCGGAACCCGTTCCTCATAGCTATCGCTGGACTGCACCTTCTGTTTCTTTTTACCACCCATCACTCCAGCGGAAGATTTCCTCTTCTTTGAGGTCCCTATATCTTCTTTATCCACCTCTGGAAAAACTTCAAAAGCAGTTTCAAAGGACTTACCATCCTGTTTCTTTCTAGCAGCCTTGCCTCTCTTCACAGGTGTCTTCTTCTTTGACGTCTCGCCTTCATCATGTTTCTGCAACACATTAGCTTCTTCCTCCTCAACTTGGGGAGCCCTATTTAAAAACTTTGCTTCATATGCCCTTCTACGAACACGGCGACTCTCATACAAAGTCGCATCGACAGGTCCAGAAACTATTTCTTCAACTGATGCATCAACTACTGCATCAACTACAGCATCAGCGTTTTCACCAGCAAACGCCATTCGTTCGGTGCGTGCAAACTCCCCATAAATAGGGAACAATGGACTCTGAACAAAACGCATGTATCAGAATAAAAACACAAAGATGAATCAATATAAAAAATGTTATTTAAGAGAGAAAATATACAAATATTACCAAATCCCCATGAAAAAACTTCTCAGCTTCAGCGTATACTTGGCTATAATCACATTGCCAGTACAATGAGTATGGATCTAGTTCAGGCATCTTAAAATTACAGTCAAAATTAACGGATATAGCTGGGAAAGCTTCTAATATCCAAGCCTGTTACAAAAGAAAACTCGTTATGCAACTACAAAACAATATTTAAATAATGCTAACATAAGCATTAAAGTTGTGCTGACACAGACAAAAAAATGATGACATAAGACAAGCAATAACTAAAGCACAATACCTGGAATGCAAGGCAATACCCATACATTTGATAAGAACCCCTAACCCCATTCCGATCTGCAACAGAAGAACTTTTCAATGACTTCAACAAACGGGTATATGACTCTCTACCCCAAGGATATAGTTCAAATTCCTTCTCATTGCACGCAAGAGATAAGAATTGTGCACTTACAACTTCTGACCTCCTATAAACAATTAACCTCTCAATCAGCAACAACTTTGCCATAATCAACTTCTTCTTAGACATCTTTTTCTCAGATATGAAACGATCAAGTAACTCATCATGAGTCATTTTCTTCTGCCCAAAAAATTCAAATATTGACACTTTCTTTGGGATATTACAAACATAATCTTCACAAGGAAGGCCTGTAATGACATGAAACTCAGCAATTGAAAAACGTGCAAGATGTCCACCAACTCTAAACCACAACTCATGCTCTTTTTGGGTTTGTACTTGACGGAGCACCATTTGATGCATAAGCTGGAAATTCAAAACCATTTTGGTGCCTTGCGTCAGCACCCATCCAACACAACTTTTTTGCAGAGTATTGTAGTGAGAAGGACACAAATGCTCCTTGATCAGATCACATACAGAAGGATGTGAATATATGTTGGATCTACAACGAAATCGCTCAGAAACAGGAATGCAATATTCCAAACCCTGATTAATAACAGACAGTTAAGCAAAAAAAACAACCATCATATTAAGAAAAAACGACAACTTGCTCATCAAAATAAAAAATAACTTACATCATAACCAGGATAAGAGGTGGATGAATCAGAAGATTGACTTCCTGCAAGAAACAAAATACAGAAAAATTTTAAAAGACAATAACAGAATATGTAATGACAAAAACAACAACAAACAATAACAATATAATGTTACACACACATAGTAAAATAACATGAACATAACAAAACACACACACGAAATACCAAATCCAAACACATACATTGTTGGAACTGACAGTGTCAGCGCCATACACTTGGACATAGAACCAGATAAGTACAGTATCATCGACACACACCATCAAAAGCATGGAAAACAGGTACACATACACGAAGAACACTAAATAGGCACTTACAAAGTGCCACAACGCAAATTTGACGAAAAGAAACAGTTCAAAAACACGAATTTACATATGCAACTTCCAAAAACGACGAAAAGTACTAATAACCGCACATAAAAATGCATATAAAGCATCGATTTACCATAGATTGTCAATAGTATAATGAACAAACAATAAAATCAACATAAACGAGCATATTCCAAAACCCTAGCACGAGAAATTTCGCAAAAATACGCCAAATTTATACCTGAGATACTGGATGACGACATTGAAGTAGACGATGCAAACTCGAAGCTTTACAGAAGCAAGGAAGAGTAATCGAGCCGGAAAACGCACAAAACCGCAGATGGAAGGCAAGAAAAGCAAGTTGAAAATTTCCGAGCAAAGAGAGAGTTCGAATGAGGAAGAACGAAATTTTCTGGAAACAAGAGAGAATGTCCGTACAGAAAGTAAATTAGGTATATAAAGGGGCTATTTCGCAAATTTGTCCAAACCCGCGTCTATTCCGCAAATACGTCCCATTATTGTGCCCATTCCGCAAATTTTTTCATTTATATATGAATATTTTTGGTAACTATGACTATAAAAATTAGTTTTATTGATTATTTTTATTATTACTACTATTATGTTTAATTATATTGATATAGTTTTTTCCTTATATAATATCTACTCTTTTATAAGATATTCCATCTATCCAATTATATGTGTTAATGGTAAAATAAAATAATTATTTTTATTAGATTTCCTTTTTGACGGGAGAAAGTTCTGTGAGACGCGCTCACGCGCTGCCACGTAGGCATATTCACTCACATGCCGCCACGCAGGCACCAATGCATCGGTTTTAGTATATGTATATAGAGGACTATTTTTTTTAAAAAGGGCAAAATGAATATGCCCACGTAGACATATTCACTCACATGCCGCCACGCAGGCACCAATGCATCGGTTTTTCATAGAGGACTACTTTCAAACCATAGCTCATTATATTCTGACATACCGCACTTACCCTATCATAAGAACGTTGTTGTTTCATGACATGGTTTCCATACAACTTTATATGATCCTATCATGGCATTAGTTCGATTGATATGAAGCATCTCGATAGGTCTGCATATGATCCCTCATTGATTATGACCTTTTTAAAAAAAAAATTTGAAAAACCATTTGAAAACCTTGGGCCATTTTCAAAACCACTTCAACCTATAATACTAGGTTTGCATAACCTGAGCTCTGATACCATCTTTGTAACGGCCCAGGATTATGATTCCCGGGTTACGTTTCGAGGGATGAAACCCCTCGTTAGGATCTTGCGCCCCGAGTACAGGTTGAAGGTTTGAAATTCTATCATAACATTTTAAAGTGGGATTTCATACCCAAAATTCGAAGGGAACGTTGGAATCCCCGGGTGCTGCTGCTCGGAGCTCTCGGACATGAAACAGGGAGGAAAAAAAAGACGCCGGGGTGGTGGTGGCTGCTAGCGTCGCTGGCGGTTGGAAAACTGAAGGTGGTGTGCACAGCGCAGCAAAGAGGCGGAGGGAGTGCTGGAGCTCACGACAGCAGGGGAAAAAGAAGCAAGGGAGGAAGAAGGGGATAAGGTGTGGAGTTTTTGTCTTTGGGGTTTGTGTTTTGGTGTGTTGTGGTGTTTTGAAATGAGTCAACAAGGTCTGATTTTTATGGAACAAATTTTGGGTTTCCTTGGCTACATAATCGGACAAGGCATGGCAAAAGGGTGTCCTCATTCCCATTTTGGTGAGTCAAAGCAAGAGAAAAAAAATAGTATATGTGTGTGTTGGGCTAGTTAGGGAAAGAGGTAGGAAATTTTCAAATCAAATCTCAAGTTGTGGGAACCGGGTTGAATTTGGATAAGGATGGGAGAAGGTGACGGAATTGTGATACCGATTCAGGAATTTGAATTTATGACGATTGATCCTTTAAATCTCGCTCTCTCGGTCGATTAAATTTCTTTAGAACCCGGATAGGATATTGCTATCCGAACGAATTTTCAAATCCCGAGGTGACAGACAGATTCGATCGTTAAAGTTAAAAATTGGGCATGAAGTTGCTTTAAATTCATTTTTAATTTTCTTTTTCCAAAAATTAATATTTGAAAATCCGGGCCTTTACATCATTCACCTCTAAAAACAAGTCTCGTCCCCGAGACTAAAACCACTTCAAAGTAGGAGGACGAAGTTTGAAATCGATGAGTCCAAGGACCATGCCAAAGATCTTGTAATCATCTCGGTTGCGTCTTCCGAGATTTTTACAACATCCTAGTCACGGTCGTGACATCTCCAATTAGCCTTGACAAGTATGCAATAAGCGCCCCTATTACATCCTCGCTTCGACTTTTCGGAAGTACCACAACTCTAAAAGTTCTATAATATCATCACTAGGTCTTAGCAAGCACTTTACAAGCGCCCCCATAAAATGCTTGTATCTACTTCGTAAGGTATCATAGAGTTGCCCGGGTTTGAAAAGTTTCAAAGGGGATTTCGCAATTGAAAAAGGATTGGCCTCAAAATCGTGGAAATTTTCGATCGTGTTTGGTCTTCCCAAATCCAAGTTAGTCGTTTCCAATCTCTTTCAAAAACCCCTTAAATCTCAAGTTGGTCAAGCAAATTCAGAATTCAAGAGGTGGAATCATGCACCTCTAAAGGTTAATCCCATATTCTCTTCCTAAGTTCCAATCTCAAAAGCAACTCCAATCTACGAATCTCTAGCCATTATCAGAATCAACATAACCAAGACATGACACCTCATAAACAACCAACCATCAAGATTGACCATGCCAAAACCATAACATGAATAGCCATTACCAACATTGTCGCACACCAATATATTGAAACGTCACACTCAACATTAGCATTTCAAGTTCTAGGTATCAACAAGTAAGAATGCACCAAGCAGGAATGTCATTTTTTTGAAAGGGCAACACACACACACATCAAGTTTCAACCTTAGCAATCACATCAGCATAGTTTCCTACTTACCACTACCAACATAGCAGAATTTGTCACAATAGGGGTGTCAATCTAATAGAAGGCAACAAGTCAGCACAACAAAATCTATTTCAACAAGATTCAGCAAGCTAGGATAGTCAACATTTTCATAGCCAAGGGTCTAGATGAAAATCAATTTTTGAAATATCAATGCAAAGAGGTATCAACACAATCACATTTCAGCAATTCAAGTTCGATTGTCAACATAGAATCGAGCATGCTCTCATGGTTCTACAATAGCAAAGTCTAGCAACATAGTAGCACAAAATATTATCACGTCAACATTTAACTTAATAGGACATCACATACCATTATATTAGGATAACTTGCACCTTATATTATGGACCTTATATGCTACTATCACTTAGCTTTCAAGTATTTCACGTCAGTATAATATAACATGATTTCACACTAAGTTTATACATCATTATCTCTCATTGTTCCAAACGGTCACATTTCATAAATCCTAAGATACTATCACGCTCAGCAAGTATTGCAGAATATCAGGTATTGGCATAGCAAGACAAGTTACCACATAACCTCATGCTAATAATAATTCGAGCAAAGGTAAAATCATGCCAACATCGCAATATCATATTGTCACATATTATCGGGGCACATAATATCACTATTACCAACACAATTCAGGATTTCAGCAGGTATAATTCACATTCCATGAGTAAAAGAATTCAGGCAAGGCCTAACGACACAGAACACCAATCATATCACAAGGTCAGTCACATAGGAACACCAAAGCACTAAAATTCATAATCATAAGTAGAAGTCAACCAAGTAGCGTCCACCACCAGTTCATCATTTCAAGAATCAATATGTCAGTTCTGGGACCTGGGGTTTATGGGCCCACCGTGCTACCGTTGTGCCGCTCCCGGGCTATTTGGCTAAACGTGCTCTTTTCCACGCCATCGTTTGTCAAAGTATTGCAAGCAACTTTTAAGTTAGTGGAGATAGGGGAGAGACAAGGAGAACAACCCGGACTCCCCACGGAACTGAACACAGACCAACTGATGATGACACGACGAAAAAGAAACAAGATCCTAACCTAAGAAGGAGTAAGGTGCCCTTATGGAACTCTACGAGGTCACAAGTGCAGCAAGCAAAACATATACCAATCATGGAGTAAACTAGTTGCATCACTAGGCACTAACATGTACCTACCTTAATGAAAAATGCTAACATATAGGGGTAACCAAAAACATGATCGGGTTCTGCATGGGGCATAAGAGACATCTAGCAACTTTTCATTTCATATATCAGACAAGCTTGATATGTATAAGAAACATGTATACACGGATGCACAATAGATTTGTGCGACATAAAGCTCATGCAAAATCTAGTAAGCAACACAAAGCATTACACGTAGAGTAAATTGTTCATGACAGGTACACATAAGCATGTCATAATCAATGAGGGATCATATGCAGACCTATCGAGATGCTTCATATCAATCGAACTAATGCCATGATAGGATCATATAAAGTCGTATGGAAACCATGTCATGAAACAACAACGTTCTTATGATAGGGTAAGTGCGGTATGTCAGAATATAATGAGCTATGGTTTGAAAGTAGTCCTCTATGATACTAGTAATATCTTGTCAATGATTCAAGGAATGGGCGCAATCAAGGATAATCGTTGAGGAATAATTTAACACCAAAATCACATTTCACGTATATATGCATCTACCATGTCGTAGAGTATAACACACAACTAGATACTCAATTGCTAATTAACACATATCCCACCAAAATATGAATTTACCCAATTAAGCACCGGAAGGGCATCATGTGATAAGGACAACAATTCAGATGAGAACACTCATAAGCATGCCACTAATCATATTTAGCATGAGATAACTCTGAGGAGGCATAGCATTCTAACTGGACTAAAAACATCTAACATGCTTGGACAGTCATAAGATCATGTAGAGAGAGTATAGCAAGCATATCACAACCTATGACAAGAGTGGTTGCATGAGGTGCAAGTTGAGCATGCGATTGTACAAGTCATATCTCTACAGGCATAGATTTTACAAGGTACTACATGACAGTCACAGATGTATAAGAATAAGGTGCATCAAGCAACTCCACATAATAGCGGGACGTGTCATAGAAGTTTAAGTAGGATCACTATTGCACCCAATCATTAGCACATATAAAAGGAATATAAGTAGTTGTGATAAAGGAGTCATGCGCATATCATTGTGTGAAACAGGAAAATGCTCCTAAGGTATCATGTTTCAATGGGACGGTAAGCTACATAATGTATGCAAAGATAATCATGCGAGTGCTTTATAGCTATCGTGATGTGTGTGTGGACATGCGAGGTGTCAGATTATTCATTTGCGGAAGCATTAAGAATGTTAGGGGACATGCAGAAACAACATCGACTGATGAGTTCATAGGCACACATTGATAATCACCTAATACTTAACATGTGTTGAAAATAGGCACTAACTCTATAACTGGGTTTATCAATTCCTAAACAATTAAAGGATCGCATATCAGAGATGTTGGGAAGAATACAAGACCTCGCGGAGTCTACCCTACGTGAGAACAGGTCATAAAGCATATAGAGCATGAATACACACAAGCCATAATTCATGGGTCCTATAAGATATATTTTAACATGATAAGATGCATGGCTATGCAACATAGGTTACATGTTCATTTGGAAACTAGCACTGATGCATTTAAGGGGTCAACCAATCGTAACGTGACCATATGAGGACAAGGGGGAATTATGGCGGAAACGACAATATGAGCCTAAGATAGTACGACTTCACATGAATATAAAGCATGCAAGTACACAAGTATAAATTGACAGTATACAAACAAGGCATGTATTTAACACATGAATATACCAAGTCACATCGTGATCCTACATGATGCTAGCAATACATGATAAGACATGGATATCTTTTACAGAGTGAACAAGAGAACATCACGGACGATAGATTATAATCATGTTAGGAATGAACCATCATAAAAGTGCATGAAATGGTACAACAACTATCACATCATAGGACAATCATATTCACGTGATGAAGCAAGCATGACAATTTATCACTCAGCGAGTCATATTGGAATTCATAAGCCCTATAGGATACTACCAGCACATATCGAATATGAGTACAATCAAGGTACTTCGACTAGACTCACCCTAGCATTCGGGTGTCATTTATATGCGAAAACATAATACTAACTCATGATTCGTACATACGTTCATTCGATTAGCACTATGGTTTGCAAAAAGCCAAATAAGCCACACTGTAATAATCTAGAAGCATGATAAACATATAGCGAAGTATAACATGGGCCTAAAGCAAGATAGCTAGGCATAGATGTAATGGTAGACAATTATAGGTCCGTGCAATATCTAAACAACACATGCACAAAATATAAAGTCATGCATTCAGGGAAATACAAAAGGATACCACTGAGTAGGAGAAAACATCACGGAAATCAGGAAGGTAAGCATGCTATGGTTTAGTGGTCATAAAGGCACGAGAAGTAGCAAGGGTGAGACTAACATGCTAAGGGTCACACTATGATGATCCTAATCCAAGAGAGTGAGTAAACATCATGCATTCATGCGAGTTCATAACTTGTGACATATGTGTTTAATCAATCATTAGTATAATGGTGCGGGGAACCAATGAAATCAAGTTGTGCATGCATGGGGGATATGACATGAATACAACAAAGTACGACATGAGACTTAAACAAGGTGACCAAGCATGAATATATAATGACTTACAACCACAAATCCACATTAAGGATCATCATAATATGTGCCGGGAATACCACATCATGTCGAGTCATGCATATACGAAACCAGGAATTATAGTTGTGTGTGCTCGTGCGGCATGTCAGGTCATATATTCATGAAAACATGTGAGAAGTATGGAGGTCATCATGGCATGACATATGGGTAAGCATATTGGAAATTAGGCACCGTATAAATCAGGTTGAGCATGAAGTTGTTACACACACCCATCAAGTAAAGAATTCATTCTATCAAGATATCAAAATGAAATGTTCACACTACCATGGGCCTATGTGTAGAGGGAACATCAATCATGCAATCATGGACGAAGCAACTAAGATAATCCCACGGCGATCTACAAGGGCGACTCTGACTCACTTCCATGACTCATTTCCCGTGGAATACTCGTGTAACTCTCGAGTAGGGCAGAAAAGGGTTCATGTAGTAGCGTACTCCCATACAACCTCAAATGTGGTTATTCCTCCCAATTTCTCATACAACATACCGACATCACAAGGAAAGCTCAATAAAGACATTTAGTGGGGTCAGGAAAAGAAGACCAAAGAAGAAAGTAGTCAACTTAAGGTGTCGAAGGCGATCCCACGAGTACTGGAATCCCGACTCTATAATGACAGAAGGTCTCCCCCGCTATTCCATTCAAGTAGGCATTTAACACATGTTTCATAGTCAAAATATCAGCCAGGTCTCCAATTTAAGCAACCAGCACTCAGCATAGAACAATCAACAATCATTTATGGGCCGCCCTTCGAGGGGCGACTAACCGGAGGGGCAAAACCTCACGGTCTCTACCTAACTCGCCACTCCAGCCACTACGACGCAAAGCCTTGGAGTCTTGTAGGCCCATCTGTAAAGAACAAGCTATATTTTGCCTACCCGTTCCCAACTACATCCAATAAGGATGGTCTAGCGCCTTCACTACCCCTTCGTTTCCCTTTGTTTGATTACCAGATTTATTGAGTCAAGTTCATATTTAGTCCATTTGAGTTAACCATATTAAATTCATTTTGCCCTTTTTAAAAAAAAATTTTGAAAAACCATTTGAAAACCTTGGGCCATTTTCAAAACCACTTCAACCTATCATACTCGGTTTGCATAACCTGAGCTCTGATACCATCTTTGTAACGACCCGGGATTATGATTCCCGGGTTACGTTTCGAGGGATGAAACCCCTCGTTAGGATCTTGCGCCCCGAGTACAGGTTGAAGGTTTGAAATTCTATCCTAACATTTTAAAGTGGGATTTTATACCCAAAATTCGAAGGGAACGTTGGAATCCCCGAGTGCTGCTACTCGGAGCTCTCGGACATGAAACAGGGAGGAAAAAGAAGACGCCGGGGTGGTGGTGGCTGCTGGCGTCGCTGGCGGTCGGAAAACTGAAGGTGGTGTGCACAGCGCAACAAAGAGGCGGAGGGAGTGTTGGAGCTCACGACAGCAGGGGAAAAAGAAGCAAGGGAGGAAGAAGGGGATAAGGTGTGGAGTTTTTGTCTTTGGGGTTTGTGTTTTGGTGTGTTGTGGTGTTTTGAAATGAGTCAACAAGGTCTGATTTTTATGGAACAAATTTTGGGTTTCCTTGGCTACATAATCGGACAAGGCATGGCAAAAGGGTGTCCTCATTCCCATTTTGGTGAGTCAAAGCAAGAGAAAAAAAATAGTATATGTGTGTGTTGGGCTAGTTAGGGAAAGAGGTAGGAAATTTTCAAATCAAATCTCAAGTTGTGGGAACCGGGTTGAATTTGGATAAGGATGGGAGAAGGTGACGGAATTGTGATACCGATTCAGGAATTTGAATTTATGACGATTGATCCTTTAAATCTCGCTCTCTCGATCGATTAAATTTCTTTAGAACCCGGATAGGATATTGTTATTCAAACGAATTTTCAAATCCTGAGGTGACAGACAGATTCGATCGTTAAAGTTAAAAATTGGGCAGGAAGTTGCTTTAAATTCATTTTTAATTTTCTTTTTCCAAAAATTAATATTTGAAAATCCGGGCCTTTACAGTGGCTGACAAGATTGCGAGCCTGGCTTACTGCTGCCCTATCGATGATAGCTTGGCCACAAATCAGGATCTTCGGATTCTCGTCCGCTCGGAAGCTCTGGGAAAGAAGCATGCTCGTCGGCGTCTCTCCTAATTCTTATCCTGCTTCCAAAAAAAAAGGATGATGCTACCAATTTATACCTTACAATATAAATTTATTAGAAAAATATTAAATCAAAATAAATATTTTATTAACACAAATTCAAGTTGAAATTCATCGAAGAAGGGGAAGGATCTCATCTTCAAAATATTATATCTAAATAGATCAATAATCCCCCATCACAATTTCCTCCATCGAAGAAGGGGAAGGATCTGATCTTCATCGAAGAAGGGGATTATTGTTATGGATCACTAAGTAACATAGTGAAGTTGCCATTTGGATTGATTTTTTTTAAATGAAAGAAAACAATAGACAACTTTGAATTATTAAACTGAGAAACCGAAACTATATAGCAAACGGTATCATCGAGAATATAAGAAAACAATCAAAAGAAAAACATCAATAAAGGAAAAAAAATGATTAAGACATGTTTGTTAGTGAATTATTTTTTTTTAGGGAAGAAGATTATTGGAATGAGTATAATTTTTATAGATTATGAGGGTTGATGAAATAGAGATTATTTTCGCAAAAATAATCTCATTTTGTCGTGGAATGGGAATTATTGTCGGATAAGTAAGGAGTAAAAAACAATAATCCCCCATCACAATTTCCTTTAATCGGATGCATTTCCTACAATCTCCTCCATGGCTCCATCCCTTACCAAATACGGTCTAAACTAAGAACGTTGAAAAACAATGACAAAAAACAAATCTTGTACAAAACGTTCTAAATGGGCCACTCTAGTAAATCAAGCGCATCGGCCCAGTTCGGTCAAACCCCATCAGCCCAAGTTGAAGTTCTGCGAAACTTGCATAAACCTCAACGCAGTGCGTGTGCTCCGATTCCTCTCGCTCAAAACACCCTCCATTCCTCCAAGTCAAGTAGATCGGTCGTCTCTGCACTGAGAAATGGTTAGTAACCTCTCAATTCCACAATCCTCCGATCTGTCTAGCTTTTGATCTTCTCGTTGATGCTAATTTTTCTCTTTTCTGATCTTGCCGCTTTTCGATCGGTTAAGGTGCCATCTCCGAAGCCCATCACAGGCCCCGTGCCGGAGTCGCTTTATCCAACCCTAATCGCGTTGATGCTCACGATTGGCCTCATAGTCACCGCGTCCTTCTTCATGTACGTTTTCTCTTCCTCAATCTGTCATTTACAGATTACTGTCAATTTCATGGAGGTTTTCATTTTCACGTTTTATTGAGTTCGAGACTAGTTTAAAGAGTTGATCTGATCTGCTTTGTGAATTAGGTCTTAGGTTAGTGCGGAAGTTTGCGTGCACTTCCGGAAAGAAAAAGAAAAATTACCTCTTAATTTACTTGATTCGGTGAAATAAAAAATACCAATTAATCTATATCTATATATCTATATCTATCTATATATTAATTATGGGGTTTTTTGCTAAGTGGCCATTTTAGAACCATTATCGGATACATCAACTAATGACATTAAAGAAAAAGAAACAAAGCAATTCTAATTTATCTCATCAACTACTTTTGTATCCAATTCATAATGAATGAACACAAAATTTACTGCTACAAATAGTCAAAATACTATGAATGAGAAGAATTGAAGCACTGTGAAGAAGATGGGAGATAGCAAAAATTGCCTATTTATATACTATAAACAATTACTGGTTAAATTGCAAAAATTGGCACAATAATTGACTACTGCCGCAAACTGAATCACTGTGAAGAAGATCGTGGTGAACTGGAAATACGGAAACACAAGATGTGAAAGCACCTGATCGAAGAAATATCGCCATTGAAGAGATAATTGAGCCATAGATCGAAGAAAATCAATACGGAAACACAGGATGTGAAATATCGCCATTAAAGGCAATAAATCAGTGAGCCACAGATTGAAGAAATTCAATACGGAAACACAGGTCAAATTGAACGTCGAAACTGGCAAGGGAAACAACCAATTTCACAATTAATACAGTAATTTCAAAGGCAATTGGCAAGGTCAGAAACGGAGAAAGATGGAGGAGCCATCATTCTTCTTCCCCTTCATCTCCTGTCAGTGGCAGCAGGCGCGTCGAGGAAGGCGCCACCGTCACCAAGCACTTCGTCTTCGGTTGTGAGGGTCGCCATCGACGGCGCTCGGATGAGCTCAGGCTTGCAGCGAGGCTCCCAGCGGCATCCGAGAGAGAATCAGATTCAGATCGGACGAATTCTGCGCCGGAGACGCCGTGGAGGTCGAGGAGGAGAACCGGCTCCATGGAGGTCGAGGAGAACGAGGAGGACGTTCTCCGGCTTCCTATCGCTGCGCGGTCGACGATACCGAGACGGTGGAGGCTCAGATATGGGAGAGCTTACTCAGCGGCATCCAAGAGAGGGAGAACGGAGGTGGATTCTCAGATTGGGGGAAAATTAAAAAGGAGGGCAAAAGGGGGATTATGAAAATTTTTTGGCCATTTACTAGCAAAGAAAAGTCCTTAGGACATTTAGTAATTGGTCCAACGGCCTTCGGCCTTTGGACCAAATTACTTCTTAATTAAAAGCAAAGCTTTTGCCCCACGGGTCTCCTCACGCGATGTTATTTAAGACAATTCATTTTTATTTAGCAATTGTGATTAATTCAAAACTTTTTTTTTAAAAAAAATAATGTTAATATGAACTATACAATATTATTTTATTCCCTATTAATTACACATTATTATTTCCATTTATTTTTTAAACATCTATATCTATATATTAATTAAAAGCAAAGATTTTGCGCCACGTGTCCCCTCCTCACGTGAAGTTATTTAAGACAATTCCTTTTTTATTTAGCAATCTATATCTATATATCTATCTATATCTATCTATATATTAATTAAAAGCAAAGCTTTTGCGCCATGTGTCTCATCCTCACGCGAAGTTATTTAAGACAATTCCTTTTTATTTAGCAATTCAGATTAATTCAAAACTTATTTTAAAAAAATAATGTTAATATGAACTATACAATATTATTTTATTCCCTATTAATTACACATTATTATTTCCATTTATTTTTTAAACATCTATATCTATATATTAATTAAAAGCAAACATTTTGCGCCACGAGTCTCCTCCTCACGCGAAGTTATTTAAGACAATTCCTTTTTATTTAGCAATTGGGATTAATTCAAAACTTTTTTTAAAAAAATAATGTTAATGTTAATATGAACTATACAATATTATTTTATTCCCTATTAATTACACATTATTATTTCCATTTATTTTTTAAACAATAGGATGAATTCAAAAGCATTTTTTTTTATAAAAAAAATATATAGTTCCAAATATATGATTTTTATATTTTAGGCAATTCCTTTTTATTTAACCAATGGATTAATTCAAAACTTTTTAAAAAAAATAAAGTTAATATTAACTATAAACTATTTTCATTCTATATTAATCACACAATATCATTTCTATTTATTTTTTAAAACAATTGCATGAATTCAAAGCATTTTTTTTTAAAAATAATAATATATAGTTCCAAATATATGATTTTTTGGAGCAACCAATCTAATATATAATGAAAACTATTGATGTTCTTATAATAAACTTAAATTTTGGATCTTCATCCAACCAACCTAATATAAACTACATAAAACCTTAAATGATAAAAAATTAAAATATTTTTTTAATGATTTCCTCCCAATCTATATATATCATGAGAAATATTTTTGCTTAGATGTCATAATCACTTTAATTTTATGATTTCCTCCCAATCAACTTAACCTAGGAAAAAATCCAACTAATGACATTTGCACAAGTTCTTTAATTAATCTAGCTATATCTAACTAATAAACCATAAGATATTTTTATTAGGTGTTATAACCACTTTTATTTTGGGATCGATTTTCACCCAATTAATCTATTCTACTTAAATTCATGTAATTTTTACACATTTTTCATAAATATTATTTTATTATTATTATTATTTTTACTTACTTTATCAAATATATTTTTTCTATTTTATATTAACATTTGGTAATAGTTTATTTAATTTTATAATATTTTAGTAATTTTCTATACTTACTAAATTTTATGTTTAATTTTTTTAAAAAAAATTACGCGTCATGGCGCGCGGGGACTGTATTAGTAAACTCTTCATTTAGAAGAGATCAAACTGACGTGTCAACCTTAGAGTGATTTTAGCCATTTTAACCAATCATAATTTTTTCTCCCTTTAATTTTCTTTTAATTCTCCTTTTATATCTTTTTATTTTAATTCTCTTTATTTTTCTTTCATTTTTTGTACGGGGAAATTAAGGTTCTCCGTTTGGCCCTTTCCTTCTCCGACTCTTCTGCGCCTCCTTCTAACTCTGAACATTGAAATCCGTTTGGCCCTTTGCTTCTCATTCTCCTTCATCCGTCTTTCCATCTCCATGACTCAATCTCCATCTGCGCCTCCTCCTAACTCCGAACATCGAAATCCGCTCCTTCTCCAATGCCCGTCTTCTTCTCCAATTTTCATCAGCTTAATCGAATTCGTCCCATCTTTGTTATCCTTCCTTTTCAATCTCCTACCGCCGCCGTCACCACCGCCGCCGCCATCACCACCACCTCCACTGCCGCTGCCACCACCACCACATATCTGAGATCTCTTTCTCTCGAAACCCCAAACCCCACATCTCTCTCTCACTCTACAAAGATAAAACAAAAAGAGGAGCCCAACTCTTCACCTCTCCATCTCCTTCTCATTGACGCCAATAAGGATGAACTCCAGATCTATTGAGATCAAAGCCGATGGGGAACAGATTTGATGTCGATCGGATTTCCCGCCTGAGGAGTTTCCTACTGTTTTGATGTTCGCTATTGGATCGGGAATTAGGTTTGCCTCTTTCATTTCAATCTTTCAATTACAGTTCGCCTCATTGGCATTTCACAACTCGAAGGGGGGTTGTTGAAACTATCTCAAACTAGGGAAGAAAATACCAATAGAAAACGATTTGTCTGATCTAGCTGAAACTAGGGAAGAAAATACCAATAGAAAACGATTTGCCTGAACATCCAGTTTGATCAATTGCTCTAAACCGTTATGTTTGGGTTCTTACTCCATTGCTCTAATTCCATTTAGTTGCTTTTATTTTTTAGGGATATCGAATTGAAGCATACATTCGAGCAAAGTTCATTTGGAGAAGTGCGGATCATGTTAAAGAGTTTGGTACTATAACTATGTCAAACTTTGACCTCATTGAAAATCGTGGTCCATTCAGGTTCTCCCAACATCCGAATAAGATTATTGTCAATGATTCAACCACCATCAAGTCATGTGATGGTTTGTCTATACCTCTTAATGGTTTGGAGTTTATCGATTTCCCAACTATTTTATCAAATAGCACTCCGGTTGGCTTTTTGTCTGGTAATTATTACTCTCTAATTTTAATATTCTATATATTATTTCAACCACTTTATATTAATGTTCTAACTCCTACTCACCTTTCTTTTTATAGATATTATTGGAGAGGTCATTGACTATGGCGGTATTATCACTTCTGTCAATAAAGACAACTCCATAACTAAGAGGATGAAAATTCAGTTGGAGGATCACAGGTGCATCCTATCAAGTTGTCGTATACATTTGTCTTCCACTGTTTTTTCAACCTTTTTAACTTGATTTACATGTTCTTTAATGTAGCCACAATATTCTACCTTGCACCCTTTGGGCGGACTTCGCTATCAAACTCTCTACCCATCTTGACTCATTAAAGGGTGGTTGAGTCATTATTATATTACAATTTGCTAAGACATCAATATTTGAAGGTAACTACATCCCTTCTTTATAACATGTTATTCTTTTGGTATAATTCAATTTGTAAACAAATTTTGACTCCTCACTATTGCCATTACCAGATCAGTTTAGTGTCTCAAACGCAAGGTGGGGTTCACGGCTTATTATCGACCAAGAGCATCCTGCGATTGTTGAATTCTCCAAGTTCTGAATTCTACTTTGTTATCTGTTTAACATTTGGATGTTACTCCTATTTCTAATACACTTTTTAATTCGTTTTTAAGACTCTTAAAAAATATATTTAATCCATTTTTCTGTTTGTTTTGTGTTTTATCACAGGGGTTTCCCGGAGGGAGACTTGGATTCTCGGACTATAAGCCATGTCACAACCCGAAGTACTCATTCTTTTGGCCAGAAGTATTTGACATCCCATGAGAGCACAACCCTTAGTATCATTGACACCAAGACTGAGGTTACCTCTGTCCATTGATATTAATTTCTGTTCCTCGCCCCATTTGTTTCACCATATGATTTTTATGTCATAACTTCTTTTCATCCAACTTTGCAGAGTGGTTTCTTTGCTTTCGTGGCTACAATTGTCGAATTTCTGAATCCTAGAAAGTGGTTATACAACAGCTGCATCAAGTGCAGGAAAAGTGTTGAAACTGATGGTGTGACCTCATACTGTGTGAGGTGTGATAAGCCTGTAGAGTTCCATGTTCAGAGGTAAATCCTCTCATGTCTTTATTGTGTTTTGCTGTGCAGGAACGTTTTATTTTGATAATTTCAGTTTATTGACAAAATTGGATCACAACCTTGCTGAAAACATATATCCCTTCGCTAATCACTTCCCTCATACTATTGGGTTGACAAAGTTGTAGGTTTGCTGTTTAGTAACATTTGGGGTGTTTGCAAGTGTTGAAACTGTAGGCTTTATTGGGTTGTCATATATCCCTTTGATATCCACTTCCATCATCTTGATAATCTATATCTGTATAAACTCTTAAGTTAGAAGAGTTCAAGATAACGTGTCACCCTTAGAGTGATTTTAGCCATTTTAACCAATCATAATTTTTTCTCCCTTTAATTTTCTTTTAATTCTCCTTTTATATCTTTTTATTTTAATTCTCTTTATTTTTCTTTCATTTTTTGTACGGGGAAATTAGGGTTCTCCGTTTGGCCCTTTCCTTCTCCGACTCTTCTGCGCCTCCTCCTACCTCTGAATATCGAAATCCATTTGGCCCTTTCCTTCTCATTATCCTTCCTCCGTCTATCCATCTCCATGACTCAATCTCCATTTTCGCCTCCTCCTAACTCCGAAAATCGAAATCCGCTCCTTCCCCAATGCCCGTCTCCTTCTCCAATGCCCGTCTCCTTCTCCAATTTTCATCAGCTTAATCGAATTCGTCCCATCTTTGTTATCCTTCCTTTCCAATCTCCTACCGCCGTCGTCACCACCGCCGCCATCACCACCACCTCCGTTGTCGCTGCCACCACCACCACAGATCTGAGATGTCTTTCTCTCGAAACCCCAAACACCACCACTCTTTCTCACTATAAAACAATTGGGTGAACAAAGATAAAACAAAAAGAGGAGCCCAACTCTTCACCTCTCCATCTCCTTCTCATTGATGCCAACAAGGAAGAACTCCAGATCTGTCGAGATCAAAGCCGCTGGGTAACGGATTTGATGTCGATCGAATTTCCCGCCTGAGGAGTTTCCTACTGTTTTGATGTTCGCTACTGGATAGGGAATTAGGTTTGCCTCTTTCATTTCAATCTTTCAATTGAAGTTCGCCCCATTGGCATTTCACAACTCAAAGGGTTATTGCTGAAACTATCTGAAACTAGGGAAGAAAATACCAATTGAGAACGATTTGCCTGAACTAGCTGAAACTAGGGAAGAAAATACCAATAGCAATCGATGTTCGCTACTGAATATGCTTGATGAGCACAACCCATTGGCTCAATCTTTCAGAATGGCTAGAGATCGGTTTTGTGATGATACTTCTAAAAGTGTCAAAATAAAGCTCTTTAAGGAAAAGAGGACGTGATGGCAGAAGATACAATCTTCCGACCACTTCCGAAGTTGCAGCTATTATTATTGATGGTGTTGATTCTTCAGGTGGAGAAAGAGATATAGTTATTCAGACACGGACTAGTGAATTGCAGCGAATAAATGAGTTGTATCCTTCGTATCTTGCTCTTCAATATCCTTTGCTTTTTCCATATGTTGAAGATGGTTATACCATCGAAATTGAACATCGTGATCGATATTGATGGAAATCACAAGACAACTAAGTTGACTTTGAGGGAATCTTTCGCTTACAGATTTCAGCATCGGTTCACAGAAACTGCACTTTTTTTACTCACTCAGAAGTTGCTGCAACAGTTAGTTGTTGATGGTTATACCATGATTGAATCTTCCCGCCTATCATACTTTTGGTTTCACCAGGAAGATTTGCGCTCAGATACTTATTTGAACCTTTCTGCTGCAACTTCTAAAGGAAACACCGAACCTTCATCTGATAGAAAGCGTATTCCGCTACCGTCGTCTTTTACCGGAGGACCCAGGTATATGATGCAGAAATATCAAGATGCTATGACACTTTGCAAGTTTTATGGCCATCTTGAATTGTTTATCACCTTTACTTCAAATGCTAAGTGGACATAAATTGTACGGTTAGCTGAGATCTCAGGTGCTACAACCGAGGAGCTATTTGATTTCTCTTGCAGGCTCTTTAGCATCAAACTTCATGAACTCATACATGACTTGAGATGCAAACGCGTATTCGGAGGTTGTCAATCCGGTATGTGTACTTCACTTCTTCTTCGCACCCTTATTTATATTCCAATTTAATCAATTCTTTACAGATTTGTTTGTCTTAGAAAATTTTTTTAGAAAGCTTTATGATTTTTTTTTCATCTACGACCTATAGCATTGACTTCTTACAAACGTTTGTATATTGTGTAACGGCCCGAGATTATGATTTCCGAGTTACGTTTCGAGGGATGAAACCCCTCATTAGGATCCTGCGCTCTGAGCACAGGTTAAGTGTTAAAAAAAAGGTTAGTAATTACAAGTGGGATTTCGCACCCAAATTCGTATGGTCCATTGGAGACCCCGAGGTAAACCCCTGTACCTGTCCTAAGTCTACAATGCGTAAAATCCATTTAGGCATGCAACCAGTATACGTTCTGAAAGCGATACATCGGGTGTCGCATCAAAGTCGGGTCAAAACAGAGTATATATAGTATGAAATCCCCAAAGTGAAAATCTAGTGAAGTCAGAGTTTCAAGCACTTGCTCTGCGCCATACGAATGGACCCCGCCATAACAACACGAATTCAAACAATGGAACGGGTACCTGAATCTAAAAAAAGGGGGGGGGGGGATCTGGGTCAATCATCAGGCCACTCATGCGCGTGTCTAAACACACTCTGAGAGACATATAATAAGCAACTTGTTCCTAGATAAAATGTGTAATGCACAGCGGAACTTAAATAGACAAGCATACAGATAATTAAGTGTGGACATAAATAAAGAGGCGCGCAGTTACAAGAAATGCCAAATAGCATGTCCCTCTAAGCTCCTAAGGAATCCTCTAGCAACCCTCTTCGAAGGGAACTACCTCACCCACGGTGCAGACCATCCCCTCGTAAGGAGCCTACTAACTATGAAGGGAAGGCAAACAACGACACTCATACATGGCCTAAGGCTCTAAGAGTCCTATGGCGACTTATTACCAAAAAGCCTACCTCACCCATCAAGTGCAAGCAACTTTCTATAATAAGCCTCACTAAGATAACAAGAATAGAGAAAAAAGTATCATCCCATAAACACCTGTAATGGCCGTTTCCTAGCAAAGACATATAGCAAGTCATCTGGTTTCCATTTGAGATCCTAAGTGTGATTCTAAGTCGTATGGTGCATGAACACTAGCCTACTATTAACACCCAGTGCATAGAGCGCCCATCATGAGTAAAGTTCAAAGAACTTACTTGGAGAAGCGCAGAATCCAAGCAATACAGCAATCAAGAAAATCCAGGCAGATTAGAGCTCACCTAGAAGATAAGTAACATAATAAGTCTAAGTCTAACTTACACAAAGAATATCAAATAACACACATAAGATTCACATAAAACATATATAAGTTAACCATCCCATCATCAATAACATTAATGTCTCGATTCAATTTCTCATCTCGTTTCATCACCTCATATCGTTTTCATCATAACTTGCCAACTCATTAGCTTAGACAATCTCCATATCCTACTTAGTCGAATTCAGATATTACCGTTTCATATTCTCACTTGGCATACAGATATATATCATCAACATCATAATATCTAACATTTAATCTCTTATAGTAAATCCCCGCAATTCATGCTATAGGTCACACATATCATATCGTTAGTCAAACGATCATGCTAGTTAGTCACCGAACAAGTATAATTCTCATGTTAGTTCCAAAACCATTTCAAAATTCGAGTCAAATAGTTAAGAATTTCGACCCTTGAAAATACTCGCAAAATTCTTTTTTCAATTTATTTATTAAATCACTTTCCAACCTTGAAATTCTTTTCCAAATTCTTTTTAAATCTCCAAGTCCAAATAATATTATATTTTAAACCCCCAATAATATTATATTTTATTTTAAATACCATTAATTAATTAATTAATTAAACGGATAAACCCGAACCAAACCATACCCATTTAAATCCAACAGAATCAAACCAAACCGAACCGACCCGCTAAATCTCAAACCGGTCCTAAACAAGCAAATAAATAAACTAATGCGTAGGTGGGGCCCACAAGAGCACATTGGCTTCTTCTTCCTCTCGATTTCAAAAATGGCGCCATCTCCTTCCTCGCCTGCTCGACGTCGCCGCGCTGATCGATGGAGCTCGAGCCCGGCTCCTCAACTCTCGCTCGTCCTAGCTCGCCTGCGCCCTCAGCTCCGCCTCGCCTCGCGTCCTCGTCCTGGTCTCCCTACCTCGCTCGCAATCCCGGCCTCGCTCCCTTGCTGCGCTCTCAGGCTCTTCCCGCCCTCTCGGACTCGCTCTCGAGCTCACCGGAGCTCTCGAGCTCGCCCACTCCTCTCCGACCCATCCCCGACTCTCTCTCTTGACCACCCGAGGACAAGAAGGAACCAAAACGAATCAAGGAAAATGATGGAGTCTTGAATGCTCACCGAGATGTTCGCGACTTCGGAGCTCTCGATCGGAGTTCTGGCTGTCGTCGGAGGCTCGCGATGGCTCGTGGGACCTGTGTCGGACATGGGTGAGTGTGATGGTAAAGCTCGAGAACGATTTCGATCGACAACGGAGGAGAACGACTTACAGGAATGTGGCTCACACTAAACAGGGGAAACGACGATTCGGTGGCTCGTCGGCGGTGCTGGCGGCTCCTGGGCGGCTCCGGTGTGGCGATGTACATTGACGGAGGTGGCGGGACGGTGCTACAGCCGCTGGGCTCGAGGAGTAGGAAGAATGAGAAGGTGGCGTTGGTGCCTTGCTCTCGACACAACAGAGGAGAAAGGAGGAGACTACGGTGGTGGTGGTGATGTGTGGGGTAATGACACATGATATTGATGACCATACATTGCTCCAGCAAACACATCCAAGGAAACAAGATGGCATTGCTGCATTACCTTCAGCTTTGTATCACAGTGGCTCGAGAGAAGATTACACGTCAGCAATCCGTGTGCTCAACTCAAGAGCTGATCAAGACCGTTCAAAGACAAACGAAATGAATGGTGATTAGGAAATGAGTTAGTTGTGGGTTGTTTAGTTTCCCGCTCTTTCCATTCTGTATATAATCTCATTGAGTGTAATAAGTGAGATCTAAGATCTCATGTAATAAGTGAGATTACAATTCAATAAAGCCATCCCCCCATTGATGGTCCCAAATCCGAGCTCGTTCTCCATTTTCTGTGTTTGATTTCTTACTCAATCTCGTCTTCGTTCAATCTCTGTTACTCAATTTCAAGTTCTGACATGGTATCAGAGTAAAGCTCCGATCCGACGTTTGATTTCAGTGTCCGAGCTTCTATGGCGAATCCTGAAGGAGATCCATCAAATGTTCTCTTTCTTCACCATTCAGAGCATCCGAATTTTTCTCTTGCGACGCATCCTCTCAATGATCGAAACTTCCACCATTGGAAGAAATCTGTTGAGAATTCTCTCAGCGCGAAGAACAAGTTAGAATTTGTTATTGGCGCCTGCGCAAGACCTGCGAATGGATCTCCAACACTTGCACAATGGAATCGATGCAACAACATGGTTAAAGGATGGATTATGCATTCTGTGGAGAAGGACATAGCCGAAACTCTCCTCTATTTTGGTACAGCTGCTGAGATCTGGCAAGATCTCCATACTAGGTTTGCATTTCCTAACTGCACTCGTCTCTTTCAAGTTCAGAAGGAGCTATTCAATTTGAATCAAGGAAGCTTATCTATTAGTGCGTATTTTACCAAATTTAAGCGCCTCTGGGATGAATATGTGGTTCTGTTGGAGCCTTCGAATTGCAGTTCTTGTGGAGCAACTGGAAATCTCCCAAAATTTCTGTTCAAATTGCAAGTTGTGCAATTTCTAGTTGGTTTGAGTGACTCTTATAGCTTGGTGCGAGCTAATGTCTTGATGATGACACCGTTTCCAACCATTGTTGATGCATATCGTATTGTGTACGCTGATGAGAAGTAGCGGGAGATTAAGTCTACTCCTATTCTTGGAGGAGACTTAATTGCCCTATCAGCCTCACAGAAAGGATCCTATGGATCACAAGGAGCTAAAGGATGTGGCTCGCAATCTCAGCAACAACAACAGCAGTGGAATTCCAATCAATCAAAGAATCAATTTGCTCCTAATAACAGCAACAACAATGGTCGTCGTTCCAAGTACTTCTGTGACCACTGCAAGCGAGAAGGTCACAACATCGAGAGATGCTTCAAGATTCATGGCTATCCAGGAGACAAAGATAAGCCACAGAATAAGAACTTTTCTGCTAACAGTTCCTCTATGAATTTGAATGAAGATGGGAACAAAGTGACAGATGATCAGGCTCCTATGCTGACTAGAGAGCAGTACACACAGGTGATTGCACTCCTCAGCAAGCAAAGCATATCAACAGATGGTCAAGCTTCCAGCATGATGGCAGGTACGAGTTTCTGTCTCTCTGTTAATGGTAGTGATTGTTGTTGGATCATTGACAGTGGAGCCACCCACCATATTACACCCAACCTTGACCTTTTTCAATCCTCCAAAAAAATGTCTAAGACCAGTTTCATAACAAAACCTGATGGAATAAAATCCCCTGTTGCCAACATAGGAACAATTAAGTTGAGTGATGACATTATCTTGAACAATGCTCTTCATGTTCCAGATTTCGAGTATAACCTTTTGTCTGCAAGACCACTTACTCTGGACCTCCACAAAAATGTTCTTCTTACCCCCACTCATTGTTTCTTGCTCCAGGGCCTTTCAACGAGCAATTTAACAGTTCTTGGTGAAGAAAGCAATGGACTATACACCACCAGTACATCCAAACTTCTTCAATTGAATTCAGAGTATCTCAAACTTGTCAAACTATCTCTACTGTTGCTTGTAATGTTTCCTTGCCTTTGTGGCATTTACGATTGGGACATGTTCCACATTCCCAAATGCATTTGTTTCCCTTCATTAGATCTGTTGCATCAGATCATTTACATTCTTGCACTGTCTGTCCCAAACCAAGACAACAAAGGGGTTGTTTTCCCATCAGTTCAATAAAGAGCATTCATCCTTTTCAACTAATTCATGTCGACATTTGGGATCCTTACCACACTCATACCTACAATGGAAACCGTTTCTTTCTCACAGTGGTAGATGATTTCACACGAACCACCTGGACACATCTTCTCCCACACAAAAGTAATGCCTTTACTGTCCTTCAAGCTTTTGTTACTATGGTTGAAAACCAGTTTCGTGTTGATGTGCAAACTATTAGATCCGACAATGGATCTGAATTTTTTAGCACTAAGGCCCTTTCTTTTTACCAATCTAAGGGGATCATTCACCAAACTTCTTGTGTCGAAACACCACAACAAAACGGGGTAGTAGAACGTAAACACAAACACTTACTTGACACTACTCGAGCTTTGTTTTTTCAATCCGGCATCCCTATGGCATACTGGGGGGAGTGTGTTCTTCATGCCACTTAACTCATTAACAGATTTCCCCTATCCTCATTACAGTACAAAACTCCCTTTGAAAAGCTTTACAACACTCTTCCTTCTTATGATCATCTTCGCCCTTTTGGATGCTTATGCTTTGTCAGCATAATTCGTGCTCATAGACACAAATTTGATCCACGTAGCACCTCTTGTGTCTTCCTGGGTTTTGCTCCTGGTGTCAAGGGGTACAAAGTTCTTGATGTGCAGTCCAGAAAAGTTTTCATATCCAGAGAGGTTATCTTCAATGAGTCGGTTTTTCCATTTCAAACTATCAGTGACTCTCCCAATTTCCCATTACCACAGTTTGTTCCTGACATTCCTGGTTCTACTATTGCCTCACCTCAACCTCCATCACCCCAGCCTCCGACACCCCAACCTCCATCTCCTCAACCCATCCTTCCCACTCGGCGTTCTACTCGTGATCGTCACCCTCCTGCTCACCTCACAGATTATGTGCTTCTAGCATCTCTACCCCATGATCAGTTCCCCTTGTCCCCAGGTTTTACCCCCTCTATTTTTTGTGCATCTTCTCAAATCTCTACCTTTACTAAACCAAGATCCTATTCCCAAGTTGTCAAAGATCCACAATGGATTACTGCCATGAACAAAGAGATTGAAGCACTTCGTGCCAATCATACTTGGGAGGAGGTTCCTCTCCCTCCTCATAAGAAACCAGTTGGGTGTCGATGGGTTTACAAAGTGAAATTAAAAGCCGATGGCTCAATTGAGCGCTACAAAGCGAGACTAGTGGCCAAGGGCTACACTCAGGAGTATGGCATCGACTATGACGAAACGTTTTCACATGTTGTTCGAATGACTACCATTCGTGTTCTTGTTTCTCTAGCTGTTAGTCATGACTGGGCTTTACATCAGATGGATGTAAACAACGCCTTCCTCCATGGCGATTTGCTGGAGGAAGTGTACATGATCATGCCTCCAGGCATTCCCAATGTCTCGGGAAATGTTTGTCTATTGCGCAAATCCTTATATGGGCTCAAACAGGCGTCTCGTCAATGGTATTCAAAATTGGCTTCCACCCTCCAGACACTGGGTTTCAGATTGAGCAAATTTGATTCCTCTTTGTTTCTTAAGATTGCAGGCTCGACAATCACTCTAGTAGCTGTTCATGTTGATGATATTTTGGTTATTGGGAACACCTCTTCTGAGATTTTTCACCTGAAAACCACTCTTGACACCTTGTTTAGTATCAAGGACTTGGGTATTTGAATTTTTTTCTGGGTATGGAGGTTGTCCATTCTGCAGCTGGATTGGTTCTTCATCAAAACAAGTTTTCTCATGAGATTATATCTGATGCAAAGGCTGGTGATTTGTCACCATATGTCACGCCTTTGCCTCTCAATTTCAAGCTAGGACTTGACACTGATGGCCTTGATTTGCTGACCCTGCTGTATACAGAAGCTTAGTTGGTAAGCTCAACTATCTCACAAAAACTCGTCCAGACCTTTCCTTTGCTGTTCAGTGTTTGAGTCAGTTTATGCAGCATCCAAAGCAGAGTCTTTTTGAGGCATTGCTGCACTTGGTTCGTTATATTAAAGGCACATCAGGATATGGTCTTCGTTTTCAATCAGGAAAGGACATTGTTGTTCAAGCCTTTTCTGATTCAGACTGGGCTTCGTGTCCTATTTCTCGACGATCAGTCACTGGCTATATTCTCTTGATGGGTTCTAATCCCATCTGTTGGCGATCAAAGAAACAGGCAACCGTGTCCAAGAGTTCCTCTGAAGCCGAATACCGTGCCATGTCTCAGGCTGCCTCAAAAGTTACTTGGCTTGTTGGTTTGCTTCAAGAGCTTGGGGTTCCCAATCTCACTCTAGTTTCTCTGCATTGTGACAATCGATCTACCCTACACATCGCTCGCAATCCGGTGTTTCATGAGAGAACGAAACACATCGAAATCGATTGCCATTTCACTCGCGAGAAGGTGCTTGATGGATTGTTGCAATTGTCGTTTCTTCCAACTCACAATCAGTTGGCTGATGTTTTGACCAAGGTTTTGCCTTCCTCTCAGCTTAAGGATTTGTTAATCAAGCTGGGCATGTTCTTGCACCCTGCTTCAGCTTGCGGGGGGGTAATGACATATGATATTGATGACCATACATTGCTCCAGCAAACACATCCAAGGAAACAAGATGGCATTGCTGCCTTACCTTTAGTTTTGTATCACAGTGGCTCGAGAGAAGATTACACGTCAGCAATCCATGTGCTCAACTCAAGAGCTGATCAAGACCGTTCAAAGACAAACGAAATGAATGGTGATTATGAAAGGAGTCAGTTGTGGGTTGTTTAGTTTCCCGCTCTTTCCATTCTGTATATAATCCCATTGAGTGTAATAAGTGAGATTTAAGATCTCATATATAAGCTCCCTTTTTTCAGATTACAATTCAATAAAGCCATCCCCCCATTGATGGTCCCAAATCCGAGCTCGTTCTCCATTTTCTGTGTTTGATTTCTTACTCAATCTCGTCTTCGTTCAATCTCTGTTACTCGATTTCAAGTTCTGACAGTGGGAGGGGTGGTGACAGGAGTGGGAGCAGGGAGGTGAAGGTCTGCGTGGGAGAAGTGAAGGTGACGAGGGTGATGCTGGTGATGAGAAGGAGGGAGTGACGGGGTTATGGTGATGAAGAGAGAGTGGGAGTGATGGTGATGACAGAATCAATGACGGGGTGAGGGGTGGGGTTATGTGAGTGATGGAAGTGGGTGGGGATTGTGTGTGGAATTGGTTAATCAATACCGGAAATAAATCCTAAATACATGAATTTCTTATCCCGTAATTAGTTTTCGAATGTTAGTTTCCCCGAATTCCGCTTTTTCGATCAATTAGATTTTTAAAATTGAAGAGGATATCGCCATCCGATAATTATTTTGAATTTTTGAGGTAAAAGAACGGAAATCATTCGTCAAATTTTATATTCTGGTCGGAATCCGCTAAACGAGTTTTAAATCCGATTTAAATTTAATTTTAATTCTCTTTTTCCGAAAGATCGGAATTTGAAAATCCGGGCCTTTACATATTGATTTGTTCTTTTCGGTTTAATTTATTCATATATCAATTTTCCAGTCTAATCGAAAATATGCTTTAAATTGATTAAATATTAAAAGATAGAAAAGATTGAATAAAAGTCAAAGTATGTTATATAAATTCATAATTTGCCGTTTATTTGCATCCATGTCAAATTTATTTGCCCTGAGTGTCCTAAATATCTCCACTGTATAAATTCAATTTTATCCATTCCAATAAATATACCTAATTAATGAACGTAACTTTCAAACCCTACTTAATATAAATAAGAAATTTGAAACTTGGATTTTATATTATAAACATGTATACATGGATTATATTATATGATTTCACCCTCCGCCTCTTCTATCACGCCAATTTTGCCGTACATTTTATTATTATTTTGTTTACACATGTTTCTAAATATTATTACGTTGTCAACTTTTGATTTTCCAGTTATGTATACTATTGAGTTTAAAAACGTGGTCTGCCCCATGCCCATATTGTTCTATGGCTCGAAAAAGTTGATAAGTTGTCTACTGCGGATGACATTGATAGAGTTATCTATGCGGATATTCCTGATCCAGTCAGACAACCAGATTTGTATTCTGTAGTGAAGAGTTTTATGATGCATGGTCCTTGTGAAAAAGCTAATACTAAGTTTCCTTGCATGCAAAAAGGATCGTGCACCAAATTTTTTCCTAAAGGGTATGTTGAAAGGACAACATTTGATGATGATGGGTATCCATTATATAGAAGATCGAACAACGGTTTTACGGTTACGAAGGGAAAAGTTGATCTAGATAGCAGATTTGTAGTTCCCTACAATCCAAACCTTCTCCTCAAATATCAAGCACATATCAATGTAGAATGGTGCAATCAGTCGAGGTCAATAAAATATTTGTTCAAGTACATAAGCAAGGGAAATGATCAAATTAATGCAACAATTTCTAATGATGATCCAGATGGACAAGATGTTGGTGAAATACAAAGGTTTTGTGATGCAAGGTAATATTTCCCTTTATAACTTTCTTAATTTGTCAACCATCGTAATATTTTTATTATTATATATAACTTATCAATCATCTTATTATTTTAGGTATCTCTCTCCAATCGAAGCACTTAGGCGAATATATAAGTATCCTATTCACTATAGGGTTCCATCAGTTGAGCGGTTGAATTTTCATTTGCCTCTTGAACAGAATGTTGTGTTTCGTGATGCTGAAGCCATCAATGATGTGATTAACAAAGTTGAGGGTTGACAAACTATGTTTTTGGCCTGGATGGAATGTAATAAGAAGTACGAACATGCTAGAAGATTGACTTATGCCGAGTTTCCAACTAAGTTTGTGTGGAAACAACAGCAGCGAGAATGGACTCCTAGAAAACGTGTTTTTGCTATTGGAAGGATGTTTCATGTAACTCCTGCAGTTAAGGAGTTGTACTACCTACGTATCTTATTAAACCGAAGCCGGGGTCCTAAATCCTATGAAGATATTCGAACTGTTGACGGAGTCTTATATTCTTCTTTCAAGGAAGCGTGTTATGCTTCGGGTTTGCTGGACGATGAAAAGGAGTACATCCATGCCATAGAAGAAGCCAGCTTTTCAGGACATCCATGTTATTTGCGGAGACTTTTCGCTATGTTATTACTAACTGGTCCTTTGTCTAGGCCAGAGTCTATTTGGGAGAAAACATGGCATCTCCTAATAGATGATATTCTTCACCATCAACGAAAATTACTTCGAATGAAAGGTATATATTTTTATTTTTATGTTATTAGTTTTATTTTATCAACCACTTTAATTATAATGTGATCTACGTTCATAATATATATATATATATATATGATTCATATTACATGCTATTAATACCATTATATATATCCATGCATGTTCCTGCTGTATATATAATTCATATTACATGATATTAACGTGATCTTCGAATGAAAGGTATATATGATTCATATTACATGCTATTAATACCATCATAAATGAATTGTAATTTAATTATCATATATTTGTAGACACTTAATTATCATGATGATGTCGTAAATTTTCAATTGTGATCTATATACACTTTTGTTGCATTTGTCATTTTTTCCCTATCAACTTACTATTTCGTTTATTCCAATATCTTGATTTTTTCAGATTTGCAGTTAAGTAAAGAACAACTAAAATATTATGCTTTGTCTGAAATTGAGAAATCGTTGCAGTGCAATGGTAGCTCTCTCACAGTCTACCCTCCAATGCCTCTTCCGAATGATATCCTCCTTCCAGAAGGATGTAATAAGCTTATTCAGGATGAACTTAGTTATGATAGAATAGAGTTGGTTCTGGAGCACAGTAGGCTAATGGCCACATTTACTAATGAGAAGCGTGGAGTTTATGAAGAAATCATGGATGTTGTTTCTAGCAACTTAGGAGGTCTCTTCTTCCTCTATGGATACGGTGGTACAGGGAAGACATTTATATGGAGAGCTCTGTCTGTTGCTCTACGTTCTAAAGGTGACAATGTTCTCACAATGGCTTCCAGCGGGATTGCTTCACTTCTAATCCCAGGAGGCAGGACAGCACATTCCAGATTTGCGATTCCTATAGACATTGATGCACATTCAACTTGCCACATCAAACTAGGTACTTCTATATATTTTCAGTGCACTTTCTACACACATTAATTGTTTCTAATTCGACTATTCACATGACACCGGGTACACCGTTGTCTGAGCTTATATGCAAGGCAAAGCTTATTATTTGGGATGAAGAACCTGTCATGCACAAGTTTTGTTTTGAGGCATTGGATCGAAGTTTGAGAGATGTTCTTAAATTCTCGAATCCCCACAGCGATACCCAACCATTCGGGGGTAAAGTAGTTGTCCTTGATGGTGACTTTAAACAGATTTTACCGGTTATTCCGCGAGGGACTAGACATGATATTGTTTCTGCATCAATACATTCTTCTTATTTATGGAAGTCATGTAAGGTCCTTACCCTTACAAGAAATATGAGGCTATCGGCAGATTATGCAACCTCCAATTTGCAGGAACTACGGGGGTTCTTTGAGTGGATATTTAAAGTGGGGGATGGTACATTGGGAGAACATAAAGATGGTGAGTCTATAGTAGAGATACCTGCAGATTTGCTTTTTACCTACGCAGGGGATCTAGTTGCTGCAATTGTCAATTCTACCTACCCTTCTATATTGCAACACATTTTAGATTCCCGGTATTTCGAAGAGAGAGCCATCTTATCCCCGACTCATGAATTTGTGGAAGAAGTAAATGACTATATCATTGCAAAGATGCCCGGCGATGATAAGGTGTACCTTAGTTCTGATAGTATTTTTAAGACTGATGGATTTATAAGTTCCGGACAACCTTTATATTCAACTGAATTTCTGAATACCATCAAAGCTTCAGGCATACCAAATCATGTTTTATGGCTTAAGGTTGGTGTTCCGATTATGTTGATGAGGAACATAGATCAGTCAGCTGGCTTATGTAATGGAACTAGGTTGATCATCACTCGGCTAAGTAACCACGTAATTGAGGCAAAGGTTACGTCAGGAAGAAATGTTGGGGACCAAGTCTTCATACCTCGAATGCTCATGTGCCCTTCAAACAGCATCTTTACCATTCATGTTCCAAAGAAGACAATTCCCCGTGTCCGTTTATTTTGCCATGACTATTAACAAAAGTCAAGGGCAATATCTTTCTCAAGTTGGGTTGTTCCTAAAGAGGCCAGTATTCAGTCATGGTCAATTATATGTTGCGGTTTCAAGGGTTACCAGCAAATCCGGCTTGAAAATTTTATGTTGTGATATGGAGGGCCACTCATTGAACACTACAACAAATGTGGTGTACAAGGAGGTGTTACAAGCATTGGCATAACATGTGACACTCCTTATATGAAGTTTTCCATTTAACTTTTTATATACAATGTGTGCTTATCCTGGTCTCATTACTTTCTTATGCAGGCAATTATTAGAGTCGGAAACTTGGTGGAGTTGGTGTTTACTGAATTCCTTATGTAAGTTAGCTCCCTGTTTCTTTCATTAATTTGTTTTCAATTTCGTATTTTTAACTAATTGAATGTTGCCTTTATTGAATGACCGTAACTTCCTTCTTTTTTAATGTGGTTTTATGTGTGAAGGCAGTACAACTATGGACGTTGAATGTCGTAATGGTCTATCTGAAACTTTATGCTTCTTTCCCAGCACAATAGACGCTTCTTAGTTCTTGGTTTATCTAGAAATCATGTCAAATTTATTTCCGATGTAAACATTTATTTACATTTAAGAAATATTTTCTTTTATTTTATAAATTTTATGATTTATGATTTATTGGGATAGCTTTCATAGTTATTGCTATTCGTTAATTATTATTATTATTCTCCTTTGTATTCTTATAGTATTCTTATATTCTTATAAGAGAAAATGACAGCCAATATACCAATTTGTTTGGCCGTTTGCAAAAATAGCTCTCCCCTTGCCCAAATTACAAAAATGACAAAAATGCTCAATATTTTGCAAAACTAACCGGTTAGGTTCACCGCTTATTACAGATTAATTGGAATGCTCCTGTTCGTCAGAGAGGGAGACGGAGAACCCGACCGCCATTGATATAGCTTCAAGGGAGGAGAAAGAGGAGAAAGAGCTCCACCGAAGATGCATCCGGTTGCAACAAGGGAAGTCGGAATTGAGAGAGAGAGGAGAGAAACCCTCATGGACGAACCTCTATTGAAGAGAGGGGAGACAACCTTATGGAACGAACCGCCATTGAAGAGAGGTTAGCTCACATTCTCTATCTCTATTTCACCTCCTTTAATGGCATTTTGGGGTTTCAATTTATGGAATTTTGAGTTGGGATCCTTGGGGAGAATGGGGTTCAAAATATTTGAATGTACAAACCCTAACCTTATAGTGGTGGACGGTTTGGGGATATGTGTGGGGATTCGTTATTGATGCTTATTTGAGGATAAAATTGAAAGTCCAAATTGGGTAGAAACGAAATGAAAACCTCCAATTGGAGAAGTAGGGGAGAGATGGGTTTCGAATGATGGGTTCAACTAGCTTGTCAAGGGCGAGCGGAATCATTCGTCTGGATTGGGGAAACGGTTGAATGGCTAGGTTTAGTAATTTCTGTGTTGGCTTCGAATTGGGGAAGTAGGGGAGAGATGGGTTTCGAATGATGTTGGATGTGGTAAAGGGGAAGGTGAATGGTATACGAAATGAGTGCGTATGAGTTTGGAAATTGGGGACGAAGGAAGAAAGAAGAGGCATCGAGAGAGGAGGAATTCGGCGAAGGAAAGATAAGCGGAGGCAAAGGGAGGTCGATGGCGAGAAAATTGGTGTGAAACCAAATTAGTAAACCCTCATCTTTTAGTGTTGGATTCAATCCCAAATCTGATGTGCAGAAAATTTGTGTCAAACCCTATCTAGATCGCTTTTTTTTTAAATAGGGGGTGAAGGAATTTTAAGGATTCGAATGTATCTCATGCATAAGTCTTTGATATGTGTATTGCATAAGTTTGTGAGAGTTGAGACTATTGTGTAGTTGTGTCATTTGTTGCATTCTTGATTCGTTTTCAGTTGAGCATTTGACCATATGAGCATGCATCTGTCTTAATAACATCTCTTTTAGTTGAGCATATGAGCATGTGTAGTTGTGTAATTTTTGTGGTTGTTTGATCTGTTTAATATTTTCTGTAGTGACAGACATATATTTTTACTAGCAAGAATTATGACTATATACTGGCAAGGATTTTTCTTATAGTGGCACTAACTTGTACACTTGGATCACAGATTAAACCCCCTTACAGCGATGTGTACTGTAAAAGGAAAAACGTTGTTAAGCCGTAGAGCAAAAAGGTAAATACTTGTATATTGGCACGTCGAATAATTTCCTGTATTTGTATTGGTGATGTTAATCGTTTCGTGTGATATATGTGCAACCGACATTAGCTCTCCCTCCCACCCCCGCGGAGAAGTAGTTCAGAGGGAGGTCCAACCACTTCTCCAAGATGGCCCTCCTGGATCGCATGGACGAAGGCTTCACCGCTGAGGATTGGAAGATGTTGAAGGAAAGCAGGCTTGGATGTATTGTGATGATCGGGAATAACGTCACCTACTGAAGTTTGCTCTCCTCCTCGTTATAGAGGGAATCCTCTTGCCAGGGATATCAGCAAGAATATATGTTAAAGGATGGGTCGTGCTCCTCGTTGAAGACGTAGTGATATTCGTTTATCAGGTCTGGCACTTATCAGCAATAATATAACGTCCCCTACTAAAGTTTGCTATTTGAGTTGGACTTGTATATTCTATTTTGAAGTTAGGGTACTCGTCAAATTGGTTACACATTTTCTTAAAACTTTAGGGTTATATAAGGGTGACATAACTGGCAGTTTCCTTGCCAATGAAATCGATGTCTAAGCCAACAAAAGAATAACCACTGACATATCTTATCTACCTCATAAACTTCCCAGCAGAAGGATATCGAACATTAAACCCAAACGAAATGAGTCCATAACAACTTAAGTCAAAAAGGTGGAAACGTTTAAACGATGGTCATCAAATGTGTCAATAATGATGACGAGGATACTATGTACGGGGTGACCCTAGGAGGAGGGTGGTTTCCTTCCACTTGGAGAGCTTGTCGGAGGAGGATATTATGTATGGGGGTGACATAAGCAAGTGTGGAATGGTAAGGTCATCATATGACGCTCGTCTTAAGAATGCCTCTTCTTTTACATAGGTGAAGGATAGTTTTTGTTATTTTGCATGTACGTAACTTACACTATGCGGTTGTCTGTTTTTTCTGCCTAAGATGCGAAACACGAATGTTTGCGATTGATGCTAACTAGCTAGTAAATATTTTTTTCTTGCCATTAAAACGACGTCTCAGCCAATATAGGACTAACCCCTACCGGATCTTGTCAATCTCAAAAAATTCTCAACAACAGGATAGACAACGTTAAACACAAACTAAAGCAGTCAGAACGCAATATTCAGAACAACCATCCATACAGAAATCCAGAACATACAGGATCAGTCATCAAAAGGGAGGAAATGTTTAAGACCTAAAACAGACATAACGAAGTACTAAAGGTCTTGAGTTGTTGCTTAAGGATGTAGTGGATTAGGATGCAGCAATACGACACATTATTCCCGATCATTACAATGCCCCCTAGCCTGCATTCCTTTAAGATTTTCCAATCCGCCACAGATAGGGTCTCGTCCATTCCATTGAGGAGGCCCATCTTCGAGAAGTGGTTCGACCTCCATCGAAAATACTTTTCCGAAGGGAGAGCTAGTGTCGGCTGCATATATATCACATGAAACGATTAACATCACCAGCACAACTACAACTACACAAATGCACATACTCATAATGTCAACTGAAACAGATGCTCATATGCTTAAATGCTCAACTGAAACGAATCAAGAATGCAATAAATGCTCAACTGAAACGAATCAAGAATGCAATAAATGACACAACTACACAATAGTCTCAACCCTCATAAACTTATGTAATACACATATCACAAACTTACAATACTCTCAAATGACATCGGATTCGTGTAGTGTATCTCTGCCCCGTTTTAATCACAACATACTTCAACACATAGCAAAAACTTACAAAGATGTACAACTATCACCAATTGTGAACATTATATTTATATGCAACTATTTACAAACAACCCCAATCTCCAATTCTCTCCAAGTTCCCAATTTTCAAACTCATAAGCACACATTCCTTATACCATTCAAATTCTCCTTTATCATATCCAACATCATTAGAAACCCAACATCCGTCGAACTTCCCCAATTCGAAGAACGACACACAGGTTACTAAATCCAGTCATCCAATCGTTTCACCTAGCTAGATGAACGAATCCACATACCCTTTTCAAGTTTTCGAAATATAGATTTCAAATATTAATTGGGGTTTTCAATTCCTTTTTACCCTATTTTGACCTTCATTTTCATCCTCAAACCGCCTACCACCATAAGGTTAGGGTTTGTACATTCAAATAATTTCAACCCCATTTGACCCATTCTCCCCAAGGACCCCAACTCGACATTCCATAAATTGAAAACCCTAAAATTGAAAACCCATTCTCCCCAGCATCTGTCGCCCCTCTTTTCAATGGAGTTATGGTTTGACACTGAAATTCTGACCCAAATTTCTCAACGTGTTAGGGTTTCAAATCGAAATCCCCTATTCAAAAAACACACATTCCAGAACAATTTATTCGGATTTAGTTAGGGTTTCATAGATTCAAGGACGAATTTACTTACTTGTGTTCGAATTTGTTTCGCCGGATTCAGTTTCTCCGTGCCGGATTCCTCCTCCATCTTTCGCCGGTTACAACTTCCTCCCGCCGAACTGATTCGCTTCCGTCGATAACCTCTTCCGCCTCCTCCTCCATCGAGAGCCTCCTTCTTCGTTGCTCTCTCTCTCTCTCTCTCTCTCTAATCTCTCTCCTGTTCAACACTTCCTCCTCCTGTCCGATCTGCAACCGGCTGAGAAAGTGGGCTTTTTTTTTTTGCAAAAATGTCATTGAGCCCACTGTTTACAAATGTCATGGTTCTTTTTTCTTATAATAATATTTGTACATTTGTAGATATCATTATAACTATAATATATACTTCTAATACACAAAATAATACAATGTATCTACCAATATATTATTTTTCTTTTAGTATCCCCTTTTTTTTAATGTAAACGCGTCATGGCGCGGGGATATGACTTGTAGTTTATTTAAAAGAAAAAAGAAAAATACCACTTAATAGTTTACTTAAAAGAAAAAAGAAAAATACCACTTAATAGTTTACTTAAAAGAAAAAATAAAAATACCACTTAATTTAGTTTATAAAATACCACTTAATTTAGTCTAATAGTTAAAAGAAAAACTAAATCAAGTGAATTAAGTTTTAGATTTTTCTGTTTTTTTTCTTTTAACTAAACTAGCTAGTAGCCCTGCGCGAACGCACGTGAGTTTTAAAAATTATATAAAGAACACCAATAATATTTATCGAATGTTATTGTATTATGTATGACGCATGAAATTTATACATTATTGTAAAACTATATAAATGAGTTTATATGTTGATATTATGAAAATGTAAATACAATTTTCCCCCATTTTATAATTAGCGACAATCATTACCCAAGTAACTGGTATCTGTATTATAGCTTTCCATTGTTGATATTTGTATTGCCCAAGTAACTGATATTTACAAATGTGAATCTGTTAAACACTTTATTGATCGAAAAGAAAACTACAAATGTAAAATTTTATAACAAAAATCGGTCAGATTTTTTAAAAAAATCACCTAGAATAAATGAGGTTACATATTTAGCCCAAGGAAATTGAAGAACAATGGAATTCAAAGCTGAATTCAAAGTTAAATTGAGTGACGATGGAAGAACAATGGAAGAATTCAGCTTAGTACGGATAAAATGCTATAATGAGTCCAAGGAAATGAAAAAGATATAAATCCATTAAGCTATGGATGAAAATATTTTTAAAGAAAATGTGAGTGAATTGAGTCAGATTCATAATCTATAGTTCTTACAAAAAGGAATTCAGATTCAAATTCAGATGCAAATAAGATGCTATAATGAGTCCAAGGAAATGGAAAAATGAAATCAGTTTAATTCAGGACTGTATGTCAAGTTTAACCGTTGGTTTGGAATTAAAAACGCAATGCATGACTACTCCTCCTGGGCTAACAAAGCAATCCAAGTCGGTGATACAATGGGTAAGCTGAGAATTATTTAGTTCCGATTCTTAAGTCATTTTGTTACCTTTGGATGTGTCTACAAAAGCAGCAAAAATAATTTGCTATACATATAAGAATATAAGATAGCTATAACCGTTTCATTAAAATGACATTAAAATCAAACTTTGTGATCAACTTTAATCTAATTTGCAAGTTGCAACAACTAAAATCAGTACATAAAAACTGTAAAGCAAGTCGGCGAGTGAAAAGGTAAAAAAGTGTTCAAAAAAAGAGTACTAATTGTATGTGACAATCAAACTTTGTGTTCTCTATCATATTGAATCATTATTAGTTAACCGAAACCTAACTTTGAAACCAGCATTTACCTACGAAGGAGGCCACACCGTGGATGTCGTGAGCAACAGTGCATACTCCAGCTACGACGTGAGCAATCCCACTTGCACTGACAGCAACGGGTCAACGTCATACAAGCTCACAACGACGGGTCCCACCTTTATATATGGTACAAATGGCAAATCTCTTCATACAATATGACACTCAGAATGGAAAGAGATGTTGTAGTATTCTAGTGAAGAAGCCAAAGCAGCAAAAGCACTACACAAATGAGAGAGATGTTGTAGTCTTATTTGACAACTGGTTAACCCGAATGGAAAGAACTCATATGAGATTTAGATGTATGAAAGATCACTAAGAACACGCCGAAGAGGATGAACCAGGTCAAGCATAGGTACTATACGTGGCAGCGGATGTCAAAGAGCGGATGCAATCCTATGCAAAATGCCAGCTAGAGGTTAAGACCTATAAAAACCTTAAATGTGAAGCTGAGGATGTACCTGCAAGATATATCATGTGATGAATTCGACCACACCATTCCAGAGCTTGCTCCGTAGGTATGTAATAACATCAACCCAACCGGATGTGCTGGGTTTTGGTGGTATGAAAGGGATAATGAACAACTAATTCCAAAAACATATTTCAGCAACATAGTGATAAATAACCACTAATTAAAACCATAGATTGTAGAAAACGTTGATCACACATTATTATCTCTAAACCTCTCCTAGACGTGACTCAAGACATTGTAACATATAATTGACCATGAGTGAAAACAGGTTTAGGAAAATATAAACCAGCATTTGAACGGGATTGCCTTCTTTGAAACCGCACAGGCATAGTACGATTAGATGATGTGAGAACCATACGAGGAATAGTAACCTTTTCACCCATATTGGTCCCGAAAATGATTTCAGCTTCCATAATCCGAGATCCCAAACGAGTGATGATTAGCCTTGTCCTATTACATAACCCAGAATATTGATCAAGTCAGCTTCCATAATCTGGGATCCCAAACGAGTGATGATTAGTCTTGTCCTATTACATAACCCAGAATATTGATCAAGATTTCGAAGCAACAGGGACACCAATTTTCAGCTTAAACATATGATTGGGCAACACAGACATGTAAGGCTGTTCAGAAATTCTGGGGTGAAAAATTATGAACCATGTTCACTTGATCCTTCTCCACCGCAAAGACTATCACAACTTATGTAAACCCTTTCCTCCCCGGGAATCAAAGATAAGACGTAATCATTGACCTTTCCCACCGAATTATTAGTAGGGGATAAAATAGCCCGCTTCTGCAAATAAGATGAGTCAAATATATTTAGTACCAGCGATGGATAAATTGCATCTACAATAGATACAATAGGATCATCTGATTCAGTGATGAGGAGGTCCGACAGAATGTTTGTGTCAAAGGTTCAAAGGCCTTGACAGGATGATTGTGTCAAAGGTATTGGAGCTTTAACAGTTGATGAAATCCAAAACCTGTTCTATATGTCCGAATATTATTTAATATTATTATATACTTCCTTTATATTATATATATGTGTAGCTAATCTTTCAGGAAGTATTTTTGAATTATTTCCTTCCTTGTGATGCATGTTGAGAAGATTCAAATCGGAAAGATCGTGGCTTCAAAAGTTTCCAAGTTTAGAAGATCTCGAAGATGGCCATGATCTAGACTAGCCGTTGGAGAAGATTCCTGGCGCCGATTTGTCTCAATATATAGAGAAGGAAGATTAAGACAGAAGATACAAGTGTCGAACACGAGCTTTCATTCATTCAAGCGAGATCTGTCTTCCAAGTGTACACTCTGCTAGCGCTCAAGAGTTTGTTGTTTTATTTCAAAGACTTTGAGAGATACACTGTGAGCTTATAGGATATATTCATTTATAGTGTTACTCGAGAGTTTGTAACTCGGGAAGTTGCACTAGACTATTGATTTGTGAGAGTAAGAGGATTGTACTAGATAGCTGAGAGAGGTGGGGCTCTTCTAGATTGGTCTAGGACTCCAAGGGAACGTAAGTTGACTAGATTGCAATTGTATAGGAGAGAGGCTTCTCGGTGAGTTATTAAGATCCTAAGCTAAGCAAATCAATAAAGCCTTTTGAATCCTAGGGTTGTGGAAGATCCCTAGGCGGGGACGTAGGCCAAGTTTGTGCCGAACCTCGTAAACAATTACTCGTGTCCTTTATCTATTGCTTTACCTTATTTCCCCACTTGGTTCGATTGTCTAACTTTGTGATTCAGGTTTAATCTCAAAGGGTTTTATACGAGCTCCAAAAGTCTTGAGACTCTCTGCGAAAAACGGGCATACTCTATTCAACCCCCCTTCTAGAGTATTTCTATATTACTTTGTTTATCTTATCGAACCTTCAATTGGTATCAGAGCTTTAGTCACTGCTTTTGATCTAACGATCTTGTGAGTTTTCGATCATGTCTGGTGAAGCAAGCGGAGGATTTGCACAGGGAAGGTCCATGAGCAGACCACCACTCTTTGTAGGAAACAACTTTGTCCACTGGAGATCCTTGATGAAAATGTTCATTATAGATCAAGATCTGGAACTTTGGAACATTATTGAGAATGGTCCGAAGATTCCAGAGAAAGACGGACCAAATGGAACCAAAGTCGCAAAGAAGGAGTCTGAATACATTCAAACGGATCTTGAACTCGTCTCCAAAAACTACTTTATTGTGGTCTTAGCACTGATGAGTTTAACCGTATTAACTTACTTTACTGTGGTCTTAGCACTGATGAGTTTAACCGTATTTCCTCTTGTAGGTCAGCTAAAGAGATTTGAGACAAACTGGTCGTCACCTATGAAGGAACGAGCCAAGTGAAAGACACCAAGATCAGCATCTTCCTTCGAAAGTATGAGCTCTTCAAAATGAAGTCTGATGAGTCAATCAAGGTCATGTTCACACGATTCACAGAAATCACCAACAACCTTGACTCTCTCGGGAAGAGCTTTACAAACGTTGAGAAAGTGAGGAAGATACTGAGGTGCCTCCCAAAAGAAAAATGGGGTCCAAAAGTAACAGCTATAGAGGAAGCACAGGACCTCACCACTCTACCCCTTGATGACCTGCTTGGGAAGCTGATCACGCATGAGATGATCCTTAATGAAGACGATGGAGAACTTCCAGCTAGCACTAAGAACTTGGCACTCAAGTCTAAGAAGGATAAGCCTAAAGATGGATCCGATTCCGAAGATGAGGATGACGATGAGGATGATCCTTTTTCTCTTATCACAAGAGGCCTTGCTCGAGTTCTGAAAATGAAGAAACAATTCAACAACAAGGATGGATCAGAGTCTTCTAAATTTTGAGGTAAGCCTCAATACAACAAGTATGATAAGAAGACTAAACCTTTGTCTTGTTTTGAATGTGGTGAAACAGATCATCTTGTGATGGATTGCCCTCAAAAGACAAAGAGCCAGTCCAAGAAGGGTGACAAGTAGAAGAAGAAAGCCATGGTGGCAACTTGGAGCGATTCTGACTCTGACTCCGATGATGAGAAGGCCAATATTTGTCTTATGGCCTCAGAAGATGAATCCCACGATGAAAAGTTTGAAGCTACTGTAAGAGAACTTATGGCAAGTCCAAAAGAGGTATTATCGGAATTCCTTTCCAATATGATTGCCAATGAAGAGAAACTTATTGTCCAAACTAACATTCTTATTAAGAGAACTGTGGACCAGGAAAGAACTATTGAGGATCTGTCTATGGGGTCAAAGGCCTTGAAGTTTCTTATTCAGGTCTTGACATTAAAGTCAAGACGCTTGACTCAGAGAAATCTGAACTCAAGCAAGATCTCTCCTCTCTAAGAAATGAGCATCATGACTTAGAGAACGAGAAGATCTCCCTGAATAATAAGATTCAAGACCAACAGACAGCCCTCATAAGTTTTACCAAATCCAAAGGCACTCTTGATAGGATGTTGGGCGAGCAACAAAGTTCTCTAAACAAAAGTGGTATTGGTTACAATCTAAGGTTTTTAAAGAAGCAACACATTACCACTTTTGTAAAGGCAAAAGGAAGCAGAACCTCTCCTATATGTCACCACTGTGCTAGAAAGGGACATGTAAAAGAGACCTGCCCTTATAGAAGAAAGGATCCATATATTATTCGCAATACATTTCCTGTTCATTTGAGAAAAGAACGGATAACACAAGTGTGGGTTCCAAAAGGCACTATTTTACCAAACATGGTTTACCCCAACAATGGATCCAAATTTGCTTATTGGTCTAGCCACAAAGGTTGATGTCTGTCTTGCAGAAGAACACCAAGGTGAAGGAACATAAATGGATCATTGATAGTGGGTGCTCGAGGCATTTTCATCTTTTATGAGCATAAAGTTATATCAAATGGATGTCAAGTGTGCTTTTCTTAATGGTTTCTTAGAGGAAGAAGTATATGTGGCTCAACCCCCAGGATTTGAAAGTCTGGAATTTCCCAATCATGTTTATAAACTTGACAAAGCGCTTTATGGTTTGAAACAAGCCCCAAGAGCTTGGTATGAGCGCTTGTCAAAATATCTTTTAGAAAATGATTTTAAAAGGGGGTTGATCGACAAGACTCTTTTTATCAAGACCAAAGGAAAGGACATTTTGGTTATTCAAATTTATGTTGATGATATATTATTTGGTGCTACTAACACATCTTTGTGCAAGGAATTTTCTGACATCATGTGCAGTGAATTTGAGATGAGCTTGATGGGTGAACTCAACTTCTTTTTGGGATTACAAGTTCATCAATCCAAGAAAGGGATCTTTGTCAACCAAAGCAAGTACACTAAGGATCTCTTGAAGAAGTTCAAGATGGATCAATCCAAAGCAGCCAAGACTCCCATGAGCTCAACATTATCTCTAGATCAAGACAAGACTGAGAAAAGTGTCAATCAAAAGGAGTATCGAGGAATGATTGGATCTTTATTATATCTCACGGCTAGTAGACCTGACATCATGTTTAGTGTTTGCATGTGTGCTAGGTTTGAAGCTGATCCTAAAGAATCTCACCTCGTGGCTGTGAAGAGGATCTTCAGATATCTAAATGGCACTAAGGAGCTTGGACTATGGTACCCAAAGCAAAAGGATTTCACATTAATTGGATATTCTGATGCAGATTTTGCAGGGTATAAGGTGGATAGGAAGAGCACATCAGGATGTTGCCAATTCTTAGGAGCATCTTTGATCAGTTGGCAATCAAAGAAACAAAACTCAGTTGCTCTGTCCACTGCAGAAGCCGAATACATTGCAGCTGGAGCCTGTTGCTCCCAAATCCTTTGGATAGCTCAACAAATGCGAGATCTTGGCATCAACCTCAAAGGCATTCCCATTAAGTGTGACAATACAAGTGCCATCTCCATCACTAAGAATCCTGTTCAGCATTCAAGGACCAAACATATTGATACAAGGCATCATTTCATTAGAGACCATGTCGAAAAAGGTGATGTGTCCATTTCATTTATTTCAACTGATTATCAATGGGCTGACATTTTTACTAAGCCTTTGGCAGAGGACAGGTTCACCTTCATACGACGAGAGATTGTGATGCTTAATAAGGATGCACTTTCGTAGGGGGAGCATTCCCTTTACGAAAGATAAATTCTACTTAGTGTCAAGACCCTTGAGAATTATGTCAAGGTTTGTGAACTAAATGGTAGATCATATATATCGGATAACATATATTTGGTTAATATCTTTTTAGATATTTAATCAATTATATTTTTATCGGATTTCAAAATTGCCTTTTATGTTTTTTTTTTTCCGTTGAGATATCTTAATTTTGGAACTAAATCCTTCAGTTATTCAGTCCGATTTTAATGGAAAAGTTTGAATTTTGAATTGGAAACCTTTCAAGTTTTGGCAATGATATCATTTCTTCCCTTGAAACTCTAAACCCGTCCCATCACTCCATCATCTCTCTCTACTTATACCCAAGTCTGTACCCGATTCCATCACACTCTCAAAACTTATCCTAACCCTTTCACTTTCTCCTTCTTCAGCCTCTCAACCTATTCTAAGAAAACCCTAGCCGATTTCCTCCATGGCACCCAAAACAAAGAAAGCTTCCACACCCAAAAGACTTGGCACCACCCCCAAGGGACGTCAGGTCACTGCCACCTCTCCCACACCTGAACCCACTCCTCAAGCCATTGTCCCAACTGTTGTCCAGAGCACCATTGCTGAAAGCACGACCACTGTTACCAAGGGCTCTTAAAAGCGCTCTGCTAAGAAGCCCCTCAGTTCTAAACAGAAAGGGAAAAAGAAGATCTTAGCTGAGGAGGTGGACAAGGAAGAGGAGGAAGATGATCTCGACGCTATTCTGGAAAGAGATGCTGCCAAGGAAGCCGAAGAGGAAGCCTTGAAGAAGAAAAAGGCCGATGAGGAGGCCGAGCTTGCAAGGAAACTGGCAGAGGAGGAAGCTGAGAGGATTCGGAAGGAAGCCGAAGTCGAGGAGGTTCCATCTGAGGAGGAGCCTGAGGAAGAAGACGAAGAGCAAGAGGGATCTGGAGAGGATGAGGAAGCTGAAGGAGATGAAGCGGGGTCCGGTGAGGACTCGGGGTCTAAGGAAGAGGAGGAAGAATCTCCCTCTCCTTCTCCTCCTCCCCCGTCTCCAAAGAAGTGGAAAGCCCCAATTACTGTCAAGCCTCCATCTCCCAAGCGCACCAGGAAGGGCACCCTCAGAAGTCTTGAAGCGTCTGCCAAGAGAGCTGCTCCGACAATTGCTCGGAGGAAGAATGCCGACCCACCTGCATACATCCAGGTAAACCAATCCTTGCCCTCCTCTTGGTTTGAAAATGCTGAGACTGCTGGTAAGTGGGTAGATGAGTTTCGAACTCGTAGGATTTGCTGTTCTGATTTTTTGGATATTGAGTTCTTCGAAGCTTTGAAGCTACCCTGCATTGATCTTCTCAAAAAATCCTCAGCCTAGACCCTTCTCAATCTTGAAACCGTTTACTACCCCCAGGTTACCCGCCTGTTCTACATTAATCTAAAAGCCAAACACGACACCAATGGTTGGTCTTTGGAGTCTATTGTCAAAGGGGTTAGAATCTCTTTCAACTCCAATGACCTTGTAGATTTCCTTGGCTTACCTAGCCCATGTCCACCCTCTGAAGTACACCCCTCAAAAGAGAACTGTATCATCCTTGCTCGAGCCAAGTACCTCCTACGCGAAGCATCTAACAGCACCTCAAAACAACTCACCCACTCATCCCTTACCCTTGAGGCAAAAATCATATTTAACATCATTGTTCGATGCCTCTTACCCCGTCTTAACTCTGGCTCGCTCCTTACTGACAATGCCATGGTCCTTCTTTACCGCATCCTCAATGGCCTTGATCTTGATCTGGCCAACACTATTTTAGGATCCATGGCTCACACAAGAAAAGCCAGGAAAGGAACCCCCCTCCCATTTGCTACCCTTTTGACCCCACTCTTCAAAGCTTCTGGAATTGATTTAAAAAATGAAGAACAGCAGCGTCATATGGGTAAGTTCGACTCCAACAGCCTTGAAAAGATTGGCATCACTCGGTCTCCCCAAGGGACCTTGAGTCTTGCCACTCCTTCAAAAGCTCTTCCCACTGCTTCAGCCGTTGATGAACGCATGGACAACCTGGAGTTGGGCTTGGAGGAAGTTCGCCTGGATATCAAGGAGCTGCACAAGGAGGTTATGACGGAGATGAGCGGGATAATCAAGATGCTGCAAGGTCTTTGGACGAGGCTCACTGATGATGCTCCGGATGACGAAGCTTAAACCCTACCCTACCCTATCCCATCCCTGAAATCTGATACATTGCTGGTTTTTGAAAAAAATTTCAAAACTTTTGGTGACTGTTTTACCTCCTCCCTTTGTTGAAAGACAAAAAGGGGGAGATGATCTGTGGTTGTTTAGACTTGAAAACCTTTCTGCTTGAAGGTCTTGGAAGACCTTGGTTTTTTGATTTTTGGTTTTCGGTTGGATGGCTTTTTTATGCTTTAAAAATTTTGATCCAACATTTGTCTAACCCATGCAGGTACTTAGTCTGATTTCTCTTATATTATTTATGCTTGACTAAGTTGCAGGGATGCACAGGTTTTGTATTTCATCAAGGGGGAGATTGATAACTCCCTCCCTTGATGAAAATCGGAATAAAGGTTCAAAGGCCTTGACAGGATGTTTGTGTCAAAGGTCTTGGAGCTTTAACAGTTGATGAAATCCAAAACCTGTTCTATATGTCCGAATATTATTTAATATTATTATATACTTCCTTTATATTATATATACGTGTAGCTAATCTTTTAGGAAGTATTTTCGAATTATTTCCTTCCTTGTGATGCGTGTTGAGAAGATTCAAATCGGAAAGATCGTGGCTTCAAAAGTTTCCAAGTTTAGAAGAACTCGAAGATGGCCATGATCTAGGCTAGCCGTTTGAGAAGATTCCTAGCGCCGATTTGTCTCAATATATAGAGAAGGAAGATGAAGACAGAAGATATAAGTGTCGAACACGAGCTTTCATTCATTCAAGCGAGATCTGTCTTCCAAGTGTACTCTCTGCTAGCGCTCAAGAGTTTGTTGTTTTATTTCAAAGCCTTTGAGAGATACACTGTGAGATTATAGGATATAATCATTAATAGTGTTACTCGAGAGTTTGTAACTCGGGAAGTTGCACTAGGCTATTGATTTGTGAGAGTAAGAGGATTGTACTAGATAGCTGAGAGAGGTGGAGCTCTTCTAGATTGGTCTAGGACTCCAAGGGAATGTGAGTTGACTAGATTACAATTGTATAGGAGAAAGGCTTCTCGGTGAGCTATTAGGATCCTAAGCTAAGCAAATCAATAAAGCCTTTTGAATCCTAGGGTTGTGGAAGAACCCTAGGCGGGGACGTAGGCCAAATTCGTGCCGAACCTCGTAAACAATTACTCGTGTCCTTTATCTATTGCATTACTTATTTCCGCACTTGGTTCGATTGTCTAACTTTGTGATTCAGGTTTAATCTCAAAGGGTTTTATACGAGTTTCAAAAGTCTTGAGACTCTCTGCGAAAAACGGGCATACTCTATTGAACCCCCCTTCTAGATTATTTCTATATTACATTGTTTATCTTATCGAACCTTCAAGATACAATAGGATCATCTGATTCAGTGATGAGGAGGTCCGAAGGAATATCGATAACCACTGCACCATCATTTGACGGTCCTTCAATACCATCCCTGACACGCAAAATCCTGTTAGCAAATTGATTGCTCTCTTCCGCTTCGGCAGCTGTAGAACCCATTTAAAGCCGCATATTTTTTGTTAATTTTAGAACCTACATAGAGTAATGACAGTGTTTATTACAATTATAAACATAGCTGAAGACATAAGCTAATGTAAACAAAGATGAGCACAACACTATTGTTAATTACATAAGCACATGAAGGTTGGTTAAAAAAATGGATAAAAATAAGCTAACATATTTTTAGTCTAAAGTAGGAGAATACATATGCAGGTGTTAGAGAATTACCTTACAATGGTTTCATAAGTAAGAAGCATTTATAGTGGCCGAGACTATATCTTGACGACTACCTTTTGTAACAACCGACAATATTTGCCCAAAGTCTCCACCCAACACGACAACCTTTCCACCAAAAGGTCGATCCAATTCCATGACATCTCTGAGGGTACGGTTTAAAGCCTCAACACAAATTTTGCTAGCGAATTCATAATTGGTGCTTCATCCCAAATGATCAGTTGAGTTTGTTTCAAAAGATCTGCCCTTGATGTGACGCGCTCAATATTGCAAACTGAATACTCACCCGAATGCAATGAGATAGAAAATCTAGAATGAGTTGTTCTCCCACCTAGAATAAGAAGAGCCACAATCCCAGTGGACGCCACATTTAGCACAATCCCACCTTGAGACCGAATCGCAACAGATAACGCTCGTCATAGATAAGTTTTTCCCGTACCTCCGTAGCCATAGATGAAAAAAATCCACCCGAGTTATCCGAAACAACCCCCAATATATCTTCATACGCTCCTCACTGTTCATCTATGAATTGCAAGATAAGAGTCATGTGCTTATCGGCCAATTCATCCTAATCATACATGAGCTCATTCTGAATGAGGATGTTGCACCGTCTAGTTACAAGAGCTTCATCCAAAACAGGCATACTGGGAAAGTGGGCCAGACTACCTCCATTGGATTCGAGTAACCTATGAATTTCCAATAAAGTATAGCTTCTGAGTTGCTGTTCGGTATGTTGCAAATCTGCAAGATACACTTGAAAATGTTACCTTAAATGATGTTTATACAAGTAAAAAATATTGAATATTAATATTCATAACATTCTAATACACCTAGAATGAATTCGCTAGCAAAGAAGAGATTCAAATACATAAGATCTCACATACCATAAAATCATTAAATAATACTGCAAATAAGCAAATTTGTACATGAAATGTTCAAAAGCTTTCTTTGGTTATACATGATGTCATCTCCTAAAAGATTCCAAGCTTTTTCAAACATTAGCTCATGTGTACACAAAGTTGAAGATAACAGCAGTATAACAAACAAATGTCTTAAATAGTATGGAGATCCCCATTCACTTGCTTCTATAATCCCATCAATGTACTCTTTTTCATCATCTAACAATCCAAAGGCATAACACACATATCTAAATGTGGGATAAACGATGTTCTCAACCATCTGAATCTCTTCGCAACTCCTTGCCCCTTTAACCTCATTCGACCTAGGGATGTGCATGATTCGGCCCAAACCGAATTTTTGGGCCGAACCAACACAAACCGAGCCGAACCTAACCTAACCGATATTTTTCGGTTCGGCTTTCGGTTCTAGAATTCCCAATTTTTCGGTTTCGGTTCGGTTTGTGTTCGGTTTGTGTTAACCGATTTTTTTTTTTTTATGGATATGAAACTATGACTTATGAAAGGAATCAAAGGATTATAATTTTAATTTTTTATAAAACTTATAAATTGTTTTAATGTTTTATCACATAAAGATTAATTATGTATACTAATATTGTCTACAGGTTACTCACTTACTCTACGTCTCTAGTCTCTACTCAGTATTCATTTTCCAAAATCATAACAATCCCAAATCGAAACCCTAGGCGACGCTCGAGCCGCGACCCTCAGTTGCTCCTGCCGCCCCGCAAATCTGCAATCCCGCTCGTCTCGTCTACCCTCCGGCGGTCCGGCGACCTTGCTCGCCTCCCCTCCGGCAGTTCGGTGTGGCTGAGGCAGTGAGGCTGCTCGTCCCTCTCCAGTCGGCATCTCCACTCTCCAGTCCAGTCTCCAGTTCTCACTTCGATCTCCAGTCTCCACAGTAAGGTATGGCTTGCTAGTTGCTTGAATCTGCTTTTTAACTTCCCCAAAGACAAAAATGGCATCTACTCATCTTGCATTGAAATCTATCTAGTCTCGACAGTCGACATCTTCAATCTGTTTTTTGCATCAAAGTGTTGGTAAGGTCTGAGGTCTGTGTTGAAATCTGTCTAGTCTCGACATCTCCAATTTGTCTTAGGTCTGTGTTGAAATGCTTTGAAATCACTTGAATGATGAATTGATATCAAAGATTTATCCTCTCCTTTCAGGTTGTAGACAAGTAATTTATTGAAGCTGAAGTTCGAAATTGGAAGTTTGGAAGTTGGAACCACGGATAGACTTTCAAGCAATGTAAGTTCTTATTGCAAAATGTATATTGACCATTTAATCTATGTTACTATTTGAGTGTTTGTATATATGGAATATTATTAATCATTGAGTTAGTTTTTTGTCATATAGATGTCGAGCTCCCAATCCAAAAAGCGGAGAATGCCTGCCAGAAGAAGTGATGAGATAACTGAGATTGAGAAATCTGGTCATAGTACGGATCAACCACCCGATCAGCCAGAATCAATAGAATTGCGCTCTCATGCTTCAGAAAATTACTTGGGTTCGGAGCCTGAATACAATGAGGAAGATGAAGATAATCCATTAGACATGGAGGACCCTCGTCTCTTTGTAGAAAGTGAAGAAAAAGGGGATGACAAGGAGGTGAGGACTTATATCAAGCAGTCAAAAAAACGAGCCGATTTCTGGTCACTGTACAAGTCTTACAAGGACAGCGGTGGGTTTATACGGGCTGAATGCATTTACTGCGGCAAAACCTTTACAACTGATCCGGTCAAGAATGGAACGGGAAACCTTAGCAGTCATTATGATGGTGTGAGGATGTGTAAAATGAATCCGAAGAACCAGTCGAAAGGTACTCAATATAAACTTGTTTTAGATAAACTTGATGATGCTGGAAGTTGCAAAATGAGGTCTTGGGTGCTAGATCAAAGTGTTGGTAGAAGAAAATTGGGGAGAGTTATAATCAATAGTGAGTCACCATTCAAATTTGTGGAGGATATAGAATTTAGGAATTTTATTGCATCCATTCAGCCTGAATTTAAGCTACCTTCTCGTACTACTGTAACTCGTGATTGCTTTGGAATATATGAAGATGAAAGGAAGAAGTTGACAGATTATCTACTGAAAAACTGTCAGAGGGCTTGTTTTACCACTGATACATGGACATCTAATCAGTCGGTTAATTATATGACTTTGACTGCTCATTTCATTGATAATGATTGGAAGTTGCAAAAAAGAATTCTGAATTTTTGTCCAATTAGTAGTCACAAGGGTGAAGATATTGCTAGAGGGGTTGAAGATTGTCTTAGGCCTTGGGGTTTGCTTGAGAAGTTCTTTGTTATCACTTTAGATAATGCAAGTTCTAATGATGGGGCTTGTGATGTTTTAAAAGAACTCCTTGTTGCTAATGGTTTTGCAATTCATGAGGCAGTGTATATCCAAATGAGATGCACCGCTCACATTGCCAATCTGATTGTCCAAGATGGATTGAAGGTTCATGAGAAGTGCATTCAGAAGGTGAGGAAATTTGTGAAGCATATCAAGGGCTCTACTCAAAGATTGCGAATGTTTAGACAAGAAGCTGATAAGGTGGGAGTTGAGTGTAAGTCTTCTCTTATTTTGGATTGTCCTACTAGATGGAACTCAACCTACATGATGCTTGATGTTGCTCTTAAATATAAGCATGTGTTTGGTAGAGTGGATATTCCAAGAGATTCTGATGGTGTATTGATAGGACGCATCACAACAGAAGAGTGGAATAAGGTTGAGAAGATGAGAGAATTCTTAGAAGTTTTTTATGAATTCACAAATTCCATGTCTAGAAACTCTTATGTGACGGTGAGTAATGTGTTCTTTTTCATTGCTCGAATTATTGTTACACTCAATGAGAGGATACTGAGTAGTGATCCAATTTTGAGAGAAATGGCTCTAAAAATGAAAGAGAAGTGTGACAAGTATTGGGGGGATGTTGGTAAGATGAATGCATTCATGTTTGTTGGCATCATTCTAGATCCAAAAGAAAGTTTGATGGATTGAGATTGCAATTGCAATTGCAAGACCTATATGGTGAAGAGGAAGGGGAAAAGTTGGCCAATAAAATGAAGAGTGTTGCAAAAAGTTTGTTTATGGAGTATCGGGGCATTTACTCTCTTCCATCATCGGATGTTGCTACTGGGACAAAGCAAAGCAGTGAGATCTCTTCAAAAAGCTCAGCTTCAAATATCTTGAAAAGCCTTGATTCCCGATTAGAAAAGCTAGATGAATCTGATGGGGCAGTGTACGCAAGTGAATTTGATAGATACTTCCATGAGCTACGAGTTCGTTCCAATGAATGTGAAGATGTCTTGATTTGGTGGAAATTGAATGCACATAGATTTCCAATCATGGCACGATTGGCTCGCGATGTATTAGCCATTCCAGTCACATCAGTTGCATCAGAATCGGCCTTCAGCACCGGTGGGCGTACTCTTGATCAATACAGAAGCTCATTGGGTTATAAGGTGAGTTCAGAATCTATTTTTTTAGAATTTGAGTTCTGTTTTTTTTAGAATCTAACTGAGTTCTGTTTTTTATGGCATCTGATTGAGTTCTGTTTTTTTAGAAATTGAGTTCTGTTGTTACAGAAATTCAGTTCTGTTGTTACAGAAATTCAGTTCTGTTGTTACAGAAATTCAGTTCTGTAACTTCTGTTCTATAACTGTTGTTACAGAAATTCAGAATCTGATTTTTGTTAACATTTAGAAATTCAGTTTAGAATTCAGAAATTCAGAATCTGATTTTTGTTACAGTTTAAAAATTCAGAATCTGTTGTTACAATTTAGAAATTCAGTTTAGAATTCATAAATTCAGAATCTGATTTTTGTTATAATTTAGAAATTCAGAATCTGTTGTTACAATTTAGAAATTCAGTTTAGTTCTATAATTCATTTCTGTTCTGTATTCAGTTGACTTTATTCTTAATTTCTTATGTATGTCATATGTGATGTGAATACTGAATAGACTGTTGAAGCACTTATTTGCTCACAAAATTGGATTCGTGCAAATCGAGCCTCTAAAGAAGTTGAGATGGATGAAATACAAATTTTAAGAGAGTCGGAACAAGTAGAAGAAGGTAATTCGTGTTTATAGTTGCTATTACTTTTATTACAAATTTTCTGAAATCTAATTGTTATTACTTTTATTTCTTTTTAAAGTTCGAGAAATTGAGATTGTCTTCTTGAAGGAGCTGGAGTCATCCAACATCAGTGCACTCCAAGATTTGCTATGGAACTTAGGCAATAGGCACTTAGCTCATTTTGTAACTTTCGAGAATTTCTAAATTCTAATTTGAACTCTTGAAGATGGGATTATGGAAATTAGGTTGCGGACTTGCGGTTACTGATTTTGTATTTTGTTATCCAACTATGGTCTATGGATTTTCCATTTTGCCGCCTTATGTTAATGTAATGCAGCATAGCAATTAGCAACTATGGATTGGGTTGTTAATTTGGTAGTTATTACTCTCGTTTTAATTCGGTTAAAGCCGAACCAAACACAAACCGAACCGGCAAATAACCGAGCCGAACCTAATACATTCGGTTCGGCTTTCGGTTTGGATTTTTGAGAATTTCGGTTTCGGTTCGGCTCGGTTCGGCTCGGCTTTGAGCCGATGCACAACCCTAATTCGACCGACAATAACACATCCGAAGGTAATACACCTCACCACATCCAGGATGAACATAATACATCCGACCGACAACAAGACAACACACCCGTGGTGTCCACATTCTGTCTCTTTGCTTCCAAACAAAATGCATCGGAAACTCAAATGTATTTTAGCTCACAGGAGAAAGAATTGGATTGGTTACATTTCATCCACGCCATGAATTTTGAAGAATCATTACCTGATTTATTCATAACATCTTCAATAGGGTCGCCATCCTTATAGACCACGCTACGCCCACCTTCCAAGTGAAAACTTAATCTCTCAACAGCTGGCGTACGACCATGAATATCAAATCCCAAAATTCTCCATACACCTTCCGGAGGACAAAATTCTCATCAAGTGTATGGTTGCCATCCCGGTCTGTAGTAGCTAATGCAGTGATCCGATCAGTCCCTTTGCTGATATATTTGAGCAAATACTTAACAGATCCAAACTGATTACACGCTTCAACATTGATGTGAGCTCTATACTTTAAGAGGAGATCTCGGTTGTATGGAACAACAAATCTATTGTCAATTGCATTATCACTAATGTAAATTGTCGTCCTATTATCTCATCTTCGATATAAAGAGTAACCATATGTATCAATGTTGGTGGTTTCAACAAACTTTCTTGGGTAATTCTTTCTACACCTCATGTTCGACATACATGACACTACGGTGTTATAAGCTCCACAAGTCCCATGTATAATCAGCTCACAAACTACATCAAGTAAGGCTTTATCATTATCTGGATCAAGCATAAGTAAATACATTGCCTGGAATCAGTAAATGAGACATACAAGTCAAAATATGATCCAAGGGTTGGTTGTTTGTTGATCGAGCACTCGACCTTCTATGGTTAGCCCCACGCATATACTTCATAACAGATTAATTGAAAGAGGTTGTAGTATTGCGTATAGGGTATGTAAAGAAAACAATGATAATATATACAATGAATTCAGTATCATTACAAACGACATTAATGCTAACCTCTGGAATTGTATAATCTACTTCGTTTTTCCCTTAATGCATTCATCCTCATCACTCTACTAGCTGTCTGACATATATACAATAACAAGCTAATGTAGCACTGTTTAGTGGCGGTTTATTTTATTGTGGCGGTTTAGGTGGCGGTCTAGGAATATATAGCGGTTCAAGTGGCGGTTTTGGTAATGGATGGTTTTTTTAACCTAATGTGGCAGTTTTTTAAAACCTACTGTAGCGGTTTAAAGTTTTATCTATTGTGGTGGTTTTCAGAAGCTATTGTGGCGGTTTTAAAACCTATTGCAGCAGTTATTATAATCTATTGTAGCGGTTTTGGGTTTGGGATTTTCTTTAATAATTTTAACCCTAATAATACTCCGTATATATCACGAGCGTCGCTCGTCCATAGTCATCCCGACCCTCCTCCTCGCCCACTTCCTGCTGCTCTTTCCTCCCAGCTCTCGAGGGCCTTCAATGGCTTCTCTTCTTATCTTTTTTGCTCCCTTTCTCTTCCCATCTTGCAATTTTGGATCTCTATCCCGCACCCTACCCCCTTATTCTCTCACAACCAAATCTGTTCCTCCTTTCTTTCTTTCAAACTCTCTACAACAGCCAAGCCTCACGTTCTCCCTCTCTCTCTCTGATGACTCTATCACCTGGCGATCTAGTTTCGACGTTGTACCACCTGTTGCCGGAATCCTAACTCCCTTCGCCCCTTCCACTGGTAATTGCTCTCAATTAATCGCCGAACTGTTGCAACCCTAGCTTTTCTCAAGGCCGGCCCAACCCTTCAATCTCGTCTGTCATTGCTCGGCAAAGCCCAAGAACGCTGCCCTAATCCACTAGTGCTCCAATTTCACTGCCTCCAGCCACGCAGATCACCCATTGGTGACTAACGACTTCTGCACTACACTCGCCTACAATTTCCCCAATTTTTTCGCAATTGGTAAGCCAAGGTATATTCTATTCCCTTGACTAGCTGTTTGTATTTTTCAAAATTTTGGTTCGTCTTGCACCTCTAATTTCTTCTTGTGAATTGCGTTTTTTAGTATTGCTGGAAATAATTATTAGGTTTATCGAGTTGCTCCTAATATATTGAATCTGATTTCTGATGGGGATGTTTGTTACGTGTATTGTGAGACCGAAATATGATACTTCTCATACTTGTGATATGACCCCATCATCTTCCAATGAAAGTTAAGCTTTTGAAATTAGTTAGACTGATTTTGGACGACTATATTTGATGATGATCTTGGTTTGCTCAGTTGGTTTTCATGTTCTAATGAAAATTATTTGGATTTGAAATTTTAGTAGTCTGTTGATTGTGATTTTTTTTTATGGGTGATTTGCTATTGATGTGAGAAATTATGCATGAATACATGCCTTCAATAGCCATTTTTTTTACCATGTGGGAAAAGTTAACTACAATTTGCAACTGAATATATAACATTGGTTGTTGAATTGTGGTTGTTTATTTACACTTAATTATTTTAAGTATTATGTACTTTTGATCTAGCATGTCATAACTTGCATTTATTTTCATTCAATCTATGTAAGGTTCTTCCAAAGCCATTCAAAAGATTATGATTTATCTCATAGAAAATTACCTTTGTGGGATCCCTCTTTAGATCGAGATCTACGAATCAGATTTTAAACAGATAGGCAGAAGGCACTGATCCAATAAATGACAAATAAGGAGAAGATTTAAACATGTCATCGCATTATCTCTTCAATAATACACAATAAACAACATTGTGAAAGAAGAGTTGCATCGAATATTTTATTCCTTGTTCCAATTGTACTTCTTAATTTTTGGTTTATTAATGTCATGGTTCTGGTTTGTATTAACGTGCTTATTCTAAGCTACTTCAAGTTTTTCTTTTGCGTAAAGCCATAGCCTGATCATCAATTCAATTGTGGTCCTTAAACTTTAAACTTTCAAATGGTCAGAAGAAAAACTCAAATATGGTGTCTTTTAGCTTAGTGCTTTCTTGTTGTTTATCCTAGATGATTGTGTGGTCAAGTCGGTACATAGTTTATAATTTGTTTGCCTTTAAGATGGAGTTGATAGTTTCTTGGCTAGGTGTGGCTTTTCTTATTTTTGTAGCCTTTTTTATCTTATACTATATTATTTATTTCATTGGAGTGTTATTAAATGTTTTTTATCTTCTGATAGATTTGTGCTTACCTTTGATGTCGTTTGAGCTTTATATATATATATATATATATATATATATATATATATATATATATATATATATATAGGGTCGCGCTCCGGTGAAAACCAAAATTGCGGTAGAAACCCGTGAGGACCGGCTTTTTAGTCCGGTTCACTTGCTTTATAGCCCGGTTATGAATAGAACCGATCTATAAAGTCATAAATTTTAGCCCGGTTTTGAATAAAACCGAGCTATAAAGTCACTATATAATTTTAAAACATTAGCTTTTTAGCACGATTTTTCGGTTTGACCGAACTATAAAGTCATGTGTTATTTTAAAACTGGAGCTTTTAGCACGGTTTTTAGGTTGAACCGAGTTGTAAAGTCACCGTGTGATTGAGGTTTTTAGCACGGGTTTCAAAAAAACCGAGATATAAAGTAGTCCTCACGGGTTTTTACCATAATTTGAGGTTTTCACCGGAGTCAGTCCCTATATATATATATATATATATATATATATAACAAAATCTTAGAAGTATGAATCAGATGAAGTGGATTAGATGAATGTTGATTTCGAAGATAACCAAGACCTTAATCTTTTTTCTTTTGTCTAAGTGTGTGTTTTTCTATATAACTTGGCATCTTAGATCCCTTAATTTGCATGAATACATGTATATCCACTATTAAATGCTTTATGCTAGTACTAGAAAATTCATGAACATCGGGTCATAAGCTATTTTGTTATTATATAGGTCTATGATAAGATGAGCTTACCTAATAATGTAAGACTTTAGCAAAAAGAAGGACACGATCAACTATCATCCTTTCCTCAAAGAATTTTTGTCATAACTGGATCAAGGTTTGTGGTTATTCGGTTATGACTTATGAGGTATGAATTGAAGCTTTGGTGGATCTTGTTTCTTATATTTCTTCCTTATACTATCATTCTGATGGTGCATTTCAATTTTGTTTGAATAGATATGATTAGTTACATTTAATTTAGCGTGCTAAAAAATTTATCTTGAGAATAGTGAGACAATTATTAAAAGAAACTTCTTTCATGTTCTAGTGTAGGATGGGATTTTCATACCATTGTAGCAAAAATACATTCAAAAGCTAAGGTAATATATTGTGAATTTTATATCTTTTAAATTTTAAGCTGAGGTTTATTACCTTCCCTTGAAAGCTTAACATTGAGCTCTTAGTTTTATCTTTCTTAATAAGCTATAACTACATTGAGCTTTAGGTTATTCCAACATCTTTTCCCCTTTGTGCCACTTTTGGATTGGATTAGTTATACTTGTTCATTGTTACTTTTTGAATAAACCGATGTATTACTAATCTTTATTGTAATATTATATCATCTCTTTTCTTGTCAGGAGGATTTTGTTGGCATCTTTAATACATTGTTAGAACCTTTGGACTTGACTATATGGTGGTGTACGTGGAATTTGTGGCTAAAGAAGAGAACACTAGTTTGTAAATGGAAATTGAATGTATCTACGACAGATTGAGATTTTATATTTGGCTTTTACTTTCATTTTGTTGCAGATAATAATGCTAGTCTAAATTGGATAATTGTATCCAATCATTAACATTGTTCAAACATATATATACGCTTGTAGGAATATATTTGAACTTTGTAAGATTATTGTAATATTTTGATGGTGAAATATATTTATCTATAATTTTATTTTTTAAATTTGATTTTATTATTTACATCCATATAGGTCTACATATAATGGTAAATATTAGAATTAATATAAATTAAAGTAAATATAGGTATTAGAAAAAAAAAACCACTACATCATAAAGGTTAGAATTGTCCTACATCTAAAAAACCGCCACCTTAGCATAAAATAAGCATTGCCATAGGTTGTGCAAAAAACCGCTACATAAAGGCTTATTTGTGGCGGTTTTATATAGTATTGTGGTGGTTTTATGAATCGAGGGAAAACCGCCACCTTAGCTCAAATAAACCGCCACCTTAGCTCAAATAAACCGCCACCTTAGTGCTAATGCAACGACAGCTGATGTAGCGGCCATAAAACCGCCACATTAGCTTTTAAGAAGCGGTTTTCCTATTTCTTGTACCGGTTTTTGGCCGCTACTATAGAGTTTTTATGTAGTAGTATGCGTGTTTGGCAACTGAAATCATACAAGAACAATAAAATATACAATCGGTTAATTAACCTAACTATATTAAGTAGTACAAGGATATAGGCACCAATACAAATAATAGTTACCTGTAACGAAATTGTCAGGTGTCAACGATGTAAATTTGACATCTTGAGGGGAATGCATAATTGACGGTGACTCCAAGTTTTTAATTGTGGAGGAAATGGTACTAACATCACCCATATTGGTTTGAGTCGAAACCACCGAACTAATACTCCTACTTGTAAACTTTGTTTAGTGGACAATTAGCATGATAATGATATTATTAGTTTAATGAAATAAATATGTCAAATATAAATGAAACATAAGTAAGTGAGGACGAACAACTGAATGGAGACTTACTGAAAAACTCAAACGAAGCAATAATAGACAATCTGAATCGACAATATATTCCAATATATATATGCGAGAATGAATACAAAACATAGGCCTCAACTGTAACGCTCAAGAAACGCAAGGAAAGAACGAGAAAGCAAAGAGAAACAAATGTCTATGTGTTTGAAGGAGACAACCAGAAGAGATTCAACGAGGGCATAAGCAAAACATCCAATGATGTTTTGCACCAACAATTTCCTATGAAATCGTCTTGAAATCTCAGTGTCTCAGGTTCTTTGGATTGATCGGGAGCTCTATCAAGAGGCTCTGTCAAGGCATCTCACCCGGAGGCAAGAAAACCACAAATGGTCGCCAAGGAGACAGAGCAAGAGGGAGAGCTAAACCCTAGAACCAATCGGGACAGAACCGTAACCCTAGCTCCAGCAACAATGCAACACATATAAGGCAAAGGAAATGGGCCAGACGTTCCCTTCTCAGAGTTGGGCTTCGAAGAGCCCAATTCTGGTTGCAACACTTAAAGCCCAAAGCTCCCAGAGCCCAACATAAAATAAAAATAGAAACTTAAGGATTATACACAAAGAGACATAGTCTCTACAATTTGCCCTTTTAATTCTTAAGTTTACTAGTGTAAAACAGCCTGGCGTGCAGTGTTCTTGAGTCTTATATCCTTCTCTATCACCGGTCTATTTGTTACAACAGCTCTTTAGTGTGCCTTGAGATCCTTGATGTGCAAGAAATCCCTGCAGAAAACAAACTTGTCAATTGTCACAATTTTATTTCCAAAATCAACAGGATTTAACTTTCCATCAATTTTCTTAATCAAGAACACCCGTTTATACACTTTATCTCTAATAAAGTGATATCTGACATCTATATGCTTGGTCCTATCATGGTAGACAGGATCCTTGCATAAATAGATGGCACTCTGACTGTCCATATGCAATACAGACACATAGTGTTTTCTTTCATACTCTCTAAGTATACCTTGAAGCCAGATTGCTTCCTTAGAAGCCTCAACAGCTGCTATGTACTCAGCCTCTATAGAAGACAAAGCCACAATAACTTGCTGTTGAGTTTTCAAGGAAATGCAGTTTCCATGCCAGGTATACATATAAGAGGTTGTAGATTTTCTATTGTCTTTATTGCTAGCAAAATCAGAGTCAACATAACCAAGGAGATCAGGCTTAGAGGAATGCTTACCATAGACAAGACCATAATCAGAAGTACCTGAAACATATCTCAACAAATATTTCATTGCAAGCCAATGCTTTTCACAAAGATTAGACATGTATCTACTCAGGACACTAATAGCAAAAGCTAGATCAGGTCTAGTACAAATCATGACATACATCAAAGAACCAACAACAGCATCATAAGGTATAGTTTTCATGCGTAGCTCCTCTTCCTTAGAGAGTGGCATCTTAGTCTTTGTGAGATCAAGATGCCCTCCTAAAGGAATAGGAGAGGCTTTAGCATTCAAAACCTTAAACCTTTCAAGGACTTTCAGCACATAGTCCTTTTGGGACAGAAATATCAAATGCTTAGCTCGATCCCTGAAAATTCTCATTCCAAGAATAACCTGAGCAGGGCCCAAGTCCTTCATGTCAAAGAATTTTCTGAGAGAGCACTTAACAGTTGATATTTTTGCCCTTGATTTGCAGATAATCAAAATATCATCCACATACAGCAACACATACATGGGAAAAATAGTATTGACATCTTTCAAGTAAAGGCAAGGATCATATTTGCTAACAACAAAACCAATCTTTTTCATGCTGCAATCAAATTTAAGATTCCACTGCCTAGGAGATTGTTTAAGACCATAAATAGACTTCTTAAGCAAACATACATGATCAAGTCTATTTTTGTAAATAAATCCCTTAGGTTGTTTCATATAAATTTTTTCATCCAGTTCACCATGTAAAAAGGCAGTTTTAACATCCATTTGTTCTATCTCTAAATCATACACAGTAGACATGGATAACAGCAATCTCATGGTTTTAAATTTAACAACAGGAGCAAATACATCATTATAGTCAATACCTTCCCTTTGAGTGAAGCCCTTGGCAACTAACCTAGCTTTGAATCTAGGTTGATCACCAGGGCCAGCACCATCTTTGAGTTTATAGACCCACTTGCAATCAATGGTCCTTGACTTTTCAGGCTTGGGAACAAGTTCCCAGGTCCTATTGATCTGAAGTGAATCCATTTCCTCTTTCATAGCAGCAATCCAAGACTTAGCATGAGAGCACTTAACAGCATGTTCATAAAGCTCAAGTGTATAGGCATAAAGCACTTCAACAATCATAACACAGAATTCAATCTCATTCACATATTTCCTATTAGGTTTCCTCACACGAGGAGACCTATCTCTAGTAAGCTGATAATGTGTTAAATCAGGAGGCTCATCAACATTAATTAGTATCAATATCAACAGAAGAAGCATCAACAGAAGAAGCATCAGAAGCAGAGAACTCAAGAAACTCATCATTATCAGCTTGAGAAGAGGAGGAAGAGGATGAATGAGATGAGGAAGAATTTGAGTCAGAGTCACTTACTTCCCCACCTGAATGGTGGAGGTGCACATGTGAGTGCTCTTCAGTACTTGAGTTTGGATTGCTTTGCCCTTGAGAGTTTGAAGCTCCAGTGTGATTTGGTGGTTAGTGACCAATGTCAAACTCATCTCCATCATCTCCAGAGTCGTTTTCATCCTCACTAGGCATGTAGAAGTGATTTCCAGCTTGTTCATGGGTACCTGCATTCTCAACAGAAGAAGTAAGCACATTTTTAAAGTGAAAATCATTCTCATTAAAGGTTACATTTCTACTGGTTATGACTTTGTAACCACCAGGTTGCACAACCAGTAGCTTATAACCTTTCACCCTTTCTGGATAGCCTAGCATAACACACTTAAGTGCCCTAGGATTCAGTTTACCATCACTCACGTGGGCAAATGCAGTGCATCCAAAAGGCCTCAAGTGTGCTAGTCCAGGCTTCCTACCACACCACAGTTCCTGTGGGGTTTTAAAACCAATAGCAGTAGAAGGTGATCTATTTATCAGGTATGAGGCAGTTGTGACTGCCTCACCCCAAAGGGAGTGTTTTATCCCAGCACCAGAAGAGATTCAACGAGGGCATAAGCAAAACATCCAATGATGCTTTGCACCAACGATTTCCTATGAAATCGTCTTGAAATCTCAGTGTCTCAGGTTCTTTGGATTGATCGGGAGCTCTATCAAGAGGCTCTGTCAAGGCATCTCACCCGGAGGCAAGGAAACCACAAATGGTCGCCAAGGAGACAGAGCAAAAGGGAGAGCTAAACCCTAAAACCAATCTGGACAGAACCGTAACCCTAGCTCCAGCAACAATGCAACACATATAAGGCAAAGGAAATGGGCCAGACGTTGCCTTCTCAGAGTTGGGCTTCGAAGAGCCCAATTCTGGTTGCAACACATAAAGCCCAAAGCTCCCAGAGCCCAACATAAAATAAAAACAGAAACTTAAGGATTATACACAAAGAGACATAATCTCTACACTTACTATTGGTAATGTCACTTAAAATGGGTATGGTAACTATTGGATCGGTCAATCTTGATGGTTGGGCAACTACAAAACATATATAATTGACTATTTCAACTATGGCATATTGTGTAAATTTCAGAGGACGTGGAATGAACAGATATATAAATATCACCTTCAGTGCTTCCTATTCGTGGTCGTTTAAGCCTCAATCCATGCATTCTGTTCAATCTATTTCTGAATCCCTTGCCAATTTGTCATCCATTTTTTCAAATTTGTTAACTCTCCACTAAACAAGGTTTGTTTTTACCTATGACAGATGTGTTTGTAAGTGAAATATCGTCTATCAAGCTCTGTTAAGAATTATATATAGGGCTTGTAGACAGCTTGGAGTTCAAAAGACACTACAAGTATTGAAACAGAGTAAGCACATGAAAATCAGTCCATTTTGATATAACAAACTTACCCAATAATGACAGAAAAAGAATTGATGGAGGAAGACACCCATACGACCTAAAAGCTCCAAGTAAAATGGTGGAAGAAGGGAATCCAATTTGAATGAATTTGTAACTACTTACAAGTGCAAAAGAAACTAATCTGAAAAACACACCTCGCTCTATTAGTAACTGACCATGCTTAAATAAACAGTTACATACCACCCACTATATAAGTAACTGCCAAACAGAAAAAGGAGAAAATATTTTTAAAAAAAATTGATTTAAGTTTGAATTATAGATTACAGATTTCCCCACAAGACTATTTTATTTTTTTCTTGCATTGCTAAAGCTATCCTCATCAATAGAGGTGGCAATCGGCCGGGTCGGATCGGGTTCGGGTTCGGTTAGTCGGGTTTCGGATTATTCGGGTAATTCGGGTTTCGGGTCATTCGGTTTTCGGGCAATGTCTAATAATTTGGTCATTTGGTTGGGTCGGGTTCGGGTTTCGGTTGTATCGAGTTTCGGTTATTCGGGTTTCGGTTGTATCGGGTTTCAATTATTTCAATATTCATTTTAAAAAATTTACTAGAATGTATCTTAAAGTTCGGGTTATTTCGGGTTTCGGTTATAACGGGTTCGGGTCTTAATAGGTTTCGGTTGAATCGGGTTCAGTTCATTCGGATATGGGTGAGTTTTTGTTATCGGTTATTCGGATTTCGGGTCCAAAATGGGTCGGGTTAGGTCGGTGTTCAGAACAATAGGCTCCGGGTCGACCGGGTCAGGTTTTCGGGTTCGGGTCGGGTTTTGCCAGCTCTACTCATCAATCAGACATGTAAGGATGTGACTCCACTAGCACCTTTGGAGCTAATGATATAACCAGCAAATGGCTCAAACTAAACAAACTATCGAGGGCCCTGTTTGGCTCATGATAATTTAAATGGTGTTTTAAAAAAAAAAAAATTGGTGGGAGGTGTTTATTAAATATATATGGTATAATAAGTCAACTTATAATGATGCTAATAAGTTAAAAATATGGTGATAAGATATTATGTCTTTCATGTACTATCCATGAAAAATAAGAAAAGAAAACCTAAAGCCTGAAGAGCAGCTTCAGTCTTCACAAGAGACTCCCCAACAGGATGGAATTCCCCACTTGACTTGATTGTCTACTTAGCAGGTGGCAATATTTAATATGATTAGTGTCATCGCTCTGTGATGGAGGCTCAGGATAGCCATTCAGCAGAACATCATAAAGTTTAGGACAAGAGTCCAATAGAGGGTGAAGGAACTCAAAGAGGAAACTAGCACCCAAGTTTCCCCGAAAGCCAGATGGATATCATTTATCATGACAGTTACCAAATATTTGCTTGGACAAACTTCAACTAGAATAGATGCATTTAAATAAGGAAATGCATTCCCTAAAGGCTGAGGTGCATCTCTGTACGTCTCAAATAGTAGCATAGAAGGTTGCACTGAGTGATCATTACACACCGGCTTCCAATTCGAGATATAAACACTCACCAGTAAGCCTTTAGAGTCAAGAGGATGCATTCTAAGGAACTCTTCGAAAGTGATCATTTCATGTTTTGAGATCTTTACTACATCAACTTTTGCATTCACAGCAAGCATTAAGCTCACATTCAAATTGTCACATCAACTGTTGTAAGATTGCAAAACTAGGGAAATAAGTGATGTGAGTGAATGGATGGTGAAAATCTGTTTCTGCAGTAGCATTCCTAGCTGAAGGGAAAATTGTATGTCATGCCTAATCTATGACAGACGTAAATCAGATGCAATATTGAGTGAAAGCAAAGTACAAATCCCTAAACTTGATTGTGTAACTAAAAAATAAAGTTAAATTGTTGGGGCGGAATGAAAAAGCCAAAGCAATCCACACATAATCAACTTTAAAATTGTCACATCAGACCAAACAAAGAACACTTTCAACAGCAAAATGACAGAATGGTTGTAATCAGACTGCCTTCTCAAGTGTGATAACAACCTACTTGGAGGATGACACTTGAAATTGACCACTCGTAGAGCAACTGTGATCATCTTCATAATCATGGGATCGCTTGGTTGGGGTGAGGAGAATGGTGGAGGAATCATTGGAAGGATCCTCAACTTGAACAGAAACGGAATGAGAGTGAGCATCTTATGACAATCAACACCCCTAAATATGAGTAATTGGTAGTAGGTATAGTAAGTGTCAATAAAAAGAGAACGGTCAAATAATTACCTCATTTCAAATTAGTTGACCTTCAAAGTGCTCAATCAAGCACTCATCATCGCTAATTCTTTTGACATTATTAGCCTTATCTGGTTTTCTAATATTGAATGGTTTCACTTGAACAACAAAAATAAACTTGCAATAGAGAATCTGATTTAGTCGGAAAGATATGCTTATGTGGAATCTCTCTACAATATAGCCAGTCCAGAGAAGATACAAAAGAAAGAATTATAAAGAGATTTACACCAAGAAACCATAGTGACTACACACAAATAGGTTAAAAAGGTAATCACCTTTAGCATTTCACGACGTAGAGTCGACACAGACTTGTTAATAAGTTGCATGACTTGTCGATTAAACAACGCCATCGTTGCAGTCCCAGTGATATCAATGACTTTAACTTGTAGTAAAAACCTGCACGAGCATATGGAAGTACTTGTAATAACGTCTAGAATAGTGTAACATCAAAATGGAATGACAGACATGTAAGACTCGGGGTCTTAAGAGGCGCCAGCCCATGCCACCTAGCTCTCTCACATCCGTTGCCCTATCAAGTCTGTTGTCCTCACTTGGAGGCTGAAAATGAAGAGCTCTTGTGACATAGGTAGGGCTTGAATCATTTATAAATCACTCTCAACATCCTTATGATATCCAATGTGGGACGGGGGTGTTACAAGACATTTCCAATGAAATCAATAAAATAAATAAACCTACCATTGGGAAGGAAACTTGATGTTGATAGCACAACTCTTACACTTGAATTCAGTATCCTCGTATATGACCTTTATGTTGCAAATCTTGCAACCATTGTACCACCATTCCACATCATCGCGGACTTGTTCAATGTGAGAAACAATAATAACTTCACACGGTTGTTCCCAACAAGAAAACAAACAAACATAAATATATAGACATCCGAGAATTCATACAATCAAATTTAGTAACTACGGAAAAAAAAATAGGATACAAACTTCTTTTACTTGGTACAAGTATTGGACATATTGTTTAGCTATAAGAGGGAAATGATCCCGACTCACTAGTTGAGACAAATCTGTAGTAGGAGAATTTTGCGAGACCTCTGCATTTTCTTCACTCCATCTTTTGATACAAAATTTATAGATAGAGTAAGCAAAATTACATAATAATGAATATATAAAATGAAGTACAGAAAGGATTAAAAAAACATGTATCATTCGTGCCTCTCTTTGAAGCTAACAATCTTTGGTAAGGTTGGATCAAAATAGAGTCTAGTTCCAATGAAAGCATTGTTCAAGACGAAACCAGCTACAATAAAAACAATAAGAAAAGAGGTAAATGACATGTTTGTAATTATAAACCATTTGCTTATATGTAACACAAAAACGAGATGGATAATAATTCACCCCCAAATTTCTTGACATTTGAAAATTTTATAATTATAAAGACCTTTTCTTCTCCTTCACTAGTCAAATGTTCATGCAATTCACGGGGGAACTTGTTCCAAAGTGTGCACTGAATAGTGTCATTTTTGGTAGTCAAATGAAATGGGTTATGGATAATACACTTAAATAACAAAAGAAATATATAAACGGAATATTAATATAGCGAAAACAAACGTACGCATCATTTTGAATCCAGAAATTAATCTTCGCAGTCTCAATGGAATGTTTGGATTCAACTTCTAGCTCATGAAACTTAAATATGTATCCAATCACATCTACAGTACACAAAGACACATTTATATTGACACTTATGAAATAAAAGTAAGGATCATAGTCAAATGTCATAACTACAATAGGAGACACATACCAATGACACAATATTGATCAAATACATTGCACTTGATGTCACTACAATGGACGAATTTAAAACCATGCAATGGAATGTTCAGATCTTTGACTGGGAAACAGTGGTCTTAAAAGTGAAAAACAACTTATACTGGTGAGGAACATATCTAATAGAGTCCTTATTTTCAGTGGGGATGAATTTTTTAAAGACATAGAGCACCCCTCTTTCAGAAGAGGAAGCCATTTACTGACGTATTTCTTGACGAGAGAACCTTGAATGGTATCACACTGTGGAAAAGAAAATGGATACTATAAATGTTGAGTTACAAAGGGAAGATATGAGATGATAATCCTAAGAAATAAAGGATGGTGACCATAACATGAAATAGTTGTTGTGATAGGTACAGTAGGAACAATACCATTTCGTCCATCAGAACAAACTGAATTCCATCAACCTCTTAAGAATTTCGAAAAGATGTTGTCCACAACACGATGATCCTTCCTTGGACTAACCAAACCTTTTCAGTCGAACCATTCCAACTCCTTGGTGGTATGAACTAGAACAACCATTTGAAACCTATAGATTGTAAAGGTCATGGGAAAGATCAAATGAGTATAGATCAAAGAAAATAAACATATAGGAAACATGAAAATTTGATGGAAGCATTCAAACCTGCGCAAGCGGTGTCCGGAAAGAGGAAACTTAGATAGCATAAGCTGCAACAATGTAGCAACCAAATGAGAGGTTAGAATACAAGGAATCCATCAAGAGTAGAGTAACTGACAATTACAAAAACATGTTTTGGAAGTACACAACCTATAGGATCCAACGCTGATGTGAATTCTCCAAGTGCAGAGAGAGATTTCAAGCATGGTTTAGAAAAGAGTTTGCAACTGCTGAGAATTTAAATGGTTATGAAAGTAGTTGGACAAGGTGGTGGAAAGGGGCGGTTGAGATTTAAGTGGGGGAAGAACCCACTACTAAACATATTTTCTGTAAATAAAATTTGGAATTTATAATTTAATTAGTGTTATTTAAATTTAAAAATTAAAATTTTGTAACAGTATAAACATTGAGATTTAAGTTGGAACTATTGATAAACCTTCCCCAAAAGGATAAACATGAGAAACCATTGAGAAATTCATGTAACAGGGGTGGTTGAGATTTAACTTGGAACCATTGAGAAACCTTCCCCAAAAGGGGAAACATTTTTTTTTCTCTTAAAAGACTAAACTATTGTAGTCGTTCTCTCCACGAACATTACTAGTTCATTGACAATTTGGCATACAAGTTCATTGGCAATTTTTTTTTTAAATCCTAGATTCACATATGTGACTTTTAAGTAAATCATAATCCAAAACATGGTGGAACAACAATCTAATTGGATGAGGTGGGACATATGCATAAAACGGGGAACGAAAGGCAGTAAGAAATAGCAGTTTATACTTATGATTACAGAGTGAATGGTGGTTATGGATTGCTGAGACTGAATTCCATTCATCTTAAAGACTTCATGACAGCTGCTGCATTTTTCGGACGGAAAAAAAAACACTTGCTGAGCTTACTCCATCAAGGTTTAACAACATAAATATACTTAACCAAAAGTGAAAGGGTGAAAGCAAGACAACCTCAAATCTAATTGCATAGCAAAAACCCCTAACGGACTCAGAACTTCTTCTTTTGTATCCATAGTACTCCTATAATAGGAGACATGAGGATTTTCATATAGCCCATTTCCCAATGATAGTGGAGAGTATTGGATTCTTGAAAATTTCCAAATGAAAGTTTTGATTCAGGCCATTTCATGTCTGTCACTCAAGTTAATGATATTACTAATCACAACTACTCTTTCTCTGACAAAGCTTATCACCCCGCAGAGCTGATGTTTTTCCACTAGCAACCACACCATATGGAAGCTTCAATATATTGTAACATCATTAAACCAAGAAAGATACATTTTTATCTTCCCTGCATGATCCTCCCAGCCAAACCCGGCGAAATAGAACTAGCAGTTATCAAAAAAATAATAGCAATATAGACACGATTACTAAACCTTTCATTACAATTACTTCGATTATATAAGTCATGCTCTAGAAGAGAACTAATTACAGCAGTTCTCATTTATGTTCCCAACACAAAGTACTATTTTCAATTCAGAGGAACTATCATTACAAGTCAGAGGAAAGAAGATGAAGATGATTGAAGATGACCAAGGTAAACAAAGTTGTGAAACCATTTCAGGACACATTAATTTGCAAGATAGAGATACCGACGAAGGAGAAATGTCGTTGGTTTCACCTCACCAAAGAAATAATAACCCAAACAAACAAACTAGATTATAGTGAGTAAGTAAGGGGTCGAACCCACAGAGAAACAAGTATTTCTATCGGAATGTGTATTTATCAATATGAAAGTAGAGATAAGATATCAATGCGAATAAAGATAAACAATAAGGAAATCAAATAAACTATGAGAAAAGTTAGTAAGAGCGAATAAAAGAAAGAAGAGTAGTGTGGTTTCGCATACAATTCGCAACATTGGTTGGTGTACTTGATCCTCGACTCAATTCATTGCTATTCTCAAAGTTATCTTGACTTGTCTTAGATAGATTGATCAATAACAAGCAATCACTTACATTCAATGCAACACTACAAAGAACAGTATAAAGAAGCGAGTGCTTTGGCTAATTAGCAATATCAATTCAATGCAATTAGGAATCAAAAGAATACAATCGTAGAGCTTTTAACCATAATCTCATAGAAATCAATATAAACCAATAGTCATCATCCTACAGAGACAATTGACGCTTTCACGGGATCAATTTCCCTTGCTTGCCACAAAGAAACCAATTTAATGAAAGGAATCGCTAGCAAAGATGCAAATTCATCGAGGTAGCTAATAAAGAGAGAATATATGCAATCAATAATACGAGCACAAGGATAATGAAATAACAATAGGAATAACAATAGAAATTAAGTCTCACAATTCAACCAACCAAGTATTGAATCATAGCAAAACCACAAGAACTCTAAGTATGTATAGCGTACCTTGAATCTCTAAACTTCAATCTTCTTAACATCTCTTGGATTTAATGAATTATTCAATTGATAGTTCTCAATTAGAATTACAAAACCTACTGAAAATATGTCTTATATAGGGCTGTAATCAGCGACATAAAAACTCTAGAAAAGATGTATAGAGTTTCAACAAAGATAGAATTAGGCCGCATTGTGCAGATCCGGAAATAGCGAAACCGGCAGTCGCCGTTCTTCCAGCTTTGACAACTTCGACAAACTGAACTTGTAATGCAATTTTTTGGAGTCGTCGCTGGAAATCTCTTTTCAAGGAATACAACTCTTACTAAGACCTCAAAAGCTAGTTCAAAGTTCTCAAAAGTGTAAAGATGACGTTTGTCCATGTTCTTCATTTGTGTTATTGTTCTCATGCGCCTTAGCTTCCCAATTAGACTTCTAACTCTTCATTGGCTTGTTTTATGCTCTTTCATAGCTTGTCTCTTAGCTCCTTTTAGCTAGCTCTCTTTGCTCCATGATTTCTCCACCTTTCAAGTTTGGATATTTTAATATGCAAATAAGCACTAAAAATAGTACTAGAAAAGATATATAGAGTTTCGAATACCAAATGATCAAGAATGCAAATTAACTTATTAAATATGCAATATGGACTCTCTAATGAACCTAAAACTACCTATAATGACCATACAAAACATGCGTTATCAGATACATAGATCGATTGTTAGATTATAGTTATAATAGGTAAATTTATGCATGAGAAAAAATGCAAGCATTTCCACCATGGGATTACTACATAGAACCTTAGGAGTTGGGAAAATCAAGCTGCGTCATTATCCTCTAAGGGCAGTCTAAAACGGCATATCGGGAAGGAATGCTTACATTGAAGCCATGTGCGGATACACTCATGATGAAAAAGGTATAAACAAGGCATTTTGGTCAAGGTCGAAGAACCATCAACCCCTTCAAGATAGATAACACATTTTCCCCAACTGAATTGCAAAGCCAGTTGATGTTGAGCAAATTCACTACACTGATAGAAGCTTGTTGGTTGCAAGGAATATTATCTCGTACGACCATAAAAATGGAATCCCTAATTTGGAAAAGAAAAAATACGATTAGGTAAAAAAGAAACACCCAAGGCCTACTGAAATAATATATATAACAATAACATTTCATAATAATTGAAGTAAGAAGCATAAGTAGAACGAAAAGCAAATGCATTAGTTTCAGCAAGCTCTATATCAATAAGGCATCCATGTTCTTCGAGTAGTAAGGGTCGTCATCAGAAGGGGGAACATCATCAGCACGAACAATAGTGATTACAGTTACATCAATAATGAAGACTACAACTACCCGGATGTTGTGACCCTCGCTGAGAATACACTCATTCAAGTAGTTGTATATATGATCAACAACATAAAGAGTTTGAATACACGAAGGAACTTGCGCTAAAGTCAACATGGACACGATTGAAGACACCCTGACTTACTCTCTAGATCAAGGAAATGCACTACGATATTCATGTTCCCCCTCTTCATCTTCTTTGTAATAAGAAACAAAAATATGACTTTGATTGAGTGACTGAAGGTGAGAAGCTATGACTCCGATAATAAAATCTCCGCAACAGAACTGGTAGCCTTCGTATATCGCAGGAGGGGGCACCACTCTTCACCTACAAAAGAAGCAGTCCATATAAGACAAATGTGGAAGAATTGAGTTGCAAAAAAAAAGAATAAAGACTATCAAACTTTTGAGTGAAGAGGCAAGTTTCCATAAACTGCGAGTTTTGAGTTGCATAAATAAAAACAAAATAGTTAATCAAAATCCATTTATACTGGATGAAAAGGCAGAGGAAGTTATTAGAAAAACTACCCACTAATCAAATAATCTAACTCAAAAACTGCCTACAAAACTACCAAAGAAGTGGAATAGTGGGTAAATAATGGTAGTTATCTATGGACTATTTGAGATTCTTTGTACAAAATAACTAAATTCAGCAACAGAAACAGGCATTTATCAATCTGAACACCGGGAACATTATAAATATCATGGCGCACTATCTAATCCAATAAAATATATATTCAAATAGGTATCCTTTCATGTTGGGTTTAGGGTTTAAGGAAACTGAATTAGCTAAAATAAAAGAAGCTCAAATAAGTGAACAAAATATAGGATATTCTTTTATATAGGGTATCCGTTGATTTTAGGTTACTGGGTTAGCTGGAATATTTATTAAAACGGGTATCCTTTTAATTTGGGTGTAGGGTTCAAGGAAACTGAATTACCTAAAACAAAAAAGCCCAAATAAGTGAATTAAATATGGGGTATCCTTTTATGTAGGGTATCCGTTCATATTGGATCACTGAATTAGCTGCTATAAATATTCAAATGGGTATCCTTTTATGTAGGGGCTAGGGTTAAAGGTAATTGAATTAGCTTAAACAAACTTTGAATAAGCTCAGATAAGTAACCTAAATGTAGGGTATCCTTTCATTTTGGATGACTAAAATAACTAAACAAAAAAGGTTGAATTGGGTATCCTTTTATGTAGGGGTTAAGGAAACTGGGTTGAGACTTGAAAGGTTATGACAAAATGCAATACGTTAGCGGGGATGACTAAAATAGCTAAACAAAAAAGGTTGAATTGGGTATCCTTTTATGCAAGGGTTAAGGAAACTGGGTTGAGGCTTGAAAGGTTATGACAAAATGCAATACGTAAGATACGCTAATAAGGAAGAGCTTGTTGTAAAAAAAAAAAGATATAACCCTAACATCCATATGTTAATAAACCAAGCTCGGAACGGGTAAAACCCATAGACATTAAAAAAATAAAAGATTTGGACAAAACAGAGAATACCCATTTGAAATTGGCAGCTGAATTCCAGAAAGTGGATACCTAATAACTTAGAATGGACAAAATAAGCATTAAAAAATACATCAACAGATCGGATCATGTAACGTCAAGCATTAGCAAAAACAGTGCTATGATCAACCACTTGTAATTTAACTAATCAATCATATAATGAATAATTAGATTATGATGGTTTCAACTCTCATCACTCACCATCATAGTTAATAACTCCCGAGTCCGATTTCAACTATCCAACCGACCAATTGAAGACACTAAAGGATCATATAAACAACAAACAATAAAAAGATTAAAAGAGGGAATAGGAGGAAAGGTAAAGATGCTTTTGCCTTTAAGATCAAGCACTACCCTATGCATTAAAAAAAATTGTAGAAGAATTCAGAACCAAGTCCACAAGAATTGCTCTTATTTCATAACCAAGTCCACAAGAATTGCAGAAGAATTCCACTTCTTGTCTCATTTACAGAGGTTTCAAGTCCATAAGAATTGCAGAAGAATTCCATATCCGCCTCTTGAATCAAATTTAAGATGAAGCATTACCATATGCATTAAAAAATATCAAAACATGCTTAATAGAAATAAGAGCATACCTACATCCTTAATATTTTTGACAGTTTTTAAAGTGGATAGGGATGAAGCTTGTAACCACCGTGATTCAGGCACTCCAAATCATTCGCTCGAACCTTTAAAAGACAAAAGGCAAAATTAGATCAATGGACTATTCCACCAAACACCTTTGCATTCCTTTTTCTAGCATTCCTTTTTGTGGTAAGAAATAAGCTATTCCACCAAACACCTTTGCATTAGCAGTGTAATTAATATCGGAAACTAAAAGGTGCACAAAGCAAGCTCATATCATGTTGCATCCACAATTAAATGCCAGCTAAGTTTGTGATAAATTATAATATCAAGTACATGGAAAATTCAAACAATTAAGCTCAAGATATTAGATGGCTATAGAAAAATGAAACAAAGAGAGCATAAGGATGACATGTTACTCGATGCAAAATGAGACGATAAGTTGAAATCAACCTCATTAGCATAAGGTTTAATGAAGCAAAACTGCACATAATTAAGTTTCCTCTGCAACCACAGTGAAAAAGAAATGCCAATAATTGCCCATTTGATAAAATCTAACACACACACGCACGCACACACAAGAAAACTCAACACCCTAGCCAACAAAAAGAAGGCACCAAGGTCTAATATCGCTCTGAAAGATACTAATATCTAGATCCTCCTAGGCTCCATCACAAGAGTAAACTTACTAGATTACTCTTATATACTAAATTTTCTGGATTTTTAGATTTATCTATTTCAGAATTTTAAATAGACTTCATTATTAGATTTTCATATTTGGATGATAGCAAGAGTGTCAGCATGTCAGCTTCTAGTGTAAAAGGTGGCTCCTTAAATTCCCTTAATAAGTTGATCTTGAACAAAACATATGCCTCCTACTTCTTTTCGGTCAAACTAAACCTTTTTATATGGCAAAGAATTTACTAATATAATCCACAGCATTGGGTCATTTATTGTTTAATATTTACAACAACCAAGACGATTCACCATCCTATTTTAACTCAAACACATAAGAATACTAATGTAAAAAACTTGTTACAATCATCTAGACAATCAATTACACAATCCATCACTTCTATTTTCCCACTTATAATAACCTTATTCACTATAAAAAACACCACCACAGGCAAATAATAACTTAAACTTTAGTTGTTGTTGCCTAATATTGACCTTTACCTAGGACTAATACCTCTACTTTCTATTTAGAATTGAGGCAATTAGTTCCATCAAGTACCAAAGTATTTAGATTCATACATTTTAGAATACAATCATGCACACATATATACTTTAATATGGGTCCTTGCACCGCACACCTGCTCTTCTTAATAGTTAATCTATTACGAACCCATGGTTGCTTGGCCTGTTTCAACATCAGAGGAACATACACATCAACAACAAAAATTAACTATTTGTCATCACATAATAATAACCAAACTAACTCAACTTACTGATTTTGTCTTCTTTTGTCCCCTAGCTTCAACTGAGTCCATGGAGAAACTCATTTCGCATTCACTAAATTCGGGTGCAAAGTGTGCTGCATTGCAGAAGATGGTGCACCGACTGATAAAGGAGCAAAAGAAAAAAAAGACGGAAAAAGGGATGATAATGAGTTTATGATCTAAAAAAGGAAAGTAATAAACTCACTTTGAATCAACAATTGAAAAAGAAAAGTTTAGGGGAAGAAAAGAACCAAAACAATACTATCATTGTGCCCTGACCACCTAGTAAGGGTCCAGTCAAGTGGTTTCCACAAAAAAACCTGAAAGGCGAAAAAGATAATGATAAAAAAAATCAAATGAAAGGAATGCTTTTCAGAAATAAAAAAGCCTAAAAAGTACAAAAGGATATAACATTTATGTAAAAAAATATATCAAGATCATGAATGCCAACCCATTTCCATAACCATTTATTACTTATAGCACATTGTAGTATCTTAATACAATTCTAAATAACACCATGAACCACCGTCCAGTGTAAGGAGAATGTGTTTGCAAAAGAATTCATGCATTGATGGAGTATACTAAATTGCAGCGTAGGAAAAGCAAAGCCAGACGGTGGATATTGAAAACTTAAAGGTACATAAGATTTTTGAGGTTGCCTATCTCCTTTGGTATATTCCCTCATAGGATGTTCCACATAAAGTTCCTACATAACGTAAACAAAATGAGAAGGGGGATGAGCAAATGAAAGATGTCTAAATGCGTAATGTAAACCCGAATAAAAGAAACAACACGAATTGAATGTAAACAATGTGTACAAAAAGAGAATTGGTTCAGCTTACAATATGTTCAATAAAGACAATTTTCCAAGTTCTGGTGATAACGTTCCTGAGAGATTCATGTTCATCAGTTGCCTGCAAAGAGGAAGATCTGTTTCACACAATTAGATGCAAATTGAAGAGCAATTCTTAATCAAAATACGAAATCGGTTGCTTTAGACTTGGTATAAGAACTTTTCTAGTTCTATTATTATATTTGAGCAGCCCCAAATCCAACTTCTATTTGAGTAGATGCGGCCATTGCTTACACAAAAGAGAGAAAAACTCTACTAACATACAGTTTCAAGACGTACAGGTAGCCATCATCAAGTGGTTGATCATGACAAAAAAAAACACCAATCCAGCTGGAACTGCATGGGTCTCCACGATTCCAGTTGCTCAAGAAATTCTTTGGATAATTTAAACTTAGTTAAGTTCCCAGCCAAACCAAAATCACTTGCACATCGAAAAGATCATAAACCCCAACCTTAATTTCACATTCAATTCGAAAATCAGAGAAATTCAGACAATTAGATATTACCTATCCGTTGATCGACTCCAATTGAAGATGATTCGTATGGATTACTAAAAACTGGTTTTGTAAATCGACACCAATTGAAGACACGCACCACCTCTGTTTACTCACCGACGCCGCCCTTCTTCATCGTCGTCGCCTCCTCATTGCACCACCTCTTCACCTCTCCATCCTTCTCTGATCGTCGGACCTTCTTTCTAGCACCGCCGGTTTCCACCACCCTCATCACCTCCCCTCTTTCCCCTCCATTAGATCTCGTCTCGCACTCGCCCTCCTACCCAGCACTCCTGCTCTCTCCCGCACTGGCTCCACCCTACCTCCTCGCGCTCGCCAATAGCCCAGCAGCAGCCACCATACCCCCCGAAGATACGCATGGTCTTCTCCTCATGCAGTTTGAGCCTTTCTGGTCCACAAAAGCCCTAATCGATCAATCAAAACAATTTGGGACCAAATAAAAAATAAAAAATAATCTCTCCAAAAACCTACAGGCCCGACACGTAGAGAATTCTTTTGCATAGAGATGGCTTCTGCTATTATATTGCAGGGATTAAGTGGTAATTTATTGCATTAAATTAAGTCCGGAAGTGGTATTTTAACTATAAACTAAATTAAGTGTTGGATGCGACCCTCTTCATCAACAAGTCCTAGAGCCGCATACACTTTCAGCTATTCGGGCTAGTTTGGGACTTAGCGCGCACTAGGAGACTAGCGTGGGGAGCAGGAGTGCTTGCCTTCCTCTACTGGGGATTAGGGGAGGCCATGAGAGATGAAGTGACGGGTATACGAGGGTGTAGTGCGCTGCTGCAGGTTAGTGTTTAATATGTACATCTTTTGATGTATTTTCGTACATATAATAAGTGCTCTAATTGTTTAAACTATCCAGGCATGGATCTGGTCGTACTTCCCTAGCTTCCGGGGTCTGCTTTACTTGGACAGGGCTAGATAGGTTGATCCTCAATACATGGCATGATTCGACCCATCGAAGGCAGTGAAAAGGGGGGAACTACAATGTTCCTAGAAAATTGCCCTTATTAATTACCTCATGATGAAGACATATATCTTATATTTACCTGAAATGTGGGGAATATTTGTGTATGCTTAATCTATCTTGGTGTGAATTTAGTCAACGGGTCAGATCACGATGAAGATGCTCGTGATCTTACAATGTTGTTCAATGGTCGTCTTTGAGATAACATGAGATTGATGGTGTTGTTCTAAAAGCGTTCTTCTCCACTTAAGGGACTCAAGAACTCGTCTCCAAGGGTGTTAGTTCAGGGAGAAATTGTAGAGCTCTTATTATACTTCTCAAAATCGGATTTTCTTCTTGTAGGTGAAAAGGGGGGGTACTTATAGGGCTGCTAAGCGGGCAACTAGTCGTGACCTCGTGGTCAGCGAATGATACATGTAAATCATGCCCTCATTCTAGAGAGATTTGTATTTCATGTGGGACTACCAACGAGGTGCTACCTTGCCAGCGAGCTGTCTGTTTCTGTCGTTTTAAATGTGACGTGGAGTAGCGACAGTTGGTGCTATATAGTTGATAGAAATTGGTATTTATGAGTAAGCTCACAATATTTGTTGATCGCGGTGTTTCTTGTATTTGGCAAAAGGATCATTATTCATGGTAAGTTATGAGAACTGATCATAGAATTAATATATGGACTTCTTAGGGCATTTTGCAATCTATCATGATCGCAGTCTAACTGAGGAGAAATGTCGTTGGTTTCACCTCGCCAAAGAAATATAATACCCAAACTAACAAACTAGTAAACTAGTATAACGGATAAGTAAGGATAGGAAATGTGTATTTACTAATGCAATGTGTGTTTACTAATTATGCAAATAAGGATAGGAAATGATATTAATAAAGATACACAATAAGGAAAGAAAATAGACGATGAGAAAGGTTAGTAGAGCGAATAAAAGATAGAAGAGGAGAGTGTGTGGTTTCGCATACAATTCGCAACATTGGTTGGTTTACTTGACCCTTGACTCAATTAATGATTATTCTCAAAGTTATGCCGACTTGCCTAGACTAGATTGTTCCACAAAGATACAATCACTTATTCAATATGACATCACTAAAGAATAGCATAAATAACCAAGTACTTAGGCCAATTGGCACATCAATTCAATGCAGTCAGGAATTAAAAGGAATAACTCAATTAACCCTAATTTTATCTACTCGACATAGACCAATTGTTATCATCCACTACAAAGGCAATCAAAACATGACTGAATCAATGACTTTGTTTGCTATCGAGAAACCAACAATGAAATCATAGCATAGATGTAATTTTTATCTAGATGAAGAAACACAAATATAATCAATGAAGAACAAGATGATAAATAAACTCATGAATAACATAGAAATCAAGTATCACAATCAACCAACCAAGTCTTGAAACATAGCAAAACCACAAGAGTTCTAAGTATGCATAACGTACCTTGAATCTCTAAACCCCAATCCTCTCATCTCTTTTAATGTTAATGAATTAGGTATGAGTTAGTTGCCTTCAAATGGCTGAGAATAAGTATAATATAAAGCCAAAGATGTCGGCCAAAAACCCTAGAATGAATAGATAAAAGTCTCCATAAGATAAGATTGGGCTGATCTTTACAGGCGAGCGCCAGTTATTTAGTGGCGGGCGTCGTTCGTCAACTTTGACATCTTTGACAGACTGAACTTGTAATGCAATTTTTGGATTCATCGTTCATTTGATTAGAGCATATGAATATGCGATGGAAAGCTCTTTTCAAGGAATACAACTCTCATGAAGACCTTATAAGTTGAATCAAACTTCTCAAAACCTTAAAGATAGGATTTCTCCATGTTCTTCATTTTCGTTCTTGTTCTTGTGCTCCTTCGCTTCCTAATTCAACTTCTAAACTTAATTGGCTTGTTTCATGCTCTTACATAGCTTGTCCCTTAGATCTTCTTAGTTTTATTTGATGATTATTTCTCCACCTTTCAAGCTCGGACCTTGTAATCTACAAATAAGCACTAAAAACAGTAAATTCTGAACTTTGAATACCAAATGATCAAGAATGCAAATAAGCTTAATAAACATGCAATATGGACACTCTAATGAACCTAAGACCACATATAATGCCTATACAAAATATGCATTATCACAATCCCATATCTAAGTGAATTGCTTCTATATTTTGTGTTGGGTGACCTATTTGTGACATTTTATCTATTCATTCCGAGGGGGCTATTTTCTGGGGCATCATCTTATCTCTTTTGAATTGGATCATGTTCATGAAGTAATAGCGAGCAAGTTTCAACGAAACGATGACCCATTTTGAGTATTTACCTTGTTGGGCTAGGGTGTATGACCCGACCCAGGCTCATGATGCCCAATAAAAGGGGTGAAGATATTGCCACGAAGACTATAAATAGATCTTGGAGTTTGAAAGCATCTCATTTACACTTTAACAAAGGGTTTTTCATAGAGGAGAGAGAGAGAGAGAGAGAGAGAGAGAGAGAGAGAGAGAGAGAGAGACCAAGGACGGAGAAGAAGAAGAAAAGGAAGAGTTTTATCGCCCCTGGTCATCACTTTCTACTTATTTAGTTTGGTTTTTACAAGATTCAAGTAGGTAATCAATTTCATCTTTATTTTTCCTTCTTTGTTTCTCTTTTTTGTGCATGGGACCTCGGAAATAGGTCGGAGAGACGAGCGGTTGGAGAGATGGGGGGTCGAATGGTGGTTATTTTAGGAGGTAACCGCCACTAGGGGTCCCTTTTTGGGTCATTAGAGGGTGGAGCATTACCGAAAAAAGCCCCTTTTCCGCTTCAGAAAAAGGGGGTTTCGTGCGGGGGAGGAGAAGGATCTCCCTTTTTTACTTTTTTTCGAAGTCGGTGACCTTTGGTTTACTTCGATTTTCGGGCGCGTGAGATGCCAATGAGGTCTTTCTAGAAGGACCTTGGGCGCGTGAAGCGCCAATGAGGTCCATAGGGAGGATTGTTTGGCGCCATTTTTCTTATAATATCACGATAGAGAAAGATCTTACCTCCTTTTGTTGATTTTTCTTTTGCGTACTTTCAGGGCTTTGTTTGGGGTGCCCTTTTTTGAATTATGTCAAGTTTGGCGAGTGATAGTCATAATGTAGATGCTTTGTTCGCGGAGGATAAAGAATGTTCACCAAACCCCACCAACTTGTATGTCAAAGGAGATTCAGACGACACTACTTCGTCCGCAATGCCTCTCAGGTATGTGGCCCCCAAACATCGATCTTGTATGTCAAAGGAGATTCAGACGACACTACTTTGTCCGCAATGCCTCTCAGGTCTGTGGCCACTAAACATCATCGATGTGAGGCTTCTACCTCTTCTTGACCTTTACCGGGGCAGGTGAAACAACCATTATCAAAGAGTAATGTTGCTTACTGCTCGTTGTCAAGCTCCACATACGAAGTAAGTCCTGAAGAGAAATCCTCCGAGCCTGAGAAGAAGGAAAGGAAAGTGCGAGTTGTCAGAGGCGATTTTCAAATTCCCTCTTATAATTTGGAAGAGATCGCAACATGTAGTTTATGTGATCAATAAGTGTCGTTAGCGCCCTTGCTCATTCCTACTATTTTTACGGAAAGGATCGCCCCAATGCCCGTGTTCAAGAAGGAGTCAGGAGAGAGGTCGGGAATGAGGTTGAAGGATCTGCATACCACGGTGAGGTATTTTCCTTGGCCGGAAGAAGTTGAACTAGGGCTGGCCACCAAAGAAGGACGGTGCCTAAATGCATATCCGAGTCATATGATGATTCATTTGGAGAGTTTGGTACAAGGGTTTCGTTTTCCATTTCATTCATTTTATGTCGAGTTTTTGACAAGACTGTGATTTTGTCTTGCCCAGTTGTCTTTTATCACTTGGATGTTTCTTGTTGTATACATGATGAGGTGTTCTAAGATTCGTCAAGAACCAAGTTTGGACCATCTGTCCATGTTCTTTCTATAAGAATCAATTTTTATCACTACATTGGTGGAAAAAATGATTCTTGGTGAGAGATCATTTCAATCGTTCTCTAAATATTCGTACTGATCCGAGGATATATGACCGGTTCGCGAAGAACGAGACAACTACCACTAAGCGTTGGGAGGAACAATTTGCGTGTCTTGGGGAGCTCAAATCATAGAAGAAACTAGGCAATCCGTTGAGGTTGGAGATGCCTAGGTTAAGCGTTCCTCATTCTCCTAGTGGGCTTTATTAGTCACGATAAATAATGTGGTAGTGGTGGTTGAAATTTTTTCAAGGTTTTGAATTTTCATATGTTTTTCTTTTGCAAATATGTTGAACTTAACCCTTCTTTCGCAAAAAGCAATGGAATCGGAGGTTGAATGACCAGAGAAAATGCCCCCTCAACCCTCTCCTCTTCCGAAGCCTTCTCAGGGTTCCAGTAAAGGAAAAACGTCGTACGAGTGGTCTTCCAGCCCCGTTCATATGGAAATGCAGACTGTCGCGAAGGTTTATTCCGTCCGATTCAGAAGGCCATCATTTTATACCTACAAAGCCGCCTTTATCCAGAGGCCAAAGTTCGAAATCTTCCAAGAGGAAGCGGGCTGGTGTCGCAATTACCTCTACCATAATTTGGTCTTGCGATTGGGTAGCCAACGTTACTCCTAATGGTACTGTGTCCAACACCTATCGTCAACCAGGCCTTTGTTTTCCAAAGTCAAACAAACTGAACCCCCGCCCCCCCCCCCCCCAAGACTTGCTTTGTGGCTGAAAGAAATTATTTGGAAAGCTTGGGTACCGATATTCTCATTTCAAATGGGCGTTAAATTGCTGACTAAGTAACCAAGTAATCTTTTTATGGTAGTTTTTTCATAAAGAGTTCTTTGCGTAACACTTCTTTTGTGATCTTATAGGGGAGGTTTTATTGGGATGAGATTGAAAAGCGCTTTGACTTGTATACAAAGAACCTGCACGCCAAAAAGGAAAAAAGGTGACAGAGTGGCAAAGAGCGAGTTCTTGCCAATAAGAAGGTTGCTGAGCTAGAGGTGGAGTTTGCCATGCTAAAAGACACCGAAGGACACATAGCCATCGTGAAAAATCTACAAAATCAGGTAGAGAGTTTGAAGAAAGATTTGGAGGTGGCCCGGGGGGGAGGGGGAGCGCATGACATAGCCCTTATTGAAGTGGGTAAGCTGAAAGATCAAGTTGTCCTTCTCGAGAAAGCTAAGCAAGAGGTTGAGGAAAAAAGACGTGCCAATCTTGTTGAGTTGAAAGGGGCTTTGGAAGAAAAAATGAAGGATGCCGCCAGCCTTGCTGATAATGTCTGCAATCTCACCCTAGACTTGGACCTGAAGAGAGATAAGTTGTATTTGGCAGAAAAGGAGCTTGAAAAGTTTAAAGATCCAGATGCGGATATTCCTCTCACCAAGGCTACCCTGGGTGAGTATCTTTCGACAAACGCGAGCCAGAAATGGATAAAAGGGTGGCTCATGGGATGAAGGCTTGTATAAACCAAAGTTTTGCTCAAGGGATGAAGGCTTGTATAAACCAAAGTTCTGCTCATTTTTCTGTGCCTGGGACTCCAGTGGAGAAGTTAAAACCCAACCTTAATCACAAGGATTGGGTCTTGATGATTAGTCATGAAAAAGAAAAACTTTTGATATGATTGCGAACTTTTAATCATACTTAGATGATTTAATCATTTTGAACATTAAAGTCTCTAGTTTTTGGACAAGCTTGACAGTGATGGGTGTTTTTACGAACTTCTTTTTGTTTCTCCCATCTGTAACCTTGACTTTGATGGTTGTTTTTGCTAATTTTCCTCTTTCCTTGTCATCTGTAACTATAATTTCAACAAAATTTTATCATCATTTATAGTTATAACTTTGTTGGTATACATATCTTATTGAACATCTTACCGATCGCGACCCTCAAGCCAATTTTCGGGCATTCGGCGGATAAAAGAAATTTAGTTGCGGAATGGTAAAAAATGAGGGGTCGAATAAGAAAACTAGATGTGGATATGTATACAGTTTTTCATTCTTTACCTAAAAGATGTGAGTCATTGTGTCTTATAGGAACATAGGTCGTATTGATTGCGATCTTTATCTTGCAATGGTCAACCTCTACCCGATGAGGATGTCTATAGGAAATTCACAATGGGTGTCTGTAAATAAGAGCTCTCAGGCAATTATTTTTAAGCATTAGTAATGTCGTGTTTGATATGACTTCGGGGGAGGATTCTACGCCAAGAAATAACGCAGGTGTTTTGACACGAGTATTGTTACTCCTCCATTACGCGGTTTTGTGAAGGTCATCCTTAGCCTGGACTATCTAAATAGGTTTGTATGGTGATCTCTGGTGCGGGACGAACATCGTTGGCACTTTCGCCCTTTTCCAAATAGTAATAATATCCTAACTCAAAGCTCAAAATCAGTAGATTAGTAAATCAATGAATTGATAAACCAAACAACTACTAGTATAGCGATGAAGTCCGAAGTCAAACCCATAAAGAGAAGCGGATTACTAAGAAATATCTCTAACAATGACTTGTGACAAATTGATAAGAAAGTAAAGTAACCAACTTGATGATTGCAAAGCAATTGATAATTAAGTAAAGAAGATATTTTACCTGTAACTCTCTGACAATGGTTGAGATTCATGGTCCTATGATTGATTCATTAATTATTTATAGGCATATGTCTACTTGACTAAAGTTGAAGGATCTGCAGGTATACAATCACCTTATTCAATATCATCAAAGAATAGTATTAAGGACTCAAGTACTTTGACTAATTAGCATATCGATTCAATGCAATTAGAGACAAATAGGCGCAAACCATACTCGGCCTAATCAACATCTAGCGGTGTAGTATGATATAGCCTCCTTGATGGCATAGCCGGAGGGGAGGGTATATTATGCTACACTTGAGGTGTGTGTCCGACTTCTGATAGCCATGGCTTGAAGAGATAGGAACCACACGAGGACTTAGTCCTAAACACCTTGATTGGTAGCAAAGGATGTGAGCCTTACTCACTTAGAAGGCTAGCTAACTTCCCAAGCAAAGCCTATGACCTTTTTGAAACTATTGTAAATATTTCATTTCCAGTTTTAATATATTTACCTTTAAAATAAAAAAACATCTAGCGACATAGATCAGTCGAAATCATCCACTACAAAGAAAAGGAAATACCACTACTTCAATACCTATGTTTGCTATCAAGAAAACAATAACGAATTCATAGCTAAGATGCAATTCCTAACATGGTGATCAATCACAGAAAGGAACACAAATTTAATCAACAAACGCAAGATGATAAATATACTCATAAATAACTAAATAGAATCAAATCCTCACAATCTATTCAACCACATCTTCGAATCACAGGCGAAACTATGAGTTTAGCAACTCATAGGCCAAAAACCTATCTTCTCTCTCAAAACGTTCATTGTCTCACACAATTGCTATACCACACACGGCTGGAACAATAGAATAAAACCTAATAAAGAGTTGTGAAAACCCTATAAATATAATAATATTATAATAGGAAATAAAATCTTCAGATCCAAGTCGCAATCGTTGAACACGGCATCACGACGGGCACCTCCTAAGGTACGGCTGGTGCCGCCCTATGCAGTTGATGTGCGCTTAATTTGCCATGTTTTGCATCTAATTTTACTTCGATTCATGTCTATATTTTATACTTTTATTTTGGTAAAGCATGAGATTTGTGTAGTCTATGTTTATTTGCAATATATGGAGGTCTACACAAGTTCCTGTTTAATGTCGCTGAAATCGGACGCACTATGGAGCTTAAAAAAAAGTCATGAAGACATTGGAGAAGCTAAGGAAGTGCACAAGATGGTGCAGGTGGAGAAAAGCCCAATTTTTTCCATTCATGATTTTGAATCAAGTTCTGATGTGTTCATGAGAGTTTTAGCCCTTGAAAAGAGCTTTTCAATGCATATTCATATACATAAATTGGACGAACGAGGACTCGGGAAAGTGTGTTTCAAGACGGAGCAAACTGCTGAAAGCTGACATAATCACTCGACGTCGACTAAACCCACTCGATGTCGACTGATGTCGACCACTTTTCACTAGAAATCGACTGGGACACTAGAGATCGAGTAAAAGCACTTGACGTCGACTAAACCTACTCGACATCGACTGAACCTACTCGCAGTCGACATACTGCACCTAATTTTAGACTTTGTGCTTTCATTTTGTGAGTTTCCTTCCTTAACCCTAAAACTATACAGTGAGGACACTGTAATCTTTAAGTATGGGGTGGGGAAAAGGATTATTTATATGCTATTTATGTCATATGTCTTGAATTGTTCATGCATGGTTACTTTGGATATGTTTATTCATATATATGCTTCGTGTTTTTATCCAAAGTCTATTTTTATCACCCCCATTGAAAATTTTTTATTAGTTTCTTGGAAGTTTTAATTGAACTCGATGATGCAAAATTGGATTCATTAGAGATATAGCATGAAATTGCCTAGTAAAGGGAAGTCACAATGAAGTGCATATTTTTATGAAAACCATGAAAGGAGGAAAATTTAAAGTTGCTTTTGACACATGCATGATAAGAGGACGGATGACTTTATTTTCCATACATTCTTACCTATTCCTAGCCTTACCTATGCTTATTGCATCACAAGCCATATTATGCCTTATTTCATATTTTGCTCCACATGTTCTAAAAAAATTGCCTATTTCCTTACCTTATTACCCATCCGGGAAGTATGTTGAGAAATTGATGTCATAATATGGAGATTATTATATGGTTGTTGTGTTGTATCATTATATTTGGAGTTTGGCGGGATGAATAATATATTATGTAAAATTTAATGAGTGAAAGAAAATCCGGTCCCCTCAAGATATAAAGGTAGATCGACCCTGCCTGCATTGAGATGTTAGTTCCATAGGATGGTACACACAGGTGAGGAGTCCGAAGCACTAAGTATTCGGGGTCATTCATGACACCCATATTTGCGACTCGTGAGAAGGCAGTGCTGATGTTAGAGAGGTAAAAGCATCAATAGTGAAAAAAAGCAATGAGTGAATTATGAGAGGATGAGTGATGTGGAAATTATGAAGGGAGAAAGTACATCAAAGCAAGAAGCAAAGTTCGAAGAGTTCTCCCCGGATTTAGCACCATATTGCCAAAAAAATAGCCCACCACTATACATTTTACCTTTTCTTCATCGTGCGCATAAAAGTCCTCTTGATTATCAAATGCTTTGTCACTCATGAATTGTTTTTGCATAACCCTCCTTTTGTGTGTAGACGTTGCTTTTATTCACGGGCATGGATTTGATGACGTTAGTACCTTTTCGATGATGGTAATTGATTGCAGGGTTATATGAGAATTGATCTAAGATGTTGAGAGTTTAATTTCTTCCCATGTATGACCATTAAAAGTATTCCTTGAGGACACGCAAGCTTAAGTATGGGGTGTTGATGTGCGCTTAATTTGTCATGTTTTGCATCTACTTTTACTTCGATTTCTGTATATATTTTATACTTTTATATTGGGAAAGCATGAGATTTGTGTAGTTTATGTTTATTTGCAATATATGGAGGTCTACACAAGTTTTTGTTTAATTTCGCAGAAATCGGATACACTTTGGAGCTTAAAGGAAAGTCATGAAGACATTGGAGAAGCTACGGAAGAGCACAAGATGGTGCAACTGGAGAAAAGCCCACTTTTCGCCATTCATCATTTTGAATCAAGTCCTGATGTCTTCATGAGAGCTGTACCCCTTGAAAAGATCTTTTCAAAGCATATTCATATGCGTCAATCCGATGAATGAGGACTCAGGAAAGTGCGTTTCAAGACGGAGCAGAATGCTGAAAGCTGACAGAAGCACTCGACGTCGACTAAAACCACTCGACGTCGACTGATATCGACCACTTTTTACTAGAAATCGACTGGGACACTAGAGATCGAGTGAAAGCGCTTGATGTTGACTGAACATACTCGGCGTCGACTGAAAATCCATAAAATCGCAGAGGTCGAATTCGAGTCCAAATCCAAGAGAAGAATTACTTCCACACCAAGCAAGAGATATTCTATCAATAGTGAACATCTATCTTACTTAGTAATTTCCTAAATTACCTAGGGGCTTTTTATTTGTTTCAATTTATTTTAATTATGAACTTTTATCCTTAGATAGAGATAGATAAAAGATAGAATTGTTCATTCTTTACCTAGCAAGGATTGGAGCCTATAAATAAAGCCCTAGGGGCTAGTTTTTTATTCATTCAAGCCAATTCGTCTTCGGGCGCAAGAAGAGAGGAGGCGAGAGAGGAGAGAGAGGAGGAAAGAGATGATTGCATGGTTGTAAGTTTAGAATTTTATTTTATGTTAAAGTTAGTTTTTTTTTATTATGGTTTCTTTCTAATTTCTTTCTTCTAGGGTTGGGGTGATCACAACATAGATATGTGGTTTGATTTATGAATTTATGAATTTGTATGTCTTTATCATCTTCTATCCTATATCCGTGATTCTTCTACGAGAGTAGTAGATGATCCTTAGTTATGATAATGAAGCTAAAGTGATCTTATTATGAATTTGGATTAATTATGCAAAATGGATAGTAACACTTAGGGATTATGCGAGAGCCTCTATATTCCTATTTGTTAATAACAAAAGTTATTTGGTATAAAGCATGCATCATTATGTGATTTATAATCTACATATATGTTTATTGTTGTGGTGATCCCTAACTATGGAAGTCTGATAAGGCATGTTTCCAATAGGCATTATAGGTTAGTTTAGTTGTATTTCATTGTTATATAATCATGTTTTATTGTTAATTAGATTAGCATTCATTTTGTGGGAAAGTTCGGAATCTACGCTATTTCGATGGTTTTATGTAGATTCGTAGATCCGAGGCAAAGAAAACGAGGAACGGAGCTAAGTAAGGCTAAGACGAGACTTGGGAGAGCTTAAGAAAGAAGTCCCAAAGAGCATGGAACAACCTAAGGAGCAACGGAGCACGAAATCGAGGTCTAAGAGCGAAAACAAGGGCGAGTCGCGAAAGCTGTCCGCTCGGCGAGCTGAACTTGTAACGCACTTTTCGGAGGCCTCGGATGTCCGATCGACGCATATGAGCATGCGTTGGAAAGCTCTTTCGAAGATCTACGTTATGGTGTTCTGTTGGATTTTCGCTGCCAGCGAATGCCTTTCCGCTGCAGCGAATCAAGTCAGCAACAACATGTGCGAGAAGGTGGCCGGCCTGAGCATGAGTCGCTGCCAGCGAATGGCATCTCGCTGCCAGCGACTGGAGTCAGCGGAAGCATGTCCAGGAGCAGCATGACTCGCTGCCAGCGAAAGGAAACTAGCTGCCAGCGAATAGAGTCGCTGCCAGCGGATGGCCGGACTCGCTCCAACGAATGGAGTCGCTGCCAGCGGATGGCCGGACTCGCTCCAGCGAGTTGGAGCTCTCGCGGCAGCGGAAGGAGTGACTCGCGGAAGCGAAAACGACGGAATCGAAGAAGCTTGAAAATATTCTAAGGCATGGACATTCGCTGCCAGCGAGTGTGGTAGCGAAAATCCAACAGGAGCTTGATTGAGGTCATTCGCTGCCAGCGGAAATTTTCGCTGCCAGCGGAATCCGACGCTGAAGTAAATTTGGAAAGTCTATCTTCTATCTAGTTTGTTTAGGAAGTTTCTATCTTATTTATATATCTTTTACCTTATTTATGCAAGACTTTAGGCTTATAAATAGGATGTTTTAGGATTAGTTTATGAAAAGAATTCCACGTAGAGAAATCACCATTGAAGAGAAGAAAGCTTAGGTAAGCCATGTTTGGCTAATTTTCTAGTTTTCGCCTACACTTTCGAGACTTGGTTGGTGGTTTGTGAGTTTCTAATTTAAGTTATTTTTCCTCTTTAATTCTTTCAACTTCTTTGTGTGATATTGATTATGTTATTGATGTTATCTTGATTCGCGACCTTGATAATATTGATTTCATGCTAGGATTTAATACTTTCGTATTGTGTTATTTCCGTAGTAGCACGCATAAGATTGTGGATTCCGTGTTTGAAGCATGTTTATGTAGGAAGTTGACATATATCTTAAACATTGATTTACCGTGTTTAATTGGTGTTATTTATATGCTCAAGTTCTTGGGATCTTGACCGTGTTAGGGTTGCATTGAGATGTAAGGGATTAATTGGACTCGTAGGACTTTTAATCTACTTAAACCAAGACGAGAGGAATTCGTAGGAAAAGATAATAACTTGAAAAGGATTCGATGATCAATAAAACCAACCAAAGTCGAGAACTTGTAGGTGGAAATATTTTTCTTCTATCCTTTATTTTCTTTTGTGAATATTATTTTATTTTATTTTCATTCATAAAAGTCTTTTCTTTTATATTGATAAATACACAATATTTAGAAATACTTGATTCTCTAGGGTTCGACCCCTTACTTGCATACTATACTAGTTTGTTTGTTTGAGATTTATTTTTTTGACGAGGTGAATCAACGACTTTCCCTCCATCAAAGTCCGCATCTTTATTTGTTTTATTTCATTATTTTATTCTGCACAGATTCTACTCGACACCAACCACCATTCCCTCTCCATCCCTCGACATTGACCCACTCTTAGACGACGTCGACAGCAACCCTTCTACACCTCTTACCGATATTCCGAACCCCGAAACCAACTAAACCTAGATCCACTGACTTCTATCCTGAGGACGAACTTGACTCCACTATCCTATAGCAGGGTCTTGACTATAAATTTGTTTGGTCGAGAAACCCTCTCATCGGCAGTGACAATTTTATTCTTCTCTTTAATGTTGTGCTTTCTTGCTCTTTTGTAGCCTCTTCCTCAACCTTCATATGCTCGAAAACATGTATCCTAAGCTCTTCCAAGATCCCAACCTAGGTCGGAATGTAAAACTGCAGGATAAACACTAAAAAGGCGTAGATTCCGAACTCGAATACTTCACAAGCAAGATATGAAACTAGACTAAAACATATGCAAAAATCCTATCTAAATCCAATAAGAAATACCTATAATTCCTATATGAAATATGCGTTATCAATCTCTTTATGAGTTTTAATTTTTGTATGGATGATAATTCATATTTTAGATAGGCATTATAGGTAGGTCTTAGGTGCATTAAGTATTCATATTGCATATTTAATAAGCTTATTCATATTCTTGATCATTTGGTATTCGAAGTTAGTAATCTACGATTTTTAATGTTTATTTGTAGGTCTTATGATTCGGACTCGAAAAGTGGAGAAAACTTGGAGCAAATAGACAAAGAAGAGCTAAGGAACAAGAGCAAAAATGGAGAACATGGAGAAATTCCATCTTTAAGGTTCTGAGAAATTGGAATTAGCTTCTGAGGTCTTCATGAGAATCATCGTGCTTGGAAAGAGCTTTCCAACGTATATTCATATGCATCAATCGAAGGAAGGATGACTTCAGAAAGTGCATTACAAGTTTAGTTTGTTGAAGTTGTTAGCACTATACGAACGGCGCCCGCCGCCTTTCCCACGGCGCCCGTCGTCTTGTCAGATCCGGATTTGCGATACGCGGCCCAATCTGTCTTTATGGGAACTTTTATCTAAACTTATGCTAGGGTTTGGCAGACGAAAGGAAGCCTATATTAGGTCACTTTCAGTAGTTTTCATTCATTAACAATTGACTAATTGAGATTAAGAACGTTTTAGAGGATTTGAGGTTGAGAGATCCAAGGTACGTCATGAATACCTAGATTTCTTGTGGTTTTGTCTTCAATTCAAGATTTGGTTGGTTCGTGCGACTTGATTTCTATATTATTCCCATGTTTATTTCATTGTCCTTGCATTGATTTATGTTGTTAGTTTTACTTTGATTCGCATGCATCTTGGTAGAATTGCATCGTGCTAGGGTTTCAACTGATTCGTGAGAATAATTAGAACTTTTCGTAGCAAGCATAATTGAGTAATTTCGCAAGGATGATCTTGATTGTGTAGGGTAATGACAGTTTAGGTGACCTTTCTGCCGATAATTAAGAATTGTCATCTCCGCGAGGAATCTCAATCCATATAAACCAAAATCGGAATAATAAATTGAGATTGAATAATTGGGAATTGAGTCAAGGATCGAGTAAAATCAACCATTGTTGCGAATTGTAGATGAAACCACACTCTTGTTCTATCTTTTATTTGCTCTTACTAACATTCATCATACTTCATCTATACTTCTTATTTCCTATTTACATTCATATCTTGTCTTTACTTATAAATTGATAAATACACATTGCATAGAAATACTTGTTTCTCTGTGGGTTCGACCCCTTACTTATCCGCTATACTAGATTGTTAGTAGTTTGTGAGTTTGGGTTATTTCTTTGGCGAGGTAAAATCTAACGACGTTTCCCCTCCGTCAATGGACATTCATCGATTGACAACAATATTTCTCTTCTTTGCCAGCCATTACCATATATATACGTATAGTATGGTCAGGAGGTTCTAGACCAAGTGTACTTATGGTCATGTTTGGACCACTAGTTCTTAGTGATTGTTGAGAAATTAATGGTGACTGGTTCTCTTTGAGTGAAGCACGACGTGACTTCGTGATTACCAATGAGTTGCGAGTCAAACTGCGTCTAGTGTTTGAGTACAAGGGTGATTCTCATTTCGAGGTGATTGTGACGCCTAAAGATCCTAACCAAAACGGTGATATTTATTTTGATGTTCAGTGTTAACCGGGTGTTTGGACCTTGGGCGACCCGACCGCTTTTGTGAAGGGCTTTCTAAAATAGAACTCTTCTTGTGGCCTTTGTAAAATAAAAACAAAGAATCACGTTTTTTGTTTGAAATGTTTTGTTCTATAATTATAAATAACTCAATCTCCAACGTAGTGAACACGATGAAGAATTATAATGAAAATAAATCAATCTCCATCGTAGTGAACGCGATGGAGGATTATAATGAAAATAAACGAATCTCTAGCTTAGTGAACGTGATGGAGAATTATAATGAAAAATAAACCAATCTCCAGCGTAGTGAACACGATGGAGAATTATAATGAAAAACAAACCAATCTCCAGTGTAATGAACGTGATGGAGAATTATAATGAAAAATAAACCAATCTCTAGCGTAGTGAATGCGATGGAGAATTATAATGAAAAATAAACCAATCTCCAGCGTAGTGAATGCGATGGAGAATTATAATGAAAAATAAACCAATCTCCAACGTAGTGAACGCGATGGAGAATTATAATAAAAATAAAACAATCTCCAGCGTAGTGAATGCGATGGAGAATTATAATGAAAAATAAACCAATCTCCAACGTAGTGAACGCGATGGAGAATTATAATAAAAATAAACCAATCTCCAGCGTAGTGAACGCGATGCAGAATTATAATGAAAAATAAACCAATCTCTAGCATAGTGAATGTGACAGAGAACTATAATGAAAAATAAACCAATCTCTAGCGTAATGAACGCGATGGAGAATTATAATAAAAAATAAACCAATCTCCAGCGTAGTGAACGCGATGAAGAATTAGGATGACGATAAACCAATCTCCAATGTGGACCGCATGCAGCGTATGTGTTGTGGAGGGAAACTAGTTATCAAAATAAGTATAAAATATAATATCAAACCAACTCCCTGTCCAAGCAAATAAAATACAAGAATCCATCATGTTGTAGTGGAAGGGTATTTAGGATCGTATCACGAGGAAGCGTGTCAGCGCTCGCCTTTCAAGTTCCAAATCTCTCTCGAAATCGACCAGAAGCTACTCGACAAAAGCAGTCGATCTCACCTGCAAATTGCACAATAGTAGACAAAACCAACTCGATGTCGAACAGAATGTACTCGATATCGACTAGGGGTAGTCGATGTCGACTAGATGTGGTCGATGTTGAGCGGGTCACTGCAGAAAAACCGTAAATTTGCAATAAGATAAAAACGGAAATAAACAAAGATTCAAGATAATTCAATTCAATAAACTAAAAGCTCCTAAGATCGGGGTATCAACGCCACAACGATAACCAGGTAAGAGTCATGCCAAAGATATAAAAGTTATGTCTTTTCATCAAATAACTTTGGTCATTAACAATTAAGAATATAGAGGCTTTCGCATAAACCCCAAATTTTACTACCCTTTTCACATAATTAATCCAAGTTTGCATTAAGATCACTTTGGCTTCAATAACACAAATAAGGATCACCTGCTACTGTCGTAGAAGAATCATGCAATTAGGGATAGGAGATGAAATCACAATAAAAGTTGTACCTCTGATACATTACCTTACATGGCTACCGTCGGGCTCACCCCGACCCTAGAAGTGGGGTGACTACTCCCTCTTCATCATAGAAACACACATCAATAATGTAAAAGAAACTACTTGCACAAAAATAAACAAAAGCTTACAACCGAACAAAGCCAAAACGTCGACTAGAGGTGTCGAGTGATGTTCTTCTCTTCCTCTGCTCGATGTCTTCAGGCTCAGCTTCTACTCGACCTCGAGTTGTTGTAGTCAATCTTGAGCATTTTGACAGTTTCTTCTGTTCTCCGAATTTCTCGTAAAGTGTCTCGATTTCTGTGAAATTAAACAAGAACTAGTGTAGATCTCCATAATTGGAAAACAACCATAAACTACACAATTCTTGCATTATTCTAACCCAAATGTATAAAATGTATACAGAAATCGATATAAATACTAATGCAAAATATGGCTAATTAGGCGAACATCAACACCCCATACTTAAGCTTGCTTATCCTCAAGCAATACTTTTAATGGTCATACAGGGGAAGACACTAAACTCTCAACATCTTAGATTCATTCTCATATGTCCCTGCAATCAATTACCATCCTCAAAAAGGTACTAATGTCACCAAATCCATGTCTGTGAATAAAAGCAACATCTACACACAAAAGGAGGGTTATGCAAAAACAATTCATGTGACAAAGCATTTGATAATCAAGAGGATTTTTATGCGCATGATGAAGAAAAAGGTCAAAGGCGACATGATGGGCTATTTTTGGGCAATGTGGTGCTAATCGTGGTCCGGTTTCCAGCGTTTGCGATTTTGGATTCGAAGACCATATTTCCTATTATTATATTATTATTTCTATTACGGTTTTGCCGACTCCTTATGAGTCTATTAAGTTTATTCAGTTAATTCAGTTGTGTGGTGTTGTGGCTATTGTGTGAAACTATGAACACCATTAGAGATAGAGATATTTGGCCTATGATTTGCTAAACTCATAGTTTCGCATGTGATTCGAATACATCGTTGTTTAGATTGTGAGGATTTGATTCTATTTAGTTATTCATATTCATAGTTATCATCTTGTGTTTATTGATTATATTTGTGTTCCTTTCTATGATTGATCACCATGTTAGGAATTGCATCTTAACTATGAATTCGTTATTGTGTTCTTGATAGAAAACAAAGTATTGAAGTAGTGATATTTATTTATCTTTGTAGTGGATGATTTCAATTGATATATGTTGTGGATATGTTGATTAGGGCTGATTTAGGGTTGTTTCGGTTTGTCTTAATTGCATTGAATCAATATGTCAATTGGTCTAATTACTTGAGTCATTAATGCTATTCTTTAGTGATATTGAATAAGGTGATTGTATCCTTGCGGATCTCTCAACTTTAGTCAAGTAGACATGTGTTTATGAATAATTGATAGATCAATCCTAGGACCATGAATCTCAACCATTGTCAAAGAATTACAGGTGACATATTTCTTCTACCTTATTATCAATCTTGGTTATTTGCTATAAATCATTATTTTGTGAGTTCTTGTTAAGAGTTATTGAATAGGAAATCGCTTCTCCCTGTGGGTTCGACTCCGGACTTAATTGCTATACTAGTAGTTTTTTGGTTTATCAAGTGATTGATTGATTAATCTATTGGTTTTGTGTTTGAGTTTGGATTATATTACTATTTAGAAAAGGGTGAAAGTGCCAACGACGTTCGCCCCGTGTCACTTATCCAAGTAAAGCTCATACTCCTATATTCACAACTCTCCAAGTAACAATAGACGAGCTCAACATATCTATCCCTCATCAAGAACTCTAATCAAGCGTATAATCAACTATGTGTCTTACCAAGACTATCCATGTTATCTATGTCCCCAAGAATCCGTCTGGTCACTATTCCCCAAAGAGAACTTCCCAATTCCTTTAAATCCCTGGTCTTACTCCCCCTACTAATAGGCATATACGTCAATAATCCACCTCTAAATAACATACTCTTATTGCCAATCTCGACAAAACACTATCACGTTCTATATCCTCAATATTTCACACCCAAAGGTTCATCTCTTAAGCTATTCACGCATCAACCAGCACAAACATCTCACGCAGCCGGTAATACTCAACCATATGAACTTGTCTGGTTTTAAGCAAAGAGCTAATCTAGCGAAAAAATCCCAAAATCACACATCATCAAGTCCCTCGACTGCATTCATTTCCCCAAGTGATCAATCAACATTTCTTATCCAGTGACATCTACCTCATTAGAATAACTCTAACTGAATCATATCCCTAAGGTCATAGTTTTTTCCACTTACTTATAGCAATAACACACCATTCCAAGTTTAATTAATTCCTCAAGCAATCATGATCCCTTAATTCATTTCATTCTAGTTCCTTGTTACCACACACGCTTATCTTGCTTTAGACTGCCATCCTCAAGCACGATACCTTTCCTCTCAAATACTTTCATCACCATAAATTTTCCAAGATTCTTATGCCATCCTATTTCGAATCTTCCCAAGGCATCATAATTCATTTGCACTTCCAAACTTCTCAACCACTAGTATTCCTACAATTGCCATTCAAAATTCTCAACCAACAGACTTATGATCAATCCTAACGATATCCCTTACTTAGCGACATACGTTTCCTCAACGATTCACCTTTCAATTCCTAAGTACTTCAATGCTCAATCATTTCCACGCATATCCATTTCGATTTCTTCCTTTTCTAAATGACTCCCAATCACGCCTCTAGTGATTCTCCAATTACATACTTGGAAAGTATCCTCAATCCAAATGATAACCAGAATTCCTTCCTTTCCAAAACCACTCCTATCCACAATACAAATAACCTAAGTCCTCAAGTTCACAATTCCTTAATCAACCATGTTTAGCCTACTCATACCTTAGCATTCATACATGCCTGACCAGAGCTACCTTATCATTAACTTGAACTTGCTCACCTATCCAACAACGCTATTTTTGAGATCTCACTCCTCTTATCCTATGACCCACCTAAGGCTCACCTAGAAGGCCCATCTGAAGTATTCCTAAACACTGTCCCCTATCATCCCTAGAAGCCCACTCAATCTTGCTCCAACCAATGTCTTCTTCCTACAACTCTATCCTATACCCTCACCGAAATCAAACCCAAGGCTTCTAATCCTCATACGCACATCAAGCAAAAGAAACCCTCAATTCAAACACATCAAGCAAGAATATAAGAGAAGGGAAAGTCATTAATCATACGCACTAAGTCATAACTTACTAGTACATCGTAATCATAATATTATTAGCGCATCACTAATCATCTCAAACCAATTCCAAGTCAAAAATCTCAAGGTACCATTGCGTTCATATATTGACATAATCAAGTCAAGTTATCAAGTTTCAACATGCTAACAACCATGAAGGATAATATCATGCCAGCACCATAATAGCATATTGTCACATATCCACATCAATAATTCACATTTCACGAGCAAGAGTAATCGGGCAATGTACACTAACTTAAAATACCAATCATATCACAATGTCAGTCATATCGAAACAAAGCATCGAATTGCATCATTATGGGCAAAAGTTAGCCAGGCAATATTTACTACCAACTCAACATTCAAGACATCGATGTGTCAATTCTAAACCTATCGCACAACCTCATTCTAATTGTCCTAGAAAGGATTCGCATCTCAAAGGAAGAATGTGTCCTATTTCCTAGTCATGATTAAGGGTCGTATCCAAAGGACCTTATTCTCTAAGGTACGCTCGCCTCCCAATGCTACCTTTTTGGGTGTAAAAATTCATCTTTCGTTAAAAGTCACCATATACACTCGTGGGATTATTTTCGTGAAAACTTTCATGAGATAGTTCATATATATGAAATGTGAGTACAAGTTAGGTGACAATGGTTACAAACAAAGTAAAGTGTATGCGGGGTGCGATACATATCAAATACGTCATTCTAACATATTACAAGTTCACAAATCGGAGTATACAAATTCAATACAAAGGTCGAGCTTGTGAAGTGCAATGACAACTGGCCAGTTTCCGCTAACACCGCCCAACGAGATCATAGAGCCAATGGCTTGATTGCTTCACTCGGAATCCGACAAGCGATTCGATCATCCTTGTTTGAGCTCTCATGACTGGATTGTTTAACTGCAAAGAAAATTAACCAATTCTGATTACGTACAAATCAAATATTTACATGTGCTCATTTGTTTTCAAATTTACATGAGTGAGATGGGCCTAAAAAAATAGAAAAGAAAAAAAGGGCCCAGCCCGTGAGCACACTCAACAAAGTAGTACATCTGTCTAAAGGATGTACTGTAAAATATTGCTGGAAAAAGGAAAAAATTCAGCAAAATAGATTAGCACATATTTTTGCAAAAGAGGCTATTGATATCTTCAAGAAAAAAATAAATATATATATCAGCGGTTAAAAGGAAATAAAAGATATAAAAATAGCCAAAAAAGATATTGTGTGTTATCTTCAAGGAAGGAAAAAAGATATGTTAAAAAAAGGCAATTAGGGATCCATCCGGAGCTTCTCTGTGACCCTATCCTATAAAAGAGGCTAGGGTTAGGGTTGAAGTTTAGGAAGCAGGCAAAAACAAAGCTGCAAAAAAAAACCCACAGACGGCTAAAAGAAAAACAGAAGGTCAGAAACAAAAAAAAACGCAGCAAAGCCATACAAAAAAAAACCAGCAGAAGGATGAAGAGGAGAAGGCAACAAGGTAGCCTTCTCTCTGCGTGACTGACTCCCGAAGCCCCGCCGTTGCAAAGTCACTGGCTTTCGCTTGTGGCCTGGGTTTTTGAGTCAATAAATACCTCCAAATGAAGACGAAGCTCTGCGTGACTGACTCCCGAAGCCCCGCCCTTGCAAAGTCACTGTATTTCGCTTGTGGCCTGGGTTTCGGAGTCAATAAATACCTCCAAATGAAGACGAAGCTCTGCCAAATTGGACTCTCGAAACCCCGCCCTTGCAAAGTCACTGGCTTTCGCTTGCGGCCTGGGTTCTGGAGTCAGCAAATTGCCTCAAACAAAGTCGAGGTGCTGCCGAAATCGGTCCATGAAACCCCGCCCTTGCAAAGTCACTGGCTTTCGCTTGCGGCCTGGGTTTCGGAATCAGCAAACAACCCTAAAAGAGGGCAAAATGCTGCCCAATTCTTCTAAACATGCCAAAAAGTTCACACAGATGGTAAACAAGTCTCAAGCAAACAAAAAGAGACAAATTCAATGCAGCGAGGCAGATTCTCTAAATCGAGTCAGTTCAATTGCACACAAGGCAAAACTCATCAAACCGAAATCGATTCACGAAACCCCGCCCTTGCAAAGTCACTGGCTTTCGCTTGTGGCCTAGGTTTCGGAATCAGCAAATCGCCCTCTAAAAGAGGGCGAAACGCTGTTGGATTTATCCCTAAACTAAGCGACTAATTCAAGCAGGCAAATTGCAAGACATTCAAGCAAACTCAAAGGAAACGATCTTACTGCAGTAGTGCAACCATAATGAAATTGGAAGCAAAGAAATTGAGCAGATGTTCTGGAAACAAAGAACAGATTTTCTGGACAAACCACCAGTTCAGAGTAACTCAAATCAAGAAAGAAAGATGACAATACGCACACAGCAATTGGTGATAAACAAAAGAAAGAGGAAAAAAAAAGCATCAGAAACTGTGACAAGCGCAAAGACAATCAGAGGCCAAAGCAATTCAGGGTGACAAAATCAATCGTGGTAGTTCCAAGTTAAAGGTCCAAATTAAGAACAAGTCCTCAATTTGAACGATGCAGTGCAATTCACAAAAGGGAAAAGGAGTCGGATTTACCTCCCCGTGTATTGTTGCGATGTTCTCGTTCCCAATTTGTTCTAAGCCCTAATCGCCCAGGGCCTGCCTCAGATCTCCTGAAGCTTTTGTCTTCTTTCCCTTTCACCCTCCTAAATCCAGAGTACCTAAAGCTTCAACTTCCTGCTAAAAAAAATCAAGTAGGATATTCTCGTTAAAATCAAGCTTGGTAGCAAATGCAGAGGGGAATAAAAATTTCGGCGTCCAAATAACAAATCAAAGGCAACAAATTGCACACAAAGGAGCCTAAACCCAACCTGCTGAAAGATGGTGATAATTAACCCAGGGCAATTCAAGTTCGTTAAATAAAAGGAGAAAAGGCTCAGGGAATTTCACCAAAAATCTAAAACAAACATAGCAGTACAAACTGCACAATTCAAGTCAAATAAGCAAGATATCAAGAGGAGCACTACATGAGGCAATGAAAGCACAAATCGGGGATGCAAAAATCAGCAAACAGAAAAGAAAATTAAGACACTGTAATGGCGAGACATGCTTGATTTTGTCACCAAATTCATCCAAATCGAAATCAGGTTACGCCTACTGTCAATTAATACCTCGACGGAATAAAAGCAAATGAAGGGGGAAGCCGTACCTAGCTCGAGATGCTAAGGCGATGGCAGCTCCGAAATTACATCGTGTGTCCGCCTTTCGAAACTCCGTTGTTGTCCTCGACGAGTCTGGAGGTCCCAATTTTGACCCCAAATCGAAAAGCCCCAAATTGCATAAGCTGAAACCCTAAAATCGCAAATTCTAGAGAAAAAAAATCAGCTGAATCCGAAAATTGTATACCCAAATTAGAAATTGGTGAAGGAGGAGATTCGAAATTCTCGGCCTAAATTATCTAAACATCGAATCGAATCGCGAATTTGGGGATTGGGGGTTTTTTCAAACAAAAAAAAAACCTAAAACAAAACATACTGGGTTGGGGGAATCCGAGTTGAGGCTCCGTTCGGATTGTCTCAACTCGTTCCGATCGCCCTTGCTCTGTCGTTCTCAATTGCCAATGGCCGGTCCTTCAAGCCTTCAAGGAGGTATGTTAACGGTGTGCTGCTCTCGAACTCGCTGGTTGCTTGCCAGGAGGAAGATGAGCTATGTTGAAGCGTTGAATAGCAGGGCTCATCGGTCCAGGGCAACTAATTAGCAATCCAAATCATGTACAACACTTCTTATAACACTCCCTACATCATAAAATTATATTTACATTTATTTAATGTTAAAAAAAATTATAAAAATTATATACATATTCTAAACACCTATTTTTATATGTTTATAAATTTTACTTTTGAAAAATCCTGTTTTGAAATTTTTTATAATTATATTTCATAAAATAATACCTTTTGGATTTTTAAAAATTTTGAAAACATGATTTTTCAAAATAAAAACTTATAAACATATTACAATGGAGGTTTATAACATGTATGTAATTTGATCCCCGACACAAAGCTAAAGCTCGTCAGGTTCAATCGTCAAATTCAAAATAAATTGGATCATTTCGAACTACAAGTGAGGTGATTCTCTTTCAAGAGATAGATAAGACATTCGGTGTCAAGCCAAAGCCCATCGAGTTCAATCACCACCCTTAAATGATCTCATGATCAAATCCAAATTCAAAATCCACTTTTGTCCTGAACTACGGTGACTTGATTCCACTAGACAAGTGGATACGTAGGAAACTCGGTGTAAATCAATTTCTCACCGAGTCCAGTCACACCTAAACTTTCTATCAAATCTACTCAAATTCCTTTGTCGACTCTAGTCGTCCCAGATATCAAATTTTCTTCAAAGCCAAAGTGTCTACTCCAACTCGATACAAAGCTTCTGCTCGTCGAGTTTAGCCACGCTCCAAAATAAAAAACCAAATTTTACAATCCTCAAATTGACCTCTAGGTCACAACTCAAGTCAAATTCCAAATTCAACTCCACCTCAAAGTCAAACCGTTTTCTATGCAAATGATAGGCGAGTTACTTGAGTTACCCTTCCGAGAAGGTGGGCTTAGGTTACTCGGGTGGAGTGTTGTTCGAGCTACCCTTCCTAGAAGGCGGGTTTGAACATCAACCTCTGATGCATACAAGAAAACAAAACAAAAGCCAAATCCAAATTCCTTCAAACAAAACCAAATCCAAACCAAACACAAAATCCAAAACACTCTGAACTACGTAAGGCTTGATTCTCTTCCAAGAGATACGTAGGCAACCCGTTAAATTTTGGGTGCAGCCCAATTCACCAAAACCACTCAAGTCTTGGTGTCAATACAACTTCGAATCAAGAGGATAACCAAAAGGGGTCGAACTCAAATTCTAAAAAATCAAATAAAATATGTTTTACAATTATTCGCGCATTTTGGTCCAACACTACCGATGATGTCGACTCTGGGGCATGTGAGTTATGGGCCCAACATGCCTCCGTTGCGCCGCTCTAGTGCTATTCGGCTAATCATCCTCTTTTCCATGTCGTTGTTTGCCAAAGTTATGCAATAAATTTTTAAGTTAGCGGAGATACAAGAGAGAAAAAGGAGAACAACCCGGAATTTCCACGGAGTCAATGACAGACCAAGACCAATGAGGCTACAGACAGGGTTTCTATCCAAGAATGACAACGATGCCCTTACGAAGGTCTACGAGGTTATAATTGCAACATATAAACCTATATCAATCATGAAATGCACCAGTCACATCGATTGACACTATCATGCACCTACCCCAAGGAATAACAACACATGTATTCTCATTAGAGCTGGCGAAACCCGACCCGAACCCGAAAACCCGACCCGGTCGACTCGAAACCGATTATTCTGAGCACCGACACAACCCGTCCATTTTGGACCCGAAATCCGAATGAACCGAACCCGATTAACCCGAAAGCCATTAAGACCCGAACCCGTTATAACCAAAACCCGAAATAACCCGAACTTTAAGCTACAATCTAGTAAATTTTTTAAAATAAATATTGAAATAATGAAAACCCGAGACAACCGAAACCCGAATAACCGAAACCTGATACAACCGAAACCCGAACCCGACTAAACCGATTGACCAAATTATTAGATATTACCCGAAACCCGAATGACCCGAAACCCGACTAACCGAACCCAAACCCGACCCGACCCTCCCAATTGCCACCTCTAATTCTCATTCAGGAAACGTGATCAAATCCTATACGAGTATACACGCAAGATAATCAAGCAACTCGTCAAGTCCTCATGCAAGGCCTACACATAAACGGACCATAATAATGTGGAGTCAACGTAAGCATGTCAAGGTACATATTAGCAATCAGACAAAAAGCTAAGAAATGGGCATATCAAAGGGGGACAAAAAATATCATCTTTATGACAACAACGTTTACATGATAGGTAAGTACGACACATAATCATAGGATACGGACGGCAGGTAAACATATGACATTTGTGTTTGGGGAAGCGTATGTTCGACATGATACTAGGGGCACATGTCAAGGGAAATCTATAATAGTCCAACATAACATTCACGTGCTATGCATGTATTAAACCAGGATGTATCGTGGGGGTGATCAGGCGATATGTCAGGTCATGTGTTCATGAAGGTTTGAGAGATTTCCCTAAGGTAGCATGGAGATCATCATGGCATGACGATTTGGTAAGCATGCTGGGATTTAAGCGCCATATAAGGCATATTGAACATCAAGTGGTAACACACATCCGTCAACTAAAGAACTCACATTACCGGGAGGTAAGAAAAGAGCGACCACACTATCATGAGCCTATTTAAGGGGAGGACATCAATCATGCAGGTTTCTATCATGTGACACATACACTAGTATAAGAATGCAATGTGTTATGTAAATCATGTTGTGACGATAGGGAAGCATAGAAAAATACAACATGAACCTAAGCAATTAGGCTAAACCTGGATATCGTGACACATAGGCATAAGTTTGCATCAATGATCAATTGGTTTATTACATGTTTATGAATACAATAATATATCGAATCATGCAATCATGGATGAAATAACTAGGGTCACCTAACAAAAATATCCAAGGGCGACTCCGACTTACTCCCACTGACTCCATAGACCATTTCCCGTGGAATACTCATATGACTTGTTTGGTAGGGTAGAAGAGTGCTCGAGTAGGCAACGTACTCCAATACAACTCTCGAATGTGGTAAATCTCCCATCCCAATTCTTTCTGATGTAAGACACCGCCATCACGAGAAAGGACTCGATAAGAATGTCCCGTAGGGTTATGGAAGAAAGCCAGAGAAAAGAAGGTAAGCAACTGAATAATGGCAAGGTGATTCCACAAGGATGAAATCCCCGACTCTATAGCATGGAAGGCCTCCCCCGCTAATCCATTCGCATAGATTCAATTCAAGGTCCAAACATACCATCGTATTTCTATTTTAGTGCAAATGATAAACATGACAGCATTCCGCATAGAACAGTCATCAATAGTTCATTTGATCCCCTTCGAGCTAGGTGGATTGCCCTCGGGTCCAATTTATATATGACAACAAACTATCTAGAAGCCGCCCTTTAAGGGGTGATTGACTGGAGGGAGCAACTACCTCTCGGTCTATAATCACCTAACCCCACTACTCCAACCACCGTGGTGCAATCTCCTTGGAGTCTTCCAGGCCCTCTGTAAAGAGTAAGCTAGGGTTAGTCTACCGTTTCCCAGATCTACGCCTATAAGGGACGGTTTATCGCTTTTCTACCCACTCGATTACCCCATTCATTTCCTCACTTAAATTAGGTTCATTAAATTCATTTTACCCTTGTTAAATCCTTTTGAAATCCCTTTAAAATATTTGGGTGGTTTTCAAATCATTTTCTCAACCCTTTTGTACCTAGATTTCACAACCTCGCTCTAATACAAACTTTGACAGCCCGAATATAATATTCGGGTTACGTTTCGAAGGTTGGATACCTTCGTTCAGATATGGCTATCAAAGCACAGGTTGAGGTTTCAAAACCAAAGTGTTAAGTGTTTTAAAAGGGGGATTTTGAACTCCAAAGTACGAGATAGGGTCGTTGGGTACCCCAAACCTGTCCTACTTTCTAAGTCGCGCAAAACCTTTTTAAGTTTGAAATCGCATAACAAAAAGTAATCTAAGGTAAAATGTGTCACGACAGGGCCAGATCAAAACCAAGTACGAGAAAAAACGAGTAAAGTAGTAACATCCAAAGTATATAAGTCTAGTGTCAGGTCCGTCTCTCATCTCTACAGCCCAAAAGGAAACCCTCGTCATGGAGTCATGGAGTCATGGAAGCAAGATCATATAGTTGAAACTATACCACGAAGTTAGGTCGAGCCACTCATGCGAGTCTTGAAGATCTCGTTGAGGACATATAATACGCCTATACCCAGAATCAGGGTTCCAAAAATTATGCCTAGGCACCGTCTAGGCGGTGTCTAGGCGCTAGGCTGGAGGGCACCTAGAAACTTTTAAGCCTAAGTGAGCCTTTAGGCGGTAATCCGCCTAGGCATCACCTAGCCCTACCTAGGCGCCGCCTAGACCCCGCCTAGGTCTGCTTTGCTCTGCCTAGCCCGACGATTATTCAATTTTAGATTTTGGGCATGTGATTAGTTTATTTAGGGTTTTTTATCCCCCATGTCGGGATCTATTTGTTTTTGAGTTGAACCTATGATTTTGGATTTTAGAAGGTTTAGAGTCGCTAGTCCGACGCTTACTTTTGTGTGTATTTACTTTAATGTTAGTTAAGCACGGTAAATTTGGGTTTATAAGTAATATTATGGATCATTATTACATTATATGAATTATTGACATGTGTTATGCGTAAAAATATAAGGAAATAATTAAGTATTTTACAAGTTCGTCTAGGCGCAGCCTGGGTACCCACCTAGCCACCTAGCAGTCGCCTAGCGCCTTTTAGAACATTGCCTAGAATAAATAATGATCTAATGTAGTACCAGAATTTAAATCACACAAGCATGCTGGCATTTTCTATAATGCAGAAATCGATAAATTGGATCCACATAGAATGTCAAGTGGCATATCCCTCTCATACCCCTGCACCCATTCCCATTAGTGCAGGCACTGGCCAATTTAATGTTATAGCGTAATCATATCCCATATCTCATGATATCATATCTCATGCTCAAATCATCATATCTCATGCTCATAACGTGTCTCATAGTATATAAATATGACTCGAGGAGGACAACACCCGATGAGGTTGGGCTGTCCCTTGACCCTAGCAACGACTCTAGGACTCACAAGTTAATGGTCGTTCTACCATACGCATAGAGAATACAGATGCACATTTGTATATGCAAGTCCTAAGCATGGTACTACATAGTATACGATATACAACACTTATGTACTATATGACACATCAGGTCTGAGGTATGGGTCCTGAGTAAGCTCCCGTAGAACACTTACCTGAAATGCCGAACAACAAAGAAACAACAGAGAATAGAAGTCCATGCAAGTCGCTGATCACCTGGCATATATGAATAATATTAAATATGATAAGTCAAATGTTCTAGCTAACTAAGCACAGAGAAATGCACACACGAAAAGCATTTCCAAAAATCATCCGATAAGTCAAAACGCTTCGGTACGTAAGAAAACATCTGAAAGCCGAGATATATGAAATGTTAACATTCCATATTATCGTTAATTCTTCCAACGTCCTAATCTCACTCCAGTGTTGATAATGCATATTTTAGATAGGCATTATAGGCATTTTTAGTTTAGTTAGGTTGCATTTCTTTCATACTTTATTGCTAAATTGCATCTTGTGATTATTTTAGAAGAGTTCAGATTCTGCGCAAATTTGTGTTTATCTCGCAGATTGAATCGGAACACATTTGGGAGATGCAATATTTCGAAGAGGAACACAAGAAACATGGGAAGGAACAAGGAAGGAAAGATGCAAGACAAGAGGAGAAACCCGCAATTGAAGGCAAGAAGCTACGGCAAAACAGCATTGGTCGTCAGCACTAATCCGCGTCGTTTTGATTAATAAAAAACCTAGAGTCTCCTGATTTCTTTCATGGCCGACTTTGGATGTTTTATAAGGCCACTTTTAGTTATTTTTTCAGCACTTAACTTCTATTCTATTCATTCATTAGACGCTTTAGAGATTTTGAGCGATGTCTTCCATGAGGAACTAAACTCATCTATTCTGCCTGCAATTTGAAGCTTTATTCGGATTGATTGTGAGTTTCTAATTCTCGTTCCTTGTTTCCTATATTTGAATGCTTCAACTTCTTTGTGCTTGATTGTTTATTGTTTTGTTCTATCTTGTCTGGCCAACTTGTTAGATCAATTCAATTGCTAAGGTTTTGTAGATTCCTGGTTGTGAACCTTAACCTAAGTGGCAAACTTGTTCCTTTAGGGCTGGTTGAACTAATTGAGTGAGTATGAAGTTGAATGTGTTGTTAAATCCTTTTTTAGGGACTGCAAATACCTTGGCTAATCTCTGAACTTAAAGCTATCAATTGGGTTAAATCCTTCTTTAGGGACTGTTCGATTGATAAGGGTTGCTAGGACTGGTTGGACTAGTAACTATATTAGGTCGAGACAAGGGCATTCATAGGATACTTAATAGGACGAGAAGAAGTTACAAGGATCGCTTCAATCCAATAAAGTGGAAAATTGTAGGTAGAATTGCTTCTCCAAATTGTCTAAAAACCAAATTCCTTTGCTTTGCTTTATTCACTTCGCTTTGATAAAAGGCGAAACTTTCACACATAAAAACCCCCCTTTTGGTTACTTTGATTGACACTTAATTCACACTAGAATAATAATTTCCCTGTGGGATCGACCTCTTACTTATTGCTATACTAGTTATAGGTTTGAGTTTTCTTTGGCGGTATTCAACGATAGGTTTTACCTCCGTCAAATTTGGCGCCGTTGCCGGGGAATTTTTATTAATTCTTGTGTGTTTTTGGTGTTGATTTTGGTGTGGACCATCTTATAGGGTCCATACCTGTGCTACTAATTCTTCTCTGTAGAAAGCATTGCAGAGATGGCGAACGACGTAAATCGTACTCTAAAAGAGCTTACTGCTCCTGATCTGGCACAACAACCCTTAGCAATCCAATTCCCTGCGCTGGGGGAAGGAGTCAACTTTGAGCTTAAGTCTGGGGTAATTCATCTTCTACCCAAGTTCCATAGGTTGAGTGGGGAGGACCCCCACAAGCATATGTCTGAGTTCCATACTGTGGTAGTTGGGATGAAACCTGAGAACGTCACTGCAGAGCAAATCAAACTGAGAGCTTTTCCCTTCTCTTTGAAGGATGATGCGAATGAGTGGTTCTTCTATCTACCACCTGGATCTATTACTACTTGGGCTGAGATGAAGAGAGTCTTCCTAGAGATGTACTTCCCTGCAACAAAGCTGAATGCCTTGAAAAGGTCAATCAGCAGCATTGAGCAGTACGCGACGGAGTCTATTCATGAGTACTTTGAGCGTTTCAAGAAACTCTGCGCTAGCTGCCCATGCCATGGGTACTCTTAGAAGGATCTGGTTCTCTTCTTGTTCAATGGGCTTACTGATGGAGAGCGCAAAACGGTGAATTCCTGTTGTGGGGGCAACATGCTGAATAAGACGCCTGCTGCAGCTTGGGAAGTGTTTAAGGAGCTCTCTGAGGGCTCTAGGCAGTTCAACAAGAGCACTCGTGCTAGAGGTGTACTTGCTATTGATGCCCCAGTGGCTGCATTACAGATTGATATGGCAGAGATGAAAGAGATGCTCAAGAAGCTGGTAGTTGACAGAGCATCTCAGCAGTTGAAAGCATGTGAATCCTACAGCGATCCATCCCACCCTATGGATATGTACTCAACTTTGCAAGATCCTAGTGTTGAGTTGAATGCAATTGGGAATTTTGCTCCACAAAGGCCTAGGCAAGGCAACTTTGGTAATCTTGGGTACTTCAACAATGATAACTACAATGGAGGCTATCAGCAGGGTAATGGTTATGGCAACTACCAAGAACCTTTCAATCGGCAAGGGGGGCAACAGGCAAGGCCCCACCAACAATTTGAACCACGACAAGGAGGCCAACCACAATCCAATGAGGCTATTGAGGATCCAATACAGAAATTGTCACGGTTGGTTTTCAAGGTTGAGAAACAACAATCAGACCGGATCACAAATTTGGAGAATCAACTGAGTCAGCTCATTCAAATCTTAAGTGATAAGGAGGCAAACAATTCAGGAAAGCTTCCATCACAGACCATCGAGAATCCAACAAAGGAGAATGTCAGTGCTGTAACACTTAGGAGTGGCAAGGAACTGGTTGTCACACCTCAAAAGGATGAGGAGGAAATAATGGACGAAGAGATAGAAATAATAGAAGAAGATGATGGGACGCATACTGTGCGGCGCCCGCAGCAACCTTGCGGCGCCCGCGGCCAATCAATCTTGCTGCGCCCGCAACACCTTGCGGCGCCCGCCGCCAGTTAGTTGTCAGGTACGCCTCTTACTACTTCTTCCCCTCTTCCTTCTTCTTCTTCTTCTTCTCCTCCTTCTTCCTCTTTGCCTATGGAGACTTCAAAGCCAATTCCGCCCTTCCCGGAAGCCTTGAAGGATACACGAAGGTATGAGAACGATAAGGAAATCTTCGAGACATTCAGTAAGTGTGAGGTAAACATTCCTTTGCTTAATTTAATCAAAAGCATTCCTAGATATGCTAAATTTTTGAAGGAATTGTGCACCATCAAGAAGAAGCAAAGACTGAAAAAGAAGGAAAAGGTAAGCTTGAATGAAAATGTCTCTGCTATGTTGCAAAGGAAATTGCCTGAAAAATGTGGAGATCCAGGTATGTTTACAATTCCATGTGCAATTGGGAATACTAGATTCAAACAAGCCATGCTAGATCTAGGAGCCTCAATTAATGTTATTTCCTATAACATGTACATGTCTTTGGTTTTGGGTGCTCTGACTGAGACTGGGGTTACAGTGCAACTTGCTGATCGATCACAAATCAGGCCAAGAGGCGTTGTTGAAGATGTTTTGGTTATGGTGGATGATTTGTTTTTCCCTGTTCATTTCTTTGTTTTAGATATGGAGCAGGGAGCCCCTGAAACACCCATTATACTAGGAAGACCATTCCTGAAAACTGCGAAAACGAAAATTGATTGTTGTGAGGGTCTATTGAATATGGAATTTGATGGAAGAAAGATAGAATTCTCTCTCTTTAATCATGCTAAGCTTTCTCCTGAAAATTCTTTAGATATGCCTATTGCTGACAATACTGATCGCACCAATAATTTTCGTGATTTGTTAGAGACACCTAAGGAACATAGTTTATGGAAATTTGAACCTCCTAACAAATTGAAACCTTTTTTGATTCCAGGACAACCCCTAGGCATAGCTCAAGGAGAGAAGCTGAGGGTCATGGATGACAGCTTGGACAGAAAGCTACACTTTTCAAGGGTGCCCGCATTTGTAAATGAGATGACAGGTGTTGGTGACCCTGGTGGAGGAACCTAGGTCAATCAAGGGCCAGTACGTCGAGCCAAAGACTTGAAACAAAGGCGCTTCTCGGGAGGCAACCCGATGTAAGTTTTTCTTTCTTTTTCCTTTTCCTTTTCCTTCACCCTGATTATATTTGATTTACTTTTGTTGTCTTTATTGTTTCATTGAGGACAATGAAAACTTTAAGTGTGGGGGAGAAGAATCCTGTATATAGATGCATATAGGAGATCATATTTAAATTTCTGCACCATGTTTACCATGTTTAATTTATTTCATTTTTTTTTATTAATTTCTTGTTTATTTTCGTAATTAAAAAAAATTCAATTCAAAAATCCCAAAAATAAGCATGCATTGCATACATATGTGTTATTCAAATACCCATCTTGCTTAGTTTGTCCTCTATTTTAAATTTCAAGCATGATTCATAAAAATCCCATGGAGTTCTGGATGTTTTGATTATTGTTTGTATTTGATTTTTGTGGAACATGAGCTAGCAAATACAATTGAGCATGTATGATTGAGCTAAAAGTATGATTGAAGTCCTAAAAACACGACCCTGTGAGAATGTTTGGCCTTATTTGAATTCTTTTGCTCAGTTGTGTGAATTACTCTTCTAGTGTTGCTACCTCTTGGCATTGAATGCAGTATCTATTTTTAAAGACCGACTCACATGTCTGTTGCTTGCGGAGTTTATGTTTATATTTTGAGTCTTTTGTTTGAATTTGTACATAGTTAGTGAATAAGGTGGCAATGGTTGATGCACTTAGTAACCGGATCTATGCATGACACCCATGGGTATGATTCGCGCAAAAAGGTGTTGAAAACTATCCACTGGGAAAGAAAGCTTGATCATTGAGTAACCAGGTTCATTCATGACACCCATGTTTGCAACTTGCGTCAAAAGATATTCAAGTGGACTTCATTTTAGTAAGTTAAGGTGTTGATAGACCGGGGCCATTCATGACACCCATGTTTGCGCTTCGCGTAAGTAAAGAACCAAGACAAGAAAAAAAAAACAAAAGAAAAAGAAAGAAAAAAAAAGTGTTGCATTTTATTTTCTTTATTGTGTCCCGCAAGTAATGACATTTCGGTAAAGAATTGGTGATATGGTGGTCAATGTCTATGAGATTAGTGCATGCTTGGTTTGAGTTGAGAGTTGTATCTTAAAGCCTAAACACATGAGTAAAACACATACTTCTGGTGAGGTTGGATAATGTCTACTTCTAAGCTTTTGATTACTATAATACATGTTATGACGTTTGTTTGCTTGATTTATGTTTTCACCTGCTATGATGTTGCTTTTTGATAAAGTTGAAGCTTAAAGGGATTTCCTGTGGGATACATTGATTCATGTTCATTCTATCATTGCCTGAGGACAAGCAAAGGTTAAGTGTGGGGGAGTTTGATAATGCATATTTTAGATAGGCATTATAGGCACTTTTAGTTTAGTTAGGTTGCATTTCTTTCATACTTTGTTGCTAAATTGCATCTTGTGATTATTTTAGAAGAGTTCGGATTCTGCGCAAATTTGTGTTTATCTCGCAGATTGAATCGGAACACATTTGGGAGATGCAATATCTCGAAGAGGAACACAAGAAACATGGGAAGGAACAAGGAAGGAAAGATGCAAGACAAGAGGAGAAACCCGCAATTGAAGGCAAGAAGCTACGGCAAAACAGCATGCCGCGGGCGCCGCAAGCCTGCGGCGGGCGCAGCATAGCCCGCTGCAGCGGGGAACGAGAAGCTTCAGTATGCGGCGGGCGCAGCACATATGCGGCGCCCGCCGCATTGGTCGTCAGCACTAATCCGCGTCGTTTTGATTAATAAAAAACCTAGAGTCTCCTGATTTCTTTCATGGCCGACTTTGGATGTTTTATAAGGCCACTTTTAGTTATTTAACTTCTATTCTATTCATTCATTAGACGCTTTAGAGATTTTGAGCGATTTCTTCCATGAGGAACTAAACTCATCTATTCTGCCTGCAATTTGAAGCTTTATTCGGATTGATTATGAGTTTCTAATTCTCGTTCCTTGTTTCCTATATTTGAATGCTTCAACTTCTTTGTGCTTGATTGTTTATTGTTTTGTTCTATCTTGTCTGGCCAACTTGTTAGATCAATTCAATTGCTAAGGTTTTGTAGATTCCTGGTTGTGAACCTTAACCTAAGTGGCAAACTTGTTCCTTTAGGGCTGGTTGAACTAATTGAGTGAGTATGAAGTTGAATGTGTTGTTAAATCCTTTTTTAGGGACTGCAAATACCTTGGCTAATCTCTGAACTTAAAGCTATCAATTGGGTTAAATCCTTCTTTAGGGACTGTTCGATTGATAAGGGTTGCTAGGACTGGTTGGACTAGTAACTATATTAGGTCGAGACAAGGGCATTCATAGGATACTTAATAGGACGAGAAGAAGTTACAAGGATCGCTTCAATCCAATAAAGTGGAAAATTGTAGGTAGAATTGCTTCTCCAAATTGTCTAAAAACCAAATTCCTTTGCTTTGCTTTATTCACTTCGCTTTGATAAAAGGCGAAACTTTCACACATAAAAATCCCCTTTTTGGTTACTTTGATTGACACTTAATTCACACTAGAATAATAATTTCCCTGTGGGATCGACCTCTTACTTATTGCTATACTAGTTATAGGTTTGAGTTTTCTTTAGCGGTATTCAACGATAGGTTTTACCTCCGTCAAGTGTCTCGTATCAATCCATAGGTTCAGTCCAATCATAACACAGGGTCCGACTCCAAGTCCAGTTAAATAGTCCAAAGGTTCGATAAGTCAGATCAGCTCGTTAAAATAGGGTCAGATAGGTCAGGTCAATCCGTTAGAGTAAATTCCATTAAACACAGTTATCCCAAGATTGTTCCTAAATTGTTGAGTCCAGTTAAATAGACCAAAGTGATAGCGTTAATTTCGATTTTAAAAAAAATAACCCCTTGAGAAGACATTTCCCAAAATATAAGTTTAAAGATCAAAATATCTTAATACAGCTAGGGTTCCAAAATATCCATTAAGTACATTACCAAACGTTATTTAAATCACATAAATCACTAAATCGTTATATTTTCAATAAACCATATTTTATAAAATAATCACATTGGATACATTTAAAAATCTTCATAAAATCATCATATAACCTAATATAATAACATAACCCAAAATATATAAAATAAATCGATTCAACAAAACCGGGTCAAAGGCCCAAGGAATTAATGAGAATCGGCCTCGGTGAAGACTCATAACAGAGTTTCGCCACAGCAAAACACGTCCCTTGGTTCCCAGCGAAGCAAGGCTCTTGCTGCCGTGAGAAGCTCCTTTCTCCACGGAAAATGTAGCTTTCGCGTGGCGAAAGTCTCCGTCTTCTTCCTCATACCAAGTCCGCGTTCTCCACGGCGAAACACGTCTTTTTGGATCTCTTTTTCCTTGAATCACACGGTTTCTCCCCCAAATCCCACTCAGGCTCACCGATAGCCCTCCCCAACCTCCTTTAGCATGAAAGAAACAAAACGACCTCAGAGATGATGTAGGAAGAGGAGATTTACCGAAGTTCTTCGAAAAAGTTCCAAGGATCTTCAATGGCGGATTCCAAGCTCCAAAGACAACAAGGGAGCTTGTTCAGAGCCTTAGAACATGAGAGGATAAGTAAAGGTCTTCTTTTGAGGTGTTTAGAGTTGAAAACGAGAGGAACAAGGAGAGACCGACCTTTTAACGAAAAACAGGGGAGAGGTCAAATGGTGAGCTCGATCTAGCTGCTCTGAGCCTAGGATCAAGCTCTTCTCAGCCTGGGAAGGTGGAGGAGTAAGCTAAGGTGAAGCTTTACGAGGATGGGAGGCAAATGAAAAGGGAAATGATGCTTTACCGCGAGAAAATGAACAGGGTGCGCTGGGCTGAGTTCTTCCTCGCGGTTGTGAGCTCGCGGCGACTCCACAAAAAAAGCTTTTGGTGGCTTCTATGGCTGCTGAATGAAGATGAGGGTGGTGTTGGAGGTTGCTGAGGGTGGTGTCTTTCTCTTGGAACCAAAACGAAGGAATCAAAGGGGGTGTTTGGTGGTGGGTTGGCTCGGCCAAGCTCAAGAACAAGCATCCATGGTGGTTTGTGTTTGGTTTTTTGAAAAGGAGGGTGAGAAGTGAGGTTCTTGTGTGATTTCAATCTAAAAGGAGAGAGGATAATGTGTGTTTAGGGTTTCTCATATTTGGATGAGGGATTAAGGGTTGGAATGATGCCTTATATAGGGTGCAAGAGATGAGAGAGGAGATGTATGTGTGTGGGTTATTTGGGCAATGGGAGGAATAAGACAAAAAGGAGGTGGGATGAGAGAGAGAGAGAGAGTAATTTTCCCAGGGACCCAATTCAAATACCCGGAATTCGAATCCCAACATTCATTCGCTCAACCCAAATCCCGACTCAAAATTCTCAAATCGAATTTCCGAAACCGAAATTGTTCATCCGATAAAATCTCGCTTATATCTCAAAATTTCAAGTCAAAGTAGCGAAATTGAAATCCATCAAAAAAAAATCCGTTCAAAATAATGTCGGAACTTATTGTAAGACATTTTCAGATAATTTGAAAGCTCGAGGTCGAAAATTTCCAAAATTCCAATTTTATCCATTTTAATTCATTATTAGATTAAAATATTATTTAAAAAAAATTGGGTCTTTACATTAAAGATCCTTGGTCCTGACTTTGAAGGGTAAGAACCTTGTCATGATTTGTTCTTAACTGAAGCCAAGTAACAAACTCTGCTTTCTGGTTGTTCTCCATGGACTTCGCCTACATTGCCATTTGCACAAGGGAATTTGACGATAAAGTGATGGATAGAGCATGCAATTTGAAACTAGAATAGACTTACGTGACCCATAATAGCATTGTACACTGACGGCAAACGTACAACAGTAAATTCCACCATGCTAATCCACTGATTTGGTCTCGTTCCAGAGTAAGAGCAAGTTCGATGGTTTCAGCAACCTCAACCTCATCTCCTGAGAAATAAATAAGTTTCCCGGAATAACAGTGAAGTGCACTCTCCATGATCCCTAGCTGTTTGAAAGCGTTCCAATACAGAAATCAGTATCGGACAAGACGTGTTTACCTTTCTTCGTGCCGATTTGAACGTGGATAACTAAAGGATTTGAATGCGGCATTCTGAGATTGCGAGCATCCGATTAGGAAAATTTTAACATTGCATGTTTAGTTTAGGCATGTCTGATACTCGACACAGAGGGGGGTTACCGGCCTTCCCTTTCATAATTTATTCTTTCTTGATTGCTCGTTTTAGATGAGGATGGACCTCCCGCGATGGTATTGATACAACCATTGAGAGGGTGAGGGTTCCTACCATCTCTGTTTGAATGCGAATTTCTATTTGTTGATGATCTGTTTCCATTTCGTCCACCACATCCCCTTGGGTACCCTATCCTTCCTCTTGGGGCATAGGGAGGATTGTAATGAGGTGTTGGGGCAACTTGCGGTGCGCGGACCAGAGGAGTTCCACAAATTTGAGTTCCTCCATACTGGAGTAAAGGAGTTGGTGGCACCCCATAGACAGATGGTCACATCATTTGAGGATGGGCCATCATCACATTGGTAGGGGACAGGATAGAAGGAGGGCATGTTACTAGTTATATTGTACCTCATTGCGATCCCTATGTTGATGGATGACAGGTGGTTGCTAGGGAGGATTATTACGTGGAAGAGTGTTTTGGCCTCCTTTACCACGAAGTTTATTAGCTATTTTATGGATGAAGAAAGGCTTTGCCTCATTAGTACGCGAACTAGAGCTAGCGGCCTCCATTGCATGGATTTGTAGGGTTACAAGGTGGCACAATTTATCATAAGTTAAAGGCTTTTTTCTGAAGAGATAAGTTTTGAAATCCCCTTCAGTAAGGTTGCCCATCAGAATGATGATAGCAGCTTCTTCATTGAACTTGGGAATCTGGACGACCATGGTGGTGAATCTACTAAAGAAGCTTCCTAAGGACTCAGAAGATTCTTCCCTGATGGGGTTCAGATCTAGCATGGTGCGTTTTTTGCGTGCAAGTGCTTCCAAAATGATCTACAAAGATATCAGATAACTGGGCGAAGCTGTTTATTAATGAGCGAGGCAGATTTGTGAAACATGTTCAAGCTACTCCACTCAAGGTAGATGGAAATGATCGGCAAAATATAGCGTCGTTATTCTTGTTCATCCCAACTAACGTGATGAACTGATCCATATGATCGTTTGGATCAGAATTTCCGGTATACTTCGTAATTGAAACATCTCTCCATCTTTTTGGAACAGAAGTATCACGTATTGATAGACAGTTTTTAGTCGCCTAAACCGTATCAAAATAAATCCGAACCTACCTAACTAATGTAGTGTGGTAAGCACGAGTCGATCCCACAGAGAATCAAGTATTCCTAAGTAATGTATATTTACCAATTAGTAGAAAAGAGGGGTTTTGGTGATTGAAGATGAGAAAAGAAACTATAAACAAGTTAATAGAGATAACAATTGAGAAAATAGTTCCATCTACAAATATCCACTTTAGTTTGGTTGATTGATCATCGATTCTTCTTCAAGTTCTCTTTTCATCCTATTATTGTTCCTGTCCTGATCTTGTGTAAATTACTAGTCCTACGAGTCCTAGTAACCCTTACTAATTAGATAACCCTAACACGGTCAAGATTTAACCTAATAGTAGCATTAAGATTAAGGATTAACCAGGATACATGCAACACCAAGCTACGAGTCAGCATTTAACATATAATTGATTCTCTACACACCAATTTAGTCCTACGAGTCCTAAAAAGGCATGATTGCTACTATGGATTAAGGTTCGCTACGAGGAATCTACAAAATCCTAGCAATAATCTCAACTAGTTGTACGGACTAGAAGAAATCAACAATATTCGCAAAAGAATCAATACGAATCAATAGGAATAGAACAAGAATAGAAATCTCACAACTTTATCAAACCAAAGCTTCAATCCATAGACGAAACGAAAGAGTTTAGCACTCCATGGCCATGGAGGCTCTCCTCTAGGGTTCTCTCAATTGATAATCTCCAAGTGCATAAACTAATGAATTAGATCCCTCAAATAAAACCCTAAAACTTCCTTAAAAGGCCTCAAAAGAGTGGGCCAAATAATAATTCTCAAAACTAATTAAAGAGATAAAAAGTCCTTTAATAGATTCGGCGTTTCTGCATAGGCCGCGGGGCAGCCAACCCAGGCCGCGGGGCGGCCAGGCGATTACGAAATCCTTCGTCAGAGCTTCGGGCCGCGGGGCGGCTAGCTTGGCCGTGGGGCGGCTTTTACTGTTCACAGAACCTTTTCCTCTTCCAATTTGGTCTCGATGTCAACAAAAAAGTTGTAGATCTCGGAAAGAGCTTTCCAACGCATGGTCATAATAGTCAATCGGACAACCGAGGCCTCCAGAAAGTGCGAAACAAGTTCAGCATGTCTGGCGACAACTTCTGCTTACTTGTTCTTCAGTTAGGCTCTCTAACTTCGATTCCGCTCCCGGGCTCTTCACTTTTTCTCCTCCTCTTCACTCTTCCTTCATCCATGAGCTTCCTCATTCCTCTTCGGATCCACATATACCTGAAATAATGCATAAAAGCGTGTAGATTCCGACTCTACCAACAAAATAAGTATAAATGCAATTCTAGCCTAAACCATGCATTATATACATCTAAATCATGATAAATGCATCCTAATATGCCTACCTAAATGCATGCTATCAAATTCCCCCACACTTAAGCCTTTGCTTGTCCTCAAGCAATTAAAACCAAAATCAAATCAACACCCCACAGACAAGCAATCCATGTAATAACTTTGGTAAAACACTTAAAAGCTCAAAATAGGGAAATAAAGATTGACAATTAACATCATAACATGTATAGGTGCAATCCAAGGAATAAAGTAAGCATATTCATTCAACCTCACCAGGAAAATGTGTTTTCACTCTCGCTCATGTGTTTAGGGTTAAACATTCACGCTCAAACTCAATCCTTGAAAAGTTAGCTACAACAAAATTGCGACAGTCGTCTAAATCTCCACCGCTAGTGACTTCACATGCAACCAAAATCATGAGGTCTTTCTATGGGTTGTAATGGGGTCATGGTAGGAACATAGGGTATGGAAATTATTTAGGTTATGTGGTGCTAAAAATCCGGGAAAAAGGGTTAGTAAACAACCAGAAAAATACCAACACCAAAACACTTCATATATCATTCCAATAACATGCACTCCTTCACAATACAATGCAAGCATACTTCTTAAATAACCACGCAAACTCATTCATTTTTTTTTTCTTTTGATAATGATTTTTTTCTTTTCTTTCTTTTTATTTTCTTGACTTTTACCCCTAAGTGAATTTTATCCTCCTTAGGTCCCAAGTAATAAGCACATAAAAACCATCTCTATGAAGTACAAATGAATCACCCAACATAATTTCTCAACTCAAAGCAACTCCATCAATACATCATGATATTCACCAACTCTTCTCCTAATTCCCGGATGGGTCAGGCTAATCATTGGCTAGGAAGATTTTGTGGAGCTAACAAAATACGCTTATAAGGCTCAAATTGGCTTCAAGCAAAGGATAATCTGTACGGGTGGATAGTGTATATTATGGCTAAAAGAAAATCATGCCTCAATCACTTTAAGGTTACATGCAAAAATCATATAAATGCAGCCTCAATAGAGATATCTAAACGCAATTTAAAGAGGAAGTAATCAAGGACAGTATTCACACACAAAGAAACTAGAGGACATATATGTGTAGTCCCAATAAGGCCAAAACAACTCACAAGGTCAATTTGTTAGAACTTCAATACCACTTAAATTCCAAAGACTATACATGCTCAATTTTCTCATCAATCATGTTCCCAAAAAGTCTATAAAACATTTCAAAGTTTCAAACACTTCAAGCAAGTCATGGGGCACATGATAAGATAAATATAGAGGACAAGTAGCCTAGATGGGAAAATAAGACCTAAAGTGTATGCAATGCATGATATTTTTGGATTTTTTTTTTTACAAATGAAATATATGAGTAAAAATAAATATGAAAGCATAAATAAACATGATATGCAAAATATATCTTTATGCAATGCAATCCCTCCCCCACACTTAAATCTTTCATTGTCCTCAATGAATATAAATTAAAAACAACAAAAGATCAAAATCTGAAGGAAAGAGAGAAAACTGACATGCTAATTGTAGGGTTGGTAGGTCTGGGAGGAGAGGTGAGGAGAGGAAATTGTCCCGTCAGAGGCCGCGGGGCGGCCGGAGACAAGACCTAGCCGCGGGGCGGCCCGTACAAGCCGCGGGGCGGCCTCTTCCATTTTCAGCTTCCAGCCTGCAGTGTTTGTGCCCCACGAAATATGCCCAAAACCAAACTAATTCTATGAAATTTAAGAAAAAGAAATCTAGAACTACTTACCTTGGGTTGCCTCCCAAGTAGCGCCTTTGTTTTATGTCATCGGCATGACTTATTCTCAATCTTAATTCCTTACCTATCAGACATCGTCAAGGCCCTCAGTAGCCTATCATATTCCTGTGCACACATCTTCCACAAGACATCATAGCACACTAAATTGAAATTATAAAATATAGAAGTTATAAACCTTTTCAATTTATCATGAATGTCTATTGAAGGAATATGATACCACCAACACAGTTCCGTTGGTGGCTTCTCAAAGTAATGCTCCCAAGGGTCTGTATATTCACCAAAATTCACAAAAGTGTAAGAAATATCAATACCTTCTTCGGGAGCCACAGAAATCAGCTCGGTACATGGTTCCTTGATAGGCAAGTCATGGATGATTTCATCAGATAAAATAGGAGCCAAAACAGATGAGTCCTCATGTGTGCACTCATGAGACTCCATGTAAGGGAGCATCGGGCTCTCATCGATCAAACCATCATTGTTTGTGTCTTGGCTTTTATCAACTTGAGGAATAAAGCCTTGCTGTACTACCAACTCACTCACCGGTTTATCAAGTTGGTTCAATTGTTCCTCAATTCGCTCCATCCTTTTAAGCACCTGCTCCAGCATAACCCGGCGTGTGAAAGCTTCTTCCTGCTCCACCTGGTGACCCATGTAGCAGAAAAAATCCCACATCTCTGATAAGTCGAAACGTGCCAAGCCTCCGTTACTCATAGACTCGGCAAGTTCTTTGGTCTCAGGAGTCATGCCCTCAAGTACACAAACAACCATATCTTGCAAACTATCTTGGTAACCCCTTGCATAACGGGCGTCCAAGAAATTATGCACTCTTGTGAAATAATGGTGAAAATTTTCCCCTTGACTCTGCATTAATCTCATCTTAAAATGTTAGTAATAAGGGTGTCGTGAACCGTAAGATAGGTTCACAACAAAGTTAAGTTATATACAATAATCGTCATACACACACAAAACAAAGAAATAAACTTTGATTCTGTTGTTAGGAGGAAATCGAGTATGCAAAATAGAATGTAAATAAACTAAGGCAAACCAGATTCCGTCCCTTTGCAAATAATTACAAGACCTCCTCCTGATGTAGCAGTGGGAAGTCAGGATCGATCCACGAGGAAGCGTGTCAGCGGATCCTAGGCAGCGAAGTAATTTCACAGTCAGAAGTCGACAACAGGGTCCTCGATCTCGACTAGGGTAGTCGACAGAAGATCGGACAGTCGAACACAACGTAGCAGCAAGCACAGGGTGTGGTCGATATCGACAAGGCCCTACTCGATATCGAGTAGCCTTCATCTGGGTCGAGTGGGTCTGATCGAGTTCCTGCACACAGTAAGCTACGGCGACTCTGGGTCGAAGATCAGTAGTCGAGATCGACCAGGGCTTGGTCGAGATCGACGAGCGCAGAAAGTAAAAACAAAACAAAAGAAAGTAAAAACAATTGCTTTGGGATTTCGAACTAAACTGTATGTAAAAGGGCTTCCAAGATTGGGGTTTGCAACAACGATAACCAAGCAGGCATAAGGCAGAGATAAACAGATAATCATGTAAATCGCATCAAGGACAAGCTTTCGCCTTTTCCAACAATTAGACACCTCTTTCAAGAAACCCTAATTGTCTCTACTGATTTTATGTTTACAATCCAAGTGGTTAACATGGATCTCCATTAGGTGGGCAATAAACACATAAACAAGTAGGAGATGCTCAAAACATGATAAAAGTTAGATCTTTACCTCAATTATGCATGGCTATCGTCGGGCTCGCCCCAACCCTAGAAGTGGGTGGACTACTCGCGCCTCATCGCAATTGCAGACATTGATTGAAAAGAAATAACTTGCATAAATATAAACCAAAGTTTACAACCGCTTGAAGCCAACTCCGCTCTCGCTTCACAACTCCAATCGGCCGCTCACTCTCTCTTTCTCTCTCTACTACTACTTCTCCTCCTGAAAATTGAATGAATAAAACTGAGCCCCTAGGGCTTTATTTATAGTGATCAAACCTCGCTAATCAAGGAAATAATCATCTATCTATATCTACTTAAAGTTTAAAGATAAATAAATTGCATAAGGAAATAAATCTTTAAAGAGAAAGATAAATCTAAACTAGGTAACTCTTCATGTGTTGATAGATTTCCTTCCATGGATAGACCTTGATCAAATTTGGATAGATCTCGGCCATTCTCGAATTTCTTTGTGCCCAAGGATTCCAAGTCTACTCGGACTGCTCAAGTCGACTCGTCTGCGGAAAATGGGCTACTCGATATCGACAAAGGCTAGTCGATATCGACTAGGACTCATCGACGACTGGACTTCTCGGGTGGCTCTGCTCGACGTGGCTCGGACATGGGTTCCTGGCGCTCATCGACCTCGAGTATTCCTAGTCGATCTCGAGTAGACTGGTTTTGCCGACTAGGTTTCCTCGGCGGCTCTACTCGACAGGCATGGATCTGGGCTCTGGCTCGTCGATCTCGACTAACCCTAGTCGACATCGAGTAGAGGTGTGGACTCCTGGTCGAGCAGCTTCTCCTCGGCATGGACTCGGACTGGCACTGGGTGGCTCGTCGATCTCGACTAGGGCTTTGTCGAGATCGAGTGGGATTGTGCTCGGCGTCTTCGTCCTCGGCTTTCTCGATCAGCTCTTCTCCTCGTCGACTCCGGGTGTGGCACTAGGCTTCGTCGATCTCGACCAGGTCTTGTCGAGATCGAGTTGGGTTCCGGAGCTTGGTTGGTCTGGCTCTCGACGTTGCTCCTGGTCGACAAGGCTGTGCTCGGACATACTCGTCGAGATCGAGTAAGGGCTACTCGAGATCGAGTAGCTTGGGTTCTTAGCTCGATTCGACCGGTTCCGCTGCTGCTTTGACCTTGGACTTCTGTAGTGGATTTTCGAGCTTTTCTGACCTTCCTTAGAATTGCTGTGAAACGCCTCGAATTTTGCGATTTAAACAGAAACTGGTGTAGATTCCATAATTTGATAAATAAACATAAATTACACAGATTCTGTATTATCTTAACCCAAATGAATGCAATATATGCAGAAATCAATATAAACTTAAATGTAAAACATGGCAAATTAGGCTCACAACAAACACCCCATACTTAAGCTTGCTTGTCCTCAAGCAATACTTTTATTTGTCATTCAGGGAAGAATTCAAACTCTCAACATCTTAGATTCATTCTCATATGTCCCTTCAATCAATTACCATCCTCGAAAAGGTACTTATGTCACAGATCCATGCATGTGCAAATATATAAAAACAACATCTACTCACAAAGGAGGGTTATGTAAAAACATTTATGTGACAAAGCAACAATAATCAAGAGGACTTTAATTTAAGCTCAAATAAGGAGTAGAATTGGTAAAAGGCTAAAGGTGGGCAATTTTTGGCAATGTGGTGCTAATGATCCGGGGAAATGGAGTATTTCCAAACTGAATTTCCACATTCCTTCTCCATAAGATTCATCACCTTTCATAATGCTTTTATTCATAATAATGCTTTTACCTCTCTGACCTCAGCACTGCCTTCTCGCGAGTCGCAAACATGGGTGTCATGAATGGCCCCGGATACTTAGTGCGTCGGACTCCTCACCTGGTGTCCCATCTCGCCGAACTATTATCTCAGCGAGCAGGGTTGATCTTTGATCGGATTTTCTTTCACTCATTAAATTTTCCATATATTTCAAACAATTTCCTTCCAAACTCCAATAATGATAATAATCACAACACAAACACCATATAACATTTCCATAATGTAACATCATTCTCAACATAATCCCCGGATAAGGTAAAGAATGGAAATATTTAGATCATGTGGAGCAATAATTGAAATAAGGCATATTATGGCTTTTTTGTGATGCATAAGCATAGGTAAGGTTAGGATATAAACAATGAGCATTATATGGAAATATAAAGTCCTCCATCATCTTATCATGCAACACGTCAAAAGCAACTTCAAATTTTACCTCCTTTCATGGTTTTCAATAAAATATGCACTTCATTGTTACTTCCCTTTACTAGGCAATTTCATGCTATATCTCTAATGAATCCAATTTTGCATCGTCGAGTTCAATATAAGCTTCCATGACATTTATCAAAAATTTCAATGGGGGTCATTTTTCTCAGATTTTGGAAAACGTGCATATATAAGCACATAAATCAATAATGCATGGGTCATTTTTCTCAGATTTTGGAAAACATGCATATATAAGCACATAAATCAATAATGCATTCCAAAATAGCCATGTAGCGATTCTAAGAAATAATGCACAAATAATGTCAAATAAGTCAAATATGCATAAAGTAAGCCCTTCCCCCACCCCATACTTGAATATTACAGTGTCCCCACTGTATAAAATAAAATAAAAAACAAGAGTAAAGGAAGGAACTCACAGGACAATGCATTGAGGAGAACAAAACTTCGGCGCCAATTTGTTGTAGGGAGGAAATCGAGTATGAAATATAACAAAATAAATCAAACCAGACTCTGCCCACGCAATTAATTACAAGACCTCCTCCTGATGTAGCAGCGGGAAGTCAGGATCGATCCACGAGGAAGCGTGTCAGCGGATCCTAGGCAGCGGTAAAGTCTCACGAACAGAAGTCGACAACAGGGTCCTCGATCTCGACTAGGGTAGTCGACAGAAGATCGGACAGTCGAACAACGCGCAGCAGCAACACAGGGGCTCGTCGATATCGACAAGGCCTACTCGATATCGAGTAGAGTCTTGGTCGACTTCGCTTCGTCTCGTCGAGTACCTGCACAGGAGAAGCTACAGCGACTGGGTCGAGGATCAGTTTACTCGAGATCGACTAGTGCTATTCGATATCGAGTAGAAAGACAGAAAATAGAACGAATGAAAATAAAGAACAAATGCTTTTGGGATTTTCGAAATAAACTGTATGTAAAAGGACTTCCAAGATTGGGGTTTGCAACAACGATAACCAAGCATGCATAAGGCAGAGATAAACAGATAATCATGTGAATTGCATCAAAGGACAAGCTTTCGCCTTTTCCAACAATTAGACAACTCTTTCAAGAAACCCTAATTGTCTCTACTAATTTTATGTTTATAATCCAAGTGGTTAACATGGATATTCATTAGATGGGCAATAAACACATAAACAAGTAGGAAAATGCTCAAAATATGATAAAAGTCTGATTTTTACCTCAATTATGCATGGCTGTCGTCGGGCTCGCCCCAACCCTAGAAGTGGGTTGACTACTCGCGCTTCATCGCAAACTCAGACATCATTGATTGAAAGAAAACAACTTGCATTAAACTAAATTCAAAGACTTTACAATCCCGGCGATCCAACTCTCGTTGAACGCCAAAACCCTAAAACCTTTGAACTCCTAAATCTCGACTTGGAACTACTTGTCTCTGACTGAAATTGAATGAATGAAAAACCAGTCCCTAGGGCTTTATTTATAGGCTTCTAATCCTCGCTATTCAAGGATAGAATCATCTATCTCTATATCTAAAGGCTTAAAAGATAAATAAAAGCAATAAAGGAATTAAATCTAAAAGGGAAAAGATAAATCTAAACTAGGTAAGTCTTCTTCATGTTGATAGATCTCCCTTCCATGGATAGATGATGATAGATCTCGGCCCACTCGACATCCTTCGTGCCCAAGGAATCCCAGCTCTACTCGGACTGCTCAAACCGAGTAACGCGGCTCGACATGTCTACTCGATATCAACCATGGCTACTCGATATCGAGTACCAGGGTTCGTCGACTTGGTCTGGCTGGGTGACTCTGCTCGACAAGGCTCGGACATGGCTCAGAGGTCTGGTCGATATCGACCACGGCTACTCTGTATCGAGTAGAGGTGGTCTGCGTCTTCGTCCTCGGCTTCTCGGCTTGGCACAGCTCGTCGACTCCGGACATGGCTCCGAAGTGTGGTCGATCTCGACTAGATGGTACTCGAGATCGAGTAAGGTTCCGGAGTCGGGTTGTCTCTGACTCAGTGTCCTCGATCAGCTCTTCTCGACCAGGTGTGCTCGACCAGCTCTCGTCGAGATCGAGTAGATGCTAGTCGATCTCGAGTAGAGTTCTCTCGGCTTTCTGCTCTGTTCTTGAAACGCACTTTCCCGAGTCCTCGTTCATCGGATTGACGCATATGACCATGCGTTGGAAAGCTCTTTCCGAGGGCTACAACTCTTATGAAGACATCAAAGCTTGATTCAGAATGATGGATGTCGAAATATGGTCTTTTCTCCAGCTGCATCATTCTTAGCTTCTCCATGAGTTTCCTTTAAGCTCCAAAGTGCGTCCGATTTTTGCGAAATTAAACAGAAACTAGTGTAGACTCCATAATTTGGCAAATAAGCATAAACTACATAGATTCTGTACTATTCTAACCCAAATGCATGAAATGCATACAGAAATCGATGTGAAAGTCAATATAAAACATGGCATAAAACATGGACATCAAATCACCCCATACTTAGACTTGCTTGTCCTCAAGCAATAACCAAACAATAACCAAGACCTACAACACATCCTTCAAGTCTTCGCCTTTGTCAAAAGCAACATCTTTAAATAGTAGCAATGTAAGACAAGCGAATTTAACGTCATCACACATATATGAGCGATCCATAGGCATAGGCAGTATAAATCCAACCTCACAGGAATAATGTGTTTACACTCAACTCTCAAATGTGTTTAGGCTATGAAGATCAACTCTCAACTCAATTCCATACACAATCTCATAAACATTGAAATTTAAGAATGAATCCACTTCGCAACCAATTATGAAAATGCAACAAGAATTATCAGGAGGACTTCGCTCAATAGAAGTCTTCAAAGAAGATTCCATTCGGCGGGGTTGTAATGGGGCTTGGTAAGAAATAATAAGGTATGGAATTATTTGGCCATGTGGTGCTAAATAAAATTCGGGAATCAAGACTCCTAAATCTTCCAACACAACCAAACTTCCCAATCATATGCATCAACCAAACTCTCCAATTTGTCTCAATGGAGTATGTAACCTTTCAAACTTTCTAAATCTCTCCAAAATATGTATCTTGCAAAATAATGAAAGAAATAAGGTAAATTTGGCTCATGCACTTTATTTACTAACATATGTACTTTTTTCTCTTTCTTTTTTCGGATTTTTTTTTTTGAACGAAAATATAAAATAATACTAGAAGTGCATTTATAATGTGAGCCAAAAATCCTTTTACATAATATGCCTAGCAAGATAAAAATGTACAACCAACCCATATCTCAATAATTTCCATGATCCTCCTTGAAATGCAACATAAGCTCATTCTTTCCACAAATCATCATTCCAACCAACTCTAAGTCTTAATTCCCAAATGGGGGTCAGGCTCAATTTGGCTAAGGATAATTTTGTGGAGTTTACAATAAAAGTCTCAGGCTAATGTTCTGGCTTCAAGCAGGGATAATGTAGGGTAGGTAAAGAGAGGATAAAATTGGCTTAAAAGGTGCCTCCATCACTTAATTCCCATCAACATAAACATATAAATGCATTGGTTTTGAATAACTATCACAACATTTAGAGATGCATAGGAAGAGTAAATACACTCAAGAAAGCATAGGGATTTTTAATGTTCTCCCTATAAGGCCAAAATTCTCACTAGGACAAGTTTTGTTGGATTTTTACCTTTAGCTTAGGATCATATGTGCTCAATTTCATCACAAGTTCACAATCCACATAAAAACCATTTTGAGGACTTAGGCTAAACCTTCCAAACACGCCATAGGGTTTATATGATCAAGTCAGTCATTATTTATCATCATAGGACATCTAAGTTAGGGTATAAAACTAAAACAATGCAAAAATTTAAACATGCATTTTTTTTCATTTTTTGACATTTTCTATATATTTTTTTTTATTTTTATCTTTTTCTTATGCAAAAATCAAGACTAAATTATGACAAAAGATTTAAAAAAACATAAAATTTAAACATGAATGCATAACATAAAAAATTTAAAATTTCACCATGTAAAACCAAAAGGCAAGACTAACACATATGATAATGATAATGAGCCCTTCCCCCACCCCATACTTAAAATTTACAGTGTCCCCACTGTATAAAATCAAATAAAAACAAGAGTAAAGGAAGGAACTCACAGGATAACACATCGAGGAAGGCAGATCAGTGTATGTCGAGTAGACAAGCTTGTCGATCTCGAGTACATCCTACTCGATCTCGAGTAGGCTTTCAGCATCTGGTGGAATCTGAAGTCGAGGAGCGTCTGGGCTTGTCGATGTCGAGGACGTCTACTCGACATCGAGTAACTTCTGGGCTTCTCCTCCTCGTCGTAGTCGACTTGGCCTTCGTCGATTCAGACTGGTTTTCAGGGACTTCCTATTCCACTTCTCGCGATTCTTTATATGCTTGCCGACCTAAAAGTGTTAGATTGCACAAGAAACAAGACTATCCACATGAACTATTCTAAAAGACATAAAACCAAAAACAAAAATAAAACCAAAAACTAAAAAGTTCAAAAATCCCAAAAATTCATAAAGTTTATATACATGCTCTAGATTTTAGAGTCGCTAGGCCGACTTCTCCGTTTGCGCTCAAGGACCATTATTGTGGGGCCTGCTCATGCTTGGCCCTTCTCCTGGATCATCTAGATCCTTATGGTAGTATGCAAGCTCAGCTGATAGGTGGTTGCTTGCATCATCTCTCTTCTCTTTCCTTCTCTTCCTTCCAGCCCTTAGCTTTCGCATATTTTCTTGCCACTGGGTCTTACCTCCCCTTAATTTATTGAAAAATTTCTTTATGGACTGAGGGGGAGTAGAATTCATACCTAAACTTACCTTTTCGGACCCAAAACAGGAAACTTTGGGCTTGGGGCTAGTCGAGATCGAGTACAGCTGGTCGACCTCGAGTACAGGGACCCCATACTTAGGCTCTTGGAAAGTCTCTGGCTCAGTAGTGGTGGTCGACATCGACAAGGGTTTGTCGAGATCGAGTAGAGGCTTTGTCGAGATCGAGTTGACTTTGTCGATCTCGAGTACAGTGTTGGCACCCTCCTCCGCTGTTTGCTTGGTCCCGTGGTTGCTGATGCTTTTCACCTCCAGCCATGAAATTTCCTCTTTTACAGGGCCAAAAGAGAAATCCAAAACCTCATCGCCTATGGTGAAGGTGAGCGATCTATTCTTGACACTTATTTTGGCATCTGCAGTAGCTAAGAATGGTCTACCAAGAATAATAGGGCTAGTAGGATCTTCAGCACAGTCAATGATAAGGAAATCTGCTGGGACAAAGAATTTACCAACCTGGACAGGGACGTTCTCAACTATACCTGTAGGGATGACCACTGTATTGTTTGCCATGTATAGTTTGGCATCCACAGGTTCTATGCATCCTATTTTTACCTTCCGCCAGATTGATAGAGGCATGATGCTCACACTTGCTCCTAAATCGCATAGAGAATCATATTTATATTGTCCAAAACCCACAGTAACAGAAAACTTACCAGGGTCAGGTCTCTTTTCAGGGAAGTGGGGTACTTTGTATTCGCCTGCGATCTCAGAGATAGATCGCTTTTTGCTCAGGATTTCCTTTAGAAATTTGACATATCCAGGCATCTCTTGCAGGGCTTCTGTAAAAGAAATAGAAACATTCAGTTCTTGCAGCATATTAACAAACCTGGTAAACCTACCTGCCGTGGGATCTTTCTGAGCTTTTGAAGGGAAAGGCAGGGGCTTTTTCTGTTTTGGAGCCAGATCAGCTGTCGAAGGTGTTGCAGAGTCGTCGACGTCAGTCAGGTGTTGCTCCTCGATCTCGACCAAGGGCTTGTCGACTTCGACTTGAGGCTTGTCGATCTCGACTTGGGTTGTCGACCTCGAGTTGCTAGGCTTCGCAGTGGAATCCGAGCTCAGCTTCTGGTCTGTGTCGAGTAGGGTCTTGTCGAGATCGAGTACGGGCTCCTCGAGGTCGAGTTGGGTCTGCTCTGCATCGAGTTGCTGCTCTGCTTTGCTTTGTTGTTTCCCGACCTCTGGCTCGTGTAACTGATGCCCACTCCTGAGTTTGATAGCTGCGACGTGTCCGGTCTTCCCTTTAGGATTTGGCTCTGGTTGCCCAGGGAGTTGTCCGGATGGTCGTGGGACTTGTGCAGCGATTTGACCCATCTGTGTCTCGATTCCTCTTTTCCAGATGTCCAGCTCTCCAAATTTTGTGTTGAAGTTCTGGAGCTGATTGTTGATGGTGTTTGTAGCCTGCAGGTTCTGTGCATGATTCCGACGCATCTCCTCAAGGATCAGCTGGAGATCATCCTTTTTTTGATCCCTTTCTGGATGTCCTGGGGCTCTGTAGGGTGGGGGATTCCTAGGAGGACCTTGGTTCCACTGAGGTTGGTAGAACCTTTGATCTCCCATGTAGCAATTTGGACCCCCAGCGTAGGCTGCTTCCTCATGTGTCTCTGCCATTCTGACTTGCTTAGTGTGTGGGCACTCAGTAGTGGTGTGCCTCTGTGATCCGCATTCGATGCAAGGCTGGTTGACAGATAGATATTTGACTTGCTTGAGGAGCTTGTGATTCTGGTCCCTGTAGAACTGCTCCCTGACATCTGGGTCGATCTCTTTTGCTGGCTCATAGAGTGGCATAGATGGTGCTGGTCTGGCATAGGCGTTCTCATCATAGTTTGTAGAGGTCCCATACTTGTTGTCATATGCCGTGAGCTTGTCTAGCACACCCCATGCGTCAATTGGTGGCATCGTCAGGTACTCATATCGAGTGTACTGATTGATCCTGTCCTTAGTGATTTGGTCAAGAGAGTTGAAGAAGATCTCCTGAATGACGTAGGGTGGCTGTCCATGAGTAGGGCAAGATCGCAGTAGTTCCTTGTACCTTTCCCATGCCTTTGTTAGCGGCTCTCCAGGCTTTTGTTTGAAAGCTGTGATCTTTTGGCGGAGGAATGCTGTCTTGGCAGGAGGGAAGAATTTGTTGAGAAACTCTTGCTCTACTTGTGCCCATGTTGTAAGGGATCTTGGTTTCAGTCCCTCTAGCCACTTCAGTGCAGGTCCAGCGAGCGACCAGCGGAAAGCTTTCATCTTGACATATTCCAGAGTTGTACCTTCAGCAAGAGTACGGCACATGTCATGAAAATTAGTAATATGTTCAAGAGGACACTCATTAAATCTTCCATGAAAAGCATTGTTTTTAAGTTCTATAAGAAACTGAGTGCGAATTTCAAAAGAGTTTTCAGGGATTAGAATCGCCGATTCAGGCACGACGAGAGTTGGATGCATATAATCCTCTGTTGTAGTTGGATATTGGGCAAGCTCATTTGCCCGCTGCCTCGCACGTTCAGCTTCTTGTTCCCTCCCTGCTCTCTCAGTGGCGAGAGCAGCATCTCTGGCGGCTAGATCCCTCGTGAGCCTCTCGATCTGCTGTTCCTATGTCTCTGCAGCTGCCATGGCTCTTTGTAGCTTAGATCTGATGTGTAGAAGGCGCTCTGGTTCGTCTAAGCCGTCAAACTCAGGTGGTTGACCTGAAAGGCGCATACACCTGTAAAGTAACTCAAAGAAAAAAGTGAGATTTAACTACCTAAGGCGTGAATGATAGCTTTCCCGGCAACGGCGCCAATTTGTTGTAGGGAGGAATCGAGTATGAAATATAACAAAATAAATCAAGCCAGACTCTGCCCACGCAAATAATTACAAGACCTCCTCCTGATGTAGCAGCGGGAAGTCAGGATCGATCCACGAGGAAGCGTGTCAGCGGATCCTAGGCAGCGGTGAAGTCTCATGAACAGAAGTCGACAACAGGGTCCTCGATCTCGACTAGGGTAGTCGACAGAAGATCGGACAGTCGAACAACGCGCAGCAGCAACACAAGGGCTCGTCGATATCGACAAGGCCTACTCGATATCGAGTAGAGTCTTGGTCGACTTCGCTTCATCTCGTCGAGTACCTGCACAGGAGAAGCTACAGCGACTGGGTCGAGGATCAGTTTACTCGAGATCGACTAGTGCTATTCGATATCGAGTAGAAAGACAGAAAATAGAACGAATGAAAATAAAGAACAAATGCTTTTGGGATTTTCGAAATAAACTGTATGTAAAAGGACTTCCAAGATTGGGGTTTGCAACAACGATAACCAAGCATGCATAAGGCAGAGATAAACAGATAATCATGTGAATTGCATCAAAGGACAAGCTTTCGCCTTTTCCAACAATTAGACAACTCTTTCAAGAAACCCTAATTGTCTCTACTAATTTTATGTTTATAATCCAAGTGGTTAACATGGATATTCATTAGATGGGCAATAAACAAATAAACAAGTAGGAAAATGCTCAAAATATGATAAAAGTCTGATTTTTACCTCAATTATGCATGGCTATCGTCGGGCTCGCCCCAACCCTAGAAGTGGGTTGACTACTCGCGCTTCATCGCAAACTCAGACATCATTGATTGAAAGAAAACAACTTGCATTAAACTAAATTCAAAGACTTTACAATCCCGGCGATCCAACTCTCGTTGAACGCCAAAACCCTAAAACCTTTGAACTCCTAAATCTCGACTTGGAACTACTTGTCTCTGACTGAAATTGAATGAATGAAAAACCAGTCCCTAGGGCTTTATTTATAGGCTTCTAATCCTCGCTATTCAAGGATAGAATCATCTATCTCTATATCTAAAGGCTTAAAAGATAAATAAAAGCAATAAAGGAATTAAATCTAAAAGGGAAAAGATAAATCTAAACTAGGTAAGTCTTCTTCATGTTGATAGATCTCCCTTCCATGGATAGATGATGATAGATCTCGGCCCACTCGACATCCTTCGTGCCCAAGGAATCCCAGCTCTACTCGGACTGCTCAAACCGAGTAACGCGGCTCGACATGTCTACTCGATATCAACCATGGCTACTCGATATCGAGTACCAGGGTTCGTCGACTTGGTCTGGCTGGGTGACTCTGCTCGACAAGGCTCGGACATGGCTCAGAGGTCTGGTCGATATCGACCACGGCTACTCTGTATCGAGTAGAGGTGGTCTGCGTCTTCGTCCTCGGCTTCTCGGCTTGGCACAGCTCGTCGACTCCGGACATGGCTCCGAAGTGTGGTCGATCTCGACTAGATGGTACTCGAGATCGAGTAAGGTTCCGGAGTCGGGTTGTCTCTGACTCAGTGTCCTCGATCAGCTCTTCTCGACCAGGTGTGCTCGACCAGCTCTCGTCGAGATCGAGTAGATGCTAGTCGATCTCGAGTAGAGTTCTCTCGGCTTTCTGCTCTGTTCTTGAAACGCACTTTCCCGAGTCCTCGTTCGTCGGATTGACGCATATGACCATGCGTTGGAAAGCTCTTTCCGAGGGCTACAACTCTTATGAAGACATCAAAGCTTGATTCAGAATGATGGATGTCGAAATATGGTCTTTTCTCCAGCTGCATCATTCTTAGCTTCTCCATGAGTTTCCTTTAAGCTCCAAAGTGCGTCCGATTTCTGCGAAATTAAACAGAAACTAGTGTAGACTCCATAATTTGGCAAATAAGCATAAACTACATAGATTCTGTACTATTCTAACCCAAATGCATGAAATGCATACAGAAATCGATGTGAAAGTCAATATAAAACATGGCATAAAACATGGACATCAGATTCCCCGGCAACGGCGCCAATTTGATAGACGGTTTTTAGTCGCCTAAACCGTATCAAAATAAATCCGAACCTACCTAACTAATGTAGTGTGGTAAGCACGAGTCGATCCCACAAAGAATTAAGTATTCCTAAGTAATGTATATTTACCAATTAGTAGAAAAGAGGGGTTTTGGTGATTGAAGATGAGAAAAGAAACTATAAACAAGTTAATAGAGATAATGATAACTCCCTCCCTTGATGGAAAATGGAATAAATGTTTCAAGGGCTTTGACAGGATGTTTGTGTCAAAAGCCTTGACGCATTAACAGTTGATGAAATACAAAACCTATATTATTTGTCCGAATATTATTTTATATTATTATATACTTCCTTTATATTATATATATATATGTGTTGAACTAACCTTTTCAGGAAGTATAGTTGAGATTATATCCTTCCTTATACATATTGAGGAGATCAGTTCAAAATAGATCATGGCGTTCGAAGTGTCCATATATAGAAGATCCAAGATCAAAACCTGATTCAAAGGAGCCGTTGGAGATCTGGTGTTGAAGATCCTCACGCTCCATGCTCTCATATAAAGGAAAGGAAGGAGAAGACAGACACAAGAGGTGCTACACACGAGTTTCATTCATTCAAGCAATTCTGTCTTCCAAAGTGTCTCTCTGCTAAGCGCTCAAGAGTTTGTTGTTTATTTCAAAGCCTTTGAGAGTCACTGTGAGCTTATAGGATATATTCATTTCAAGTGTTACTCGAGAGTTTATAACTCGGGAAGTTGCACTAGGCTATTGATTTGCGAGAGTTAGAGGATTGTACTAGATAGCTGAGAGAGGTGGGGCTCTTCTAGATTGGTCTAGGACTCCAAGGGAACGTGAGTTGACTAGATTGCAATTGTATAGGAGAGAGGCTTCTCGGTGAGCTATTAGGATCCTAAGCTAAGCAATCAATAAAGCCTTTGAATCCTAGGGTTGTGGAAGAACCCTAGGCGGGGACGTAGGCCAAGTTGTGCTGAACCTCGTAAACAATTACTCGTGTCCTTTACTTATTGCTTTACCTTATTTCCGCACTTGGTTCGAATTGTTTAACTTTGTGATTCAGGTTTATCTCAAAGGTTTTGGTACAAGCTCCAAAAGTCTTGAGACTTTCTGCGAAAAACGGGCATACTCTATTCAACCCCCCTTCTAGAGTATTTCTTATTACATTGTTTTTACATTTTCGAACCTTCAGATAACAATTGAGAAAATAGTTCCATCTACAAATATCCACTTTAGTTTGGTTGATTGATCATCGATTCTTCTTCAAGTTCTCTTTTCATCCTATTATTGTTCCTGTCCTGATCTTGTGTAAATTACTAGTCCTACGAGTTCTAGTAACCCTTACTAATTAGATAACCCTAACACGGTCAAGATTTAACCTAATAGTAGCATTAAGATTAAGGATTAACCAGGATACATGCAACACCAAGCTACGAGTCAGCATTTAACATATAATTGATTCTCTACACACCAATTTAGTCCTACGAGTCCTAAAAAGGCATGATTGCTACTATGGATTAAGGTTCGCTACGAGGAATCTACAAAATCCTAGCAATAATCTCAACTAGTTGTACGGACTAGAAGAAATCAACAATATTCGCAAAAGAATCAATACGAATCAATAGGAATAGAACAAGAATAGAAATCTCACAACTTTATCAAACCAAAGCTTCAATCCATAGACAAAACGAAAGAGTTTAGCACTCCATGGCCATGGAGGCTCTCCTCTAGGGTTCTCTCAATTGATAATCTCCAACTGCATAAACTAATGAATTAGATCCCTCAAATAAAACCCTAAAACTTCCTTAAAAGGCCTCAAAAGAGTCGGCCAAATAATAATTCTCAAAACTAATTAAAGAGATAAAAAGTCCTTTAACAGATTCGGCGTTTCTGCATAGGCCGCGGGGCAGCCAACCCAGGCCGCGGGGCGGCCAGGCGATTGCGAAATCCTTCGTCAGAGCTTCGGGCCGCGGGGCGGCTTTTACTGTTCACAGAAACTTTTCCTCTTCGAATTTGGTCTCGATGTCAACACAAAAGTTGTAGATCTCGGAAAGAGCTTTCCAACGCATGGTCATAATAGTCAATCGGACAACCGAGGCCTCCAGAAACTGCGAAACAAGTTCAGCATGTCTGGCGACAACTTCTGCTTACTTGTTCTTCAGTTAGGCTCTCTAACTTCGATTCCGCTCCCGGGCTCTTCACTTTTCCTCCTCCTCTTCACTCTTCCTTTATCCATGAGCTTCCTCATTCCTCTTCGGATCCACATATACTTGAAATAATGCATAAAAGCGTGTAGATTCCGACTCTACCAACAAAACAAGTATAAATGCAATTCTAGCCTAAACCATGCATTATATACATCTAAATCATGATAAATGCATCCTAATATGCCTACCTAAATGCATGCTATCATGTATCTTCTTACAAAATGTGGAAGGAAAAGTTGCTCCTTCCTCTCTTCTGGCCACTTCCATCCTACTAGAGGAGTTGGATTGCGAAGAGGTATTCATGGCATTGTTGTCCCAATGTCGTTTACTGTCACCTATATTCCCACAATTCAACTTGCGGTCATCCTGTTGGTTGTCGATCAGCTTAGTTAGGGACTGGGTTGTACATTGCATGGGCTTGATCTTGTGGATGATACTTATGATAGGGATCAAAATTCGGAGGAATCATGTTCGCGGTTTGCCCATAGAAAGGGTATTATGGGTAGGCGTTTGCGAAATACTGATAAGGGGGAACCCCTTCCCAAGTTTCATATTGTTTGGGTGGAGGAATATGTGCAGCATTCCAGAATGGGTGTGAAGGAATATCCTCACCTTGGTGGGGGAAAGTCTCTTCCCTAGGAGGGTTATTAAGATTTAGGTCATCGTTTCATCCTTCGTCGTGATGTTGATTCCCAAACTCTTCTCCAAACAGGGTGAAATTCATGTTTCTGTAATGCGGAAATTATATGAATCAAAAAGTACGTTTTATAGAGAAAGACATGCAATTCTTAAAAAAAGGAAAAATTTAATCGCGATATAAGCATAAAGTTCGTACTTCTACGAGGAACGTCTCGTCGCGAAAGGTTCCCACAAACGGCGCAAGTGAAGTGTTCCTGGAAAATCACCCTTTCTAATTACCTCATGATGACAACACATATCTTATATTTACATGTAATGCGGGGAATATTTGTTTATGCTTAATCTTGGCTTGAATTTAATCAACGGGTCAGATATGCTTCGCGACGAAGATGCTCATGATCTTACAATACTGTTCAATCATCGTCTTTGAGATAACTTGAGAGTGATGGTGTTATTCTAAAAGTGTTCTTTTCCGATTAAGGGAATCAAGAACTCGACTCCGAGGGTTTTAGTTTAGGGAGAAATTGCAGAGCTCTTATTATGCTTCTCGAAATCGGATTTTCTTTTTGTGGGTAAAAAAGGTGAGTACTTATAGGGCTGCTAAGCTGGCAGGGTGGCGACCTTGTGGTCGGTGAATGATATGTGTAATCCATGCCCTCATGCTAGAGAGATTTGTATTTCATGAGGGACTTCCAGCGTGGTGCTACCTTACGAGCGAGTTGCTTGTTTTTGTCGTTTTAAAAGTGACGTGGAGTTACAGCAGTGAGTGTTATATAGTTGATAGAATTTGGTTTTTATGAGTAAGATAACAACATCTGTTGATCGCGATGTTTCTTGTACATGGAAAATGGATATTTAACAAATCGTAATATTAATAAATGGACTTCTTAGGGCACTTTGCGATCTATCATGATCGCGGTCCCTCATCTAAGTGACTTGCTTTCATGTTTTGTGTTGGGTGACCTATTTGTGACGTTTTATCTATTCATTCTAATAGGGCTATTTTCTAGGGCACCATCAGGAACGACAAGAAGAGGCGTGGCCGTGAAGGGAGTTGTGCCCGAAGCTTCACCTATCAACGCTTAACTTCATAGATAATGATTAGAAAGACAACACGTTACTAAAAAAAAAAACAAATACAACACGAATAACAACATTTTGTAACAATCGACTAAGCTCTAATTAGTTCATCTTCAGAATGATTTGAATCTTTAACTTGTTGAATGCAAAGTTCCGGACCTCCATATTTGCTTCTCTCACAAGTATCCCTGGATGTTGAGCTACATCAATGTGGTCATGTATATTTTGATCGGGGAAGAACGACCACATATGTTGAAGGAGAAGGTCCCCAATCCTCTAGTAATATGCTCCAGGTATGCCAGGACGAAAATGGGTGCAGTACGTGCACGCAAACTAGATGGACGCGGAAATGTCAGTGTCATTGAGACACTCGACTCGAAACAACGTGCAAGGATCAATGCCATTGTATTCTGGATGGCGACAAGCACAGTCGGACTCCTCCTGGGGTGTTGGGTACCGAACCCATTTGATTACAAAATCAATATAGGGGGTTGATCCGCGATGTTCAGTTGTAATCGACTCCAAGGAAGGAAAGGAAATGTGGAATTGTTGTGTTGCAATTTCAAATGCGGCCTTAGATGACCTTTTTTTTTTATAGGGGTTGCTGAACTTACTGAACTTACAACGTCGACTTAGACATTTTACGACAACGTTTACTTGGATGTTGTAATTTTGGATTAGTCTACAACGTCCAAATTGACGTTGGAACAACATTGGATCCAACGTTGCAACATTCAGTTCAACGTTTTAATACAATTTCTCATTAGACATTGTACTTCTTTAGCCAAGCTCGTTCGAATCCATTGGCATTGATCGATCTTTAGCCAAGCCCGTTCGAACCCATTGGCATAAAAACCCAAGGCTATTTTATAGGGCACCGTCAGGAACGACAAGAAGAGGCGTGGCCATGAAGGGAGTTGTGCCCGAAGCTTCACCTATCAACGCTTAACTTCATAGATAATGATTAGAAAAGACAACACGTTACTAAAACAAATAAAGACAACACGAATAACAACATTTTGTAACAATCGACTAAGCTCTAATTAGTTCATCTTCAGAATGATTTGAATCTTTAACTCGTTGAATGCAAAGTTCCGGACCTCCATATTTGCTTCCCTCACAAGTATCCCTGGATGTTGAGCTACATCAATGTGGTCATGTATGTTTTAATCGGGGAAGAACGACCGCATACGTTGATGGAGAAGGTCCCCAATCCTCTAGTAATATATGCTCCAGGTATGCCGGGACGAAAATGGGTGCAGTACGTGCATTCGAACTAGATGGACGCGGAAATGTGAGTGTCATTGAGACACTCGACTCGAAACAACGTGCAAGGATCAATGCCATTGTATTCTGGATGGCGACAAGCATAGTCGGACTCCTCCATGGGGTGTTGGGTACCGAACCCATTTGATTACAAAATCCGAATTTTTTCCCCAAGGGAAAATGAAAACTCTAGTAACAACGTCGAATTTGACGTTTTAAAATTTTTAATTAGACGTTGTTACAAAGTCGGATCTGACGTTAAGTTGCGGTGTATATAGGGAACACGTTACAAGTAACAAGTAGGGCCGATTTAGGATCCACCTACACCTACTGCGCCCTTTAATCTCCGATATACATCCGTTTTCCTTGGAAGGATATGATTTTTGTATAAAGCTCAACACTCAAATGAAATTAACCGCTAGAAATGAGTCATAGCTATATATAATAAAAACAGTTTTAATTAATGACATGTTTAAAGTAACCAAATAAAGAATTAACCGTAACGTACGTAATTAGCCTTAGAGAGTTAGAGTTAGAGTTAAGAGTCGAAGGGATCTGTTATCGATCATCATCCGTCATCCGATCCATTGTTGTGCTCCCTCCCACTCTACGAAACAAATTTAGAAGCTCCTGCTTTTACTCCAACCCACTTCCCTTCCCGTGACGACTTCTCAACCACTGCGTCGACGTCTACATTCCTTTTTTAACCTACACTTCAATTCCATCTCTCCATCTTCTCCAAATCCAAAACTTACTTGTAACCAATTAAGTCCACGGTGATGCTAACGATCAGAATCGTCATGGCGCCCCTCAAGTGGGCGTTCGTCGTTGCTCTTCTCCTCTTTTCGACCGGGTTCGGATTTGCATCCTTGTCTCAAACAGTTCCATCACACCCAATATCTGGTACCATCTTCTTTATTTCAAATCAAAATATCGATCCCCAACATTCTTAATTCTTTTTTTTTTTATAAGCCCTACATTCTTAATTCTGAAATATTGTTCATTGTGATTTTTTTTTTTTTAATTATCTTAAATGACATCTCTACGAGTAATAAAGCTCAGTGTACGTACAACTTGATTCACTAGTTGTTTTATATATACAACTTTTTAAATGGGGCTTATTCAGATATACACACATTGATTTAACTCAACCGAATTGAATTGAGGGGAATTGAAAAATCACCATAGTCAAATAAAATTTATTTCATATTATATATGATGACCTCTTCAACTGTATATGCCTTTTTTTTATATATAAAAAAAAAAAAACTCTTACGGAGTATATGTTTTGAATTTCAAATTCAATTATCTCGTAGGCACGTTACGTAGAGCTGGCAAGTCAGTCGTTCGGGTCGGGTTCGGGTCAGGCTTGCTCGGGTCGGGACAATTCGGGTAAATTTTATGGTCGGGTATTGGTCGGGTCGGGTTCGGGTCGGGTTCGGTCATAATGAATTTTAGATTGGTCGGGTTTCGGGTTAAGTCGAGTCATGCCCATTCGGGTTCGGGTCAAAGCGGGTCGGTCTCGTTCGGGTTTCGGGTCAAGAGGCGGGTCGGTCTCATTTGAGTTTCGAATCAAAGTGGGTATAGCGGTATAGTTTGTTTGAGTTTTCGGTCGAATCATATTCGACCCGTTTGAAATTTGGATAATTAGGTTGATTTTGACTCGGTTGAATACTTAAATATGTAATTTACTTAAAACAAATGATTTTAACTCGGTTGAATACCTAAATATGTAATTTAATTAAAATAAATGATTTTGACTCGGTTGAATACTTGAATATGTAATTTAATTAAAATAAATGATTTTGACTCGGTTGAATACTTGAATATGTAATTTTGACTCGATTGAATACACTCATTGTTATTGACTCATCGGTTGTCGACCGATTTTCAAAAAAGTCATAATAGGAAATTCGTTATTCGGCAAAACATCGTCCTTTTTTAAACATTTAAACCAATTGATCGGTGCTATAATTAAATCAAATTAATTGTACATTTAGGTTTTAACCTTATTTTATTTAGCAAGTTGCAAATGGACTTATTTGTGTTTTGACTATATCATTGGCCCATATCATTTTCAATGCCCATTTGATTTTTAGCTTTTGGCCCATTAGTTTTATATGTTAAAGTATAATCATAAACCTGTGTTAAAATCAAAAAAAAAAAAAAAATTTAACATTCAAGTATTAAAATGTTGATGTTAAATAATCATTTCAATTCGGGTCGGGTTGAGTGTCGGGTCGGGTTCAGAGTCGGGTCGGGTTCGGTCTCGGGTTCGGGTTCGGGTTATGAATGCCTTCGGATTTTCGGGTTCGTGTGAGTCGGATCGGGTCAGATTTTGTCAGCTCTAGACTTACGCATTAAAAGAATTCTGATTAACACTTGTGCTTATGCACTGTGCGTGTAAATAAAATAAAATAAAACTGATGTGTATAAATTGCACGGCAAAATATCCTCTCTTTTATATCATGATAAATGTGTTGTCTAATTCAATCCGTTGTATACTTGTGTGGAAGTTACTGCTGAGATTAATCAACCTCGCACTAGCAGTTTATGCATCGTTTTGGTAGCTTCCAAGAAACTAAGAATTTGCTTCCCAACTTCTTATTTTGATTTGCCTTTGAGGGTTGCCTTATGCAGATGTTGATTCCAAGGGAGATGATCAGTTGATGTGGCGACTATACGATACGGATGAAAGGTACGTACGGTAATTAATGTCTGTGGCATTGATTTAAATTGGCCTTAATTTTCTGAAATGAAGAATCAGTTTGAATTGACAGTTGGTTTCCTTGGATTGGGTAGAGTACTGTTTGCAGCACCGGAATCTAGTTTGGAAGAAGAGAAATGGAGTATGGTGAAGAAGCAAGGGAATCAGTTCATAGTGAACAACCATCCTTTCTACTTCACCGGATTCAACACTTACTGGCTGATGGTCTTTGCGGCTGATGATTCCACTAGAGGTAAGGTCACTCAGGTGTTCCAGGAGGCTTCATCTGTTGGCCTAACAGTCTGTCGAACATGGGCTTTCAACGATGCCCAGTGGCGCGCTCTTCAGAAGTCTCCATCTGTTTACGATGAACAAGTCTTCAAGGTCTTCCATCATTTCTTTTTACTCCATCCATCGATCTATATATCTCCAGTATATAACTAATTCGAGAAACTTCATTATAACATCCGATCCAGGCGCTAGATTTCGTAATAACTGAAGCAAGAAAGTATAACATAAGGCTCATCTTATCGCTGGTTAATAACTGGGATGCCTATGGTGGCAAACCTCAGTATGCTAAATGGGGCAAGGACGCTGGCCTTAATTTGACATCCGACGATGATTTTTTCTCTCATCCTGTTCTCAAATCCTATTACAAGAATCATATCAAGGCAAGCACGTTACATATATGTCGTTTTTACCTTTCATGATCGATTATCTATCGCTAGTTGTACGTTGACAAACTCTATTGCACTATATATATATATATGGCGGTGTAGAATGTGTTGAACAGAGTTAATACCTTCACAAATGTGACCTATAAGGATGATCCCACGATTTTCGGTTGGGAGCTGATGAACGAGCCACGCTGCCCAACTGATCCATCTGGGGACACACTACAGGTTTGCTCACTCGCTACATACATACATATATATAACGTGTTAATTAACACTAGCTAAAACGTGTGCGTACGTTTTAGGATTGGATTCAAGAAATGGCAGCGTATGTGAAAAGCCTAGATGCGAACCACCTGCTTGAAATCGGGTTAGAAGGATTCTATGGTGAATCGACTGCTGAGAGAGCTTCGTCATCTAACCCAAACTCTTACGCGACTCAAGTTGGAACCGACTTCATCAGAAACCATCAAGCTCTAGGAGTGGATTTTGCTTCTGTTCACATCTATGCAGATTCTTGGTATAACTAATGACACAAATTAATTGAGCAGTTAAATTAATCGAGCAACTAATTCAAATTAATGTTGGTTGGTTGACGTGCGTTGAAGGATTTCAACGACAGTATCGGATGCACATCTGCAGTTCTACAAGGCGTGGATGAAAGCCCACATAGACGATGCAGAAAAGTACTTGGGGATGCCGGTAGTGTTTGGTGAGTTTGGGATATCGACGAAAGACCAAGGGTTCAACTCATCATTCAGAGATAACATCTACAGCACGGTATATAACACGGTGATGGAGTCTGCAATCCGAGGAGGCAGCGCTGGAGGGAGTCTAATGTGGCAGTTGTTTCCGGAAGGCACTGATTACATGGATGATGGATATGCTCTTGTACTTTCAAAGTCGCAATCCACCTCCAATATTGTCTCTCTCCACTCCACAAAGCTTAACCTCGTTAACTCAAAGTGTGGCTGGCGCTGCCATTGGAATTGCAAGAAGCATGCCATCAAGCAGCTGTAAGATAAAGTATGAATTTTAAGTATTCAAGTTTGTGTATCTAAGATATAAGATATCCCTATCTACTACCCTACAAAAAGACGGATTATATGCATTTTCATTCATTTACAAAAATATAAACTTGTTAAGAACATGTATATGCTATTTTGTAAAACAAACCTCTCCTAGCCCGTTTGTAAAAGTTTTTCCCTTTTTTTTTTTTTTTTTTTTTTTTGCAAAACTACCCCTCATAATCGCAAAAGTGTTCCAATTGAGGAATAGGAAATAATCAGTAGTTGTCAGTTAGAGGCAATTATTAGTTACCCGTCTAATCCAGTTGAAAAAAAGGGATTTAAAAGGGTTGTTGGAAAAAAAGAAGGAAAAGAACCCCGGAATGACCGCTCTTTATTTACCAATTCAAGGAAAAAAAAGAAGGAAATGGACAGTCAAAGAGAAAAGGAACGAGAATAGAGAAAGCAAGCATGGCAGGTAAGGCGCTGTCATATGCATAGATATCAGAAAGGGGAGGGGCGGGGACAGAATGGAGGACTCTCTTTGAGAGCGGTCATGTACATCACCAGAGATAGGAGAAGAGGGATGAGAATTTAGAGAAACAAGACAAGTTTGCCCCTCTTGAGTTGAAGGGTTTACAGTTTCTAACCATTCCGGAATGGCTCACCGGAAAGGACTTGTGGATAATAGTCACAGGTCCCCGGTTCGAACCCCGGAATGACCGCTCTTTATTTACCAATTCAAGGGTTTACAGTTTCTTGCTCTGATGTCATGTCAACCTTGTTGCTCCCAAGGCATTATCATAAACGTTGGTCGAGGGGGCCTGATAGACGAGTAGGAAATGGTGAGGTTTCTGGTGGAAGGCAAGCTTCGCAGGGCAGGGTTTGGTGTGTTTGAGAATGAAACTTGTGTTCCAAATGAGCTGTTCAGGTTGGACAATGTCGGCCCATCAAACTATTCTAACTCCGGAGTCCTTCACAGCTGCACAAGATATGGTAATCAGCAACCGGGAGGCTTTCGTTTTGAAGGAACCCTTGATGTCATTTGAATGACATGTTTGGAAGCACCCTCATTGTTTTCACCTTCCTAGTAAAGAAAAAGTTCTGGCATCTCCTGATCTATGTTACCAAGTACTTTTCCTGATTATACAGCCTAGATCAATGAATTATATTAAAGCTTATAGATTTTTCCTTCTTGAAATGCATACAAAGTTCAATAACTTTTTGAGCACGTTACACTGTCTCAATTATGATACCAGTTTTACAAAGAAATCATTCTTTGTAAAACAGAATAGATGCTCCATTAGGATGGAAGAAAACATTCTCTTGCACAAAACAAATTTCAAACTGTTCCAAGGAATCCAATCGGCTCGTCACACAGGCCAAATAGTTTTACAAAGAAACTGTCGTACAAAGAGCAAATGACCCAATCTGATCCAACCAACCCGACTTACGGGTATAGTTGTACAAATCACATGCAGCAAAGCCAAAAATGTCAGAGAAACAAGAGCAGCATTTTCATATAGCAAGGTTCAAAAGGACACTTTCATAAAGAAAGGGAAGAAAAACCAGAAATCAGCTGCAGAAAGAAAGAAAGAAAGAAGTCATACTATGACATTGCTAAGTCACTCTGAAAAGAAGAACTCATCTCAACCAAAACACATTCCCTAAAATATGGGCATCCCTAGAGGCGGTGCACACGAGCGTAGAACAAGCAGACAGCAAATAGACAAGAAGATATCCCCAGGAACCTTCCACCTTTGACATACATCCGAATCCAATCCTCAAATAACTGCAACACTTGTCCCAGAACTCTGGCACCATGACTATCTGCAGCTAATCTAGAGGATAGCAACATCCAAGTAATCTCCAATCTGAAAGAGAAAGTTCATCATGGAAAAGAAATATGATGCAGGGGGCAAAGTTGTTACATGCCAAAAATTTAAATTACCTGAAAGCCTAGGTCTTCCAGTGCCTTGTTATCATCTAATCGTCTTCCATTACCAAATGAAAAGGTCTGTCCTACCTAAAATCACATAACATTAATGGAAGACTGAGTCTTGCGTGGATCACAAACATCAGGAAGGTCAATATCATTCACCATTAAGTGAAGTTCATTTACGAATGTAATGTGAGACTTACAGGATATAGAAGAGATGCCTAGTCTAGTCACAATAAATATGATCCTATTAAAAATAAAAGTAACTAATACTCCTAGCTGAAACAGATTATCAAACTGCACAAGCAGAAAATATACACCTTTATAATAGGAAATCTTTCAATTTGGTTATTGAAAAGCTAAAGTAAGGTATTTATGTGCTCTTACCTAAGCTTTGGATTTGGAAATTTGATCAAAAGATGCCTAATGCTATATTAGCAAAGATTCCAACAAAATTCTACGAAACAACACGTCTTGAAAGATGCAGTGCCAGCCAGCCCCAAAACAACTAGTCAATGTTTACCCATACATCTCTCAAGTCTTAACATCCAAGACACTTAACTTCTGTGCTTAAAACTCACTACCACATTGCATTGGTCAGTAAGAGTCAGCTGTTACTATTATGGCCACTGCTCATTTAAATAACATCATACAGAAGAGCTTGAGAAAAGATTATGTACCTCTCTTACAACAAAACGACCATGTTTATCAGGATATACAAAGGCAAATGACAATTTTGCATCTCGTCTCCTTGCAGCTGGAGAAACCTCCTTTACCTGAAGGAAGTAATTTTAATAATAATGATCATCATACCTTTCTCAGAAAACACCTTAGTTCAATTGCAAATATAATAGCAGGTCACATACGAGATCCGCTAACTCACGGAGAGTAGCATCCTTCCAAGTGTAAATCTGGACTTCATCCTTTGGTTCCTTGCCTCTTACAGAAAATTCCTCTTTGTCATGGTGACCTCCAACCTGTGCAAACAATAAAGTTCACTAATACAGCCATTGCAGCAGACTCATGGAAAGAAGAATAAAAAAAGGGGTATAGAGGCAAGGAAGAACAACAATGTTCTTAGAGATGATTGTGTTTGCGTAATGCGTACCTTAGTGAAAACTCGAAGCAACAAGGGGCATGTCTGCATTTAAAAAAGAAGCAAGAAAAGATCAAATCTGCTATGATGATAGGTAGGAATGGATAATAAACTGAAGAAAGCTAGGAATTGGAAGTAAGGAGCAAATCTGAAGACAGGGTTGTTAAATATATATATATATACCTTCTCTTATTTTGACATACGAGAAATCAACATAAGTGAACAAAGCAAATTTGATGGTTTAAATCAGTGTATTTAATTACAATGAAGAAGAAACAAATGTATACAACTTTACAATCAAGTAACACCTACACAAAAATAATTAGGATTAGGGTCACATTAATCACATTCATAAGGACATACTAGTGGCATCATCATCAAAACCATTTCATCTCTACTCCTCCCGATAATAAAAGCACATATAATAAGAGAATTAAACACTACAGTTAGTGAATACATCAAGGAACTATACGGAACGTGTTTTAAATTGCGGAGGAAATGAGAAACCTCTTCAAAGACTTTGCATAGTCATCTTCAACTCTGAACCAACATCACAGGGAATCAGGGATAACTTCATCAGACAGACAAAGGACAAAACAAAAGTCAAGCAAATTCATGACATGTAACTTAATCATCTCCACCAGAGTTTACAATCAGAATTCATTTTATCCTAGTAAAAAAATTTGCTGCTTCTTGAGATTCAAAGCATGTATTAAATGACAAATGGAATCTTCAATAACTGCAACGCGGCAAGAAATGGCATGCCACAGAAATGAAATCCGCTTCTCAAATCTCACCTTTGATATCAACAGCTACATTTTTAGGGCTCCAAAATGACCAAAGTATAGAATACTAAGAAAGGGAACAAATTCCAATTGACTATTCGATCGAAGAAGAAGCGGCCACAATTGCTCAAAAATTAAGATCCATATACCATAAAGAATAAGGTGAAACATCAAAATAAGAACCGGCAACTGCCAAATAGGGTATCTAATGAGAGGAAGAAAGAAACAAAAGAGAGACCTTTTCTCGATCGACAGGCTCGGACCTGGAGCGAAGGGGCATGGGCGGAACCCTAGACGGCGGTGGGTGTTGAGGAGGAGCGCGGCCACCGTAGGATCTCGGCGGAGGGAGATCGGGTGGGCCACCGGGCTTCTCGTCCTTCTCCCTGCTTCTCTTCTTCTCCATTGAGGGATGTGAGCTCTCGAGTCGAGGGTTTTAGGCTTTCAAATAATCAAAATACTCACCCAAAAAGCCTCGACTGTGAAGTTTGCGAATTGGGTTGGTTGAGGACGAAGATTGAAAAGGTGCACGAATCCAACGGCCTGGATTGGTTACACGTGTCCAATATTATGTTCGCACAAGATTAACATCTTTCCCAGGCTGCGAGTAGTTGCTGCCTGCCGTGGGTGTGGGGTATGGTGCATCCGACGTAGAGCTGTCAAAACACAACCCGACCTGATTGACCCGTCTCGAACGCCCGGTAATTTTCTAACCCGAATCCGGAAATTTTTTCAGATCCGAATCTGAACCCGAAAACACGACAATTTTCTGGGTAATCTGGATTTTGACCCGATTGATCCGTTAATTTTGATCCGATTTTACTCGATTGACTCGGTTAATTTATAATTATATCTGATTAAATTTTTTATGGAGATTCCAATTTATTACATTTTATAATTACAATCACTTAATCAACTTTTATATTTATATATAATTACATTTTATTAAAAATGAAGAGAAATAATAAAAATCAAATATTGTAGATCAGATATAGTGTATAATTACAAGCACTATAACATATGAACAACGCCTTTAATTTTAGAATTTTACAATTATCGCAAAATTATCAAATCGTGATTTTTTTTTAATTTAAAAAAGAAAAAATTGACAAACCCGAAACCCGGTCAAACCCAGGTTTGAGTCAACCCGAATATACCCGGAACCCGTTTTACCCGGGGATCGTTTTACCCGGGACCCGAAGTGACCCGAACCTGACCCAATTGACCCGTTTGACAGGTCTAATCCAATGCATCATCCGACTCAACTAAACTCGTAAGAGCCCCAGTCGAGGTGGCCCAGTGGTAAGGAGCAAGGGGAGGGGTGAGGAGGTCCTGGGTTCGATCCATGCCTCCGCCTCTTTCCTGTTGAAAAATTCAAAGTTTACCTTGCTACCTACCAGTGGGTCGAGCCGGTCGGCGCAAGCCGGTTTACTTGGTACGTGGATCTTGCCGGTTGGGTCACGTACTCGGGGTTTACCGTCAAAGGTGGGTTCCTCGTCATCAAAAAAAAAAAAAAAAAACTAAACACGTAAGAGTATGTCCACCATATGCTCTGTTTTCGAGAAAATGAGACTTTTGGAGAATATTGGGTTTGTATTTGACCCAACAGTCTCCCCAATCCAATCTCCAAAATAGAGATCAGCCGAGCAAATACAAGTGTTTGCCCCATATCTGTAGCAACGCTAAAATTGTTTGGATGACACTTTTTTCCTCATTTTCTCACGTTCTTGAGAGAAAAACTGCAATTGAAGGAAGCTATTCAACCATTTCTCTGCATAGAACGAAGAAGGTATAGGTGTGAGTTCTTCTTCAACTTTTGCAAGGCTCTCTTTGGTACTGCATCTTATTTGGGTTACTCTTACCTCAATCTTTACACTCAAAGTGTTCGATTTGGGTACTGCATCTGATTTGCAAGGCTCTCTTTGTTACTGCATTTGATTTGAGTTACTTTTGCAAGGAAGCTATTCAACCATTTCATGATTTAAGATGATTTTTTAGGATGCACTCAAATTTCTGATTATTTGCTGAAGTATTGTAGTGTTAGACCAAGTTAGTACACTTGAAGCTTAAATCTTGATTTACCAAATGTTCTCTACACAAGTGATCACGTGAAGGTTGGAAGAGTTGGAAGAGTTTTGGGCAAGGAGAATTGGAAGAGTTTCGGGCAAGGAGACTAGAAAGTGATCACGTGAAGGCTGAACAATTGAAGTTGCTGATTGAGATCGAGGAAAAGCATGTTGCTCTAAGAGAAAAGAAAATTGAACAATAAGTTGACCTAAAAGAAAAGGAAACTGAACAGCAAGCTCTAAGTGAGGAGACTAAAATAATGACTATGGATACTAGTCTGCTCACACCTCTTCAAGCAAAATATATCCTCAGCCGACAAAGAGAAATTTTGGCAAAAGGAGCCTGCATCCAAAATGGAAGTCAACACTCTTTTATGTAATTACACCTACCTTCCTTTTATGGTTTTTCATTTGGATAGATGTTATGGTTTCGACATTAGGTACACGTTATGTTGTTTTTACACTTGAACTTCTTTTATGGTTTCTTTATTTCCTCTTTGTTATTGTCATTGCACTTGACTCTATCTTTGGATTCGTGTCATGGTTTGTAAATTGATCCAGTTTATTTTTTAAGAGCAATTGTTATTTGTCACAAACACATCTTTGGCCCTTTGTTTTTATTGCTAACTGATGCTCAATCACTGATTTCGTTTGGTTTGTCTTACTCGAAGAGCTGAGCTGATTGTCATTTTCAGGAGTTTTGATCACGGGCTGAGCTGAATGCAAATCTTAAAAATTGGATTTCCATTCAGTTTGTATGACAATAAAGGTGCAGGAGGAAGGCTATGTCTAATATTCTAAAAACATACAGTAATGAAAAAGAGCTGCTGCAAAGTGATGATAATGAGCTGTTGCAGAGATCCAAGCAAAGATGACAGGAGGAAGGCTATGTCTAATGTTCTAAAAACATACAGTAATGACATCAAAGATCCAACTCGATGATCGATTGAGATGTATATCTTTGATATAAGAAACAACATAATACTATTGGTTGATATAAGAAATAAACAGACTAATTGGCTCCATGTTTTTTCCACAAGTGCTTGATAAGATCTTCTTCGAGCTGAGTATGCATTTGCCGATCTCTAACTCGATGACCGATTGAGATGTATATCTTTGATATTTGCTTAGTTGTGCGCTTGATTAAATTTATAGATCTATAGTGCCTTTTGGTGTTTCTTCTTGCCAAAATCCCAAGATTGCTTCATTTACTATCACATCTTGTCTCATGATTTGTTTCAACCGTATAGTTGCCTTCAGAACTTATTGGTTTCTATTGTTGAGTACATATTAGCTGAATTTTAATTAGATTCACTCAAGTGCAAGTGTTGTGAATAATGTTCTTTATTTGAAGATGCTTGATAAGTGTGACAATTGAAGGCAAATAAAAATCATGACAAAGTGTGTGAGAGGATTGGACCAGGCAAAAATTATGCAACTGAAAATAAAAATGAATTGCTATTTGGTTCTTATCTTCATGATAACATGGTCAATCTTTTCAATATTCTAACAAAGATTTTAATGAGTCAGCAACCTGCAGTTGAGATTCAGGATGAATGAATAGTTAAAATGGGAAAAGGTAATGAAAGCTATATTTCTCTTTTGAAACGGATTTTCAGTGGCATTGCATTGCTAAGCAGTAGCACTGATGGGAAACTTAGCCTTTGTGTGATGGTGGGTGCTACTTTTCCCAAATGCTACAAAGGTTTCTTTGTCCGTATAGCTTCAAAGGTTCTATTGAGTTCAGATTTAAATCTGATTGCCAAAGGATAGTCCAAACACAATCTGATTTATTTAATTTGAACACGATCGAACCTTTGAAGGCTACCCTTTGAAATAAATATCGTCAAATGGTAGTCCAAACACAATCTGATTGCGAAAGGATTCACCTTTTATCAAAGCAGAATAATGAAAGCAAAAGTAAAGAAACTTGATTCAGACAATATGGATAAATAGTCCTACCAGCAATTATCCACTTTATTTGGTTAAGTTGATCATTGTAACTTCCTCTCATCCTTTTAGGCTTCCTATGAATGTCCATGTCCCGACCTAATATAGTTTCTAGTTCAACCAGTCCTAGAGACCCTTATCTCATGAGTAGTTCCTAAAGAAGGATTTAACCCAATCGATAGCCTTAAGTTCAGAGATTAACCATAGTATTTGCAGTCCTTAAGGAGGGATTTAACAACACATCCAACTTCCTACCCATCCAATTAGTTCAACCAGCCCTAAAGAGATAAGTTTGCCACTTGGGTTAAGGTTCGCAACCAGGAATCTACAAAACCTATCAATTGAATCGATTCTAACAAGTTGGCCATACAAGATAGAACAAAACAATCAAACATTAAGCGCAAGGAAGTCAAAACATTCAATACAGGAATTAAGGAACGAGATTTAGAAACTCAAAGCTCAATCCAAATAACGCTTCAAATTGTAGATAGAACAAAGTGAGTTTAGTTGCTCATGACGAACATTGCTCTCTCTCTCTCTCTCTAATTGTCTGTAAAATGGTGAATAGAATAATAGATAATGGAATTAGGGTTAAACCTACGTCTTAAAACTCAAAGTCGGCAAAACTTAATAAAAACTAGGTCTAGAATAGAATAAAGCGACGCATCTCGCTAACGAACAATGCAACGGCCACGGCACAGATGTCGCGGATGCTGCCTGTGTGGATCTCTTCTTCTGCTGGCTAGGATGATGCGACAGCCGCAGAAAGGGTGCAGTGGCCACTACCTATTGATGTCGCGACTTCTCCTGTTGTCCGCTGCATATTTATTCAACCTCACATCTTCTCTTCAATCTTCAATCTTTAGCTTTGTATTTCAACTCCATGCTCATTGCATCCCCTTGTAATGTTTGAATCATCAACTCTGCAAAATAGACCATAAATTCGCACAAAATCCGAAATCTTCCAAAATAATCATAGAATGCAATTTAACTCCAAAACATGCACTAAATGCAACCTAACTAACCTAAAAATGCCTATAATGTCTATCTAAGATATGCATTATTAAATTCACCCACAGTTAAGCCTTTTCTTGTCCTCAAGCAATGATAAAATAAACATGAATCAATTCACCCCACAAGAAATCCCTTCATATCTCAATCCCATCAAAAAGCAACATCATAACATATGCAAACATAAACCAAGCAAACAAACATCCTAGCATGTATTTAAGTGATCAAAGCCTAGAAGTAGAAACCATCCAACCTCACCAGTAATATGTGTTTCACTCATACTGTTTAGGTTTTAAAGTTCAACTCTCAACTCAATCCAAAATGCACTAAGCTTATAGACATTAACAACAATATTACCACATATCCACCGAAATGCAATCACTTGCGGAAAAACAATAAAACAATAAGTGACTTGGCTCTAGCAATTCTTTTTTTTTTCTTTTTTTTTTCCTTTTTCATTTCTTTTTTCTTTTCTTTCTTTCTTTATTTCTTTCGGCTTTGGTATCTTCCTGACGCGTGTCGCAAATATGGGTGTCATGAATGACCTCGGTCTATCAACACCTCAACTTACTTGAACAAAGTCCACTTTGACATCTTTTGACATGAGACACAAATATGGATGGCATGAATGGCCCCAGCAGCCCAGCTAGTCAATGGTCAAGCTTCCTTCAATAGTGGTTAGTTTTGGCACCGTTTGACGCGAATCATACACATGGGAAGTGTTCTAAAAATTGCGCCTAGCCACCGTCTAGGCGGCGCCTGGGCACTAGGCGGGAGATCTAGGAATTTTTAAGCCTAGGCGGGTCTCTAGGCGGAAATCCACCTACACACCACCTATGCACCGCCTAGTCCCGCCTAGTCTCGCCTAGGAACCGCTTAGGCCCGTCTAGTCAGGTAATTATTTAGTTTTAGCATCTAGGAAGGGATTAGTTGACTTATGGTTTTTTTTGTTCCCTAAGTCTGGATGTATTTGTTTTTAAGTCAAACTTATGATTTTGAATTTTAGAAGGTTTAGAGTCGCTAGTTGGATGCATACTTGAGCATTTATTTACATTAGTGATAGTTAAGCATCACAACTTTGGGTTTATAAGCGATCTTATGGATTACTATTACATTATATGAACTATTGACATGTGTTATTCATTAAAATATAAGAAAATAGTCAAGTTTGTTCTAAGTCCGCCTAACCGCCTAGGCGCTAGTCTGCCACCTACCTCCTAGTGCCTTTTTTAACATTGCCCATGGGTGTCATGCGTAGATCCGGTTACTAAGCATCGCAACCATTGCCACTTTATTTCACTCTTAAATAGACAACTATAGCAAAATATTCAACTTAAAAGCATAAACCCTGCAAGCAACAAACATGTGAGTCGGTCTTGACAATAGATAATGAAGTCAATATCAAGAGGTAGAAACACAAGGAGAGTAAATCACATATATAAGCAAAAGGAATTATGAATGATTCCAATAAGGCTAAAACATTCTCACAGGGGTCATGTTTTGTAGGGTTTCAGTCATACTCAGGCTTAATCATACATGCTCAGTTATATTTGCCAGTTCATGTTTCACATAAAAATTTAAGTAGGATAGATAGGGCTAATTCATCCAGAATTCCATGGGGTTTATATGATTATACTGAGAATGAATTAGAGGACAAACCAAGCTTGATGGGTATTTGAATAATACATATGTATGCAATGCATGATATTTTTGGATTTTTTTTTTATCTTTTTCATTTTTTCAATACATAAGTAGAAAGAAACTTTAAATATGAAATACATGCAGGAAATTCAAACATGATCTAACTGAATGCACTATATACACTAAATTCCCTTCCCCTACACTTAAACCTTTCAATTCATTGTTATCAATGAAACATCAAAGACAACAAAATTAATTCAAATCAACACGAGGTGAGGGAAAAGGAGAACTAACCACTCACTGATGTGGAGGCTAGTAGGGCGGATGTTGTGGCCACCCCATGTTGTTGTAGTAATCATGATGCCTCCTCATCTCCTCCAACGTAGAGGCCATCTCGCGCATATTGTGACCCATGTCACTGAGCTCGAACTGTAAAGAATCCTGGCACACAGATAAGTGTTGCATCTGTGTAAACATGCTATCCCACCGGGAAGACTCATCATATGAAGAACTAGGCCCAGTAGAAGAGCCTGCAATAAACTGGGTACCCCCACTCTGGTAGTCAGGCATAGGCTGATGAGTGGGGTGAGCTTGCTCAACTGGTGTAACCTCCTGCTCATCATAATCATCAACTTGATCATCATCGCTAGTATCATCATCATCAGAGGCATCTTTCTCATGGCCTTCTATTTAGAAGGCAGCAACCGTGGGACCGTAAGGAAGATCCCTAGGTAATCTCAATCGGTGGACCCCCTTGAGGTCCAACCTTCCAAGTCTAGCCTGCATCTATCAAACCCTCCAACATATACACTCTCCTCAATTGCTCCTCTGTATAGGAGAACCCTCCATACATACAATCTTCACTCAGTGATGGATCAATAAAGCGATGGCCGATGAGAGTGACCATGCCTCCTAACCCAAATCTGTCCGGCTGCTTCACTACAACTCGCTTGCATCCCTCCAGAAACAGGCCCACCCAATCAGGAATGACTGCGGACCCAGGAGAAAAACATTAGAGCCAAGACAAATCAGCAGCTGCCACCTTGTTCATTTCGCCCTGCCCAATGAAAGACATAGCCAAGACCTTGTGAATCAGGCGCAGACACGGATGGACAAACTTATAGTTATGGTCACCTTTATGTCCATAAAACGTCTCCCCTGTCGCAGCATACCAGAAATCATGGGTCAACTGATCATCCCCCTACTCAGCCCAATCCTCAGTGGGCTCCTCCGTACGTAATACCAAACAATGTGAGGGAGTACTCATGATCAAGCAAGTGAAATGTAATAAACTCATCGTCAAACACAGTCAGATTCGACATAAACTCAATCACCGGCTCAGGATATATAGGGACGCTCAAATTAATAAAGTTCCCTAAGCCCCCATGTGTCAAAATATGCTGGGTACACTCAAACATCCCCAAAGTATGCAACATCCCAACAATCAAGAATTTCGTTTGCACGAACTTCTTTTTCGTAAATCCTTCCCAAACTGCCTTCTGATTCCTAGACAAATTTCTCAACTAGCGGACCATCCTCAATCAAATATCAATTAGCAGAATCAATCACTCAACAGAATCACCACAACACACCAATATCAAAGTGACCACACTACAACCAAACACCAAAACTGTAACGGCCCGGGATTATGATTCCCGAGTTACGTTTCGAGGGATAAAACCCCTCGTTAGGATCTTGTGCTCTGAGTACAGATTGAAGGTTTGAAACCAAAGGGTTGTAGTTTAAAGCGGGATATCGCACCAAAATCCAAAAGGTCCGTTGGAGACCCCGGGGTAAACCCATGTACCTGTCCTAAGTCTACAATGCGGAAAACCATTTATCATGCAAAGGACGTAAGTTCTGAAAACGATACAATGGGCGCCACGGCAGAGCCGAGTCAAAACAAAGTATAAGTAGGGAGAAATCCCAAAAGTATAAATTTGGTGAAGTCAGGGTTCAACACTCACTCTCCGCCATATGAATGGACCCCGTCATAACAGCATGAAATCAAGCAGTGAAACGGGTACATGAAACTATACCACAAAGTCAGGCCAAGAGTCCGCCTGCGAGTCCTCTGACTGCGCTGAGGACATATAATACGCCTATACCTATAATAAAAGATGCCTTCATGCAGTACTGAAATATTTACCACACTATCATGCTTCTAATTCATATATGCAGAATATTAAGTAAGGCCTTAACAAAGAATACCAAGTGGTATATCCCTCTCATAACTTCACCCCCTTCCGATAGGGCGGAGACTGACCAGCTCGTGAATGCATTCCATAATAATCGGGCGACACGCATGACCAACCCGCCCCACAAGAAATATAAAGCCCGCAGGCAGCTTTCGTAATCATGCTCATAATATAAGTAAAGGAAGTTCCATATGACTCGATTGACTCAGGACGGCCCGGTGGGACTGGGTCGTCCTATGACCCTAGCAAAGACTCTAGTTACTTCACAGATAACGACCATTCTGTATTCAAACGCAAATAGAATAAGGATGCTAATTCGTAAGTGCAATTCCTACGCATGATACTACATGACATGCTTTTATGCATATGCAACGCCTACATACTATATGACACATCAGGGAGGAGGTACTGGTTACTGAGTAAGCCCCGGAGGACTTACCTGAATAAGCGCGGAATCCAAACAATGATCAGTAATGACAAGCAATCCAACAGATCAGAGATCACCTAGTAATCCCATAAATAACACAATAAGTCTAAGTCTAATTTATACAAAGCACACAAGTCACATATGAAACATATAAAATACACATATGATAACTCAACCATCTCTTCATTATTAACATTATCATCTCATCTTCAATTCTCATCTTGTCTCATCACATCTCATAAATTAACATCTTTCTCATTTCGATCATAACATCATTCTCATCAGCTCATGACAACCTCCAAACCATACTTAGCCAATTTCACATATTATCGTTTCATACTCACAGTTGGCATACAAATATATATATCATCAACATCATAATATCTAACATTTAATCCCTTATAGTAAATCACCGCAAGTCATGCTATTAGTCACACATATCATATCGTTAGTCAAACGCTCATATTATTATGCTAGTTAGTCATCGAATAAGTCTTATTCCCAAGTTAGTTACAAAACTGTTTCAAATTCGAATTAAACAGTTTAGAATTCCGACCCTTGAAAATACTCGCTAAAATCCTTTTTCAATTTATTATTATAGATATAATATTTTAAAACACCATTTAATAAAACACCCTTAGAGAGTATTTCTAAATCATTTATGAAATAATTCCAACCCATTTGTATTCAATAAAATCAACCCTTTATAAATCTCCCGAAATAATATTTTATCTTTTAAATCCTCAAATAATATTATAATATATTTTAATTGCCGTTAAATAGTTAAATAAATTAACGGATAAACCCGAACCGAACCCATAAACTCCAAACCCGGTTCAATATCAAAACAATTAAATAATCTAATAAAGAAGAGGGACCCACAAGATTTCTTCTTCTTCATTTCAAACGAAGGTTCATGCCACTGTTCATCCGAGGACTCCCGTCGGCGTCGAGCTCCACCTCCCGGCCTCCTTCTCTGATGTTGTTCGACGCCCAGCTCCACCTCGCCTCGGCTTCGGGTCTGTATGGGGCAGGGTTAAAAAAATGATTAAAATGTATAAACAGGTTAAAGTTAAAAATTTGTTTGAAATAAGGTTAAAATTTTGTGTAAAATATAAACTCCGTATAGGATGAAAAATAGCTTATTTGTAAAAAATGGAGTTTATTTGGTTGTTATTAGGGATATACTTGTATTTTTAAATCAAATAAACACCAAATAGAGTGGCTAACTACATAGCTAGGAATACTTATAACTGTAATATTTTGACTCTCCCTATTAATAGAGATCTGTGTAACATCATCCACCAGGATGATCAGGGTGGTGTCTTACTCTTGTAAGTTCGCCCGCCCATTGTTTGCCCACTGTAAAAAAAAATCAAATAAACACCAAAAACAAAAACAAAAAACTATCAAAACAAGTTTTTTTAAACTCCCATTTAAACCAAAATCTATTTAATATCTTCACCCCATACACCTTTTAAATTTTCAAGTGGAGTATATTTTTTAATTTCAACTATTTTTAATAGCCCCATACACATCCTATGTGATTAGGGGCTTATTGCTTCTCGAACCCCATGAAAGAGTTTAGGGAGTTGATAGTAATCGAATCAGGAAGTTATAAAACTCTATGCACAAACAGATACTAAGATAGCCAAGCATAACCAAGAAATTCGATGATCATGAAATTACCAATGTTGCGATTATAAGTGAAACTATATTCTCCTCATATTATTATTTCTTATTTCAATTATTGTTATTACTACTGCTCATTTCTCTTATATTATCGCATTTGTTACGAATTGCTTGCTTACTTACTACGTCTAGCCAAAGTCACACGGGCTCTATGTGAGATTGACATGTACTTGTCGCACGCTAATACTTGTTATTAGTTGAAGGTATAGATAATTATTATTTGGGGTGTTAAGTTAGAACACACGGCATTCTAACGCGCACCAACACCCTTTCCAAATGGGTTATAGAGACACCTACCAAAAAGCCAACTTTGTTACAGAGAAAGATTTAGGGCTTGTTTGGGATGAGTATATAGCTATAGACTATAGGTATAGAAGACACAATATCTATATACCATGTTTGATATATTTATCCAAATTGGTATATGGATATCAATCCTATATCCCCATATATTAATTCTAGGGTATTTTTCATTATTGGATATCTGCAAAAAAATTGGGGCATATAGACAGCTCTTTTGAACGAGCGACTAAACATCGAAGGTACTTCTTCTTCTTCTCCTCCTCCTTCTGCGTCTTCTCTAATCTCCTTATTGCAGCTTTTCCATTGTCGGGTTTTGTCCTCCTCTCAGCCCTTTGCGATCTGATGCTTCTTCCACACATCCGCTTTTCCCCATCACAAACTTCCTCGGTGTTCCTTCCGGGACGCTATTCAGCGCCTCACTCCCTTCTTCCATATGCGTGTCCTATTGCACCACTTCCAGTTTCGGTTGCGTCGCCGACGAAACCACAACCGCCTTACGAGAAAACCTATGGCACAAACAACACATGGCTCAAATGAATTTTAGTTAATTTTTATTACAGTTTTTTTTTTAAATTCTGATATATATACACTCTTTCCCAACCGAAGATACAAGATATAAATATCAATATCATACTCATAGTTTTTAGCCTTATATCTAGAGCTGGCAAGTCGGTCGTTCGGGTCGGGTTTGGGTTAGGCTTGCTCAGGTCGGGTCACTGACGGGTCGGGTCAGTTTGGGTAAAATTTATGGTCGGGTACTAGTCGGGTCGGGTTCGTTCATAATGAATTTTAGATTGGTCGGGTTTCAGGTTAAATCGGGTCATGCCCATTCGGGTTCGGGTCAAAGCGGGTCAAGCTCGTTCGGGTTTCGGGTCAAGAGGCGGGTTGGTCTCATTTGAGTTTCGAATCAAAGTGGGTATAGTTTGTTTGTGTTTTCGGTCGAATCATATTCGACCCGTTTGGATAATTAGGTTGATTTTGACTCGGTTGAATACTTAAATATGTAATATACTTAAAATAAATAATTTTGACTCGGCTGAATACTTGAATATGTAATTTTGACTCGGTTAAATACACTCATTGTCATTGGCTCATCGGTTGTCGACAAATATTCAAAAAAGTCATAATCGGAAATTCGGTATTCTGCAACATCGTCCTTTTTTAAACACTTAAACTAATTGATCGGTGTTATAATTAAATCTAATTAATTGTACATTAGGATTTAATCTTATTTTAACTAGCAAGTTGCAAATGGGCTTATTTGTGGTTCGAATATAACATTAGCCCATTTCATTTTCAATGCCCATTTCATTTTTAGCTTTTTGCCCATTAATTTTTTTTCATTATTATTATTAGTTTTTAACAAATCTAGATATAAATAATTAATTCTATCAAAATATAATAATATAATAAAAATAAAATAACAACTAAAAAATTATTGATTTAGATATAAATAATTCTTTCCACCAAAAAATAATCATGTATCGTAATTCATACAAATTATGGAATATGGATAAATAGAATAACCATAAATATGAAATCTAATAGAATTATTATATCTATATATTCTATATATAACCTTAATTTAGAAGACTTTGCTTACGTGTCAATCTTAGAGGAGTTTTAGGAATATTGACCAATTATTTTTTTTTCCTTCATTTTTTTATTTCTCCTTTTCCCCTTTTTCCATTAATTTTTTTAATCCTCCATTCTCTTTTATTCTTAACATATTTACTAACAATCTATATATCTATATATAACCTTAATTTAGAAGACTTTGGTTACGTGCCAATCTTAGAGGAGTTTTGGAAATATTGACCAATTAATTTTTTTTCCTTCATTTTTTTATTTCTCCTTTTCCCTTTTTTCCATTAATTTTTTTTAATCCTCCATTCTCTTTTATTCTTAACATATTTACTAACAATCTATATATAATCTTAATTTAGAAGACTTTGCTTTCGTGTCAATCTTAGAGGAGTTTTAAGAATATTGACCAATTAATTTTTTTTCCTTCATTTTTTTATTTCTCCTTTTCCCTTTTTTCCATTAATTTTTTTAATCCCCCATTCTCTTTTATTCATAACATATTTACGAACATCTATATCTATATATAACCTAAATTTAGAAGATTTTGCTTACGTGTCAATCTTAGAGGAGTTTTAGAAATATTGACCAATTAATTTTTTTTCCTTCATTTTTTTATTTCTCCTTTTCCCTTTTTTCCATTAATTTTTTTTAATCCTCCATTCTCTTTTATTCTTAACATATTTACTAACATCTATATCTATATATAACCTTAATTTAGAAGACTTTGCTTACGTGTCAATCTTAGAGGAGTTTTAGAAATATTGACCAATTAATTTTTTTTCCTCCATTTTTTTATTTCTCCTTTTCCCTTTTTTCCATTAATTTTTTTTAATCCTCCATTCTCTTTTATTCTTAACATATTTACTAACAATTGGGCGTAATTCAAAACATTGAATTCAATCTAATATAACCATTAGGCTTAACTCATATTTATGTACTAACTATTGACCTTAATTCAAAACATCTATATATATATAACCTTAATTTAGAAGACTTTGCTTACATGTCAATCTTATAGGAGTTTTAGGAATATTGACCAATTAATATTTTTTCCTTTATTTTTTTATTTCGCCTTTTCCCTTTTTTCCATTAATTTTTTTTAATCCTCCATTCTCTTTTATTCTTAACATATTTACTAACAATCTATATATCTATATATAACCTTAATTTAGAAGACTTTGCTTACGTGTCAATCTTAGAGGAGTTTTAGGAATATTGACCAATTAATTTTTTTTCCTTCATTTTTTTATTTCTCCTTTTCCCTTTTTTCCATTAATTTTTTTAATCCTCCATTCTCTTTTATTCTTAACATATTTACTAACAATCTATATATCTATATATAACCTTAATTTAGAAGACTTTGGTTACGTGCCAATCTTAGAGGAGTTTTGGGAATATTGACCAATTAATTTTTTTTCCTTCATTTTTTTATTTCTCCTTTTCCCTTTTTTCCATTAATTTTTTTTAATCCTCCATTCTCTTTTATTCTTAACATATTTACTAACAATCTATATATAACCTTAATTTAGAAGACTTTGCTTTCGTGTCAATCTTAGAGGAGTTTTAAGAATATTGACCAATTAATTTTTTTTCCTTCATTTTTTTATTTCTCCTTTTCCCTTTTTTCCATTAATTTTTTTTAATCCCCCATTCTCTTTTATTCATAACATATTTACTAACATCTATATATAACCTTAATTTAGAAGACTTTGCTTACGTGTCAATCTTAGAGGAGTTTTAGGAATATTGACCAATTAATTTTTTTTCCTTAATTTTTTTTATTTCTCCTTTTCCCATTTTTCCATTAATTTTTTTTAATCCTCCATTCTCTTTTATTCTTAACATATTTACTAACAATCTATATATCTATATATAACCTTAATTAAAAAGACTTTGCTTACGTCCCAATCTTAGAGGAATTTTGGGAATATTGACCAATTCATTTTTTTATTTCTCCTTTTCCCTTTTTTCCATTAATTTTTTTAATCCTCCATTCTCTTTTATTCTTAACATATTTACGAACAATTGGGCTTAATAAAAAACATTGAATTCAATCTAATATAACCATTAGGCTTAACTCACATTTATGTATTAACTATCTAAATATAACCTTAATTTTGAAGACTTTCCTTACGTGTCAATCTTAGAGGAGTTTTAGAAATATTGACCAATTAATTTTTTTTCCTTCATTTTTTTATTTCTCCTTTTCCCTTTTTTCCATTAATTTTTTTTAATCCTCCATTCTCTTTTATTCTTAACATATTTACTAACATCTATATATAACCTTAATTTAGAATACTTTGCTTACGTGTCAATTTTAGAGGAATTTTAGGAATATTGACCAATTAATTTTTTTTCCTCCATTTTTTTATTTCTCCTTTTCCCTTTTTTCCATTAATTTTTTTTAATACTCCATTCTCTTTTATTCTTAACATATTTACTAACAATTGGGCTTAATTCAAAACATTGAATTCAATCTAATATAACCATTAGGCTTAACTCACATTTATGTAGTAACTATTGAGCTTAATTCAAAACATCTATATATTTAACCTTAATTTAGAAGACTTTGCTTACGTGTCAATCTTAGAGGAGTTTTTGGAATATTGACCAATTAATATTTTTTCCTTCATTTTTTTAATTCTCCTTTTCCCTTTTTTCCATTAATTTTTTTAATCCTCCATTCTCTTTTATTCTTAACATATTTACTAACAATCTATATATCTATATATAACCTTAATTTAGAAAACTTTTATTACGTGTCAATCTTAGAGGAGTTTTAGAAATATTGACCAATTAATTTTTTTTCCTTCGTTTTTTTATTTCTCCTTTTCCCTTTTTTCCATTAATTTTTTTAATCCTCCATTCTCTTTTATTCTTAACATATTTGCTAACAATCTATATATCTACACATAACCTTAATTTAGAAGACTTTGGTTACGTGCCAATCTTAGAGGAGTTTTGGGAATATTGACCAATTAATTTTTTTTCCTTCATTTTTTTATTTCTCCTTTTCCCTTTTTTCCATTAATTTTTTTTAATCCTCCATTCTCTTTTATTCTTAACATATTTACTAACAATTGGGCTTAATTAAAAACATTGAATTAAATCTAATATAACCATTAGGCTTAACTCACATTTATGTACTAACTATCTAAATATAACCTTAATTTAGAAGACTTTGCTTACGTGTCAATCTTAGAAGAGTTTTAGGAATATTGACCAATTAATTTTTTTCCTTCATTTTTTTATTTCTCCTTTTCCCTTTTTTCCATTAATTTTTTTTAATCCTCCATTCTCTTTTATTCTTAACATATTTACTAACATCTATATATAACCTTAATTTAGAAGACTTTGGTTACGTGTCAATCTTAGTGGAGTTTTAGAAATATTGACCAATTAATTTTTTTTCCTCCATTTTTTTATTTCTCCTTTTCCCTTTTTTCCATTAATTTTTTTTAATCCTCCATTCTCTTTTATTCTTAACATATTTATTAACAATTGGGCTTAATTCAAAACATTGAATTCAATCTAATATAACCATTAGGCTTAACTCACATTTATGTACTAACTATTGAGCTTAATTCAAAACATCTATATATATATATATATATATATATAACCTTAATTTAGAAGACTTTGCTTACATGTCAATCTTATAGGAGTTTTAGGAATATTGACCAATTAATTTTTTTTCCTTCATTTTTTTATTTCTCCTTTTCCCTTTTTTCCATTAATTTTTTTTAATCCTCCATTCTCTTTTATTCTTAACATATTTACTAACATCTATATATAACCTTAATTTAGAATACTTTGCTTACGTGTCAATTTTAGAGGAATTTTAGGAATATTGACCAATTAATTTTTTTTCCTCCATTTTTTTATTTCTCCTTTTCCCTTTTTTCCATTAATTTTTTTTAATACTCCATTCTCTTTTATTCTTAACATATTTACTAACAATTGGGCTTAATTCAAAACATTGAATTCAATCTAATATAACCATTAGGCTTAACTCACATTTATGTAGTAACTATTGAGCTTAATTCAAAACATCTATATATTTAACCTTAATTTAGAAGACTTTGCTTACGTGTCAATCTTAGAGGAGTTTTTGGAATATTGACCAATTATTATTTTTCCTTTATTTTTTTATTTCTCCTTTTCCCTTTTTTCCATTAATTTTTTTAATCCTCCATTCTCTTTTATTCTTAACATATTTACTAACAATCTATATATCTATATATAACCTTAATTTAGAAAACTTTTATTACGTGTCAATCTTAGAGGGGTTTTAGAAATATTGACCAATTAATTTTTTTTCCTTCGTTTTTTTATTTCTCCTTTTCCCTTTTTTCCATTAATTTTTTTAATCCTCCATTCTCTTTTATTCTTAACATATTTACTAACAATCTATATATCTATACATAACCTTAATTTAGAAGACTTTGGTTACGTGCCAATCTTAGAGGAGTTTTAGGAATATTGACCAATTAATTTTTTTTCCTTCATTTTTTTATTTCTCCTTTTCCCTTTTTTCCATTAATTTTTTTTAATCCTCCATTCTCTTTTATTCTTAACATATTTACTAACAATTGGGCTTAATTAAAAACATTGAATTAAATCTAATATAACCATTAGGCTTAACTCACATTTATGTACTAACTATCTAAATATCTAAATATAACCTTAATTTAGAAGACTTTGCTTACGTGTCAATCTTAGAAGAGTTTTAGGAATATTGACCAATTAATTTTTTTCCTTCATTTTTTTATTTCTCCTTTTCCCTTTTTTCCATTAATTTTTTTTAATCATCCATTCTCTTTTATTCTTAACATATTTACTAACATCTATATATAACCTTAATTTAGAAGACTTTGGTTACGTGTCAATCTTAGTGGAGTTTTAGAAATATTGACCAATTAATTTTTTTTCCTCCATTTTTTTATTTCTCCTTTTCCCTTTTTTCCATTAATTTTTTTTAATCCTCCATTCTCTTTTATTCTTAACATATTTACTAACAATTGGACTTAATTCAAAACATTGAATTCAATCTAATATAACCATTAGGCTTAACTCACATTTATGTACTAACTATTGAGCTTAATTAAAAACATCTATATATATATATAACCTTAATTTAGAAGACTTTGCTTACATGTCAATCTTATAGGAGTTTTAGGAATATTGACCAATTAATTTTTTTTCCTTCATTTTTTTATTTCTCCTTTTCCCTTTTTTCCATTAATTTTTTTTAATCCTCCATTCTCTTTTATTCTTAACATATTTACTAACATCTATATATAACCTTAATTTAGAATACTTTGCTTACGTGTCAATTTTAGAGGAATTTTAGGAATATTGACCAATTAATTTTTTTTCCTCCATTTTTTTATTTCTCCTTTTCCCTTTTTTCCATTAATTTTTTTTAATACTCCATTCTCTTTTATTCTTAACATATTTACTAACAATTGGGCTTAATTCAAAACATTGAATTCAATCTAATATAACCATTAGGCTTAACTCACATTTATGTAGTAACTATTGAGCTTAATTCAAAACATCTATATATTTAACCTTAATTTAGAAGACTTTGCTTACGTGTCAATCTTAGAGGAGTTTTTGGAATATTGACCAATTAATATTTTTTCCTTCATTTTTTTATTTCTCCTTTTCCCTTTTTTCCATTAATTTTTTTAATCCTCCATTCTCTTTTATTCTTAACATATTTACTAACAATCTATATATCTATATATAACCTTAATTTAGAAAACTTTTATTACGTGTCAATCTTAGAGGAGTTTTAGAAATATTGACCAATTAATTTTTTTTCCTTCGTTTTTTTATTTCTCCTTTTCCCTTTTTTCCATTAATTTTTTTAATCCTCCATTCTCTTTTATTCTTAACATATTTGCTAACAATCTATATATCTACACATAACCTTAATTTAGAAGACTTTGGTTACGTGCCAATCTTAGAGGAGTTTTGGGAATATTGACCAATTAATTTTTTTTCCTTCATTTTTTTATTTCTCCTTTTCCCTTTTTTCCATTAATTTTTTTTAATCCTCCATTCTCTTTTATTCTTAACATATTTACTAACAATTGGGCTTAATTAAAAACATTGAATTAAATCTAATATAACCATTAGGCTTAACTCACATTTATGTACTAACTATCTAAATATAACCTTAATTTAGAAGACTTTGCTTACGTGTCAATCTTAGAAGAGTTTTAGGAATATTGACCAATTAATTTTTTTCCTTCATTTTTTTATTTCTCCTTTTCCCTTTTTTCCATTAATTTTTTTTAATCCTCCATTCTCTTTTATTCTTAACATATTTACTAACAATTGGGCTTAATTAAAAACATTGAATTAAATCTAATATAACCATTAGGCTTAACTCACATTTATGTACTAACTATCTAAATATCTAAATATAACCTTAATTTAGAAGACTTTGCTTACGTGTCAATCTTAGAAGAGTTTTAGGAATATTGACCAATTAATTTTTTTCCTTCATTTTTTTATTTCTCCTTTTCCCTTTTTTCCATTAATTTTTTTTAATCATCCATTCTCTTTTATTCTTAACATATTTACTAACATCTATATATAACCTTAATTTAGAAGACTTTGGTTACGTGTCAATCTTAGTGGAGTTTTAGAAATATTGACCAATTAATTTTTTTTCCTCCATTTTTTTATTTCTCCTTTTCCCTTTTTTCCATTAATTTTTTTTAATCCTCCATTCTCTTTTATTCTTAACATATTTACTAACAATTGGACTTAATTCAAAACATTGAATTCAATCTAATATAACCATTAGGCTTAACTCACATTTATGTACTAACTATTGAGCTTAATTAAAAACATCTATATATATATATAACCTTAATTTAGAAGACTTTGCTTACATGTCAATCTTATAGGAGTTTTAGGAATATTGACCAATTAATTTTTTTTCCTTCATTTTTTTATTTCTCCTTTTCCCTTTTTTCCATTAATTTTTTTTAATCCTCCATTCTCTTTTATTCTTAACATATTTACTAACATCTATATATAACCTTAATTTAGAATACTTTGCTTACGTGTCAATTTTAGAGGAATTTTAGGAATATTGACCAATTAATTTTTTTTCCTCCATTTTTTTATTTCTCCTTTTCCCTTTTTTCCATTAATTTTTTTTAATACTCCATTCTCTTTTATTCTTAACATATTTACTAACAATTGGGCTTAATTCAAAACATTGAATTCAATCTAATATAACCATTAGGCTTAACTCACATTTATGTAGTAACTATTGAGCTTAATTCAAAACATCTATATATTTAACCTTAATTTAGAAGACTTTGCTTACGTGTCAATCTTAGAGGAGTTTTTGGAATATTGACCAATTAATATTTTTTCCTTCATTTTTTTATTTCTCCTTTTCCCTTTTTTCCATTAATTTTTTTAATCCTCCATTCTCTTTTATTCTTAACATATTTACTAACAATCTATATATCTATATATAACCTTAATTTAGAAAACTTTTATTACGTGTCAATCTTAGAGGAGTTTTAGAAATATTGACCAATTAATTTTTTTTCCTTCGTTTTTTTATTTCTCCTTTTCCCTTTTTTCCATTAATTTTTTTAATCCTCCATTCTCTTTTATTCTTAACATATTTGCTAACAATCTATATATCTACACATAACCTTAATTTAGAAGACTTTGGTTACGTGCCAATCTTAGAGGAGTTTTGGGAATATTGACCAATTAATTTTTTTTCCTTCATTTTTTTATTTCTCCTTTTCCCTTTTTTCCATTAATTTTTTTTAATCCTCCATTCTCTTTTATTCTTAACATATTTACTAACAATTGGGCTTAATTAAAAACATTGAATTAAATCTAATATAACCATTAGGCTTAACTCACATTTATGTACTAACTATCTAAATATAACCTTAATTTAGAAGACTTTGCTTACGTGTCAATCTTAGAAGAGTTTTAGGAATATTGACCAATTAATTTTTTTCCTTCATTTTTTTATTTCTCCTTTTCCCTTTTTTCCATTAATTTTTTTTAATCCTCCATTCTCTTTTATTCTTAACATATTTACTAACAATTGGGCTTAATTCAAAACATTGAATTCAATCTAATATAACCATTAGGCTTAACTCACATTTATGTAGTAACTATTGAGCTTAATTCAAAACATCTATATATTTAACCTTAATTTAGAAGACTTTGCTTACGTGTCAATCTTAGAGGAGTTTTTGGAATATTGACCAATTAATATTTTTTCCTTCATTTTTTTATTTCTCCTTTTCCCTTTTTTCCATTAATTTTTTTAATCCTCCATTCTCTTTTATTCTTAACATATTTACTAACAATCTATATATCTATATATAACCTTAATTTAGAAAACTTTTATTACGTGTCAATCTTAGAGGAGTTTTAGAAATATTGACCAATTAATTTTTTTTCCTTCGTTTTTTTATTTCTCCTTTTCCCTTTTTTCCATTAATTTTTTTAATCCTCCATTCTCTTTTATTCTTAACATATTTGCTAACAATCTATATATCTACACATAACCTTAATTTAGAAGACTTTGGTTACGTGCCAATCTTAGAGGAGTTTTGGGAATATTGACCAATTAATTTTTTTTCCTTCATTTTTTTATTTCTCCTTTTCCCTTTTTTCCATTAATTTTTTTTAATCCTCCATTCTCTTTTATTCTTAACATATTTACTAACAATTGGGCTTAATTAAAAACATTGAATTAAATCTAATATAACCATTAGGCTTAACTCACATTTATGTACTAACTATCTAAATATAACCTTAATTTAGAAGACTTTGCTTACGTGTCAATCTTAGAAGAGTTTTAGGAATATTGACCAATTAATTTTTTTCCTTCATTTTTTTATTTCTCCTTTTCCCTTTTTTCCATTAATTTTTTTTAATCCTCCATTCTCTTTTATTCTTAACATATTTACTAACAATTGGGCTTAATTCAAAACATTGAATTCAATCTAATATAACCATTAGGCTTAACTCACATTTATGTAGTAACTATTGAGCTTAATTCAAAACATCTATATATTTAACCTTAATTTAGAAGACTTTGCTTACGTGTCAATCTTAGAGGAGTTTTTGGAATATTGACCAATTAATATTTTTTCCTTCATTTTTTTATTTCTCCTTTTCCCTTTTTTCCATTAAATTTTTTAATCCTCCATTCTCTTTTATTCTTAACATATTTACTAACAATCTATATATCTATATATAACCTTAATTTAGAAAACTTTTATTACGTGTCAATCTTAGAGGAGTTTTAGAAATATTGACCAATTAATTTTTTTTCCTTCGTTTTTTTATTTCTCCTTTTCCCTTTTTTCCATTAATTTTTTTAATCCTCCATTCTCTTTTATTCTTAACATATTTGCTAACAATCTATATATCTACACATAACCTTAATTTAGAAGACTTTGGTTACGTGCCAATCTTAGAGGAGTTTTGGGAATATTGACCAATTAATTTTTTTTCCTTCATTTTTTTATTTCTCCTTTTCCCTTTTTTCCATTAATTTTTTTTAATCCTCCATTCTCTTTTATTCTTAACATATTTACTAACAATTGGGCTTAATTAAAAACATTGAATTAAATCTAATATAACCATTAGGCTTAACTCACATTTATGTACTAACTATCTAAATATAACCTTAATTTAGAAGACTTTGCTTACGTGTCAATCTTAGAGGAGTTTTGGGAATATTGACCAATTAATTTTTTTCCTTCATTTTTTTATTTCTCCTTTTCCCTTTTTTCCATTAATTTTTTGTAATCCTCCATTCTCTTTTATTCTTAACATATTTAGTAACATCTATATATAAACTTAATTTAGAAGACTTTGCTTACGTGTCAATCTTAGAGGAGTTTTAGGAATATTGACCAATTAATTTTTTTTTCCTTCATTTTTTTTATTTCTCCTTTTCCCTTTTTTCCATTATTTTTTTTTAATCCTCCATTCTCTTTTATTCATAACATATTTACTAACATCTATATATAACCTTAATTTAGAATACTTTGCTTACGTGTCAATTTTAGAGGAATTTTAGGAATATTGACCAATTAATTTTTTTTCCTCCATTTTTTTATTTCTCCTTTTCCCTTTTTTCCATTAATTTTTTTTAATACTCCATTCTCTTTTATTTATAACATATTTACTAACAATTGGGCTTAATTCAAAAAATTGAATTCAATCTAATATAACCGTTAGGCTTAACTCACATTTATGTAGTAACTATTGAGTTTAATTCAAAACATCTATATATTTAACCTTAATTTAGAAGACTTTGCTTACGTGTCAATCTTAGAGGAGTTTTTGGAATATTGACCAATTAATATTTTTTCCTTCATTTTTTTATTTCTCCTTTTCCCTTTTTTCCATTAATTTTTTTAATCCTCCATTCTCTTTTATTCTTAACATATTTACTAACAATCTATATATCTATATATAACCTTAATTTAGAAAACTTTTATTACGTGTCAATCTTAGAGGAGTTTTAGGAATATTGACCAATTAATTTTTTTCCTTCATTTTTTTATTTCTCCTTTTCCCTTTTTTCCATTAATTTTTTTAATCCTCCATTCTCTTTTATTCTTAACATATTTACTAACAATCTATATATCTATACATAACCTTAATTTAGAAGACTTTGGTTACGTGCCAATCTTAGAGGAGTTTTGTGAATATTGACCAATTAATTTTTTTTCCTTCATTTTTTTATTTCTCCTTTTCCCTTTTTTCCATTAATTTTTTTTAATCCTCCATTCTCTTTTATTCTTAACATATTTACTAACAATCTATATATAACCTTAATTTAGAAGACTTTGTTTTCGTGTCAATCTTAGAGGAGTTTTAGGAATATTGACCAATTAATTTTTTTTCCTTCATTTTTTTATTTCTCCTTTTCCCTTTTTCCATTAATTTTTTTTAATCCTCCATTCTCTTTTATTCTTAACATATTTACTAACAATTGGGCTTAATTAAAAACATTGAATTAAATCTAATATAACTATTAGGCTTAACTCACATTTATGTACTAACTATCTAAATATAACCTTAATTTAGAAGACTTTGCTTACGTGTCAATCTTAGAGGAGTTTTGGGAATATTGACCAATTAATTTTTTTCCTTCATTTTTTTATTTCTCCTTTTCCCTTTTTTCCATTAATTTTTTGTAATCCTCCATTCTCTTTTATTCTTAACATATTTAGTAACATCTATATATAAACTTAATTTAGAAGACTTTGCTTACGTGTCAATCTTAGAGGAGTTTTAGGAATATTGACCAATTAATTTTTTTTTCCTTCATTTTTTTATTTCTCCTTTTCCCTTTTTTCCATTATTTTTTTTTAATCCTCCATTCTCTTTTATTCATAACATATTTACTAACAATCTATATATAACCTTAATTTAGAAGACTTTGCTTACGTGTCAATCTTAGAGGAGTTTTAGGAATATTGACCAATTAATTTTTTTTCCTTCATTTTTTTATTTCTCCTTTTCCCTTTTTTCCATTATTTTTTTTAATCCTCCATTCTCTTTTATTCATAACATATTTACTAACAATTGGGCTTAATTCAAAAAATTGAATTCAATCTAATATAACCGTTAGGCTTAACTCACATTTATGTACTAACTATTGATCTTAATTCAAAATATTGAATATAATTATTAGTTGTGACACATCACTTTTAAATGCATGATTCAAATTTCAAAATTTCTAAAAAATTTACAATGGTATTGATATTATTATTACCTGGGTGATTTAAAATATCTACATTTATGTATTATACTTTAGACGAGATATAAAAAAAATATTTTAGAATTATAAGATACAATTATGGTAAAGTTTTTTTTATCTTAACTTTTATTAGTATTTTATAATATACTTATATATATTATTAATATTTTAGTTTTAAAAAACCGCGCCATGGCGCGGGAATTGTACTAGTTTATATTTATAAAAAGAAATCCATTTATAAAAACCGAAAACTTACTACTAGAATTAATAGAACTATTAACACTAATAGTCTAATAGAAGGATATGTTGTTGGGTTGCATGGTATATCATCTTCAGCGATTAATGAACTTTTAACATTTCTGACTCGTAGTATGTATCGATGTTTTGATGTATGGCGTCTGACTTTCTCGCCGCTTGATTTTTCTCAACCCTAACCTGCGCCGGGGTCTATGGGGGAGGCCGAAATTGCCGGCGATTCAGCCTAGAAGAACATTAAGTGGGTATTTTGGGGTGTCTCGACGTCGAAAAGGGCACCTATTCTAGTCGTCTCTCCTCGCTCCTCGACGTCCCTCATATCGCCACCGGAGACCTTCTTCGCAATGAGCTCTCCTCCTCCGGTCCTCTTTCCCAGCAGGTTATTCATCCTACCTTTGATTTACGATTTCAGAGAGTTGATCGGTGGAGGTAGCAAGCCATTTTTAGGAGTTGTGTGTTCCTGTTTAATTTTCTGAAATTTGGCTTTAAGATTGGTTAATTCAGCCTTCAAATTTCGAAATGTTAGAACCTAAACGTGGGAGAGATGAATTTATGGATCCAATTCCGATATTTATATATCTACTGGTATATGTGGAAATAACTCTATAAAAATTGAACCTTTGATTTGAAGATTTAGCGAAAGGATTTTGTTTATTTGATTATACTTTGTCTTCCATGTTTTAATGATGCACTCAAAGTGTTCTATCAAATGCCTAAAATTAAAATTTTGCTTTTCTGGTGAAAATCTTTGATAGCCTCTATTGTATCATACGCAGGTTCTAGGGAGTTAAGATCTGCACTCGCTCAATCCAGTTAATCAATTTATTTGTAAGTAACCATCCAAATAATTTCCTCAACCCAATTATTCTGGAGAGGAGTTACATATTTACAGTGCTTTGTACTATCGAAAATTATACTTTAATCTACTGCTAGATTAACCGATTGTAAAACCACAGCCAAACACCCTCATTAATCTCAAATTACAATGAAACTGACCTCATTAGTTGCTCAAGTTCAACACAACTATTACTTTGTCCAGCAAACGGCCTGATTTTGTGTAAAAGGGAATTTCAGTTAGCTAACCGGAAATCACATCAACAAGACAACAAGCATTGCTATATTGAACCAAATTTCAAAGCAGAGGCACACGGAGACTCAAATTAATCGATTAGGACTACAAGTAGCACTTGAAAGCTAACTGATTAGAGAACGCCCCTTGTTGAAGTTTATGCAGCTGATCCACCATCATTTGAGGCTGCCCAAAATATATCACACATTGTTTCAGTCATCTGATTTTGCAATATATCTATATCTATGTGTGTGTATCCAATACCTTATCGATTCAAGTTGTTCGATTCGAATATATACATATACATACTCTAGTAGCTCAGATGTGAAAATTTGGCTATCGAAGGTGTTCGTCGGGGCAGAGGTCGTCCGAAGAAGAGTTGGGGTGAAGTGATTAGACATGATCTGACCGCTCTGGGACTCGCAAAGGAGATGACGCGTGATAGGACACAGTGGAGGAGTGCTATTCGGGTTGACGAACTTTAGTCGAGTGCAACGTTTGACCGCATCATGCTTTTTACGCGTATCCCTTACACCGTTTTTCTTTTATAGATTTTTTTTTTAATTACAGTTTTTGTAGGATATCAGTTTATGTAGGATATGTGCTACCATTTTCCCTTGTTGTCTTGTCTTTGGGTCACTAGGAAACACCCTCTCGACCTAGTCGGGGAAAGGGTGCGTACAATCCGACCCCCCAGACCCTGCTCTTTGAGCGGGATATACTGGGTTTGTTGTTGTTGTTGTTGTTCTCTAGTAGCTCAGATCTGTTTTAAAGACATATCAAGTTGCTTCTCTAGAGTTTCCAGCCCCTTTGTGTTTAAAACTTCTAGATCTTTTCCTAGTAGGTTCCTGCATGTTCATTCAATTAAACTCAAGATGAATCTGAGAGATCAATTCAAATTATGTATTTGTGCTTGAGGTCGGGCAGGTCTTTATTAGCTTCAAGTTATTAAAGAGAGCAGCTGACCTGTGAGTGTGTTTCAGTGATCCAAAATTCCCTTTCAGCTAAGTATTCCGGTTGGCTAATCAGCTCCTGCAGCCTCACAACCCCAACATGCCAGTTTAGTTCATATAGTCAATATACTTCCTACTTCCATTAATCCACTTCATTAAAATGTATCAAAGCACTACACAACATACGCAAGTGTCAAATAATCTCTACCTATTTGCACAAGATATTCCTTGTCATGGCCCTACTTGATGTCAAAATAGTGCAACCTTTAAATGGAACAAGGCACTACTAATACCACCAATAAAAGTCGGACTCTTAAACCTTTGCGTCTAAAATTGTGTCACCGAGAACTCAAGCCAGTATTTTCGGATAATGAATGATAATCCAAAATATTTTTGACTAACACAACTTCAAAATAAGTAGTACATCAAACGTATCAAACACATGGAGAAGAACTTTGTTGTCATCCCATAAAGAAAGATTACCTTGTCATTGCAACAACAGAATTGCCATTACCCCCATCCATAAAAACTACTGTATTAATTTCCTATCTTTCCATTAAACTTATAGACATTGTGGAATAATTGCATTATAACTTTTTCAATCATAAAACAATCCTAAAGAGTAATGTGATAATAGCTTGTGCAAAATGAGGAGATTTGGACCATTAAAAGTGACAATGTTATTAGTAATTTTTTTCCTTTAAAAAATTAATTAGACCTCTTGACCACTATGGGAAATAGTTCATTGAACAATACAGATAACAGTTTATTTCCCAAATCCCTTCTCAAACATTAAGTGAAACAAACAAGTCCAACTCAAACTCATACTTAAGTGGATGCAAGTAATCTTTCTAGATTATCAGTAGCTTTTCAAATGAATTGCAAATTCTAACTTAAAAAAAAAATTCAAAGGGAAACAAGTTTGAAGAAATTCTAAATTAGATGTCGAAACAACAAAGAGAGAGAAGAGATATAAATTCGTGATAAGAAAGCCTTAAAAAAAAACTAAACATACCATGTGAGGAGATTTCTTAACCTCATTTGGGCAGACAAGGATAATAAAAACACACATTCTTGCAGATGTCCCCTACAATATTTTGCATTAGGAAAAAAAAGTGAACTAAAGATCCAAATAAACTATATGTTATGACCCGAAGGTCGGATAGGGAAGGCGAGGGCCTTCAATGGTGAATTAGAGAAAGAAGGAGATGGAGAAAGAGATTTCAGAGGAAGAGAGAACAAAGAAGATAGAGAGGAAGAAGAAGGTAAGAGAAAGATTGGTAATTCATTTCCTGGATAGTCCTCTACACTACAATTGTGGGTATTTATAACCCAATACCCCTCTATCTTCTAATTACCATTCTAATCCCTAATAATATTCCAATACCTAACAATACCCGCCCCTTATAAAAGCTTTGTCCTCAAAGCTTATTGAAATTGAAAAAAAAAAATACAATGAAAACACCTAAGCTTGTATCATGAATTACATCCAAACAGTAGGTTGCATCTTGAAATGTAGTCCAATGTGCAACAGTTGCTTTTGCACTTTGTTCCCCCTTTGCTGCTATACACCTAGGTGTGCAGGATGAAGTATTTGAACTGTTGTTCAACACAACACACGCTGCCTTTAATAGACTCTTCCAACACCAGTAAAAAAAACTCACTTCATTAAGGCCCCATAACAGTACTTTTCTTGTGTGAGCACACACTCTCCTAAAAAAATAGGATGCCTTGCTTGACACAACATTGTCATCAACTGACTGAGATGAACAACCATGGATTCCACCGGAATCAATAATGAAACTGAGCCTCGAGTTTTCACCAGCAATGGATCGATGTCACCTGGATGGAATATTTTTATTTTTACGGTAGCCACTTCAATGCCAGACTCCATTAAAACCATTGAAAAACCAGCAGATAAGGCCTCTCCTGATTTTCCTCTATCATAAGGAACAACCAGTTGTCCTCTAACTTCATCACAAACTGCATCAAAGAACTCTTCATTTATTTCAATGTAATGAGAAAAAACTATATTAACAACCTCCTTGAATTTTTGTGCATAACATCCTTCAATTCCTAGCATTGATGTACTAATTCCTTGCTTCAATTTTTTGTGAACAAAAGCCTTCAAGAAATTCCTTAGCCAATTACATATTTCATAAATTCCAGGGTCAAAAACCAATTGCCCAACCTTAGCTATGGCAGCACTTGCAAATGGTGATTCAACCTGCATAGTCATTTCTACAAACACCTTGCAGGCAGCTGGGTTTTCAGAAAGTTCAATTGAACCCGTTTTGAAATCATCCCCCTTAATCTTGATCTGTTCAGTCCAAACATCAATCAGTTCGACCCTTTTTTCCTCTCCTAATTCAACTTCAGCCCTCGTAGCTAAAGGAGGAGGAATTACCTTGGTGTTCTTGTGATGAATTTCAGAATCTTCCGGGTCCTCTGCACGTTGTAGATTCAAGTTGACCTCTTGGCTTACGTCTTCGATCGGGTTTGCACTTTCTTCGGTCTGAACAAGTTTTGTTTCCTCACCAAGGACGCCTTCAGAACGTAACTCGAACTCTTCAGTCTCTTTCGCCGCTGCCCGAACTTCACTGTCATAGGACACTTTCTGCATTTCTTGAACCAATGCCTCCATCTTGCGAAGGTTCTCTTCAATTCTCGCACGTCGTACCCAGTAACCCAAAGAAAGAGCTGTTGTTGATTGCTGTTCACTGAGACTCCAAGGCATTTCAGTCCCAACCCTGGGTTCTTGAAAGGCCTTCAACCGTCGCTCTTCCGGAGGTGCTCCTAACACACTTTGAATTGAACAATTATTACCTAGCATTGATCGATAATCCGTCTTCGATTGGAATTTATCGAGCCTTGTCTGTAGTTTCTCGGTATTGGCCGAATTGATTGGGTTTTCTGGATTTGATGCTGACAATTGCTGAAGCTTTTGAAGATGAAATTCGGCCTCTAGAAGGTGTTTCTTCATCGATTCCAAGCTTGAACTGACCGCCATTGTCGTCGTTTTTCGCAAGGTTTCCAAACTGTGATTTTTTAGGTCACAAAAAATTCAAGAACAATGGAATGCAATGGTCGCGGATTCGACTGCTCTGATACCAAATTGTTATGACCCGAAGGTCGGATAGGGAAGGCGAGGGCCTTCAATGGTGAATTAGAGAAAGAAGGAGATGGAGAAAGAGATTTCAGAGGAAGAGAGAACAAAGAAGATAGAGAGGAAGAAGAAGGTAAGAGAAAGATTGGTAATTCATTTCCTGGATAGTCCTCTACACTACAATTGTGGGTATTTATAACCCAATACCCCTTTATCTTCTAATTACCATTCTAATCCCTAATAATATTCCAATACCTAACACTATAATTAGGAGATGAGAAAACCATGTAATCAACTTTATGAACTTGGAGTAAGGTAACTCACACCCTGATAGTAACTTCATTTGCATAAAAATTCTGATTTAAGATAAAACTTCCCCCTTGTAAATCTACCAGTAAATGATTCTTAATTACTCAGAAGATATTGAAAAGCTGACGGTTGTCTGATGCTGTGTAAAAAAAACTGTTTGCTTAACAGGTGAAATCGGAACAATAAATTTCTCATCTATATCATCAATTAATTTAAAAAGGTACAATCCTCCATTCCAATAAGCAATAAGCAAAATGGTGGTATTTATAATTTCCCAAGAGCTTTTTTCACCTACATATTTAGTATGACAGTATATTATTATTTTTTATTCATGTCCATCGAGCAAAATGTTTCTTAATTGTGTTTTCTCTTTTTGTTCTCATAAACTCCATGCTTTTTTAGCAAAACATCCACTCTACAAAACAGAGTATAAAACCACAATATCTCCAAAGTAAAAAATTCACTCTACCTAAATTTCCTAACTAAAACAAAGATGCTGCAAGAAAGAGCCCGATCAGGAAAAAAAAGTATATAGATTTTTTTTAATAAGAATTCTCTTAATCACTAAGCAAACCATTGTAAATTATAACAATGTAATTACAAAATTGAGGTTTAAAAAATTAAAAATATAAGGATGAATAAGCCCTTTTACTGCAAATTCTAACAATTTTATCACAAAAAGATTTAAAAAGAGAGAGAAATGAACATTAAATCATCAATTTATTGAAAATATATGGAAAAAAAATTAAATAAAAACACCAGGTTAAGCAATACCAGGTCATCGATGGACTTTCATCATACCCTTCAATCAACTTGAATCCAAACACTGGTGCAAATCAATCTGGAATCGGGATTTTTAAAGATTCAAATCCTGGCTCTGCAAATCAATCTGAAATTGGGATTAAAAAAAGGGAATCAAAGGCCAACTTCAATCTGAATGTAGTTGTAGACAAAAAACAAATTCAATCAGATTTAGGGAATTCTGTTCCCTTGCCTACATACGTTTTCCATCCTTTGCCTCCCTCCACTTTGCTCTTATTTGATTCATTCATGCTGATTAACTCCTATGCCTAATTGTTTCTTATCACCAATTAATCACATATGTGACGTGTCTCTTAAAGATCTTCAATCCACATATTTGTCTTATGCACCTCAATGATGAAGAGAGGTGCCAAGCTTTCTTTTTATCATGCCCAGGTGGATGTAACCTATGTAGTAGGCTCATAATTTCTCCTAGGAAATTAAATTCATCTTCATAAAAATCTTCTATATCCAAAATAGTCATTCTTTCCCTTGAAATATTGTTGGGAAGAATACTAATATCCTTAAAAGAACTTTGATGATTGTTTCTTGATTAGATAGAACTTATCAACAATCTGCCATATTTACACAAGAGCTTAAATCGGGTATTCATAAAAATCTTCTATATCCAAAATAGTCATTCTTTCCCTTGAAATATTGTTGGGAAGAATACTAATATCCTTAAAAGAACTTTGATGATTGTTTCTTGATTAGATAGAACTTATCAACAATCTGCCATATTTAAACAAAAGCTTAAATCGGGTAAAGGGGTAAAAACTTAAATTAAATTATATCTCAAGACACTTTTAAGTATATCAAAATGATCTTGGGAGTAATACAACACTAAATCCTAGAAATGATTATAACTTAAAAACTTAAATAAGGTAAACTGATTATTAGTTGTATTGGGAACATTTAAGTAAAATACTAAAACAAACAAGGCCCAAGGGTGGCAAAGCACTAAAACAAACAAGGCCAACTCAAACTCATACTTAAGTGGATGCAAGTAATCTTTCTAGATTATCAGTAGCTTGTCAAATGAATTGCAAATTCTAACTTAAAAAATATTCAAAGGCAAACAAGTTCGAAGAAATTCTAAAATTAGATGTTGAAACAACAAAGAGAGAGAAGAGATATAAATTCTTGATAAGAAAGCCTTAAAAAAAACCTAAACATACCATGTGAGGAGATTTCTTAACCACATTTGGGCAGACAAGGATAATAAAAACACACATCCTTGCAGATTCCACTGCAATATTCTGCATTAGGCAAAAAAACTGAACTAAAGATCCAAATAAACTATAATTAGGAGATGAATAGATCATGTAATCGATCAGCAGACTTCTAATACAAGTGTTTTACTTAAATCTATGCTCTCAAATTGTTTTCGACTGGAAAATGAATTCTGATTAAGGGTATATGATTGTTAGTTGTCTTGGGAACATTTGATCTTAAATTAAATTAAACTGATTATTGCTATTGGGTATTAAAACTGAAAAAGTATATCTTGATTAGAAGAAGTGTGCAATACCAGTCAATTTCTCAATTCAAGGGCAGATCACAAATAATTTTTTTTCTAATGAATCGAATGAATGATATTTGACAACACCTTTTACCTAAACCCTAAATTCCAATCTTAAATTTTCAAATTTGATTGCCTATTACTCAAAACAAACTAAACCTGAATCCAAAATTTTCATCCAATTGAATTTGGAGAATCAGATAAGGAAGGAGAAATGAGTTCCTTTAATCCTCCTGCCCTCTCTTTCAATTGCTCAAAACAAAAAATTCCCAAATTACAAATTATCAAAATCAGCCGTAAACGATTTTTCTTGGAACCTAAATCATCAAAATCGGATCAAATTAAGGGAAAAATGCAGGGAAAAGGAGGAAAACAAACCTGCAGAAGCTTTCAACGTCTACAACTGGCAGCAAATTGCATCGTTCACGGAGAAGAAACCGGTGACGTCCACGCCCTTCGCCTTGAGATCGGCGGAATTCTCGACTAATTCAGGGAGGAGCTTTTGGGAGCAGGTGGGGAAGAAGGCGCCAGGGGAAGATGTCCTTGGCCTTGGTGTCGGTCGGCGGATTCTGACTCCCCGCCGTCGGACATCTTCGCTGACACACCGCCACTCAAGGGGCACAACGAAGGGAACCGGAAGCCAGGAGAGGAAGAGGAATTAGGGAAAGTAGAGGAAGAGATTAGGGAAAGTAGGAGTCCCTCAAGATTGAATCGACCAGAGGAAGAAGAAGGAAAATAGACTGGGAAGAGGCGGTGGCTTGTGGTTGTGGCATACAGCTTGAACACAAAACGAAGGAGAAACCAAAAAAAAAATGTATATTGTAGTATGATAATTTCATAAGTTTAACGGACAAATATGTACAATAATGTCTTACTTAAAGTAAAATAAAAAAAAATACAACGGCCTAAAATATTTGCAACTCCACATGCTATATTGAAATCTCGTAGCTAGTAAACAAAAGATTCAATATGAAACAGCACCTTCATCAATCCATCTCATTCAACTCAACCTCTTTTGTTCTTTCCACTGATTTCGATACAATAAAAAATGTAGATCAACCAAATAAATAATTGAGGAAGAATTATTAGAACTTTCATAAAAAAAATTGTAATTGCAGGCAATCACATTCTCAAAGACTCAAGCAGACAGTGACATCGATTGGTGGAAATCATACAAGCAACATTTAAGATTACCCATTGCTCGAAAATTTAGTTATCATACTACAATATACATATGGCAGCTTATAAGCCTACACAAAAGTCAAAGCAAGAGGTTAAGTGGGTCTTGCAAGAATTCAAGTTGAGCAAGTAATCTCGGGCTTTAAACCAAACATTAGAGAACATATCTCCAGGCAAAAGAGGACCTGTAATCACAAAATCACAAGGTAAACCTCACAAATGAAATTAAGAGGTAGCTAGAAGTTAGCTAGAGGTGTGAAGTAATGAAGTAAAAACTGAATCCAACTCAGTAGGTAGCTGCAACTAAATCAAAATCAACATCAAGATCAATCGTTTAAGCCGGAATAAGAGTTGGGTGAATGAGGATGGGGAATTTGATAAACTGGAATTAGAAGTTTTATCCATTTTTGGAGTATAAAACATCCCTCATTGATATCAAACAGTAAAAAGAGAAATCATGAAGCTATGTGTGAAGGGATGAAGTTACAAACAAATAAAACCACATATTCACAGTTAGCTACATGAACATCTCTTTTCAAATGCTCATCACTATCAAAGTTGTCATCAGTGTATGCTCCACCTCTTCTGTCAAAACAAGCAAATCCAAGGAGTTCAGTTCAGTCCTATCAAAGCCCGTAATGGCATTCACCATCACGACAAGACGAGCAAGGAGGTAGATGAAGCATTGAGCTCACCTGGTAGATTGGGCTTGAAATCGACAGTAAGCTGAACAGCAACCAAGCTACCGTTGTCTGAATTGGTAGCTAGCACAGCGCACGAGTCACCGCGCACGAGTCACCAACGTCTGCTAAAATGAATTTTTCTCCCTACCATAATGTCAAAGGAAATCAGATTAAAGCCTATGTTTTATGATTTGAATTTCGTATTTTGTAACGAAATAAATTAAGATCACCACAGTTTGAATGCGTTCAAGATCAGACATTCCTATAACTTTAATCATGTCAAGAAGTTCCATGTCAATTCTATTTAAACAAGATGAGCAATATTCACAAGCAAGAATTATACAATATTGACAAGCAATATGCAATGAACGACATTTCATAAGCCCTAGAAGGCTAGCATGTATTTGGTTTGATGAGCAAAGGAATCAGCCCTGTAGTGTATACAAGGGAATAATGAGGCAAAGATATCCGAAGGTGATTATAAAATAACTTAGCTTAAAGTAATCCCTGTTCTAGGTAGAGCAACATCATCAGACACATCAATAGAAAAGAACAGTAGAAACTCTTTAAGACTCGAAATTTAAAGAGGGAGTGCGAAGAGGATAAGTAGAAACAAAGTTACAAAGGAAGTTTAAGCAAGTTAAGTATTAAGAAGGAACTAAGCAGGTTGATTAACAATAAGAAAGACCACAGGTGCATTAGCACTCTCTCTGATTTGCAATTCCAAATCCCTTCACTAAACTGAACACACCCCAATAAAAAAAAAAGAAGCAAAAGGAGTATAAGTGTTCTGAAAAAAAAAAGCAGATCAAGAGCAATGAGTACAAGACAAGCTTGTAAAAACTGAAACACATTTGGTGCTCAGTACACAAAAAAAAAGATCAAGAGCAATGAGTACCAAGAAGATGTCTAGAGGTGCCTAAACTCTAACCATGTCAGCCCCAAGAAAGAAGAGTCAAGTTCTTCTAGAGACTCATCAATAAGTTCATACATAACTTTATATAATCTAATCTCACCTCCTTTGTTATCTGCATAGCTTTTCACCGGACCGAGTGCCTTTACATTGAAGTCCACTATATTGGCTTTGCTAGCTACTGCATGCTCGACATCACTTTTGCTTGTGCCTCCAGTTGCTTGCAACAAAAACATCAGTAACATTATCATGTGGAAGAACTTGCAAGGTTTGTCTGACTGCTTCTGTCGAACCCTGTTTGCATTTGGGCAGTTAAAGTTCATAAGATGGAACTTAACCCTCTTGCACCAATAAACGGTAAAAAAAATTTAAATAATGAGCTGTTAGCAATTGCATAAGATCAACCACAACACAAACATAAAAAAAGATGTGATATCTTTTCAACATATTGAGAGTGTAATTAGTAGATCTATAAAAAAAATCTTTTTCTTTCTCATTCAGGTAAAATAACCAGAAAGTTCAAGCCAAATGCCCTTAAGATCCCTACCAGAACATCAACCTTCAAAATAACACTCCGCTGATGCAAGCCCAAACCAGACACCTTCCCAAGTGATTGCAAAAGCTAGAGATGAAAGTGTAACTTTTTCCTCCCCAGCCTTAGCTGCAGTATGCACATCTCTTGAGAGCTCTCCGCATGCTTCTGCCCTCTCACGTGCTATATATAGGGAGCTGACAAATTCAAATTCATCACCACCTAAAATTGATGGCTTGAGAAAGCCTAGAACCAGTATGAATTGGAGGTAGAGCACCCAGGAAAAAGATGAGCAATTGCAAACTGAAAAAAAAAATTGGGAAGAATGGGCAAAGGTGAAATCTCATTAGAATCTTAGAGGACATATATGGTTACCCTATAGTAATTCTCCCTCGAGTTGTTTAGTATAATTCCGTTGCTGAAATACCAACGTGACAAGTGAAGCAAGATTATTTGAAAAAATGTTTTGCACCTAGTATACATATAAGAAATAAAACGGACTCAAAACAAACTAACCCTAAATTCGAATTTTCCATTTAATCAAACTCTCAAATTCAAACATCAAAACCTTAAATTATGGAAATTTCAAAAGAAAAATCGAAGACATACCTTCTGTTGGGCGAAAGATCATCCTCAGCGCCGCCCCTAACACCTCACTTGCTCGTTGGCGACTTCGTCTCTGTTGAAAGACAATAGCTGTCAAATAATTCATTTTGAGAGTTGAGAGTTGATGCTTTCCGAAAAATTCAACTACTTTTCATGTATGATGTGGTCAACCGGGAGTGATATGAGGCTCTTCGGTTCACTCTACCTTGCAGGCAACCGAGGATGAATGAATGGAGTCAGGTTCTTTCCATGTCTCTCTACTTCCCCGTGATGTTTAGCATTACCTATTTATTTATCTTACCATGTCTCTTGTTTAAGGATTTATCTATCTATCCATATATCCATCTATTTTTCTGGAATCTCATAGTAAGAATTAAAGTTTGAAATGTTTAGGTGCTGATCTTTTGACAAAATGATTTGACAGTAGTAATGCTTTGACAAAATGTGTTCATCTTCTTCTACTAAAGAAGATGCTTTTAAAATGATGTGATTGGAGTAAGAAGAGCAAAAAAGGGAGATTAGAACCTAAGTTTATTTAATTAAACATCACTAATAAACATGGTTTTAACAAAGTTCAGATGGCATTACACATCTCACGCTTCCTCTCTCCATCAAGCATTTAAAAAAAATAAACAATTGAGTATCAACAAATAACAGTAACATGATTTGACTTCCATTCAAATTGATGCTAAACTAATTTTGAATGCAGTATATACAGGACATATATTTACAGTTTTCCAGCTGAATGCTTCATTCGTCAAAATTATTGTTTTCCTGGATGTTTTCCTTTGATGTGAGCCAGTGGCTCTAAGAACACTTTGAAACTTAGCTACTGAACAAACTGTTCTTTTGTAACGTCTTAAATAGAATGGAAGCATAATTTTGGAATGACTGGAATGCATAGTTACTTATTGGATATTTGGATACTCTTGGAAAGAGCTAGAACTGGATATTTCCTAAACTTGAGTAGAATAGTAATCTTTTTGGAACAACATAGTTGAATACAGTTCTGTCAAAAGATCCCTTTGCAAATTGAAATCAAAGGAATTCCTAAAGTCCCTAAATTCCCAAATCAAACCCTAAATTGAGAGGATAGAAGAAAATGGAGATTCATATCAAAGAAGTGAATAAAAACCTTAGAAATAAAATTAAGGCGATGAGAAATTGAGAAGGGATCAAACCTTTGAACGTTTAGATGTTATTGAGAGGCGACAATGATGGATCGCTGAAGAGGTCGGGAAGAGATGGAGGTGCGGCGGCGATTCTGATAAAGGGATTGAACGGAGGAGTGAGGCGAAGTGGTGGTGCTGTCGGCGACGGAGGCTCGAAAGTGAGCGACGGGACAAGAGGCGGTGGTGTAGGTCTCGGCTGAGGTTACTGGTGGTAAGGCGCGAGGAAGAAGGAACAGAGATTGGAAAGAGGCGATGGCTCTTGGGTGGGGGATCAAGATCCTCTCCTAATAAAAATCTTCCTTATAATTTCCTAATAAGTAATTTTCATCCATTAGATCAAATTAAAAGCTAAGATTAATTCCTGTGATTAATTAATTAATAAATCAATTAATCCCTATCTTAAACCCTGCTTTCTCCTTTCAATACTCTAATTCTGGTTGGTCGATTCAATTCACATAGATCAGAAAAGGGGGACTAGGGAGAGGAGAGAATGCATAGCTAGTCGTCACCGAGGTTTGTCCGTTTATTCGATTCTTATAAACCAAATAAAGGGTGATTTTCTTGACGGTTTGCTCGATTCTACCTCGTAAACGAGAGAAAAGGCGTGTTCGACAAAAATAGGCCCATCATTGTGCAGTGCATCGAAACTACAATGAAATTACCTATAAACAATTAAACTACACTGAAATTGGTAGAGATGAAGTAGTCGTGTGTTATTAAGAAGGAATTACAGTAGATATATCAAGAAACTCAAATTGTCAGAAAAGGGGAGCGCTTTTATCACTCAACCTCCAGCCCCAAGTGGTTTTCCTTACCTACCATCAGATGGAAAATTGGAAACTAACTTAAGATGCTAACGAGTCAAAATTCAGTTGTTCGTTTTCTGTGATCGAATGCAAAATTAATTGTTAATTAATTTGATCAATTTATCAGACTTGAAGTAATGAAGGAGGAAGAAATTCGATCAATTGATCAGACTTGAAGTAATGAAGGAAGAAGAAAGGGGTTGGATAAAGGTTAATTGATTTAATTATTATTTAATTATAGAGATTTAATCTTAACCTTTGATTTGATCTAATGGTTGAAAATTACTTATTAGGACATTATAAGGATCTATCTATTAGGAGAGGATCCAACTCCCTTGGGTGGCATACAGCCGGGATACACAAAATAATGTAGAAACCCAAAAATAACCTTTAATTAATTCCACACTGAGGAAGAAACTGAGGGTCAAAAACGTAATTGGCACTAAGGAACAGTAAAGGGGAACTTGAGCTTTTATATACTGTAGTAATGATGAGATATATATATCCTTTCCAAAAGGTTTTATATATCTACCGTCTATAGATAGTTGAGATTCCGGTGGACTCAGTGGGGTTTCGATTAATCTCCAAGCCGGTCGATTGACACAGGCACTTGTCCCTCTCTGTCTGCCACCGCCGCGGCCACCACCAGAGCGCTTCTGTTTCAGGTTCCTTTCTATCAACTCTCTCTTTCAATCTCCGTTTCCACGGCTGTTAACCCCATGATACCCAATCCCCCACCATAATTTTACGCTTTCGAAAGTTACCCTGATTAATACAGTACCTAATTACTTCAAATTTTAGGGTTTTGGCTTCCTACTTCTAATTCCATAGAGGAATCTATCAAACATCCCCCACCAAAGCCCCTCCTTGCCTCCTCATGCTCCTCCTCCTCTGACCAACAAACCCTAAAACGACATTCAGAAACCCACATGGCGAAGAAGTCGTCGAAGAAGGCGAAGAATCATTTCCCCTCCTACCTCGATACCCCACACATCTCCCACAGAGCGAGGCTCCTATGCGAAATCATTGCCAATTCCCCGCTATCAGACCTCGAATCCGCCCTTTCCGTCACTGGAATCACTCCTTACTCCGATGTCGTCGACAAAGTCCTCAAGCTCTCCTATTCCCACCCTGACGACGCCATCAAGTTCTTTCGATGGGCCGGATTCAGCCGCAAGCCCACCGCTGATTCCTGGAACTTGATTGTCGATCTGCTCGGTAGGAATCATATGTTTGATCAAATGTGGGACGCTATTCGATCCATGAGGCAACAGGATTTACTCACCAAGGCCGCCTTTGTCTCCGCTTTTGAGAGTTACTGTGATGCTGAGAGGGTCAGTGAGTCTTTCATGACATTTGATGTCATGGAGAATTTTGGGATTGAGCCTGATCTGGCCATGGTGAATGCCCTCCTGAGGGCTGTTGTCGATTCGGGTGATCATATCGAGAAGGCCCTGGAATTCTTCGAGAAGATCAAGGAGAAGATTCCACCTGATGGTGACACATACGCCCTGGTTTTTGAAGGCTTGGTGAGGACAAATGATGTCACCAAGGCCAAGACTACTTTTGGGGAGATGGTGGCTCAGTTAGGGTGGGATTCAAAGAATACACTGGCTTATGATGCCTTCTTGAGTGCCCTTATTCGAGGGGGGCAGATTGCAGAGAGTCTCAAGTTTTTTGAGGTTATAAATGAGAATAAATGCTCACCCGACTTGAAGTTCCTCTCTTGTGCTGTTGATGATCATGTAAAGCGGAATGATTATGGGAATGCTATTCAATTGTGGGATAAGATGGTTGTTGATGGCAGTGTAGTTCCTGATTTGTTGCTGAACAATGCTATGATTGGCTTACTCTGCAATAACAATGATATCAATAATGCTTTCCGTTTGCTTGATGAGATGTCCTTGTATGGAGCATTTCCAGATTTGCTGACCTATAACATGATTTTTGAGTGTTTGGTCAAGAATAAGAAGGTTCATGAGGCAGGCACATTTTTCAATGAGATGATAAAGAATGAGTGCCCTCCAACACCATCTAATTATGCCAAGGCCATTATGATGTTGCTTGGCCAGGACGATCCTGAGGTGGCTGTTGAGATTTGGAATTATATGCTTGAGAATCGAATAATGCCTATGAACGAGAGTGCAAATGCATTACTGATTGGGTTTTGTGAGATGGGTCGGTATTCGGAGTTAAAGAGGTCTGCTTTGGAGATAATGGATAGAAAGATTGAAATTTATGAATCCACAATGGGAAGATTGATAAGCGCTTGCGATAAGAATGGCCTTCCAAGAGATGTATATGACAGTCTCCAGAGAAGGTGGAGAGCTCCACGGAGGTTGTGATCCTATTATTGTGTTCTTGGTTTGATTTTTTAAGTACTTTGTGAAGTGCTTCTTATGAAGAATGCAGAATATGGCTGTTGTAAATGTTATAGCTTCTTCTGTAAATGTGATGGATATCAGTTTATATTCAAATTTTTTTTGCATCAGATGATACTTCATCTTAAAAATCTGGTCTGAGAATTGTCATTTGTGGAATCGCCTTCTGGTCATATAAGTAACTTTGCTTAACATGAACCGCAGCTGAATTGGCAGAACCATTCTTTATCTGATGAAATTTTTAGCACATATATGCTTCAAGTATTAGAAACTACTGTGTTATTTCTAGGAGTTTTGGGCCTATATATCCAAAAGCTAATGTCACATTTCAGATAAAAAGTGTCGCATACGAAAAATATTTACTTCTGGTGTAGTTCGCATATTTGTGAGTTCTTATTTCTTTTATGAAAGAAAAGTTACCTATCTTCCCTTGTAGATACAATTTAGCCTTGTTTTGTGCGATTGTTAGAATCATCTTTGACTATCCCTATAGTGGTGAATCAGCACGTGATAATCTTCTTCACCCTTCCCTTGTGTTTTTTTCTGGTGAGTAATGCTATGACAGTCTATAACTGTAAATGTTTCATACAAGTAGCTTCAAGGTGTGCTTGGATCTTTCTTGTGATCTCAAGGTATGGTTTCATTTTCCCCATTTTATATGCCAACAACTAACTGTTTCTGTTCTGTTCCCTACCTCGGTATGTGGAACATAGATATCTCATGCCTTGAGAAGATGAGGGTTCCTTCCAGTCTGATTGGAGACTATTATCCTTGGTATATTCATGATTAAATTATTGGATATGACTTTGAAGTTTGTCAGTTGTGCAGCACTTGCCCAAAATACTCACCTTGAGAAACCGGAAAAGGTTTCTTGATGTTCAGAGAGTGAATTTTGGTGGGATGTGCAACTTTTGATGGCATAAATCCTTTCTACGATTGCCACATTACAAGATCTGGATTTATAACAAAAACCTTTTGTGCTGAAGAAAAGTACAGTACATCAGTCTTACTCTCACTAATGACTTGCTGAGTTAGGGCATGTTTGGCATTAGCGTTTTAGAGGGTTAGCTTAAGCGTTTTATGCAGCGTTTTCATAACGCTCTACACATCTACGTTTGGCAGTGTTGAAGCGTTTTCAAAACGCTCCCCTTTCATCTCCCCTCACAGCTTTGTAAGCGTTTCATCCACAGCTCCCTGGAGCAAGCGTTGGATGAAAGTTGGAAAGCATTTGAGATTGGAAAGGATGATTCATCTGCAACTCCCTTCATCGCCTATTTCCATCTCTGTCTAAGTCACAGGACGAAGCGGTGAGGTTTCTAATCACTGATCTATTTGCCTGTTTGCAGGGGCTCTTCGCAGTCGCCTTCTCCACCAAACCCTTTCACTTTCACGCTCTTCAGGTAACAACCCCAATTTCGATTTGCAACAATCCTGTTATCATCAATTTCGCATTTAATTGTTTGGTTTTTTTTTATTGGGTCGATTTTAGGGTTATATGAGACGCCCCAATTTCTCCTTTGTGTACTTGCTGTTCTTGTGGTATTTAATTTAGTTCAAGTTGGTTTGATTTGATATCGATACCAGTCAACACTTGATGTATCCCAAACACCAAGTTCGAGTAGTGTTTTATTCTTTGAATTCATGTTAGGGACCATGCTGGTGGAAATGAGGAGATGAAGAAATTGTTTAATTTGATAATCCGTAGCATCTGTGAATGAGGATTTGAGGATGAGAAGCTTATCTATGTTTTGTTTTTGTTAATTTTTGTTACCCTTCAATGGATGCAACTAACGATTTTTTTTCCTTTTGTAATCCACTCTAGTTTGAATGGGTTTCTTTGTTGGTGGGTGTGGTTGAATTTGCAATTTGTAGTTTAGTTTGATGTCCATCAGAAAATCCTTTGTAAATTATTCATAGGAAATAAGGATGTCAGAGAGTCGATTTAAGTGGTATTTTGGCATCCTACATGTACTAAAACAATAAGGGGGATTCCAAACATCTAATTGTCTATATCATACTTTCCATAAGTAACTGGAGCATCCAATCTATTTTTACAGAGGAGAAGTTTGCCCCTCTCATGTTTCAGCTCTTTTGGTTGAAATAACTAATTGATGGCTAAAAATTACGAGGTATCCTCTATTAGCCGAGAAGACTTCATTTGCCTCTCTCGTATTTTTATGGGAATTTTTATTACTGTCAATGAGTAAAGGTCTCCCTTGCTGAATCTACATTATGGAAATTTTTATTTCTGTAACTGTAAGTGGCTACTAGTTACATTCTCAGCAATGAACTACTCTTAGCTACAGACCACAAAGTCATGACAGAAAAACTTGTAATGTCTTGGAATTAGTTGGAGACTACAAGTTTTTATTTATGTATTATTTATTTTTATGAATCTGCTCAACATTGCTCAATGCTCACCATCAAACTGGCTTTTGCAACGTTCCATGTTAATCTGTATCATCAATGTCAATGAGGCTTTAGCATGAGAACTAAATAATTTATTATTTGGCAGTATAAGAAAATTTCATGGCCAAGGATGATTATGTGGGGGATAACAATGCCAATGTGATGCCTTTGATTTGATATTGGTGAATGTGAACAGGTGGAATAAAAATGAAAGGGAGGAGGAAGCATATAGCTGATGAGGTATGTCTTATAAATTATAACCTTAATAAAAATCATTATATTAAAGTACTGAAATGTTTTAATGAAAGGCTAAACTGTGGAGTTGCATCTTTGTTGGGTTTGCTTCTTTGTTGAGATGTTTGCTTATCCTTGTTTTGTGGACGTGAAGAATATATTTGGAACTCCCTGCTTTGTGTCATTTCTAAGCTTTCCATGTTCCAATGCAGAGGTGGCCCTCAACCCTCCAATTGTGTTCCTTACTCTAACAAGCTTAATGCAACCTGATTTTCATATGGCTGCCCAAAATCGTTCGGTTAGAAAAGGTGGTTCTTTCACTGGTGAAATTAGGTAATGTTTGAACACAATTTATGCAATTCGGGCCTTTGCTGAGCTTGATGATGCCATGTTCTTGCTAGAAAGGGAGTACCGAGTACAGTCTAAGGAAAGAAAATTATATTCAAACCGTAGGTTCATCAAAGCTTAAGCCATGAATCTGATCTTTGTGATGCTCATCTTTGAGGAAAGGGTTGATCCCGTTACAATAAGGCTCCATGTGGTAAGGCGAAAGAGCTGTTCATTCTAATTATGATTTACATAGAAACTAATGCTAATTGTTTCAAAACTATTCATAATGAATGGAAATGGGTGAAATGCATTTCTCAGGGATTGCCCAAAGAAATATTTAAACAAGACGCATTTTCTCCGGGGGGCAGTCCATTTCCGCGTGTGGTTTTGGTATGTGTTTCTCTTCTCTATATAGACTTTGAGCTACAATGGGAGTTAATATTATTCCCATCTCTTCCAAACTTGAGGCTACAGTACAAGTTACAGGAGAACTTGACTGAGCCCAAGGGACCAATTCTCCATTGAGCCCTTGAGTGGCCCTTGAGCTCGAAGGGTATCATGTTATTCTTAAGCGAGAAATCTGCAAAGTTCATCTGCTGTGGGTCTAATGGTATTGGACTCGCCTCCACCACAAATGTAAAGGGTAAGGTCTCATTCTTATTCACATGGAATGGTATGGTTTTCAACACTGCCACTTTTATGCCTTCGAAACTGAGCAGGTATCTGAAAAGTGCACATCAATGCTTATGATTAGAAGTTGTTATGAAAGAAACTGACATCTTATTCACATGCCTCAACCCATGCTTGGCTTATACCATAATAAAAAAATTACCACAATGTTAGATTTGATTTTCGCTACACATAGACATTAATATATTTGATTATATTAAAAAAAAAAATATTTCCTTTATATACAATTATGTACAATAATACCAAAAAAGTTATAAGTGGTGATAATTATTAATGTTAATGTATAATATTATATTGTTGTAATTTCAAGTACTATTTTTTTAATTAAAAAAAATTAAAATACTTAGTTCATCTGCAAATATTTGTATACTTTGGTGTAAAAAATATCAGTATAGTTTAGTGTTTTTTAAATGTAAAAAATATTATAATAATATTTTACCAATAAAAAATGAATATAATAATATAAACTTTAGAATTGAAATAATTATGGGAGAGAGATATATTTGTAAATTGAATTGGTAGAAAAAGATAAATTTTGGGATGCTAGAGATGCTATTGATAAAATGGGAAAAAGTAAGAATGAGAAATTATAACGATGTGGCAGATAAAGAATTTTTGTTTTTTTTAAAAAAAAAAATTCTAGTATCCCTAACAATATTTGAGTAACAACCAAAATTTTCACCAGCTCTTCTAAACCTGTGTTTATTTATAATTTTTTCAGCTAGTATCTATTTATTACAGTATATTTCTAATTGAATTGCATATCTCCAACCACAACAACATCCACATCACTTTAACTAATGTAGAACAAATCTCAAAACATGCAAAACATCAACTTCAAAACACTAACAGTAACACTCCTATAAATTTAACATGTAATAGTGAAATTCTAGAAAGAACTTGGCAAGGAAGCATGACACCTGAAATCAGAGAAGGAAGCATGGGCCTTGAGATTGTCATTCTCAGCATTTATCACAAGGGTGAGCTTGGTCGTCAACACTCCAGTTTCATCAAAGCTGAACAAGTCAAGGTGGGCGTATGCAACTCTAACAAAGGGCACCTTTGGCCTAATCACAAGGTACCCTACGAACACCACTATCCCTGTCAGGATCACCGCCACTGTCAGCATGGTGCATATTAATGCTGTACACCATATCAATGGATGTGTCCCTGGCGGGGACACCAGGTTCATCGGCTTCTTTGACATGTGTAGGAACGGAGTAAGCCAGCTTGTTACAGCACACCAACCACTGGAGGTGAAGGCCGGTGTGGAGGGAGATGTTATAATAGGCAGGGAAGGTTTTGGTATCTTCTTTTCTTCGTGGTAAAGTTATATGTTGTCCATGAAATCTATTTTGTGGGTAAGAGAGTACTTATATTTCAGCTCAAAATTTGCTAATTTCATCATTGGAAAAAGAACAAACTAATAGGAAAGAGAGATTAGGTGTAGTATTGGAGATATGTCATGGATAGCTAGGTTCTTCTTTATGATTAGTGTAATTGCTTTTTCATGCTTTACTTGGTAAGGTTAAAGAAGCATCAAGTTGGATACAACATTTGCTACACACTTGACAAGCTTAAAGAAAGGAAATTTATCTTTCTAGTCAAGTCCTTTCTCCTCCACAACTATCAAGACCCTTATCAACTTATATGATGACTCACTAGTCATAACAATATTATAATGTATTGAATAATTGAAATGTGTATGTTCTAATGTTCATTTGGTTGAATTGATTAGTGAAAGTGTCATAGAAATAGGACTACTTATTAGCAACCCAAGACCAAACCACATCAAACCAAATCTCACCTTTGTCTTCTCCCTCCAAATTAGGGATTTAAAAAAAAATTAAGAATCATTTTCTCAATATATATTTGTTCCTTGCCCAATTTGAATCCAATCAATCCATACTTTGGATTTAGGTTGCAAATCTGACGATGTCAGGTACCTCAAGAGGGGATCTTTTTCTATTGATTTGCAATTTTGCATGTATACGTAATTGATTTTCCTCTAGCTCAAACTATTTTCAGAGTTGTAGATATTTATAATTAGAGCTGGCAAAATCTGATCCGACCCGACTCACCTGAATCTGACCGAAACTCGAAAATCTGGAGTCATCCGTAACCCGAGACCGACCCGACTCGAAACAGACCCAAACACAGACAAACCCGACTCAACTCTAAACCCGACCCGACTATGAACCCGACCCGACTCTATATTATTATATTTTGATAGAATTAATTACTTATATCTAGATTTGTTAAAAACTAATAATAATAATAATAATAATGGAAAAAAAAACTAATGTGCCAAAAGCTAAAAATGAAATGGGCATTGAAAATGAAATGAGCCAATGATATAGTCAAACCACAAATAAGCCCATTTGCAACTTACTAGTGAAAATAAGATTAAATCCTAAATGTACAATTAATTTGATTTAATTATAGCACCGATCAATTGGTTTAAAAATGTTTAAAAAATGACGATATTGTCGAATACCGAATTTCCGATTATGACTTTTTTGAAAATTGATCGACAACCGATGAGTCAATGACAATGAGTGTATTCAACCGAGTCAAAATTACATATTCAAGTATTCAACCGAGTCAAAATCATGTATTTTAAGTAAATTACATATTTAAGTATTCAACCGGGTCAAAATCAACCTAATTATTCAAACGGGTCGAATATGATACGACCGAAAACTCAAACAAACTATACCCACTTTGATTCGAAACTCAAATGAGACCGACCCGCCTCTTGACCCGAAACCCGAACGAGCCCGACCCCGTTTGACCCGAAACCCGACCAATCTAAAATTCATTATGACCGAACCCGATCCGACCATAAATTTTACCCGAACTGACCCTACCCGAGCAAGCCTGACCCGAACCCGACCCGAACGACCGACTTGCCAGCTATATTTATAATTAAGGATGTGATTAGGTTGATAGGAAGATTCGAACCCAATAGATTTGGACATATTAAGACTTGACATATCAGGTCCATGGATGGTCGGTAGGTCGAGTTCATGTTTCATGGACGTAGAGCTGGCAAGATCTGACCTGACTCGAGAAACTCGACCGACTCACCCAAACCAAAACCTAACCAAACCCAAAAATTTAGCGTTATGCATAACCTGAACCTGAAATCGAGCCCGACCAAGATTGATCCGATACCCGAATTGACCCGAATACAAACAAACCCGACTCAACCAAGATTTGGCTCAAATCAAACCCGACCCGAACTAGACCCGACTCGACTCCCAACTCGACCCAAATATCTTTGAACAACTATTTTTTTTAATTAAAAGATGTTGAAAGAACTCCTCACATGTATAATTCCAATATTACCATATTTACCCTCATCGTTAGGTTGTTTGCTCTAAAAAACAATTATATCTTTAATACCTATAATCAATTAGTTTCTTTCCCTTAAAAATTGTATTTTCCACATTAAAAAAAAAAGAACAATAACCATTTCTAATTACAAATTGATTGTTTTAAATAGTTGATCAAATAGAAAATCCTATGTACCATCAATTACTCCAATTCGAACCCCTCTCGATCCGGTAAGCTATATCTCTCAACTATGTATATCTATTATACATTTATACTACAAAAAAAAAAAAACAATTACTGCATTCCATTACTAAGTTATTGCTATTTCTAAACAAAAAACAATTCCACTGATCAAAGTTAAAACTTAAAAACTATTAATGTACTCCATTGACCAAAGTTAAACTTACCATAAATTTATGGAAATTTGAGGACAGTTTAGGAAAAAAAAAACTCAAAGTCTATAGTAGTAACTCAATAGGTAAACACAACACATCACTTCAAGTTTTAGCAACTCGGCATCACGATGGTGAACAAAAACAAGCAGCAGATCAACATGAAAACAAAGAACACAAAAACAACAAGCAACATGCATGCCAACACGACAATGCAAGCTTGCAGCAGCAAAATTAAAGCAGTAAGTAAACGCAGTTGCTAGCGGCAATAACAATAACTCAGTAAGCACACAACATCAGCAGTAAACCAAGAGCACGTACCAGCAGATCCGTACACTGCAGCAACATAATTGCAACACACAACATCACAAGATTCACAACAGCACAACAACATCATGTAGAAATGTAGAATTTTACTCTTCTTCTTCCTCTAAAGATTCAACTTCTACACAATATATAATAAACATCTAAATGTTATAATACATTCTATGTATATAATAAATATCTTATAACAATTAAAATAAGGCAACTAAATTATGTACTATAAATAAGATCTTACCATCATATCCATTCAACCAATTTTGAATGGTCTTGCCTCCACATTTTTTGGTAAAAGGGAGCTCCTCCATTTGCTTAGAATTCTTCCTCCTGTGCTAAAATTTGACTCTGAATCAACTGAAGTTATTGAAATAGTCAATATATCTCTAGCCATAGAGAAAACTACGAAAATGCTGGAAAAATTCTCTTTCCAAAAGTTTAGCACGTCAAGCTTCATTGCAACAGGGTAGGGTTTCTCTCTCAAATAAATATCAACTTCTAAAGTACTAACTTGATCAAGAGAAACAAATTCGTATGTTATTCAAAGATAAATTAATGAATGAAAAAGAAAACAAGTTGATTTGCTCAGCTACTGAATAGAAACTTGATCAAGCACTGAGAGGACGACGATCAACAAAACATTAACGCCACCACGGTCTCGTATCTGCTTCCGCCGTGCTCTAGGCTGCCACCGAGAGCTTGCCGAAGTCCATTGTGCAACCGCCGTTTCTATAGAGTGTCGATGTGAGGAAGATGATGATGAAATTACAATTTTTGACCCATATTTTCCCTTTCTTCCCAAATACGCCCTTATCTCAATTTAATAAATTACAAAATTATTCCTTAGTTTATAAACGCACAACATAATATTATATTTGCACAACTTAACGTTATATTTGCACCAAATAGTTTTATATGTGCACACCATAATGTTATATGTGCACTTTATCATCTTATTTATGCACTTTGTTATTTTTATTATTGCACTTTATAATCTTATTCATGAACGAGCACATCACTTTATTGTTTACCCATAAATTAGGCCTATTTTAAATATAAAAATTATAAATTTTTATAATTTAAATAGGCTTGAAATTGTTATACGTAAAAAGCAGATAGACGATAACAATAATCTTAATAGTGCACTTCATATTATTATTCATACACATCGTCATTTTATTCTTGCACTTTATCAATTTATTTATGCACTTTATATTTGCACAATAAAAAGTATTGAAAACGAAGAAGAAAAAATGCGTTTACCCATAAAATTAGGCCCATTTACCTATTTATCCATAAAATTAGGATCATTTACCAAAAAATTAAGCATATTTCAATTATAAATTTCTATAATCGAAATTTGTCCATTTACCTATTTACCCATACGACATTATTATGTTTGCACAACATAATGTTATATGTGCACAACATCAAGTTATATTTACACAACAGAAAGTGTTGACACGAAAAAAAAATGCCGGTAATAAATAATAATAATAATAATAATAATAATAATAATAATAATAACCTTGTGCGTGACGCCTTATTGGATATCTGTTTTAGGGCTGGGATTTCTGCTGATAAGGAAGTTGATATCGGTTTGGTCGATGGGCATGATAGGTCTCTACGTCCGGCAGATTTGCTTCTTTATTCATGGGACAGAGGGCGTGATGTTTGTGTTGATCTGACGGGATCTTCCCCCTTGACTCAGTCGGGGATGTCTGACTTTGCCCCTGGTCGTGCTGTTGTTGATGCTGCTCAACGTAAGTGTGTTAAGTATCGTGATTTGTGCACGGCAGCGGGTTATGGTTTCCTGCCCTTCTCCTTCTCTTCGTTGGGGGAGCTGGATACGGATGCTGTTACCTTGCTGAAGCGGATTCAGAAATTCTCAATTTCCCAGGATGCCGGGGCTCGTGCTGCAACTTATATTTTTACAAGACTTAGCTTTGTTATTGCTAAGGGAGTGGGGGCCCAGATAGTATCTCGGCTACCCACTAATTTCCTGTAGTATGTAATTATTTTTATAATAATAATAATAATAATAATAATAATGATGATGATGATGATGATGATGATGATAATTTAAAAAATAAAAAAATAAACCTTACAAGAGAGGGGGCATAGGGGCGGGGGGCACACGCATGGGGGTAAGGGGGCACAGGAGGTTGATATTTTACTAATTAAATTAGGCCCATTAGCAATGCACTTACAAAAATTAGGTCAATTAAGAGAATTTTACATCTTAAGCATTTTACACCCTATGACAATTTTACATTTGAACCTTTGCATATATAATATATATAGAGGTTGGTTTCGGTGTACTCAACCCTTAACGTACGTGTATCATGTACTCGGAAATTATTCGTCTATTTGTTCATGATTATTCGTCTATTTTTACATAATTATTCATCTGGAAAAAGAGTGTAAAAAATGTTAATTTTATTCTAACGAATAATCGATCAATATCACCGAATAATTTTATTCCACCGAATAATTTTATTCCACCGAATAATCTCTCAATACCATCGAATAATCAGAAGTTACTTTTAATGTCATCCGGTGATCTTCTTAATTCAATGGCCCAGATTTGTTCTCATGATACACGTTAAGGGCTGAGTATATATGATCTATCCTATATATATATATATAATCATATTTAATTTTACTTGAAAAATACTTTTTGAAATACACAAATAACATGAATTACATATTCAACTTAATAAAATTGATTACCCGAAAGTCTCGAATGAACATGATTCAACAATTTCAACCCAAACAATTGAAAGTTTGAAACAAACATATCACCCGCTTCTACTTGAAACCTGAATGAGACCGACCCGAAACCCGATTTGATCGAAAACCCGAATGAGTCCAACTCGATTTAGATCGAAATTTGGCCAATCTGAGATTCATTTTGACTGAATTCGACCCGACCAAGCCAAACACAGAAATTTTACCCGAGTTGACCCAACTCATCAGCGACCCGACCCAACCTGTCCCGAATGTGGTCAACCCGAGCTTGACCAGATCACCTGAATTGCCAGCTCTACATGGACGTATTGTGTCTATTTTTAAAGGGCGATGTGTGAATTTTTTAAAGATTTTGGGGCGATTAAATGTAAACGAGACAATTACGTGCGTTAAATGTAATTTTAGCCCATACGGACAGTACTTCACCGTTCACCGCCCCAACACAACACACCCCAATACCCCTCTCTTCCCATCTTCCTCTTCAAACGCAATTTCTAGGGTTTCCAACTTGAGAAGCAGCTATTTTTCGCCCCCCTCTAATTTGCAAATTATTCATGTTTTCCCCAAATTTTTCCTATTTGATCAAGGATTCGTCTGATTGATTTTTTATTTTTAAAAAAAATCTGTTTATCGTTTACAAATCACAGGCTTCGGATTTTATTCGCGCTCAAAACTATGTTACTATTAATTATAACTGGATTCACCGGCGTCTCTTCTTCTTCGATCGCTCTCAACCAAAATCTTCGCGTTTTCGGTCCCGGATTGAATCCTTTTGCCCCTTACTACATGGCGAATCACTCTTCTTCCTCGTTCTCCCGCTAAACGACCGGCTCTGTTGATTTTGTCTCGCCTATTCTATCGGTGTTGTAAGAAGAAATTTGGAATCCCTTTTGTAGTTTTTATCGTGAGATCATGTTAGGGGTGGTTTCTGATTCAGTTGATCACTGAGTTCAGGGTTTCGTTTCTTGTATTCTGCAAGCGGTTCTTAACTCAGGACATCGTTGAAATTCGTTGCTGTTTTGAATTAATTGCAATGTTGGTCATGCCCGTTGAGCCGTCTGGCTTTGCTCGTCGGAAACTTTCCAGGCGACGTCCATCACGGTTTGGAGGTGACACAGATGATAGGGGTTGGACCCCGCTCCATATTGTAGCCCGAAAAGGAGATGCCAAAGAGGTATATCTCGCTTACTATTTCTAGCTTATTGATGTTTAAGATCAGTGTTAAGCTTGTTAGTCCTACCTTTGATTTAGTTTTTAATGCGGATTATTTGCATTTAGAAATGTGATTACGTTGTAATTGCGAGGTGCAATTAGATAACTTTGTTAGAGACTTCAAATTTGGTTGTTTTCTAAGTCTGCTGTCTGCCAAAGTGATTGATGAAAGTTATGTTCTTGATTATATGTCCACACATAATCCATGGTTTAAAGCTTGTCTATGTGCACTAATATGCTTGCAGTTGGAAAAAGATGCATCATTCAGCTAGCTTTGCTGCTGGACATTTTTTAAAAGCACAATATTTAGGGTTATATATGTAGAAAAATTGCTTCCTTGTTGTCTTCGTTTTTTATTTTGTTACCGAAGATGTGTTTAAGAGAACTCATCCCTTGATCTTTATTCATCTAATTATTTAGGGAAAACTAGAAATTAGTTCCCAAACTTCAAGTTTTCTTTTGTTATGGTCCCTAATCTATATTCATTCTATTAGTATGTAAGCTTTCATAAGATCTGGCAAGAAACCATCCTTCAATGCCACTATTAAAATTCCTATCAATTTGCTACTTGGAAGTTGGAACTATGGAAGCCAATATGCTGTCCATTTAACATATTTGGCAATTCGATAAATACATGAAATGTCTTGTAATTGAAGAAACATTGAAAATAATGATTGGTGATGCCAGCACTTATCCACCCGTGTTATAATAGTATTGATGACAAGATTAGGGATTTGATTTAAGTTGGTTGAAATAAGGGATGAGGGATGAATGATGATTGACGGACACTTGATTACATGGATGGTGGATTGGCGATCCAGGGTATGAAACAAGAAGGAAAATTGTTGTGCTGTGATTTGGTTGCAGAATTGAGGCGTCAAAATCTCTATTAGTGAAGCTTTGTGAGTTCTGGCTACCCACTTCTTTATGGAGCTTTAGAAGTTATCTCCCATCTTCATGCTAATTTATATTTTATCATTATTTTTGGGTGTCTTTGGGTTATTTACCTAAATTGTGTATGCTCTTTTTTGTAAGTATACCTATTTGTTATGGTGTCTCCATTACTTTCCTTGAGATAGTAGAGGTATATTTTCCTTTTTTTTTCTTGATGAGTTTGATCAATTTCTTCATCTTTCTCTTCTTTCTAATCTGTATAATGGTTTCATTGTCGAAATCCTACTTTTTACTTCATACCTAAACAATGTTTTAAAAAGCTAGAGGCAAGGTAATACACAATTACACATATCTATAGCTTAAGCGGGCTTCAAAAGCAATGGTGATGGTTTTTTCATAAATCACCTTCAAACTCAAGTTTAATGATATATAGCCCATCCTTGATGAAATAAAACGAAGTTTTAGCTCGGAAACAAGTAAAAAAACCCAAGTCTAAAGCATCACAAAGTTCTAATTATAAGTGTAAGAATAGAAGATTAACGAATAGAAAGAAATCAAGCTGAATGGGAAGGAATATGGTTAGGAAGTGGGCCAAGTAAAATTATCAATGTCATTTGCATCCTCTTCTTCTCCAGTCTCAAGACATGGAGCAATTATGAATGTTGTTACATAGCAAGAAATTTTACCTATTTTAGAAGGAAGAATATGAAAGCAACAAATCAACACCATAAAAACTCCACCAAAAGGAAGAAGGGCAGAGAAAGGAGGGAGAGAAGTAAAGTGAAGAAAAGGAGAATTGGAGGCGTGAAGAAAAGTAGGGAGGAAAGTGTTGGTAAGAAAGAAAGTTGCTAAAATCTTCAAAAAAATTCAACAAAATATCATCCAAATAAAAAAAATGAATAGCCAGTTGTGGCTGAGATATGCAGTATGTGATGATTAGCCAAAAACAGAAAAGCCCATTGCATATGTTTTTTTAGCACCTGGGGCTGAGGCAGTGCACGTTGTGCCTTGACCAAGACAAGCACTACACCTGGCGCCTTGGGGTTAAGCAGGCTTAATCGTGTCTGGGCTGGGCTTTATTAAACCCTGACCCTAAATATACAATACACAGACAATTGCATTTTGTTTAGCTTCTAAAATAGTGCCACGTAGGTGAATGGTCATCATGTTGCCTTCCGCATACATAAATTGATAGTAATTTAACCGTGATAGCAAGAGGGCGCTTTTCGGTAAATTTTGAAAGGTTACAAACTAATACCAACAAGAAATCAACTTTAAATGTTTGGGGCTAAATGTTTAGTTTACCCTTATTGATAATGCGTGGCTTCTAAATAATTGAGTACTCTTTTCCATAACATGCTTCTTCAGGTTGACCACTTGACACACTCTTTGCTTTTTGGAAATGCTAACTAAAGGAATAACCTGCAATCCTTGAGAGATTGCACAAGGTAAGTACCTTAATGAAAGATCGTGAAATATGGTATTTTAGGGGGTGTGCGGATGAGATAATCATTTGTTTGGAGAGTGTTTTCCCTTGACTTACGTATTGGTGGATTCTATTTAGGCCCCGTTTGGTATGGGTGTGGTAATTGGGAATAAAAAATCGGAATGAGTGATTACCTAGGCATGTTGTTTGGTATAACATCGGAATGAGAAATTCACAAATTTAACCTAAATATCAAAATTTCAAATTACCAAATTCAAGACAAATCAATTCAATCTCTCCCAAATTAAAAATAAAAAAAACACAAATTCAACATACAAAGTCAGAATTTATCAAAATAATAAACAAATTTTAACAATTTGTAGATCTGAAAGTGAAACGCCATTGAGGTTGGGGGATGAAGATGATTGGGAAATTCTTAAGGCGCCATTGAAGGAGGTTGGGGGAGATAAATTGGGGATAAATTTACACAGAGAGAGGGGAATCGCAGAAGGAAGGAATTGAAGGAGGAGATCTCGACGGAACGCCACTGAAGGAGGTAGCGGTGGTGGTAGCATGGAGGACGACGTCGGCGAAAACGCCATTGAAGAAGGAAGGAATTGAAGGAGGACGACTGGGCAGATCTCGACTATGGTGGCGGCGGCGGCGGCTTTGGACGACTGGGCAGATCTCGACGATGGTGACAGCGGCAGCGTTAGGCGGTGGTGGTAGCGGCGTCGTCAGCAGATCTGGAGGATGGCGGCGGTGTTGGACGGTGGCGGCGGAGATCTGGGCGGGACGGTGGTGATGAGGATTGAGGAGCAGATCTGGTTGTGTTGTGGAAGGAGATGGTTCACAAAATTAAAAAAAAAAAAAAAAGAAAAAGGAGATGCAAATGTGGGAATGAGTCATTCCCTGGCTTTTGTTAGGGGAATAGAAGTTGCTCAAAAATGGGGATGAGGAGATTCCCGGGAATGACTTTGATTCCCAGTTTTAGCGTACCAAACATCAAAATGGGAATAAGTGATTTCCATTCCCATTCCATTTCCCATTCCCAATTTCAGGGATACCAAACGGGCCCTTAGTCTTTGCTTACTCCACTTTAAATCTAAAACTGCCGTGTCTTTTCCTCTTTTATGTAGCCCAGTGTTTATGAACATCACCCTTTCTGTTGGACTTGCACCTGCAAGTGGCTGTCATTTGTTTCACAAACCTTTCTTGCTAGGGTGGATTAGCTTTTAAAAAACTGGTTCATCCTCCTATTATAGGATGCAATTTGCACAACACTTCCTGTGTTTAAATGCCCACTGACTTTAGTTCTCGGTGACTTGGAGTTGACATGTTTATCTGAATATTTATCTCATCTATAAGTTTCATTTTAGCTGCTTTGTATAGCCTTGTCTCCACATTCTCATCCACTTTGTGCAATTGTTGGTCAATTTTGATAGGTCAAGCGATTGCTAGATGAGGGAATGGATGTGAACGTGGCTGCGTGGGGTCCAAAGTCGCAGGGAATGACCCCTCTCCACCTTGCTGCTGAAGGAGGGCATCTTAAAGTGATGGATATATTGCTCGAGCGTGGTGCTGATATCGATGCCAGAACTAAGGGTGCTTGTGGCTGTAAGAAACCTCATTTCATCTTTGCTACTGTTGGCTGGAGTGGAAGCGGAACCTTTTCTGGAGGGTTAACCTAGCTCATCTTTGTTTTGCAGGGACACCGCTACACATTGCCGCCAAGGAACGTAACAGGGAAGCAGTGAAGTTTCTGGTAGAGAATGGATCTTTCCTTCCACCTGACATCAATGACTGCAGGTTCAATCCACCCGTTCACTACTGCCCTGGACTTGAATGGGCTTATGAAGAACTGACGCCGAATGCGCCTTCAACATGATAATTATAAGTCATCTACTTCTTACGACTTCATATTCTCTTCCTATATAGCTTGTACTACTGCAACATCTGTTCCGGGTGTGCTTCGGTTGTTTTTTAGAGTCTATTGCGTCTCTATGTTGGCTGTTTCCCAATAGGATTTCTGTACGTATTTATACTTGTGTCCTGTTGATTCTGTAGAACCAAAGAACTGACAATACGCGTTTGTCGTTAATAACAACGAATCGACATGATTGTGTCAAATGTTGGAGTCTATGGATTCGTATGGGACGGGGTTAATAAACTGACTAAAATTATAAACAGGGTAAAAATTTATAAACTGTTGGTCAAAATAGTTAAAAATTTATGAAAAAATATAAACTCCGTATGGGGCGAAAAACAGTTTATTTGTAAAAAGTGGAGTTTTTTGGTTTTTATTAGGGGTAATGTGGTACTTTCAAACCAAATAAGATAAAAGAGAAGGGGTAAAATAGTAATTATGGAATATAAACCTCAAAATAAGCTTCAATCTGCAGCTTATTTATAAACCCTTTTTTTAACTGATTAAAGCTTATTTGTTGTTCTCATACACCGTTTAAACCCGTTTATTTTTTTAACAGCTAATAGTTTCACACTTTTTAACTTGTTTATATGGCAGTCATACACACCCTATATTTCGCAACTCACATCTTTCGTGGTGCTGTTGCTATAAAGAAGGTTGTCCACAATCAAGGGCGGGGCTAGGAAAAAATGCGGTCCTGCTATTTGCACGGCGATTATATCGCCAAACGCACGGTGCCGGTGCCGGCTTCTCAAACCGGCAGACGCAGAAGCCGGACCCGGACTCCCAATTCGGCATGCGTGATTGAGGAATCTGCAGGTGTCGTCACATCGGTCAAATCGACCTGAAAAGCTGTCACCACACTGCAGGCCGGTGCCGGACTCCGGATCCGGTTCGGTCACATCACTCACATCGACTGCAAAAGCTGCAGATTCCTTGCCGCTGTAACAATATTAACTTACCCCAAGATTCTTCACGAGCTCCTCCGGATCGCTATAGGCAAAAATGTCGAACGGTAATCCGCCTCCGCCATCTTCTTCCGGTAACGACATTTCCTCCGATGTTAGAATATGTATTTCGATTCGAAAATATTGTGGTTGAACCGGGGCATCGCTTCTTTATATAGGCTATCGAACCTACCTCGGGCATTGGATGCCGGTTTGGGAGTCCGGCAAGGGCATATATTATGCCGGTTTGGGAGTCCGGCAAGGGCAAGAGTGACTGCCGGTTTGAGAAGCCGGCACCGGCACCGTGCGTCTGGCGAGAATTTGCCGTGCAAATAACAAAAAGGAAAAAATAAATGGAGGGGTTTAACTTTGTTATCGAAAACTTTGTTATAGGCAAGGGTTTATGTAAGAAGAAACTGATTCGGTGAGAACGAAAAAAGTAATCTCATTGGTTAATTCGTAAGTATATTTTCATTATTTTGGCATGAGAATTGGCACGGGCGTGTGTAGCTCGTGTAAAAAATAAGGAGTATTTTTGTCTTTTCTCCCTTTTCGTTCTCTGTGTTTGTGATCACTTCTACTTTTTGAACGTGTTTTCTCACATAAAACCCTAAGTTTTCTTTTCCTTTTCGTTTCCATTCGAATTTAGTTTTGCATTTTTTTTCTTATGTTTAGTCATCGTTTTCTTCGTTATTAACGTTTGTTTTTGTTCACAGAGGTTGTTGATGTCCTTTAGAATGTTTGTGTTGAAGGAGGAGTAGGCCGTCAGAAGTAATAATTTCAACTTCCCAGGGACAAGTTCATCCCAGATTAAGACAATTGATAACGGAGATGTTATCACCTTCTATAATAACATTTTGTATGTATAGGTCGGTTGCTTTCTTAAGACCCTGCCAGTGCAAAGCACTCACTCCCGAAGACACTCGAGAGAGGGGAGGGTCCAACCTCAACATAGATAACAAAGCCATTGTGGTTAAGAATGACAAATCCGTAACTCCCTTTGTTGGTGACAGATAGAGCGCCATCAAAGTTTAGCTTAAAATGTGTATTTGGTGGCTTTGCCTATTTGGTATTAGGTTGAGTTTTGGGTTTTGTTGGGGCTTTTTTGGGGGAAGGTATTGTGTTGGTGTCGTCAATCCCAGAGAGATCCCACAACAGAAGTTGTTGCATAATATAAGCTTTAATGGATTTTGGATCTGGTTTTATTGTTGAAAAGTGTTTGGTTATGGAAATATCAAATACTCCACCAAGCAGTGGCAAATAAGATGAAATCTTTTGTTGCAAGTTCCTTTCTAATGTCGTTTAGTAAGGTGTGAACTGAGGAGTTGGTGTTATGAAATTTGGTTGAGGTGAGTGGAATTTTCGGGTTAAGTAGTTGAATAGTTACTTTAGTGATTGGGCAATCCACATGGTTTAAGTTTTCTGTATAGGACCCGCAGGAGGGGCAGTTGGTGGAGTAACCGTAGTCTTGGAGAGCTAATTTATTAGAGGTCAGAATACCGTCTTTAGAGACACGCCAAAGAAAGCCTTTGATTTTGGGCAGGGTACGTAATTTCCAGATCCATTTAAGATCCGAGAGTTCATGGTTGTTAAGGCGGTGTATAAGGTTAATAGCTGAGCTTGTGGAGAACCAACTATTTTTGCTGGAGTTCCAATAGAGCCTATCCTGGGTGATAGAAGTAGGGAGTGGGGTTTGGATGATGATCGAGATCAAGTCTGAATGTAGTTGGTCTCGTAGTTTATCCTGTAAAAGAGGAGCATCCTAATTTTTACTTGTAGTAATAAAGGTTGAGAGTCTAATGCTTTGGGATTAGTTGAGAGATCAAGAAGTGGTTTGGGGTTGACCTAAGAGTTCGACCAGAAGTTAATGGTTTTGTTGTCTCCTACCCTCCAAGAGAGACCTTGTTTGAAAAGGGGGAGAAATTTAGATAGTTTCATCCATTGTCAGGAAGTGTTGCCCTTTTTTTGTGTAGGAGACAAGGTGTTTTCCTTTAAGATATTTATGAGAGACGAACGTAACCCGGGGTTTCTCAAGATCGGCAATGATTTTCCAGAGTAGTTTTGTAGCGCCGAGTTCATGTCTTCGGATCTCCGAAGCCCAAGCCCCTCGTTAATGCAAGATTTACAGATTTCAAACCAGCTGATGAGAGGTTTGTAGCGGGGTTCTTTATTTCAGAGAAATTTTTTGTTAAATTTGTCCAGTTCCTTATGTAAAGAGGAGGGTAACATAAAACATTGCATGAGGTACAGAGGTTTGGCGGCAAGGTTACTCTGGATTAAAGTTCGTTGCCCTTCCTGGGAGAGAGAGTTAGCGGTCCATTTTGATAATTGGGCTTTGGTGTTGTCGATAATAGGAGCAAAAGTATGTTTTGTAACTTGCCATATATGATCGGACAACCTAGGTATGATTGTAGGTTTGTGGTATCGGGTATTCTTAGTTTAGTCCGGATAGATTAAACTAAAATTTTTATTACACGATTTCTGTTTAACGCATGGTTAAATTTCCGTTTCGCGCATGACCACATAGTCGCAACAACCCATTGACATTTGGACGTTGCAACCAATTTTTTTTTTTACAAAATACACATAGTCGCAACGACCACATGGAGCATGGTCGCAACGACCTATAACATAATGACCACTCCCTCCGTCTCTTTCCCTCATCCTCGGTTCTCCATACCAGTACCAGGTCTCACTTTCTCCTTTCAATTGCCGACTCTCACTGCAGAGGCGTTTCCCACTCGAGTTTCCATCTGCAACTGCAGCTTCGGTCTCGACTCTCGACAATGGCGGCCTTGCAAGCGACTCTCAAGCAATGCTCCTCTCTCTCCTCCTTCTCCGTTGTTTCGTCCTCTTCATCTCCTTCTCATACATGTCACTTTCTCTTTTCAATTGCCCGAATTTATTCCTTCTGGATTTGTAATTGGGTTAGGTTGGATTTAGGGCTTCAGATTTTATGATTTGCGAGTTGTAACTTATTTATCTCCAGTGGTTGTGCTTCTGCATCTTCAAAATTTCGGCTTTATTGTCGTTTGGTTAATGGAATTGAAGGGCAAAAATGCATCGAGGTGGACCGAGAAGTTAAAAATTGGACCTTGATCTCCATGTCTTCTCTAATGCTTTGTTGTTCTTGCTGTAAAAACAACAATTGCCCTGCCAGCGACGCACAATCAATTGAAGGAGATTGTTGCTTCTGAGTGGACCTTAATTAAATTGGATGAAGATGGGTGGATTTATGAGTGGAGATCAAGTTCCAACTTATTTGACTTTTGAATGCAATTGATTTTAAAGGTGATCGATTGATCAGAGTAGCTGGTGCTGTTAGTGGATGAGTGGAGTAGGGTAAGTTTGGGTAGGAGTGTAATTTAATTTACGGAAATTTCGCGTGGTAACACTGAGGTTTCGCGTAATTCGCGTGGTAAACAAGAGTTTCATATATTTTGTCTGGTAACCTTGGGTTTCGAAATTTTTTGTTTCGCGTCTAGAAGTTTGACCTTGTCCAAAAATCGTGGTTTTAAAGTTTGTAGAGGGTGAGTAGTGTAGTATTAACAAAGGTTGTGGAGGGTTTCCATAAATACGAACTCATCCCCATTCTGTCCGAAGAAACACGATCGAGTAGCAGTAGCAGAGGGATAACACGAGTAGTAGAGGGAGAACACGAGTAGCCTTGGCGACAACCGGTGGCTCCAGCGGTGGCGACGAGTGAGAAAGGGCGACGGGAGGTTACTGCGGACGACTTACATTGGGGTGGCGATTCGCTCGCTAGCAGTGGACTGCGATTTGTCTCCATCGGTTAAGAGTTCAAAATTTTGAAAAGGTACGACCGAAGTTTCAATATTAAATCTATTAATGCTGTTTTTATTGATTGAGATGAGTGATCTAGGTGTGAAATTGAGCCCAATCATGGTTTGAACTTTGGAATTTTGAATTATGAATTTTAGGGTTTATGGGTCCGAAAATTTGGGGCTTTTTTGGTTGTTGTTTGTAGGGATCTGTAAAATGCTTGTTTGATCTGTAATTGAGAGCTATGACAGAAACAAGGAAGATTTTGTGAAAGAACTTAAACCTAAAGCCTAAAGGCATGTGTATTGTTGTTTTTCTTGTCACCGTCTTGATTTACCTATGAAGATTTTTTTTTTGGTCAGTGCTTTTACTTTTGAAATTGCCATTTAGTTCCATATTCAACAGATTTGGATACTATAGGGTGTGAATTTTAGAGGTAGGGGAGGACTAGAGGGTGTGGTTGTTGGTAGTTTTTTCAGGTTGATTCTTCCTCACCGAAGGAAAGGGAAATGCTGAAAAGTGAGGAGATAGAGTGAAATGAAGTGGCTAGGCATTTCATATCAACTGGTCAGCATGTAAAAATATCATTTTTGAGCTAATTGTTATATTTTTTGGACTCCTTTTTGCAGTAAGTGCTAAATTCTCTCATATTTTGTCAAAATTTGCACATAAATCATCATCACCACAGGTCAATATAATAAGCCGTATTGAATGTATGTGAGTATGAAATCTCTGGTTTGGAGGTGCTTTTTTAGCCACTTGAATGTATGTGAATTGTGAATTTTAGGGATGTTTGTAGGGGCTTTTTTAGTAACTTGAATGCATGTGACTATATGTGAGTATGAATTTGTTTAAATGATGGTATAATTATATCCACGCCTCTTTATCTCTATAAAGGCCATGGATTTGTTTAATTTAGTTTAGCGTGTATAAAGTTTAATGTTTTATTTCGATTGATTACAGATTTGCTACAGATTACAGATTATAGACTTGCTACATATTACAAATTTTAGTAGCTTTAATATTACAGATTTTTTTCATTTGTTACAGAATACATCTTTTTTCTTCATATTCTTATAGATAACAGATATTTTACAAATTACATATTAGTAACTTTAATATTACAGATTTTTTTTCATATGTTACAGAATACATATTACATATTTTGGTTTGTATAGATATGTCTCTACATGTCTTCTTTGTGGTAGGTTTAGGTATAAACATGCCTATTGGTTTGAAATTTTTTCATACAAATTTTTATCCTATTAGCTCAATCGGTAGAGCAATGTGCTCAGGCACAAGATGTGGGTTCGAATCCCATATGGGCAATATACATATTTTAGAAAGTGTCTGGCAGTCGATGTATCTTTAGATCAGTTAGTTTGATGACCTTGCTCTTAAACTCTAATTGAGATTTGACGACTATTTGAAAATGTCACTTTAGATCAGTTAGTTTTAAATACTCCATAAGATATTAGCATATGTGGAACGCGAATTCACATCTTTATGTGCAAGACACAACACTCTGCCGATTGAGCTAATAGGCTACATATTTGGAAAATACCAAAATTTGGATCAGATTTTCAAGTGCAAATTTAAACCATCAAGGTTCCATATAACAAATATGAATTAGTGGATTATGGATTAATGGATTATGGTTCATAAGAGTAATAATATATGAGAATAGAACAGAAAAAAGGGAAATATGTGTGATGAACTAGGCAAAGTTGTTTTTTGATATCTAGAACTATTTTTCCTTTGTTCTCTCTGTTTGACTGTCCTCAATCTTTTCTTCTGAAGGACAGCTGCTAGAGTGGGCGATATCATCCCCACCCAGGGTGGCAATGGGACTGTTAGCTTTGGGTTCATGAAGATGATGGGTCTCAAGAAGTCTTCAAAAGTTTCTAAAAAGCATGCATTAATAACCGAGGCGGATATTTACACCGCTAATTTTTACTATTTCTACCGCTAATCACCGCATAGGTATGCGGTGGCCTTAATCCACTTCTTCCCAGACCCACCACATGTATATGCGGTGGATCCGTTGACCGTATACAAACTCACCGCATAGGTATGCGGTGGGTTATGACGACCGTATACATGCGGTCAGTTTTTGGGCAATTGAAAACGGTTTGTAGAAGTGGTCCAAAACCATCGTCATAACCCACCGCATACCTATGCGGTGGGTTATGGCGACGGTTCAAACCCACCGTATACCTATGCGGTGGGTTTTGGCGACGGTATTGGACCGTTATGGCGACGGTTTTGGACTTGTATACTCCTCGACCCACCGCAAAGTATTGCGGTTACCCACCGCATAGGTATGCGGCGGGATCGTTGACTATCATTAAACCCACCGTATACCTATGCGGTGATTAGCGGTGGAAATAGTACAAATTAACGGTGAATTTATCATCCCCATTAATAACATGTGCAGATGTTCACAAGAAAGTAAAGCTCAGTTGAAAACGTTAACCTTTAATTTATTCAGTTTAAATTTTCTTTCTGATATGTTGGTTGGGTCTCTTAAGTTGAATGCTTTGTTGTTGGGTCTCTAAGCCAATCGAGATTAATCTTTGTGTTTTGCTGTGAAAAATTGCTTGGTCGATCACTTGGCAACTTTGCTCCATTTGAAACTTGAAGGGTTTAATCAGATTTCTAGGTGTGTTAAAGCATTTCATGATCAGATTTTTGGCAAATTATGCAGACACTTGAAGAATAGCAAAAGATGTTATAAACAAAATCAAACAAACATTTTACACATCATAAAAAAAATCAAACAAACATTTTACACACCCATTACCATACATTGATAGATCTCTACAAACAACTACAAAAAAAAAACCCAAAATTTTAGGACCTAAAATTCATAATTCAAGATTCGAAGTTTCAATCATGATTTGAGTTGGATTTCACACCCTACATCACTAAGTAATTTGATAGATATGATTTTGAAATTTCTAGAAAAACCTACTCAAAATTTTCGAAGGAAGAAAACTCACCTTTAGGTCAGAACCGACTGCACCACCAACTCCGGCCACTGTCTGCGCCGACGACACCCCTCTATCAGCCTTCGCCGCCCCTCGGGAGTCACCTAGTGCCCATCGGCCTGCCTTGCCTCTGCAATTCGTTTCCTTCCGTCTGCTATCTATCGCGTCTTCTCCCTGTTTGTCTCTCGTTTAGGAATAACGTTGAAAATGTTAGTATTTGTGAAAATCCTCCACAACCTTTGTTAATATTACACTATTCACCCTCTACAAACTTTAAAACCACGTTTTTTGGACAAAGTCAAACTTCTGGGCGCGAAACAAAAAATTTCGAAACCCCAGGGTTACCAGGCGAAATATCTGAAACTCTTGTTTACCACGCGAATTACGCGAAACCTCAGAGTTACCACGCGAAATTTCCGTTTAATTTAATTTAACTATATAGGGGTATTTTGGTCATGTTCTATAAAGAAAATTTACCTTTTTATTATTATTGTGTCAACAGCCCTAGCCCCAGTCCGGATCTTCTACTCCCCTCGGTGCTCCTTACGGTGCAACACAAAATTATTTTGGGTATAAATAGATATTAAAAAAAAATTAAAAAAATATTTATAGATTCTATACTTTTATATTGATATGTTTATAAAATTTTATTATAAAAACTCATGTTTTAAAAATATAGACAATTAAAATATCGATTCTTTTAGAAAATATTTTTTATTATTTTTTCAAACATGAATTTTCATAATAAAATTTTAGAAACATAAAAAAAAATAGAATCTAAACATATTTTTTTTTCAATGTTTATTTATATCCGATATAATTTTGTGTTGCACCGAGAGGAGTACCGAAGTGTTTGCAGGGGGTCCTGCCTGCCCTAGCCCCTATGATGATTTTGGATGGAGTAAATAATTTTTTTTTCTTTTTTATGATGGAGGAGTAAATAAAATTCCTGTGGGCGCTATTTGTTGTATGTGTTCCCCACACGTCTTTCGACTTGTCTCCTCCCAATTTCTCTGGCGATTTCTCAAAGTAGAATCCATTGTTAACAGCTTCGTGGTATTCTCTCTCTCTCGACTTCAATTTTTTTCCCGCATCTCTACGAAGTGATCTTAATTGCTCTCATACTTGTCAATCTCGTTTTGGTAATTTTCGGTTGAAAATTAAAAATCCATTGGTCTTATGTGTTGTTGCGATCATTAGGGTTTTGCAGCTTGTTTTCGCTATTCGAAATTAGATTTCAGAGTTCAATTTTCTGTTAATTGGTGGATCCTGGTGTTAATCGTACAAGTGATCAATAGTTTGTTCATTTGTTGGCTAATTTGTTCTTTTGGGACTGCCGATCTGTTTTTGCGTCCAATACATTTGTAGTTATAGAAGATTCGAGTTTGTTGGGTTTTTTTTTATAGCGTTTTCAACTTTTCAGATGAAAGGAGAAATTGGAGCATCTTTTCCCCCCAATTCTATGTTCTCTTACTCGTGATTCCCTTTTTGCTCTTGACTGTCTGTTTGGATTGCGGTGTCTTATGCCCAACACACGCATTTTAGACTGGAAAAAGTAATAATAGTGGCAGTTAAATTGCAAAATCTTAGCTGAAGATCCATTCCTGTTTTCCTCGTCGATTCCTCTTACTGGAACTGTTCAATCAATATTAATCACTTGAAATGCCTAGATGTGGATCTCATGCCATGTCAATGAATAATTTAGGCCACGATCCAGAGTATGTTTCTTTTATTTAAAAATAAAATAAAACCAGGGGAGACAGTTCGTTTTCGTTTTCGGATTTGAGGGCCCCTAGAGGCTTGGAAATCAAGCATATCAATTCATTGATTAACCTTGAGCTCCCCATTAGAACCTTTTGAGCCTCTCTTGTTTGACTGTATAAACTTTGAATTTGAAATCTGCACTAAATGCATTCACTTACTTTCATTTCGTATCTTTAAAATTGATATGATAAACGTACCATTTTATTGGAGTACATACTAATAGCCATTTTTAAGCTTGTTAGGAATTCAGTTCTTTGAATTCTGATCTCATGTTCTTCTTTTGTATTTTATTTGTCTGAAGAATAGGAAAGGAATGGATTTTTTCTTGAAGAAAATGAAAGAGGAGGCATCTGAATGCACGTTTGATGAGATTGATATTCAGAGATGCCCATTCCTCAGAAATATTAACAAGCCAACAAATTTAAGCTTTTTATCCCCGAATCTACCAATTCCAGTAAGTGTGTCTTCTCTTTATTCTTATGTAGAATTGCCAATTTCACCGTTAAATTTTCTACAGCTGCCTATCTATATGCTTTGTATATACATGATAATTGGCATGTTAACTATCAGAGAAGTTTTCTAATGTATCATCGGTTCCTGCAGACACCTAGATCCAGTGGTCCAATTTTTGAAGATGGTCCCAATTTTGATTCGGCATTCAAGCTCTTCCATGGAAAGAATGGTGTGATCCCTCTTGAAAGAAGCTCTGAATTTCATGATGATTATCACCCCAAACCTGAGCCTGCTCCCATGTTTAACCCCTTAGCAGTAAGAACTGCCACAATCAGTTTATCAGCATTTGGACCTGGAGGACCGTTCAGTTTTGACTCATTTTCTGAAAAATGGAAGAAGCAGAAGAAGAAAGCTGAACAATCTAAGAAAAATGATTATCAGTCTCAGGTAAGGTTAAGTTCTTATCAAAATGGTAAAGCCACGATTCTACAAGCATCAAGTACTCCACAAATGTTCATGTCATATGTTCTAAGGCAGTCATGTCGTGTATGTTGCTACATTTTTTTTAGTATTTCAATTAACGTAATTTGGGTTTCTTATATCTAGGGTAAAGATTCGGCATCACATGAGGCAGTTGGAAACGAATGGTTGCAAAATGGGAATTGCCCAATCGCAAAGTCATACAGGGCAGTTAGCCATGTGGTTCCTCTAGTCGCCAAGGCTCTTAAACCCCCTGTGGGCATGAAATATCGTTGTCCTCCTGCTATTGTAGCTGCCAGGGCTGCTCTGGCCAAGACTGAACTTGCCAAAAATTTGCGTCCACAACCACTTCCAGCAAAGATGTTCGCCATTGTAGCCCTGGGCATGGCAGTGAATGTGCCCCTTGGCATGTGGAGAGAGCATACTCGCAAATTCTCTCCATCTTGGTTTGTGGCTGTTCATGCAGCCGTGCCTTTCATAGCCATGCTTAGGAAAGCAATTTTGATGCCTAAGACTGCCATGGCTCTAACCTTGGGTGCTTCAATTCTTGGACAATCTATTGGAGCAAGAGCTGAAAGGTTCCGAATGAAGGCCATGGCTGAAAATAAGGGAGTGGTGGAGAAGCACACTGATTTTGGTCTTGTGGATTGCACCTCAGTAAGGGCAGATGGCATTGGTGCTAATTGTAGTAAAGAACAGCTCATACTTGTTACCGACCATGTCAACCAGAACACCCCAAATTCTAGAGCAAACGTCTGCTTCTGAGAATTCAGAAAATAAAAGTTATGCAAGCTGACAAAAGGAAGGTAAGTTATCTCAGTTGAACGGATCATTTTCTATGTTTAAAAAGGAATGAATTAACACAGCTATAGGACTGTGATGTCATACTCCGAATTACATTACCTGGATGGGAACGCATTGAACCTTTTTTATTTACATATATCTAATTGTGGTTTTCACATTGGTTTACCATTTTATTACTTCCATAACCAAGAAACGAATGGTTGATATTGGGATTAGTTAAAGGGTCATTTGCAAAACTAAACCAAAAAACTAAAAGGTTTGCAATAATGTGCTAGGGTTTTGAGAATTGCAAAACTAGCATTTGGTCTAGTTTTGCCCAAAAAAAAAAAAAAAAAAGAAGGACATGGAGGGTAGGTTTCGGGTAAAGAAAGAGGGAAATAGGGATAAGAGAGGGAGAGGCCCCGATTTTACTCTCGCCCACCAGATTTGGCCCCCGCTTTTACTCTCGCCCCCACTTTTTTCCTCCACCCAGACTTACTTGATAATCTCTCCACGATATTCCCACTCAGAGAAGCGGACACAAGCCCGTCACTACCATGCCGCAGAAATAAGAACGTGAAAAGATGATCCAGCGAAGTCTCCTATTTGATGGTAGCACTTCGCATCATGCAAGCAATCAAATACATCCAGACATTAAAGGCAAGCTGGGCAGGGCATACTTGTATCCTCGCGAGGAAATCCACGTAGAGCGAAGGCAGGGAAAGACAAAACCCTTGAAGCAAACCCTCTAGATGGACGACGACATGGTTTTGGTAAGCGTTAAGACAACCCCAACTCACAGAAGCTAAATCTATTTCTACCGTAACGACCCAAAGAAAAATTTAGGACACAAGCTCAAGATGAGTAGGCTCCAAAATCGACCTCTCCCCCTAGTCTCGGCCAAAGTAAGGGCTACGCGTTCCTTGAAGATAGAAGGAATGGGTTGAGAAGGAGAAGGGACAAAACCCTCACAGAAGCTACAATTCGCTGCTTCTTCAGGTTTGTAAGCAAGAACAACAAAATCCCCGGGTACTACATGAACGATCGTCTGTTTCTTTGACGCACGAGATGGACCCTCCTTGTCACCTAGACCGCTCATAGATTCAGACGTATGACAATACTCCGGGTCATCCTTCGAGAGAGGACACTTGATGGTTCTGACCATAGAGTTTTTCTTCGTCCTCTTCGGGGCCGCATATTTCTTCCCCTTTCCTTCGCAAGGCTCAACTATTGGTTGAGGGGGGCAAGCAGAAGACACCGTAGCTTCCGAGTCATCCTGCATCGCGGACTTTTGAGTCCTTGAGGAGCTAACCTCCTCCTCCAAAAGGCCCACGCTTCTATTTTGGCTATCACTCTCCGATGACATCGCTAGTTTGTAGAAAAGACTTCTAAGAAGAAAAGCCCTGAACTTAAAAGACGCGAAAGGAAAAAATCAACAAAGGGAAATAGTCTTTTCAAAATTGCGATCAAGTAAAAATGGCGCCAAAAACCCCTCACAAGAGCTATGTTGGTGCCCCACGCGCCCCACCCAGGGACAGTTAAAAGATGTTTTCCCCCGGAGGATGACGACTAAAAATGCCTTTTCGTCTCCTCCATAAAGTTTCTCCCTTCCCAAGACAGAAGTTGAAGGGTCTTTTCCAGCATGAAACGCCTTTCAGATTCCCAAAACCCTCACCCCCACCGAAGCTCTATCACCGATCAAACCCTAAAAGGTACTATTAGGATGACCTCAATAAATTAAAAGAGAAGAAATGGGGAACGGACCATCAGAAAAACCGCTCTCTCCACCACACAACCACCTTGCCCTTCCCGGGGAAGGCGGTTCCACCACTAGGGAAATTCGTTTTTTTTCGAGAAACTCTTAAGTATAAAAAAAACAGAGATAAAGGAACAAGATAAAATAGTGCACATTAAACCACTTACTTGATAAACAAGTTGAAGCATAATGCCGACAAAGTAAGCTAACAAAGGAAGGATCTCCGGTAAACTCCGACAAAGCTTCTCCTGCAAAATGTCGTTTGGGTTTCCTCTCCTACTTTCTTTTATCAGGCTCTCAGAAAATGCAAAGTGAAGAAAAGATAGAGGAGGAATCCCTACTTATAAGTCTTTGTGGGACCATGTTGTAAATGGGCCTAATGGATACTGGGCCTACATGAAGCCCGTCAAGAGTGATCCTTTGGTAAAAAGGCATCGCTTGTGTTGAGACCTGATCACGAGCGAACTATCACACGTGATTTAGTCCCGAGGAGGTATGATGATGCCCTGAAAAATACCCCTTAATTAATAAGGATAATACATCATAAATAGGTCACCTAACACAAAAAGTCACACTGAGTATGAAATCATCAATCGCGAGCCCCTTGTCATTAGAACCGTGATCAAAGGATTATCTTGTAGAAATACGCGTAGATCGGGGTCGGGGCTCTGATACTTATATACCACCTACATTAAATGAGCAAATTCCCAGCGACATCTCACCCTGCAAACAAGAGCAAGCAACTCGCTGGGCAAGCACCTCTTCGCTGACGTCGCCACGTATAACGACTCAAAACCTCTAGCATGAAGGCATGAGTTACACGTGTCCTCTGTTAAACCACGAGGTCGCCAGCCTCGCTTAGCAACTCTATAAATACCCCCTTAGGGCCTCAGAGAAGGGATCCGATTTTAGAAGAGAGAAAGAAGAGCTATGTAATCCTCCTTGAGATAAAGCCTTCGGAGTTAAGTTCTTGGAACCTTTAATCGGAGAAGAATGTCTCTAGAACATAACATCATCTGGCCAACATTATCTAAATACGACGGTTGAACAATAAACATTGAACGCGAACAAACGTCATCGCGAAGATTACATTATCTCCAAAGCGCCAACCAATAGCAAAGAACTTATATAAGCACCCTCCCTAGTTGGCTTTGCAGGTAATAAATGACATCTGTCGTCACCTTGAGATAATAAGTATATGTGAAATTCTAGAAACGCTTCAAGTTTGGATTCTAGTTTTTGAAACTCTATAGGAGCACCAAAAGTCGTCCCATACATAATAGCATATGTGTCGAATTTGTATTTAGGTTGGAATTTCCGGAGTTGGTTGAAGAAGGAGTTGAGATGGATTTTTCCTTTACCCTTATCACTTTTGAGCGATTTGGAGGGAGTATGTTGCTTTTGAGGTTCACCCAAAGGTTTCCCATTTTAGGTTTTTTTGTGGGTTTCGGTGAAGCCCCATAGAGGCCCTCCTTCCCTTTGGGTGTTGATGGGTTATTAGCCATTAATTTATTCTTCCTTTCCGAAGTGGTGAAGTGGTCCCTGTGCAGGTAGGTGAGGTTACGACCGCTGATCGCACTTTGCGAAAGTTGTACTGAGCCTCCTCAAAAAATCCCGCCAGGGGTTTCTGGGGTATGGGGCCGCAAAGCGGTGGGGTCAGTCACTATAAAAAGTTTACCCTACCAAAGTTTTAAACCATTCCGAAATAGCTCACCGGAAAAAACTTATGGGTAGTACCCATAGGTCCCCGGTTCGAACCCCGGATGACCGCTCTTTATTTACCAATTCAAGGGTTATTATCCATTAAAGCTAAATTATTAGAGTTGTGGAAAAACCAGTCTGCAATACCAGAAGAAAGTAAATAGAAAGGAGAAGAAGAAGATGTAGGATGAGGAAGGTGTGCATTTAATTGGGCGTTGAATAAGTTTTCATAGCAGAGTTTAAAATCTAGATTTAGGAAAAGTGAATCGATTTTAGAAAGCATCTGAGGTTAAGAGATAGATGGCATACCTGTAAGGGGTTAAGCCTGAGGCCAAACGTTCCTGGTAATTATAATCGTAATGATAGTGATGAAGATTCTGAGCGTCGGCTACCCAGAACGAACAATCCAGGGGGAGCACTAGGGGTGGGCATATGCAATTAATTGCCATTTCAATTAATTGCTTAGCAATTAATTGCTATTTTCAAATACTAAAGTTCAATAATACTATTTGAATTAAAATTAGCAAGTAACTAGTTTAGTACCCGCACTATTGTGCGGTCTATTTTTTTAAATTAATACATTTAATATTAAAAAAATGTATAAAAAATTTCTGCAAGTAAACTTTAAACTCTAAATACCCCTCACATCTAAACATAACCACCCGAGCCTTACCTCATCTTTCAATTTACAATTAACTACTATCGAACTATATGAAAATCAAATCATAACCACCCGATCGACAAATCCTATCGGTATATATGATTAGTTGTATTTATCCTATCGGTATATATGTTTATTTCTATTTATTAATTATTAATTACTCTATCGTTTATAAGGATATTAATTTGATTTGAAATTAATTAATTAACAAATTCTATCGGCATATATATGAAATCATAACCACCTAATCGGCATATATTAATCATCGCCTTTGGCTCTCGTAGATTTGTTATCGACATATATTAATTAGAGTAATTAATTAACAAATTAAAAAATATGCTTTAACAATCAATTAATCAGCATATCTCAAAATAAGTGAGATAACAATCATAACCACCTAATAAGTGGGATAACAATCAATTAATATTTTAAATTTTAAATCTAATTCTTTTTTATTATTAATGTAATTAATCTAATAAGTAACAAATCCTAAATAAAATTTTTTTAAAAAAAACTACTTTAAACTAAGAAGTCGTCAAATACTCAAATGACGTAAGCGACTTCTTCTTTAGTATTATACTATTGATGTACCGTTATTTAGATTTGTAATTGTTTTTCTTTAATTTATTCTTCTTCTCTTCGAATGCATTTGCTATCTTTGAATGTATTATTTATATTTAAAAATGTTAAATTTATTTATTTATTTATTATGATTTGTTAGGCATACTTGAGATTTGTTTTTATCCCTTAGTATAAATAGTTGAGATTTATTTTTATCGTACATATATATAGATGGAGTAGTGTATAATTAGTTTAGAATTTGAATATTTATGCTAAATTAATTAGTAAAGAACTAAAGATGAATAAGATAAGATGGAGTAGTGTGTAATTAGTTTAGATTTTGAATATTTAATTAAATATTTAATTTATAAATATTTAAAGATAAATAAGATAAGATAATTAAATTAATTGGTAAAGATAATTATTGAGAATATGATTCCATAAATATCGAAACCAACCAACAACCAAATCCATAGTACCTCAACTGATTCTTAAATTATGATTTCACTTTTAATTTGTAAATGTTTAAAGATGAAAAGGTAAGATAATTAAATTAATTGGTAAAGATAATTAGTAAGGATGAAATTCCATAAATATCTAAACCAACCAACAACCAAATCTATAATATCTCAAAATTAAAAAAACAATATCTAACACTGAATCTCAATATCTAACAATGAGCCTATCTTCATTAATAAATTCTATAATCCACTAATTGGAAACCAATATCTAAACCAACCAACAACCAAATCAAGTGATGCCCATAAAAAAAAACATATATGGCTACTATTTATTATTATTATTATTATTATCAAAATCAAATCATTTGACATCAACTTAAAAAAAGAGGAGTTTAAAAACAAAAAAGATCTAGCATTTGGGCAAAAGAAACACTCATCTACATGTCTTGTGCAAACAACCAATGAACCACATGCACCATTTATTTCCCTCTTCCCATAGCTCCATGCACAACTCATGAGCTCTTGAGTCAGCTCCTCCGTGCGCTTAATCACGTTGCCCAAGTTCGATCTGGCCTTCTATTTTCGCTTAAGATCGATGTGCCAAGACCTACACACAATCACTCTCAATGACGGTACACGTAAGCTCTTCCCAATGTGCCAATTCAATTTGATCGCGAAGAGAAATGCTTCTGCCTTCACTGCTACGGGTGATGGAACTCCTTCGATCGAAAGAATGAATGAAACTTTCTTGAATTAGAGGGAAAAAAGTATGAATTATTAGTTTGAGCTATATAATAATTAAGCTAAAGAATGAATGAACCTACCTTGAATATTGAATGTCTCAAATTAAATGAATCAAAAGTTCTACACATAATGAGCGCAAAAGTTTGAGTAGATGGGCTAAACATTAGAAAATCGAAGGTACGATTAATTACATTACTTATATGTCTAAAATTCATATGAATATACGTGAAAAGAACTATTTGTATGATGTATGCATAACATTTACCTTTTGAGTTTAATTACAGGCACTGTACCAGTGGCTACTATTGCATTCTGTTGTGTTTTCTCGTATGTCATCGTCGATCAGCATCTTGAGCACCACTTTCTGAATAATTTTGGGCCAAATTAGATATATCAAAAGAAGAAACGGTTAATGTACTTTATAAATTCATCGAATGATCAAGAGATTGGAGGAGGGGGGCTCATTGGAGATGAATTAGGGGCTGAGGGGGTTGTGCTATGCCATTGGATTTTGTTGTTGTGGTAGGAAGGGGGAAAAGGGTATTTTGAAAATAGAGGTGGTGGAAATTGAATGATCGTTGAACAAATTGAATTTCATAAAAAAAAATAGTATGAGATGAATTGCATATAAAGTAAGTACCCAATTGAGCAAATGGGAGTGGTAGGAACGTACCCATGCCAATTGAGCAAAGGTATCGTTTGTATCGTGATAAGCATTTATCCTGCAATTATAAAACAAAAACAACAAACGTATGAGTCATATCATAAAAAGATCGAAAAAAGTGAGAGGAAGAAAAGAAGAACAATTATTATATAGGATATGATGGTGTGTAAAGGAAGCTAAAACCCCAAAAGTTCAAACATATAAACTATAAATTATTTATTAATATTGTAAAAATAAATATGATTTTATTTTGATTTTATCCATTGAATATCTAAACCAACCAACAACCAAATCTATAATATCTCAACTGACTTCGAAATTAAGGGGAATTAAAAAAAAATCCGAAAATTCAAGAAAATGACACGTAGATATTCAAATTAATTACTAACTAAAAATCCAAATTTAATTAATTATTAATTAAAAATCCCTACTTTAAAGGAGAAACCGCCACATGTCTTAGGCGACTTCTCCTTTAGTATTATAATATAGATTGAGGAACAATTAATTGTAATTTCAATACATTTAACCGGTTAATTGATAATGGTTCAACCCCCGCCCCCTCTTCATGTTCTCCCTTTTTCTTCTGGTAAGCTACTTTAACAATACTTTCTTTCTACTTCAATCTTCCCCTTACACCTCAATTTAACTTCAATTAATTAATTTCTCGACAAAAAACTTCAATCAATTAATTTACAAGTCAATTCACATGTTGCCCATGGCAGGCCAATCCAATCCGCTCCTCACCAGAAACACTTCCACCAAAAGGACTTGAAAGTTGAAACTAGGGAATTCAGTCCCTCTCTTCTTCCCAATCCGAAACCCTAACAAAACCCCCAAATTCCTCCCTAAATCGGTTTCTGATTACCTTTCTGATTACCTTCCTCCTTCGAACCCTCACCTACTGCTGGAAACCACTAGTCAAGGGCGAATCCAAATTCTGCGCCACGTCTCTCAAGTCACTCCTCGACTCCCTCCGTGACGAATTCGAATCCGGAATTCTGAATCGCAAACAGTCGAAGCCGAAGGGAGAGAAGAACAACGAAAGAGAGACAAACCTGCTCAGACTTCATGTGGCCGTCTCCGGTGGGCGGTGGCTACCGGCACTGTCAGCGAGCGAGAGAACAGAGAGAGAAAGAGAGAGGCGAAGCGAGCTTCTGTCTTCTGAGGTCGGGCGAGGCGATGAGAGATCCAGTGGCGACAACAGTGAAGGCCGAAGTGGCCTCTCCGGAGGAGCTTCGATATCGACAACAATGGAGGACAAGAGGAGCGCTTCAAGGCATGACGGAGAGACAGAGAGGCGAGCGTAAAACGGTGTTTACAGAGAGAGGAGATGAGAGCGAGAGAGCAGCGATCCTGAGAGAACACTAGTGTTTATCAATTAATTGAAACTGTTTTGAATTGTAAAATAAAACCAATTCAATTAACTATCTTGAAATGTATTTTTATTTCAAAACAGTTAATTGGAAAATAGAGCAAACTTTTCAGTTTTTCAAATCAATTTTTCAATTTCAAGGAATTTTGCCCACCCGTAGGGAGCACCCATCCAATCATCCGTACGACGCAGAAATATTGAACATAGCAAGAATTGAAGAGAGATGAAGCCATGGAGTCGATTTGACTGAACAATGGAAGCGAAACCCTATATGAGAGAACCGAGGGCCCTATTTCTTGCTCGGGATCCAATTATTATGTAAGATCCAGTGCCTGAGTTGATGGATCAAATCAAAAGAAGGGAGTAGAAGTAGATTGAGCCAAAGAAAGCATGCGATTTGGGGGCTTTTTCCGTTCGATGTTCTTGTTTCGATTTGGGGAAGAAGGTAAAGAGGGGCGCGTGAGAGATCAAGTTCTCTCTTTCAATTCTGGGTTCTGTTAAGCATTCCATTTTTTGGAAATTGTCCGTTGAGACCTGGCTAGTTGTAATTGTGGATGTGTTGGCTATCACATATATTAGAATTTGTTACATATAATTTAGGGAAATTTACATAATATCACCTTTTAAATATGAAGGTTTTCACTTAACCACCTTTTAAATTCAAAATTACATAAAACCATCCCTTAAATGGTCCTTACTTACAAATCACCACCCCTTCATATATTTTCGTTAATTTATCATCAAATATATTATATTTTAATATTTTCAAACTCAAATTTGATTATAAATATATTCCAATATTGAATTTAAGGGTTTGATTATATTTTAGAGATAATTTTATTCATTTTTAAAAAATAATACTCCGTAATAAATATACCCTATATTTATTATCCTAGTTTATGTTTGAAAATGTTTATACATTTTTAAAATATTATGTAAATTAATCTTATTTTTTTAAAATATTATTATTTATATATAGTTTAAATATTTTTGTTCGATAATTATATTTGATAAAAAAAAATAAAAAAGGTCTATAATTATATTTATAGTTATATGATTATCGATAAAATATATTTTTATTTTAAATTTGAGGTAAAAAGACATGTGAATTCTAGGCTATATTTATTATTATTTTTTAAAAAATAACTAAAATGATTCCTAAAATATATTCGAGCTCTTAAATTCGAGATTTGAATATATTTATAATCAAATTTGAGTTTAAAAATATTAAAACAATATATATATATATATATATAATGATAAATTAACGAAAATAGATGAATGGGTGGTGAGTTGTAAATAAATACTATTTAAATGGTGGTTTTATGTAATTTTTAATTTAAGAGGTGATTAAGTAAAAATCTCCATATTTAAAGGGTGGTTTTATGTAAATTTCCCTATAATTTATTATTCTTTATTCACATATATATTTCTTTTATTCCTAATTTCCTATGCAATAAGAATTCTACATGATAGAGTTAAAGGGTAAAGGACAATGGAGTCAAATGTGGAACAAACAAAGAAAAACAAATCAAGAAATTGATGAGAAGTGAGAACAGATGAAAATGACGCCGTATCAACTACACAAAATTCAACGCCTGTCGCTGCACTGTGTTTCTTCCCGGCTAGCTAACCACTCAACCGTTTTCCTCGCTATCCGCAACCATTTCTTCCGCTTCTTCACCTCCACTGCCTCCTCCCCACCGCCGCCGCTGACTCCGTCGCTCACAGGATTCCCCCATCCTTTGTAATTCCTCCACCCTAACTCCCTGAACCTCGAGAACACCGTGATCTCCGACATCGATCTTCTTCCCTCCGCCGTCAGAGAACTTCCACAACCGCCGCTGCCGCCGGGTGACGACGGATTAGGCAACAACGGTCTAGTTGGAGCCGACAAAGAGTCGTTCGAATCTCTCTTCTCGAACTCGATCGCTCTCCTCTCCAGACACCTTTTCTTATCGATCTCATCCTTGATGCTCTGTACAGTATCGCGGTCACCGAGTGATCTCGCAGCCTCAGCGGGTCGGTCTCTGTTCGATCGAGTGGAAGCGGAGAATCGGTCGCTGGAAAACATCATCTCCGATTTCAGGAACATCAGGTCAGAGGAGCTCACGTTGCTCCACCGATTCCTGAAAACCACTTCGGAGACGACGATCTTGTGATTGTGCTTGTGAAGAGCCTTGCCTCCTCCAGATCCGGCGTCGGCGACAGGAATCCCGCTTTCTCCGGCGAACAATCTCCGGAAGCTGCTCCCAATGCTGAAAATGGAAGTCGATCGGCAAACTACGACGAGGTCGTCATCCCCTTCTTCGTCCTCCTCTCTCTCCACGAACACATCAATTCCATCGTTCGCTATCGAATTCGGATTCAAATCGACCGAGTTCATATCCGGATTCATATTCGGATCCTCCACATCCTCCTGGATGCTGCTGGAAGGGACGAATCTCGAGCTGGTGTTGAGCAAGGAAGCATCCTGGGGGACGACTTTTCTCCGGCAGAGGGGACAGGTAGAGTTGCCGGCGAGCCACCGGTCAACGCAATCAATGTGGAAAGCGTGCCTGCACTTCGGCAGCAGCCGAAGGATCTCGGCGTCTTCGTATTTGGAGAGACAAACGGCGCACTCTAGCCCGTCCTTGGATCCCCTTAGGGTGCCGAATCGGAAGAACGGGAGAGACTCGATCGCCTTCCTGCTGAGGCCGGAGGTTCCAATCGAGTCGATGGATGCAGAGGAGAAGACCGATGATCGGAGGCGGTTGCGCCGTTCTGTGGCAGTGGCAGTTGCGGCGGGGTCACGGTGGCAGCATTTGGCGTAGATAAGGAGTGCGAAGGTGAGGGAGAACATGACGGTGAGGACTCCAAGGACCACTGCGAGGCTCGGTTGGAAGTTGGTAAAGCCACCTTGGTGGTCGGGGTAGTAGTCCCCCATCATTGGTGGTTGGATGGCGGAGTTGCCGAGTCTCCGGTGGCCACCGCCCTGGTTGGGGGATTGTTGGAGCATGGTGGTTGGAGATTTGTACTTTTGGAGGGAGTGGGGTGAAATGAAAGGTGGTGTTTGCCAAGTGTGGTAGCCGGTTTGAAATTGGATTAGTGAGAAGAGTATTTTTATATCAGTCAAATATTCATAAAACATGTATTTATAATTAATTTTATAAGCAAAGAGGGAAATAAAAAAAAAATACTAGTATTATACGAGGAATTAAAGGGGTTTGTTTCTTCTTTTTTAATTTTTATATGAAAAGAGCTGTATAAATAAGCCCATTGTTATTGGGTTTTTACTAATATAGTTAGTAGTATGACATATGTAGTGTTAATGTTTTATGGATCATCAATGCACCTAATACATATTTATATGCTATCGTAATCCGCCCCGCCTACTAAAATTGGTATTTTTTTTTCAATAACTCTCGAGTTGTTACATCTCCTTCTGTAAACGAGTGAATGTTGCAGCGCTAGTAATTATTCATATTTTGCTGTCCTTATAATTACATTAGGCTTATAGGGACATGAAACCATACTCACATAAACAAGGCGATAAATAATATATTATAGCAAAAGACTTAAAGTACTTTTTTTTCCATTAAACATGGTGCAAAGATGAAATGAAATTTCATACATAACGTATAGAAATTTGAAACTTTATTATATAACAAAACGTTTAAAATTTTTACTTGTACAATGTCAACTCTTCAAGACCTCCTTACCTAACCTGTAAAATTTGACTGATCTACATCATATGCAGATGAGGCACACCAACCAACCATTTCACAACACGGTCGGTTAGTTAGGTGAAGAACTAGCAAATGACAAAACGGAATAAATGATAACAACTTAAAATCCAGTGTCCATAACATGGTATGAGTTTAAGGGGATATATATATTTTACAAAGTAGTAAATTATACTCCCTCAGTCTCAAAATTTAAGTCGTTTTAGGATTTTGCACAAGTTTTAATAAAACATTCACCCCTCAATCAACATCATCATTCCACTAACTTTTTCATAATTTTTTTTATTTTTTAATACCCACTACTTTTTTTAACCAATCAAACTCTTTAAAAAAGTCAACAACACACATCGATACAAATCATTACTACCCCTTACATAGAAAACCTAAAACGACCTAAATTTTGATACAAGAATTAAGGGCTAAAACGACCTAAATTTCGAGACGGAGGGAGTATAGAATATTCACAATGCACGACTTTCTATTAGTTTACGCATTGATTCCACAATATTTTGCTTGACATACATGATTCGGATAAGAAAAAAAAAGAAAGATTTAGTTAACATGTACCATACTTCGACCAATATCAAACAATGATTAATTAACGCTTATTTTATGAAATATTTATTTATCACTCACTTATATCTTTTTTTTTTTGTTATTAAACTACGTTGTACTTGATATAACAGTAACAACGTCATACCGACACATGCCTATTTACCACTCATCTGGGTAAAATGTATCATTTTGATAGTATTCAAAATGAACTTTTCATGAAAAGCTTATAGATAGAGCAAGACGTAACGAGTCTTGACATGTTATGATCACGTACATTCACACACGCATGCACGCTTAAAACTCCTTTTGTTACTATATTAGTAACACACAAGTGTCACATTATAAGGATTCATTAAATGAACCCGTGTACTTTTCCCACTATACATATGTTCGGCTAACATAATAATAAGGATTAGGTCTGAAAATTAGTCAAAGTCCACACCTAGAAAGTATATTTGAATAGAGAAGGAACGAATAGAGATTGCAAGAATAAATATATTAAAACTCACTATCTTGAACAGAGAAGGAATAATAGAAATTGCAAGAATAAATAGACTTTGCAATTTATTTTCAACGGATAGATATACTTGATAATTAATAACTGACACAGATTAAAAGAAAGACATTGAGTCTTTTAAGAAGAACAAATGACACAAAGTCACTTGCCTTGGTTATAAACCCGAAGTTTGCGAATATAAAAGATTATGATTAACCAAGAGATTAAATTCCTTTTGAAGACGTATGATCACGATTGACGTCACGAACTATATATCCAGGCGCATCCAACCACGTCGTATATAATAGATAAATAATAATTTAATTAGCTTATGTCCAATAATTTTACCCTTAAACTTCGGCAGAATCTCCCTTTAAAGTAATCCTTAATTAATCCGATAAAACTTATATTCTTTACTTTCTGATAATCACTTGTCCAACACTATTTTTAAAATGCCCATGCAGTATTAAGACTTGCAAACCTAATTTAGGATTTTCTTTCCTAAATTTAATTGGGCATTATAACGACTTAGGAATGTCATATAATCCAAAATAATTGGGCATTATCTCGACTTAAAAGAAATACTCATTTTATCCAATGTTATATCCTCTTAAAAATACCTAAATTTCTTAATAACCACGAGCATCATAATTAACGACTTATAAAAGCTAATAAGGAAATACCTTAAATTATATACGGGTATTATAACGATATAAATTAAATATCCAAGATCTTAAAATAAATGAGAGAGATTTTACCAGTGAGATAATGCCGGATCGCCCCAAATACAACGACTGAATAATAATCAACGTCACCCATAATCGAGGTTGTATAGAGGGGTATACGGTGAAATAGCTTTCCTAGCTGTATCATCGTCGATCGAATTGTAAAATCAAAATGAGGCAATCAGCCCTTTTATAGTTAAGGCTAACCATTCATACAAGTGCTTGGAATCCAAGCATCTTTGTACAAATCCAATTCCATATGGTAACGTGGCATTTCATTTGATTTTGGCCCATTTCATCTGATAATTACGAGAAAATTACATAATTGGTCCTCCTTAAATATATATATTCCAACAATCTTTCACTCTACCACTTTGGAATATTTTACCAACTTATTCTTAAGCGTGTCTTAAATATCCAATAAAGGTTATAGCCTCTTAACCTTTGACACATTAGCGGATCTTCCCTAGATCTTACTAAGTTCCAAACTTGATAAAACTTCGCAAATCTTTACCATAAAACTTCATCTCCGGCATTTTTATTAATTTACATAATCCCTTACAAAGTGAAGTCGTAAAAGAAAAAATAAAATCGGGGTATTTCACTAGTCGAGAGAGGATCTAATCTTATATACCAGGAAGGTTGAGTGCGACAACGATGGTGAAGAACAATGGTTTCATCAACTTACGTTTTACGTCCATATATAGGGATGTCAGAGAATATTCACTATTAAAAAACCGTCAAATAGCAATGGCTAATAGCCATGGATATAGTCACGAATTGCCGCGACTAAGATGAATAGCCTTGAACCTAGCCACGACTTTAGATATCGTTGTAATTCACCTCGAAACTGATAGCAATGGCAAATAACCACGACTACAGCCACGAATATTAGTATATTAGTAGTCATTGGGAACGCCATAACTAGTGGTAAGATCCAATAACCATGGTTGTAGCAATTGAAATACCCCAAATTATCTTTGAGTATTTCGTTTTAAGAAAATATAATTTTCATAATAAAAGTTATTTTATTTTGGACTTAGAAATATTTTTTTTCTTTTAACTTGAATATGTATAAAGTTTTATAACTAGTTTAAAGATATTTCATCTTATGTGTATATATAGTAAATAAATTAGTTTTTAAGTTATATTGTTTTAAGGCAAAGTGATATATTTCCTTAAAAAATAAGGAAGGTTTCATAAGTATAATTTATTTTAATTTACGTAAAATATTTAATATAACATTTTAGAAAAATTGTGTTATGCAAAATAAAATGTATCTCATTAAGTGTTTTGTTATTTTTATTATTTAAATGAAGCATTTTAATAAATAAAATTTCAGATATATATAGGGGTGGTTCCCTTGTGAACACCCCTTATAGTGTATCTAGTGCACAAATACTAGCCATAGATCTGGATGGATTGAATGACCTAGATTATACCATGTGTGCGTCTTTCAAAAAAAAAAGGGAACCGTCAACTGCAAAGAAGAAAGTGGGCGCGTGCAACCCAAAGCTCATTAAAACCCTAGAAGATCAAAGTCGGCCTTGTTCAACGTCAAAGAGGTTGAAATCGTACTTTGGAAGATTCCAAAACCTCCTCCCATCCAAATCGGCACTCACCCCACCACAACGAACATGCACCAGCGGCACCTATTACGGCTACACCGGCATCGATTGCGGCGGCATCCGGTGCGGAGAAGCAGCGCATGCAAGCGGCGGCGCATCCCGTCTCGGCCTCACTCCTCCGTTCAGCGACACCGAGCATTCAGCCATAGAAATTGACTCCGACGGCAACTCAAATCGAAGAGGAAGTTGATCGACAGCTCAAAGATTCGAAACGATTTCGCCGACGAATCGAAGAGGAAGGCGAATCGGTGGCTCAAATATTTCGTCGGCGGACGGAAGTCGTACTGCTCCTTTTCCGGCTTAGTGGCTTTCCCGTTTCCGATACTGCCATCGCCTAGGGTCAATGGTGGCACCAGCTTCCTTCGCCTTTCTCTAGTTCTCTGCACCTTCTTGAACCAAATCCCACATGTAGGGCTGATTGGATTCATCGACCGGGTTGGTTGAATGTAGAACAACTGAACTATGAGTAAGCCCCAATTTTTTTTTTGAATAATTGGGATCGATTTGGAGTTTTTTTTTATAGTGATTAAGTTGTGATTGGTGTGTTTAAACGAAATTATTCAACGATTTGAGAGCTTTTTTGGGTGATTAGTTTCTTAATGTGTGGTTTTTTATAGAAAGGGACTATATTAGTGGGTGAAAATCAAGCTTTGTGAAGAATTGGGGGATATTTGGTGATTTTTTTTTTGTGATTGTAACACTATTATTCGGTATTTTGAGTGTTTTTTTTAATTTTTGTGTATCTCGTAAAAAAAGAAATTGAATAAATAATCTCTTAGTTATCGTTTAATGTACGCGTTAAATCGACCGATTCAACCGAATAATTCTAAAAATTTACTTATTCACAACGATCATGCAATTAGTCATCGCTTCTGTGTACCTCATAAAAATAAGAATTACGCTGAATAATCTCTAATTATCATTCAATGTACACGTTATAGCGACTGATTCAACCGAATAATTCGAAAAATCTACTTATCCGCAACGGCTATGAAATTATTCATCGCTTTTGTGTACCTCGTAAAAATAAGAATTTTGTTGAATGATATTTGAATTATCGTTCAATGGACGCGTTAAATCGAATGATTCAACTGAATAATCTAAAAATTTACTTAAATACGAAATTGACATTTAGAGAATTTAACCGAATAATCTTTCAATTACCGTAAATTGAGTGACAATTCTCTCTTAAATTTGCTACATTTAGATAAGTTCATAATAAGTAATTACCAAATACAAAATTGACAAATTCTACTAAATAATGTTACAGAATTAAATGAATAAAAAATAAAAGGAAAAAAATGGGGGCCATATTGACCCCTTTAATCACTTTATAGTTTATACAAATTTCGAAGGAAAATGCTCTCTCCTCTATCTAGGATTCTAGAGAGAGGGAGACCACAACCACGGCTTCGGTCGTTCTAACCCAGATCCGGCCGCCATTAACCCGGCTCCGGCCGTCTAGTATCTCTACGGTGCCGCCGCTCCGGCGTGTTTTCGACTGTAAATCGTGCTCGATACAACCTTGCTCCAAGTTCCGTTTTTTGTTTCAATCCAAACCAAAAATTAAGTTGGGGGTTTTTGTAGATCTAAATCTTCTACCCCTTTAGAGGCTCTGTTGGACTGATTTTGTGTAAATCATCCCTCCTCTTCTTGGATCGATGGTTCAGGACTCAGGAGGATTCTTTTCGGATCTTCTCAACCCCACTACCGCCTATCTCCCTTTGATTTTGGCGTGGTGGTTGATTTCGTACCCTTTGCCCAGCCGCGTCCTCAACTGGCTTCAATGGTGGACTCACCTCCGCCCTTGGTGCTTCCCTCCCTCTCCGATAGTCTTCTCGGCGGCGGTTGGACAGCTTCCCTGGAGTTTCGTCCTCACTGACCACATGATGATCGGGTCCTGATGTATCGCTGACCTACGGTTCTGCTTCAGAGTGGGGCTTGGCTTCGTCCGTTGTCTTCGTCCACGTCTAGTTTGGTTTGGGGCTGCTTGGTTTCGTTTTTGTAGGGTGTGTTTATCTGAGTTTGCACCGTTATGTATTGTTTGTTTGTTTGGTTTGTAGACGGTTCTCCCATCTGCCGGCTTGTCCGACCTTCAAGTTTCAAATATGTCAATTTTTGGCGGGCCCCATCACACCCTTTTTAGTTTTGAGGCTTTGGTCACTTACAGTACACGCACTTCCAAAGAAAGTAGGTTAATTTTCAACTGGCCCCACCATTTTATAATTAAAAAAATTAAAATAAATCCTATTAATCTACACCATCCAATTCACATCAATGAAGGGTCCATAATTGTGTACAGAGTACACAATAAGATATATATATATATATATATATATATATATATATATATATATATATATATATATATATATATATATATATATATATATGTAGGGACACGCTCCGGTAAAAACCAATATTGTGGTAAAAACCGTGAGAAGCGTTTTGATGGGTTGACACTGTGGGGCTCACAGTTGGGGCTATTTTGATAGAAAATTGTAAGTTTACTCAATCTGAAGGTTCGATAATATAAAAACAATGTAATAAGAAATACTCTAGAAGGGGGGTTGAATAGAGTATGCCCGTTTTTCGCAGAAAGTCTCAAGACTTTTGGAGCTTGTATCAAAACCTTTGAGATTAAACCTGAATCACAAAGTTAGACAATCGAACCAAGTGCGGAAATAAGGTAAAGCAAATGAGTAAAGGACACGAGTAATTGTTTACGAGGTTCAGCACAACTTGGCCTACGTCCCCGCCTAGGGTTCTTCCACAACCCTAGGATTCAAAGGCTTTATTGATTGCTTAGCTTAGGATCCTAATAGCTCACCGAGAAGCCTCTCTCCTATACAATTGCAATCTAGTCAACTCACGTTCCCTTGGAGTCCTAGACCAATCTAGAAGAGCCCCACCTCTCTCAGCTATCTAGTACAATCCTCTTACTCTCACAAATCAATAGCCTAGTGCAACTTCCCGAGTTATAAACTCTCGAGTAACACTTGAAATGAATATATCCTATAAGCTCACAGTGACTCTCAAAGGCTTTGAAATAAACAACAAACTCTTGAGTGCTTAGCAGAGAGACACTTGGAAGACAGATCGCTTGAATGAAAGAAACTCGTGTAGCACTTGTATGTTCTGTCTTCTCCTTCCTTTCCTTTATAAAAGAGCATGGAGTGTGAGGATCTTCACCACCAGATCTCTAACGGCTCCTTCGAATCAGTTTGATCTTCAATCTTCTATATATGGACACTTCGAACGCCATGATCTATTTTGAACTGATCTCCTCAATATGTATTAAGGAAGGATATAATCTCGAATATACTTCCTGAAATGGTTAGGCATACATATATATATATAATATAATGGAATTATATAATAAGATAAAATAATATACGAATAATTAAGATAGGTTTTGTATTTCATCAACTGTTAATGCTCCAAGGCCTTTGACACAAATATCCTGTCAAAGCCTTTGAAACATCTATTCCGATTTTCACCAAGGGAGGGAGTTATCAATCTCCCCCTTGATGAAAGACAAAACCTGTGCATCCCTGCAACTTAGTCAAAAATAGATAATACAATGGAATTCGGACTAAGTACCTGCAAGGGTTAGACAAATGTTGGATCAAAAATTTTAAAGTAAGAAAACATCCAACCGAAAACCATAAATCAAAAACCAAGGTCTTCCAAGACCTTTAAGCAGAGGTTTTCAAAGTCTAACGATCATCTCCCCCTTTTTGTCTTTCAACAAAGGGTGGAGGTAAAAACAGTCACCAGAAATTCACCAAAAGTTTTGAAAACGTTTCCAACAGACCAGCAATGTATCAAATTTCAGGGGTGGGATAGGGTGGGTTAAGGTTTAGGCTTAGTCATCCGGAGCATCATCAGTGAGCCTTGTCCACAGTCCTTCCAGCATCTTTGAAATCCCGCTCATCTCCGTCATGATCTCCTTCTGCAGCTCCTTAATATCCAGACGAACTTCCTCCAAGCCCAACTCTAGGTTGTCCATGCGTTCATCGAAAGCTGGAGCAGTAGGAAAGGCTTTTGAAGGAGTGGCAAGACTCAAGGTCCCTTGGGGAGACCGAGTGATGCCAATCTTTTCAAGGCCTTTAGAGTCGAACTTACCCGTATGACGTAGCTGTTCTTCATTTTTGACATCAATTCCAGAAGCTTTGAAGATGGGTGTCAAAAGGGTAGCAAAGGGGAGGGGAGAGCCTTTTCTAGCTTTTCTGGCATGAGCGGGTGGAACTGGGGTAGGTAGGCCAAGGAAATTTGCAAAGCCATTGGAGTTGAGAGAGATTCTAACCCCTTTGACTACAGACTCCAAAGACCAACCATCGGTGTCGTTTTTGGCTTTTAGGTTAATGTAGAAAAGTCGGGTAAGTTGGGGGTAGTAGACAGTCTCAAGGTTAAGAAGGGTCCAGGCTGGGGATTTTTTGAGGAGCTCAATGCAGGGTAACTTCAAAGCTTCAAAGAACCCAAAATCTAAAAAATCTGAACAGCTAACCTTACGAGTTCTGAACTCGTCTACCCACTTACCAGCAGTCTCAGCATCTTGAAACCAAGAGGAGGGCAAGGATTGATTTACCTGGATATAGGCCGGGGGGTCTGCATTCTTTCTGCGCGCAACTGTTGGAGCAGCTCTCTTGACAGGCGCTACAAGACTCTTGACAGGGCCCTTCCTGGTACGCTTGGGGGATGGAGGCTTGACAGCAGCATGGGCTTTCCGCTTCTTCGGAGACGGGGGAGGAGGAGGAGAAGGAGAGGGAGATTCTTCCTCCTCTTCCTCAGACCCCGAGTCCTCACCGGACCCCGCTTCATCTCCTTCAGGTTCCTCGTCCTCTCCAGATCCCTCTTGCTCTTCTTCTTCATCTTCTTCAGGCTCCTCCTCGGATGGAACCTCCTCGGCTTCGGCTTCCTTCCGAATCCGCTCAGCTTCTTCCTCGGTCAGTTTCTTAGCAAGTTCGGCCTCTTCATCGGCCTTTTTCTTCCTTAAGGCCTCCTCCTCGGCTTCCTTGGCAGCATCTCTTTCCAGAAGGGCGTCGAGATCTTCTTCCTCCTCTTCCTCGTCCACTTCCTCAGCCAAAATCTTTCTCTTTCCTTTCTGTTTAGCACTGATCGGCTTCTTCGCATAGCGCTTTTGAGAGCCTTTGGGAACAATGGCCGAGCTCTCAGCAATGGTGCTCTGGACGACGGTTGGGATAATAGCTTGAGGAGCGGGTTTAGGTGTGGGAGAGGTAGCAGTGGCCTGACGTCCCTTGGGGGTGGCGCCAAGTCTTTTGGGTGTGATAGCTTTCTTGATTTTGGGTGCCATGGAGAAAGTTGGTTAGGGTTTCTTGAGAGGCGATTGAGAGGTTGAAGATGAAGAAGTGGAAAGGGTTTGGAAAAGTCTGAGTGTGGGTTGTAATTGGGTACAGTATTGGGTTTAAGTAGAGGGAGTGATGGGACGGGTTTAGGGTTCCAAGGAAAGAAATCATTACATTGCCAATTTGAAAGGTTTTCAAATTCAAATTCAAATATTCCCTTAAAAATCGGACTGAAAATCTGAGAGATTTAGTTCCAAAAATAAATCTTAACGGTTAAGGTAAACACAGAAATAGGCAATTTTGAAAATAAATAAAAATATAATTGATTAAATATCTAAAAAGATATTAACCAAAAATATATGATCCGATATATGTACTCCACCATTTAGTTCACACACCTTGACATAGTTTTCAAGGGTCTTGACACTAAGTAGAATTTATCTTTCGTAAAGGGAAAGCTCCCCCTACGAAAGTGCATCCTTGTTAAGCATCCCAATCTCTCGTCTTATGAAGGTGAACCTGTCCTCTGCCAAAGGCTTAGTAAAAATGTCAGCCCATTGATAATCAGTAGAAATAAAAGATATGGACACATCACCTTTTTCAACATGATCTCTAATGAAATGATGCCTTACATCAATATGCTTGGTCCTTGAATGCTGAACAGGATTCTTAGTGATGGATATGGCACTTGTATTATCACACTTAATTGAGATACCTTTGAGGTTGATGCCAAGATCTCGCATTTGTTGAGCTATCCAAAGGATTTGGGAGCAACAGGCTCCAGCTGCAATGTATTCGGCTTCTGCAGTGGATAGAGCAACTGAATTTTGCTTCTTTGAGTGCCAACTGATCAAAGATGCTCCTAAGAATTGGCAACATCCTGATGTGCTCTTCCTATCCACCTTGTAGCCTGCAAAATCTGCATCAGAATATTCAATTAAAGTGAAATCCTTTTGCTTTGGGTACCATAGTCCAAGTTCCTTAGTGCCATTGAGATATCGAAAGATTCTCTTCACAACCACGAGGTGAGATTCTTTAGGATCAGCTTGAAACCTAGCACACATGCAAACACTAAACATGATGTCAGGTCTACTAGCCGTGAGATATAATAATGATTCAATCATTCCTCGATACTCCTTTTGATTGACACTTGTTCCAGTCTTGTCTTGATCTAGAGATAATGTTGAGCTCATGGGAGTCTTGGCTGCTTTGGATTGATCCATCTTGAACTTCTTCAAGAGATCCTTAGTGTACTTGCTTTGGTTGACAAAGATCCCTTTCTTGGATTGATGAACTTGTAATCCCAAAAAGAAGTTGAGTTCACCCATCAAGCTCATCTCAAATTCACTGCACATGATGTCAGAAAATTCCTTGCACAAAGATGTGTTAGTAGCACCAAATAATATATCATCAACATAAATTTGAATAACCAAAATGTCCTTTCCTTTGGTCTTGATAAAAAGAGTCTTGTCGATCAACCCCCTTTTAAAATCATTTTCTAAAAGATATTTTGACAAGCGCTCATACCAAGCTCTTGGGGCTTGTTTCAAACCATAAAGCACTTTGTCAAGTTTATAAACATGATTGGGAAATTCTGAGCTTTCAAAACCTGGGGGTTGAGCCACGTAAACTTCTTCTTCTAGGAAACCATTGAGAAAAGCACACTTGACATCCATTTGATATAAATTTATGCTCATAAAAGATGCAAATGCTAATAAAATGCGAATGGCTTCAAGCCTGGCTACGGGAGCAAAGGTCTCCTCGTAGTCAATACCTTCCTCTTGATTGTAGCCTTGAGCAACAAGCCTTGCCTTGTTCCTCACAACCTTACCATTCTCATCTAGCTTGTTTCGAAACACCCATCGAGTGCCAATGACTGATTGATGCTTTGGCCTAGGCTTCAAGGACCAGACTTTATTTCTTTCAAATTCATTAAGCTCACTTTGCATAGCAATGATCCAGTCTGGCTCCTGAAGTGCCTCATCTACCTTCTTAGGCTAAATAAGAGAAACAAACGCGTGAAAAGCACAAAGATCTTTAAGTTTAGAACGAGTTTGAACACTAGAAGTAGGGTCAGAAATGATATCCTTTAACGAGTGTGATGAGGAGTATTTGAATTTCCTTTTGCTAGTCTCAGCTCCTTGATTCGTCACACTGGTAGGATTGACTTGTAGTGCATCTGACTCCGTAGTCCTGTTAAGTTCGGTTACAGCAGTTTCTGACGTCTCAACACTGTTGGATTGGACACCAAGGGCTTTGGACGAATCTTCAACACCTTGGGCCAATTCTTCAGTGTTAAGAATCGGTTCTTGCATGTTCATCTTCTCTGTGTTCTTGGTAGCAGCATCATCACCTTCCTCGTTCTCTTCATGGATGTTAAGATCTATATCTGCAACACTTTCACTCAAAGCACCGTCATTGCATTCGTCAAAAATAACATGTATACTTTCTTCAACAACCTGGGTCCTTTTATTGAAGATTCTATAAGCTTTGCTACTCGTGGAATAGCCAAGAAATATACCTTCATCACTACGCGCATCAAATTTCCCAAGGTTATCTTTTCCATTGTTATGAACAAAACAAGTACAGCCAAAGGGTTTAAAATAAGATATAAGTGGTTTGCGGCCTTTGAAAAGTTCATAAGGAGTTTTCTTTAAGATAGAACGAATAAGACAACGATTTAAAATGTAGTTAGCTGTGTTAACAGCTTCAGCCCAATAGGTTTTAGGTAATGCATTTTCCAAAAGCATAGTCCTGGCCATATCCTCTAAGGTGCGGTTCTTGCGTTCCACAACCCCGTTTTGTTGAGGTGTCCTAGGAGCAGAAAAGTTGTGGGAGATGCCATATTTAGCACAAAACAAATCGAATTGAAGTTGATCAAACTCCCTACCATGATCACTCCGAATAGACACTATGGGCTCATTTCTTAAAGTTTGCAACTCCTTACAAAGTTTTGAAAACTCAAATAAGGCCTCTGATTTTTCTTTCAAAAATGCAACCCAAGTATATCTAGAGAAATCATCAACGACAACTAGCATGTACTTTTTACCATTGGGAGATTTGACTCGCATAGGACCACATAAATCCATATGTAAAAGTTCAAGGGGTCTAGAAGAACTTACAACCTTTTTGGGTTTGAAAGAGCTACGTGTTTGTTTACCTCGTGTGCATGCATTGCACATATCAATACCTTTGAAGTCCATCTCAGGTAGCCCTCTTACAAGCCCTTTGGACACAAGCTTATGTAGCGTATGTGGACTCACATGACCTAGTCTCCTGTGCCAGAGCTTTGGATCGTCCGTCAAAGCCTTTAGACATGTCAAGCTTCCTTGTGCCACTTGATCAGCATTTACGGCGTATATATTGTTGTAACGATATGCAGTCAGAATAACTTCACCTGTATCTTCTCTGCACACTATACATCTTTTCTTGTTAAATCTGACATTGTTACCACTATCACATAATTGAGAAACGCTAAGCAGATTATACTTTAAACCATTAACAAGATAGACATTTTTAATACTATGGCTGGAATCACTTCCAACACTACCAATACCAACAATGTTGCATTTTCCTTTGTCACCAAGAGTGATTGTTCCCGTGGATTGCTCCTTTAGATCATGAAAGAGAGAACTCTTCCCACTCATATGCCTCGAGCATCCACTATCAATAATCCATTTGTGTTCTTTCACCTTGGTGATCTCCTGCAAAACAAACATCAACCTTTGTGGCTAGACCAATAAGCAAATTTGGACCCATTGTTGGGGTAAACCATATTTGGTAAAATAGTGCCTTTTGGGACCCAAACTTGTGTTATCCGTTCTTTTCTCAAATGAACAGGAAATGTATTACGAATAATGTATGGATCCTTTCTTCTATAAGGGCAGGTCTCTTTTACATGTCCCTTTCTAGCACAATGGTGACATATAGGAGAGGTTCTGCTTCCTTTTGCCTTTACAAAAGTGGTAATGTGTTGCTTCTTTAAAAACTTTGGATTGTAACCAATACCACTTTTGTTTAGAGAGCTTTGTTGCTCACCCAACATCTTATCAAGAGTGCCTTTGGATTTGGTAAAACTTATGAGGGCTGTCTGTTGGTCTAGAATCTTATTATTCAGGGAGATCTTATCGTTCTCTAAGTCATGATGCTCATTTCTTAGAGAGGAGAGATCTTGCTTGAGTTCAGATTTCTCCGAGTCAAGCGTCTTGACTTTAATGTCAAGACCTGAATAAGAAGCTTCAAGACCTTTAACCCTCATAGACAGATCCTCAATAGTTCTTTCCTGGTCCACAATTCTCTTAATAAGAATGTTAGTTTGGGCAATAAGTTTTTCTTCATTGGCAATCATATTGGAAAGGAATTCCGATAATACCTCTTTTGGACTTTCCATAAGTTCTCTTACAGTAGCTTCAAGCTTTTCATCGTGAGATTCATCTCCAGAGGCCATAAGACAAATGTTGGCCTTCTCATCGTCGGAGTCAGAGTCGGAATCACTCCAAGTAGCCACCATGGCTTTCTTCTTCCATTTGTCACCTTTCTTGGGCTGGCTCTTTGTCTTTTGAGGGCAGTCCTTCACAAGATGATCTATTTCACCACATTCAAAACAAGACAATGGTTTAGTCTTCTTTTCATACTTGTTGTATTGAGGCTTACCTCGAAATTTTGAAGACTCTGATCCATACTTGTTGTTGAATTGCTTCTTCATTTTGAGAATTCTAGCAAGGCCTCTTGTGATGAGAGCAAAAGGATCATCCTCATCGTCATCCTCATCTTCGGAATCAGATCCATCCTTGGGCTCATCCTTTTTAGACTTGAGTGCCAAGTTCTTGGTGCTAACTGGAAGTTCTCCATCGTCTTCATTAAGAATCATCTCATGTGTGATCAGCTTCCCAAGAAGGTCATCAAGGGGTAGAGTGGTGAGGTCCTGGGCTTCCTCTATAGCTGTTACTTTTGGACCCCATTTCTCCTTTGGAAGGCACCTCAGTATCTTTCTCACTTTCTCAACGTTGGTAAAGCTCTTTCCGAGAGAGTCAAGGTTGTTGGTTATTTCTGTGAATCGTGTGAACATGGCCTTGATTGACTCATCAGACTTCATCTTGAAGAGCTCATACTTTCGAAGAAAGATGCTGATCTTGGTGTCTTTCACTTGGCTTGTTCCTTCATAGGTGACGACCAACTTGTCCCAAATCTCTTTAGCTGACCTACAAGATGAAATACGGTTAAACTCCTCAGTGCTAAGACCACAATAAAGTAAGTTAATAGCCCTGTAGTTTTTGGAGATGGTTTCAAGATCTGCTTGGTTGTATTCAGACTCTTTCTTTGCAACTTTGGTATCGTTTGGTCCATCTTTCTCTGGAATCTTTGGACCATTCTCTATAATGTTCCAAAGCTCTAGATCTTGGTCTATGATGAACATCTTCATCAAAGATCTCCAGTGGACAAAGTTGTTTCCTACAAAAAGTGGCGGTCTGCTTGTGGACCTTCCCTGTGCAAATCCTCCGCTTGCTTCACCAGACATGATCGAAAACTCACAAGATTGTTAGATCAAAAACAGTGAGTAAAGCTCTGATACCAATTGAATGTTC